>CM076187.1:16250000-17500000 GCA_038277355.1 Encarsia formosa | reverse complement strand
TTGTTTCCTGTTTAATACATTTAACTTCCGTTCAAGTATTTTTTTCCCGTGCATTTTAGTCTGGTCACTGGTAAGGTTTTCGTGAGATCCCCCCCCCCCCCCGGATAAATAAAGGTTTTTTTTACTAATATTGTAGCGTTGACCACGAAAATCTAAGTAAAGGAGCATAAAAAGGAGCGTTTAAAAGTTAACAACAATTATACTCTGCCGCTGCGTAGCTCGCGTTATTGTACAGCAGGGCGCATGTGCACCAGTCGCAGCTGACAGCTGGTCAGTACAGCCGCACCGTAGGCCCATGGCTGCAAAGTTTAATTGTTGTTAACTTTTAAACGCTCCTTTTTTATGCTTTTTTACTTCGATTTTCGTTATCAGCGCATCAATATTAGTAAAAAAAACCTTTATTGATCCGGGGGGAAAAAAATCTCACGAAAACCTTACCAGTGACCAGAATATTTATTTTCTTTCCCGTTTAATCACTTATTTTCCCGTGCAAATATCTTTTTTGATCACGTTTCCAAACTGGTAGGAAGGTGCTGCTGCAAGTTTTCCGTCTTCAAAAAATAGAGTTGAAGGTACTAATGCGGTAATAAAAAAAGAACATAAGTTTCGCAAGAGGTTACCGGTTGGACAATTCCTGGGCTGTAGTACGGATATGGTGAAGCAGTGGTCACAGCGATGGGATCCAGAGTCAATCAACTGCGTGGTTTTTAATGAAAGAAGAACCGTTTCTCTGCCATTTTGGACAACAGCGTACAAGTGGGTGGCTAAAAAAACTGCCGTACTACAACGTAACAAGAATGGCTGCACTCAATACTTCACCTCATCATCAAACTTTCAGACGCCAATCACGGCAAAAATTCTCAAGGATTTTGCACGTCAAGAAAACAAATGGAAAACATTTCATGACTTTAGCAGCTGGCGTATGAAAGTTTGGAAAATAGAAGTCTTCTCCGACCAGGTGACATGCAGTTGCCCGTTTTTTACTAAAAAAAATCAACGCAAACATTCTCTAAGAGTGAAAATCAAACGGAAGGAAGTTGAAGTACCAGAAGAAGCCAAGAATGTCCCTCTTGGACAAAAGCGGAAAAGAGGTCGACCATCTAAAGCAAAAAGAGCCTTGCTAGTTCAATAAACCTTACATTTTTAATGTATTTTTACATGTGATTTGACAAAATGTTTTTATATAGTGTGAATGCGTTAAATTAGTGTAAATTATATAGTGTATATTTTCTTCTAAAATGTCAATCAAAAGAATTATTTAAAGTTAACTACATTATTTTAAAAGTAATTTAAAAAAAATAATTTTGTTTTATTATTTTTAAGAATAATGTCTAATAAAACTACAGATGAAGATTTGGAAAAAAAACATTTTGCGCACGCTGGCAATATTTTGTGCGAAATATGGAATCAATTAATTATTAAGATATTGTGTTGACCTTGTATTGATTATCCAGGCATTGAAATAAACAAGATGTCGTTGTTAATATTTTTGTAATATCAATACAAGGTCAACACAATATCTTTATAATTTTCAAGTACCAGGCAATACAAGGTTTTATTTTAATTTAATTCAATTAATTATTGATAAACATACGGTCGAAGCGAAATATATTACAGAAATAGCATCAGACAATGTTAACACGATGCTCATCATCAAATTTATATAAAATTTGTGTATAAAAATACCTATTTTGGTTTTAAATGCAATATGCAATTCAATAAACATATTTGATAAAAAAACTTTAATTTTAATATATTCATAATCAAAAATAGGGGGAGGAGGTCTAACGTGTGTTACGTAATTTTATAGGGGATCTGAGGTTTTATTATTGACCGTTATCGGGGGGGGGGTAAAATTTGTTAAAAAATTGCGTTACGTAATTTATGGATTTTTAATCGAGTGTTATGCAAGTTCAGTCGTGTGAGTTTCATGTAGCTAGTTCAGCTTTTATAGGCTGCAATGGTGAGAGTAAATCAATTAAAAAAACAAAGTACCTTGACACTGAATGAAAAGTAATTATACTTGAAGATCATAAGAAGAAAAAAATGAGTTACAAGGACCAAATGAAAAAATACAAGTATAGCAAAAAACAAATATTCCGCAAAACGAAAAAAAGGTCATGACTAATTGGTTGTCTGGAAGCCATATTTGAAAAAAAAAAAAACTTAAGGTGGTTACGAAGCGTATATATAGCTAACCTAAAATATAGTTATAAACGCTCGTTGCCCCCACTCTGACGCCACGCACCGCCGTCGCCGCTGCTGCTCCAAACCATGCTAAAATCATGCATTTTTCGTTCTTTTTGATTGTATATATTAACATAAGTTAATATCGCTTGCTATGTTTACCTTTGTACGATACAATCTCTTAGATCTTGCCCTACAAGAAAACCTGTTTTTAAAAAATTTTTTAAGAAAACTGAGTTTGCAGTCAGAGAATAACCTTCAAAATAAATATGAATTCACGCGCTCAGCATAGGAATGCCATGTAAAAAATTGAAACTTCTGGGGTGGGATTCTGTAATCACATTTGTTATGACCGAGAAGTAGGTGAATAGTTATTTACATGTTACACGCTGTATTTTACCTATTCGAGGTGGGAACTTTTGAATTAGAAATAGTGCATCAGAATCTTTGTGTTTCGATTGTTTTTAGTTTGACTCAGGGGCAGGAAGTTTATCCACGAGTTTATGGGATGACTCGAGTGGGTATTACTTACTAATAAATAAATGCGAGACTGTGATTAAGTTAAGAATGTGTAAATAAGGACCAAGTTGGCTAGTGTAATACCTAACTTTATGGTATTTATGTTTTTAAAAAGAAATGTTTATATTTCACTTTTATTATCTTTATTTATTAGTTTCTTTTATTTTACATAAATTGTACGCAGTGTTTGCGAGCAGAAGTGTGACGGCAGACTGTCGCCTGCGAGCAATTACACTCGTTTATATTACTTACTGTCCCATTGTTTAATAATAATCAATAATTCAATATAGATATACAAACGATTAATTTGAGTTATGTTACACTAGTGAAACTTATACGATTTCTTTATATCGCGGGCAGGGGTTACTCGATCTCGGGAGAATTTTACTGAAGGTTGATAGCTGGGGTGACGTGAGTAGTTGCACCAGGTTGTTCAATTATTACTCGGTGCACGTGGTCATGACTAAGGATGACCCATGGTGGGGGCCTATGGCACCGGAAGGGTCAGGGGGTATAAGTACGGGAGCTTCTTCGGGCTCGGGAGCAATTATTCGGGATCTTTTGCATTGAGACATTTTTAACTTATTGTAAGAGCGTTTAATTCCAAATACGATTCTAACTTAGTTTGTCGCGTAGTTATCTTGCTAGCCAATTTGATTCCAACTTGTGCTAATTTTAAGTTAGTCAGGAAGTACAGGCTAATAAATTATTACCTATTATAAAGCCTAATTGAGATCTTGTTAATTAACCGCCCTGAACATGACTTACCTATATCTCCAATTCCTGAATATCAATTACGAGTTATTAACTTAACTTATAACATTTAACAATTAATTATCACGCTACCTTGTTATCAATCGCTACCAAATCATCCAAGTAATAGAAATAAGTATTATATACTAATAGGATAAAGTAAAAATTTTCTTTTCTCTCTATTCAAATAATTAAATAAGTTCAAAATCTAATTTTCAGTACCCAATAAGAAAAAAAGAATCTATTTTTTTTTAAGTATAATTGATAAATCAAAGGTTAAAACATTAATTTAAAATTTTTTTTTACTTTGAAAAATAAGTAAGTTAAAGATTTAATTTTTTTTATTATTAAATAATATATATAGATTTCTTTTATGTTTAGATAAGAATTATTAAGTTAAAAAATTAAAGTATTAATTTGAAAAATTTAGTTTTCACTTGAAAAATAATTAAATAAGCTAAAAGATAGTTATTTAAAAATTTGTTGAATTAAGTTTAATAGTTTCAAAAATAATGATTATTTTTTATTAATAATAAACATTTAATTTTTTTAATTCAATTATCAAACTTTTGACTAGTTGAATCTTATTTTATCCTATTGTATGTAATTAAGAAATAAGTTTTAAGTTAGAAAATAATATAAGACAGAGATATTTTGCGTGCGTAAGCAGGTCCATGTCAAAAAACGAAATTTTGTTGAAAATAGTAGGAAGTTTTATTGATACAGTAAAAAAAATTAGCAAGCGAGTTTAGAAATTGCAGAGTAAACGTAAATCATTCTAATAACGAAAAGTTTTTTTTGTTTAAAAGTAAATCACTGCATTTAGTCAAAGTTTTGGGTAATTTTGATAAATCTTTAGAGAGAGATAAGATATTGTTTAAAGTTAGAAATCAGTTATTAATTACATTTTCTGAGAGTGAGAGATTGAAGCTTTTTTTGGCGAGGGAGTTGAATAGATTAGCTTACTCCTTATTTAAAGTAAAAAATTATTTAATCACAAACAAGGAAATTAGCGAGATCTGTAGCATTTATTGTGATTTGGTGAGAAAAGTAATATTAGAATTTGTTGCAGAATATCCTAAATTAAAAAAATATTTTAGCAGGAAATTATACACGGTCCTTTTTTTGAATTAGTCTGGTGGTTTTAATTACAATTGCCTTGCCTACTTGTGGGTGGTCATATTTTGTTATATTTCAGTCCTGAACATACAATTTTTTTTAAAAAAAGAGAAAGAAAAAAGAGAAGGAGAAAAACGTAGGAACCATTTAATTTTTTCTCTTGTTGAACAGTGAAAGTTTTTTTTTCTTCTCTCTTAATCAAAATGCCGCGAACACGTTCAAATACGAGAGCGCATAGCGCGCGCTCAAATTCTACGAATGATTCATACAGGGAACCGCTCCCCCCATTCATGGATAGGGCTACGCCAGATTTTAACAGCGGGGCGCATGGAGAAACGTCTGGGCAAGTAGCTGCGTATACGGGAAACTCGCGATCGTTAAACTCGAGCAGGTCATTGTCGATGGCCGAGATCATGAAACTTTTGCCGGAATATGACGGTACAAACATCGGTCTTGAGGATTTTATTTATGAATGCAGGTCGTGTTTTGAAATGATAAATCCGTTGAAGAAAAATATAATGTTGAAAGTAGTACTTTCAAAAATTAAGGGAACGGCGAGACGGGTAATTGGGGAAAAGAAATACTTAAATTTAGAGGAAATTATTTCGAATTTACAAGGGTTTACGACGGGAAATGTGATTACTTCTCAGTGAGTTTAGAGTTAGGAACGTTGTATCAAGGCGAAAATGAAACTACGGTGGATTAGGGGCTTAGAGTTAAAGGGTATATTAATAAACTTACTATAGGTGCAAGAAAATCGTTGGGGGGGGGGGGGGGATTTATCAAAATTACCCAAAACTTTGACTAAATGCAGTGATTTACTTTTAAACAAAAAAAACTTTTCGTTATTAGAATGATTTACGTTTACTCTGCAATTTCTAAACTCGCTTGCTAATTTTTTTTACTGTATCAATAAAACTTCCTACTATTTTCAACAAAATTTCGTTTTTTGACATGGACCTGCTTACGCACGCAAAATATCTCTGTCTTATATTATTTTCTAACTTAAAACTTATTTCTTAATTACATACAATAGGATAAAATAAGATTCAACTAGTCAAAAGTTTGATAATTGAATTAAAAAAATTAAATGTTTATTATTAATAAAAAATAATCATTATTTTTGAAACTATTAAACTTAATTCAACAAATTTTTAAATAACTATCTTTTAGCTTATTTAATTATTTTTCAAGTGAAAACTAAATTTTTCAAATTAATACTTTAATTTTTTAACTTAATAATTCTTATCTAAACATAAAAGAAATCTATATATATTATTTAATAATAAAAAAAATTAAATCTTTAACTTACTTATTTTTCAAAGTAAAAAAAAATTTTAAATTAATGTTTTAACCTTTGATTTATCAATTATACTTAAAAAAAAATAGATTTTTTTTTTCTTATTTGGTAATGAAAATTAGATTTTGAACTTATTTAATTATTTGAATAGAGAGAAAAGAAAATTTTTACTTTATCCTATTAGTATATAATACTTATTTCTATTACTTAACGCTATTCTCTGCTTTCTGGAAGCTCCTCGAGTGCGCCGCTTGTTGTCTGCGTTGACGAAAGTCCTCCTATTTCTCTTACTGCTTCGTGAGGCTGCTAACGATCTCGTCCTTGCTGACCAAGATTGTCCTTTTACGCGCACAGATGTGCGATCCAGCGGTGCACGATTGCCGTGATGCCAACGATGGCACGAGAGTGCTAAACGCAAACTCGCACAATAAGAAAGTACTTTATGGATTAGATTCTAGAATCCGTACTTCCCTCCTTTTATTTTAATTAAAAAAAAGGGACCAAAAAATGATAGAGTAAAGTTCACTCGCGTTCACTTGCCAGTTACCGATTATAAAACAGATTTTTTTTTTTTGTAGTTTGGTTGAGAAAAAAAAATTAATCAAACCGCCACACGAATACCGCTGCCACCACTGTTATGGCCGTAAAACGGGGGGTCTAGTAATTTTAGTAACCCCACGTAATTTACCTTGTCTGGTGAAGTTGTAGAACGCACGCACAATGTGCTGCAGCACGCTTGAAGCGGCTGAGTTTGAATGCCCGAGCCGATGATTCGAACGATCAATGATTTGGTAGCGATTGATAACAAGGTAGCGTGATAATTAATTGTTAAATGTTATAAGTTAAGTTAATAACTCGTAATTGATATTCAGGAATTGGAGATATAGGTAAGTCATGTTCAGGGCGGTTAATTAACAAGATCTCAATTAGGCTTTATAATAGGTAATAATTTATTAGCCTGTACTTCCTGACTAACTTAAAATTAGCACAAGTTGGAATCAAATTGGCTAGCAAGATAACTACGCGACAAACTAAGTTAGAATCGTATTCGGAATTAAACGCTCTTACAATAAGTTAAAAATGTCTCAATGCAAAAGATCCCGAATAATTGCTCCCGAGCCCGAAGAAGCTCCCGTACTTATACCCCCTGACCCTTCCGGTGCCATAGGCCCCCACCATGGGTCATCCTTAGTCATGACCACGTGCACCGAGTAATAATTGAACAACCTGGTGCAACTACTCACGTCACCCCAGCTATCAACCTTCAGTAAAATTCTCCCGAGATCGAGTAACCCCTGCCCGCGATATAAAGAAATCGTATAAGTTTCACTAGTGTAACATAACTCAAATTAATCGTTTGTATATCTATATTGAATTATTGATTATTATTAAACAATGGGACAGTAAGTAATATAAACGAGTGTAATTGCTCGCAGGCGACAGTCTGCCGTCACACTTCTGCTCGCAAACACTGCGTACAATTTATGTAAAATAAAAGAAACTAATAAATAAAGATAATAAAAGTGAAATATAAACATTTCTTTTTAAAAACATAAATACCATAAAGTTAGGTATTACATATTGGCGCCCAACGTGCGTGGCCGAAAAGTGAAAATCGGTTGTGTTTGATGTTTAGTGCATCAAATTTGCGAATAAGGACTGTGAACACTGTTCGGTGATAAATCGCCTCCTTAAGTTAAAGGACAACGTACTCCGGATAGGACAATTCAAAGCAGTTCAACGAAAAATGCTGATTAAGGTTAGTTAAAACTATACACTTACCTTATGAATAAAAGCACAGGCTCAGACACAGATTCTAATTCAAATTTACAATCCGACGAAGAGATTGATAGATTTTACGAGGTAGACGGTATACATAAACCTTTGATAGAAATAATTAGAGATAGAAAAATGAGTCACGAGCAGCAAACAATCGTACCACAAACTCAGACGGAAGAGATACATTTAGAACAATTAAGAGTAATGCAGCAGGCGGTATCATCTTTACAGGCTGAAATAAATTTTTTAAAGGGAGAAAAAATTGAGCCAACGGCGCCGCCACCACCAACGACGATTTCCACAGATTCTCATCGGTTAGTTAGAGAATTATTGAATGAAATTAGAGTTTTCGATGGTAGTTCGAACGTTGAGTATTTTCTCGATCAATTAAGAAATGCACGGGACCAGCTAGAAAATGAAGCCGAAAGAAAGGCCCTGTTGAGAAAAGTAATAGCTTCAAGATTAATAGGAGAGGCTGCAAGAATAGGGGAAAGTACACAAGGTGCTGGCTATTCAGATTTAGCTAACGCGTTGCGAGCTAGTTTTGGGCAGGCCGATTTGACATATGAGCAAATATCGGAAATTCGTAATAATACTAGACAGGGCCAGAACGAATCTATAGATAATTATGTAAAAAGATATGAAGAACTACATCGACGTGTGCAAAAATCGATCGAACAAATAAAGATTGAATATCGAGCTGGAATTCGGTACATCGAAGAGGACTCCCATGTCCGACGTTTTATTCAATCACTGAAACCAGAGCTAGAGGTAAGGCTTTTAAATATAAAAATTGACTCTCTGCGTCACGCCATGCAGGAGGCACGGGCTATTGATAAAAGACTACGCGACGACGAAGTAATCCGAAGCCGAACACAAAGAAGAGGTGAGCCATTAAATAATACAAAGAGTAAACCCAGAGACGATAACAATAAGCAAGATGATAAAAATGAAATTAAAAATAATTATGTAAGTAATAGTAGAAACGAATTAAAAAGGTGTAAATTTTGCAATAAATTGAATCACACTGAAAATGAATGTTGGAGAAAAAATCCACAGCTTCGAAATTTTCAAAGAATTCCACAGATCGACAAAGGGCCCCCACGAAAATTTCTGATGACCGACGAGAACCAGCAAGATACTACATCGGATCTGGAGGAAAATATTATGACCTCTACATCCAACTCCAAGGAACAACAGGAGTTAACAAATTTCTGGTCGACACAGGAGCGCCAGAATCAATTGTAAAAAATTCAATATTAAAATTAGAAGACTGCAACCCAAAGAAAATACCACCAGGAGATAGAAGGAGATTCCAGATTGTAGATGGCCCTCACGAAATGATAGGTGAATGTACATTAAAAACTTTAGGTAGGTCGCATATTTTTCATGTAGCCATGAATGAGTTTCCTTTAAATACACATAAAGGAATTTTAGGTAAGGACTGGCTCGAAAATTATGGAGCCCTTATTGATTGTAAAAATAAAATAATTACTCTGTCTGATATAAGTAAGAAAAAACACGATTTTAAATTAAATACAGAATTGCTTACAGAAGTAGAAGCAAATTCTGTTAAACATTTGAAAGTACATACAAAACCAGGTACTCATGTGTTTTTCGGCTCTAACTGTGTCCCTGCTTTATACACAGGAGTCGAGGCTACTTTGTATTTAATGAACGACTCTTATAAGAAAATCCGTGTTTACAAGTCAGACATTTGTCATGAATATTACGAGAATGATGAGTTAGGGGCACCATGTATGCAAACTCGAAGAAAGGAAAGAAAGCAAGAGTCCCTCGTGTCGGAAATTCTAGACAATAATATACCTCAAGAAAAAAGAAAACAGATGTTGGTAAATTTGTATGAAAGTAAGAATGAAACAAAAATTTTTACAATGAAAAAGTCTGAAGATGAAAGAATTGAACTGTTGAAAAATAAAACAAGATTATCTCACTTATCTGAAGATGAACAGAATGATTTGTGGGAAATTATAAAGAAATATAATGATATATTCAATTTGCCAGGTGACCCAATGCCTGTAGTAAGTGATGTAGAACATGAAATTCTACTAAAAACAGGTAAGCCAATATCTTCAAAAATTTATAGGCAACCTATTCATATACAAGAAAAAATTGATGCTCATATTAGAGAACTCGAGAGCAAAGGTTTAATACGGCCAAGTTCGTCACCTTACTCAGCAAATGTGCTGTTGGTACCAAAGAAGATGGATGCTTCTGGAGAAGTAAAATGGAGGCCGGTTTTTGACTTCAGGAAGGTTAATTTTGAAACCGAGCAAGACAATTATCCTATTCCTTGTATCGAGGAAATACTTTGCTTATTGGGAAAGGCAAAATATATGAGTGCATTTGACTGCGCTAATGGATTTCATCAGGTGGCAATGAAACCAAGAGACATCCCAAAGACGGCTTTCAGTACACACAAAGGACACTGGGAGTGGTTGAGAATGCCTTTTGGACTGAAGAATGCACCAGCAACCTTTCAACGGATGGTGAATTTTAAATTGAGAGGCTTGATAGGAAAGATATGCTTCGTATACCTAGATGACATCATAGTATTCTCTTCTACGTACGAAGAACATTTGAGAAATTTGGAAATAATATTTCAAAGACTGAGAGAAACTAAATTATCTCTACAGCCAGATAAGTGTGAATATATAAAGCCGGAACTTGACTATTTAGGGCATCTCATTACACCAGAAGGTGTAAAACCTCAAGAGAAGCACGTTGAGAAGATGAAAAATTTTCCAGTTCCCAAGGACGTGAAAGAGATGGAAAGATTTTTGGCATTGGTAAACTACTATAGAAAATTTATCCCAAAATGTGGCGAAATAACAGCCCCTCTTCATAAAATGAGAAGAAAAAATGAGAAGTATGAAATCACAGATAAAGAATTGAAATGTATAAAGAAACTGAAGGAAATAATAACAAGTGATCCAGTATTGAAATATCCTGACATAAAAAAACCCTTTATTTTAAATACAGATGCCTCTAATGAAGGTATTGGTTGTATATTATCGCAACTTGACGATAAAGGAGATGAACACCCGTGTGCTTTTGCTTCAAGGATACTGAATGCAGCTGAAAGAAGATATTCAACTACGGAGAAAGAATTTTTGGCAATAGTATGGGGATCGAAAGTTTTTAGACCCTTCTTATGGGGAAGGAAATATACAGTTTACACAGATCATAAACCGTTGGAAGGAATAATAAAAAGTCAATCCCCAGACATAACTTCAAGATGTTTCAAATTTATAGAAAAATTAACTGATTATCTAACAGAGATAAAATATAAAAAAGGTAAGAAAAATCAAAACGCTGATGCCTTTTCTCGGGCATTCGTTGCAGAAGACGAGGATGATACTCCAATCGAAGAACTGTTGGATTATATGAACGAGATGGAAGCAGATGAATCAAAATACCCAAGCTGGATAGATGAGACAGTGGATAAAGAGGCAGCTGAAGAAAATTTACCTTGTGAGAAGGAAACGACAGATGAGTCCAAATTACAACCAGAAGTGACAATTTGTGATGAATTTGAAAATGTGGGATTGAGTAAAATAAGGTTGGTAACTGAGAAAACCAGTGGTGAGCAGATTGATCGATGGGTAAATATTAATAAATTTACACTCTTCTACAAGACAAAGCGAGATTTTGAAAGAATCATAAAGGCAGGTAAAAACACCATGACTATAAATGCCTCCAACATGAAGAATTTTGAAATACACTTTGAGGTAAGGAAGAAGGCTGGACTAAAAGAAAAGTCTAGAGAAATAGAAAAATACAAATTAAGAGGTGATAAAAGAATTAATGGTGCACCATATTGTGAACCAGGTGACATCATCAGTCTGTTCTCATTATTGGATGATATAGAAGATGATGAAACCACCATTGAATTTACCCACGTTCAAGATAATCAGCATGAAAATTTATTACTTGGTACATATATTTATACAAAGATGACAGAAAGAACTTTGTATGTACGACAAAAATATCCAATTTATATAGAAGATTTAAATACAAGAAAGAACTTAATAGCAAGGGCTCACGAGCATGGACATCAAGCTTCAAAGAAGATTGTTATGCAACTTCGCCAACAGTACGTGTGGGAGAACTTACCTAGTGATGTGGAACAATATATTAAGATATGTCAGGTATGTAACAGGCTGAAAGATAACTCTAGAAAATATAATACACCAGGCATGAATATAGAACCGCCAACTCAACCATTTGAGACAATAGCGATAGATTATTTAATGTTTGAACAAAGAAATTACTTACTTTTGGAAGACGTATTTTCTAGATATGCATGGTTAAAAGAAACAAGAGGAAAAAATCCTTACAAAGTATTCGAAGAATTCATTCTTCAGCAGAGAATTCCGCAGAATTTAATAACCGATAATGAGTCTATATTTAAATCAGAATTGTTAACAAAAATTGTAGAAAAATATGGAATCTACAAAATTAAAATTTCATCATATCATCCAGAATCCAACGGTGCATGCGAAAGACTTGTGAGAACAATTAAAAAGATAGAAAAGACAGAAGATGATAAAGCTAGTCCAGCTTTGAATTTGAAAATACTGAAGGCGGCTAATCATTATAATTCAATAATACATTCCAGCACTGGCTATAGTCCTTCCAGATTATTATATGGACTCGAGGAGAAGAATTACGAAACTTATGAGGAACGACAGGAAGAAAGAATGAGGCGAATGACAGCAGTAAGAAGAAAAGCAGATGAAAACAACAGGGAATCAAAGGAGAGAAATAAGAAGATTATGGAAAGAAGACAAACAGGAAGCAAGACATATGAGGTTGGAGATTTAGTATTAATTATTTTAAATAATCAATGGTCGGAAAAACCCTATGTTATACGAAGAATACAGGGACATACTGCATATTTTATGATGAAGAATAAAGAAATAATGAGACATTTTAATCAAATTAAACATTTTTATGGCGAAATAGTCTAATCAATTTTTTGTTTCAGATTCTACTTTTGGTAATTTGTATATATAAAACAAAAGCTTTTGACAACAATACTGAAATTTATAAGATAATAAATGAAATACCAGATGTCGCAACGACCTTTTCGGGAGAAGTACATCTTTATTCTGAGCAGTGGAAAGTAATTCATACAACTGATCTCAACAAAATCTACAACCAAGGTCAAAACTTGAAATCACAGCTTGGAAAAATGAAGAATATATGTAATAAGCCAAATACAAAATGTAATTTACAGGGTCTAATTGAAACTATAAGTAGAGAATTCAACTCAATCGTTGACGTACCAATTAGAAAAAATAGAAGAAAAAGAGGTTTGTTAAATTTAGTAGGAAAAGGTTCTAAATATTTGTTTGGTACAATGGATAGTGCCGATGCTGAATATTATAATAAAGAAATAGATTTAATGCATAAAGAAGAAAATTATCTTTTAAAATTATTGCAAAAGCAAACTGCATTAGTTGCTGAAAATATTAATAGTTCATCGATTCATTTAATGAATTATGAGAAAAATATTAAAGAATTAGAAAGTTGGAGTAATAATGTAAGTAGATATTTAACGAAATTAGAAGTTGATAAAATGTTAATGATATCACTGCAAAATTTTCAGTTTGCACTATTTGAATATAAAGAAAGAGTAGAGACAATACATAATGCAATTGCTTTTGCAAAGTTAGGAGTAGTATTACCAACATTAGTTTTACCAGATACTCTTTTGAAAGCTTTGAGGGAGATTGGTAAAAATGAGACGATAGATTCATTTATAAAAATTGATAAAGATCATTACGATGATCTAATTAAAGTATCCTCTTCTATAGTATATATAGAAAATGATAAGTTAGTTTTTGTTATAATAACACCTATTCCTGAAAAGACCCCTTACGATATAATGAATTTTGAAGTATTACCACATAGAGAAAGTAAAACTTCTTTTAGTAAAATTTTTATTGAACAGAAAATAATATATATATCGAAAGATAAGATGTATTATACATATCCAAGCCGTTGTTGTATTGAATATAAACCAAAAATAAAATTTTGTGAAAATAAGAATCATATTACAAATTTACTTTTAGAAAAAAATTGTTATACACAATTAATATTTCAGTCAAAAATAAATAAATGTGAAAGAGTTCTATATCAGTATCACGGTAATTATATTACAAGAATGAGTGGGGAGGAAAATAATTGGATAATTTTACCCAGAGAGGAAATAAATTTTAATGTATTTTGTAAAAATAGTCATACTTTTTTGAAAATTGATACCGATACATTACTCCAAGTAAGTGATCCTACTTGTATATTTATGTCAGATAAAATAAAGTTAACTGCATTTAATACGAGAGAAATAGAAACTAAAGTAGAATATATATATTTAAATAATACAATAGACATTGAAAGGGAATATTTAGATAAAATAAATTTTTATGGTTTGGAAAATAATTTGCATGAGAAATTAGTAGAGTTGGAGGAAATCCAAAGTAAGATAAATCAATTTAAATTTACAGAACGCACTACGACTTTAACACAAAAGATATTAAATTATTTAAGTACTGTAGGACAAATAACTTTGATAGGATTAATTTTATTCATTATTCATAAATGTAGAGGCTTTAATTTTCTATATAATATAGTTGGAAAAATTTATCGGAAAATATGTTGTAGTAAAATAAGTTATAAAAGAAATGTAAATGTGGTACACAACCCAAATAGTCCAGTGTATATAGCTTCTTATGATTCTGGAAATCAAGGAAGTGAGAATATACCTAAAAATCCTAAAATAATATTTCGGAAAAAACTGTCTGATGAATTTTAAAAAAAAAATGATAAACGAAAATTTTTCACTCTGAAAAATTTTCTAAGCTGGATAATGGGGGTGTAACATAACTCAAATTAATCGTTTGTATATCTATATTGAATTATTGATTATTATTAAACAATGGGACAGTAAGTAATATAAACGAGTGTAATTGCTCGCAGGCGACAGTCTGCCGTCACACTTCTGCTCGCAAACACTGCGTACAATTTATGTAAAATAAAAGAAACTAATAAATAAAGATAATAAAAGTGAAATATAAACATTTCTTTTTAAAAACATAAATACCATAAAGTTAGGTATTACACTAGCCAACTTGGTCCTTATTTACACATTCTTAACTTAATCACAGTCTCGCATTTATTTATTAGTAAGTAATACCCACTCGAGTCATCCCATAAACTCGTGGATAAACTTCCTGCCCCTGAGTCAAACTAAAAACAATCGAAACACAAAGATTCTGATGCACTATTTCTAATTCAAAAGTTCCCACCTCGAATAGGTAAAATACAGCGTGTAACATGTAAATAACTATTCACCTACTTCTCGGTCATAACAAATGTGATTACAGAATCCCACCCCAGAAGTTTCAATTTTTTACATGGCATTCCTATGCTGAGCGCGTGAATTCATATTTATTTTGAAGGTTATTCTCTGACTGCAAACTCAGTTTTCTTAAAAAATTTTTTAAAAACAGGTTTTCTTGTAGGGCAAGATCTAAGAGATTGTATCGTACAAAGGTAAACATAGCAAGCGATATTAACTTATGTTAATATATACAATCAAAAAGAACGAAAAATGCATGATTTTAGCATGGTTTGGAGCAGCAGCGGCGACGGCGGTGCGTGGCGTCAGAGTGGGGGCAACGAGCGTTTATAACTATATTTTAGGTTAGCTATATATACGCTTCGTAACCACCTTAAGTTTTTTTTTTTTTCAAATATGGCTTCCAGACAATCAATTAGTCATGACCTTTTTTTCGTTTTGCGGAATATTTGTGTTTTGCTATACTTGTATTTTTTCATTTGGTCCTTGTAACTCATTTTTTTCTTCTTATGATCTTCAAGTATAATTACTTTTCATTCAGTGTCAAGGTACTTTGTTTTTTTAATTGATTTACTCTCACCATAGCAGCCTATAAAAGCTGAACTAGCTACATGAAACTCACACGACTGAACTTGCATAACACTCGATTAAAAATCCATAAATTACGTAACGCAATTTTTTAACAAATTTTACCCCCCCCCCCCGATAACGGTCAATAATAAAACCTCAGATCCCCTATAAAATTACGTAACACACGTTAGACCTCCTCCCCCTATTTTTGATTATGAATATATTAAAATTAAAGTTTTTTTATCAAATATGTTTATTGAATTGCATATTGCATTTAAAACCAAAATAGGTATTTTTATACACAAATTTTATATAAATTTGATGATGAGCATCGTGTTAACATTGTCTGATGCTATTTCTGTAATATATTTCGCTTCGACCGTATGTTTATCAATAATTAATTGAATTAAATTAAAATAAAACCTTGTATTGCCTGGTACTTGAAAATTATAAAGATATTGTGTTGACCTTGTATTGATATTACAAAAATATTAACAACGACATCTTGTTTATTTCAATGCCTGGATAATCAATACAAGTTCAACACAATATCTTAATAATTAATTGATTCCATATTTCGCACAAAATATTGCCAGCGTGCGCAAAATGTTTTTTTTCCAAATCTTCATCTGTAGTTTTATTAGATTTATCTAAGTGATTCCCGAAGTGATCGAAAGGGAGAATAACACCTGATAGCTCCCGACTTAGTGGAGCCATCCTACGCTCGACCCGATTATACGTGCTTCTTCCTGGAGCGTTAGTGACTACATAAAGGACATCTAAATTGTATTTCTTAAAATGTTGAATACTATGGTGTATTACTTTTTGGTAGCGAGGGTTCTCGTCAGGTCCTATATCTACCAATACTATCATTATTGGTTTGACAAGTCCATCTCCAGACTTACTCAATGGTTCAAATAAATCCCTTTCTAGAATATTTTCAAGGGTACGATTTATCATCACGGGAAAAAAGGCGAAATCACGGGAAATTTTAAGGGAAATTCACTGGAAAAAAGGGATTGCACGGGAAAAAAAGCAATCGCACAGGAAAAACAGGGATAGCACGGGAAAAAGGAACGGCAAATAATTACTTTTTGCACGGGAAAAGCATATAATAAGAGGAAAGATACGCAGTATACTATAAAATATTTTTTTTTTTATTAAACTAAATTTTTAATTTAAAAAAAATACAGATGTTACGGATTTGCCGTAATATTAATTTTTATTTATTTGCCGGATTAAAAGCTGGTGGGGGAGGGTTGTCAAATAAATTGAGTAAACCATTAGTTACCATTATATACAATTTTGATTATTTATTTACAGTATTTACAGACCTTCTGGGTTGAGTTTACCAATAGTATACACCTTCCTTGAATATTTACAATAATAAAGAGTTGCAATCAACTCAGTTGAGTTGATGTACACCTTGATGAATGAGCTTGCAGTTATGATAAAACCTCTTTGTTGTTGAGCAGAGTCCTTGGGTGATTGTTAAAGATGAGTAGATCCTTTTGAGAGTAGACCAGTTGAGCGTTGAGAGGAGAATAATAATTAATTAAAGAGAGAAACTGAGATATGAGAATATGTTGAATTGAGAATTGCCAGCATTAATTTCCGTGTAAAGAAAATTAATTAATTTGAGAAACCGCCTAGTCAAAACTCTTGACGAATTTGATTATATTAATTCAAATCATAAATACGAGTTTTGCTTGAGTACAGTTGAGGTAAACAAAGCAACAGAGAATGGCCTTGAAAAGAGTAGAAAAGAAAATGGCTGCGTGTAAGACAGCACAAAGAAAAGAGAGAGAGAGCAAGAGAATGCACAGTAATTTTATTGATTTTCTGGCTGTGAGAAGGACAATGTAAAAACACCGGTAAATTATTGTTACCGGTTCTGAGCGAAATACCTAAAGATGCCACGCCGTGAAAGCTCTCCTTGCTGAGCAAGTAACCCAAGAATTGAATTGAGCCAAGCCGTTTGAGTTAATTGAAGATCAAATGTCTTCCGAGTTGAACCAACACTAAGTAGATGATTCGTCGAGTTGACTGTACTGATGAGATGACGACGTTGAGGATGATGAGAAAGAGTCACGAGAAAGAACCAAGAGAAACCCGAGAAGTTTCACAACATGGCGAGTGAAACTGTCTATTCACGAGCGTTGTCTTGAAGAGAGAGAGAGAGGGAGAGGCCCGAGCGTAACAGTCAAGTCATAAGTAAATGTAAACACCGATATTGATTTGAACTTAAATTATGAGAGTTTTCTTATTTACATTAAAAGGTGTGAGCGTTGGTCGAGTAGCAGCAGAGAGTGGCCTTGAAAATAGAGAGAGATAGCCCGATAGAGAGAGAGAGAGAGAGAGAGAAAGAGAAAATGACCGAAATGGCTACGTGCTTGTGCACATTGAGATAGACGAAATCAGCACAGAGTCGTAAATTCTGTGCTAGAGAAAATGAAAAGTGAGAAGGGGCAAGGAAATGACTGTTCCTTGCACCTGAATACCTGGAGATGTTCGATGAGTGAGGATTGTCCTTGAACCAGACAAATTCTCCGTAGACCACCGGTGAAGAGTAGCTGGTACACGTGGTAATGGCGCGGTTCCGAGGTTGTTGATGATCACAGAATTACTGTCTGTGATCGTCCGGATGAGCTGGTGCACGGTGAAAATGCAGGTTCCGAGACTACCTGGTGAAAAGGGCGATGAGAAGAGCCGTTGAGAAGAAGCGTGAAAAAGCCGGGAGAACTCTCTGCTGCACACACACACACTTGAGCACCAAAACCAGAAGCCAGCACGCGAGGCCTGTGGCAGCAGCAACGGCGACAGCGGTACTGCTCAGCACTACGGCGCGCGGGAGTGAGAACTGGGACTAAAGTCCCCGCCTAGACTCATAGATGGAGCCATGTAGTCTATCAATTTAAAGTTGAGCGAATGAGCCGAAATATTTACGAGCGAATAGTGGTCCACTCCGTAACAACAGAGTCAGTCATTATCAGTAAATTTTAAAAACATTGTTTCATAAAGCTATCGTAAAACTATCAACAGTTGCATTTTTTTATATTGTTCTTTTAAATAACATAAGTTAGAAAAAATAGAAAAATATTTATATTTTTTAGTACTTTTGTTTTTAAAAAAATAATATGAAAAAGATACATTATTCTATGTTATTCTTACAAATCTCATTAGAAAAGTACTGTTGTACAAATTTATACATAAAAAAAGATTTTACTTATTGTTAGTTTACATCTAAAATTATATCAAAAAAATACGTTACATTATTCTTAAAAATAATAAAACAAAATTATTTTTTTTAAATTATTTTTAAATAATGTAGTTAACTTTTAATAATTCTTTTGATTGACATTTTAGAAGAAAATATACACTATATAATTTACACTAATTTAACGCATTCACACTATATAAAAACATTTTGTCAAATCACATGTAAAAATACATTAAAAATGTATAACAAAAAAAAATATAAAAACATAATTACATTCATGAACATATGAATATTTTTAAACATAGATCCTGTAATTTTTTTAATTAAAATACATCGTTCTACGCACTTTAAGAGCGAACGCTTATAAATTAAGATATTTTTTTGTTTTATCAAAATATAATTTATTTTATTGCTAATATGTAATTAACTACATAAATTGTAGGTTATACATTACGCTCACTTTTAAAAATTTTTGGATACTTGCTTCGATTGTTTATTAATAAATGCGATTATTTCCATGTTTTAATTTCAAATATTTATATATTTGAAATTAAAATTAACCCTTAAAGGCCACACCCAAATCCAGAACTGCCACACTGACAGTTATGTGGGGTCTTTTGGACCCCGTGTGGCCTTTAAGGGTTAATATAATTTGAATTTCAATTTCGAGCCGTATTTTACTTTCCGGTTGACGTATTTTACTCCTTACCTTAACATACCGTAACCTTTCCTAGATTGCGTTACCTTACCGTAATGTGATTACAGAATCCCACCCCTGAGCCCAATATCTCGAAATTAAGTATGACTTGGGGGTATAAGAAGAATACCAGCGTGTACAGGACACAAAAATCTACCTCTGCGCAAAGTTTTAGAGACTTTTTAAGAAACTTAATTTTTTTGGGAACTACCTCAAAATCAACAGAAAATAAAGAGTATGTTTGGAATTACAATAATTATCAACTAGATTTGCAAAGACTTCAATTTATATAATTATTTAAAAGTGGTGTTAAGCCAAACCTTTGACTGACGCGGTCCGAAGTCAGCCGAGCGAGCCACGCGTGGCGTGGTTGCCGAACACGATTTCCGTCGGCGTCAGTCGTTAATTTTTCGGTAGAGCGAGTACGACGTTTTTAGGCTCCTCATGTTTTGTTAATGGCTATTTATCGAGGCAGAACTTCACCCGGCCAAAACGGAGTGGCAGCTCTCCTCACCTGTAACCTCGAAAGTCCCGCGAGTTTATTTATAAAAGCCCAAAATTAAGTTTGAAAGTGTGTCGTTATTATGTTCACCTAGTTTCTTTCCCCATCCTTTCCTCGCGTCCCACGCATTAGTTTTCCCCCGCGTCTAAGATTGAAAAAATGCGACGTAATTCAAAACATCTAGCAAGTTTAAGACTGGTATGTTTGTATGAGTGTCAAAAAGTTTTCTCCCATTGAACGTGAAAAAACAATCCGATGAGAAGTCTGATTGTGAAGCTGGTAAAGAGAACTTGGACTAATGTGAAATTGCATCTTTTTCTGAAGCTATTTATTGTTTGAATGATCCTGACAACTTTACTGCTTTTAAAACCTGTCCACAATAAATTAAATCCATTAATAAAGTTCAAGATATTTTGCAAACGATGGAATTAAGCAGAAAAAAAAAGATGACTGGTTGCCACATGGAATAATGATTTTTGAAAATTTCCCTACCCCTAAAATCCAGCTGGATTTCGGTTCCAATATAACAACTGGTTTTCCAGCTGGATTAAAAAAAATTTTTTTTAGTTAATATTGCTTAAAATCGAGTTATTATTCATTTTTCAATGATTTTGAAAAATTGAACTTAGTTTTTTGTAACTGGATAAATCCAGCTGAAAAATTTTGAAAAAAAACTGGGTTCAAATATTTGAAATTTATTAAAAAATGAATAATAACTTGATTTTAAGCAAAATTAACAAAAATTTTTTCTGGCTATCCAGCTGGATTTCGGTTTCAATATGACCGCTGGTTTTCCAGCTGGATTTTAGGGGTAGGGTTATATTGTAAATATAATTATTTTTGTCTATTGTAATATGTTAATAAATAAATAAATGAATTAATTTAGTTTTTTTAAAACAAAATAATGAATAAAATAATTTATTTTTTATTGAAAACTATTTCTTGGTTTATTTTTCAATCATCTTTCTTTAAGGATGTTCACTAGTAAAATGAAATCCATGAGAAACGTTTAAAAACTATTGGAATCTTTAAGTTTAAGCATCAGAAACAACATGTTAAAATTTGAAGATGATTTACAACACGGTTATCAAGATATTTCAATCCAAAGTTGAGCTAGAGTCGCTCGAAATTGGGTGGATTAACACGGGCTCTTATGGGAGAAACAAGCTATTTTCATTTCACTATATTATCTGAACCAGATTGTGAATCGTCTTGAAATTTGAACACGTTATTTCTGGAGTTTATATTTACAAATTTCAATAATTTTTAAAAGATTCTCATGGATTTTTAAACAATTTCATTACTGTTTTGTCATTAATTTGTTCGATTTTTCTTAATTTTTCAAAACATTTTTCGTACTTATTTTTTACACTATCTAAAACTAGAAATCATAAAGAATATTATATTAAATTTTCATAACAATAAGTTACTTAGGGTTGAAGTACTGACGAGTTAAAAATAAAAAATTTATCCGGGCGGCAGGGCATGACTCCCATGTCACGTGACTCAGCTCAAGTGAATGCAAATTTTCCAATACATTTATGATTAGTGCCCACCATGTTTAGAAAACTTTAGTTGTGATGGATCTCCGGGGGCGATTACAAAGTGTCGAGAAAGGGGATAGCAGAATTTATCACTCTTTCGTTTAAATCCTATTACGATTATGTTTTGATCCCCTCTTACCGGCACTTTGTTTACATTAAGTTAATTGAACGACTTATTTTTTTACCTGGCGTCTATTTTCCTGATTCTCATTCTGACATCACCGAAGAAAGTTTCGATTGTCAATTATATTAATGAAATTTTATACTTCTGAATAATGAAACTAGCCATATCTTTGCAATTTTGTCTGGATTTTTTTAGGTCAATAAGTATTTTATTTCAAAATATTTACAAGGTTTACTTATGTAACGTCTGCAGTGAACGATATTAAATAATCCATATATGCTTGATGTATTTAATTCTTAGTTTATTAATATGTATATAATACGTTTTTACGTGATAATTGTGCTGTAAACGAAAACTATTGATTGTTAAAAGAGATTACTGTTGTTATAGTTCTCGAATTAATAATTGTAGACTCCAGATTACAACCCACGATGATTCGTTACCTTATTAATTTCAGACTATAAGCTATTGAAGCAGTCGGCTACCAGCCGACAATCTTACTGAAAAAGGAGAAAAATCCCGATCACATCAAAAAATCCCTAACCGATTTATTTAGCCTTGGAGAGCACCACTCATTATTTTCGTTAGTGGGTGTGAGCTAATAGGATCAAGCGCAGGAACACCGGTCATCAAATAAAAATGTATCAGATTTTTTATTTCAACAATTTAATATAGAAAATTAATCTTAAAACTAATACAAATGAGATAATACGACTCGGTGTCGTTACGAGAAAAATAACGCGATCAAAAATAAAAAAAATCAAACCAACTCGGATGTAACGTCAAGTATTTATTCTTTCGATGCGAGGCTTGCGCATGCACACACATCCCAACTACTTGCTGTAGTCATCGCGCGCGCGAGAAAAACAAAGATTCTAAACCGTGTATGACGTACATTCACATGTATCCACGCTCATACGCTACACCAGAATTTCTTTACATATTTACATGATTTTCACCTCCACGTTTTCCATATATTTATCATGATCAATTCTAGACTGCTTAATACACTGAGCTCTCAATTAAAAAAAAAAAAAATTTCGAAAAAATGATTGATCTTGATATCTTCTGGTAGTTTTCTCCAATTTCTGAGAATTTTAGATACATCAGATCTATTGTCAAGTATTAGCTTCATACTCCTGTTGTTTCCAGGAATCTAGTACCTAACCTAAAAAATTTAGCAGAATCCAATTTAGTTTCAATTTCAATGTTACTTAACACGTCAACAATACTTTGCCTATCAGATGTAGTTTCATCAGGACCATCTGACTCCAGAATTTTATGAATAACTAAATTATTTTTGATAAGCCATCTGAGTTCCAATTCCTTGTAAATTTGCTGAAAATTGTCAAGTTTTGATAAATTGAATGCATCAGAATTATTAGCTGAAAGTGTAGAGTTTGCCGTTAAATTATCTGTTACGACACTAGTATTATTATTATTGTTGCATAAATTTTTGATCTTTGTATCAATATCATCTTTCAAAAAATCAGAGATAGCTTGAAATTTATCAATTTTGGTTTTATAATTATCCTGCAGTTTTACAATATTTTCTTTAAATTCATTTTGAATCTTAGATAACTTATCACTCATTTCTTTCTTAACTTTCTGAACTTCAACCTTTGTAGAAAAAATTCTTGCATTATTAGCATTCTGTTCAACAATTTCATTATGCAGTTCCTTTTGTCCTCCTGTCTAGCTTAGATGCAGAATTATATATTGATATATTATTAATTTTATCTTTTAGATCACAAATGATATTTTTTAGATCAGTAATATCAGCATCATTTTCGAGCCCGATGAAGTTGGTGAGGTGTGAATAGAAAGCGTGGGGTAGTCGACTTAAGGAATGATGCAGAAATGGAGGAGTTGGCCGAAAACTGCACGCGTCGGTGGGGCATAGAATGGAGGCCCAAGATGTGGGCTTTAGCAATCCATTCATCGCAGTCGCGCGAGAAGAGGACGTACTTTAGAGCAGCCTTGAAGGCATCAGGGGTGTTGTTGTTCAGAAAGAGGTTCACCAATTTATTTATAGTGAGTGTGGTCTGAACGACGAATGAGTGTTCCTAGATTGGTTTATTGAAGGGTAGACAAATCAAGGGTGGGCGTGGTAGTCTGGGGGAACCCTAAAGCGCTTCAGCGCCAGAGTCTAACGTGAATTTGCTGTACAAGTAGGTGGGAAGTGCAGTCTTCAGTACAGATACAGAAAGTGTTGTAGCGAGGTAGTCTCTTCGTGTTTCACGATCGAGCCAGCCCAGGGCTAATCTGAAGGGTGTTACAGGGGACCTCCTCGGTATTCCCCCGTAGGCAAGCCTGATGCAAGCGTTATGCAACGTTTTGAGTTTACCTTTCTTCTTTTGATTGAGTGTGGTGAGAAGTGGGGCACTGTAATCAAAGATGGACAACACAAAGATTTCAGTTGGCCTGACTCTAATGTTTCGCGATAAAGATTTGTAGAAATACTTCAATGTGTATAATAAATAGTGGACTTTTCTCGTGATGAGGTTGACTTGCCTATCCCAGCCAAGGGTGTTCTCTATCTGAATTCCGAGGAGCTTCATGGAGTTGCTGTAGGGCTCGTGAGTACCATTCAGAAGCAGTTGCTGTGCCTCGATCCTACTCAGCTGGGTAGGGGTGCCAATGATCATCAAAGTGGTTTTTGCGGAATTTAGCTGTAGATCGTTGTCAGCTGCCCACTTGGCTACGGCTTGCACGTCACTGAAGAGTTTGAGGATGGCTGAGATGTAAATCTCGAAATCATCAGCGAACAGGGACTTCAGGGCGTATTTGATCCAATCTGGTAGATCGTTGATAAGCAATGAGGATAGCAGGGGTCCAAGTGTACTACCCTGAGGCACGCCTGAGAAGATTTCTAGCCATTCCTCATAGGTGCCATCCTACCTTCTCACAGCTTGTCTACTGTCCTTGAGGTAACTGGCTAGCTAGAATATCACGCTGTCAGTACATCCCATTCTTTGGAGCTTACGCAGCAGCTTTTCGTGCGAGATACTATCAAAGGCTTTGCTGAAGTCAAAGGAGACTATGACAGTAAGCTGGTCGTAGTTTCTAGCCTCTCTACAATCCTCTAGAATGCGTAGCAGGGCAGTTTGGGTGGAGTCGTGTTTCCTCTAAGCTTTATTCAAACTTATCTTTATATAGTTAAGCTAAATTTTAGGTGAACAGAATTTTTCTGCAAACCGCATTTATCTAGCTATCCTAGGTAGAAGGAAAAATTTTTGCGGTTTTCGCCAAAGGTTTTTTTTTTATACGACCAATAAATTTAAGGTAATTATATTAAGATCTTAACGGGCAAGGCCAATAAAAACCAATAAGTTTAGCAAATATTTTTGTGAACATACATATGATTAATCATTTGATTCCCTTTTTTTAACAATCCAAAAATTACTTAGCTTAGAAATCCAAATTAAACTATTATGAATCTTGAAAAAAAAATATTAAAAAAAATTTGACCTCCGCCCTTCAATCGCTATGTTCCGTGCGATGACGGTATGCATTGCCATGCTCTACGCAATGCATAAAAGCACGACCGACCGACACTCACGCTTCGCTCTCGACAATCTTTTTTTTTTTTTTTTTTCTTCATTATTCTCTGACTAGAGCTATAGGATACCAAAACAAGCATTTTCCTGTTTACCCCGTTCAATTTTGCCCATTAGGTCGCGAGAAATCCTGTGCACAATTTTGAAATAGCGCTAAAATCGAGTAAAATGTAACTTTGAAAAATTTTGGTATGCGCCATTTGTACCCATGTGGTTCGATCATATTCAAAATGAAAGTGGAACTGTGGGACACCAAAACGAAAATTTTTCCGTCCACCCCGTTTAATTTTGTCAATTGGGCCTCGAGAAATCCTGTGCACAATTTTGGGTTGCATTTTTTGGTCTGGCAAACTTATAAGGCCTCAAGGGATCTTTTTGAGGTCAGTCGTGCCTAAAAATTGACCAAACTATATGAATTTATCGCAAAAAATAATTAAAAAAAAAAAAAAAAAAAAAAAAAAACATGGCTGAACTTCTTTTTTCTAAAAACATAATTTTGTCGCAAACTCCTATAGGTTCCATTTTTTAAAGCTCCTTTGAATGATGAATACATTGTAGAAGTTTTCTGTGGGGGCACTTAATAGAAATACTAATTAGTATATTAGGTTCCATACCTCGCTGCGCTAACGCTTGTTCGGTCGAGAATATAATTATTTTTATTTTATTTTTTAATTAAGGTGGTTTTCTACCAGAGCTAGTCAAATTCAAGACTAAAAAAAAATTATTTCACCAAATTAGTAAAAATTGTTTATTAAAATTTCATTTTTAACTTTTTATGGCTTCTGAAATTATTTTCTACCAAAAAAACATTGAGAATCACAACAAAACATTTTTTAAAACTTTTAACCTCACCTTTGAATACCGCAGTTTTGGAGGTTATTCACGTGAAAATTATTTTTGTAAAATTATTGTAAAATTTGTAAAAGGTCAATTTTTTGCAGTTTCAAGAAATGAATTCTTCAATAGTGAAACTATATGTATGTGGTTTTCCTAAAGGATCTCTATTGTAAGAAGACAAATATCAATAATTTAGCACACTTTTTCAGCATAGCGTCCATGTGCGTAATGAAAAAAATTCAATCTTTAACTTGCTGTAACTTTTAAACTATATGGTCAATTTTGATCAGACTTCGGAAAAATGTTTATTAATATCTAATAAACTCCTCCAGAAAATTCGAGCTGATTCTCTATTGTCATGCATTTGGTAGAAAACCACCTTAAAAAAAAAAGTTTAAAAATATATTTATTTAAATAATCTAAAATAAAACATGAAAATAAAAAACATACAAAGAATAGTTTACACAGAAATATATTTAATTTTAAAATTCATAAAAATGATCATATTATTTATAGCCTTTATATAGGTCAATTTAAAAAATGAAGGTCGGATTAGTAATCAGCAACCCTAAACACCCCCGTATACGAAGTTTGAAAGAAATGCTATTAAAAGTATATTTTTACCTTAAGTAAGTACTCTTTACATAGGCTAAATCAAAAAATAAAGGTCAGTTTCGTAATCAGCAACCCCAAAAACATCCGTATACGAAGTTTCAGAAAAGAACTAATGAAAATAAATTTTTACCTTAAGGTAGGACCGCACCTATGGCTCTAGTCAAGATGCATTTTCGGTTAAACATTTGACTAGCTTCACGCGTATATAGATATAGAAGTGCATTAGCAGCAGAAGCTTTTTTAACCTAAAACACATATTTTTGTTTTTTATTAATACTTAGAGGAACCGAATGGATGATTTAATTAATTCTATGTGATTCTTGTGCATTCTAGTTAATTATTGGGTTATTGGTAATGAAGGTTGACCGGGGTGCCTTTTCGGCTCAGGGACACTGAGCTTTCGCCATTGTATCCCTATCCCCCCGGTTAAGTGGCCATGCTTCTAGAGCCTTTTAATTTTTGCTCCAGAAGGGACCTCTTCCCCCCTATAATCCCAGTCTCCTTTACATAGCACGGAAGCTGGTAGGTGCAATGCTAAGCGTGCTATGGGTATAGTAAAAACCCACATCGTAGGGAAAAAACCTATACCTGGATGACCAAGGCCGTAAGTACAGAGTTTCGATGCATGAACCCCCGTTGGTATCAGTCGCCTGTCCCTGTGGTACGTTACTTTACATCGAACTCCCATCTTCCGGCCTCTGTGGGGATCACGCTTCAATCGAGAGAGCGTTTATAGGTCTCCGACCGAGCCGTGGTCCCCCATTCAGAACCGCGGTAATAGGCACATGAAAAAAATTTTCAGAGGTGCCGGCAGCGGGAATCGATCCCGGGCCCTCGGCGTGAGAGTCCGGTATCAAACCCGTCGAGCCACCGCGGCTCTGCATTCTAGTTAAACTGACAAATATTCTGAAAACTTGATCACATGTAATTATGTAAAAATTGTATAAAAAATGTGCTCTCCCATAAGACTACGGGTTAAATCGACGCGATGTTAATATTCAATTACTCAAAAACGAAAAACCCCCAGGTTCTGAAAATTTAGTGGCATCATTTTTTAATATTTATCTTCGACTTCCTAAAGTTTTAGATTTTTAACACATCTCTTTCTAGTTTGTGCGGTCCTACCTTAAGTAAGTAATTTTTGGGTAGGTCAATTTTAAAAATGAATATCAGATTTATAACCAGCAACCCCAAAATCCCTCTTACACTATGTTTCAAAGAAATGCTATTAAAAATAAATTTTTACCTTAAGTAAGTAGCACTTACCTAGGTTAAATCAAAAAATTTATAAAGGTCAGTTTCGTAATCAGCAACCCCAAAAACATCCGTATACGAAGTTTCAGAAAAGAACTAATGAAAATAAATTTTTACCTTAAGGTAGGACCGCACCTATGGCTCTAGTCAAGATGCATTTTCGGTTAAACATTTGACTAGCTTCACGCGTATATAGATATAGAAGTGCATTAGCAGCAGAAGCTTTTTTAACCTAAAACACATATTTTTGTTTTTTATTAATACTTAGAGGAACCGAATGGATGATTTAATTAATTCTATGTGATTCTTGTGCATTCTAGTTAATTATTGGGTTATTGGTAATGAAGGTTGACCGGGGTGCCTTTTCGGCTCAGGGACACTGAGCTTTCGCCATTGTATCCCTATCCCCCCGGTTAAGTGGCCATGCTTCTAGAGCCTTTTAATTTTTGCTCCAGAAGGGACCTCTTCCCCCCTATAATCCCAGTCTCCTTTACATAGCACGGAAGCTGGTAGGTGCAATGCTAAGCGTGCTATGGGTATAGTAAAAACCCACATCGTAGGGAAAAAACCTATACCTGGATGACCAAGGCCGTAAGTACAGAGTTTCGATGCATGAACCCCCGTTGGTATCAGTCGCCTGTCCCTGTGGTACGTTACTTTACATCGAACTCCCATCTTCCGGCCTCTGTGGGGATCACGCTTCAATCGAGAGAGCGTTTATAGGTCTCCGACCGAGCCGTGGTCCCCCATTCAGAACCGCGGTAATAGGCACATGAAAAAAATTTTCAGAGGTGCCGGCAGCGGGAATCGATCCCGGGCCCTCGGCGTGAGAGTCCGGTATCAAACCCGTCGAGCCACCGCGGCTCTGCATTCTAGTTAAACTGACAAATATTCTGAAAACTTGATCACATGTAATTATGTAAAAATTGTATAAAAAATGTGCTCTCCCATAAGACTACGGGTTAAATCGACGCGATGTTAATATTCAATTACTCAAAAACGAAAAACCCCCAGGTTCTGAAAATTTAGTGGCATCATTTTTTAATATTTATCTTCGACTTCCTAAAGTTTTAGATTTTTAACACATCTCTTTCTAGTTTGTGCGGTCCTACCTTAAGTAAGTAATTTTTGGGTAGGTCAATTTTAAAAATGAATATCAGATTTATAACCAGCAACCCCAAAATCCCTCTTACACTATGTTTCAAAGAAATGCTATTAAAAATAAATTTTTACCTTAAGTAAGTAGCACTTACCTAGGTTAAATCAAAAAATTTATAAAGGTCAGTTTCGTAATCAGCAACCCCAAAAACTCCTGACAACTCAATTTCTAATAAATCATCGACGTCAAAGACTGAAAAGAACCTGTGAAAATATAAATTTCAACCTTGAGTACGTAGACTTTAGATAGGTCAAATTTCAAAATTAATGTTGGATTCATGATCAGCAGCCCCGAAAATCCCCGAGTACCAAATTTCTAATTGATCTGAGATGTCTAAGTCATTTTTTTTTGAAAAGGAAGTCAACGACGACGATGACGAAAATAAACTTCTTAATATAATAGAGGATAATTAGCGAAAATTAATTCCTCATAAGGAGGTTATTAATCATTGAAGTTTTTACAAAAGTTTCAAATTTTACAAAAGTTTTTCCAGATTTTTTACATTAAAGAAGTTATTTTATAATTAAAAGAATTTTTTTTTTTTTTTAAAGAAAATTGATGTTTCATGTAATATTGATTTTTTATATTTCAGAATTTTTTATAGGTTATTTTATTTACGATTGAAACGTCCAGGAATTTGGATTATAGATTTGTTTTTGAAATTTTTTTGCAAACACACCTCTTGCCTTCAACCGATCCATAAGCCCTATTGGCTGATTACTCAAACATATTTAACATGAAAGGCAATGACAACACAACTACAAAGAATTTCAGTCCTGGATCTGCAGCGGACTTGTCGAGAACTTCGTTTTTCACGCGAATCACTGAATCGTATGGCAGTCAGTTGACGGGAAATTTGAAGGAGTACTCAGAAGTCTCTAGCACACCGAATTTTTTTGTTGAAGGGCTGACATTGTGGGATTTTTCCTAAACATATACTTAATGTTATACGTGGTTTTGATTCGATTTATTTTTTTGATGTTAAAAATCAGCGATCATTGCAGAAACGTAAGTCAGCCATCGCTAAATTTTTACTTGATTTGGAAATCAAGGGTGTTAATTACCGAGTATTTTACCTACAAAGGCGTGTGAAAGAACTTGACAAAAAAATACGAGACTCGAAGCTAGACACACAAACGATGTTTACTTTTTTTGACTTTACTGCATGCAAGTCAGATAAAATTCATAAGTCACAAAGGTCAGCCCTTGATAGAAAATTATCACAAAGTGCTCCTGCTACCCTTCCTACCCATATTAGCACTGGCAGAAAGAAAGACTGGATCATTAACTTGACTGATACGCAACTCCCTGAGTATGTTACGGACGTTTCGACTGTGGGTGACAACTATAGTGATGCTATTCTGATTTCTAAGACTGATATTTTGAATACGATTAAGAGTTGTAATAAAATCAGTGTTGTGGAACAAAGACAAATTGTTTATTTATTTGTTATAATTTAAATCTGTCTCAATGATTGTCGGCCAGTATTAAATTGTTATTAATATTATTTTACACCATGTATTTGAATTTTACTTTGTGAGCTTACTCTACTCATGTATTGTTTTATTTGGTTTTGAATTTACATCTGAATATTGCTTTTATGACCTTGCCAAGCAAAGGCTTACAGGTTTCTAGCCACGTTGGGCTAAATTTCATCGTGAAATGTCGTAAGTAATAAAGAGGTTACTTATCGGCTGATTAAAACTCTTCGCAGTAATGAAGCGAAGGCATATTACTGGCGTTGTTTTTATTCGAAAGCAATACTCAGTTTTTTTTTTTATAAAGCTATGTCAATCGATTGTTCGAAATTAGAGAACGCGCTCTCTACTTTTCGACCACTTGTTTGATGCCCGTAGCATTTTTTGATGTTTTATAAACATCTTGATTTGATAGCTGAACCTAAAAAATAAGTGTATTTTGGTTTTTTTTCTCCTCGACACGGGTAGCTTCAGGCCAATTTGTACTATCTCTTGTATTTAAACTCATTAAAAATAAAATAATTGATTCGAAACAATTAAAAGCGTTTGGCTACAATTTTCGATAATAACAGCTCATTTTAGTTATTGAATTTCTTTTTCCCATTTTGACAAAAACATTGGCGACCGTGACAGGACACCGAAAATCATTCGTCTGAGGGAAGAAAAAAAATGAGAAAAAGACGTGTGCCAGACGATTTTCCACCCAGTCGAGACTTTCCTAAACGTCCAGCTCCCGCAAATCATGACACCGCATCGCAGGGAAATTTGGCACAATCTGATCATGGATGTTATCTACGAGAGTGCCGCACGGCTGCAAGTTCACGAGATAAAAACTATAGAGAGGCGATTGTAACGCGTTCCCGGGCTTGATATCATCGTGAAAATTTGCAACCTCACGAGAACGTCGTAACAGCCGACGTTCACCGTGATGCATCACCAGGTATCAGACATCTATCTGAAGCGATGACATCGGTGCCACGTAGAAATGTCCGTTTTCGTGATCGATCGCCGTCGACAGAGGATGTCACAGCGGCCTCACCAAGGTTAAACCAGTCTTCTACAAGACGGTCCCGATATGATGACTTTATGGTACAGCATAGGGATGGGCAGTTATTTAAAAAATCGACGATATTCAACATCGATTAAAAAATTAAATCGATTTTTGTTAAATCGATTAATTTTAAAATATTATTCGTAATCAAAAAAATCGATTATTATAAAATAATTTTTAAAAATTAGTATAAGATTAAATTTTAAATGTAAGTACTGTAAATCTTTAATATTTTTGCTTATCTTGATTATAGAGCGTGTGATCAATTAAAAAAAAAAAATATTTTTGAAGATTTTTTTATTAAAAATAATTATTCATCAATTTTATTATTACAAATTCTCTTTTGAATTACTCGTCCATGATCAATTAATGAATCAAAATTTTTTAAAACAAAAAAAAGTTTAAAAATTTCTACAAAATACGTATTTTTTGAGTTTTTAGAATAAAAGTTTATAAAAACCGATTACGATTAAAAATAAAATCAGCATCGATTAATCGGTCTCAAAAATAATCGATAGAAATAATCGATTCACCGATTAATCGGCCATAATCGCCCATCCCTATTACAGCAAGGGCGTGCAACGTCCGATGCGGGACGAAACAACATTGATGACGAGGGGCGCGGACACCCGTCGCCAGACGATGTTTTCGCGGTGGCCCCTCTAGCCTCACGACGCGGACGCTCGTCGCCGGACGATGGTTTCCCGGCGGCCCTTCCAGCCTCACGACGCGGACGCTCGTCGCCGGACGATGGTTTCCCGGTGGCCCCTCCAGCCTCATGACGCGGACACCCATCGCCGGACGACGGTTTCCCGGTGACCTCTCCAATTTTTCGGCGGCATTTATACCCACCACTTCATGATCGCTTTGAGAGGACTACACCAGAAAACAGTTACTTAGCGGCAGTCGAGGGTTTTCCGATGGTACCAGTGTCATCTAGCAGCCCTCTCGTCATCAACCCACTGGCTTTACGAGCATTCAGTGAGGTTGTTCCTGTTCGAGCGGGATACGCATCAACAAGTGCTCCGTCATCGAGACCTTCAGGTTTTCCTACTGCTTTGAGTCAACGAGATTCAATTCATCGAGACCACGTGCCGACGCGTCACCGTTCGCCGAGTCCGAGTTTAGATGAAAATTATAAAAGCGAGTATAGTCTAACACCCCCGCGTCGGTCATGTGAATCACGATTCAGGAGTGTCAGAGATTTTGACGATTTTTCTAACCCGAACTGGTCTACCGAGTTTTCAAATGGTGACTCAATATCACGTTTGGCAAATGCAATTGAGAGAAGTTTATTCGCGAGTGATGGTTTGAATTTTTCGAATAATTCGAGTCTTTTGAATCGAATGACCTCAAATAAGTTACGGACCTTTTCGGGTGACCCTCTCGACTGGTTAAGATTTAAGAGCGCTTATGACATGTCCACCGAAAAGGGTCAGTATACAGATCGCGAGAATGTTTTACGGTTGAATGATGCCTTGAAAGGCCGTGCGCGAGATGCAGTTAGTGCACTTTTCGCTTCTGATAGTGGTTCACATGAAATCATGCGTACTCTTAAACTTCGTTTTGGTGATCCTACTGTAATTATGAGTAAAATCGTCCGAAATGTGAGAAGAATGCAAAGCATAGATTCCGGTAAAATAGATTTGATTGAGTTTTCTTCAACCTTACAGGGCGCTGTTGTAGCCATTAGAGCCCTTAAAGATTTCGGTCAATTGTATAGTCCAGAGCTTACAAGTGAGGTCTTAAATAAGATACCGGTATCTATGCTTCAAATTTATGCGAGATATGCATCGAGTGAGGATGATGAGAGAGCGCCGCTTGAAATGCTTGCTGATTATTTGTTGTTAGAGGCTGAGGTAGCTGCAAAAGCGGGAATAACGCGCATGAACGATTTTCGAAGAAGTTCAAGCTCGCGAAATGTAAAATCTTCAAGTACTGGTGAACGTCATCTAGTCATGACGTCAACGGAGAGTGGTAATTCAACTTCTGCAGGTGGAAATCTTGAATGCGCTCATTGTAGGCATGTGGGGCATTCTATTACTTCTTGCAGAGGTTTTGCTCGAGAAAGTATGCGTAATAAGTATAGGATCGTTCGTAAACTGAAACTTTGTTACAATTGTTTGAAAAGTGGGCATGATCATGGTAGTTGTCCCGTTAATGTTTCGTGTAGCCACTGCAATAATCGCCATCATAACCTATTGCATTTTGTTTCAAAAACGAGAGAATCGCAGTCAATTACTCAGAACGTTTCTGCAGCTGCTCCAGCAAAAACTGCTCCTAACTTAAATAATACTCCGAAAGATTGACTACAGGATAGTATTTTTTTAAAAATGATTCCTTTGTGCGTGTTCGGACCGAAAAAATCGGGTAAATATTTCGCGTTGTCAGATGAAGGGTCAACTATTTCAGTAATAAGTCAGAAAATTTTGAATGAGTTGGATTTAAATAAAATCAATGTAAATGTTCATTTAAGGAGGCTCAAGCCGTATCAATCGGAGGGTGCCATAGGGGGCTTAGTTATTTTTCAACTTAACTTGATTTAATTTCAGTTACCCACGCTATAAATTTATTTTTTAAGTTTTTCCATGGTCAAAATGTTAAAGTAAACGATCAAACTTATATTTGTAAAACTTTTGAGTGTCAAATAGAGGTTAGGTTGAGTCGATTTTGAACTTTATCTTAATTTTCTCAAAATTTAGGTCGGCTACCCCTAGTTTTTTTTATATCATTTTAAACGTAGAAAAAAATGCATCATTGCTGATTTTACCTGAATTTACAGTCTTTTTATTTGAGAGAAATCGTAAATTAATCACAAGATCCCATAGGAACACATGTTAAAAGGCAAAATCTTCAACTCACAATAACTTTTAAAATCGGCCGGCAACCTGCATTTTTCTTTGCACGAATCGATTCTACGAATAATAAAGAACATATATTGCCAATCTCAACTAAATATATCTTTTTAAGTCAAAGTCGCATGAGCCTCCTTAAGAGGTGTAGGGAGCGATGAACCGCTCATGACCGCAAAGTTCAAAGTATCTTTTGGGGTTAATGGCATCGATCAAATTTTTTTATTAAAAAATGTACTTGAAGTCGATGATCTCGCACTTCCCACACAGAAATTACCATTGAATGTGACCGAAATTTGTGAGAAAGAATTTGATATTGCTATTGAACCCTTCGAATCCGTTCCAGATATTTTACTCGGGCAAGATTATGCTAAACTTATTGTTAACCGTCAAACTTTCGAATTAAAAAAATTTGATTTGTTCATTTCACAATGTTATCTTGGTTGGTCTGTTCACGGTAAAACTTTTTTGAATGAGGAAGAAAATAAAAATGTTTCAAATTATAACTTTTTAAATCATTTAGGTGATAAGTATGATGAGTTGAACGAGTTGGTAGTGCGAACTTTTGACTTGGATGCTTTGGGCATGAATTTAAAACCTCAGGTGAGCAATTCCGAAAAGCGCGCTATTGAAATTTTGGAAAAGACTAGTCAACGACGATCAGATACTGTTTGGGAGGTCGGTTTATTGTAAAAGAGCGACGACAAATCTTTACCTAAAAGCAGGATGACCGCTTTGAGACGTCTTCGTTTTTAGAATGTAAATTAGATCGCGATCCTGAATACGCTGAATTGTATTATGCCGAGATGAATAGGTTATTTGAGAAAGGCTATGCTGAACGAGTTGACGAAGCGCCTCACGGTCGGGTGTGATACCTACCACATTTTGGGGTTAGTAATGTAAATAAGCCAGGTAAAGTAAGATTAGTTTGCGATGCAGCTGCAAGATCCGGGTCAACGAGTTTTAACGATTTATTATTACCTGGACAGATTTATTAAAATCTTTAATTGGGGTTCTCATGCGTTTTCGGCAAGATTTAATAGCAGTAAAAGCGGATATGCGCGATATGTTCTTAAAAGTTAAAATTTCACCCGAAGATCACGATGCTCAAAGGTTTTTGGGGAGGGGATCAGACAGATGTATTGATCCACGAGAACATGTGATGAGTTCTGTCCTTTTCGGTTCAACATCGTCTCCTTCTTCTGTATCATTTATCAAAAACAAAAACGCGAAGAGTTTAAATCAGCCGATAAGTAACCTCTTTATTACTCACGACATTTCACGATGAAATTTAGCCCAACGTGGCTAGAAACCTGTAAGCCTTTGCTTGGCAAGGTCATAAAAGCAATATTCAGATGTAAATTCAAAACCAAATAAAACAATACACGGGTAGAGTAAGCTCACAAAGTAAAATAAAAATACATGGTGTAAAATAACATTAATAACAATTTAATACTGACCGACAAACATTGAGACGGATTTAAATTACAACAAAGAAATAAACAATTTGTCTTTGTTCCGCAACATTCTCCCCCTCGTATAAAATTCTCGCGTTTTATACAGATGCAAATCTAATTAACTTTTGACATGGACGCTTTAATATACCTGACGAAGTTTTGACTTCAATTTTACGCGAAACACCATCGGAATCAAGTATATAATCAACCACGAGCCTTTTTTCCAGGAATTTCTCGGCGCCTGGTTATCAATGATTAAAACGATGTCCCCAATCTTTACTAAGTCTTCCGATCGTACCCACTTTTTACGCGGAAGTAAAGATGGTAAGTATTCGCGTATCCATCGGTACCAAAAAGCATCAGCAAAGATCTGCGCCAAATGCCATTGTTTACGTAAGCATTCCGACTGCGGCCCGTAAAAACGTTATCTCAAAGTACTTGACGAAGACCCCAACAAAAAATGATTTGGTGTTAAGGCCTTTCCGTCATTTGGATCCGGAGGGATATGAGTCAAGACTCGAGAATTTACTGAGGGCTCTATCTCAGCCAAAATCGTTCGAAGCGTCTCGTCACTTGTCACGTGACCTTTCAAAACGTACCCTCAGCACTCCTTGACTGATCTAATCCTAATAAGGTTAGTCAAATTAAATAGTGCCCCCCAACTTTTTTCCCGCCTGCGTCCTATCTTTACACAAATCGGGCCGAAATAATCGATTCCACAATGGGTAAAAGGTCTTAATCGGTAGCCTAAACGTTCTCGGGGTAAATAACCCATAATAGGTTTGTAAGGGTTCCCTCTCATTAGTCGATACATGCCACACTTATTCACAATAAATCGTAAACTCCGACGAAGACCTAAAATCCAAAAACCTTGCCTAAGTTCATTCACAACAGTTTCATGGTTTTTATGGTAGAATTTGTCGTGATAATGAAGAATCAAAAGCTGTACAACTGGATGATCGGCATATGAAATTAAAGGCTCTCAATAGATTTTACCGCTTTTGGATGAACAGATTTAAAATTTTTCGCGTTTTTGTTTTTGATAAATAATACAGAAGGAGGAGACGATGTTGAACCGAAAAGGACAGAACTCATCACAAGTTCTCGTGGATAAGATCCGATCCAAAGTCTTACAAAATATTTGTGGGGGTTCGCTTAAGCGAAATCAGCGAAAAGTCAGATACATCGGAATGGAGGTGGGTAGATTCTAAGAATAATCCCGCGGACGACGCCACCAAATGGTTTCCTGACTGTTTACACCAGGGTAGCCACTGGTTCTTCGGACCTTCTTTTCTGCGTGAGTCTGAAAATTTTTGGCCTAAAGAAAAAACCGGGGAGATTTATCAAACTCATGATAATGAACTTAGACCGAAAGAACGTGAAATTTATACTATTCGCGATTTTAACTTGATTTCAAATTTTTTGCCAAACTATTCTCGATTTTCTACTTGGACTCGTTTTATAAGAGTAACTTCTCAAGTGTTGAAGGCTGCTGACATATTACTGAAGATAGAAGAATCTCGTTCTGATTTAAATAGGCAATTACTTTCTGAAGAATTGTGGTGCAAAGTAATTCAGTCTTTTTGTTTCGAGAAAGAGTTAAAATTACTTAAAAAATCATTACCATTGCCGAAAGATAGTCGCATTATTTCTTTAAACCCTTTCATTAATGAGCGCGGTTTATTGCGAGTGAGGGGTAGAGTTAAATTTTTGCCAAATACTTGTGAAAGATTTCAGCCTTTAATTTCAGAGGCCGATCATCCAGTTGTGCAGCTTTTGATTCTTCATTATCACGACAAATTCTACCATAAAAACCATGAAACTGTTGTGAATGAACTTAGGCAAGGTTTTTGGATTTTAGGTCTGCACCGGAGATTACGATCAATTGTGAATAAATGTGGCATGTGTCGACTAATGAGAGGCAACCCTTACAAACCTAATATGGGTTATTTACCCCGGGAACGTTAAGGCTACCGATTAAGACCTTTTACCCATTGTGGAATTGATTATTTCGGCCCGATTTGTGTAAAGATAGGACGCAGGCGGGAAAAACATTGGGGGGCACTGTCATGGATTTATAATCCTTTACGTAGTTATTTTTAAAAGGGGTGAGATCCTCGTCTTTTTAGAACAACTACTTACGTAGTTGCCCCGTCTCCTTGTTATCTGACTCTTAATGGGTGAATAAAATAAAGTAGAGTAAAATATAATAGAATGATTTAGAAGTATTGTTTATTAGAAGGAGTGAAAGTTTACAATTTAATGATGAGTTTAATGTCCTCCGACAGAGTTAAAGATTACAATAAAATACCTTATTAACTACCGGAGTTGTCTGGGCTGTTTGATGTTCTCGGAAGGTTCTCTGGGCCATCCGGTACCTTAACCTACTGCGATGGCGAAGGCGATCTTGCACTAACGGATCCTTGCTGGCTCCGGCTCTAGTTGTCCAGGTGTGCTTCACGTGGCTTAAATCGCTTGGCTACTCGCGATCAAACCACTCGAGTGTCGGGGACGATAGTGGTTTGGGAGCGCGGCTAAGTAGCAGAAGGAAGCTACTTCGCCCCACCTGTTCAAGCAGAGCGGAGGCGTCAGCTAACAAAGTGCTTAATTGCAGTTTGCGCGGCCCCTTCCCTAACTCCTTTTAGGCGGATTATAAGTAAGTCTGTTGCAACTTGGAAATGTGGGATTTTTATGGAGATCGATACGTGACATGCCTCCCCTCTTAGTCCATTGTTTCCCTCGACAATGCAGGGCTGGACGACTATAGGAGTGCAGTCCTTGTATCGAAGATAGAAAATGTATCGATCATCTCGATCGTGTGAATTTTGGCGGATGACGGTGGGCAAGCGCCTGAGTAAAAGTTTTTCCTTTTTTTTTTTTTTTTTTTTTTTTTTTTTTGAATAACTATTATTTTTATAAAAAAAGTTAGTTCAAGTGGTAGCGTTTTGGATGTTATTTCTACTCGATGTTCGAAGGGATCGGTAGTTTTTGAGTTATTATAATTGTTGCATAACAATGATCACAGCGTGGGAAAGAGTTGGTTGAAGGTGGGTAAGAATATCGTAATTTTTGAGTTAAAAGACTGAAATTTTTGAAATTTTTAAATGAAAATCTCAAATAGCTAGTTGTTTTAGCTAAGTGCTAAGTAGAAGTTTTTGCGTTGCTTGCGCAAGCCAACTAACAGGGATTTAGGCATGATAAAATAATTATTGCTCTATATTGCGCGGTTATCGGGCGCTGGAGCAAAAAAAAATTCTGTATGGATTGGTTAATATTTGGAGTGGGAAGTTGCATCTACGTATATATTCATTCATTAATTGCCAGGAGTGAGGGAAGTTCACAGTTTTCGCCGCGATTTTAAGTTCGCTAATTAGTTTAGTAAAAAGTATTTATAACGTTCGATGAAAATTCTGTAATATATATGATGGTGTTGAGCGCAACTGTTTTGAAGTTGCAATTTAGATTTTAGACTGTCGCATTACAGTCAAATTAAAAAAAAATAAAAAAATGAAATTGCATAATATTATCAATAAAAAAAAATTATTCTTCAAGTTCCTAAACGATTTGAGTTTTAATTTGCCATTGTTTAGTTCACTATGAAACTTCAAATTCAACATAAGTATTTTGTCTTAGTGTTTTAAAATTTTTAATATGTTTAAATTTTTGAGCTCAACAAAAAATTTATAAATTAGCAGGGAGTTTCGGTGAAATCGGTGCTTACAACACTCCGTTTTACTGATTTAGACTGAGTTTTGCTTTAATTAGTCAGAAATAGTTAAATAAGTTTCAAATTTATTTGATAAAATTTTCGAGTTTAGTGTATAGAATTAAATTATTTATAATTGACGTAACTTAGATTTTCGCAATAAGTATTTTACATTATGTGAGTTACGGAAAAATTTACAAATAAAGCTTATTTTGAATTTCGATTCGTAGAGATTGTACAATAAATATTAAAAATTAATATTACAGCAGATATAAAAAAAAATTTAAAAAGTGATAATGGAGTTAAATTAGCTTGAGCAAAAGTTTTTACCAAATGTTAACAATATTTAAGTATCATATAAATTTGTTAAATTTAAGATAATGTCCGAGTGTTAATTAAAATTTAAATTCTGAAAATACACTCAATTTAGTACACAAAATTGTCTGAGAAAAGTTTATATTTTACTGGTGAAGCTGCTTCTTTCCTTGATGTGAATGTTGCTGTATCGTTGTCTTTGGAATCGGTTGGTCGGCAGATCGACGGTCACGTACGAGAGTATAGTGCGAGTAGGTGTAAACGGTGACGTTGCAGCGGTGCGCTGATCAAATGATATCATGCTAAGTTGCCAGTTTTGATAAATGTGCTGTTACTGGTGCATTCAGTGAGTGCTCCAGCCGGTACTACGTCGATCGGAGAGCTAGTTGGACTCGCAGTATGGTTAGTTTACAAGGATTGTTATCGCAATTCTTCAACTCATCGAGGTGCATTAAAAGGTAAATACTTTCACATTTGTTATAAATCAATCATTGTTTGTTTGAAAAAGTTAAAACATTCATCTGATACCTGAGTGTCGACGGATAGTAAAAAAAAATTCTTTTCTTGGAACTTCGGCGTGTTGGTGAGTATAATACTTTGATTGTTACTATTTTTATTAAATAATTGTCAGAGTTAAGTCGTCAACTGTCGTTATTTCATAAATTCATTGTTTACAGGTTGTATTGAATGATTCGTGGGTGTGGCTGTATGGTTGGGTCGCGTGCTGCAGGTGCATTGCGGGTGAGTCTGATGGAAGAGTCGACCGCAGCTGGAGGTATAGTGGGTCTGCATGCGGCGGGCGCACTCAACAGGCCAGTGGTCGCGAAGATTCATGGCTATGGTAGAGTCTTAAGCGTGTTTCCAGATGGACAGTTGATCTAATTTGGTTTGAAAATGAAGTGTTTCTTTTTATTTTTGTCTATCTAATTTTGCTAAAATTATTAATAACTTCCGAAGATAGGATAATATATTCATTCATTTAAAATTATTATCATCATTATTTTCAATTATTTAATTATTTATTTATTTCATTATTATTAATATTGGCTTTTTTTCTATTATTTTTTCTTTTATTTTGTATTTATTTATTTTATTTTACTTGTTCATTTATTTATTTGTTTATATATATATATATATATATATATATACTAGGGGGTACCCCCTGCTCGCTTCGCTCGCCAACCCCCATAAAAATAGTTATAAAATATGGAGTTTTTTGACAGTTAATATTAACATGTTTTTTGAGTTGAGTTTGTGTATTGAATAAAAGTTCAAACCTGTTTAGGTAAAATTGTTGAATATGATTTAAATTGAAAAAAGAAAATTTTATTATGGTGAGTCTAAAAAAATAGTTATGAAAATTAAATAGTAAGTTGAAATACTTCAAGTACTTGAAACATGTTAAATATAATATTTCTTAACCGTTTTGAAGTACTCCTTTAAAAAGGGCTTTTAAAATTACGACTCCTCTAGGAAAAGCGCCCTTCAAAGAGGTTAAATATGGAGTTTTTTGACAGTTAAGGTGCTCGTACAGGAGAAGCTCCTATAATTTAAAATCAACTCCTCCGGGAAGAGCCCCTTAAAACATGTTAAATATAAGGTTTTTTGAAGGTTTTGAGGTGCTCCTCCGGGAGGAGCTCTTTAAACTACGGCTCCTCCGGGAGGAGCCCACTTCAAACATAAAAAATATAAGGTTTTTTGACGTTTTAAGGGGCTCCTCCGGGAGGAGCTCTGAAAATTACGGCTCCTCTGGGAGGAGCCCCTTAAAATATGTTGAATATAAGGTTTTTTGAAGGTTTTGAGGTGCTCCTCCAGGAGGAGCTCTTTAAACTACGGCTCCTCCGGGAGGAGCCCACTTCAAACATAATAAATATAAGGTTTTTTGACGTTTTGAGGTGCTCCTCCGGGAGGAGCTCTGAAAATTACGGCTCCTCCGGGAGGAGACCCTTAAAATATGTTGAATATAAGGTTTTTTGAAGGTTTTGAGGTGCTCCTCCAGGAGGAGCTCTTTAAACTACGGCTCCTCCGGGAGGAGCCCACTTCAAACATAATAAATATAAGGTTTTTTGACGTTTTGAGGTGCTCCTCCGGGAGGAGCTCTGAAAATTACGGCTCCTCCGGGAGGAGCCCCTTAAAACATGTTAAATATAAGGTTTTTTGAAGGTTTTGAGGTGCTCCTCCGGGAGGAGCTCTTTAAACTACGGCTCCTCCGGGAGGAGCCCACTTCAAACATAATAAATATAAGGTTTTTTGACGTTTTAAGGGGCTTCTCCGGGAGGAGCTCTGAAAATTACGGCTCCTCTGGGAGGAGACCCTTAAAACATGTTAAATATAAGGTTTTTTGAAGGTTTTGAGGTGCTCCTCCGGGAGGAGCTCTTTTTTTTTGGCTCCTCCGGGAGGAGCCCCTTAAAACATGTTAAATATAAGGGTTTTTGACGCTTTAAGGTGCTCCTCCGGGAGGAGCTACTAAAATTTGCTCCTCCGGGAGGAGCTTTTAAAATTAAGAGCTCCTCCCGGAGGAGCACCTCAAAACCTTCAAAAAACCTTATATTTAACATGTTTTAAGGGGCTCCTCCCGGAGGAGCCGTAATTTTCAGAGCTCCTCCTGGAGGAGCCAAAAAAAAAAAGAGCTCCTCCTGGATATAACTATATAATATAGGAAGATATATATATATATCATTGTCGAGATTTGTGGAGGTGAGTCCACGTGGATTACGATGTCTGCTGTTTTTTGAGTGGGAGGCAAGCTGTGAGTCTCATTAGGAGAAGTATCGACCTGATGATTTACTTTACATGTGCATGATTTTGGGATGTATTCTTCTTCATTTGCTTTCATGTCCCGTTTATTTTCCTTTTTTCTGTTGCAGATAAAGAAGAAGGTCAAGATCTTTTCGATTTAAAGAAATCTATCTAATAGGATTTTTAGGACCAATGTCAACACGACTGAGGATCCCAAGCCGATGGCCACGAGCGAATGTGTTCGTTTTTGCTCCGTTCTTCGGACATGGATCGCCCGCAGTTTACTTTCGATTTCGTTTAGGGGAATCGGATTAAAATTTTTGAGTGATTCAGTGAGTTCTTTCTCCACCTCCATGGGGTATTTGATTGCGTATTCATGTATCTCGAGTTTTATTGTGTTCAATTCTACTGAAAGTTCTGGTTTATAATTGTACTCTGATGTGAATGAGATTTTCCGAAGACCGTGTAAGGTAAAGCTTGACGTGTGTGCGGTACATTCACCGCTTGGGTAAAGTGAACCTGTGCCATTTATGAGAAATTCATTTCGATGATTATGGCAGGTGATTGTGAGCTTAGTTGGTTTTAAAGTTGAATATAACCATAAATTTGATGCGTGCAAGGGTGTTAGAATCGACTGGGGTGAAAAGATGTCATCGTTTTTAGACGACAGTCAAACATGCTTTCGAGATTTTTGAGGAGTCTATTCCTAAAGCTTTTACCTTGATCGCTCAAGATAATTTTAGGTACTCCATGAGCGGCTTTAAGATGTTCAGCTAGGACTTGTGCCACAGTTAGCGCTTTAAGATTAGGTACAGGTACCGCTTTACAAAATTTTGAAAATAAACATTGCATAGTGACTATGTAATCATTGCCACTCACAGTTCGAAGCATAGGTCCGACCGCGTCGATAGCCACTCTAAAGAACGGTTCTGCGGGCGTATCGGTAATTACCATGGGTTCTTTGGTGCGATAACCTATGAGCTTAAACTCTTGGCATATTCGACATCGATGAATGTAATCGACTATATCTTTACGCAAACCGGGCCAAGTAAATTTTTCCCTAACTCTTCTGTAAGTTTTCTTTACTCCACGATGTCCTCCAAATAGACTATCGTGGCATTCTTTTAGGATGGTGTTGCGGGATTCGGTTGGGGATGTTATGCAGGCACCTAGACAGATCGTTAGCATCATGTCTTTGAGAGCGTCTCGGACTTCTCGATATAGAGTTCCACGTGGTAGTGCGTCTGTGAGTTCGCCTTTTCGTGACATACGAACCGATGATATTTCTTTCTCGAGCAGTAGATGATAAAGATTGTGTAAGCATTCTTTCAAAGAACTTTGCTTAATGGGATTTCTCTTGGTTTCTGTAACTATCAAGGAGAAGATAGTTCGACCTTGGGTTTTAGAGACAAGAACATTGCCAACCGTAGGGTTCAGATCTTTGAGTTCGCTTTTTGAAATTAGCTCTAATTCGGCAAGAAGTTGGTTGTTAGGTGTGTTTAGGTTCAAATTTGCAGGGATAAAATGTATTATGTTATCTTTATGTCCCGTGAGGGCGTCTGGGGTGAGTCTCACTGATAGTCGTGTAGGGGGTTTGATCGGGGTGTGAAAAGGATTTAGGATTGGGGGTATAGTTCGCGGAATGGTTTTAACGCTTGTGAAAATATCATTATTAATATAAGCCGTAGTAGTTTTCGAATTTTTAGGCATCAAATTTGAATTAGGTTGTTTTGTAGGAAATTCTACCTGCGAGGATTGAAGGGTCGTTTTGGCGATATCTCGAGGGCGAGTAACCTTCTCTTGAGGGTTTAGACAGTTTTTCGATGGGGCTAGCTTATGATCTAGTGTGATAGTCTTTGCGGAATTTGTTGAAGAGTCGGAATCATCGCTAGACATTATTTTGGTGTTTTCGAGATTGAAAGTGTTATCAAAAGTTGTTGGGGGTATTTTAGGTGTGATGAGAGTGGACGATAAGGGAGGATTTTTGAATTCTGAGTCATTGGCCAGTTGCCATTTATCTAAGTCTAACAAAGATTGTGTATTGTTCAAATTTTGTCTATTGTCTGCGTCAATAAGATCATTTTCCAAATAGCCTGGATGACTGTGGAGTACAGAGTGATCTGCTTCGTGATAGTTAGCTCCTAGGTCGAAATTTTTGAGGAGTTTTTCTCATTTTCCAGAGTCCCACCACAAAGAATTAAATCCTTCGATAAACTCTTTTTTCTCCTTAGAGTTGAAGTTGGAAGGTTTGAGCTGAGTTTGGAGTTCCAAATTTGATTTTTCAGGGGTAGTCTCGTAGAGTTCTTCTTCATCAGAAGATGAGGAGTCATCATCATTTGCTGGAAGTTTCACTCTTTTTGATGGAGAATCAAAGAATACCTTTCTTGATGCGGGTTTTGGGAAATGGGCGACTACATCTTCAAAACTATCTGATGGTACCATGGTTTCATCGAACTCGCTTATGCCAGAAATCTCATCTTGTTCGTGGTTGCTGACTTCAGACTCGGAGGCAGGAGACGTGGTTGTTGTGTTGAGTGGTTCTACCAAACTAGGTATTAAAGATCAGCTATGCAAGGGTACAGGCGCGTCGGAGGCGCTTTCGGTTTCGTCTGAAGTTTCTATCTCTGAGGTAGAGCTTTCGGCATTCGCTTGATCGGTGGCTGTAGTATTTTTCAGCTTTACCTGTTGATCTCGTCTGAGTCTTAGACGATTGTATTACCTGGAAGATTTCCCTGACCCGATGCGTTCGGCGATACATGAGTTTTATTTTTGGACCCTTTTGGTCTACCTCTTCACGAAGGGCCGGCTTGCGGGGCGTCAGAGAAGTTTTCTTCCTTGCTTTTGTTGTGGGCTTGTCGAGCAAGGGATGTTTTTGTTGGTTTTGGTTTCTGAATACAGTAGTGATCAAAATTATAAGGCACCCCCTAAAATTCGTCTGTTTCAAGTTAATATTTTGACTTTGTGCATGCCTGCACGTGTTTAAATATTTTAGTGTTCTCTAAAAATCTCTAAAATTTTTTTTGTTCAAAACAAGTTCAGTACTTGAAAAAAAAAACGTTTACTTTACATTAATTCGTCTTTCCAATCAATTTTTATCCTCTTTTAAGCTTAAAATGACCTTCTTTTAAAAACAGCTAAATTTAGTTCTTTTATGATCTAGATAGTGTTCTGTAAAATTTCTATAAACACCTAAGTGAATAATATATTTTTTTTCGCGTTTCTCCGATGTTCAAGTTTATCGAAAAAAATTTTCAAGCTGATTAATAGAAAAATGTTCAAGCCACAAAGAAAAAATACATTTTTATAAACTTGAAAAAACATTGATTTTTTGTACTTTTACATTGTTTTTCGCTTAAATTTGCTTTTTTTATTAATTTGGGAGGTAAAAATTATATTAAACTGATATTTGATGAATTTTAAACTAATTCAATTTATTATGAATCAAAATCTTACAGAGAATTATAAAAAAATATGTTAAAAAACAGTTTTTCTAATACAGTTAAATTTCACAAAAATAACTTCAATTTGTATTTAATTGATTACAAGTAATAGTATTAATTTATTTTTAGAAATAATTATTAAATTCATTTTTATTATTTAATAGAATTTGTTTTTTATATATTTAGTAATTAGTTTACCCTTCTTTTGTACTTAGTTGATCCTCCTTTAACCTCGAAGCAAGCGCGAACTCTTCGGACCATAGATTCTGCAAGTTTTTTACAGTAACTCGGACTCAATTTTTGCCAGGCTACAGCAATCTCTCGTTTTAAATCTTCCAAATTTCTCAGGTATTTGTGTTTGATCATTATCTCTATTTGATCCCAAGCATTCTCAATTATATTCAAATCTGGAGAACGTGCTGGCCAATCTAGTATAGGTATTTTATTATCATTAAACCATTGCATTGTTTTCTTTGATTTGTGACACGGAGCGTTGTCTTGTTGGTAATACCAAATTTTTTGACGTCCTTAAACCTTTGTTTTTGATGGAAGCATAAAATTTTCCATAGTCTCTATGTATTTTTCGCTGTTCACTGTACCTTGCACAAATTGAAGTTCTCCTTTTCCTTTTCCTGACAGGCAACCCCAAACCATAATTGATCCACCACCTTTCTGCACTCTTGGAACAAAGCAATCAGGATTGTATTTTTCACTGCTGGTACGTCTTATTCGCTTTGGTCTGTTTGAAAAAAGTTGGAAGCTAGATTCATCGCTAAAAAGAACTAAATTCCATTTTTCAACTGTCCATGATAGCTTGTCTTTGCACCATTCATACCTAGCTTTTCGGTTTTTTGCAGTTAGAAGAGGCTTACGAGTTGCGACAGCAGATTTCATGTTCTTCTCAAGCAAACGTCTATTAACTGTTACTCGAGATACTTTTACATTAAGTTCTTCATTTATTTGATTTTTGATATTGTTTGCTGTAACTGCACGATTATTCTTTGCCTTTTTAATAATAATTCGATCAATCCGGTTACTTATTATTCTTGGCCTGCCAGCGCCACTTTTCACTTTTACGGATTTCGTACTTTCATACGTCTTAATGGTGTTTTGAACGCAACACCTACTAACTTTTAATATTTTTGAAATTTGACTCTGATTTTTTCCTCCTTTCAATAATCCTATAATCTGCCACTTAATTTTAACAGAAACTGCTTTTCTTCCCATGATGAAAGTTATGCAAGCTTATAAACATTTAAAAAACTAATTTATCAATAATGACGGCTCGGTCGGTAATGTAGATAAATTCTTTACCGATCGAACAATTATCGCTACTGGCATTCGAATTCTACGAATTTGAAAAATTACTTCAAGTTGAATAAACTCTCTGAAACTTCTAACTGAATATTAAAATTAATGAAAAAGTCAATTTGATAAATATATTGCTTGTAATCAATTAAATACAAATTGAAGTTATTTTTGTGAAATTTAACTGTATTAGAAAAACTGTTTTTTAACATATTTTTTTAAAATTCTCTGTAAGATTTTGATTCATAATAAATTGAATTAGTTTAAAATTCATCAAATATCAGTTTAATATAATTTTTACCTCCCAAATTAATAAAAAAAGCAAATTTAAGCGAAAAACAATGTAAAAGTACAAAAAATCAATGTTTTTTCAAGTTTAAAAAAATGTATTTTTTCTTTGTGGCTTGAAAATTTTTTTTGATAAACTTGAACATCGGAGAAACGCGAAAAAAAATATATTATTCACTTAGGTGTTTATAGAAATTTTACAAAACACTATCTAGATCATAAAAGAACTAAATTTAGCTGTTTTTAAAAAAAAGTCATTTTAAGCTTAAAAGAGGATAAAAATTGATTGGAAAGACGAATTAATATAAAATAAACGTTTTTTTTTCAAGTACTGAACTTGTTTTGAACAAAAAAAATTTTAGAGATGAATACTAAAATATTTCAACACGTGCAGACATGCACAAAGTTAAAATATTAACTTGAAACAGGCGAATTTTAGGGGGTGCCTTATAATTTTGATCACTACTGTAGGTAGTATGGTTTTTGTTTTGATTTTCTTCAAAGATTGAGGGGCTATCTTTGCCGACTTTTCGTTTTCTACCTCTTTCTGGTCTATCGGATTTCTTGAAAGCCAATCGGCGTTAGTGTTCAGCCTTCTAGGCTTGTAACGGAATATATATCTGTAGCCACGCAGTCGGACTCTCCAGCGGTTTAATCTTGACATTGGATCTTTGATTGAATCAATCCATCGTAAAGGTTCATGGTCGGCGTATACATAGAAAGCTCGACCTTAAAGATAGTGTCTGAAGTACATGATGCCTAGGACTACAGCTAAACACTCTCGCTCAGTGGCAGAGTAATTTTTTTGATGTTTATTGAGCGTTTTTGACATATATGCATTAGGTTGATCATTATTTGGTTCGCCTTGACTCAAAACTGCCCCGACTGCATGTGCACTAGCATCGGTTGTTAGGATGAAAGGTTTAGAGAAGTCTGGGCAAATTAGAACTGGTGCCGTGCATAGAGCTGTCTTTAGTTTTTCAAAACTGGCTTTTTGGCTCTCTTCCCAGCGGAGTTTACAATTTTTCTTGAGAAGGTCGTTTAGAGGTTTTGCAATTTCAGAGAAATTGCAAAACGGTGGAATCCGTTAACAAGATCAAAAACTGAAAAGTATTTGGACTTGCCTAGGGACTCCAGTATTTCTTGAACGTTAGGAAGTAGATAGGCGTCTGGAATTGATAATTCGTTGAGCTTTCTGTAATCAATAACAAGACGATGTTGATTTTTACTGTCAGGGCCAGGCCGTTTTGGAACTATCCATAAAGGTGAGTTCCAAGGGCTGAAGGAGGGTTGGATGATTCCTTTCTTCAGCAAGTCGTCTACTTGTCTTCTTATTTCTTCGTGCAATTTGCGAGGGAGTGAATCCCTCGTAAGTTATTTTTCTTACCTGGCAGTGTCAAGTCACCTGGGAAACAGTGAAATAAATAAGTTGTTTGTTTAGTTTTACCAAGTGATAATCAAGCCGCGTTAACGCGCAGCTGAGGCCGACCACGTGGCGATGGCCGCCGTCGGCTGAATGCTGCTACAGCAGCGCGGGCCCACGACACACACACACACACACACACACACACACATAACCACCATCCGGGAAAGCTATCCCGGCCTAGGGCGCGTGCGTACACATACACACATAGCACACAGGTCCCGGTTCTCCGTCCGGGAGTTTCCGACGATGGAGGAGGTGCGCGGCGATTGTCGGCAGACGACGCAACTGCGTCGGCAGGCGCGTGCGCGCACACTCAACACAGTAGACGCGGGCGTGAGTGTAGCTTTATTTTTTTTTGTAGTTTGCAGGTGGCGTGGACAATGTGTGCGTGTAGGAAAGAACGAGAGAGAGAGTATGTGCGCGAGAGACAGAGTTAGAGCTGTGAGTGTCTCGTGTGCGTTTTTTTTTTTTCTTTTCTTTTGAATGTTCGCGCGTAGTGTAGGTGGCGTGGTGATCGCCACCGGAACTTTGTAGACGTGAGTGTGATTGGATATTATGGCGTGAATGTATGTGATTGGTGGACACATTGCTGTTCCTCAAGTGTGAATGAAACTTGATGAAATAGATTAGTGTTGATTGGTTGAGAGTATTGGTAAGGGATGGTGAGGAAGGAAGTTGAGTCAGAGAGACGCGGGGAAGCGTCACTCTGTTCTCAGTAGCCAAGGTGTGAGGTTGTATTTTTGAGAGTGTGATTTTTTTTTTAAGTTTCTCTTTAGTAGACTTTTTCTAAGTTTCTTTTCCTATTTTTCTTTAGTCGAGTTGTAGACATTTTTTTTTTGTTTTTCTTTTATTTACAGCTAGGTAGTAGAAGGAATCAAGAAAACTTGGGTTAATTTACTTTTATTGAGAGTTGGAAAAACCAGAGAGTGGCCATTTTAGGCATCAGATAATAAGTGAAAAGTTTGGTAAACGTAAGATTTTTGTATTAATTAATAAAATTTTAATAAGCATGTGTTTCTGAAGATTTTGGTTATCGGTATGCTAAATGAAATTTTCTTTGTGGTATATTATTGAAGGTGTCTTTATATAAATTTGATCGAGATTTTCTTGGCGCGGCGTCGTTACCCGCCGTTTTGTAGACTACTTTATAGTTTTTGTTCATTTCCTTTGTTCTCAAATTAAAATTTATTTTTTTTGTAATTGTAGACTTGATTTTGTTGTAGACAAGAATAAAATCAAATTCAACCGAGATTTTTGCAATAATTTATTTCTTCTTCCTCCAGCTCACCGACCAGTCCCGGAGGTTTTCTTTTCGCGGGAACTCTACCCCGGAGTTAAAGGAGTTTTCCCCCGAGAGTTTTTTGTGTGAATTTTTTCTTGTAATGCGAGGGCCCGGGAAACTCCGTTAATTATTTAAGGGAGGCCCTTTTCTCTGGAAATACCCCGTTACAAATTTTGGAGGATAACGATATTGACGTGTATATATCGGTTTGTTACTGGTTAACGTAATGGTATGTTGTACTAGATGTGTGCGAGGAGAGTCGTCGCCAGGTAACGTGAAGAGATATGGAAAGCGTTCAACCACTCTCTTCAATTGAGCTAAGGCTGCTTTGTCGTAATGTTTTCTTTTCAGAAAGTCAAATATTCGAGGTACTCTTTGTTCAGGAGGACAAGGCGTTCCTTCGGCCTCAGAATCGAAGAAGTCGTCGGAACTATCGAGTTCAAAGGGATACAGATCTTGCACCGGTATTTCGACTTCTTAAGGTTCGTTTTTCGTGTTAATTGCTAACACGTAACATGAACCTTTTTCATAGGTAACGGCTGACTCACCGATAAATATTCCGGTAGGGGTTTGTATTCGGGGAAGATACGCCTCCCCTCTTGGAGAGCTTTCTGACACAGGAATTTCTATCGCAACTTTACAACGTGCTGGCAACGTGTATCTTGTGAACAGAGCTTTACCTTTTTTTCGACGAGCTTTATAATGGAAAATATTCGAAGGTATTTTGCTGGACGTAGGTTGAATGTCGGGAATGGTGTTTTGACTTTGAGGTGTTCGTCGAGAGTCAGAAGATTCTGTAGATGACTCGGAAGAGTTGGAATCGCTGTTGTCTGTAGCGCTGGAGAAGCAAATGTTTTGAGTGCCATTTTGAGTGATTAATTGATTATTGGCCAAGTCGATTTGGCCCTTTTCAATTTGGAGATAACGAGAGTCGAGAATGGCATCTTCTTTGAGCGAAGAACTTTCAGGGAGGACGTGCAAATGGTGTTTTCTACCGTCTCTTTCTTTGAAAGTAACAGTACCAAGAGTGTAGACAGGTTCTGCTCCGATCCCGGTCAGTTGAAGAGTACGATTTTTATTGATTTTATAAGTGGGATTTAGAGATTCAATTTTAATCACACTCACGTCTGCGCCGGTGTCAATTGAAACGCACCCTTTTCCAGCTTTAAATATGTCATTAATAATTTCGATCTTAGGTGAGCCGTACGAAATTTTCTTTCTTTCTCTATGGTTTCTAGGATTGTTAATTTGAGGTGAATACGTGTCGAAATCGTTAGTCAGTTCGTTTAAATTAGAGGTGTCGCTACTCCGGTTGGTTGAATTTCCGGAAAGAGTTTCTGAACCAGAGGATTCTGATTCAGAGCGATCTGAGTCTGAGGATAGGCCTTCAAGAAAAGAATCGGGAAGATTTTTCATTTTCCCCGCTTGCTTAAGTCTCCGGAGTTCCTTCAAAGTTCTTTTGCTGATAACACCATCTTGTAAGAAAGGAGCATCGTAGTGAATAAGGTGGAATATATGTTTTTTTTAACAAATACGAATTGTAATTTTTCCATGAGCGTCGACTTGATTATTATTTTCTCCCTGGATTGTAATGGGAGGGTGAGGATAGTAGAAAACTGAGTTTTTAAGAACAGAAGCTTTGATGACATTCACTTCATTGGTTTGTGCAGCGGAACATGTTACGTCGCCCTTTTTGAATAGGTAATTTTTAATTTTTATGGTTGGTGCGGTTTTCTCGCCGCAGACTCTCCGTACTCTCGCGTTTTGAATGCTTTCACGGATCGACGCTCGGGGCTCTGAGAGTGGGGGAAGCTCGCAGGCGCGCCGTCCGGACGAGCTTGTCTCCAGTTTAAATTTTCGCTAGGGGAGATATTTGTGGGAATATTCATTGGAGCTGGGGCTTGTGGAGTAGGGATGTAAGGACCTGGGGATCCGGGTCTACCAGGCTGCTTTTCGTAATAATTGTTAGGGAAGTAAGCTGGTGTTGCGGAATTAGGATACGGCGAGTGAAAAGGGGGCATAGGCGCTGGGGGGTAGTAGTAGGGCATAGGAGGATAATAGGGCATATAAGGGTGAAAATTTGGATAAGGGAAGGGATGGGAAAAGGGGCTTGTCGACCTATTAGGGTAATGACCTCTAGGGCTCTCAGACCTAGGGCGGGAGTAACGATCTGATGGTCCAGATTGATCGGATCGGCTCTGTCTTTCTGGGTTTTTCAAGATACTCGAAGGTTTTTCGTAACGCAGAGAAGGGTGAGCATCCAGTTTACCTTCTGTTGTGTAGGTCATTGTTCTAAGCATTTTTATATCGTTAGGGTCATAAGAATATGAGATGTTTTTATTGAAATTTCGGGGGTCGTTAAAATCAGAGAATTTAACGTTATGGCAGTCGTGAGATGATTCTCTTTCGGGTGTCCCAGGTCATCCATAAGGGCTAGGAGATCGCGATCGCGGAGGCGGTTTTTGGGTGGAGGAATACTCTACGTCGGCACGGTTAGGTGCTCCGATGTTAACCCATTCCTCCGCGTTCAGAGCTGCGCTTAAGGCTTCGGAAAAATTAACAGGGTTATGGTTAGACATCTGATTACGGATAACAGAAGGTAATCCGCGAATGAAATATTCAGTAGCAAGGTCTTCGAAAAGGGCCTTATTATGTCTCTTAATGTCCTCGTCATCTACTCCCTCGTTTTTTAGTTTCGTGGCAGTGCGGACTATAGCTGAGAGTCTATCGTGAAAATTTAAAACAGATTCGTTCTGTCTCATATAAGAGTCTGAAATAAGGTTAAAGTATTAAGATAGGGATCGTTCTTGAGAAAAACGGTCCTGAAGATGTTTCCGGAGCTGGTCTAAAGTGTCAAAAACTTTTCCGTCAAGACTTGTTTTAGTCTTGCCGGTCAATCGAGAAATAACTCCTTGAAGGAAAAAATCTTTTAGGGTTGCGTCTGTTATTCGTTGGTCGTAGCTTTCCACGTCCTGCAGCCATGGGCGCAGGGGTGTGGTAAAAAGGGATTGCAGCAAGAGCGCTTTGCATCAGTGCTAATGCTTGAACATTCGCGAACGCGGTTCGTGACTCGTTTAACGTAGCTGCCATTGTAGACATATTTTCGGCCATCCAGGGGGCGTGATGTAATTCAGCCGCATTCTTCTGGTCTTTGTCTGCAAGAGCTTCAATCTCGTCCAAAGTTAGGTTCGCGAGATTAGCCATATGGAATGCTTATAAATTTTATACAAAAAAAAAACGAATCTAACGTCACGATTATTCGCAAAACTCCAGGTAATTATGAAATCTATGCACTTTAAGCGGGTCAAATTCAGCGCGACGAGCGGGTCAGATTCTGAAAGCGTTTGTGTGTGTAAGTGTGTCGTTAAATTAGCCAAAAATGTCGAGGTCGGCAAAAAAAAAAGTGTCACAATTTGTCTTGAAAGAGAATTTTTCTTTCAACCATTCGTCAAAATTGACAAGTATCAGATAATAAAAGATTTTTCCTTTCTTTTTTTTTTTAATATTAATTTTTAGTATTATAAATTTCGAAAGGAAAAATTATCAATTAATTTTTGTTTTTAAGAAATATATTAACAATTTTAACTAGGTTTTTAATTTTAATTGTTAAGAGAGAACCAATTAAGATAGTCAGGTAACAAGGTTTAAGATCCTCACAAGGGATGCCATTTATGTCATGGATTTATAATCCTTGACGTAGTTATTTTTAAAAGGGGTGAGATCCTCGTCTTTTTAGAACAACTACTTACGTAGTTGCCCCGTCTCCTTGTTACCTGACTCTTAATGGGTGAATAAAATAAAGTAGAGTAAAAGATAATAGAATGATTTAGAAGTATTGTTTATTAGAAGGAGTGAAAGTTTACAATTTAATGATGAGTTTAATGTCCTCCGACAGACTTAAAGATTACAATAAAATACCTTATAAACTACCGGAGTTGTCCGGGCTGTTCGATGTTCTCGGAAGGTTCTCTGGGCCTTCCCGGACCTTAACCTACTGCGATGGCGAAGGCGATCTTGCACTAACGGATCCTTGCCGGCTCCGGCTCTACTTGTCCAGGTGTGCTTCACGTGGCTTAAATCGCTTGGCTACTCGCGATCAAACCACTTGAGTGTCGGGGACGAGAGTGGTTTGGGAGCGTGGCTAAGTAGCGGAAGGAAGCTACTTCGCCCCACCTGTTCAAGCAGAGCGGAGGTGTCAGCTAACAAAGTGCTTAATTGCAGTTTGCGCGGCCCCCTCCCTAACTCCTTTTAGGCGGATTATAAGTCAGTCTGTTGCAACCTGGAAATGTGGGATTTTTATGGAGATCGGTACATGACAGCACTATTTACTTGTCTTACGACTCAGACAATTTGGATAGAGGTTGCTCACTCTTTAAGTACTGACTCTGCGATAGTGGTGATTCAGAGGTTTGGGGCGAAAAGAGGGATACCATCAATTATTTACAGTGATAATGGAACAAACTTTGTCGGCGTGGATCAAGAACTGAGAGACGCTTTGAATAAAATAAATCGTGAAAGCTTACTCCAGTTTGCATTGAAAAATAAAATCTTGTGGAAGTTTATTCCTCCAAATGCTCCTCACAAGGGTGGAGCGTGGGAAAAAATGATTAGTTCAGTCAAGAAGTGCTTAGGGTTCGTTTTGAAAGGTCACGTGACAAGTGACGAGACGCTTCCAACGATTTTGGCTGAGATAGAGCACTCAGTAAATTCTCGACCCTTGACTCATGTCCCTCCGGATCCGAATGACGGAGAAGCCTTAACACCAAATCATTTTTTGTTGGGGTCTTCGTCAGGTACTTTGAGATAACGTTTTTACGGGCCGCAGTCGGAATGCTTACGTAAACAATGGCATTTGGCGCAGATCTTTGCTGATGCTTTCTGGTACCGATGGATACGCGAATACTTACCATCTTTACTTCCGCGAAAAAAGTGGGTACGATCGGAAGACTTAGTAAAGATTGGGGACATTGTTTTAATCATTGACAACCAGGCACCGAGAAATTACTGGAAAAAAGGGCTCGTGGTTGATTATATACTTGATTCCGATGGTGTTTCGCGTAAAGTTGAAGTCAAAACTTCGTCAGGTATATTAAAGCGTCCATGTCAAAAGATAATTAGATTTGCATCTGTATAAAACGCGAGAATTTTATACGAGGGGGAGAATGTTGCGGAACAAAGACAAATTATCCTCTTTATTACTTATGACATTTCACGATAAAATTTAGCCCAACGTGGCTAGAAACCTGTAAGCCTTTGCTTTGCAATGTCATAAAAGCAATATTCAGATGTGAATTCAAAACCAAATAAAACAATACACGGGTAGAGTAAGCTCACAAAGTAAAATTCAAATACATGGTGTAAAATAATATTAATAACAATTTAATTGTTACGTGACAAGGTCCGTAAAATAATAATTAATCATTATTAATTTTATTAATGTTATTTCAATCGTAATTAAGAATTTTTACCAAGAAAGTTCTTCTGAGTCAGCACTCGTTCCCACGAGTCGAGCTGATCGTCATCACCTGAGGAAAAGGTGGGGGACGCAAGCTCGGCTTCGCGAGGAGCGCGTGCAGCAAAAGAGAGCAGTACCGAATTAACTGTAATTAGCATTGTATCGCGCCTTAAAATATTTTTCTTTGTATAACTAAAACTCTTCTATTCCGAATATCTCTTTATTATATTAATTAAATTTCCACGACTAAAAAGCCTTGTTAAAGTATAAAAAAGAATATAATTTATAGTGACCGCATTGTAGTGACCAAATAAGTTTAATTAGTGTTGCGCGAGCAATATTCTTAAAAGAAGTGAAATAGCGACCGCGAGAAATAAACAATTGTGTATTACGACCAAATCCTTAATAAATCATCACTAGTGAAAATCTGTGTCTTCTAAATTCCTTCTTCACCTAGCCTTGCAGCTGCCAGTCGAGACCGAGTCGTCCAGTTATCAGTAAGCAGAACAAGGTAAATTCTCATATTACTAGACCTAAGTTTTTATATTCTCGTGCCTAACGTCATCATACGAGGGTGGATCGTCTACCCTGGGTTTAATTAAATTTCCCTTTCCCAGGGCTGCTAGAAGTAAAGGGAGGAAGTCGTGTGTCCCGTGACACAGAACTTCACATTAATACTGACCGACAAACATTGAGACGCATTTAAATTATAACAAATAAATAAAGAGGTTACTTGGCTGATTTAAACTCTTCGCAGTAATAAAGCGAAGGCATATTACTGGCATCGTTTTTATTCAAAAGCAATACTCAGTTATTTTTTTTTATAAAGCTATGTCAATTGACTGTTCGAAATTAGAGAACACGCTCTCTCTTTTTCGACCACTTGTTTTATGCCCGTAGCAACGATTTTTTGATGTTTTATAAACATCTTGATTTGACAGCTGAACCTAAAAAATAAGTGTATTTTAGTTTTTTTTTTTTCTCCTCGACACTGATAGCTTCAGGCCAATTTGTACTATCTCTTGTATTTGAACTCATCAAAAATAAAATTATTGATTCTAAACAATTAAAAGCGTTTGTCCACAATTTTAGATAATAACAGCTCAATTTAATTATTGAATTTTTTTTCCCATTTTGACAAAAACAATCAGGGAGATTATTATCAACATATACAAAGACGAGATTAAGTACGATAGATACTCGACACAAGCAACAACTGACTTTTATTTTAAACTTGAGAAAACCAAGGAATATTTGAAAAATAATCCTCAGCTCTTTTTTTACAAATGCTGAAAAAGGCAATCTTACCGTTTGCATGGGTAAGAATGAATATCTTACTAAAATGAAAGTAATCCTTGACGATAAAAAATATTACGAACGGATCTATGACTTTGATAATCTCTTGACGACTTTGCAAAAAAACTCGTATAATATTTTATGTTTTCTTAAAAGTAATTATAAATTATTTTTTGATAATTTTAATGAAAAACAGCTGACGCAGACAGACACCCTAGTGTCCAAATGCTACGGACTACCGAAAATTCATAAGACTGATACACCGATGAGACTGATTATATTGATGGTTAATACTCCGACCTAATTTTTATCCAAAATTATTTTGCACGAACTTAAGAAAGCAATCAACCTTTGTTGAGTATTAATTGAATATTTAAATCGGCCGCCTCAATTATCTCGCGTCAGTCACTCAACGCTCAACTGGTCTACTCTCAAAAGGATTTACTCAACTTTAAAAATCACCCAAGGACGCTGCTCAACAACAAAGAGGTTTTATCATAACTGCAAGCTCATTCATCAAGGTGTACATCAACTCAACTGAGTTGATTGCAACTCTTTATTAATGTAAATATTCAAGTAAGGTGTACACTATTGTTTAACTCAACCCAGAAGGTCTGTAAATATTGTAAATAAATAATCAAAATTGTATATTATGGTAATAAAGTGTCTTGTTTAATTACTCACTCCCCTTCTACATCCATAAAATTATTAATGGTAGCAAAACTCAAGCTCAATATTTAACATTGGTCCTTCGAGCCGGATGTAGAGGGTGGCTGTGGGTAATTTAGCACTCAAAAATCATTGTAAGTCTGTTAAGACTGAAAGTCAAGTAAGCGATAACTCACTTTTTGTATATTTACACTCATGAAGGTTTAAGCTGGAAGGTTTAAGGCTTCGCTCACTACATCATGGGTTTTTTACTGGTTCTGGCAGCTACTCCAAGTTCAACGCTCACTATCTGAAGGCTTAACCAGCTCATCGAGGACCTGTCCTTGGTTCTGACACTCATCTAAAAGTCTACGCTGACCATCTAGAGGCTCAGGCAGCTCATCGGATACTCATCACTGGTTTTGGTGGTCAGACCAAGGTCCATGCAGACTACCAAATGGCTCAGCTGACTCATCGAATACTGGTTCTGGTGTTAATCATCAAACTCCTGAACAATCCAACTCTGGCTGCTGGTGGAAAAAATCAACTTCTGAACAACAGCAAGTGTAGCAGCAGCAACTCAATACAGGTGCTCAACAGCAGCAGCAGCTACCATAAATCAGACTCAATGCGAAGCTCAACCCTGTAAAGCAATTATTGGGTGATCAAGGAGACAATCACCTTGGGCAACAGGACTTTTATGGCATAAACTCAATGGCTGGTGGCTCTGCAGCTGAAGCTATTGACCATTGGGAGGTTCCCTTGAGATCACTCGTGCTCAAAACAAAATGGGCTGGTAAATCAAATTAATTATTTTGATTGACTCACACAAACCAATTTGTTTTTAGCAGTTACATTGGTGGTACAACTCAACTTCAACTTGGAACACACACTCACTGGTTCAGCCATTCTCACCTGTCATTTCACAACACACTGCCAAACGTGCCGGGAGGCTCATTTTATCATAGCCTGCTCTCAAAACCTCAAGCTCGCATACCCTGGAAGGACAGTCAACGGCTTCGGTAAGCACCCCGTAAGTTGTCGTCAGTACTTAATCAACTGCAAAGTTGTGGGGAGATTCATCACACTAAAATTCATCTGAACGGGCTGGCTGCCGCCCCAGCTACTGCAGCCACTGGTCAACTTAACAGGCTTCTAACTCACAAAACTCAACGCACTTGGATTCACTCATCACTCAACCTTGGCACAGGAAAATCAAATCACTCATCATGGATTGGCTTACACACAGGCTGGTGCACCTTTGGCAACTGCATTGGCATAATTCAACCCAGTTTTTCTCGGCACACCCTCGGGATACTCATCAGCTCTGGTTCAGAGTTATCTTTCATCACGTGAAAGATACTCAAATTCACAGAAACTCACTGGGTAAAATCAAACGTACCAATTCTTGGCTTCGATGGCATGTCACCCGGACACACTCACGGCATGGCTCTCATCACGATCAGCTCCGTTCATCAAACCACTAAGTCTAAAATCACTGCACACTCACTCAAGCAGTTGTCGTCATCATTTCCTTCGGTTTCGTACAGTGGAAATTGTTGGTTATATCTCAACGAGTTACATCAGCTGATCCAGATTGTGGTCAGCCTCGTGACTTCTTTATCATCATTGGCGCGGATCATTACGGCAAAATAATCAAGCCAAACATCATCAGAGGTGCTCCTGACGAACCTGGAGCTCAATCATCAATTTCGGCTGGCTTGTTATTTTGGACCAGCTCAAAACTCTTTAGAAGCTCCTAGAGTTCTAAGTACGCAAGAACGGTCACTGATAAATTGCTGCTGGAAGCAATTGCCAAGTTTTGGACTCAAAGAGAGGTACCAACCTCTGATCATCACACAATTTTCAAGCCGAAGGACGACCTCTACAAACTGCATTTACTCGAAACTCACTGCAGGACTCAAGACGGCAGAGGTTGCTTCAAAAAACTCAAATCCATTGTCGAACTCAACCACATGTGGCCAGCGGTGAAGGGATGACTCAACAAAAAACTTGTGTTACCCTCCTCACCATGGACTCCTTCGCCTGGACAGTTTCATGACAAAGCTTCGCTGGGTTTTCAACGGAACAGCGGTCACAACTTCCGGACTCACTCAATGACATAGCGCACCCAGGATTCGCATTATGGCTCAACATCGTGGATTTACTCACTTGGGTTCGCTTACACAAGCACGTGTTTGACGGACATCACAAAAAAGGTATCGGCAAATTTTCGGTCATCTGCAAGATCGAGAAATGCAGCGAATCATCTGGGTAGGTGAAAATCTTTAAGAGGCTCACTGCAAGCTCAACACAGTCACTCATGGGTTTCATGACTCTCCAGCTGCGCAATCTTTATCAATCAAGGCTTGCTCCAATTAGCTCAAGATGAAGATCAAAACCACCCACCTCAGTGGAGCGGTTACTCAAAGTCGCCGCAGACGACATTTGTGGTGGAGCTGGAATACTCAATTAGAAGAAAAGGCAGAGCAGCTGGAACAATTACGCATGGCGGGTGGATTCCTTATTTACAACATGGAATCCGAGTCACTCAAATTTCTCAAAAGGTGGTATCATGCATACCATCAAACTTAAGGTAGATTTTAATAACAAATCTGCAAAATCATCAGCACAAGGTGGCTCCCGCGTCGAAACGTATTCGCACTCTCACTGAAATACCTACAATTCTAGAAAAGATCACAAGTGACTCAAATCTCAGACCCCATCAGCATCATCTCACCTGTAGTTATCAAATCAAAATCCTCCTTTAAGAGCCATGGCTGCTCAAATTCTCATGGGACAATGGAAAGCTCAACAGTTTATCTTCAGAGATTCTCTGATGCATCTCAAGACGCCATGGCTGCGGTTATTTATCTCAGAGTTCGATCATCAACTACGGAGATATCAATATCTTTTATATGCTCAAAACCAAGGTGGCCCAACCAAGGTAAATCACCAAATCAGGGCTGGAATTGTAGGCTGTTCACTTGTTAGCAAAGCTCACAAACCACGATATCAAAACTCATTATCTAAACTCAACTTCCTCAACTTATGGTCCAAGCTCAAAGGTGACATTGGCTTGGATCAATTCTCACTCAGGTAGTACTCAAAGTCAACGTAGATCCTCACCAGACGTGGGAGCGCATCAATTGTCACTCATCTTTCATCACCTTGCATAGGCTCACGGTTTGGTGCTTGATTGCCCGAGATATTTTCAAAATATCCAACTCGTCATAGCCAAGCCATCTCATCGCAGATCAACTCAACCAGGCAAATCTTTTCTGTATAAAAGGCAACTCAACATGTGTACTTCTCAGAAAACTCAAGTTACTGCCAAACTCAAAAGTTTCAAGCTCATATTTTCAATCAGCTCACGGTTTACAAGGATGTGGAAGGAATTATACAAGTAGGAGGTCGTCTTTACCAGGCGAGATTTGTAACTTCTTTGAAGCATCCAATTATATCTCGTGATTAACCAATCACGAGGCTCCACTTGGATCAGGCTCACAAGGACGCTCATCACAGTGGTACTCAACTCACTTTTGCCAAAATTCGTCAAAAGTATTGGATCATCGTAGTCAAGCGCTTGTCAAATCACACATCTCGCGCGCAGCGTGGTTAGTACAAGTCAGAAGGCGTATCATGCTCGACAACTCATGGGGGAATTACTACTAGCTAGAGTAACCCTCTCTCACCCTTTCACTCATACTGGGGTCGACTTATTGGCTGGGCCGCTCAGTTATAAGTTTTAGAAAGGGTGAGGCTTCAAATTTACGAAGATTAGAATCGCACTTTGTATATTTTTCATCATCAGCGGTACATTTGGATGCAGTAACTGATCATTTAACAGTCAGATTCATGGCAGCATATAAAAGGTTAACATCAAGAAGAGGTTTGCCAGCACGTTTTACTCAAGTAACGATACAAATCTTCAAGGAGCTAACGAAGCTCTACTGAAAATTCTCAACCACGCTCAACTGGAGAATAATAAATTCTACAAGCTCGTTACTCAAGGTGGAAATGAATGAAGTTTCAACTCTCTCTCTACCTATCTCATGGGTCCCGTCATGGCTCCCAATAACTACTGGCGTACCCCAAGGCAGTGTCCTAGGTACCCTCCTCTTTATCCTTTTTATCAATGACCTCAGACTCTTTATCCTGTACTCCCGTTGGGCCATCTTCGCTGATGATTCCAACCTTTACATCCACGCCCCCTTCTCCCAACTCCTCCACTTTTTATCACTCATCTTTGAGGATGCTAAATCAGTTGCAGCCTGGGCCTCCGCTAACCATCTAAATCTCAACCCCAGCAAAACTACTCTTACCATCCTTGCAAGCGAATCCTACCTCTCCATGATCGACTTTTCTTCCCTTCCACCTTTAATCATAAATGGCCAAACCATCCCCTACTCGAATTCAATAAAATCACTTGGCATCCATATCTCCTCCTCCTTGAACTTCAATAGACAGATCAGTAAGACATCTAAACGCGTTCACTACTCCTTTTACTCCCTCCGCCACTTCCGTAAATCCCTCACCCGCGACACTCGTATCCTCCTCACCGATGCTCTCATCCTTCCTCTTTTCAACTACTCTGCCCCATTTCTCACCAACATAACGAAGAAACAACAACTGAAACTTCACACCCTTCATAACGCCTGCACCCGCTTCGCCCATGGCTCCATTCCCCGCACAGCTCATGTTACCCCTATCGCCTCTCCCTAAACTGGCTCTCAGCTGCCTCTCGCCGTGAATACTTGACGACCTCCATGGCTTATGCCATGATTGAGTCAGGTCAACCTCCACACCTCTGTGAGAATTTCATAATTGACCCCGGCGAGGACGTCATCAGGCGCTCAAATCGCCTCCGCCCCCCCTTAATCTATCCCATCCCGCGCACCACTACCTTAGAAAATTCCTTCACCCTACTATCCACTCAGACCATAAACAAGTACCCTACCATTTTCTACAATAGTAACTCTATCACTGAATACAAAAACTCCCTCAAATCAACCCTATTCCAGATAGACTGTGCAGACTGGATTAAACGTGCCCAACAAGAAAACCTCACTCTTATTCCCCCTTCACTTCACTCAATTTTTTCTCCTCTGCTTCATCCCCCCCCTGCTCGCCTCTAAACCTCCTATCTTTCTTCTCCTATACCGTTACATTGTCTCTGAGGACTCCTACTCCATGTATGGAAGAAGATAGAATAAGAGAATGAATCCAGAAAAAATCAACCTAAACTCAAACAAATTGTTAAATTATTGTTATTTATTCTTCTATATTTATATTACTTGTTATGATGTTATTTTATTTTATGATCGATGTATTATACTTACAAAAACGGGTAAGACAGGGATCCATTCCCTTTACCCGAAAATAAAAAAATCAATCAATCAAATCAAATGGGTAGGAAATGAAAGGCATAAGTAAAATTAATAAAATTTTACGTGAGCCGCTCAATTTATGGAATCACAAAGACGAAGAGCTTACGACTCTTCTAGTTCAAATTGAATGGTGCTCAATCTGTTAGACACTTATTCAATCAACGTAAGAGGAATTTACGACTAATCTTGCTCAAATTGAATATGTGCTCAACCTGCTTAACGCTCATCCAATCAACAGAAGAAGAATTTACGACTCTTCTTGCTCAAACTGAATGTGTCCTCAATCTGCTTGACGCTCATTCCATCAACATAATAAAAATTTACGACTCTTCCTGCTCAAATTGAATATATTCTCATTCTCGTCCATTGAAACAACTCAAGAATGACTCGCAAGATTTTGGATGTGTTCAAACTTGGATATTTCTTGGTTGGCTCAGTGCTCAACACCGTTCCTAAGCTTTAGCTTTGGGAGCTCTCAATCCCAAGATTCTCAAGGTGGCAGTTAATACAACGCCAAGTTCAACTACTTTAGAATCGGTGGACTGCAGGATACTTACACCATCTTCAGTCATCTCAAAACGGTTTCGCCTTTCTCACCTACTTAAGGTTAGTTCTTTAATACTACTCACGAACGAATTCTCAACATCAAGCAAATGGCCAATGGTGAGAGTCGTCGAATCAAATTCCGGAAAAATGGACTCATCAGGCTGGTTAAGGTCCCACGGCTACGTCAACCTTCTCCAGGCACGTCTCAAGGTTAGTAACAATCATCAAATCAACATCAAGGTTGATGGCGGGCGGAATGTTGAGTATTAATTGAATATTTAAATCGGCCGCCTCAATTATCTCGCGTTGGTCACTTATCGGCCGGCTCACCGACCGAGCGCCTCCTCAGCGGTTGCCTCGTGCTCGGGCCTTCGATTGTAGGTTAGCTCATGTCAGCTAGCGTTGCACCTCGTGTCAACGTGACTCAAGCAAATTCAATAATAATTTGCTGTAATACTCAACGAAAAGTATTGTGCGAGCGCGCGATTAATTTCGCAGTGCTTTCACGTTAGTTTGGGCTCAACACGGGTAAAATTCAACTGTTTACTTGGACTCCAACCGGGTTTTTTCGGCATGCTTTCACGCCTCGTGTAAGCAAAAGAAGCACGGATTCAATAATAATCCGAAGGCGAGTGATTAGTGAGTGCCAATCAATATAATTGTGTGTTTACAATTACTTGAAAATCATGCAAGAGTGGAAAATCACCGGCTCATCTCTTATGGTTCATGCGCCTACGACCATAACCTCGCTACCGCCGCATGGTGAACGCGGTATTTTGGTTTGGCTTTTCCTCAAGGTACTACTCGTCAAGCTCCTCTCAACGCTCAACTGGTCTACTCTCAAAAGGATTTACTCATCTTTAACAATCACCCAAGGACGCTGCTCAACAAAAAAGAGGTTTTATCATAACTGCAAGCTCATTCATCAAGGTGTACATCAACTCAACTGAGTTGATTGCAACTCTTTATTATTGTAAATATTCAAGTAAGGTGTACACTATTGTTTAACTCAACCCAGAAGGTCTGTAAATATTGTAAATAAATAATCAAAATTGTATATTATGGTAATAAAGTGTCTTGTTTGATTACTCACTCCCCTTCTACATCCATAAAATTATTTATGGTAGCAAAACTCAAGCTCAATATTTAACAATCTTCCTAAATCCCACATAAACAATAGTTTAGAACTTATCCAAAGCCTGAAGAACATACACATCCCACCTAACTATATTTTAATCTGATTAGATGTAGTATCACTGTTTGCTAATATCTCTTTTCAGTCGGTGACTGGGAATCCTATCGAGGAGAGCCCACGATATTAGTTCTAAATGCATGATAGATTTTAATGATCTCATTTTTTGCATTCAGTTTCTTTTTGAACACACTTTCTTTACATTTGATTATGCATGCTATCACCAGATTTTGGGTACACCTATGGGCTCCTCTATATCCCCGATTTTGTCTGACATAGTGGTTGGTGATTTGGAATCATCTTGCCTCGAGACACTGCAGAGAGACCACGATATTCAACCTCGTTTTTATTACAGATACGTTGACGACATTTTTATGTGCATTGACAGGTCACACCTCAACCGGGTGGTTGAGATTTTTAATAATCATGACGAAAACATGTGAGACAGAGCAGGATAGTAAGATAAACTTTCTAGACGTGACGTTTGTTAGAGATAATGACAGCATTAACACCAACTGGTACAGGAAGGACATATTCACATCTAGGACAATTAATTTTTACTCAAACCATACAGACTCACAGAAAAAGAATATCGTGTATAACTTGGTTGATTGGGCCATCAAACTCTCATACGCACAGTTTCAGTAGTTAGAAAGATTCTTGCCAATAACGATTATGACGGAGAATTTGTTGATAAACATATTAAAGTTAGACTGAGGAGCATTAAATTCCAAACACAAAACTCCAACACTACTGACGACACAAATAATAATCCTTCTAATAACACTCTCATTATCCCTATTCCTCTCAATGACAAACGTTCCTCTAGTAGAATTTCAAGATCCTTGAGTTCCTACAATGTTAAGATAGTGCCCCGGATATCGAAGCCACTGAAAAGGCTTATTGAACTGGGGAAAGACAGTACACCTAGGATGCGTAAAACCTGCTCTGTTTACAAGTTGGTTTGCAAAAACTGCCCAGCTGAGTACGTAGGACAGACAAAAAGACCACTTGAGGACAGAGTCAGGGAGCACGCTGAATTTAAAGACCCGTCTTTGGTAGTTTCATCACACAGACAATTTTACGACCACGACTTTGACTGGGGGAAGACAGAAATTTTAGACACTGAGAGGAACCCGTATAAGCGTAATATTTCTGAGATGCTTTTTATAAGTTCAAACCCCAATAATTTGAATAAAAAGCATGAAGTAAAAAATTTGAACTCAATTTACAAAAATATTTCCCGTCTGCTCCGATAAATCCTGTAGTTTGACTTGTTGCTCCCTCCTTTTTTTCTGATTTCTATTTTAACTACTCATTGACTTTCACTTGGACTCCACCATACTGAACCTGCTCTTGTTCCCGTTTACGATTTTTTCCTGAATCTGACGCTGCTTGAAAAACATGAGGCCCACGTGATCAGAGTGCGAGCGTTGGTCATGCGTTTTTCACTTGCACCCTCGCCTCGCTCACCGTTAAACTACTGAGGAGAAGCAGTCTGTTTTAAACATTCGTGCTGTTCACTCCGTTGTGCTACATAGTTTTTCAAAAATACATTAATTAAATTTATAATTGACTTTAGTCAATTGTAAGTTTAATTGATGTAAATGCGCTTTTTGAGTTTTTGCGAATGTGACTTCTTGCAGGTGCATTTTTGCAGTTTTTACTTTTTTATTCATGCAGTTTAGAGGTTTGACAGATTTTAGTGACCGAACTGTGTGTGCAGTGTGTTGAATTTTTTACCTAGACTGTGACACTGACTTTGGGTTATATTTAATTTGCCACACAATTCACGACTGTTTTTTGTATTGGCGATTTACACTGCATCTTCGATGATACTGTACATCTTATTTTTATTATAAGTAAGTTGAGGTTGATGTTTGTATGACTTAAACTGTTAAGAGTTTTATTCAAATTTGTAAACTAATTGTGATTTTTGTTTAATAAAGTCCTCCTGAAGAGGTCGGCAAACCCTGGCCGACGAAACGTCGAGGAATTCAGATTATAGATTTGTTTTTGAAATTTTTTTGCAAACAGACCTCCTGCCTTCAACCGATCCATAAACCCTATTGGGTGATTACTCAAAAAAATTTTAATATCTTTTCTTATTTTGAAATCATGATTGATTTTAAATTTGTTTTCTTACTTATTTTATTTTTATGATTGATTATGACGCAACTTTGTTCTAAAAAAAATGTTCTTATTTTTTAACTTTTTTTTTTTTTTTTAATTGTTAATAAACAATTGAAAATCAATTTATTTATTAATTTAAACTACACGATCGTGTAAAGCATACCCAAAAATAGTAGTTAAAGATATTGTCTATTTCGTTTTTTTTATTTATTTTGTACGATTCTACAATTGGAAATCGTCAAAAAAATTTATTATTCCAGGCTTTAAAGGGTTAAAGAGGAACAAATTTACTATCAAATTCACAAAATAGCTAAAAATAATATTGTTTTTTGACAAAATGGCGGTGGTTTAAATAAAAAAATCTATTTTTCTTAAAATTGATCATTTTACCCAAAATATATCTCGAAAAAAACATTTTTTTTGGAAAAACTATATTATAAGTCTCTTTTTATAAGACATAAAAAGTAACATATTTCATTTCGAGACAAATCCAAGTCCCTAACTGCAAATTATAGAAAATTTGAAATGAAATCGGTCAATGATGAACTATGTTCACATGGTCAAATTTGATGTTAAAATTGGACCTATAGCCTTTGGTTCATTGGCTTGCTAATAATTTATTTGTACAATTTTGTAGTTTCTCTAAAATTACTATTTATTGAATATTGTAAATCGTTTTGGTATGTGAAAATTGTTCCAGTATGAACTGACCATACTAAAAATAGAGCTACCATCAGGAGACGTAAAGATAAATATTATCCTGATTATCCCGTAAAGTTTGGTTTATTGTCTTGTGTCGTGTCGGCACCAGCTCCCCTTTTTAAAATTAAAATAATTTTAAGCTAATTCTTAAGTTATTTACAAATTATTCAATTATTAGTTAAATAAGATAAATTAGTAAGTATAAATAAGAGAGAGAGAGAATAAAAAGAAGAAAAAGAGAGAGAGAGAGGAAAAGCGAACAGGAGCTGGGAAAAAGAAGAGAGGGAGAGGACAAAAGAAACGCGTCAGCACGGGACGCCTGGCTGAGTGAAGGAAAAGCCAGCACCGGACCCCAACAATAGAGCGTCATGGCAAGGAGGCGGGAGGCCATAAACAATCCCCCGCGACCGCCGGTCAGTGACATTGACCCAATGAGGCCTCAAAGAATCGGGTCCCATAATATTTTAGGCGGACTTTACTTGTAGGAGAGGGAGTCCACACATGAGGAATATTATAATAAATAAGGCCAAGCCCTCGTGGAAAAGAGGCCAAATCATTGGTTTTTCCCCCAGATTCGGGCACACATGGGAGGGTCCATGATCCCCTCTACGGGGGTGGGTCCTCATGCGTAGGGGTATAAATAGGGCCACGAACGCGAGCCCGGGAGCTTGATTTTTCAGTCGCGATCCAGAACTCGACCCGTGCACATCGTTCCGCGAGGAAGATCTCCCCGACTTGACTCACGGGAGTCAGAGATTTTCAAAGTCTCGATATTTTAAAAAAAAACTTATCGAGATCAACCTGAGTGACTATTTATAGTCTTATTTTTAAGGGCATTTCTGAGTTTTCGAATCAGTGCACCTAATTCGCGAGTTTTCGAATAAGTGCGAGGGTTAACACAAATTAGAGTTCCGGCAGTGACTAGTTTGGTTTTAAAAAAACTTTAAAGAAACAGCATTGTGTCCGACTAAAGAAAAGAGCCTGGAATTTCCTTCAGGACGGCGTAGAACCACCGATTCACCACCTCAAGCAGCCCAGCGGGAATCTTCGGCTTTAGCACTCTCTCTCTCTCTGTGCAGTGTCCAGAACTTTAATAGAAGTAAGATTATTTTTAAGGAAGTAGATCGTGTAACGTTTGTAATGGTTTGGTTTTGATAATAAATAGATTTTCTTAGTAGTCTTTCGGGTTCTGTAGTTTTATTAATTATCCTCCTCTCAGTTATTCGAATCACCTACCCGGTTATAAAAAAAGGGTGAAGTAGATTCAAATTAATTAAATAGATTTGTCCCGATTTTGGGACATGACACTGGTGCATCGGCCGTTTTATTTAAATAACTGAGAGATTAAATAAATAAGAGAGGTAATATTTAAAAAAAAAAAAAAAAAGAAAAAAAAATAGAGAGACGAGGGTTTTCCTTCAGTCGGTCCGATTTTCGTTGAAGTAAAAAAAAAAAAAAAAAAGTTCCCCGGTACTAAAATAGAGAAAAGTAGAAAAAGTTTTTCCAAGTTCAATAATAAATAAAATATAAATAATTATAAATATACAAAAAAAGGGGTCATTACGAGAAATTAAATCGTGTTCAAATAATAATAATAAACAAATTAGTAAAGATTTTAGTATAGAAATTTTTGAAGTGAGAGATCAAATTTTTCTGTAAGAAATCACATATATTAGTATAGAAATTTTCAAAGTGAGAGGTCGACTTTTTCTTTAAAAAAAAAAAAAAAGGTAACTAGTATACTCTGTACAATTTTTGGTCTCAGTCCGCTGATAGAGAGTAACCCTTACGACGAATTCAAAGTATCGATGCACAAAGAGCTAGAGAAATAATTCTGAAGGGCACAACACTCTTGCAACTTGACTGGTTCAGACCTATATGCCAAAGCGCTGACAGGGTCTAACCTACATACAGTCGACGCGATAAAAAAAAAAAATAAATTTTGTCTGATGAGTCGTTGAATAATATTTTTTTTTAATTTACGCAGGAATGGCGAGTAGTTGGATATATGTCAACTATAATTTCAAGTGTTTCTACAGTTGGAATCTATTTTTTCCTTCCGGAAAGTCCACGATGGTATCTTAGTAATGGGCAGAAAGATAAAGCAAAATTATCTCTAATGCAGTTACGAGGATTGACAAAAGAAAATGATCGAATGGAAGAAGAATTTAATTCGATGGTATCTTATAATGAAATTCAATATGTCAGTGATTCAAAAAAAGATCATGAGAATTTTCAAAAACTAACCGATATCCAAAAAGATAGTCAAGTCAATAATGTACCAAGGCCTAATACTTCGCAAAGAATTTGGCACATAGTAAAGCTATGCTGGACAACTTTGTTAATCCCACAAGTTTGGAAGCCATTTATAATTATTAACATATTTTTTTTTACACAACAATTTTGCGGTCTGTACGTCATCATGGCATACTCTGATCAATTTCTAGCAATAGCAGGCGTTCAACAGAATACCAATCTGATCTCAGTTGTAATTGGACTGTTGCAAATGATTTCTATTGTTCTTCTCATTTTATGTAGTAACAGGTAAATTTATATTATTTTTAGTTTCAAAATAGCTAGTTTTTTTTTTTTTTTTTTTTTAATAATAGTCCCTCTAAAAAAAAAAAAAAAATCAAGTTGAGTTTGTAATAAACTTAAAGATATTAAAAATTAAGAATTTTATTGCAAAGAATCAATCTCGAATTTTAAATCAGGGTTATTATTACTAAACTTAGCAAAGCTGAAAGACTTTATGACTAAAATTTAATTATTTCATTACTATGAAGTATACTGCCTTATTTTTTATAGAGTTTTGTATGAAATGTAATTGAATATATTTATTTATTTCATAATATAAGGGTTAGTGAAAATATACAACTTCACAAAAAATGAAATAATAATAAAGACAATTTCTTATGCAGTTAGAGAATATCCTGGTGTTTATTACTTTATTACACTAATGCGTGGAGGCTCGATTTTACGCACGCTAACCTCAAACGAGGTACGTAAAATCTCACCTCCAAGCAATAGTGTAATAAAATATAGTATTAATTAAATGATCCAAGTGTTTGGTCTTAACGAACAAAGTATAAATTTATTTAAAAACTACGTATACTGACGTTTCGTTGTCATTAACAGGACAACCTTCTCAAAGCTACAAACATACAAAAAGATGTATTATTAATAACAATCTAAAAAAAATTACAAATAATGTTGAATATAAAATAATAAATAAAAAATATAGTATTGTACATGTGAGTTAAAGTGACGTCTTAACATTTTAACGCACTTGTATAATAATATACTATTAATCTTGAAAGAAGTACAGTATTTTTAAATAATTTCCAGGAATTGTTTTGAATGTCAGGAGATGTTTCTGCAGTACATTTTTAATTTGAGTAAAAAAATATTGTTGTTAATCTGCTTGTTTCAATTTTTTTTTTATATTCAGTCATTTGGCAGGAGCAGCCTGGCGATAGTTTTTTATTTTCAATAATGAATTTTTCATTCTGGCTTCGCTTAAGTTTTGGTATACGAATTACTATTTTGATGTAGATAATTGTAATTTTTTTTCGTATGTATAAAAGAATATCTAAAACATCTAAAAGAAATCTAAAAGAATATCTAAAAAAAAACCATGTAAAAGAATATCTACTTATTCGTTAAAATACGAGTAAAAATTAAAATACTGCACTTCTTTCAAGAATAAAGTAATAAACACCAGGACAGTCTCTAACTGCATAAGAAACTTCTATGTTATTATTTATTGATTGAGTGGCGTGTCCGGCCCCCTTTTATGAGAGCGTCCATGTACACGTTCTGACCACGCGGTTTTCTTTCATACAAAAAGTTGTTTTCACCAACATCAGTAGTAGTTATTCAACATTCATTCCTGTTAGTCTTAGTAAAGTCATGATTACTACCTTCATGCGACATTCCTCCAGGCTGTCTATTTGAGACAGCCGTCTGAGCGTTTCGCGATCAGGATCTTTCGCATATAAGTGAAAATACGGTTCCACCAATTTTTTCCGTGGAGCATCAGGCTAACAATATTTTCTGCGCTGATGCTTCCTACCTCAGTCTCCATCGCTTCTCGCTCCATCCGCCATCTCTCGTAAACGAAGAAATGATCCGCGTCATCACGCTCGCCCTCGCAATATTTACACCGTGGGTCCGCGACCTTCCTGTGCTTATGGAGAAACCTCTGGAAATAGTCGTAGCTAGACAATAATTGGATGAGGTAGAATTCGGCCGTACAGTATCGTTTGGCCCAAGATTTTGGATCCTTTATCAGCCGCTTCTTCCAGCCTGCAACGTTACACTCCATCTGCCATCTCTCAAACCACCTGGAAAAAGTAACTTCACGTTTCCTCCCTGACGCGTCTTCACTTGGGATCCCGCTTGTAGATTCTTCTTCTCTTGTCAGCAAGCAGGTCAAGGACGCCCGCAAATACGAGAATGGCCTCCACGAAGACCGTTCTTTATGCCGAAGCTATCCTAAGTGCCCCCGTGTTCTGTACCTTCACCAGTATCTTGGAGTATTTGCGTTTCTCTAGGCCTAGTGCCCATATCTCCGCGCCGTAGAGTGTCGATTATAATGGAATGCGTGGTAGCCATCAAGAGCCTCCACTTACAAGAACTGGGTTCATCGCCGAGCATCTCAAGACGCTCCATGGCTCGGTTTACGTCCTTGTTTATGTTTCCAGTAAAACAATTTCGTATCCAAAGTTATCCCTTTATACTTCATTGTTCTCTTGGTCACAACCTGCACCGATCCCACATCCATCGAGACAATCATGTCAATCTTCGTGCGTCTCGTTTAAAAAAGCGCACCCGTCACGGGACGGCCGATAGAAGCGTAGCTTCAGTCTTTTAGTACAGACAGAAGATTTAAATTGCATTTGCCACGTATACAAATTTAATAAAATCGCTTATAAACAGAAATTAAGTAATTGAGATTCTTAATTCTGAGCCACGATTTATTTTTCTCGATTATTACGATTTATCTCAACTTATCCGCATTGTATGGAGATATCAAATCTACATTTCTTGTGCTTATTATTTTTGCGATGAACGTTGAACTGAAAGTTATTATTTTACACATATCATAACTAACAATAATACGCACCAATAAAACGCACTGTAAATGTACATATAATATCCTGCACAAAATTAAACACGCTTCGGCAGCATGGCAGTTAGCACTGTTTAGAAAAAGGAATGAAGAAGAGGGGAGGAAAGAAAGAGTGAGACAGAGAGAGAGAGGCGCCCAACTGCCGCTGTAGCTAGGGATCTTACAGGGAGGGATCGGACGAAGGCCGGTGTCTCTTTCTAACCCCGTGCTGAGCACGCTAGTTTGAAAGTATATCTCTCTCGCTCACTCTGTTTACTCCAGGAGATATATAGATATACCTCTAGCGTTTTCCCTGTAAGATCCCTAGCTGTGGCCGGATGAATCATTCCCTCCGCTCAGCGTGTCGGTCACGTCGCGTGACGATCACTTTTTTCGTTTTACTCCGACCGTGGAGTATTGTAGGTGTAGTAGGGAGTGATAACGTCCGTATAGAAGCTACGCATCAAAACACTATCTCGGTCTTCTGGAGCACTAGCTCTAGGCTATAAAGCCATATCTATTCGCATAACATTCCCACAATTTGGCTTTGGCTTCCTCTATATCTCGTACCTCGATGACAACTGCAGCGTCATCTGTGAATTGCGTGAGAACTCATTATTATTGTTATTATTATTGGAACGAAGTTCCTTATCGGAGCTTACGACGTGCAGGGGGGCTGCAGCAAAAAAAAACGTAACGTCACGGAAAAGTGCAAGATTACGTAGCAGTATACCTATATATATTTTCCCGCTCCAACAAGTCCAGGCTCGCAGCAGGCAGAGCCAGAGCTGGCTGCTACACTCAGAGAAGCCCGGTATGACAGTAAAGGCAGCGTGCATTAACTGTCAAGTCGTAGATGCAAACTTTAACAGTTGATGCATGCGTTTTAGCAGTTAATGCGGGACGTATTAACTGTTAAGTATCAAGTCGACTTGATTTTCACGCTTGTTCGGGGTTATGTTCGTCATATTAACTAGATCGAATTTAAAAATTTACTGATGATTATTATACTGTTATACGTCCCGCATTAACTGTTAAAATCAAAATATTTTCGGCGTGCGAGTGCGATTACGCTCGGTGCATTTGCGCGGAGTTGTGCATGAGATCTAGTTTATCACTTGTATGATATAAATCAAAGCATTTATATTTTAGTAAAAACATTAATACTCAACATTTTGTATGCAAGTATAATAATCATCAGTAAATTTTTAAATTCGATCTAGTTAAGTAAAAATCGAGACGACTTGATACTTAACAGTTAATGCGTCCCGCATTAAGACGCATGCATTAACTGTTAAAGTTTGCATCTACGACTTAACAGTTAATGCACTCTGCCTTTACTGTCATACCGAGCTTCTCTGAGTGTAGAGATGATTTCCCCAGGAAGTTTTAACTCCAGAGGAGTCAGGACAGGTACCTGGTGCACTTGGTAGTATTTATTTATTTTTTTTTTTTTTTTTGTGAAGTTGGTGAATGCATTCACGTATCATCAATTATTGAAAGACATTATGTGGAGGACTCAGAGTCTCCTCTAATACCCACCAAACATCTGTTTCCATTACTCCGTCCAGCCTGGAACTGCATTTTCAGCAATATTTCTTAATTGGGTGGTGTGTCTTGCATCCTTTCCGAGAGCATCCGCATCTGTTTACATTCTGACGATGCAATTTTCATTAATGCAGAGATATCAAAAAACTAACTGTTTCCAAACCTGTCTCATGGAAAAATAGCAGATACGTGTTTTTTCTTTCTTCAATGTTCATTGTTTGAACATTTTTTATTCAAACAAATTCAGAAAAAAATTTAATTTAATTTTTTTAAACTCATAACGGCATTTGATTCTTTGACAAAAACTAAGGTAAAAATAATAATAAAACAATTAAAAAAAAAGCGGGACTCAGGTTCCGTGGGAGGAACGAAGTTCCCGACGCTTTTCCCCTGCAGTTACGCAAGTGGATCTCAGATGAAGTGTAGTTATCTGTATTTTTACGTAAATTGAATTCTTTTATCTCACCTGAAATTCACTTGCATTACTGCAGGAGAAAAGCGTCGGGAACTTCGTTCCTTCCACGGAACCCGACTTGCGCTTTTTTTTTTTAATGTGCGATGGAGTTCCCACGTTTTCGACAGTGTAGTATTGGCTGAATCAGGGCCCCATACGGGCCCCGTCGTTACTCCTCGTACGCTCTGTGAGCTGGCTGCCCATGCGGGGCCAGGCTTATTGGGTGCGCTGCTGGGCTAAAATTCCCTGTTGGGTACTAAAGCCGTTGAAAGAAGAGAGCGATGGCCGAGAGAAAGTATAAACCGCAGTAGAGAATGGCCTTGAGAAATAGAAAAGGAAAATGACCGTGTGCATGAATCACGTTCAAAGAAAAGGGAGAATGCACAGTAAATTAATTACAATTTCAATAATGAATCAATTTTAACTTTTTTTTTACTAGTCTCTCTCGCCACGCAAACGCGCGCAATTGTATTATCTAATATCTAAAACAAATTTTGTCGAAGCTTCATCTAAATTAACCTACAATAAGTTATATATACCTGCAATTTATTAATACCGCTATGTCGATATTATTATGTAAGCAATTTGGCGAGCTACCTGCATGTAGCTCAGACAGTCGCGTACCGACAGCCATCGAGTATACATCACTTCGCTACTGCCATATACTGTATTGTGTTATGATTATTTAATAAACTAATTCTTTATTTAATATTAACTAAAGTGTTACATTTAATTATATCTTTACTACCTCCAAGATATAACAACTAGCGACGAGGAAAAGAATCGGCGTGTGTAAAAGGGCCACGTTAGGCCAATACGGCATCGTGCGGAAAGGCTGACAAAAGGTCCGTGGTTAAAAGTCAAAAGGGGCTTTACAAATTAATCGTGAGTTGATTAATGAAAAAGGAAATTACAAATTGGTAATGGTTAAACCAAAAACGGGCTAGATTCAAAAATTGAATAAATGACAAATAATCGACGAGTTAAATAATCTACAGGAAGAGTTTGACCCTGCAGATAATTTTAACACTTTGCGAAATTTATTACGTCAAACAATAAAAAGCGCAAGTGAAAAAAGTGAAAAAAACTCCGATTCCAGCCAAAGTGAAAATTCGGAAAACGAAGAAGACGCTCAGAAGGAAATACCAGAACAAGTAGTCTAAAAAACAAATTTATCGAAAACAAATTCCTCGATGGCTAATAGGGTAAGAGAGGGCGTTTGTACGAATGCGTATGTTAGTACGAACAAAAATGATTTTGTTATTTAGATAGAGTAATTATTTAGTTAGATATTTAGAAAAAAATATTTTAAATGTATTATTGTTAAATAAATAATTTTGTTGCATCATTTTTTAAAAATATTTATTTAATTGAAAATAAAAAATCAATTTCATGTTCAAAATTCGTACTACCGCACGCATTCGGTCTTTTTCGCGTTGTTGCGGCTGTTAGTACGAGAACCACGAGGAGAACCATAACTTCCATTTCAACAGTTCTTCAATAAGCAAGTATAGCAAACCTTATTGCGTCAACGAACTTTTAAATTTAATAAATAAATAAATTAAAATATATTCAAAAGTAACGTTATTAGTTTCTTTGTATATCCTAATTTAACCTAATATCGAACTAATCAACCGTTCGTACTAACAGCCTCGTACTAACGCCCGCCTTCGTACAAAAGGCCTCGTACTAATGGCCTCTCATTCGTACTATTAGCTGCACTTGTTTTTTTTTTTTTTTTTCAAACCAATTATTTTATTGTTAAACTAAAAGTATACGATCTGAAAATTATGCTATTATATCTAATAAGTTCAATTATTCATTAAAAAGAAAAAAAGTTGAATATTTTGGAATAGTTTTTAATTTATAAGCGTTTAAAGTTCGCGGTACATATCTCATTGGTACTAACATCCTCTCTTAGCCTACCACAAAACAGTCAAAGAAGGGCGAACACAGTAGGCAGACAACAACAAAGAGTAATTTCATCGAGTCGGACGATGATAACGACATGTCAGACGAAAAAGGTAAATACCAATTAGATGATGATTGGGAATTATTCCAAGAAAAATTAGACTGCTATTTCATCACGAAAGATATAACAGAAGAAAAAATTAAAGTAGCTACGTTGGTGACGCGCCTCGGCGACAGCGCCCATGCATTGCTAAAAAAATTGTTAGCCCCGGAAAAAATAACAACAAAAACGTACGAAGACAACATGAAGGCAATGTCAGATCACCTAAAGCCTAAGCCTTCGGAGACACTTGAATGGTGTACGTTTCATATGGCAAAACAGGAATCCAGCGAATCTGTGACAGAATATGCAGCGCGCTTAAGGAAGCTCACGTTGTACTACAATTTTGAGAACTTGGACTCAGCACTGAAAGACAAACTCGTGTGCGGAGTGAAAGAACAGGATATTTGAGTTAGACTTTTTGAAGAAAAATCTCTAACTTTGTCAAAAGCGCTGGATATAGCAACGTCAAGAGAAGCGGCCATGAAAAGCGCCGCAACAACAAACAGCGTCCTGGATAAATAGTCTACAAAATCTGAAGTATATTTGATCCAGGGTGGTTTGAGAGTGCATCAGCGGCAACGCAGCCGAGGAGAGTCAAACAAGATGGGAAGCAGACAAGGACGAAACAGCAGCAGCAGCAGCAGCAGCAGCAGAGACGTCAGCCGAACAACGAATCATCGAAAGGTATGGAATGTTATTGTTGAGGAAGGAAAGGCCACAGTAAGCGAGAGTGCCATTTTCGTGAATTAACGTACAACACATGTAATATAATAGGACATTTGTCGAGAATTTGTAAAAACGCGAAAGAAAAATCGAGCAAGCCTTTAGATAGTGTAAAAAAATTGTTATCGCATGACGAGTGTGAGGAAAATCGTTCCTATGAGTCAGAATTTGATACAATTAAGCAACGTACGAAATTTTGTAAACATGCCGAGTAGAGTAAGTAGGGGCGCTTGTGCGAGGGGGGCATGTGTGCGAATAGAAATGATAAGAATGAATTTGAAGTCAAATAAAATGTGGCATTTTAAAAAAACATATTTTTAAATAGCTAATTATTAAATAAGTAAATTTGTCATCTCAGTTTTTGATTTAAAATTAAAACAACCGAACTAAAAGTCGATAATATGTTTTCAATTCGCACTACCAGTACCACCCGAACTTCGCGTCTGTGTTGTCATTCCGGGCGCTTGTGCGGTCTACCTAACCTACAATTTAGTATTGCTCGATGCAATCTGCTTGGAGCTTCTTCGATTTTTTTTTTACAACTTTTAACTTAAAATGTATATTACTATTAGCAAACTCATTTAGTTTTTTAAAATACAGTAAATAAATAAACGTCAATTTAACCTATACATTCAATTTTGCTCGCACGATCACCCTCGCTCAAACAGCCTGCATCGCACAAACAGCCTCGCACTAACGGCCTTGCGTACGCACAATCACCCCGACTTTTTTTTTTTTTTTTAACTTAATTATTTTATTTAAAATGTTTCTGTTGTACCAGGAAATTTCAGGGTTACTTCTAAATGGTTCAAATATTTATTTAAAAAAAAATAATTAATTATCTCTCTCCCCTGCGTCATGGGGGTTTAGAGCTTGTCAGTTCATTCAATTGTTTTTAAAAAATTATTTATCTATCACTCTCCCCAGCGTTATGTAGGTTTCAGAGCTTGTCGGTTTATTGAATTGTTTATAAAAAATTATTCATTTATCGCTCTCCCCAGTGTCAATTGGGCTTAGAGCTTGTTGTTTCATTTAATTGTTTATAAAAAATAACTTATTTATCGCTCTCTTCAGTGTTATTGGGGCTAAGACCTCAGCTGTTTATTTAATTGTTTTTTAAAAATTATTTATTTATCGCTCTCCCCAGCGTTATGTGGGTTCAGAGCCTGTCGGTTTATTTAATTGTTTATAAAAAATAATATATTTATCGCTCTCCCCAGCGTTATGGAGGCTTAGAACTTGTCGGTTTATTTAATTGTTTATAAAAAATAATTTATTTATCACTCTCCCCAGTGTTATGGGAGCCCAGAGCTTGTCGGGTTATTCAATTGTTTATAAAAAATAATTTATTTATCGCTCTCCCCATCGTTATGGGGGCTTAGAGCTTGTCTGTTTATTTAATTGCTTATAAAAATTAATTTATTTATCTCTCTCCCCTGCGTTATGGGGGTTTAGAGCTTGTCGGTTTATTTAATTGTTTATAAATAAATATTTATTTATTGCTCTTCAGCGTTATGTAGGCTTAGAGCTTGTCGGTTTTTTTAATTGTCTATAAAAAATTATTTATTCATCGCTCTCTCCAGCGTTATGGGGGTTTAGAGCTTGTCGGTTTATTTAATTGTTTATAAAAAATTATTTATTTTTTGCTCTATCCATTGTTATGTGGGCTTGCAGCTTGTCGGTTTATTTAATTGTTCATACAAAATTATTCATTTATCTATCTCCCCAGCTATATGGGGGTTTAGAGCTTGTACGTTTATTCCATTGTTTATAATAAATTACTCATTTATTGCTCTTCCCAGTGTTATGTAGGTTTCAGAGCTTGTCTGTTTATTTAATTGTTCATAAAAAATAATTTATTTATCGCTCTCCCCAGCGTTATGGGGGCTTAAAGCTAGTTGGTTTATTTAATTGTTTATAAAAAATTATTTATTTATCGCTTTCCCAGTGTTATGGGGGTTGAGAGCTTGTCGGTTTATTTAATTATTGATAAAAAATAATTTATTTACCATGTTTGAGGGGCACCATCTCTGAGCGATAAGTAAATTATTTTTTATGAACAATTAAATAAACCGACAAGCTCTCAACCCCCGTAACGCTAGGGTGAGCGATAAATAAATAATTTTTATAAACAATTAAATAAACAGCTGAGGTCTAAGCCCCAATAACGCTGGGGAGAGCGATAAATAAATAATTTTTCATAAACATTCAATAAACTGACAAGCTCTAAACCCCCATAACGCTGGGGAGAGCAATAAATAAATTAATTTTTATAAACAATTTAATAAACTGACAGGCTCTGAACCCACATAATGCTGGGGAGAGTGATAGATAAATAATTTTTTTTAAACAATTAAATAAACTGACAAGCTCTAAACCCCCATAAAACTGGGGAGAGCAATAAATGAATAATTCATTATAAACTATGGAATAAACCGACAAGCTCTTAACCCCCATAACGCTGGGGAGAGCGATAAATAAATAATCTATATGACTCCAAAAATATAAATATCGCTCAACTTAACTTCAGTGAAGTTCACTGTTGTTGACTGAACTTCAGGCTGAACTGCAGTGATCAACGCTGACTACCATCCGAACTTTGCGTCTGTGTTGTCATTCCGGGCGCTTGTGCGTTCTATCTAACCTACAATTTAGTATTGCTCGATGCAATCTGCTTGGAGCTTCTTCGATTTTTTTTTTACAATTTTAACTTAAAATTTATATTACTATAAGCAAACTCATTTAGTTTTTTAAAATACAGTCAATAAATAAACGTCAATTAAACCTCTACATTCAATTTTGCTCGCACGATCACCCTCGCTCAAACAGCCTGCATCGCACAAACAGCCTCGCACTAACGGCCTTGCGTACGCACAATCACCCCGACTTTTTTTTTTTTTTTTAACTTAATTATTTTATTTAAAATGTTTTTATTGTACCAGGAAATTTCAGGGTTACTTCTAAATGGTTCAAATATTTATTTAAAAAAAAATAATTAATTATCTCTCTCCCCTGCGTCATGTGGGTTTAGAGCTTGTCGGTTCATTCAATTGTTTTTAAAAAATTTTTTATCTATCACTCTCCCCAGCGTTATGTAGGTTTCAGAGCTTGTCGGTTTATTGAATTGTTTATAAAAAATTATTCATTTATCGCTCTCCCCAGTGTCAATTGGGCTTAGAGCTTGTTGTTTCATTTAATTGTTTATAAAAAATAACTTATTTATCGCTCTCTTCAGTGTTATTGGGGCTAAGACCTCAGCTGTTTATTTAATTGTTTTTTAAAAATTATTTATTTATCGCTCTCCCCAGCGTTATGTGGGTTCAGAGCCTGTCGGTTTATTTAATTGTTTATAAAAAATAATATATTTATCGCTCTCCCCAGCGTTATGGAGGCTTAGAACTTGTCGGTTTATTTAATTGTTTATAAAAAATAATTTATTTATCACTCTCCCCAGTTTTATGGGAGCCCAGAGCTTGTCGGGTTATTCAATTGTTTATAAAAAATAATTTATTTATCGCTCTCCCCATCGTTATGGGGGCTTAGAGCTTGTCTGTTTATTTAATTGTTTATAAAAATTAATTTATTTATCTCTCTCCCCTGCGTTATGGGGGTTTAGAGCTTGTCGGTTTATTTAATTGTTTATAAATAAATATTTATTTATTGCTCTTCAACGTTATGTAGGTTTAGAGCTTGTCGGTTTTTTTAATTGTCTATAAAAAATTATTTATTCATCGCTCTGCAGGCTGAACTGCAGTGATCAACGCTGACTACCATCCGAACTTTGCGTCTGTGTTGTCATTCCGGGCGCTTGTGCGTTCTATCTAACCTACAATTTAGTATTGCTCGATGCAATCTGCTTGGAGCTTCTTCGATTTTTTTTTTACAACTTTTAACTTAAAATGTATATTACTATTAGCAAACTCATTTAGTTTTTTAAAATACAGTAAATCAATAAACGTCAATTTAACCTATACATTCAATTTTGCTCGCACGATCACCCTCGCACAAACAGCCTGCATCGCACAAATAGCCTCGCACTAACGGCCTTGCGTTCGCACAATCACCCTGACTTTTTTTTTTTTTTTAACTTAATTATTTTATTTAAAATGTTTCTGTTGTACCAGGAAATTTCAGGGTTACTTCTAAATGGTTCAAATATTTATTAAAAAAAAAAAAAAGTTGAAATTTTTAATATAGTTTTTTATTTACTAACTGTCAAAGTCATGGGCACAACTCAAATTCGCACAAGCGATTCTCCCTATAATATAAATACTGTTAATTGTAAAGGTGAATTTGAGCGATCGGTAGACGCGTGGATATATAATTATGCAAGTAAAACTTCGGGAGCGCTTCCTATGATTGTTGAGATTGATATTAATGGTAGGAAAATTAACTTTGATATTGATACTGGTACATACGCCGCGGTGATCTCGGAAAAAATATACCATAATTATTTCAAGGGTTTTGAAATTTCGAAAACGGACAAAGATTTGAGAGCTAACGGCGGGCAGCCACTAGTGCCGATCGGTGAATTGACTGACTTTAGGGCCGTATTTAATAACTCAGAAAAACTGGTAAAATGCTTTGTATTGCCGGGCACGGGACCCGCTTTAATGGGTAGACAGTGGTTAGAGCAATTTGGTGCATGGCCACTGGCTATTCCGAACTTGAAATCCCTTGAAGTTAACAAATTGAATGGCAGCTTGCATGATTACATAACAGCGAAGTATAGTTCCTTATTCGAAAACTCGCCGGGATTGTACAATAAAAGCGCGACGAAAATTCATGTAAAAGAAAATGCGCGTCCGGTAGCATTGAAATTTCGTCATGTTGCGTACGCCCTTAAACCGAAGGTGGAGAAAGAAATCGAGAGACTCGTGATTTTGGGACATTTAGAGCCGGTAGACGTCGCGGAGTGGGCTACGCATATCGTACCCGTATTGAAGGGAAACGGGGAAGTGCGCATCTGTGGCGACTTCAAACTAACTTTGAATCCGTATATAATTATCGATAAATACCCCCTGCATACTATCGATGAGATTTTTGCTAAGTTTCAGGGTGGGATTACTTTCTCCGAACTCGATTTGAGGCACGCATACATGCAATTCCCCGTGGATAAGGTTAGCGTGGAGCTACTAACAATAATAACACACAAAGGGATGTTCAGATACACAAAAATACCTGAAGGAGTTTCGCCAGCACCGACCAACTTAAAATGGACGAGTGCTTGCTTTGAATCGACGGTGTTATTGCATATCTGGACAACGTATACGTAACAGGTAAAAAGAACACAGGGAAAACTTAGAAAAGGTATGCAAAGGGTTAGCAGACTGTAATTTGCGATTAAACCTAAGTAAATGTAAATTCATGCATCGATTTCTTGGGCTTCGTTATAGATAAGGACGGGTTACATAAATCCTGGTCTAAAATTAGAGCCATGGTAGACGCATCGTGACCGGAAAATAGCAAGGAGCTAGCGTCGTTTCTGAGCCTTGTTAATTTCTACGCAAGATTTTTAAAGAATCGGTCGACTAAGTTGAAACCACTGTATGACTTATTGAGCGGTAGAAGGCCAAGTTGGAACGAGTCGTGCGGGAGAGCATTCAAATGGGTGAAAAATGAACTTATTGCGCCTAATTTTTAGCACACGACGACCTGAAGGAGCAATTAATTTTAGCTTGCGATGCTTGTGATTATGGGTTTTCTGCGATTTTGTCACATGAATATCGGGGCGGCACGGAGAGACCAATCGCGTATGCATCCAAAAAGATTCCGGAGACAGAATGTAAAAGAGCGATTAAACATTAAACTTGAAGGACTCTTACCTGTGATAATGTGCGAAAAATTTCTATAATCAAATAAGAATACATTCACCGCATACTCAATACTTTTCCCCCCTTTTGAAATTTTCCCCACTTTATCCTTAAAAGTCTGTATAAAATTTTCTGCCGCACCGTTGGTGGCTAGATGATACGGAGGCGAAAAAAAGTGTTTAATTTCATTTTTCTCCAAAAACTCTAAAAATTCCGCGCTTTTAAACTGCGGTCCTCCATCGGTAACACAGTGAATAGGTAATCCGAACCGAACAAAAATATTCTTCAACTCTTTTATCAGCCTTTTCGCATTCGTATTACAATTAACAATCTTCGGCCATTTACTGTGAGCATCGGCTATAATTAAGTAGCTATCACCCTCGAATTTCACGTAGTCACAATGAATGCGACCCCATACTTTACTCAGTGAAGGCCAGGTTGTCAAAGGTGTCTTCTTTGGCGCTTTTCTCTCGATTAGGCATGTTTCGCAGTTGTTCGCAATTTGCTCTAATATCAATTCCTGTCAAATAAACGTACGCACGTGCAAACATTTTCATTTTCACCACTCCAAAATGAGAAGCGTGAATCTCATTCAAAATTGCACTCCGCATGGACGCTGGAATGCACGCGCGCACTCCCCAAAATAAGCACCCGTTTTCAACTGCTAATTCAAACCGAATTTTATAAAAACATTTTTCCTCGGGGGATAAATCATTATATGCTGGCCAAACGCTTGTCACGTGCCGAATTAAATTTTTCAAAATATCGTCTTTCCTACTTTCCGACGCCAGCATTTTCCCATCAAAAGCTGTTGCTTTTTCCTCGAAAAAATGCACCATCAATGGTGCTGAATCGTACATATCCGATAAATCAGTAGGATCGTCTACGGGTAGTCGTGACAATGCATCCTCGTTTGCGTTTTTTTCTGACTTTACGTGCTCTACCGTGTATTTAAATCCGGAAAGGAAATAGGCGTACCGTTGTAGCTTATTGTCAGCGGTCTAAGGTATACCCTTTCGCGGACCCAGAATGAGTTCAAGCGGTTTATTATCTGTCCGCAGAATAATTTCCTTCCCGAATATATATTGATAGAATTTTTTAAACCCGAATAAAATGGCCATCGCCTCTTTGTCGATAATCGCTCGTTTACATTCTGTCACCGGAATCTTTTTGGATGCATACGCGATTGGTCTCTCCGTGCCGTCCCGATATTTATGTGACAAAATCGCAGAAAACCCATAATCACAAGCATCGCAAGCTAAAATTAATTGCTCTTTCAGGTCGTATCCTTTGCATACCTTTTCTAAGTTTTCCCTGTGTTCTATGCCATTTTAACCTGTTACGTATACGTTGTCCAGATATGCAATAACACCGTTGATTCCGAGCAAGCACTCTGCACCAAATGGCTCTAACCACTGTCTACCCATTAAAGCGGGTCCCGTGCCCGGCAATACAAAGCATTTTACCAGTTTTTCTGAGTTATTAAATACGGCCCTTAAGTCAGTCAATTCACCGATCGGCACTAGTGGCTGTCCGCCATAAGCTCTTAAATCTTTGTCCGTTTTCGAAATTTCAAAACCCTTGAAATAATTATCGTATATTTTTTCCGAAATCACCGCGGTGTTTGTACCAGTATCAATATCAAAGTTAATTTTCCTACCATTAATATCAATCTCAACAATCATAGGAACCGCTCCCGAAGTTTTACTTGCATAATTATATATCCACGCGTCTACCGATCGCTCAAATTCACCTTTACAATTAACAGTATTTATATTATAGGGAGAATCGCTTGTGCGAATTTGAGTTGTGCCCATGACTTTGACAGCTAGTAAATAAAAAACTATACTAAAAATTTCAACTTTTTTTTTTTTTTTTTAATAAATATTTGAACCATTTAGAAGTAACCCTGAAATTTCCTGGTACAATAAAAACATTTTAAATAAAATAATTAAGTTAAAAAAAAAAAAAAAAGTCAGGGTGATTGTGCGAACGCAAGGCCGTTAGTGCGAGGCTGTTTGTGTGATGCAGGCTGTTTGTGCGAGGGTGATCGTGCGAGCAAAATTGAATGTAGAGGTTTAATTGACGTTTATTTATTGACTGTATTTTAAAAAACTAAATGAGTTTGCTTATAGTAATATAAATTTTAAGTTAAAATTGTAAAAAAAAAATCGAAGAAGCTCCAAGCAGATTGCATCGAGCAATACTAAATTGTAGGTTAGATAGAACGCACAAGCGCCCGGAATGACAACACAGACGCAAAGTTCGGATGGTAGTCAGCGTTGATCACTGCAGTTCAGCCTGAAGTTCAGTCAACAACAGTGAACTTCACTGAAGTTAAGTTGAGCGATATTTATATTTTTGGAGTCATATAGATTATTTATTTATCGCTCTCCCCAGCGTTATGGGGGTTAAGAGCTTGTCGGTTTATTCCATAGTTTATAATGAATTATTCATTTATTGCTCTCCCCAGTTTTATGGGGGTTTAGAGCTTGTCAGTTTATTTAATTGTTTAAAAAAAATTATTTATCTATCACTCTCCCCAGCATTATGTGGGTTCAGAGCCTGTCAGTTTATTAAATTGTTTATAAAAATTAATTTATTTATTGCTCTCCCCAGCGTTATGGGGGTTTAGAGCTTGTCAGTTTATTGAATGTTTATGAAAAATTATTTATTTATCGCTCTCCCCAGCGTTATTGGGGCTTAGACCTCAGCTGTTTATTTAATTGTTTATAAAAATTATTTATTTATCGCTCACCCTAGCGTTACGGGGGTTGAGAGCTTGTCGGTTTATTTAATTGTTCATAAAAAATAATTTACTTATCGCTCAGAGATGGTGCCCCTCAAACATGGTAAATAAATTATTTTTTATCAATAATTAAATAAACCGACAAGCTCTCAACCCCCATAACACTGGGAAAGCGATAAATAAATAATTTTTTATAAACAATTAAATAAACCAACTAGCTTTAAGCCCCCATAACGCTGGGGAGAGCGATAAATAAATTATTTTTTATGAACAATTAAATAAACAGACAAGCTCTGAAACCTACATAACACTGGGAAGAGCAATAAATGAGTAATTTATTATAAACAATGGAATAAACGTACAAGCTCTAAACCCCCATATAGCTGGGGAGATAGATAAATGAATAATTTTGTATGAACAATTAAATAAACCGACAAGCTGCAAGCCCACATAACAATGGAAAGAGCAAAAAATAAATAATTTTTTATAAACAATTAAATAAACCGACAAGCTCTAAACCCCCATAACGCTGGAGAGAGCGATGAATAAATAATTTTTTATAGACAATTAAAAAAACCGACAAGCTCTAAACCTACATAACGCTGAAGAGCAATAAATAAATATTTATTTATAAACAATTAAATAAACCGACAAGCTCTAAACCCCCATAACGCAGGGGAGAGAGATAAATAAATTAATTTTTATAAACAATTAAATAAACAGACAAGCTCTAAGCCCCCATAACGATGGGGAGAGCGATAAATAAATTATTTTTTATAAACAATTGAATAACCCGACAAGCTCTGGGCTCCCATAACACTGGGGAGAGTGATAAATAAATTATTTTTTATAAACAATTAAATAAACCGACAAGTTCTAAGCCTCCATAACGCTGGGGAGAGCGATAAATATATTATTTTTTATAAACAATTAAATAAACCGACAGGCTCTGAACCCACATAACGCTGGGGAGAGCGATAAATAAATAATTTTTAAAAAACAATTAAATAAACAGCTGAGGTCTTAGCCCCAATAACACTGAAGAGAGCGATAAATAAGTTATTTTTTATAAACAATTAAATGAAACAACAAGCTCTAAGCCCAATTGACACTGGGGAGAGCGATAAATGAATAATTTTTTATAAACAATTCAATAAACCGACAAGCTCTGAAACCTACATAACGCTGGGGAGAGTGATAGATAAATAATTTTTTAAAAACAATTGAATGAACTGACAAGCTCTAAACCCCCATGACGCAGGGGAGAGAGATAATTAATTATTTTTTTTTAAATAAATATTTGAACCATTTAGAAGTAACCCTGAAATTTCCTGGTACAACAGAAACATTTTAAATAAAATAATTAAGTTAAAAAAAAAAAAAAAGTCGGGGTGATTGTGCGTACGCAAGGCCGTTAGTGCGAGGCTGTTTGTGCGATGCAGGCTGTTTGAGCGAGGGTGATCGTGCGAGCAAAATTGAATGTATAGGTTAAATTGACGTTTATTTATTTACTGTATTTTAAAAAACTAAATGAGTTTGCTAATAGTAATATACATTTTAAGTTAAAAGTTGTAAAAAAAAAATCGAAGAAGCTCCAAGCAGATTGCATCGAGCAATACTAAATTGTAGGTTAGGTAGACCGCACAAGCGCCCGGAATGACAACACAGACGCGAAGTTCGGGTGGTACTGGTAGTGCGAATTGAAAACATGTTATCGACTTTTAGTTCGGTTGTTTTAATTTTAAATCAAAAACTGAGATGACAAATTTACTTATTTAATAATTAGCTATTTAAAAATATGTTTTTTTAAAATGCCACATTTTATTTGACTTCAAATTCATTCTTATCATTTCTATTCGCACACATGCCCCCCTCGCACAAGCGCCCCTACTTACTCTACTCGGCATGTTTACAAAATTTCGTACGTTGCTTAATTGTATCAAATTCTGACTCATAGGAACGATTTTCCTCACACTCGTCATGCGATAACAATTTTTTTACACTATCTAAAGGCTTGCTCGATTTTTCTTTCGCGTTTTTACAAATTCTCGACAAATGTCCTATTATATTACATGTGTTGCACGTTAATTCACGAAAATGGCACTCTCGCTTACTGTGGCCTTTCCTTCCTCAACAATAACATTCCATACCTTTCGATGATTCGTTGTTCGGCTTACGTCTCTGCTGCTGCTGCTGCTGCTGCTGCTGCTGATTTCGTCCTTGTCTGCTTCCCATCTTGTTTGACTCTCCTCGGCTGCGTTGCCGCTGATGCACTCTCAAACCACCCTGGATCAAATATACTTCAGATTTTGTAGACTATTTATCCAGGACGCTGTTTGTTGTTGCGGCGCTTTTCATGGCTGCTTCTCTTGACGTTGCTATATCCGGCGCTTTTGACAAAGTTAGAGATTTTTCTTCAAAAAGTCTTACTCAAATATCCTGTTCTTTCACTCCGCACACGAGTTTGTCTTTCAGTGCTGAGTCCAAGTTCTCAAAATTGTAGTACAACGTGAGCTTCCTTAAGCGCGCTGCATATTCTGTCACAGATTCGCTGGATTCCTGTTTTGCCATATGAAACGTACACCATTCAAGTGCCTCCGAAGGTTTAGGCTTTAGGTGATCTGACATTGCCTTCATGTTGTCTTCGTACGTTTTTGTTGTTATTTTTTCCGGGGCTAACAATTTTTTTAGCAATGCATGGGTGCTGTCGCCGAGGCGCGTCACCAACGTAGCTACTTTAATTTTTTCTTCTGTTATATTTTTCGTGATGAAATAGCAGTCTAATTTTTCTTGGAATAATTCCCAATCATCATCTAATTGGTATTTACCTTTTTCGTCTGACATGTCGTTATCATCGTCCGACTCGATGAAATTACTCTTTGTTGTTGTCTGCCTACTGTGTTCGCCCTGCTTTGACTGTTTTGTGGTAGGCTAAGAGAGGATGTTAGTACCAATGAGAGATGTACCGCGAACTTTAAACGCTTATAAATTAAAAACTATTCCAAAATATTCAACTTTTTTTCTTTTCAATGAATAATTGAACTTATTAGATATAATAGCATAATTTTCAGATAGTATACTTTTAGTTTAACAATAAAATAATTGGTTTGAAAAAAAAAAAAAAACAAGTGCAGCTAATAGTACGAACGAGAGGCCATTAGTACGAGGCCTTTTGTACGAAGGCGGGCGTTAGTACGAGGCTGTTAGTACGAACGGTTGATTAGTTCGATATTAGGTTAAATTAGGATATACAAAGAAACTAATAACGTTACTTTTGAATATATTTTAATTTATTTATTTATTAAATTTAAAAGTTCGTTGACGCAATAAGGTTTGCTATACTTGCTTATTGAAGAACTGTTGAAATGGAGGTTATGGTTCTCCTCGTGGTTCTCGCACTGACAGCCGCAACAACGCGAAAAAGACCGAATGCGTGCGGTAGTACGAATTTTGAACATGAAATTGATTTTTTATTTTCAATTAAATAAATATTTTTAAAAAGTGATGTAACAAAATTATTTATTTAACAATAATACATTTAAAAATATTTTTTTCTAAATATCTAACTAAATAATTACTCTATCTAAATAACAAAATCATTTTTGTTCGTACTAACATACGCATTCGTACAAACGCCCTTTCTTACCCTATTAGCCATCGAGGAATTTGTTTTCAATAAATTTGTTTTTTAGACTACTTGTTCTGGTATTTCCTTCTGAGCGTCTTCTTCGTTTTCCGAATTTTCACTTTGGCTGGAATCGGAGTTTTTTTCACTTTTTTCACTTGCGCTTTTACTTGCTCTCTAAGCCCCCATAATGCTGGGGAGAGCGATAAATAAATTATTTTTTATAAACCATTGAATGACCCGACAAGCTCTGAGCTCCTATAACGCTGGGGAGAGCGATAAATAAATTATTTTTTATAAACAATTAAATAAACCGACAAGCTCTAAGCCCCCCGTGACGCTGAGGAGAGCAATATATAAATTATTTTTTATAAACAATGCTACGGGGAGATCGGGAGCTTGAGCACAGGCTCCCGGCATTCTTTCTTTCGTCAGCTGGGCTCCGAGCCAACCGTTCAACCGGTCGGTTCGAAGCCAACCGAAGCGTGCAGCGAGACGAGGAGAGAGAAGGCCAGGAATTTGATTCCCCTCCCTTCCCCTACTCAGCTGAGTGGCGCTGGCGGCGACCGGCAGCGAGAGCAGTCTTTGTTCTTCTCGCTTAGCGAATACCCGCGTAATATACCGAGTCGAGAGATCTTCACCGGCGTGTCCGGGAGTCGAGAACCTTAATTTATCTTAGCGAGTTCTTGGAGTGCTGTCCCGGTGACCTGAGCCTACCTTCGGCAGCCACGAGTCATCGATTTCTCCGTTGTCAGAGGGTCGACCGGACGAGGACAATCGGCCTTCTGCTGTGCGACGAGCCATCCGATCGAGCCTCGCGGCCACCCAGGACGAGCCGTTGGCGATACGCTAAGGTAGTTTCTGATCAATTCCCGGTGCTCCCTCCGCGTGCGGTGTGCAAGGCCCGGATCAGCGGATCCGGCCGGTGTGTGGCCTACGGGCTTGTGTTCTTGGGCCTCGCGTCGGCATTTGTCGACTCGCCCGTGTTGGCGTTTAAATAAATTAGTTAACTTTACATATTCTTTCTTTCATTTAATTGTATGATTTTACCTCTCTCTCCTTAAATTTTACTCTCTTTTCTGTGTTTTTTCTTTTTTTCCCTTAGGGCGCGGCCTAGCAGGGCTGATTCTCCGCGACGAGTCGCGGTAGAGGACGGCGAGACAGCAGCCAGCGGTGGAGCAGTGACGCAGGCCCTTCGAAGGTAGTTTTCGGGCCCCACCTATTCTATTTCTTTTCTTTGTGTTCGAGCTAGCCGGGACGGGAATCAGGGCGCATCGAAATACTGGCCCGTTCCCGAGGGTAGATTTTCCTTTTATTTTTAGGTTCTTGGGCGTTGGCCGACGGGACCTCGGGGCTGGCTTTGCGTGGCCTTGTCCCCCAGGTACACCGTTGCATGGCACTGCCAACGTGTGGGCACGGAGAACCACTGCTGTCGCTGCTACTAGCCGTATTGCGTGACCTCGAAATCCCAGGCTTTGTTTACATGGTCCGAGTTAGCTCGTTTGACCGTTTGTTTTGATTATCTGGAATTTCGTGATTGAGAGTTAGCGAGTTTACGTATGTGTGTTTGTGACAGTTACCTGTCCGAAATTAAATTCGTCGAATTTGGAAGTTAAATTCAAATTAAATTTTTCTTTTAAACCGTGCTTAGTGAGCCGTAGCCTTGAGGCTGGGATTTCTTTTCTCTCGTCGTTATTTTGACAGCCCGGTGGTACTTAATTTGAATTTAACCTCCTAGGGAGCACCTAGTTGATAAGTAATAATTTTGTAATCACCAGGAGTCGTTATTTATTGAAATACATTTTTAGCCCAGTCCAAAGTGCCTCTGGAAATTTTTCAATTGCCACTTTAGCCCCGAAATTTTTCCAGTTGGTTTTTTTTTTTTTACGTACCATCTGTAGTTGGGAAAATTAATTTTTACTTTCGCGGGCCACGATGGGGGATTATAAGAAAGAGGGCCTGCATGCGGAAGAAATTGCCGCGCGCTTATCAATCCGCGAGATTCTCCGACAATCTAGAGATGCTCGGGATCTTTATTCGGTTATTAACCGTCTGGAGCCTCAGCAGTTGATAGAGAGCCTTGATAAAGAAGGGCTCAACACGTCGGGGGATCAGGGTACATTGAGGGACCGGTTGCTGCGGTACAGTATCATGCAAGCTGAGCAAAAGCATGTCGTGCCGTGGGACCCTCAAATCGATGAGCGATGGGAACAAGCACCCACGACTACGGCCGGTCTAAACCTTGAATCCTCGAGGGAGGAGCACACCGAGCCCTACGTGCCGGAGCCCAAGTGGAGAGGCCGACCGAAGAAGGACAAGTCAGCTTCGAATCCTGACTCGGCGACAGACGCTAGCTCCACACAGCCACGACCAGAGCCCCGGGGAAAAACCCGGAAAGCCCCTCTGGCCGTTACACAGACAAAGAGAGTGACTCGTAGTACGAAGCTGTCGACTAAAGGATTGAATGGTAGGGAAGCCTCAGGGATGAGCCAAGTAAAGTCCTCGGTGTCCCAGAAGAGTTGCCCAGGTCCGCTACCCCCGACTACGGCACCGTCGCTCATAGATGCTGTGTCGGTGGCTCTAACCTTAACGTCGACTACTAGTATCACGGCAAGGGGCGTTTCGACGAATCCTTTTTACTCGGGGACGTATACCACAAGCTGCCATACCCCCGGGATGTCGCCAACGGTTTCGAGCTCCCGCGTGACCCCCTTTGGGCCGGGGGAGATGCTGGGAAGCATCAAAACCAACTATGTCGCGAATTATCGGCGTAATTTGACCTATCAGATGCCCCGACTTCACTTGGGTAACGTTTTTGAGTTGTTGGGGCATGAAATACTCAGTGCTTGGGGTGGTACACAAATGCCAGGACACCAAGCCGGCCCACAGCCTACTCCTGACCCTAGGGGCCCGCGGGAGGTTAGGCCGGGTTCCAGCCCGGTACCAAACGTCACCACGCCGCAAAGCAGATCGGGAAGCGAGCCCGGGAACACTACAGATTCAGACTCGTACAGCTCGGAGGAATCCAGCCCGGAAAGGGATCGGTACAGGCCTACACCCGGAGCAGGGGCTGTTTACCGCCACTTGGGGCAGAGTTTCAAACAATGCCCGCCTGCTATTCCCAGGGGAGGCTCTAGAGAGGACGCGACACATAACACCCAGAGGACAAAAGCCGCGGGGCTGAGCCCACGGCCCCGAGGTGGGGGTGTGATCCCGTCCGAGAGTGATAGCCAACCAAGCGAGTCCGAACCCGACAACTGCGAATTTACACCAGATCAGAGGAAAAAACCATTGCATACGTCTGCCAGGGAGCCCGAGCAGCACCCATCTGAGCCGGAAGGTGCCTGGAGCAGGCTGAGGAAACCGAGTCGTAAATCCAGGGTGCGTGTTGCTGACGTTCATACACCGCGCCGTAAATCGGACCTGCGAGGGAGTTCCCGATATTCTGGTAGCTCAGAGGAGCGACCTCGGACGTTTCGTCGTAGACGGATTCCGGAATCATCCACCGAATCTGGGTCCAACAGTAGTACTGGGAGTACCAGCAGTAGCGGGATGAAGAGCCCAGGCCCACGAGACCGTCACAACCAGAGCAAGGTTCTGCGGGACCTTAAAGCCTGGGACATGAAATTCAGTGGCGGGGATAAAGATGACCCCGATGAATTTCTGAGGCGTTTGGAAGATTTCCGAGACGCCACTCAGTGGACTGCTCGGGAAATCATGTGTGCCTTGCCGAGCGTCTTAACCCGGTTGGCTGGTTCATGGTACCGACGGCGCGGCCGGAAGATAAAATCGTGGCGGAGATTCCTGTCAGAATTTAGTACTCACTTTGTCGGGGAGATCGAGGACGACGACCTCCTCGATGAGCTCAAGGCCCGGACCCAGGGTAAAGGGGAGAAAATTGAGCCCTTTGTCGATAAATTTAGAATGATTGTCGACAAGTTCCGGGATCCCCCGTCCCGGAAACAACAGCTGAAGGTAGCCTATAAAAACCTGGAAGCCGGTTACAGGCTATACATCGGTTCGAGGCCTTTGAAATCCTACAGCAGACTGATTAAATTAGGCCGCGAGTATGAGAGAATAAAAGACCCGAATAGTCGTTGGGTCCAGCCGCCTTCCAAGGACAAATCCCGGATTCCAATGGCCGCCTGGTCGGGAGCTCTTAAAACCCAGAAAGTTGCATCAGTACAAGAGAGCCTTCCCGAAGGACGAAGTTCTAAGGAAGACACACACCTAGTGGCCCAAGAGACCACCAAAATTAGGAAAAACCAACGGTGGCCCAAAGGATCCTTGATAGACAGTGAACCTGAACGCCCACGGGCGAATTCAAAAACCCGAAGCAGTCAGGATCTGGATAAAACTCCAGAAGTGGCTGCGGTGAGCCAGGCCCCAGGACGTAAGCCTGGCAGAGGACCCCCATCGAACCCAGCCAAACAAGGCCCGTCTGGTCAACCGATCCGTACACCAGGCTTGGCCGGGGGAGGTAACGTCAGTGAACCGGACGTCTGTTATAATTGCAGCGAGCCGGGTCATAAAATAACGAACTGCCCGACGATAGTCTGCTACGCGTGCCGAAACACAGGTCATTTGTCGCCTCAGTGTCCGGATCGGAAGGCTAAGGTGTCCTGCCAAGGATGTAACGCGGTTGGAGTTACGGTCCGGAATTGCCCTAATTGCGCCTGGGTTTGGGGAAACTCGAACGCAGGGGGTTTGAACGGTCCCAACCCCCTGTGCTAGAAGAATTAGAGACCACCCAACTCGAAGCCTCGAGCCCTATACGGCCCCAGGAAAAAGCCAGCAGCAATGAAGGCCTCGCAATTCAAGCGGTGAACGAATGCGAGGAAAAGCAACAACTGAGCGACTCAGATATATGGGATCTAGAGACAAAGACCTCAGCCAACCCGGAGATCGACGCGGACCGTGGAAAAACTCAGCTGAAGACTGAGGAAGAGTACCATGAGCAAGTCGTCGAAGCAGTGGAACGGTACATGAGAGAGTCCGGATGGTGCATGGGAGAAGCCGACAGTGAAGGCCCTGACAAAACTGCTAGCCCTGAGGCCCTAGGAAATACTTGGGAGAGTTGGGAAGCGGATAATGATGACCCCGCCAATGAGTCAAAGAGGACAACCGCTTCTACATTCCCATAGTTGTCGGTCGCCAGAAGTACAACGCTTTAGTCGACCCCGTGGCAATGCTTTCCTTGGTAGGCCCACGGATTATTGAGAATAATATAAAGCGGTTAAAGCCCACGGATACGCTGATCCGGTCGGTCACAGGTGAAGTCAAAAGCCTGAGGGGCGTGTTGACGGTCCAGTTGGATGTGTGTGGAAACAACAGGCCGTTTCAACTTAAAGCCTACGATGGCCTGGAACACGACGCAGTCCTGGGTATGGACTTCTGCCGAGAGTTTAAAGTCAAAGTACAGTTTGACATTGGCTGGTGGCGTGTCAAGGGTGGGCCTTGGCAAGGTTTCCTGAGCCAGCAGAACAAATTCGAGAACCCTGTGGTGATTGCTGAGTGTGCGGGGATCAGCGAGTTCAGTACCAGCAACTCCGGGAACTGGTGACCCGATTACTGCCAGAGCCACAGGTGAGTTGAAAGCAGTGGAACCAAGGGTGAGTCGCAACAGTACCCCAGTGGCACTAGCAGGCCCCTCGGGCGTAGCCGGCACCAGCCAGCGCAGCTAACGTAGGGGAAGTCCAGACACTAGGTTCTGGGGTTGCTCTCACCCCTTCCGTGGCCGCGTTGATACAGCTGAGAGCGGTTATCCGAGGACGTGCAGCTCAACATCCTCCGGACGCTATCCCCTGGTCCCTGCTGAAACCGAGAGCCCGGCCTGTCCGTAAGGACGAAGATTAGGGGCCCCTAGGACTCCTGGTGAAGCCTTCGGGCAATTTCTATTATTTCTTTTGTCTGATTTGCGTTTAGGCCCCGTTGGGCAATTTGATTGTATTTTTTTTTTATTATCTTTGCGATAGGCCCGTTGGGCAACCTAATTGTATTTCTTTTTTTTTATTTTTATATTTTGCGATAGAACCCGTTGGGCAATTTAATTGTATTCCTTTTTTTTTCATGTATTTAATTTCTTTTGTATTCTTTTATATGCGGTTAGGCCGATGGACCAGTTGTTTCTGCGTAAGCCCCGTTGGGCAAACCGAAAGAGAGAGCACCGGGAGGTTCCCTATTCTATTTTTTTTGTTTTTGTTTTATATTTGAATTATATTATTATTCATTCATCTTATTTTCTTTTCCGTGGGCGGTCGTCGTACCGCCTGGTTAGGCGTCACTCCTTGGTGGGGGGTGGTCCATTGCGGTTGCAATGTGTGTGCTACGGGGAGATCGGGAGCTTGAGCACAGGCTCCCGGCATTTTTTCTTTCGTCAGCTGGGCTCCGAGCCGACCGTTCAAACGGTCGGTTCGAAGCCAACCGGAGCGTACAGCGAGACGAGGAGAGAGAAGGCCAGGAATTTGATTCCCCTCCCTTCCTCTACTCAGCTGAGTGGCGCTGGCGGCGACCGGCAGCGAGAGCAGTCTTTGTTCTTCTCGCTTAGAGAATACCCGCGTAATATACCGAGTCGAGAGATCTTCACCGGCGTGTCCGGGAGTCGAGAACCTTAATTCATCTTAGCGAGTTCTTGGAGTGCTGTCCCGGTGACCTGAGCCTACCCTCGGCAGCCACGAGTCATCGTTTTCTCCGTTGTCAGAGGATCAACCGGACGAGGACAATCGGCCTTCTGCTGTGCGAGGAGCCATCCGATCAAGCCTCGCGGCCACCCAGGACGAGCCGTTGGCGATATGCTAAGGTAGTTTCTGATTAATTCCCGGTGCTCCCGCCATGTGCGGTGTGCAAGGCCCGGATCAGCGGATCCGGCCGTTATGTGGCCTACGGGCTTGTGTTCTTGGGCCTCGCGTCGGCATTTGTCGACTCGCCCGTGTAGGCGTTTAAATAAATTAGTTAACTTTACATATTCTTTCTTTCATTTAATTGTATGATTTTACCTCTCTCTCCTTAAATTTTACTCTCTTTTCTGTGTTTTTTCTCTCTTTTTCCGTGTTTTTCTGTGTTTTTTTCTCTTCTTAGGGCGCGGCCTAGCAGGGCTGATTCTCCGCGACGAGTCGCGGTAGAGGACGGCGAGACAGCAGCCAGCGGTGGAGCAGTGACGCAGGCCCTTCGAAGGTAGTTTTCGGGCCCCACCTATTCTATTTCTTTTCTTTGTGTTCGAGCTAGCCGGGATGGGAATCAGGGCGCGTCGAAATACTGGCCCGTTCCCAAGGGTAGATTTTCCTTTTATTTTTAGGTTCTTAGGCGTTGTCCGACGGGACCTCGGGGCTGGCTTTGCGTGGCCTTGTCCCCCGGGTACACCGTTGCATCAATGAAATGACCCGACAAGCTCTAAGCTCCCATAACACTGGGGAGAGCGATAAATAAATAGTTTTTTATAAACGATTAAATGAACCGACAAGCACTGAAACCTGTTAACGCTGGGGAGAGCGATAAATAAATAATTTTTTATAAACAATCAAATAAACGGCCGAGGTCTGAACCCCAATAACGCTGGGGAGAGCGAGAAATAAATTATTTTTTATAAACAATTAAATGAACTGACTAGCTTGCAACCTACATAACGCTGAAGAGCGATAAATAAATAATTTTTTATAAACAATTAAATAAACAAACAAGCTCTAAACCCCCATAACACAGGGGAGAGAGATAAATAAATTATTTTTTAGAAACCGTTAAATAAACCGACAAACTATAAGCCCCCATAACGCTGGGGAGAGCGATAAATAAAAAATCTTTTATAAACAATTCAATAAATCAACCAGCTCTAAGCCCCGATAACGCTGGGGAGAGCGATAAGTAAATTATTTTTTAAGAACAATTAAATAAGCCGACAAGCTCTAAACCCCCATGACGCTGGATGGAGCAATAAATAAATAATTTTTTATAAACACTTAAATAAACTGACAAGCTCTAAGCCCCCATAACGCTAGGGTGAGCGATGAATAAATAATTTTTATAAACAATTAAATAAACAGCTGAGGTCTAAGCCCCAATAGCGCTGGGGAGAGCGATAAATAAATAATTTTTTATAAACATTCAATAAACTGACAAGCTCTAAACCCCCATAACGCTGGGGAGAGCAATAAAAAAATTAATTTTTATAAACAATTAAATAAACCGACAGGCTCTGAAACCACATAATGCTGGGGAGAGTGATAGATAAATAATTTTTTAAAAACAATTGAATGAACTGACAAGCTCTAAACCCCCATAAAACTGGGGAGAGCAATAAATGAATAATTCATTATAAACAATGCAATAAACCGACAAGCTCTTAACCCCCATAACGCTGGGGAGAGCGATAGATAAATAATCTTTTATAAAAAATCGAATAAATCGACAAGCTCTAAACCCCCATGACGGTGGGTAGAGCGATAAGTAAATTATTTTTTAAGAACAATTAAATAAGCCGACAAGCTCTAAACCCCCATAACGCTGGATGGAGCAATAAATAAATAATTTTTTATAAACACTTAAATAAACTGACAAGCTCTAAGCCCCCATAACGCTAGGGTGAGCGATGAATAAATAATTTTTATAAACAATTAAATAAACAGCTGAGGTCTAAGCCCCAAAAGCACTGGGGAGAGCGATGAATAAATAATTTTTTATAAACATTCAATAAACTGACAAGCTCTAAACCCCCATAACGCTGGGGAGAGCAATAAAAAAATTAATTTTTATAAACAATTAAATAAACCGACAGGCTCTGAACCCACATAATGCTGGGGAGAGTGATAGATAAATAATTTTTTACAAACAATGAATGAACTGACAAGCTCTAAACCCCCATAAAACTGGGGAGAGCAATAAATGAATAATTCATTATAAACAATGCAATAAACCGACAAGCTCTTCACCCCCATAACGCTGGGGAGAGCGATAGATAAATAATCTTTTATAAAAAATCGAATAAATCGACAAGCTCTAAACCCCCATAACGCTGAGGAGAGTGACCGATAAATAATTTTTTAGAAACAATTGAATAAATCGACAGGCTCTGACCCCCATAACGCTGGGGAGAGCGATAGATAATCAATTTTTATAAACAATTAAATAAACAGCTGAGGTCTAAGCCCCAATAACGCTGGGGAGAGCAATAAAAAAATTAATTTTTATAAACAATTAAATAAACCGACAGGCTCTGAAACCACATAATGCTGGGGAGAGTGATAGATAAATAATTTTTTAAAAACAATTGAATGAACTGACAAGCTCTAAACCCCCATAAAACTGGGGAGAGCAATAAATGAATAATTCATTATAAACAATGCAATAAACCGACAAGCTCTTAACCCCCATAACGCTGGGGAGAGCGATAGATAAATAATCTTTTATAAAAAATCGAATAAATCGACAAGCTCTAAACCCCCATGACGGTGGGTAGAGCGATAAGTAAATTATTTTTTAAGAACAATTAAATAAGCCGACAAGCTCTAAACCCCCATAACGCTGGATGGAGCAATAAATAAATAATTTTTTATAAACACTTAAATAAACTGACAAGCTCTAAGCCCCCATAATGCTAGGGTGAGCGATGAATAAATAATTTTTATAAACAATTAAATAAACAGCTGAGGTCTAAGCCCCAAAAGCACTGGGGAGAGCGATGAATAAATAATTTTTTATAAACATTCAATAAACTGACAAGCTCTAAACCCCCATAACGCTGGGGAGAGCAATAAAAAAATTAATTTTTATAAACAATTAAATAAACCGACAGGCTCTGAACCCACATAATGCTGGGGAGAGTGATAGATAAATAATTTTTTACAAACAATGAATGAACTGACAAGCTCTAAACCCCCATAAAACTGGGGAGAGCAATAAATGAATAATTCATTATAAACAATGCAATAAACCGACAAGCTCTTCACCCCCATAACGCTGGGGAGAGCGATAGATAAATAATCTTTTATAAAAAATCGAATAAATCGACAAGCTCTAAACCCCCATAACGCTGAGGAGAGTGACCGATAAATAATTTTTTAGAAACAATTGAATAAATCGACAGGCTCTGACCCCCATAACGCTGGGGAGAGCGATAGATAATCAATTTTTATAAACAATTAAATAAACAGCTGAGGTCTAAGCCCCAATAACGCTGGGGAGAGCAATAAATGAATAATTCATTATAAACAATGGAATAAACCGACAAGCTCTAAAACATACATAACGCTGGGGAGAGCGATAAATAAATAATCTTGTATAAACAATTAAATAAACCAACAAGCTCTAAAACATACAAAACGCTGGGGAGAGCGATAATTAAATAATTTTTTATAAACAATTAAAATAACCGACAAGCTCTAAACCCGCTTAACGCTGGATGGAGCAATAAATATACAATTTTTTATAAACAATTTAATATATCGACAAGCTCTAAACCCCCATAATGCTGGGGAGAGCGATAAATATATAATCTTTTATAAACAATTGAATAAACCAAAAACTCTTATCCCCCATAACGCTGAGGAGAGCGATTAATAAATAATCTTTTATAAACAATTAAATAAACCGACAAGCTCCAAAACCTACATAACGCTGGGGAGAGCGATAGATAAATAATTTTTTTAAATTAATTAATAAACTGGCAAGCTCTAAACCCCCATAAAACTGGGAAGAGCAATAAATAAATAATTTAATATAAACAATGGAATAAACCGACGAGCTCTAAACCACCATCACGCTTGGGAGAGCGATGAATAAATAATTTTTTATAAACAATTAAATAAACCGACAAGCTTTAAGCTCCCATAACTCTAGGGAGAGCGATAAATAAATTATTTTTTATAAACAATTAAATAAACCGACAAGCTCTAAGCCCCCATAACGCTAGGGAGTGAGATAAATAAATTCTTTTTTATAAACAATTAAATAAACCGACAAGCTCTGAAAGCTACATAACGCTGGGGAGAGCGATAAAAAAATAATTTTTTATAAACAATTGAATAAACAGCCGAGGTCTAAGCTTCAAAATCGCTCGGGAGAGCGATAAATAAATTATTTTTTATAAACAATTAAATAAACCGACAGGCTTTGAACCCACATAATTCTGGGGAGAGCGATAAATAAATAATTTTTTAAAAACAATTAAATAAACTGACAAGCTCCAAACCCCCATAACGCTGGGGAGGGCGATAAGTGAATAATCTTTTATAAACAATTAAATAAATCGACAAGCTCTAAGCTCCCATAACAATGGGGAGAGCGATGAATAAATAATTTTTTCTAATCAATCAAATAAATCTACAAGCTCTAAGCCCCCATAATACTGGGGAGAGCGATAAATAAATAAACTTTTATAAACAATTGAATAAATCGACAAGCTCTAAACCCCATAACGCTGGGGAGAGCGATGAATAAATTATTTTTTACAAACAATTGAATAAACCGACAGGCTCCGAACCTACATAACACTGGGGTTAGCGATAAATAAATAATTTTTTATTATCAATTTAATACATCGACAAGCTCTAAGCTCCCATAATACTGGGGAGAGCGATACATCAATTATTTTTTATAAAAAATTAAATGACCAGACAAGCTCTGAAAACTACATAACGCTGGGAGGAGCGATAAATAAATAATTTTTTATAATCTATTAAATGAACCGACAAGCTAAAAGCTCCCATAACGCTGGGGAGAGCGATGAATAAATAATTTTTTCTAATCAATCAAATAAATCTACAAGCTCTAAACACCCGTAACGCTGGGGAGAGCGATCAATTAATAATCTTTTATAAACAATTGAATAAATCGACAAGCTCTAAACCTCCATAACGCTGGGGAGAGCGATGAATAAATTATTTTTTATAAACAATTGAATAAACCGACAGGCTCCGAACCTACATAACACTGGGGAGAGCGATAAATAAATAATTTTTTATTATCAATTAAATACATCGACAAGCTCTAAGCTCCCATAATACTGGGGAGAGCGATACATCAATTATTTTTTATAAAAAATTAAATGACCAGACAAGCTCTGAAACCTACATAACGCTGGGAGGAGCGATAAATAAATAATTTTTTATAATCTATTAGATGAACCAACATGCTAAAAGCTCCCATAACGCTGGGGAGAGCGATGAATAATTAATCTTTTATGAACAATTAAATAAACCGCAGGCTCTGAACCCACATAGATCTGGAGGGAGTGATAAATAAATAATTTTTTGAAAACAATTAAATGAACCGACAAGCTCTTGAACCTTCATAACGCTGGGGAGAGCGATAAATAAATAAATTTTTATAAACAATTAAATAAACCGACAAGCTCTAAAACATACATAACGCTGGGGAGAGCGAAAAATTAATAATTTTTTGAAAACAATTAAATGAACTGACAAGCTCTAAACCCCCATATAGCTGGGGAGATAGATAAATGAATAATTTTGTATGAACAAGTAAATAAACCGACAAGCTCTAAACCCCCATAACGCTGGAGAGAGCGATGAATAACTAATTTTTTATAGACAATTAAAAAAACCGACAAGCTCTAAGTTCCCATAACACCGGGGAGAGCAATGAATGAATAATTTATTATAAACGATGGAATAAGCCGACATGCTCTCAACCCCCATAACGCTGGGGAGAGCGATGAATAAATAAGTTTTTATAAACAATTAAAGAAATTGACATGCTTTTAGCTCCCACAACACTGGGGAGAGCGATAAAACATTTATTTTTTTTAAACAATTAAATAAACCGACAAGCTCTAAGCTCCCATAACAATGGGGAGAGCGATAAATAAATTATTTTTTATCAACAATTAAATGACCCGACAAGCTCTCAGCTCTCATAACACTGGGGAGAGCGATGAATAAATAATTTCTTATAAACAATGTGATACGACAAGCTCTAAACCCCCTTACGCTGGGGAGAGCGATAATTAAATAATTTTCTATGAACAATTTAATAAATCGACAAGCTCTGAAACCTACATAACGCTTGGGAGAGCGATGAATAATAAATTTTTTATAAACAATTAGTTAAACCGACAAGCTCTAAACCCCCATAACGCTGGGGAGAGCGATCCTTAAATAATCTATTATAAACAATTGAATAAATCGACAAGCTCTAAACTCCATAACGCTGGGGAGAGCGATAAATAAATAATTTTTTATAAACAATTAAATAAATTGACAAGTTTTAAGCCCATATAACGCTTGGGAGAGTGATAAATAAATTATTTTTTATAATTAATTACATGACCCGACAAGCTCTAAGCTCCCATAACACTGGGGAGAGCGATGAATGATTAAGTTTTTATAAACAATTGAATGAACCGACAATTTCTGAAACCTACATAACGCTGAGGAGAGTGATAAATAAGTAATTTTTTATAAACAATTAAATAAACTGACTAGCTCTGAAACCTACATAAAGCCGGGGTGAGCGATTAATAAATAATTTTTTATAAACAATCAAATAAATAGCGGATGTCTAAGCCCCAATAACTCTGAGGAGTGCGATAAATAAATGATTTTTTATAAACTATTAAATAAACCAATAAGTTCTAAACCCCTTTAACGCTTGGGAGAGCGATAAATAAATAATCTTTTATAAACAATTGAATAAATCGACATGCTCTTAGCCCCGGTAACGCTGAGAAGAGCGATAAATATATTATTTTTTATAAACAATTAAATGAACCGACAAGCTCTAAGCCCCTATAACGCTGAGGAGTGCGATAAATAAATTATTTTTTATAAACAATTAAATGACCCGACAAGCTCTAAGCTCCCATAACGCTGGGGAGAGAGATAAATAAATTAATTTTTATAAACAATTAAATAAACCGACAAGCTCTAAGCCCCCATAACGATGGGGAGGGCGATAAATAAATTATTTTTTATAAAAAATGGAATAAACCGACAAGCTTTTAACCCCCATAACGCTGGAGAGAGCGATAAATAAATAATCTTTTATAAGCAATCGAATAAATCGACAAGCTCTGAACCCCCATAACGCTGGGGAGAGCGACAGATAAATAATTTTTTATAAACGATTGAATAAACCGACAGGCTCTGACCCCCATAACGCTGGGGAGAGCAATAAATGAATAATTTATTATAAACAATGGCATGAAAGGACAAGCTCTAAACCACCATCACGCTTGGGAGAGCGATGAATAAATAATTTTTTATAAACAATTAAATAAACCGACAAGCTTTAAGCTCCCATAACTCTAGGGAGAGCGATAAATAAATTTTTTTTTATAAACAATTAAATAAACCGACAAGCTCTAAGCCGCCATAACGCTAGGGAGTGAGATAAATAAATTCTTTTTTATAAACAATTAAATAAACCGACAAGCTCTGAAAGCTACATAACGCTGGGGAGAGCGATAAAAAAATAAATTTTTATAAACAATTGAATAAACAGCCGAGGTCTAAGCTTCAAAATCGCTGGGGAGAGCGATAAACTAATTATTTTTTTAAAACAATTAAATAAACCGACAGGCTTTGAACCCATATAATTCTGGGGAGAGCGATAAATAAATAATTTTTTAAAAACAATTAAATAAACTGACAAGCTCTAAACCCCCATAACGGTGGGGAGCGCGATAAATAAATTATTTTTTATAAACAATTAAATAAACCGACAAGCTCTGAAACCTACATAAAGCTGGGGTGAGCGATAAATAAATAATTTTTTTTAAACAATTGAATAAATCGACAAGATCTAAGCCCCCATAACGCTGGGGAGAGCGATAAATCAATAATCTTTTATAAACAATTGAATAAATTGACAATCTCTAAACCCCCATAACGCTGGGGAGAGCAATAAATAAATTATTTTTTATGTACAATTAAATAAACAGACAAGCTCTAAACCCGATAACGCTGGGGAGAGTGATAAATAAATATTTTTTTTTAAACCAATAAATAAACAATCGAGCTCTAAGCCCCAATCTCTAATCTGTAGACCCACTTGAACTACACAATCACATCACTAAAAATTTGCCCCCGCTCTTATCACCTTCTGTGAACCGTGACACCCACTCTCACTCTAGTGCCCACACATTAGTTGACTTAAGTCTGCCAGTCTACCTACCCATTACAGATTAGCAATTAAACGAACAGAATTAAATACTTTAGAGCTTGGGGGATAGCTGATAAGTTTATTTATTGAAGTCGGGTGCCCAGGTTATTTGGGGGTTTAGAGCTTAGGGGATAGCCGATAAGTTTTTTTGTTGAGCTCGGTCGCCCAGGGTATTTGGGGGTTTAGAGCTTGAAGGATAGCTGATTAGTTTATTTACTGAACTCGGGTGTCCATGGTATTTGGGGGTTTAGAGCCTGGGGGTTAGCCGGTCAGTTTCTTTTTTAACTCGGGTTCCCAGGGTTTTGGGGGTTTAGAGCTTGGGAGATAGCTGATCGGTTTTTTGTTGAACTCAGGCACCCAGGGGACAAAAAAAACGAGGTGATATATATATATATATCTTCCTATATTATATAGTTAGATCCAGGAGGAGCTCTTTTTTTTTTTGGCTCCTCCGGGAGGAGCCAAAAAAAAGAGCTCCTCCCGGAGGAGCACCTCAAAACGTCAATAAATCTTATATTCAACATGTTTTAAGGGGCTCCTCCCGGAGGAGTTGATTTTAAATTATAGGAGCTTCTCCTGTACGAGCACCTTAACTGTCAAAAAACTCCATATTTAACCTCTTTGAAGGGCGCTTTTCCTAGAGGAGTCGTAATTTTAAAAGCCATTTTTAAAGGAGTACTTCAAAACGGTTAAAAAATATTATATTAAACATGTTTCAAGTACTTGAAGTATTTTAACTTACTATTTAATTTTTATAACTATTTTTTTAGACTCACCATAATATAAAATTTTCTTTTTTCAATTTAAATCATATTCAACAATTTTACCTAAACATGTTTGAACTTTTATTCAATACACAAACTCAACTCAAAAAACATGTTAAATATTAACTGTCAAAAAACTCCATATTTTATAAATATTTTTATGGGGGTTGGCGAGCGAAGCGAGCAGGGGGGTACCCCCTAGTATATATATATATGATTATTTGGACTTCCATAGCTCGGAAAATTTCGTAATGACGCCCCTGTAGAGCTTAGGGGATAGCCGATAAGTTTTTTTGTTGAACTAGGGCGCCCAGGGTATTTGGGTGTTTATAATTTGAGGTATAATTGATAAGTCGTTTATTAAATTCGAAGTATGAATTAAAAAAACCTAATCTTTTTGCTCTCAGGTAGTCTTTAAAGCCTCTTAAATTTAAATTGTCATAACGTTTTATTTTATAGTGTTTCATTAATAAAAAAATTTTTTATACCGTTAATTCTTTTCTTTTTTTTTTATTTTATTCATTTATTTTTCCGAAAACAGCAACTTGATGATGCTTTATGCAAATTTTTTTTTTTCATTTTTTAATAAATATTTTTTCATAATACAAAGTCTCTGCGCGCATGTATACAATAGTTTTAACAAATTAAAAAAAAAAAATTTGCGTCGGTGTTTTTGACAAATATTTTTGTCAAAAAAATTTACGACTGTCTTAAACTACATTTTCGACATGTCAAAAATTTCACTTATTAGTTCGACTTTTCGACGCGCCCAACACTGCAAGCCACACACTGCTTTAAAAACAATAAAATGGCTTCCTCTGTAGCATTTTTTTACTTCTTTTTTAACTCTGACAACATTCTATTTTTTCCACCATGTCCAATAGAAATATGTGCCTCGTATAATACATCGAACATCTCTTCATTACTAATGTAATAAACAATACTTGTTTCTCCATCTTTTAATGGCACGATCAGCTTTTCAACTCCAGCTACCGAAAAGACATCAAAGCGTTTGATCCGACGTCTTTGCAACTTCGAAAGGCCAGTTTTTTTAGTCTTCGCTCCGTGTACAGCGTCAATAAATTCTAAGTATTCAGTACTACTAATGTATGCGGAATTAGAAGGTTTTGATGTAACAAGCTTGGAGAATTCTAAATTAAAAAGTTGTTTAAACTGGTCAAGTGTTTGATCAGCCATTGAAATGTAAAAAAAAAAACAAAATGTACCTACAAACAGTAGCAACGACACTTCACGAATGGAACCGTGCAGCAAACCATTACATAGACCTCATTAAGTTAAGGGCGGAATACTTTAAGACTCTTTCTTAGAATACTCCGCCCTTGACTCTACCTACTGTAATACCTTTTAAAATATTTCTATGAGACTGTTTTTAAAAACGATAATAAATTATAATGTAAACAATAAATTTGTTTTTAAAGTTTTCTATGACCATACCGGGCAACCCCTGAGTACCAAATTTCTTATTGATCTGAGACGTCTAAGTCACCTTTTTTTTAAAAAGGAAATCGACGACGAAAATAAACTTCTTAATATAATAGAGGATTATTGTAGCTGTAAACTATATCACTATTGTCAACCAGCGAGCAGTAGTTCGGGCAACGAGCATACGCCTGCATAAAGAGAGTAAGAATGTGACACACGAGGTAGGTGGCAGTCGAGTGGTAGTCAAGCAGCCACGTGGATCTGTCATATGACCCTACGTCTTTTTCTAAATTTTATTAATCGAGAAGTTGAGATGCCACCAGCTACTGCCGTAACAAGCCTCACTTTGTGTTAATTCGTTGATTGTAAAGCTAGCGTGCGTTTATTACTCTTAGAGCCGCCGTTACAGTATGTAAGTATCTATTCTTCTCGCTTACTGGGCTTTTTCCCTGCTGGCTCATACAGTGCGCGTGGTTTATAGAAAAGAAATAAAGTGTATAAACTACAAATCCGCTGCATAAGCCTTATGGCTTAAGTAGGCATTAAATAAATCCAAAAAAAAAACCTTGCCAAGGTAAACAAACTTGAGAGAGATTTTGCAATAGTTTATTTAAAAAAAGGAAATGATCATTTAAAATACTTTTTAAGGAAAGTTTTTCACTCTTTGATACAAAATCTTATTATTCTAAAAGAGATTTGAAATTTTTTATGATAATATTTTTTAGTAGAATTCTAGATAACTCTGCCAAACCAGTTTGAAGGTTCAATTTTAGCAAGATTTGACAGAGTTATCTAGAATTCTACTGAAAAATATTACTATAAAAAATTGCAAATGTCTTTTAGAATAATAAGATTTTGTATCAAAGAGTGAAAAAGTTTCCTTAAAAAATATTTTAAATGATATCACTTCCTTTTTGTTAAATAAACTATTGCAAAAACTCTATCAAGTTTATTTACCTTGGCAAGGATTTTTTTGGGGGATAACACTCATTTTTGTTTAAAAATTGATTTTCACAAATTTTAAATCTCTATTACATAATTGTTCAGTAAACTATATATTTTGAAAAATGCTCGTGTAGCTGCTTCCACGACAGATCTCGTGCCACGTTTAGTAGACGCATTCACGGCATTAAAACAAATTAAAACGTCCTTTCACGAAAATTTAGATTCAAATTTTTGTTTCCATTTTTTTAATGAGATATTAAGATCAATACGTCTTGATTGAAAAAGTATAAATTCTTTATCTTTAAGTTTAAATTTTAGCGACGTTGACAGTCTCACCTCCACGGCGTCATCGCCGTCCGGTACCTGAGGTGTCCATCCTGACCCCTCTGGACTCGGAACTTCGAGGAGAAACCATCTCCATGGCGTCATTGCCGTCCGGAACCCCAGGTGTCCATTCTGATCCCTCTGGACTCGGAACTTTGAGGAGAAACTATCTCCATGGCGTCATCACCGTCCGGAACCCCAGGTGTCCATCCTGAACCCTCTGGACTCGGAACTTCCAGAAGAAACCATCTACATGGCGTCATCACCGTCCGGAGTCCCAGGTGTCCACCCTGACCCCTCGGAACCCAAAACTTCTAGGAGGAATCATCTCCAGGGCGTAATCACCGCCCAGTACACCAGGTGTACATCCTGATTCCTCCAAACTCGAAACTTCCAGGAGAAATCATCTCCAGGGTGTCATCGCTTTCCGGTACCCCATGTGTCCACCTTGACCCCTTCGAACTTGAAACTTCCAAGAGAAAACATCTCCAGGGCGTAATCGCTGCCTGGTGGTACACCAGATTATACCCTGATCTTAAAGACCTCGTAAGAATAATCTTCATTGTTTAGTTTGAAATGATTTCACGTAAATTTTGTTGGCAAAAAATTTTAGTATTATAACGAAACGCTATGAAACTATTAATTATTATTATTATTGTTTGAAGAAATATTCTTCGTCAGCTGTTTAGGTGAATGCTAGCTCTCGCCGTCAAATGTTGCCCGTACCCCGGCTATCGCCGGCGAATGCTAGCTTTCCCCAGACGGCTTTGGCGAATGTTGCCCGGTATGGTCATAGAAAACTTTAAAAACAAATTTATTGTTTACATTATAATTTATTATCGTTTTTAAAAACAGTCTCATAGAAATATTTTAAAAGGTATTACAGTAGGTAGAGTCAAGGGCGGAGTATTCTAAGAAAGAGTCTTAAAGTATTCCGCCCTTAACTTAATGAGGTCTATGTAATGGTTTGCTGCACGGTTCCATTCGTGAAGTGTCGTTGCTACTGTTTGTAGGTACATTTTGTTTTTTTTTTTACATTTCAATGGCTGATCAAACACTTGACCAGTTTAAACAACTTTTTAATTTAGAATTCTCCAAGCTTGTTACATCAAAACCTTCTAATTCCGCATACATTAGTAGTACTGAATACTTAGAATTTATTGACGCTGTACACGGAGCGAAGACTAAAAAAACTGGCCTTTCGAAGTTGCAAAGACGTCGGATCAAACGCTTTGATGTCTTTTCGGTAGCTGGAGTTGAAAAGCTGATCGTGCCATTAAAAGATGGAGAAACAAGTATTGTTTATTACATTAGTAATGAAGAGATGTTCGATGTATTATACGAGGCACATATTTCTATTGGACATGGTGGAAAAAATAGAATGTTGTCAGAGTTAAAAAAGAAGTAAAAAAATGCTACAGAGGAAGCCATTTTATTGTTTTTAAAGCAGTGTGTGGCTTGCAGTGTTGGGCGCGTCGAAAAGTCGAACTAATAAGTGAAATTTTTGACATGTCGAAAATGTAGTTTAAGACAGTCGTAAATTTTTTTGACAAAAATATTTGTCAAAAACACCGACGCAAATTTTTTTTTTTTAATTTGTTAAAACTATTGTATACATGCGCGCAGAGACTTTGTATTATGAAAAAATATTTATTAAAAAATGAAAAAAAAAAATTTGCATAAAGCATCATCAAGTTGCTGTTTTCGGAAAAATAAATGAATAAAATAAAAAAAAAAGAAAAGAATTAACGGTATAAAAAATTTTTTTATTAATGAAACACTATAAAATAAAACGTTATGACAATTTAAATTTAAGAGGCTTTAAAGACTACCTGAGAGCAAAAAGATTAGGTTTTTTTAATTCATACTTCGAATTTAATAAACGACTTATCAATTATACCTCAAATTATAAACACCCAAATACCCTGGGCGCCCTAGTTCAACAAAAAAACTTATCGGCTATCCCCTAAGCTCTACAGGGGCGTCATTACGAAATTTTCCGAGCTATGGAAGTCCAAATAATCATATATATATATATACTAGGGGGTACCCCCCTGCTCGCTTCGCTCGCCAACCCCCATAAAAATATTTATAAAATATGGAGTTTTTTGACAGTTAATATTTAACATGTTTTTTGAGTTGAGTTTGTGTATTGAATAAAAGTTCAAACATGTTTAGGTAAAATTGTTGAATATGATTTAAATTGAAAAAAGAAAATTTTATATTATGGTGAGTCTAAAAAAATAGTTATAAAAATTAAATAGTAAGTTAAAATACTTCAAGTACTTGAAACATGTTAAATATAATATTTTCTAACTGTTTTGAAGTACTCCTTTAAAAATGGCTTTTAAAATTACGACTCCTCTAGGAAAAGCGACCTTCAAAGAGGTTAAATATGGAGTTTTTTGACAGTTAAGGTGCTCGTACAGGAGAAGCTCCTATAATTTAAAATCAACTCCTCCGGGAGGAGCCCCTTAAAACATGTTGAATATAAGATTTATTGACGTTTTGAGGTGCTCCTCCGGGAGGAGCTCTTTTTTTTTTGGCTCCTCCCGGAGGAGCCGTAATTTTCAGAGCTCCTCCTGGAGGAGCCAAAAAAAAAAAGAGCTCCTCCTGGATCTAACTATATAATAAAGGAAGATATATATATATATATCACCTCGTTTTTTTTGTCCCCTGGGTGCCTGAGTTCAACAAAAAACCGATCAGCTATCTCCCAAGCTCTAAACCCCCAAAACCCTGGGAACCCGAGTTAAAAAAGAAACTGACCGGCTAACCCCCAGGCTCTAAACCCCCAAATACCATGGACACCCGAGTTCAGTAAATAAACTAATCAGCTATCCTTCAAGCTCTAAACCCCCAAATACCCTGGGCGACCGAGCTCAACAAAAAAACTTATCGGCTATCCCCTAAGCTCTAAACCCCCAAATACCCTGGGCACCCGACTTCAATAAATAAACTTATCAGCTATCCCCCAAGCTCTAAAGTATTTAATTCTGTTCGTTTAATTGCTTATCTGTAATGGGTAGGTAGACTGGCAGACTTAAGTCAACTAATGTGTGGGCACTAGAGTAAGAGTGGGTGTCATGGTTCACAGAAGGTGATAAGAGCGGGGGCAAATTTTTAGTGATGTGATTGTGTAGTTCAAGTGGGTCTACAGATTTGAGATTGGGGCTTAGAGCTCGATTGTTTATTTATTGGTTTAAAAAAAAATATTTATTTATCACTCTCCCCAGCGTTATCGGGTTTAGAGCTTGTCTGTTTATTTAATTGTACATAAAAAATAATTTATTTATTGCTCTCCCCAGCGTTATGGGGGTTTAGAGATTGTCAATTTATTCAATTGTTTATGAAAGATTATTGATTTATCGCTCTCCCCAGCGTTATGGGGGCTTAGATCTTGTCGATTTATTCAATTGTTTAAAAAAAATTATTTATTTATCGCTCACCCCAGCTTTATGTAGGTTTCAGAGCTTGTCGGTTTATTTAATTGTTTATAAAAAATAATTTATTTATCGCTCTCCCCAGTGTTATGGGAGCTTAGAGCTTGTCAGTTTATTTAATTGTTTATAAAAAATAATTTATTTATCGCGCTCCCCAGCGTTATAGGGGTTTAGAGCTTGTCAGTTTATTTAATTGTTTTTAAAAAATTATTTATTTATCGCTCTCCCCAGCGTTATGTGGGTTCAGAGCCTGTCGGTTTATTTAATTGTTCATAAAAAATTATTTATTTATCGCTCTCCCGAGCGTAAGGGGATTTAGAGCTTGTCGGTTTATTCCATTGTTTATAATAAATTATCCATTCATTGCTCTCCCCAGTTTTATGGGGGTTTAGAGCTTGTCAGTTTATTTAATTGTTTTTAAAAAATTATTTATTTATCGCTCTCCCCAGCGTTATGTGGGTTCAGAGCCTGTCGGTTTATTTAATTGTTTATAAAAAATAATTTATTTATCGCTCTCCACAGTGTTATGGGAGCTTAGAGCTTGTCGGGTCATGTAATTAATTATAAAAAATAATTTATTTATCACTCTCCCAAGCGTTATAGGGGCTAAGAGCTTGTCAGTTTATTTAATTGTTTATAAAAAATTATTTATTCATCGCTCTCCCCAGTGTTATGGGAGCTTAGAGCTTGTCGGGTCATTTAATTGTTTGTAAAAAATTATTTATTTATCCCTCTCCCCAGCGATATAGAGGTTTAGAGCTGGTCGATTTATTCAATTGTTTACAAAAGATTATTTATTTATCGCTCTCCCCAGTGTTATGGGGGTTTAGAGCTTGTCAGCTTATTTAATTGTTTATAAAAGATTATTTATTTATCCTTCTCCTCAGCGTTACGGGTGTTTAGAGCATGTCTGTTAAATTAATTCTTTATAAGAAATTATTTATTCATCGCTCTCCCCAGTGTTATGGGAGCTTAGAGCTTGTCGGGTCATTTAATTGTTTATAAAAAATTATTTATTTATCCCTCTCCCCAGCGATATAGAGGTTTAGAACTGGTCGATTTATTCAATTGTTTACAAAAGATTATTTATTTATCGCTCTCCACAGTGTTATGGGGGTTTAGAGCTTGTCAGCTTATTTAATTGTTTATAGAAATTCATTATTTTATCGCTCTCCCCAGTGTTATGGGAGCTTAGAGCTTGTCGGGTCATTTAATTAATTATAAAAAAAAATTTATTTATCTCTCTCTCCAGTGTTATGGGAGCTTAGAACTTGTCGGTTTATTTAATTGTTTAAAAAAAATTATTTATTTATCGCTCACCCCAGCTTTATGTAGGTTTCAGAACTTGTCGGTTTATTTAATTGTTTATAAAAAATAATTTATTTATCGCTCTCCCCAGTGTTATGGGAGCTAAGAGCTTGTCAGTTTATTTAATTGTTTATAAAAAATTATTTATTTATCGCTCTCCCCAGCGATATGGAGTTGAGAGCTTGTCGATTTATTCAATTGTTTATAAAAGATTATTTAATGATCGCTCTCCCCAGCGTTATGGGGGTTTAGAGCTTGTCGGATTAATTAATTGTTTATAAAAAATTATTTATTCATCGCTCTCCCAAGCTTTATGTAGGTTTCAGAGCTTGTCGATTTATTAAATTGTTCATAAAAAATTATTTATTTATCGCTCTCCCCAGCATGGGTTTAGAGCTTGTCGGTTTATTACATTGTTTATAAGAAATTATTTATTCATCGCACTCCCCAGTGTTACGGGAGCTTAGAGCTTGTCGGGTCATTTAATTGTTTATAAAAAATTATTTATTTATCGCTCCCCCCAGCGTTATGGAGTTTAGAGCTTGTCGATTTATTCAATTGTTTATAAAAGATTATTTATTTATCGCTCTCCTCAGCGTTATGGGGGTTTAGAGCTTGTCGGTTTAATTAAATGTTGATAAGAAATTATTTATTTATCGCTCTCCCCGGCGTAAGGGGGTTTAGAGCTTGTCGGTTTATTACATTGTTTATAATAAATTATTCATTTATTGGTCTCCCCAGTTTTATGGGGGTTTGGAGCTTGTCGATTTATTCAATTGTTTATAAAAGATTATTAATTGATCGCTCTCCCCAACGTTACGGGTGTTTAGAGCTTGTCGGTTGAATTAATTGTTTATAAGAAATTATTTGTTCATCACTCTCCCCAGTGTTATGGGAGCTTAGAGCTTGTCAAGTCATTTAATTGTTGATAAAAAATTATTTTTTTATCGCTCTCCTCAGCGTTATGGGGGCTTAGAGCTTGTCGGTTCATTTAATTGCTTATAAATAATAATATATTTATCGCTCTTCTCAGCGTTATGGGGGCTAAGAGCATGTCGATTTATTCTATTGTTTATAAAAGCTTATTTATTTATCGCTCTCTCCAGCGTTGTGGGGGTTTAGAACTTATTGGTTTATTTAATTGTTTATAAAAAATCATTTATTTATCGCACTCCTCAGAGTTTTTGGGGCTTAGACATCCGCTGTTTATTTAATTGTTTATAAAAAATTATTTATTTATCGCTCACCCCAGCTTTATGTAGGTTTCAGAGCTAGTCAGTTTATTCAATTGTTTATAAAAAATTATTTATTAATCACTCTCCTCAGCGTTATTTAGGTTTCAGAAATTGTCAGTTCATTCAATTGTTTATAAAAACTTATTTATTCATCGCTCTCCCTAGCGTTATGGGGGTTTAGAGCTTGTCAGCTTATTTATTTGTTTATAAAAGATTATTTATTTATCGCTCTCCTCAGCGTTATTGGGGTTAGACATCAGCTGTTTATTTAATTTTTTAAAAAAAAAATTTTTTATTGCTCTCACCAGTGTTATGGGGGTTTAGAGCTTGTCAGCTTATTTAATTGTTTATAGAAATTCATTATTTTATCGCTCTCCCCAGTGTTATGGGAGCTTAGAGCTTGTCGGGTCATTTAATTAATTATAAAAAAAAATTTATTTATCTCTCTCTCCAGTGTTATGGGAGCTTAGAACTTGTCGGTTTATTTAATTGTTTAAAAAAAATTATTTATTTATCGCTCACCCCAGCTTTATGTAGGTTTCAGAACTTGTCGGTTTATTTAATTGTTTATAAAAAATAATTTATTTATCGCTCTCCCCAGTGTTATGGGAGCTAAGAGCTTGTCAGTTTATTTAATTGTTTATAAAAAATTATTTATTTATCGCTCTCCCCAGCGATATGGAGTTGAGAGCTTGTCGATTTATTCAATTGTTTATAAAAGATTATTTAATGATCGCTCTCCCCAGCGTTATGGGGGTTTAGAGCTTGTCGGATTAATTAATTGTTTATAAAAAATTATTTATTCATCGCTCTCCCAAGCTTTATGTAGGTTTCAGAGCTTGTCGATTTATTAAATTGTTCATAAAAAATTATTTATTTATCGCTCTCCCCAGCATGGGTTTAGAGCTTGTCGGTTTATTACATTGTTTATAAGAAATTATTTATTCATCGCACTCCCCAGTGTTACGGGAGCTTAGAGCTTGTCGGGTCATTTAATTGTTTATAAAAAATTATTTATTTATCGCTCCCCCCAGCGTTATGGAGTTTAGAGCTTGTCGATTTATTCAATTGTTTATAAAAGATTATTTATTTATCGCTCTCCTCAGCGTTATGGGGGTTTAGAGCTTGTCGGTTTAATTAAATGTTGATAAGAAATTATTTATTTATCGCTCTCCCCGGCGTAAGGGGGTTTAGAGCTTGTCGGTTTATTACATTGTTTATAATAAATTATTCATTTATTGGTCTCCCCAGTTTTATGGGGGTTTGGAGCTTGTCGATTTATTCAATTGTTTATAAAAGATTATTAATTGATCGCTCTCCCCAACGTTACGGGTGTTTAGAGCTTGTCGGTTGAATTAATTGTTTATAAGAAATTATTTGTTCATCACTCTCCCCAGTGTTATGGGAGCTTAGAGCTTGTCAAGTCATTTAATTGTTGATAAAAAATTATTTTTTTATCGCTCTCCTCAGCGTTATGGGGGCTTAGAGCTTGTCGGTTCATTTAATTGCTTATAAATAATAATATATTTATCGCTCTTCTCATTGTTATGGGGGCTAAGAGCATGTCGATTTATTCTATTGTTTATAAAAGCTTATTTATTTATCGCTCTCTCCAGCGTTGTGGGGGTTTAGAACTTATTGGTTTATTTAATTGTTTATAAAAAATCATTTATTTATCGCACTCCTCAGAGTTTTTGGGGCTTAGACATCCGCTGTTTATTTAATTGTTTATAAAAAATTATTTATTTATCGCTCACCCCAGCTTTATGTAGGTTTCAGAGCTAGTCAGTTTATTCAATTGTTTATAAAAAATTATTTATTAATCACTCTCCTCAGCGTTATTTAGGTTTCAGAAATTGTCAGTTCATTCAATTGTTTATAAAAACTTATTTATTCATCGCTCTCCCTAGCGTTATGGGGGTTTAGAGCTTGTCAGCTTATTTATTTGTTTATAAAAGATTATTTATTTATCGCTCTCCTCAGCGTTATTGGGGTTAGACATCAGCTGTTTATTTAATTTTTTATAAAAAAAAATTTTTTATTGCTCTCACCAGTGTTATGGGAGCTTAGAGCTTGTCGGTTTATTTAATTGTTTATAAAAAATAATTTTTTTATCGCTCTCCCCAGTGTTATGGGAGCTTAGAGCTTGTCGGGTCATTTAATTGTTTTTAAAAAAAAATTTATTTATCTCTCTCTCCAGTGTTATGGGAGCTTAGAACTTGTCGGTTTATTTTATTGTTTAAAAAAAATTATTTATTTATCGCTCACCCCAGCTTTATGTAGGTTTCAGAGCTTGTCGGTTTATTTATTTGTTTATAAAAAATAATTTATTTATCGCTCTCCCCAGTGTTATGGGAGCTTAGAGCTTGTCAGTTTATTTAATTGTTTATAAAAAATAATTTATTTATCGCGCTCCCCAGCGTTAAAGGGGTTTAGAGCTTGTCAGTTTATTAAATTGTTTTTAAAAAATTATTTATTTATCGCTCTCCCCAGCGTTATGTGGGTTCAGAGCCTGTCGGTTTATTTAATTGTTCATAAAAAATTATTTATTTATCGCTCTCCCGAGCGTAAGGGGGTCTAGAGCTTGTCGGTTTATTCCATTGTTTATAATAAATTATCCATTCATTGCTCTCCCCAGTTTTATGGGGTTTAGAGCTTGTCAGTTTATTTAATTGTTTTTAAAAAATTATTTATTTATCGCTCTCCCCAGCGTTATGTGGGTTCAGAGCCTGTCGGTTTATTTAATTGTTTATAAAAAATAATTTATTTATCGCTCTCCACAGTGTTATGGGAGCTTAGAGCTTGTCGGGTCATGTAATTAATTATAAAAAATAATTTATTTATCACTCTCCCAAGCGTTATAGGGGCTTAGAGCTTGTCAGTTTATTTAATTGTTTATAAAAAATTATTTATTTATCGCTCTCCCCAGCGTTATGGAGTTTAGAGCTTGTCGATTTATTCAATTATTTATAAAAGATTATTTAATGATCGCTCTCCCCAGCGTTATGGGGGTTTAAAGCTTGTCGGATTAATTAATTGTTTCTTGATTCTTGGAAACTCGAGTGACCATTTTTATATCATAGACTTAGTGACGGGAATTGCATAATTCTTTAGTATTCGATGTGTTATTTCAATTTTTATCATCCCCGTATAAATTTGCTCGCCCAGAGGTACAGAAAAGGGGGTGGTGACACCCACCATCCAAGGATAGAGTGCCGAATCGTTGCTAAGTGTTTGACACTCAAAACAAAATTATATTTATCATCAGATATTATAAAAAGACACTTTAAAGCACACGCCATCAAAAAAAATAAGTTATGGAAAACAAGAAAATTGTTCATTTCCGGAAAATTGATGTTTCAATTTTGTATCATAAACTTAATGACGGGGTTGAAAAATTTCTTTATTTATATTATGTTTTTTAATTTTTTATTATACCACTACAAATTTTTTCGCCTAAAGATTGTAAAAATAGGTAAGAGACCTTATTTGTCGGTACTTACTGTGTTGCCTATTTAACTTAAATTTAGATAAAAAAGTAAAATTGGAAAGAGTAAATTTTTTTTTTTTATTCATAAAAAGAACTCGTGAATGTAAATTATTGAAATCCGATATCCCACCAAGGGGTGTTTGTAGTTATTAAGTGAGATATTTACCAAAACTAACGCAATTTGTATTTTCACTTGAAAATGTTTTACGGTTGGTTTGATTACTTACTAACCTCCGTACATACGTTTCTTTTTATACTTAGTTCATTGTAACATAGCCACGCTTGCATAATGTAGAAGTACATTTATTTGAAAAAAAAAAAAAAAAAAATTATAAATTAGTGAGCTTAGTATTTTTAAAAAGTATTTTTAGAAAATATAAATACTATAAGCTCAAATTTTTAGGAAAAAATTTTGTTTTATATCAAAAATTGTTTGAGTTTGAAGTATTAATAATTTGAAATATGTTCAAAAAAAATTAATAAATAAATTATGACCGCATAATGAATACGTATTATTAATTTTAAACTACAAGTCTACTTTTGATTGATCTGATTTACGTTGAAAATTCTTCTATCTTGTATTTTAGATAACATTAGAAAAAATTATTTATTATAAATTATCAACATCGTCTTGATAATAATTTAAAAAACAGATTAATATAATTGTTGAAATTTTTCAATGGCAGCTGGTAGGATAAAAAATATTTGAAGATTCTAATTTGTCGTTTGGAAGATTTTAGATTTGTCTTTTTAGTAATTTTTTTTTATAGAAACTAGCTGAGCACCAGGGGCGCAACAACTATTTCCAGCTAGGGGGTGTCCTGAGGTCCACCCCCCCCCCCGCCCCTATTAAACTGATGTCTAAAAAAAAAATCAGTTAAATGAATAGACTGGTAAATTATCCCCCAAGCTCCAAACCCTCAGAACCCTGGGCGTCGAGTTCAATAAATAAACTGGTCGGCTATCCCCCAAGCTCTAAACCCTCAAAACCCTGGGCGTCGAGTTCGATAAATCAACTGGTTGGCTATCCCCCAAGCTCTAAGCCCTCAAAACCCTCAGGGCTCGAGCTCAACAAAAAAACTGATCAGCTATCACCCAAGCTTTAAACCCGCAAGACCCTGGAAGCCCGAGTTCAACAAAAAAACTGATCAGCTATCACCCAAGCTCTAAGCCCCCAAGACCCTGGGCGCCCGAGTTCGACAAAAAAACTGATCAGCTATCCCCCAAGCTCTAAACCCCCAAATCCTGGACGTAAAATTCAATGAATAATCGGATCAGCTATCCTCCAAGCTCTAAACCCCGAAAACCCTGGACGTAGAGTTCAATGAATAAACTGGTCAGCTATCTCCCAAGACCCTGGGCGCCCGAGGTCAATAAATAAACTGATCAGCTACCCTCCAAGCTCTAAACCCTCAAAATACTGAGCACCTGAGGTCAACGGAAAAACTGATCAGTTATCCCCAAAGCTCTAATTTTCCCAAAACTCTGGTTACCGAGTAGAATAATTTTAGAAGTTAAGCGTACTTTATGTTTGAATATCAAGTTCATAAAAAAGTGTTATTTTTTTTTTGTTCCACAAAACGGTTGTGGTGTACTTTTATTAACATCACTTGAAAATATATCAAAATAATAGAAAATAAATAAATGACCAATAAACAAACGAAAATTTTTACACTTTTCTCGAAATGTGTCTCATTCTTAGAAGCATTTAAAAAAAAAAATTTGTTGATAATGTTGCAAACAAAGAGTTAAACAATAAGTAAGAACTTATAGCGTTATCCTAATAAACCACGCCATTTTGGAGTTAAAAATTTCAGATTTACAACTTGATGATATAATTGCATCAGTGCAGCGTAATTAGGTATCAATACAAAATTATTTATTTCGTTAACTAAAATGCACTCATATTTTTGGAATAATTTAACTCGGGCTCCCAAGGTTCTTGGGGTTTTAGAGCTTGGGGAATAGCTGATCAGTTTTTTTGTTGAACTTGGGCGCCCAGGGTATTTGGGGGCTTACAGCTTGGGGGATAGCTGATTAGTTTATTTATTTAACTCAGGCGCCCAGGGTATTTGGGGGTTTAAAGCTTGGGGAATAGCTGATCAGTTTTTTCGTTGACCTCGGGCGCCCAGGATTTTGGGGGTTTAGAGCTTGGGTGATAGCTGATCAATTTTTTTGTTGAACTCGGGAGCCCAGGGTCTTGGGGGTTTAGAGCTTAGGTGATAGCTGATCAGTTTTTTGTTGAGCTCGAGCGCCCAGGGTATTGGGGGTTTAGAGCTTGGGTGATAGCTGATCAGTTTTTTTGTTGAGCTCGAGCGTCCAGGGTATTTGGGGGTTTAGAGCTTGGGGGATAGCTGATTAATTTTTTTGTTAAATCAGGCGCCCAGAGTTTTGGGGATTTTAGACTTGAGATTTCAAATTCTGTGGACACCCCCAAGAAATTGTAAAGGGTGTCCTCTATCTTCAGAGAGTCATAAGTTACGACCACTGCGGGGGGTTTCAGGGGGGGCGCAGAGCCCCCCCCCTGACCGCCGGTAGGGTGTGGGCTCGATCCACGTATACTCCGCTTATCCCATTCATGAGTCGCACCGCGCAGTTCCTGCGTTACAAGCTGCAGTGCTGGCAACTGCCCCCTCCGTTGTGCACCTGCGCCTCGATATTGCGACAGCTTCACTCTCGGCTTCGACAAAGCATACGGAACTACGATTTCACTAATTTTCCCTGGATCTTGCATAGTGAGCATGCTTGAATACGGCGAAGGCCGCTGCGCATGGCAACTTCCTTAGGCTGCACCTAACCGGATTAGTTACCGGAATTAAGATAATGAACCATCACAGGAATGGAATCACAAGAATCCCATACATCCCTTATATCTGGCCAAGTTTTAGCGTAAACCCCTGCCCGTCAGAGGCCGACACCAAATGGAAGGGTACTGTAGCCGCCGCAGTAGGGCTCCCTTTCCCCTGACTTCCTGTTTTGTTCGGATTCCTCCTAACACTAGACAGGAACCAGCTCGAGAAGCTTCCGCCATCTCTACTCTTTATCATGTTCGGTGTGATGAGAGGGGTGTTCCAAACACCTCAAGAGGCGTCCGTTGTGCAGACGTGGGCACGCGGGGGTCACCATGATCGTTCCGAACGCAGCGTATACCGTTCTTTACCCAGATATCTGGGATCGACCGTTGAGGCAGCTACTTTATGGGTCGACCAGCGTAGAGTGTACCGGCAACCCATCTCACTCGTTCAAATTACTAAGAACTGTCTGAGACCGTACTCGTGCCCTCTTTCGAGAAACACTACCCTGCTGTGCCCGATTGACGGGACTACCTAGGAGTGTCAATTCCTTTGCCTCAATTTTGCGCTGCAGCACTGAGGATTAGAACCACGTTACCCAGGTTTAAGGGGTAAATGGCACAGGGTTAACCGTTTACCTGCTTTTTATATTAAAATTTTATAGGGTTGGTTTTGAAAAAAACATTATGTTTGTGATAACTTTAATATTTTAAAAGTGTTAAATTAAAATTTGTTGAAAAAATATTACAAATTTTTTAAAAGCACTTAAGGTAGTTACGACTTATGTATATAGCTAACCTAAAATATAGTTATAAACGCTCGTTGCCCCCACTCCAAAGCCACGCGCCACAGCGGCCGGCGCTGCTCCAAATCATGCTGAAATCACGCATTTTTCATTCTTTTTGATTCATTATCTCAGAAGTTAATGTCGCTTGCTATGTTTATCTTTGTACCTCACGATTTCTTAGATATTGCCCTACAAAAAAACCTGTTAAAAAAAATATTTTAAGAAAATTAAGTTTGCTATCCGAGAATAACCTTCATATTTTTACGAATTTTTACGCTCAGCATTGGAATCCCATGAAAATATTGAAATTTCTGTACACAATATCTCAAAATTAAGTGTGGCTTGGGGGTATAAGAAAAATACCAGCCTGTAGAGGACACAAAAATCTACCTCTGTGCGAAGTTTCAGAGATGTTTTAAGAAACACAATTTTTTCGGTAACTACCTTAATAATTTTAAAAATAGTAATTCAAGACAATTACAATTACAATTACAAATTTTATTTTTAACTTTTCTGTTAAAATCAACTAAAAAATAAATCTAAAATAACAGTTCATTTACAATATTTTTGGTTAGATAAAAACATGCTGTTTGGTTTGAAAAACAAATTCTATTTATTTACAAAATTAACAGAGAGTTAATTATGTTCAAAAATTTCAACGAACACAAAAAATACTATTGTTGGAAGTATTTTACATATATTTTTCTTATCTCAGCTATCTGTATGTGGATTAATTGTATTTTTTTTTAATTTCAATACAATTATTTAAAAGTTATGTGAAAATTCCGTAGAATACTTTACGACGGCTACTTGCACCTTATGTAGTGTACATTCATTTTCACTTTTACATCCATAAAGGCCATTAGAAATTGACGGCCCATCAACTTTTGCCACTATTTTTTTATGTAATTTAAGAATATATATAATTTTTTGTCAAGTAAATCATACTAATAATTATATTAAATATAAGGGGTCGCTACCCCCTTTTCTCAACCTCCGGGCGAGCAAATTTATACGGGTATGATAAAAATTAAAATAACACATCGAATACTAAAGAATTATGCAATTCCCGTCACCAAGTCTATGATATAAAAATGGTCACTCGATTTTCCAATAATCAAAGATTTTCCTGCTTCCAAAGCCTATTTTTTTTTACGGCAATAGATTATAATTTTATTTTTAATTAATATAGGTACAGTAAACATTTATCCGTCACCAAGTCTTTAATAAAAAAATTGTATTTCCGGTCGGAAGAATATTTCTTCAAACACGGTTAACTTGGCCAGCCAAAATTGACGGGGGGGCGGGGCGGGGAGGCCTATAGTCTTTTTCACATACTATAGTACAGTTTTCTATTAATTTCCAGAACAAGACTATGATACCGGTTTTTTTGGACCTAGCTTGGGAACTATAAGATGATTGACGTGCATCTTTTCGGCCAACCCGAGGTCATGAGGAAGCAGAATCTCTCCGCTCTCCTCACTTGAATTATACCTACTGCTCTTGCTAGACACCTTTTTGAATATCTAGCATGGAGCATTTATATTCGAGTCACCAGTTTTTTGGTGTCAACAACACCATTTTATTCACGCCAACGTGTGTGCAGTTTTGAGCTTACACAGCTCATTAAATAGACTGTCCTGCCGCGTTTTCAAGGTCAAAAACCGTGGACATCCTGCCGCGAAGTGATCCATCGAGGAAGGCACAATTTTGGGTAAAGCTGAGCTGGCCAGATCCCATCAACGTGTGGGACCGTTGGACTGATCTACTTGGAGCCCCTTGACTCGTTCTCGGAGGGACGCATTTGGACTCGACTCCATCAACGTGTGGAGCACCCTAATTCGCCCTTCTGAAGCTAGCCACTCAGGATAAAAATCGTCGCAACTTCTAGAGCCAAAGACGCCGCCCTAGAACCTAGAGGTAGCATGGAGCATTTATATTCGAGTCACCAGTTTTTCGGTGTCAACAACACCATTTTATTCACGCCAACGTGTGTGCATGTCTCAGGCCCGCGTTTACTTACGCGTGATTTGGAATTTTACGAATATCAATTAAGAATTTTATGGTTGATAATTAAAAAAAAAATTAGATTTAGTATCTTTTATTCATCCAATAAATTCATGCTCGATTCCAGCTACAAAGTTCTAGGTAATCGGTGTTATTAAGTAGATTTTAAGGTAAAATATATATTTATTCATAAACAGTGAGCCACGGGCGTGGGAAAAATAGAGATTACGAATATTTTTAGCGCGCGTGTAGGATTATACGACCGTTGTTGCACTGTCGTATTTGGTAAGAAAAACGGTGGCCAATAAAAGGGACTTACGATGATTTGCGTTTGCCGTGAAACTGGCGGCTACCTCTAGGTTCTAGGGCGGCGTCTTTGGCTCTAGAAGTTGCGACGATTTTTATCCTGAGTGGCTAGCTTCAGAAGGGCGAATTAGGGTGCTCCACACGTTGATGGAGTCGAGTCCAAATGCGTCCCTCCGAGAACGAGTCAAGGGGCTCCAAGTAGATCAGTCCAACGGTCCCACACGTTGATGGGATCTGGCCGGCTCAGCTTTACCCAAAATTGTGCCTTCCTCGATGGATCACTTCGCGGCAGGATGTCCACGGTTTTTGACCTTGAAAACGCGGCAGGACAGTCTATTTAATGAGCTGTCTAAGCTCAAAACTGCACACACGTTGGTGTGAATAAAATGGTGTTGTTGACACCAAAAAACTGGTGACTCGAATATAAATGCTCCATGCTAGATATTCAAAAAGGTGTCTAGCAAGAGCAGTAGGTATAATTCAAGTGAGGAGAGCGGAGAGATTCTGCTTCCTCATGACCTCGGGTTGGCCGAAAAGATGCACGTCAATCATCTTATAGTTCCCAAGCTAGGTCCAAAAAAACCGGTATCATAGTCTTGTTCTGGAAATTAATAGAAAACTGTACTATAGTATGTGAAAAAGACTATAGGCCTCCCCGCCCCGCCCCCCCGTCAATTTTGGCTGGCCAAGTTAACCGTGTTTGAAGAAATATTCTTCCGACCGGAAATACAATTTTTTTATTAAAGACTTGGTGACGGATAAATGTTTACTGTACCTATATTAATTAAAAATAAAATTATAATCTATTGCCGTAAAAAAAAATAGGCTTTGGAAGCAGGAAAATCTTTGATTATTGGAAAATCGAGTGACCATTTTTATATCATAGACTTGGTGACGGGAATTGCATAATTCTTTAGTATTCGATGTGTTATTTTAATTTTTATCATACCCGTATAAATTTGCTCGCCCGGAGGTTGAGAAAAGGGGGTAGCGACCCCTTATATTTAATATAATTATTAGTATGATTTACTTGACAAAAAATTATATATATTCTTAAATTACATAAAAAAATAGTGGCAAAAGTTGATGGGCCGTCAATTTCTAATGGCCTTTATGGATGTAAAAGTGAAAATGAATGTACACTACATAAGGTGCAAGTAGCCGTCGTAAAGTATTCTACGGAATTTTCACATAACTTTTAAATAATTGTATTGAAATTAAAAAAAAATACAATTAATCCACATACAGATAGCTGAGATAAGAAAAATATATGTAAAATACTTCCAACAATAGTATTTTTTGTGTTCGTTGAAATTTTTGAACATAATTAACTCTCTGTTAATTTTGTAAATAAATAGAATTTGTTTTTCAAACCAAACAGCATGTTTTTATCTAACCAAAAATATTGTAAATGAACTGTTATTTTAGATTTATTTTTTAGTTGATTTTAACAGAAAAGTTAAAAATAAAATTTGTAATTGTAATTGTAATTGTCTTGAATTACTATTTTTAAAATTATTAAGGTAGTTACCGAAAAAATTGTGTTTCTTAAAACATCTCTGAAACTTCGCACAGAGGTAGATTTTTGTGTCCTCTACAGGCTGGTATTTTTCTTATACCCCCAAGCCACACTTAATTTTGAGATATTGTGTACAGAAATTTCAATATTTTCATGGGATTCCAATGCTGAGCGTAAAAATTCGTAAAAATATGAAGGTTATTCTCGGATAGCAAACTTAATTTTCTTAAAATATTTTTTTTAACAGGTTTTTTTGTAGGGCAATATCTAAGAAATCGTGAGGTACAAAGATAAACATAGCAAGCGACATTAACTTCTGAGATAATGAATCAAAAAGAATGAAAAATGCGTGATTTCAGCATGATTTGGAGCAGCGCCGGCCGCTGTGGCGCGTGGCTTTGGAGTGGGGGCAACGAGCGTTTATAACTATATTTTAGGTTAGCTATATACATAAGTCGTAACTACCTTAAGTGCTTTTAAAAAATTTGTAATATTTTTTCAACAAATTTTAATTTAACACTTTTAAAATATTAAAGTTATCACAAACATAATGTTTTTTTCAAAACCAACCCTATAAAATTTTAATATAAAAAGCAGGTAAACGGTTAACCCTGTGCCATTTACCCCTTAAACCTGGGTAACGTGGTTCTAATCCTCAGTGCTGCAGCGCAAAATTGAGGCAAAGGAATTGACACTCCTAGGTAGTCCCGTCAATCGGGCACAGCAGGGTAGTGTTTCTCGAAAGAGGGCACGAGTACGGTCTCAGACAGTTCTTAGTAATTTGAACGAGTGAGATGGGTTGCCGGTACACTCTACGCTGGTCGACCCATAAAGTAGCTGCCTCAACGGTCGATCCCAGATATCTGGGTAAAGAACGGTATACGCTGCGTTCGGAACGATCATGGTGACCCCCGCGTGCCCACGTCTGCACAACGGACGCCTCTTGAGGTGTTTGGAACACCCCTCTCATCACACCGAACATGATAAAGAGTAGAGATGGCGGAAGCTTCTCGAGCTGGTTCCTGTCTAGTGTTAGGAGGAATCCGAACAAAACAGGAAGTCAGGGGAAAGGGAGCCCTACTGCGGCGGCTACAGTACCCTTCCATTTGGTGTCGGCCTCTGACGGGCAGGGGTTTACGCTAAAACTTGGCCAGATATAAGGGATGTATGGGATTCTTGTGATTCCATTCCTGTGATGGTTCATTATCTTAATTCCGGTAACTAATCCGGTTAGGTGCAGCCTAAGGAAGTTGCCATGCGCAGCGGCCTTCGCCGTATTCAAGCATGCTCACTATGCAAGATCCAGGGAAAATTAGTGAAATCGTAGTTCCGTATGCTTTGTCGAAGCCGAGAGTGAAGCTGTCGCAATATCGAGGCGCAGGTGCACAACTGAGGGGGCAGTTGCCAGCACTGCAGCTTGTAACGCAGGAACTGCGCGGTGCGACTCATGAATGGGATAAGCGGAGTATACGTGGATCGAGCCCACACCCTACCGGTGGTCAGGGGGGGGCTCTGCGCCCCCCCTGAAACCCCCCGCAGTGGTCGTAACTTATGACTCTCTGAAGATAGAGGACACCCTTTACAATTTCTTGGGGGTGTCCACAGAATTTGAAATCTCAAGTCTAAAATCCCCAAAACTCTGGGCGCCTGATTTAACAAAAAAATTAATCAGCTATCCCCCAAGCTCTAAACCCCCAAATACCCTGGACGCTCGAGCTCAACAAAAAAACTGATCAGCTATCACCCAAGCTCTAAACCCCCAATACCCTGGGCGCTCGAGCTCAACAAAAAACTGATCAGCTATCACCTAAGCTCTAAACCCCCAAGACCCTGGGCTCCCGAGTTCAACAAAAAAATTGATCAGCTATCACCCAAGCTCTAAACCCCCAAAATCCTGGGCGCCCGAGGTCAACGAAAAAACTGATCAGCTATTCCCCAAGCTTTAAACCCCCAAATACCCTGGGCGCCTGAGTTAAATAAATAAACTAATCAGCTATCCCCCAAGCTGTAAGCCCCCAAATACCCTGGGCGCCCAAGTTCAACAAAAAAACGGATCAGCTATTCCCCAAGCTCTAAAACCCCAAGAACCTTGGGAGCCCGAGTTAAATTATTCCAAAAATATGAGTGCATTTTAGTTAACGAAATAAATAATTTTGTATTGATACCTAATTACGCTGCACTGATGCAATTATATCATCAAGTTGTAAATCTGAAATTTTTAACTCCAAAATGGCGTGGTTTATTAGGATAACGCTATAAGTTCTTACTTATTGTTTAACTCTTTGTTTGCAGCATTATCAACAAATTTTTTTTTTTAAATGCTTCTAAGAATGAGACACATTTCGAGAAAAGTGTAAAAATTTTCGTTTGTTTATTGGTCATTTATTTATTTTCTATTATTTTGATATATTTTCAAGTGATGTTAATAAAAGTACACCACAACCGTTTTGTGGAACAAAAAAAAAATAACACTTTTTTATGAACTTGATATTCAAACATAAAGTACGCTTAACTTCTAAAATTATTCTACTCGGTAACCAGAGTTTTGGGAAAATTAGAGCTTTGGGGATAACTGATCAGTTTTTCCGTTGACCTCAGGCGCTCAGTATTTTGAGGGTTTAGAGCTTGGAGGGTAGCTGATCAGTTTATTTATTGACCTCGGGCGCCCAGGGTCTTGGGAGATAGCTGACCAGTTTATTCATTGAACTCTACGTCCAGGGTTTTCGGGGTTTAGAGCTTGGGGGATAGCTGATCCGATTATTCATTGAATTTTACGTCCAGGATTTGGGGGTTTAGAGCTTGGGGGATAGCTGATCAGTTTTTTTGTCGAACTCGGGCGCCCAGGGTCTTGGGGGCTTAGAGCTTGGGTGATAGCTGATCAGTTTTTTTGTTGAACTCGGGCTTCCAGGGTCTTGCGGGTTTAAAGCTTGGGTGATAGCTGATCAGTTTTTTTGTTGAGCTCGAGCCCTGAGGGTTTTGAGGGCTTAGAGCTTGGGGGATAGCCAACCAGTTGATTTATCGAACTCGACGCCCAGGGTTTTGAGGGTTTAGAGCTTGGGGGATAGCCGACCAGTTTATTTATTGAACTCGACGCCCAGGGTTCTGAGGGTTTGGAGCTTGGGGGATAATTTACCAGTCTATTCATTTAACTGATTTTTTTTTTAGACATCAGTTTAATAGGGGCGGGGGGGGGGTGGACCTCAGGACACCCCCTAGCTGGAAATAGTTGTTGCGCCCCTGGTGCTCAGCTAGTTTCTATAAAAAAAAATTACTAAAAAGACAAATCTAAAATCTTCCAAACGACAAATTAGAATCTTCAAATATTTTTTATCCTACCAGCTGCCATTGAAAAATTTCAACAATTATATTAATCTGTTTTTTAAATTATTATCAAGACGATGTTGATAATTTATAATAAATAATTTTTTCTAATGTTATCTAAAATACAAGATAGAAGAATTTTCAACGTAAATCAGATCAATCAAAAGTAGACTTGTAGTTTAAAATTAATAATACGTATTCATTATGCTGTCATAATTTATTTATTAATTTTTTTTGAACATATTTCAAATTATTAATACTTCAAACTCAAACAATTTTTGATATAAAACAAAATTTTTTCCTAAAAATTTGAGCTTATAGTATTTATATTTTCTAAAAATACTTTTTAAAAATACTAAGCTCACTAATTTATAATTTTTTTTTTTTTTTTTCAAATAAATGTACTTCTACATTATGCAAGCGTGGCTATGTTACAATGAACTAAGTATAAAAAGAAACGTATGTACGGAGGTTTGTAAGTAATCCTAAAGCCCAATCGGGCTTTAACGGCGATTTGGTTTTTTTTAAACCGACTGCCGTGAAAGCCTGTAGGGCTTTATATACTTTGATTTTTGGTTTTAGGTTAGGACGCTTCAAAGAAAAACTATTTTAGGATGATTATTTCATTTATATTATACATCCCGCGCGTAGCTGATGATCCCCTGAGTAATTAAAAAAAAAAATTATCCCGAACAAAGCCCGCATTGAAAAGTTATGAACGTTTCATTTTTCGAAACGCTGATTCCCTTTGGTCAGGGGAATTCGATTTCAGTTTCGAGCATCCGGTCTCTCTGCCTGCGCTCTCTGTAGACTTAACCGGACGTGACGTATGCGGTGGGCGTGTCTATTTTTGCTGTCTCACTCATACGGCTTACCTACCGCGGCAGACGGGGGCATGTAGGCCCGAGCCTGTAGCCATGAGGCGACTGGTGGCGCTGTATCAATTAGCAGCTCCCTACAGCTGACTCGTGAGCTGACTACAGCTGACTGCGGAGCCGCTGAGCCGAGCAGCTTGTAATGTGTTATGAGCAATAACTTTTTTATAAATAATTGATTGTCATAGAAAAAACAGTACTGAAGACCCTTATTTTCATTATATATTAAATAAGTGGTAGAATTTACAATTATTAATTTGTTTAATTTCAATAAAAGAGTATGAAATAAATAATCTCTACCCCTGCTGTATAGCCACACGTGTGTCACACGTGTGGCACACGTGTGGCACACACGTAACTTCCACACGTGTGCCACACGTGTGGCACACGTAAAGTTCAAATAATAATTATTTGTCTGTAATAAATAATTTGATGAAACAATAAATATAAAAATAAATAATAAAAATTATACAATTAAAATTTTCCCAGCTATATTTCCCCAGGTCGACTCCTGGCGCGCCCGGTCGACTTCTCCTGGAACTTTTCCTCGTGGACGAGGCTCGGGACCTAGAGAAACGAAGGGGGGGCCCCAGGTCGACTCCTGGCGCGCCCGGTCGACTTCTCCTGGAACTTTTCCTAGTGGACGAGGCTCGGGACCTAGAGAAACGAAGGGGGGGCCCCAGGTCGACTCCTGGCGCGCCTGGTCGACTTCTCCTGGAACTTTTCCTCGTGGACGAGGCTCGGGACCTAGAGAAACGAAGGGGGGGCCCCAGGTCGACTCCTGGCGCGCCTGGTCGACTTCTCCTGGAACTTTTCCTTGTGGACGAGGCTCGGGACCTAGAGAAACGAAGGGGGGGCCCCAGGTCGACTCCTGGCGCGCCCGGTCGACTTCTCCTGGAACTTTTCCTAGTGGACGAGGCTCGGGACCTAGAGAAACGAAGGGGGGGCCCCAGGTCGACTCCTGGCGCGCCTGGTCGACTTCTCCTGGAACTTTTCCTCGTGGACGAGGCTCGGGACCTAGAAAACCGAAGGGGGGGGCCCCAGGTCGACTCCTGGCGCGCCCGGTCGACTTCTCCTGGAACTTTTCCTAGTGGACGAGGCTCGGGACCTAGAGAAACGAAGGGGGGGCCCCAGGTCGACTCCTGGCGCGCCTGGTCGACTTCTCCTGGAACTTTTCCTCGTGGACGAGGCTCGGGACCTAGAGAAACGAAGGGGGGGCCCCAGGTCGACTCCTGGCGCGCCTGGTCGACTTCTCCTGGAACTTTTCCTCGTGGACGAGGCTCGGGACCTAGAAAACCGAAGGGGGGGGCCCCAGGTCGACTCCTGGCGCGCCTGGTCGACTTCTCCTGGAACTTTTCCTTGTGGACGAGGCTCGGGACCTAGAGAAACGAAGGGGGGGCCCCAGGTCGACTCCTGGCGCGCCCGGTCGACTTCTCCTGGAACTTTTCCTAGTGGACGAGGCTCGGGACCTAGAGAAACGAAGGGGGGGCCCCAGGTCGACTCCTGGCGCGCCTGGTCGACTTCTCCTGGAACTTTTCCTCGTGGACGAGGCTCGGGACCTAGAGAAACGAAGGGGGGGCCCCAGGTCGACTCCTGGCGCGCCTGGTCGACTTCTCCTGGAACTTTTCCTCGTGGACGAGGCTCGGGACCTAGAAAACCGAAGGGGGGGGCCCCAGGTCGACTCCTGGCGCGCCCGGTCGACTTCTCCTGGAACTTTTCCTAGTGGACGAGGCTCGGGACCTAGAGAAACGAAGGGGGGGCCCCAGGTCGACTCCTGGCGCGCCTGGTCGACTTCTCCTGGAACTTTTCCTCGTGGACGAGGCTCGGGACCTAGAAAACCGAAGGGGGGGGCCCCAGGTCGACTCCTGGCGCGCCTGGTCGACTTCTCCTGGAACTTTTCCTTGTGGACGAGGCTCGGGACCTAGAGAAACGAAGGGGGGGCCCCACTTCGGTTTTCTAGGTCCCGAGCCTCGTCCACGAGGAAAAGTTCCAGGAGAAGTCGACCGGGAGTGCCAGGAGTCGACCTGGGGCCCCCCCTTCGTTTCTCTAGGTCCCGAGCCTCGTCCACGAGGAAAAGTTCCAGGAGAAGTCGACCAGGCGCGCCAGGAGTCGACCTGGGGCCCCCACTTCGGTTTTCTAGGTCCCGAGCCTCGTCCACAAGGAAAAGTTCCAGGAGAAGTCGACCAGGCGCGCCAGGAGTCGACCTGGGGCCCCCCCCTTCGGTTTTCTAGGTCCCGAGCCTCGTCCACGAGGAAAAGTTCCAGGAGAAGTCGACCGGGAGTGCCAGGAGTCGACCTGGGGCCCCCCCTTCGTTTCTCTAGGTCCCGAGCCTCGTCCACGAGGAAAAGTTCCAGGAGAAGTCGACCAGGCGCGCCAGGAGTCGACCTGGGGCCCCCACTTCGGTTTTCTAGGTCCCGAGCCTCGTCCACAAGGAAAAGTTCCAGGAGAAGTCGACCAGGCGCGCCAGGAGTCGACCTGGGGCCCCCCCCTTCGGTTTTCTAGGTCCCGAGCCTCGTCCACGAGGAAAAGTTCCAGGAGAAGTCGACCGGGAGTGCCAGGAGTCGACCTGGGGCCCCCCCTTCGTTTCTCTAGGTCCCGAGCCTCGTCCACGAGGAAAAGTTCCAGGAGAAGTCGACCGGGCGCGCCAGGAGTCGACCTGGGGCCCCCCCCTTCGTTTCTCTAGGTCCCGAGCCTCGTCCACGAGGAAAAGTTCCAGGAGAAGTCGACCGGGCGCGCCAGGAGTCGACCTGGGGCCCCCCCTTCGTTTCTCTAGGTCCCGAGCCTCGTCCACGAGGAAAAGTTCCAGGAGAAGTCGACCAGGCGCGCCAGGAGTCGACCTGGGGCCCCCACTTCGGTTTTCTAGGTCCCGAGCCTCGTCCACGAGGAAAAGTTCCAGGAGAAGTCGACCGGGAGTGCCAGGAGTCGACCTGGGGCCCCCCCTTCGTTTCTCTAGGTCCCGAGCCTCGTCCACGAGGAAAAGTTCCAGGAGAAGTCGACCGGGCGCGCCAGGAGTCGACCTGGGGAAATATAGCTGGGAAAATTTTAATTGTATAATTTTTATTATTTATTTTTATATTTATTGTTTCATCAAATTATTTATTACAGACAAATAATTATTATTTGAACTTTACGTGTGCCACACGTGTGTCACACGTGTGGCACACGTGTGGAAGTTACGTGTGTGCCACACGTGTGACACACGTGTGGCTATACAGCAGGGACAGTCTTTCTATGATCATCATCATCAAAGATTTTTCAATTATTGTGGTGTGCCCTGTGAGTTGATAATAATTGTGCTGTGGTTGTGTTGGGAACCTGATGGCTGGAGGTGCATATTGGCAATATTAAAAATAAAGTTTTTTCTGAATGAGTGTGTGTGTGTGTGTGTGTGTGTGTGTGTGTGTGTCAGGTTGAACTTGCAAATTACTTTTTTATAATCCACCCAACTTGCAAATTGCAAAAGGTGCAATTGCAGCACATAATGTCATTGTCATACGCATTATCGCTTAATTTCATAGAATCATCATAGAAATGTATATGCTCTGAGCCAATACTCTTGAACTGTTAAAGTTTTGTAATCCTACCCTTTTTCAAAAATAAACTTGATGTCTGAAAGTTTTGTAATCCCACCTTTTTTCTAAAATAAACTTGATGTCTGACAATGAATTTTAATTTTGATTGTAACTGTTACATTCACTCAGGGTGTTAATGATAAATATATTTAAGTCAACATGAATCAATTATTAAAATTTTTTATCTTTTTTGTTGTCTGTATGCAAGCTTAAGTTATGCGGCCAAAGTGATTTTACATTTTAAAATTGGTTAATTAAGAAGTACAAAAGAAATAGATAGTTTTGGGTCTAGGTATCCAGTGGACCAGAAATTATGAATTCTATTTGGCATGGATTTTTAAAGTACGGATGAGCATTTGCTCCATTATTTTTAAAGTGGATTTAGTTTGTCCATCTATCATGTATGCAAAACGAATTCAAAAGTACTTCATAACAGTAAATTATGTCTATGATTTTTATGTGTTCTGGCTAATGATAAAATTTATGTAAAAGAAATTTAAACCTAAAGAACTAGATGTATCCAAGTTAACATGAATCAATTATTAAAAATTTTTATCTTTTTTGTTTTCTGTAAGCAAGCTTAAGTTATGCGGCCAAAGTGATTTTAAATTTTAAAATTGGTTACTTTTTTTTACAAGAATTAAAAAGTACAATAGAAATAGATAGTTTTGGGTCTAGGTATCCAGTGGACCAGAAATTATGAATTCTATTTGGCATGGATTTTTAAAGTACGGATGAGCATTTGCTCTATTATTTTCAAAGTGGATTTAGTTTGTTCATCAATTATGTATGCAAAATGAATTCAAAAGTACTTCATAACAGTAAATTATGTCTATGATTTTTATGTGTTCTGGCTAATGATAAAATTATATGAAAGAAATTTAAACCTATAGAACTAGATATATCCAAGTCAACATGAATCAATTATTAAAAATTTTTATCTTTTTTGTTTTCTGTAAGCAAGCTTAAGTTATGAGGCCAAAGTGATTTTAAATTTTAAAATTGGTTAATTTTTTTTTTACAAGAATTAAAAAGTACAAAAGAAATAGATAGTTTTGGGTCTAGGTATCCAGTGGACCAAAAATTATGAATTCTATTTGGCATGGATTTTTAAAGTACGGATGAGCATTTGCTCCATTATTTTTAAAGTGGATTTAGTTTGTCCATCTATCATGTATGCAAAACGAATTCAAAAGTAGTTCATAACAATAAATTATGTCTATGATTTTTATGTGTTCTGGCTAATGATAAAATTATATGAAAGAAATTTTAAACAGAAGAACTAGATTTATCTAAGTTAACATGAACCAATCATTGAAAATTTTAATCTTTTTTTTAATCATTTTATGGTTACAAATGAGTATTTGCTACATTTCAATGTAAATTTACATTAAAATAAAGTTATGCAATGTACATTTAAAAAATAGGTAAATACTAAATTGAATTTTTTTTTTTTACATATGACATTGATTTACCTAGGACTTTTATGGGTTCTGGTTTATGTCGTGGTTTTACATCAGAATAATTGAATATATCTTAGTTATTGTTAAATTATTTAGAATTTGTTAAGATCGTGAAATCATTTATTAAGACATATTTCAACAATATTAATGATGTATTTATGGAGTTTGGTTTTTTTGAACTTGTGGACAAAAAGGAAATACATTTAAATATTTACCGAATTTACGCAATAAAATCTTTAAAAAATACTTTTAAAAAAGTAATATTTACGGCGATTGGTTTTTTAAAAAGGAATCTAAATAAAAAATTATACGCTAAGTATGATCTTTAAAAAATACTTTTAAAAAAGTAATATTTACGGCGATTGGTTTTTTTAAAAGGAGTCTAAATAAAAAGTTTTACGCTAAATATAATAATCTTTTTTTGAAAATGAATTAATGAAAGAAGTGAAATCAAAAAATTTATTACGGACGACTTGAGGCCGAATTACTTATTATTTAAAAATAATTTTCTCTTCTAAAAGATGATTATATTATGTTGAATCACCTTCAATATACGTAAAGTTAACATTTTTCAATTATAGCACATACATGGGAAAACACATGCAAATTGCACACAACTCAAACACTTTTTAAAATTAAAACATGTTGTAATTGAGTTAGAAATCAACTAAATCACAATGTATGGCTATACTTGACCTGTAAAAATTTAATATTCATTGAACTAAATTATCTCGAAAAAAAGCATTGATACCTGTGTTTTTTAAATTATATTTTGAATGCTCAGTGTGCTTCTTAACAACATATTTTAATTTTTAATTTTAAAAAGTGTTTGAGTTGTGTGCAATTTGCATGTGTTTTCCCATGTATGTGCTATAATTGAAAAATGTTAACTTTACGTATATTGAAGGTGATTCAACATAATATAATCATCTTTTAGAAGAGAAAATTATTTTTAAATAATAAGTAATTCGGCCTCAAGTCGTCCGTAATAAATTTTTTGATTTCACTTCTTTCATTAATTCATTTTCAAAAAAAGATTATTATATTTAGCGTAAAACTTTTTATTTAGACTCCTTTTAAAAAAACCAATCGCCGTAAATATTACTTTTTTAAAAGTATTTTTTAAAGATCATACTTAGCGTATAATTTTTAATTTAGATTCCTTTTTAAAAAACCAATCGCCGTAAATATTACTTTTTTAAAAGTATTTTTTAAAGATTTTATTGCGTAAATTCGGTAAATATTTAAATGTATTTCCTTTTTGTCCACAAGTTCAAAAAAACCAAACTCCATAAATACATCATTAATATTGTTGAAATATGTCTTAATAAATGATTTCACGATCTTAACAAATTCTAAATAATTTAACAATAACTAAGATATATTCAATTATTCTGATGTAAAACCACGACATAAACCAGAACCCATAAATCAAACTAACCGTAAAACATTTTCAAGTGAAAATACAAATTGCGTTAGTTTTGGTAAATATCTCACTTAATAACTACAAACACCCCTTGGTGGGATATCGGATTTCAATAATTTACATTCACGAGTTCTTTTTATGAATAAAAAAAAAAATTTACTCTTTCCAATTTTACTTTTTTATCTAAATTTAAGTTAAATAGGCAACACAGTAAGTACCGACAAATAAGGTCTCTTACCTATTTTTACAATCTTTAGGCGAAAAAATTTGTACTGGTATAATAAAAAATTAAAAAACATAATATAAATAAAGAAATTTTTCAACCCCGTCATTAAGTTTATGATACAAAATTGAAACATCAATTTTCCGGAAATGAACAATTTTCTTGTTTTCCATAACTTATTTTTTTTGATGGCGTGTGCTTTAAAGTGTCTTTATATAATATCTGATGATAAATATAATTTTGTTTTGAGTGTCAAACACTTAGCAACGATTCGGCACTCTATCCTTGGATGGTGGGTGTCACCACCCCCTTTTCTGTACCTCCGGGCGAGCAAATTTATACGGGGATGATAAAAATTGAAATAACACATCGAATACTAAAGAATTATGCAATTCCCGTCACAAAGTCTATGATATAAAAATGGTCACTCGAGTTTCCAAGAATCAAAAATTTTCCTGCTTTCAAAGCCTTTTTGTTTGACGGCAATAGATTATAATTTTATTTTTAATCAATATAGTTACAATAAACACTTACCCGTCACCAAGTCTTGAATAAAAAAATTGTACTTTCGGTCGGAAGAATATTTCTTCAAACACGGTTAATCGGGCCAGCCAAAATTGACGAGGGGGGCGGGGGGGGGGGGGGGCTATAGTCTTTTTCACATACTATAGAACAGTTTTCGATTAGTTTCCGGAACAAGTCTATGATACCGGTTTTTTTGGACCTAGCTTGAGAACTATTATTGACACGCAAAACCTGCATTTCCGCACCTATGTTATTTACGTGTCTTTGCGACTATTCGTTTGTTCCGGCGTTTTGAAAGTCGCATGGAGTGGGTATAGACTTATCTTTGACTCTTTCGTGCGGCTATTCGTAGTCGCCGAACGTGCGGATAATATTTGTCGCGTGGACTCACTGCGATGAATGATAAAAAAAAAAAAATGATTAATATAAAATATGTACAAGAAAAAAGTATTTAAGATGTAGGCTTAGACCGCTGCAATACCTTGCAAGTTTAAGTTTTGGAAGGACTTGCTATAGGTTATATAGCTTATTATTAAAAATAAATAAATAACACGTGAAGAAGTGTTAAAATTTTCACTATTTATTTGATGTTAAACTTATAAAAATTGTCGTAACAATTGTTTCGGTACACAGCACCATCATCAGAAGACTAATATCGACTAAAGTACATTTACGTTTCGAGGATTTTATATATACACACAAGTTGTTTACACAGTATAGTTCAAAAAAATTACAATCAAAACATATTAAAGGTACAATGACCTTAGTACGCTTAGAGTTAATAAATTTAAGTTTAAAAGAGGTGAAAAATAAAGTTCTAACTGATCATTCAATAAATTGTCAGTATTCTTAAGTCTATTTATCTCCATAGCTTCTAAAAAGTCGAGTTTTTTACTTCTGATACAAAAATGGATAAACTTTCATGATAAAATTGGTGATTACTTACAAGAAGGTGTTTAGCATAGTTCAATTTGTCAGGATTCGAATTAACAAAAGAGCTCAAGGGTTCTTTGTTTCTAATTTGAAAAGATCTGCCTGTGTGACCTCTATAAACTTTATTACAAAATTCATTGCCACATTCCTTCAAATAAACACCGGACTTTTGGATATCATCTTTATTGTTTTTAATCATTTTTTGAAAATTATTTTCTGTTCTAAATGCTATATTAACGTCGTGTTTTAAAAAATTTTTTTTATAAATATTAGTTATAAAGACACCATTGTAAGTAATAACATGAAAATATTTATTGTTATTGTTATTATTGTTAGATAAGGGAAAGACGTTGTTGATTGCTTTTTTATACCCAACTTTAGTGATCGACTTGTCAATCAAATTAGGATGAAAACCATTGCTGAAAGCTATTTGTTTTATGATATCTATTTCTGACTGGAAATCTGTTGGAGATTGAAAAATTGGTAGTAATCTATAAATGAAACTATAAAAGGTTGCCTATAAATCCGGAAACTATAAATCCGCCATTTTGTTGACGCCACAGCCGTAAAAATGAAAATTTTTTAAAATCCTCGTGTTAATATCTGGAAAAATATATATTAAAGAAATCCTCAAAATTTCAGAACGATCGGTGCAGCGGTCGCCGAGATATTTTCCTCGCCGACTTTAAAAAGACTAGTTTTGAGAAAAACGCGTTTAAAGTTTTGAACAAGATAAAAGTAATGAAATTTTTTTTTTTTTTTTACCTTAAAAGGAATCATCAATTCCTGCACCATAAAGCACTTCTTCTGCTGCTTCTGCTTCGTCTTCAGCTTGTTTTTCTTTCCTTCTACGCTTAACCCTGACATCTTTACTCTCTTTGGTAGCTTCTTTCTCAGCTTTGTCTATACGGCTTTCATCTTCGATCATTGCACGAAAACTGCTGTAACTTTCTGAGATCGACTCAGAATGACTTGAAATTTTGACACAACATTCTTGAGATGTTGTACTTTAAGAAAAAAAAAATCGATTTTTTAAAGTTGCTTAGGGTATACCCCCCCCCTTAAGGATCGCTAAGAATACAAGCAAGAAAGCTAAAGATAATAATATTGTTATTACACGTGCTAATAAGGAGCATACCGTTGTGGCTTTGAACTCTTCTGATTATGTTTTTAAGACTCTACCATTTTTGAACTCAGATAACTTTACTCCTTTACACTATGGCCCTACTAAACAATTTAAAGATGAAATAATTAATCTATATCATAAACATTCTATTTCGAATTTTTGGCCATATTATTCAATTATTCAGATGAATCTACAACCACCTAAATTATATTCACTTATTAAAATCCACAAAGGAAATTTCCCACTAAGACCCTTAGTATCATTTAACACCTCAGCTTCCTATAAATTTAAAAAAAAATTGATTCATTTAATTAAATCCAAAACCAGTTTTAACCCTAAATTGAGTATAAGAAACACAGTTGAATTAGTCAACCATAGCTATGGAGATAAATAGACTTAAGAATACTGACAATGTATTGATTGTTATTGTTTTGAATTATACTGTGTTAACAACTTGTGTGTATACATAAAATCTTCGAAACGTAAATGTACTATAGTCGATATTAGTCGTCTGATGATGGTGCTGTGCACCGAAACAATTGTTACGACAATTTTTATTAGTTTAACATCAAATAAATAGTGAAAATTTTAACACTTCTTAACGTGTTATTTATTTATTTTATATACAAAATGAATTTTCATCAAGTAAAGAACAGTTCTATAGATTAGCTAATTATTTATTTAATTCCTTTCCTTGTTACAAAGAAAACATAAAAATTAAGAGTTGACAAAACTTCCAGCGAGGAAGGTTTTCATTATGCTATGAAGAAGTTTTTTTGAAAGTTTCAAATCAATACTCCAATATTTTAAAATTGAAAGCATTTTTGTAAGACTCGATGGGCCTGCTGCAGAGCTTGTGAGCAGTAGGGATGTGGCTTACTTTTTTTTGAAGTCTCCTACACCAAATCTAACGTGCATTAAGAAACTTTTTTCCAAAATTTTCTTCTATCCAAACGCGACCGATGCTCGTTCCACGTCTTCCAGGGTCTTGATAACTTTCGGGTGTGTCACCAAACTTAAAAATGGCTGCATCCGTGCCATTGCACAAGCGGGTCGATATCTGGAGAAATATCGCTTTCTCCTCATCATGTGGATCTTTCTGGTTTTAATGAAATTTGGAGAAGGACTCAAACAACGGTTGCTTGTGATGCATCATTTCTCACAACAATCTGTTCTACGTTCTCACCATCTCACCTATATATGTATATGTGCACTAGTGCAGTATACTAGCGGCACAATACTCGTAGAGTCACTTTCTACGAATACTTTGGGAACACATGCGGATGTTTGCTTAATTAAAATGGAATTTAATTAGGACAATCTAGACACGGTCACTCAGACTACATATAGCTACGCAAGAAAACAAACAATTAGCAACTTTCATATACCAAGCCATTGCGATCTTTTCCTTCACCATCTTGCAAACGGCGTAGAAATGTCGCTTTCTCCGCATCTTTGCAGATACATATGGATCGTTCTTAAAAAAAAAAACTTCTATCATAACACTCGAACACGTCCGATCAAGAAATGTATGTGGGGTGGCGTTTTTCACTCTACAAGCTCACGTTTGCTAGAACTTAGGTCTGCCAAACATATTGAAGTGAGCAAACTCACCTCAAGAAAATCGAGGGAAGTCACCTCAAAGAGTATCGGTTTTAATACATCCTCAATGCGAAAAACATTCTGATGTTGGAGAAGCACAGAAACAAATAACTGGATGAAGTCTTCGAATTCTGCAGTATTTACCTCAATCACATCCAAGGTCCTTTCCTCGATTCTGGAAGCGGGAGGGACAACCTATTTCTTACCCCTGTTGGGGTTTTTCGTATTGCACCGAGGACACGTTCTGCGTTTGTAGTCTAGGAGTTTACAATCCTAACACATTATTAGCCTTTTTTTCTTAACTTTTCGAGAATTTGTAGTTATCTTCATAGTCCTCGAGTTCTGCAAACATCTTTCTTTCCGACTGACTTAGCAGTGATTTTGGACAACTTGATATTTCTTATTGATTTTTCTTTGGTGGGGTTTTACGCTTTTCCCAGGGGTCGGCCAACTTCTTGTCTAACTTCCTCTTGGTACGAGCCTCTTTCATTTCTTCATACCACCCGCTCGAAGCCTGTGCCACCAGTTTTTTTATTTCGATCTTCACCGTGCTAAGATCCTGTACGGCTGCGAAGGTTGTAGTTGCTGACTTCTTCTTTCTGACATCATATGCCACGTCGGGCATCAACGACTTTCCGGGTTGGTGATAAGTAGCAGCTATGTGCTGCTATGACTTGCACCTGGTCGATTAACGAGGCAATACCCTTAATGACTTCGGAAGGGTAGAAATTTCCTAATTTCAGTATTCAGATTTCCAAAAATCAGGTCCAGATCTTCTGTTCCACTCATCGGAGGAGTTAATCTGTTTAGGATCGACCAGAGACAGATAACTTAGTGCTTTACCCGCTGGTTTTTATCTTGCGTCCATCGCTCGGTCTCTTGTCTCAGCCGTACTCTTATAAAGATGTCAAACCCAAAATAACTCGCTGCCCATCTGAAATGACTAATTTTTCCAATCATTGCGGTATTGTCAGACCCAGTGCAGGACCATCGTTTGTCATTTGCATGCTGAAGTTATTTAACCTTGCGTCGTCTGCCTCTTGGATTTTCGGATTTGCTGTAACTGTTGCCGTCAGCCACAGGGCTTACAGGATAGTTTCCAGGACGTCCGTTGGTGCTACGTACTCTCTATCGTTCAATTGCAACCTCACTTGCTCTGGCTGTGTATCCGTTATTGCTGTCATGTCGTCAGCTGACTGCTCTGCGTTCAGTTGATGTCTTGACTAAACTGAATCCCGTCTGTTTGGCTGCAAAAACAGCTGAACCAGTGGTACTCTTAGTGTGCCTCTCTCCTGCTCTAGACTGAGATTACCAAAAAAGCCTTAAAGCTACTGGACATTGACCTTCCCAAACTCAATGGTAATCCCCTGCACTGTGAGTCCTTCCGGGATATCTACAAATCAATGTTACATAACTCCAAGGAATTTGAAGGTACAAGAATTATTTTATTTAAAATCATGCCTAACCGGCGAAGCTGCCGGTATAGTCGAAAATTCTAACCCCACAGATGCTGGGTACAATACCGTTCAATAAGATCTTGAGGATTGGTACGGTAACTCTCGTATTGTTTTTTTCTATCTCATCAGAACCCTATTTTATACCAAAGGCATAAAAAAAGCTCCTTTTTGGGCTTAAACAATTAATCGATGTTTAGACTATTCAAGCCTTCAAAACTCTGAATAAGACCGTAAAGCAGTGGGACGAGCTCTTAGTCTATATACTTGTTAATAATCTCGATCATTTGACACTTCTCACTAGGGAAATGGCTCTTGCAGGTAGCAAAAACATCTATACTTTCAAACAACTTTGTGAATTTATTGAAAATCACATTCACGCTCTCGAAGCGGCTAATGGTTTGGACCCGCTTGCTCATAGCGAGCCCAAAAAAATCAGAACAGAGCTCCAATTTCAAAACCAAGACTATTGCTCATGCTTTTTCCGCGGATCCAGACAATAACAAAGGCAATGGCCGTCCTTGTTTAGTCTTTTCCAAGGATCACCCCCCTTTCAAATGTAGAAAATTTAAGGTGCTCTCAGCCGGAATAAAACATGAGCAAGTTACTAAACTCAATTTGTACCCTATTTGCCTAAGATAAAGGCATTCACTCAATGCCTGCACACTTAAGTACATCAAAAACTATTCGAATGTTGAATCTTGATCCTACCGTCATCAATGTCACTGCGTCCTAGGGTACACCTTATTTCCCAAACTACCCCGATGCTTGCCCCCCCCCCTCACTTTTTTGGTTATGATCAAAAAAAAGCTTTGCAACAATTAAATTTTTTTTCCTCTTTTTTATATTGCCGCAAGAGCCTTGAAGTTTTATAAAAATGACGATTTAAAATTAATATAATTACAAGGTTAAGTTCAGTGAGATATACAGGATTCGGTCGGAACCCTTATATATTAGTATTATATTTTAAATTATTCAAAAGGTCTTTCAAAAGAAAGCTCACTGCCAAATTTTAAAACCCCATCATTAAATCATAGGTCATGACATAAAAAAAACCACATTTTCACCCATATTAATTAAGTACTTTTCGACCTTTTTTCACCGTCACTTTTTTTAATGCATTTTTAACAAAATCGGCCAAGAAATGATAAATTTGTCTTGAATCAAAGAATCGAAATATGCTTGATAATTTTTTCTCCTCTCTTTAAATACTTTTAGAGCGCTTCAAAGTCATAATGACACAAAAAACCTCTTTTTTTAAACTACTAGGGTCAACTAACGCGCTTCGCGCGTCCAAATCCAGATCTTATCTTACTATTGATATTTAAAAATTTTTTTGTTACTTAAAGTCTAAAATGATGTTTCATTTCAATGAAATTATTGTCTAATTGAAGTCATTGTTTTGTAGTTAAGTTTATAAGTTCTGTTTTTTCTTCTAAGATCAACGGGAAAAAATGCCTTTTTTTTTTTTTATCAAAATAATCAATTATAAATTCTTTGAATATGATTTTAAAGTAAGGGAACGTTCATAAACCACGTGGTCATTTTTTCGAAGATTTTGAAGGGCCCTCCCTCCCATGAAGATCAACGTAGTATTTGTATCAAATCTTCGACCCCCCTCCCCCTGAAATCACGTGGTTTTTTTACGATTTCAAATTGTAAATATGTATACTATTAGTTTTTTAAAAACATTATTTTTTAAGTTATAATTTAATGATTTAATACCAGGGGTGCAACAACTCCTTTCAGCTAGGGAGTGTCCTGAGGTCTAACCCCCCCCCCCCCGCCCCCAATAAATCTGACGTCTAAAAAAAAAAAACAAAAAAAATGTTGAGTTCAATAAATAGACTGGTTAATTAACCCCCAAGTTCTAAGCCCCCAAAACACTGAGCGTAGAGTTCAATGAATAATCTGATCAGCTGTCCCCCAAGCCTTGAACCCCCAAAACCCTGGGCGTTGAGTTCAATAAATAAACTGATCAGCTATCCCCCAAGCTCTAAACCCCCAAAACCCTGGGCGTAAAGGCCCATTTTTTAAAAAATTTTAAAACGCGAAGCTTTTCCAATGCAAAAATGCTTTTTTCCACGAATAATGCTATCAAAGTTGAACGGACTTTATCAGGCCCAAATAAATTTTCAAAAAATACCTAAAAATCATAAAATATTCAGCTCTTTCCGAATCCACGGTCAAAAATAGGGGTTCCCATTTAAAAAACAAAGTTATTTTGTTGGGCCCATTTGATAAGCCCCAAAAAATCATGAAACTTTACGTCTCTGCATTATTTTCGATTTGGGCCTTTCTAAGCGAGTTATTAAAGTGATTCGATTAAAATGACTCTATATGACTCAATATATCATTAAAAACCAAAGCTCTCTGCCGAATTTTCGATCACTATTATCACATCTGAGATCGTAACATAAAAAGAACCATTTTTTCACCATATGAATTAAGTACTTTTCGATATTTTTTGCTGTAACTTTTTTTTATGAATTGTTAACAAAAGCTTCCGAGTAATTCCAGCTTTGCTTTTAATAAAAAAATTGAAATCATTTTGATCATTTTCAACTTAAACAATTGTAATATTTTTCACAGTGAAGCGGTGAAAGGGTATAGCTGGTTAAGGGGGAGTAATCGGCCCCCAGAGCAAACCTCTACAATATATATATCATTCGAAAGAGCATGAAAAAAGAAAATTTTTGGCACCAACCAGAATTTTTTATACTCACTACTGCGCATGCGCAGTCCAAAATAGTGATTTTTCAACTTTAATTCATATCTCAGAACCTATTAGGGCTAGAGACATGCGGTTTGCGGCAAAATTTTCTAAAAAAAAAAAATGTAGTTCACCTATATTTTTTAATACTATTTTTGGCGCCAAATTTAAACCGTTTGAGCCATTTTTCGAATTTTTTTACCTTAAATTTGCGATAAAAAAAAAAAAGGTGTGAGTCTATAAAAAATATATGTGACGTATTTTGACAAAAATTAACCGCTCTGATTTTTTCAGATTTTTAAAAGGGGGGGGGGAACTTTCCCGACCGATTTATCAAGACGTTTTACATAAAACGCCGCCTAGTGGGCGCATATTTAGTCGAAATTAAAAATGTTATATACGGTTGAACTACATTTTTTTTCAGAAAATTTTGCCACAAACCACGTTTTTCTAGCTATTTTAGGTTATGAGATATTAATAAAAGTTGAAAAATCACTGTTTGGCTCTGCGCATGCGCAGTTGAGGGAAAAAAAATTTGCGCTTTGCGTCAAAAATTTCCTTTTTCAAAGACCTTTCGATTGATATATATATATTGTAGGGGTTTCTGCGAAAAAAATGTTGACTTCTTTATCTAGTGTTAAAAATAAATTATACCTTTTAACTATTTAGACCAAAACCTACGAGAGGCCTAGGTCTAACCCGATTGCCACTGTGTGGCCTTGCGATTACTTTGCCACTAACACGATTGGATCTATGGCAAGGAGTACTTACTGTGCTGCTGATGATCCTTGGAGTCCCAGGCTCTGGTACCGTAGAATAAATTATTTATGCACTAAACTATCTAGAAGGATGGTTGAAATAAAACTCAAGAATTACATGAACGACATTTAATAAGAAAAACACCGAACCTCAAGCACTGTTACAAATTCGAAAATACAAGTGCCAGAACTGGCTGACTTAATCCGGGGACTCTAACTAACTCGTTAACCGACGACACTCTTACTGGTGTCCCTACGCTGGACTACGCTTGACTGCCTACTGGGCTATCCCCAGTCCTTATATATGTTTGATTCACCTGCCGAAAAGTCGCGCAAGTATCGATTTCAGCGTAGGTGGCCACGTGCCGAAAGTGACGGCTTCTTGAGGTGGCCACGCGCCGAAAAGAAAAGGAAAATTCCTCACGGAGGCAGTAAAAATTATCGATCTGAGGTAGTTCACCCCAGTATGCTCTCTACACCTTGTGGAGGATGTGACACTAGCTTAATTATTTATAAGCTTATATTAACTTTTAGGATTTTTAAGTTATAAATTGGCCCTGGGATGGTTTTTAAAAAGCTTTTTCGCAGAAACCCCTACAATATGTATATCAATCGAAAGGTCTTTGAAAAAGAAAATTTTTGGCACAAACTGCAAATTTTTTTCCCTCAACTGCGCATGCGTGGAGCCAAATAGTGATTTTTTAACTTTTATTAATTTCTCATAATCTAAAATATCTAGAAAAACGTGGTTTAAGGCAAAATTAAAAAAAAAAAAAATGTAGTTCAACCGTATATATAATTTTTAATTTTGACTAAATATGCGCCCACTAGGCGGCTTTTTATGTAAAAAGTCTTGATAAATCGGAAAGTTCGCCCCCCCCCCCTCTTAAAAATCTGAAAAAATCAGAGCGGTTAATTTTTGTTAAAATACGTCACATATATTTTTTATAGACCCACATCTTTTTTTTTTTTTTCATAGCAAATTTAAGGTAAAAAAATTCGAAAAATGGCTCAAACGGTTTAAATTTGGCGCCCGAAATAATATTAAAAAATATAGGTGAACTACATTTTTTTTTTAGAAAATTTTGCCGCAAACCGCATGTCTCTAGCCCTAATAGGTTCTGAGATATGAATTAAAGTTGAAAAATCCCTATTTTGAACCGCGCATGCGCAGTAGTGGGTATAAAAAATTCTGGTTGGTGCCAAAAATTTTCTTTTTTCATGCCCTTTCGAATGATATGTAAATTGTAGGGGTTTGCTCTGGGGGCCGATTACCCCCCCCCCTCCCCCTTAACCGGCTATACCCTTTGTTCAAATAAAATTTTACTTTAATCAACGCTGTGTTTGATTCAGGTCCTTATCGTGGTAGCTAGAGTCAGGTTATGTGAGAGGATCCGTGCCTGTTCTAACTGCTGAAGCAGACCTAGAGTGGCTTGGGTTTACTTGTCTTAACTCTTTTTTTTTCTTATTTATTTTTGAAATGAATATCAACAGATGTTTTCATTTATCCACAGGGTGGATTTATTGTTGATTAATCCACAGGGTGGATTATGAAATTTATTTATATTTATCCACAGGGTGGATTTGATGTTAAATTATCCACAGGGTAGATAATGAAATTTATTTATATTTATCCACAGGGTGGATAATGAAATTTATTTATATTTATCCCCAGGGTGGATTTGATGTTAATTAATCCACTGGGTAGATTAATTATTTACCCTTAAAAGGGATTTCTTGAACTGGGTGCAAATAAAGAGAATAGGTTTATTTGAAAAGATTTGAAAATTTTAATATTTTTAAATGTTAGTGGTTTGTTTCAATAAGGAAAGATACAAGAAAAATAAAGATACAAAAATAAAGGTACAAAATAACTTACTGCTTTCTTTTGTGGTTTGGAAAGAGAGAGAGAGATTTGAATTTGATGCCGCAGGTCCAGACCTAGGTAGTAGCTGCAACTCTTTCGGCACTGCGGGGAAACCGCAGTCACAATTTAGTCTTTAAGTCTTTAAGTCTTTTCACGTGGGGAATATGAAAAGTTACACGCACAACTTTACACACGCGAGGAACCGAAACGAGAAATTGTATTTTTAGACCTAAGTAAAAGTTAAAAATTTCATTAAGTCTTTATTTGAATTTAGTTTACTCACGCACACAGAAAATATTTCGAACTGAAAGAAAAATTTCAACTTTAGACCTAAGTAAAAGTTGAAATTAAAAAAAAAAAAAAAAAACTTTTGGTTTATTTGTAACTTTAAACACGCACTCGAATAATTGAAAATGAAAAACGAAAAACGAAGGTGATGTACTCAAGACCTAAGTGTGAGACAACCTCTCCGGTTACTGGCGTAGACCTAAGTAACGACTAGACACCGTTTGGGCTCCGGGCGGGGGTTTTATGGCCTAGGGCCGGCTGCATCGAGAAGGGCCTCGAAATTCTGGGGGATCAATGAAAATTCGGGGTTTTTCCCCTATGGCAGTTTTCTCTCTCCCTCTCTTTCCCAACGCACGTGTTTGACCTATGGATTGTTTATCTTTTCCAGAAACCTTGCCGGAGGTTGCATCTGGTCGAGAAAACAGCACGTAGATACTCAACCTCCAGGGTTCTCAAAAGAGTCAGGCAATAAAGTTGCAGATTTACGACCTCCGGAGAAGCTTCTCAGGGGTCAGTTGCAATCTAAAAAGTCTGTACATCTAGTTTTTTTCTCTCTCAGATGTACAGCTGAAAAATAAATCTTCTTCCTTCCCATGTATATAAAAAAAAAAATTTAACTTCCTGGTAATTTCATCTTTAAGTGGTCCCCAGGCACGCTTCCAGTGAAAAGGGTCATAAAGTCAAGGTTCAAGTAGAGAATCTTGAATTTACGACTAGGCTTTTCCGGTGCACATGCGTAGGGTAACTTGAGATAAAACACCAGGGTAAGAACAAAAAAAAAACAACAAGCTTCTCTCTTTTTTTTTCAGAACCCTGGTTTTGAGATAACCTAAATAAATTTATAGCTTCGATTTAGATAACTTATCGTGTGAATAAATTTAATAAAATACAAAATAGAATATATATATATATATATATGAAATTTAAGTTTACGCTCAACCGTGGCAACTCAAATCGTTGCGTCAAGGTCTTAAACTTTTTTTTTACTCAAGGAAGGCTTTCTCGGCCCAGGTAAGGCCCCGATGATAGGCCTTTTCCCCCTCGTCGCCCTCTGCATGCTCACGCAACGCCATCTCCACTATTTCTTTCACTAACTTCAGGCCATCCTTGATGGTCATGTTGACGCCCCTCTGCGACTTGCATGACTCTATCATCTTGTTGACTTCAAGCTGGATCTCTTCCAAGAGATCTCTTTCAGCCTGCCTCGCTTTGACGAACTTCTGCCTATCCTTCTCGCAGTGTCCTATATCATCCACCGTAGCGTTACTAAAAGCGCTCACGTTACTGCCGATGCTAGCGTTGCTTCCCCTCCGATCCTCACGAGCTGGTATTTTGAGGAACACATTTTGTCTCTTTGCTTCCATATCTACACGTTCTTGCCCCCCTCCCCCCCAGAATCAATGGGGCCAGCGTAAGCCACCCGAGCTTGCACCGAGTTGGAACCAACGGGAAGATTTACTCCCTGGGGTACGTCTGTTTTCAGAGTCGTGTCCATGATGGGGGTTTGAATTCGGGGTATCCTTCCCCTAGATTGGTTTTTCTGTCCACCCCGAGTATTTTATTTCCTCGGTACCCTCTACTATGTAGCGAGCGTTCCGCAACCTAGGGAGGCGCCATATCGGAGAAACCAAACAAAAACTCCGTCCCCGAAGGGTGGAATAATAATAATAATAATAATAATAATAATAATAATAATAATAATAATGATGATGACGATGATGATGACGATGACGATGACGATGACGATGACGACGATGATGATGATAGCAATAGTAATAATAATAATAATAATAATAATAATAATAATAATAATAATTCTCATCAAAAATAAATTAATTCAGAATTGGTAGAAGGCCAATAGCAATAATATCCGGAACAGGAATGTCCATAACTTTTCTTATACTTGGTCTACACTTGCAACTTTTTAAAAATTATGGCAGAGAATGGCTGCCTTTAATATGTATTATGATATACGAGGTAAACTATTATTCTTGATTCAAGATTATTTAATTTAAAAAAAAAATTTGCACACAAAATGATTTAATTCTCTTTCAAAGGTAAAAGTACTTCAGAAATAATTAGAATCAAACCTACTGCAACTTTTCGAAATGCTCACATCTACAATCTTTCTTAAGTGATAACTTAAACTTTTTTGTAAAATCATGAAAAAATAATGTTTTTTCCAAAGTATAATAATTTTTTACAATCCTTTATCATTTTTTTCAGAGCATGCATCTTTTATCTTAAAAGCCTTTAAAATGCTTGTACATGATCCAAAGGTGCTTTTGGAGTGTAATAAAAGTAAAACATTATAAACCAGGGGGGGATTGAGTCTCCGGTGATCGTTCCGCTCGCCAACCCCCTAAATTAAATTTATGATTACATACATTATTATGTAATTAGTACATTTTTTCCATTAAAGAAATTATTTTATTTTTTTATTTTTTCTTTGGAAAGTAGATTTTCTTACGATTTTAAAATTAAATGATTATCTTTTCGTATAAAAAATTGATGTAGCAGATCGTTCTAAAAAATTTGTACTAATAGTTTGTTTTCCCTTGAATATTTTTGCTTAAAAGAAAAAATATGAAGATAAAAAATATCCATTTCAATGTGAGGTGATTCCAACCTGTATTTTAATTTTTAAAATATATAAATGCAAATTTAATAATCAGAATTAACATTTAAAAGCATAAAATTTAATAGTGTTTTGTGCCTCTTTCTCGAGATCACACTGTAGTACGCTCTTGTCATGCCAGTTTAATCTACGATTTTATAAAGTCTAAAGAAAAACAATGGCGCATGCGCCAATTACCTCAAGAGTTCCTTGTTCCTTGTCGTGAGTCATTGTTCTTTTTCGTGCCGATGAATCAACTTTTTCGAAAAAACGTGCTCGATAATTAAAGAAATTAAATTTTCTACAATTCAAGATGAATGCAAGGAAACGTCACCGTTCAACATCCGAGCACGAGTACTATTCTCGCAGCGATCGTCACCATCGGAAAGCAAAAAATCACATAAAACGAAAAGACAACGTAAGCAGGTTATGTTTTATCTAGTTGCAGATGTGAGTACTGAATGGCTTCGCTAGTGATGTCTATTTATCCTTCATCCCATAAGAATCGGATTGTCAAAATTTCATTCGATGGTCAGGCCATACGGAATAATAGCTAGGTTAGGCATAGACTAAAAACTCTCTACCGTACATGTGGGTATTAGGTTAGGCCTTGTAACTCAACAGACAAGGGCTGGTAAATTTCAGAACGAAAATATATCTGCAATAGTTAAGATCATTATATCATGTACGATCGTAGCCTATAAAAATTTTATGTCTCATCGCAGGTCGATTATCGACATCATCTAGAGTTTATGTTATTAGACCCCGCTACAACAAAGGATACAGAGGGATCAACGACAAACATAACCCATCATCAAAACAACAAACAAGATCTCGCTCTCCTCGACGGAGATACCATCACTCCGAAGCACGATCTCGCGCTCACTCGCTACGACGGGACGCTTGTTATTCTCATCATCGATCACGCTCTTACTCTCGTGATGGATCTCGAACTCGATCACGTTCACCAAGATTTAAACAACACGAGGATAATGAAAGACGTTTACACAGTCGCAGCAGCCGAACTTCAATAGGTTCTAGCAATACCTTGACTTCACGTTCAAGAGAGCGTCGTTCAAATTATCATTCAAGGTCGAATTCAAAAAAACCTGCAAAGGACAAGGAGGACCCTATAGATTCGTCCACAAAGATCAACGATCAACAGAATAAAAAACAAAGCAATGTTATAGATTTTGAGGAAAATAGTAAAGGAAACCGAGTAGAGGTCCAAGCTCTCGGTGAAGAGATTGTAAGCGCTATAGGTCAACGCTTGAATTTGGAAAAAGTAAAAGCTCCTCCCATTCCCCCCGAAATACAGGTTTGATTACAGGAGGTTTTGGACCACTCTTTTTGGAAGCTCCAAAACTAAATTTACCTGTAATCACGGCTCTCACAAACGTTGATTCAAAGATTAAAAGCCTGATCTTGAGCCGTGACGAACGCATGATCTTTAAGCAGAGTAAAATAGCGGTATGTTTAGCAGAACTAACATCCCTGCTAACAAAACTCTATCATCAAGAGAATATCACTCATATTCAAATGATAGGAACTATAAGTGATGTGTGCATATTCTCGTTGACTTACAACGTGACGAATCAATAACAAGGAAGTCACTAGTGGGCCCAAATCTCAATCCGGTGCTTATAGGAGTGGTGGATGTAAACACGAAAACTGATGAATGGCTGTTTGGGAAAGATCTTGAAGAAAAGTTGAAGACCGCAAAAGAGCGAGAAAAAACAAGTTTAATTTTGTCAAAAGAAAAGAGACAAAGCTCTAAAAATAAGGCAAAAAACTTCAAGCGCCCTCCACGACATTCATCATCATCAGAAGAAGTCGTGGAACGGGCAATCCAAACAAAATCAGTACCCATCACACCGCAAAACTCCGTTCTCTCTCCAATCACACCAACAGCGCTATTAGAGGCAATCAAGTCACTGGACGGTTAAAATTCTTTTGAAGCAACTGGAAAAATTTAACTACAGATTCTATGATCCTCGAATGGATACAAGGTTTGGAATTGCCTTTCAAATCTAAGCCATACCAAAAGAAGGTACCAAAGCAACTCGATTTTTCTCCCAAAGAAACTCAATTTTTATCGGATCATATAACTGAATTGATTAACAAAGGAGTTGTATCAAAATGCCAACCGGAGATTGATCAATATATCTTAACTTATTTCTTAATTCCTAAACCAAACGGCTCCTTTCAGTTTACTTTAAATTTGAAAAATCTTAATGAATTTGTTCACGTAACTCATTTTAAGATGAAAAACTACAATTCCGTTCAGAATTCATTGCAGTGAGATAGCTTCATGGCAAAAATCGACTTGAAGGATGCCTACTATTTAATACCGATCGCAAAAAAAAACATCGGAAATATTAGAGATTTTATTTCAACTGTCAACTTTTAGAATTCACGGTTTTTCCCTTTGGCTTAAATTGTGCGCCATACATATTTACAAAGATATTTAAAGTTGTAATGACCAGAATAAGGGAGACACGACTCCTCTAAATGGCTCATATTGATGATATTTTACTGTTGGGCTATTCAATAACTGAATGTAAAATTAATGTTCAGAAAACGTTATCTCTTTCACAGTCTCTTGGTTTTGTAATTAATTATGAAAAAAGCATACTTGAACCCTCAAACATCTGTACCTTTTTGGGGTTGACGTATAACTCTAGAAAAATGCAAATTGAACTTCCACAAGATAAAGCCGTTAGTGTAATGCAGGCGATAGGAAAATTTAGCAAAACGAAGACTTGTTTAATACGTAACTTTTCGTCGTTCATAGGTATCCTGGGATTTTGTTGCAACGCATCAACTTACGGTCGTGTTTACTTGAGAGAATTTAAGAGGAAAAAAAGGCTCTAGAATCGCGTAATGGTTGTTACGATGCACCGATGCATATAAGCAGTAAATTGTCAAATGACTTTCAATGGTGGAAATCTAATATTGTTCACCTTTATAAACTAATTCGTAGCAGACACTTTGTCATGGAAATTTTTTCGGATGCCTCAAAAATAGGTTGGAGGGCCTGCTACAAGCGAGAGAGAATCCATGGGTTTTGGAAATTTGATGAACGCTCTCACCACATTAATTATTTAGGAATTCAAGCAGCCTTCTTTGGTCTGAAAAGCTTCGCCGAGAAGTTGCATGACTACAATATATTACTTCGCACTGAAAACAGTACCCATTGCTATACGGCTGGCGCTCGCCACCGTCATGCTCGTGGCATTTGCCACTCTGATTTCAGGTGGCGGCCACCTCGAATTCGAGTGGTAGCCTATCCGTATACTTATACTCAGCAAGACTATACCCAAATTCTAACCCGCCCACTAATTCATCGAAAAGATCAGGTAGAAAAGACTGAATCATAACGATTAAAGGGGTTATGCACTTGGTCCTTTTTGACACAGGTCTATGGCAGGACTATCAGATAAAAATATTATATCAAGCTCTCGTAGTCCTGTCCCGTTCAAAATAGGCTGGCCAGGACTATTCAGGACTTTTATGACAGGACTAAGTGGGTAGCCCCTTGTAACGATCGTACTATAAGAATCAATAAATAAGATTTTAAAAGTAACACAATAGTAAATTGATTTTAAATTTTAGATTTAATATAACCTCAAAGCTTCGTAACAAAAATAAAAGCAATAACATACGTCATAAATTATCATTTGAAAAAAATTATATTGCTACTTCAAATTATTGTTCAGTTTGCATTTATGTACTAAAAAATTTTTTTTTATTTATTAATTTAAAATAAAGTTAATGACTGAAAATGTTTTAAATTAATCACAACCACTACAGTTTTTTATAGTTTTATAATTCTTATAGTTTTTGTTGAAAAAAAAAAATACATGTCCTGATCCCTTGCTTCAATTGCAAAAGTAGCAAGAACTATATATAGTGTATTTACTATATAACGAAATCCCTTTTCATATTTTGCAAGTCGGAGACGGATAGGCTGCCACCCGAATTCGAGGTGGCCGGCACCTGAAATCGGAGTGGCAAATGCCACGCGCATGACAGTGGCGAGCGCCAGCCGTATAGCAATGGGTATTGTTTTCAGTGCGGGTTGACAACTCCACTGCAATAGCTTATAGTAATCATATGGGAGGTACCTACAGCAAAAATTAAGCAAAGCCGCAAAAGAGATTTGAACGTGGTGCGAATCTAAAGGTATCTGGATATACGTGTCGTAGATTAGCAGTAAAGATAACGCCAACGCAGATTATGAATCAAGACGTTTGCAACTCGAGACAGAGTATGAAATGGGGATGGCTGCATTTAGGAAAATTTCTAACGAACTCGGCCAACCAAGTATCGATCTTTTAGCGAGTCACGGAAATTCTAAATGCCTCAAATACGTGTCGTGGAAAAAAGATCCAGGCTCAGTAGCAGTTGATGCCTTCACAATTAAATGGAATAAATTCCTATTCTATGCCCCCCCCCCCCTTTTCAATGATATCGTGAGCTTTGTCAAAAATTAAACGGGAAAAATCGAGGGACATAGTTGTGGTACCGCGTTGGTCATCGCAACCCTGGTATCCATTTTACATGGAACTGTTAGTTTCAAAGTTGATTGAATTCAAGCCTAGCGCTAATATTTTATTATCATCCAACGGAGAACCTCAGCCACTGCATCGACAACTTACATTGATAGCAGGCATTTTGTGCAGGAAGCGTTTTGAATGACAGGAATGTCTGATAAAGCCATTAGCATGGCCTTGGCTTTTATTACTGAATCAACCTTGGGACAATACAACTGTCCATTGAAAAAATTGCATTATTACTGTAAAGAGAGAAATATTAACCAGTTCAGCAAGAACATTAGCGAGATTCAAGAGTTTTTGGCAACAGAATTTGAAAGTGGAGCTTCGTACAGAACTATTAACTCGTATCGATCAGCTCTAGCTTTAATTTTTGGTCCTGAGATCGCAGAGGATGTAGGAATCAAACGCTTATGCAAAGGAGCGGGTATTATCCGACCACCCCGACCAAGATATGCTTTTACTTGGGACCCAAAAATAGTCCTGGATTTTATTTCATCGTGGCCCTACAATGATCAGCTCTCTCTGAAAAAGCTTTCTCACAAATTAGTTGTCTTGCTAATGTTGGTGATGTGACACAGAATTCAGACGCTGTCTGTGCTAAGAGTCGGAAAATATTTTTGTGATTTCTTGTGAATCTTTGTGAAAAAATGCATAAGTGTAAACTTTTTGCATGTCAGCGGCGTCAAAAAATATAATTACAATGTAAATCAAATTTATAAAAAAAGTATAAGCTAAATCGTAACATTAATAACCTACTATATTATATAGTTGTTTTTCTTCTCCCACGGAATTTTTTATTGGAGATTCACAAAGATTCACAAATATTAATGAACATTCACGAAGATTCACAAAGATTCTCATTAAATATTAATGTTACGATTCAGTTTATACTTTTTTTAAAAATTTGATTCACATTGAAATTATACCGGTTGTTGAGGTTTTTTTGACGCCCCTGACATGCAAAAAGTTTACACGTATGCATTTTTTGAGCAGTGTAAGAAATACATCCTTTGATAATACTTATAACCATGAAAAGCATTTTTATTAATTATAAAGAAACTTTATGTGTAACTTAAAAATGTGAAATTTGTTTTTAGAGAGATTTTAACTTTACTGACAAGGTGCATTAAAGTACTACATTTGAATGGATTACAAATGGAAGTTTTAACATTTGCGACAGTTATAGTTTTCATGCACGATACGTAGATTAATATACACTAAATGAGATCCACATAACATTTTGCTACTTATTTTTTATAATTTTTTTTAGATTATTCTAAATTATATTTTAAGAATACTTAAATAAGAGAGAGCCCACTGAAAAACCAAGTGTCTTATTTTGTCACGATTTTGAAACAGTTCCAAGTGTCTTATGAGTCGAACCTTGCAGGTTAGGGATTTAAGACACTTGGAAGTGTTTTAAAATAGTGACAAAATTTACAAGTCAAGTATACCTTTTCGTGGCTTTTCTTTTATTATTTTTTTTAAATAATTTTTTTTTCTATCTGAGCTAGCTCAGCAGCAACTGTTCTCCCAAAAAGGTCAACTTCCAATGGTATTTCTGGTGCAGAATTTTTTTTCCTCTTGTGTTTTAAAGATCTGAACAAATACAGTGCTTAAAGTCTTATCTGTCTCCATTAACTCATTTTTTTAGGCTGAGCTTGTTTTGTAAAACAAGTTGTTGGATTAGGTGTACCAGATTTAGCAAAAATTCAAGGTGAAGATATTAATGAATCAGGTTGATTTTGCTGATAATTTTCTTATCCAGTCTTGTTTAAAAAAGATTTTTGTGAACTAGCAGCCTTTGAAGGAGTGACTCTATAACTGCCCTTGCAGAAAATATCTTTGTGAACTTTTGTAAAACTTCGTGAATTTTTGTGAATCTTTATTGAAAAATTCCAAATCCACATAATATTTCAGTCCACATAAGATTCACGAAGATGTTCTCCCCAAGGGATAAGCTAAAAATTTATAAAAAATACCATCCTAAAGCCAGAATCCTTCACTTTAAGACCCAATGATTGTTTTTTAAAAATAATTCATGAAAAAACTATCAGATGCTTGTGAGGTGAAATAATGGTGTAAAATAATCCAATACTCTTAATGGCAAGCAAAGTTCTTTTCTTTATCCAACGTTTCGGCTAAACTAAGTAGCCATCTTCAGGGATATATAATTAAAGTAATTCATTTTCATAGTATAGATAATATTCAGCGTGGTTACGAAATTATTAAAATTTTAATACTCAATACTCATGTAGTGGAGTGCTGCTGAAAGGTTCTGTCGAGGCTCCCTTTCGATGTAAGTCTTCTTCGATGTAAGGATTCTTCTCCAACAACCTTCACTCAGGCTGAAGCCCTAAGAAGTTTGGGAGACTTCTTTTCTTGGGGGGGGGGGGGCTCCCATACTTGATCGTAACTTTTTGCACGCACTCGTGACAAAAAATAGTATGTGCAACTCGGGTGCGGGACAAAATATCCGCGACAAAATATCCACGACAAAATATCCAGGCGACAAAATTTCCAACAACAAATCATCCAAATGACAAAATAACCGCGACATTTTATCCGAATAACAAAATACCCACGACAAAATATCCAAACGACAAAATAACTGCAGCAAAAAATCAAAAAATATCTACCTATTTGCCTATTTAAAATTTTCAAAAATTCCCGCTTCTTTTTCTTGATACTATTTCCAAAATACTCCCACTCCTTTTCATATTTAAAATTTAGTTCGGGGGGAGATAGTTATTATGAAGTTTCTTTTGATTAAAATATGGTTAGTATGTATTTAATGTTTGTACCGTTTAGTTTATAATATTGACATTAAAAATAATGGGTCTAGAATTTATATTAAGCCAAAAAGGCCAACGTCAACTACTATATAATAATTTTATTTAAATTTAAAAAAATTGATTTTTAATAAAACACTAACGGGTTATTTTTTAAAACAATGAGCGCCGTGGGGCCCGAAGGGCCCCCGCAGAGGCGCGCCATAAAATTTAGTTCCAATCAAAATCTAGTTCGAATAAATTTCTTTTTTTTCTCTGTTATAAGGGATGTTTGTAAGGGTTATTTCGTCGCGGATTGGGTCGTTGGATTTTTTGTCGCGGGTATTTCGTCGTTGGATGTTTTGTCGTGGTTATTTTGTCGCGGGTATTTCGTCGTTGGGTATTTTGTCGTTGGACATTTTGTTGCCATGATATTTTGTCGTGGATATTTTATCGTGGATATTTTGTCGCCATGATATTTTGTCGTAGACCCGTGCAACTCGTGCGGTGTTGTCAATTCCCCGGTGTTGGCAACCTCCCGCAATTATTGCACAATGTACTATTGTGTCTGACCTATCTAGACCTACTTCACTCGCCTGTCTTGCCCAACAAATTTAAAGTTTTATTTATCCTGCTACTATTACTCTTTTGTGCATTCTTGATTTGCCTTACATTGCATTTTTGTGCATTGCATTCTTGATTTTCCTTCCCAGGGAGGATCGATTGGTGAGAATTCAAGTGAAATTGATCCCCTACATAGAGTTATTTGATAATTCATTTCGAGCATAGTGAAGACCCTACCATGCTCGTATTTGAAAATTACAAGTAGATAACATTAATTTATCCATGATTTAAAATTTAACATCATATAATATAATATAAAATGCTGGTAAATATATAAGTATAACGATAGTACAGTTTAAAGATAGTTAGTAGCACAACTTAATGACAAAGTAGACGGTGGATTTGGAACTGAACTAGTGTTTTTGGGAAACTGACGAGATGACGAATGGAATGCCTGCGAACGATCAGTTAGCGTCAAAATGACCTAACACAAACGATGAGCATGATCCTAGCCGCCATAACCAACAGCTTATGCTTGCAGAATCGAGGATGGGCTCACACAGCATCTCCGATGCACGCTAACGATCGAATTAACGCTCACCAGAAAGGTGGCGACAAGAAATTCGTTCAGGACCCGAGAACGGCCTATGTAGGTAGGGTTCAAGAGGGAATCGAAACAGGCGAATGGTATGTGGGGCCTGCCCAAGAAAAGCAGTAAGACCAAGGAGAGCAGTGGCAAGAACTGCTACCCCACATGGTCGAACAGGCCTGTGAAGTCTATTATCAACACTTCCCCCCGGCAGGTAACACGAAAAAATCTATCAACAAAAATCTACCACGAAAAAATCTACCCGAAAAAATCTACCCGAAAAAATCTACCACGAAAAAATATATCTCAAAAAAAATCTACCACGAAAAAATCTATCTATACAACATATTTTATTGTTAAAAACTGGTGAAGAAGCACAGCTGAAAAGAAAAAAGTATAAAGATTACGACTCCCGTTTAAAAAACATAGTTGAAGATTATGCACGTGATGACATTGTAGAATATTTGAGAAGAGTAGCATGTATAATCGTGTTTTAATTATCGTTTTGATATAATAAGATTGTTTACTTTTTGTTATAAAGTTGTACTATTATGTAAGTGATAATATCATGTATTAATTACTAAAATAAACAATATTCAAACCCTAACGGGTTATTTTTTAAAACTATGCGCGCTGTGGGGCCCGAAGGGGCACACCATAATATTTAGTTCCAACCAAAATCTAGTTCGAATAAATTTTTTCTTTTTTTTTTTTCTGTTATCTAATATTATCGTCGTGGATTTTTTCATGTAATCCGATTTTTTTTCAACTTGTACATATTTAATAGTTGATATTTTTGAGGTGGATTCTCATTGTTACATTGCTTTGTGATTACTTAGTGATTTTTTCTGGTAGATTTTTTCGGGTAGATTTTTTCGTCGTAGATTTGTGTGTGATAGATTTTTTCGGGTGGATTTTTTCGGGTAGATTTTTTCGTGGTAGATTTTTTCATGTATTCATTACAAAATGTAGAGTTTTTTTTGTTTATGAATTCGTAATTTTCATGGCTTTTGACATACAAATATTGTATTAGTTGTTTAAAAATCATCCTTTTGTGATTTTTAGGTATTAACCGAGGTATTAACAATGTACATATATAGAGGTACACTCCATCGACGATCTCCGACTGCTAAAACAAGTCCGAGAAAGAAGTGCCGAACAGCTGAGTCGGTGAATCGCTGCGTAGCGAGCGTTTGCCAAGCATTCTGCCATGAAGTCGGAACTCACACCGAAATAGCTGTCGCTAAACCCCGGGGCCCCAGCAACTCACAAAAAATATGTACACCCTTGAATTTTCGCATCGACGCCATCTACGGTCGGGCGGCGAACTAGATTTCTGCTCTGTTTTATCCCGAAAGACTAAAATCACAACGACCAGCTGGCTGAAATAGTTCCTGACAAACTGTGGCCGCTAGAATCCCCCAATCGTTACGAAAAAAATACCAAAAAATTCTTTATTCCAGCCTACAAGTGCCTTACTATCTGAATTTCTCATCAAGTGAAGGAATAATTCGCAGTAAGTAGTTCTTTATCATCGGCATTAACATGCGCAGCAGACGCCGATTGTATCGAGATTTTCAATCATTGTTTTTAAGCATTTAGAAAAACTTTTAGAAAAAATCGGATAGTAAGGCAAATGTAGATTAATTTTAACTATTTTTTGAGATTTTTTTTGTAATGATTAAATCACTATTGAAGCCGTATTTCGTCAGGAACTTTTTTTGCGCCCGTAATACAACGTTAGGCGGCGCTCTCCGCGGAGAAGGCGGCACTCTTAAGTAGCCATTCCATGAGTTATTATTTACTTTTACATTGCAAGACAAAGTCTTAATACTTTTAATTTTTTAGTTCAAACTAAAAAACTATAATTAAATTAAATTTTTACTTTTTATTGAAATTGTTGATAAGTTATATCATCACTCTTATTTACATATAAGTAAAGTTTTAAACTAAAACTTTTCAATAAGATATTCACCTTAAAAATTTCTTTGTATTAACAATATTTTTTTTTCGTTTTTAGCCATATTTGTACTGTATAAAAATTATTCTTCACTAGTATATTCTTACAATCTTGCTTATAATAAAATAAAAGTTGATTAAACTTTGTAAATTATGAAAAAAAAAACTAAATAAATTGAAGAAAAATGTTGAAACTTGTCAATCTTTCCTTAAATAGTACCAAATAACGTATAGACTTTTAATAATTGATAATGAAAGCTTTTCTTATAACCTAAAAAAAGTTTTGATATCATGGGTGTAATCAGACGATCCAAATGTATCATAAATAAATCAGAAACTTTTTAATCTAATTTTTTCATCAAACTCTTGTATTATAAGTTAGATTTGATAAATTTATAACTAAAAATTAACGAAATCCTTCGCCAGAATCCCTCTATACTTAAAGCATTGGCCGTCTGGCGACCTTCTGACTAACAACCTCACTTAAATTTCTGCCAAAACTTATTAAATCTGCCTACCATCTGCATGCAGTCTTCTGCTCAGCTGCTCGCCACAGCGCCACCAGTCGCCGCGCACGGGTACATGCCCGACTGAGTGTAAGAGTGAGACAGCAAGAGTAGACACGCCTACCGCCTACGTCACGTCCGGTTTAGTCCACAGAGAGCGCAGGCAGAGAGACCGAATGCTCTAAACTGAAATCAAATTCCACTTACTACCGTAGGCGAAAGGAAAACAGCGTTTCAAAAATTGAAACGTTCATAACTTTTGAATGCGGGATTTATATGCGGGAGATAACTTTTTTTTTTAATTACTTAGGGGATAAGGGGTCATTCACAAAGTACGTCACCAATTTTTTAGACACTTCTGACACCCCCCCCCCCCTGTAACAGATAGTCACATCTTCGCAAACCCCTGCCTCTAAAAGTACGTCACCATTTTATCATTAACCCCCCCTTTTTCTGGGAAATGAACTATTATAACTTTTCATAAGTGTTTAATAATATATTACAGTCCCGAGGAAGTCAAAAATGAGTTAGGCTTTAGCAAACCCAAATTGATGTCCGAGCCGAAGACGAGGTCGCCAAAGGTTTGCTAAAGGTTAGCTCATTTTTGCACTCCCAAGGGCTGTATACTATTTTTCACGCTAGTAGTCAGAAAGTACAATATTCGTTTCCGGTACGAGCCCGAAAATTATACTTTCGGGCTACTAGCGTGAAAAAAATTAACAGTAATAATAAATGAAAACAAAAACTTTTAGATGGTATGCTTAGTTTTATTCATAGTTATAATGTTACTTATTTTATTATTACTTTCATTTTTATTTTAATACTTGGTGCATTAGAGTTAAATCAATAGTTAATTAAGGATGTTTGGTGCTTACAAAAAAATGCAACCGTTTTGTCCATTTTAATCGAATCTTCTAATAATTTATATCAAAATAATCGTTGGAGTTTTTCCATATTTTTGTCCATCTTAGTTTTTAGAAAAATCGAATTATTCGTTTAAACAATTGAAGAGGTGGTCAAAAAAAATCAAGCATTTTTTTTTCTTTATCACTTGTAACTCTCTCAAAAATGCAGAGATCGCTGAAAAAACTATGAGGTAGTTTCGGTGACACTTCAAAGAAAATTTTAATATTTTTAAAATAGTAAATTAAAAATTTTTTTTATTTAATAAAATTTTTCATAAGATTACGTGTGCAATTATTTAAGCAACTATTTTAATTTTTGAAAAACCAAAACGGAGAAAAATCCAACGTTTATTTTAATATAAATTATTAGAAGATTCAATTAAAATTGACAAAATGGCTGCATTTTTTTGTAAGTACCAAACATCCTTAAAGTAAATTAAAACTATAATACTTTTTAGCAGGGGCGCAACAACTCCTTCCAGCTAGGGGGTGTCCTGAGGTCCACCCCCCCCCCCCAATGAAACTGACGTCTAAAAAAAAAAAAAAAAAAAAAAAAAAAATGTGAGTTTAATAAATAGACTGGTTAATCATCCCCCAATCTCTTAACCCCTAAAACCCTGGGCGTCGAGTTCAATAAATAATCTGATCAGCTATCCCCCAAGTTCTAAACCCTCCAAATACTCTAGGCGCCCGAGTTCAAGATAAAAACTGATCAGCTATGCCTCAAGCTCTAAACCAGCAAGACCCTGGGCGCCCGAGTTCAACAAAAAAACTGGTCAGCTATCCCCCAAACTCTAAACCACCAAGACCCTGGGCGCCCGAGTTCAACAAAAAAAAAAAGGTCGGCTATCCCCCAAGCTCTAAACCCCCAAAAGCCCTGGGCGCCCGAGGTCAACGAAAAAACTGATCAGCTATCCCCCAAGCTTTAAACCCCCAAATATCCTGGGCGCCCGAGTTCAACAAAAAAAACTGGTCAACTATCCCCCAAGGGGGAACTCGGGCGCCCATGGTATTTGGGGGTTTAGAGCTTGGAGGATAGCCCACCAGTCTTTTTGTTGAACTCGGGCGCCCAGAGTATTTGGGGGTTTAAAGCTTGGGGGATAGCTGATCAGTTTTTTCATTGACCTCGGGCGCCCAGGGCTTTTGGGGGCTTAGAGCTTGGGGGGTAGCCGACCAGTTTTTTCGTTGACCTCGGGCGCCCAGAGTATTTGGGGATTAAAAGCTTGGGGGATAGCTGATCAGTTTTTTCATTGACCTCGGGCGCCCAGGGTAGTTGGAGGTTTAGAGCTTGGGGAATAGCCGACCAGTTTTTTTGTTGAACTCGGGCGCCCAGGGTATTTGGGGGTTTAAAGCTTGGGGGATAGCTGATCAGTTTTTTCGTTGACCTCGGGCGCCCAGGGCTTTTGGGGGCTTAGAGCTTGGGGGGTAGCCGACCAGTTTTTTTGTTGAACTCGGACGCCCAGAGTATTTGGGGATTAAAAGCTTGGGGGATAGCTGATCAGTTTTTTCATTGACCTCGGGCGCCCAGGGTAGTTGGAGGTTTAGAGCTTGGGGAATAGCCGACCAGTTTTTTTGTTGAACTCGGGCGCCCAGGGTATTTGAGGGTTTAAAGCTTGGGGGATAGCTGACCAGTTTTTTCGTTGACCTTGGGTGCCCAGAGTCTTGGACACCCCTAAGTAATTGTAAAGGGTGTCCTCTACTAGCTTAGGGGGTGTCAGGACACCTCCGCCCCCCCCCCCATTGTTGCGCGCCTGCTTTTTAGTAATACTGAAAAATTTTGACGGTAACATACAAAACCAATTTTCATATCTCCGGGCCAAAAACACGAAATCCCCGGAGCGAGACTTTGGGTTTTCCTCCCGTCGTTATGAAAAAAACATTACACACGACACTGGAAAAGTATTAGCAAATCCCTAGCAAACCCTTAGCACCCTCGCCTTCGGCTCGGGCGTCAATTTAGGTTTGCTAGGGCTTGCCAATACTTTCCAGCGCCCGGTGTGTAATATACTATTTTATCTTTTTTTTACATCTTGCCAAGGATTTTCTATGCAATTTTCAATAGATTCTATTACAGGAATATTATTTGATGGATCAGTTTTATCTATATTTGAAGAATCATACTCAACATCAGATTCTTCGATCCAGTATCTTCTGCTCCTGTTTCTTGATCTTTTATTATAATCATTAATTCGCGTACTCGTTGAGCTGCAATTCTAACGGGTCGAATTTTGGTAGTACGAGCCGATGTTTTTTTGTAAATTTCTTTAATGTTTTTTAGAAGACGTGCAATTCATTTTGGTGCGATTAAATCTTGAGAAAGAAAAAGAAAAAAAAAATTGTATGCATGTGCAATTTTACTTAGTTTTAAATTTTCATCAACGAGATTCATATAAGTATGATTTTTTTATTAAACTTTTTAGCAAAAAATATTTATTTTTTTCAACAGAAATCATTTCTAAAAAAAACTTTTGTTTGTTAAAAAAAATTTTTTTTTTGTGACGTAACAATCATATTAACCCCTCCCCCTCCCCAAGTCACCAATAGTAACATCTCAAAAACCCCTGCCCCCCTCCGCTGTGGTGACGTACTTTGTGAATGACCCCTAATCGTCTACACTTGGGATATATAATATTAAAGAAATAATCTTCCCTTTATTGTTTTTTTTCATGAATGCCCTAACTTAAAACCTAAAATCAAAGTATATAAAGCAGTGCACGCGCTTTCACGGCCGTTGGTTTAAAAAAAAAAAAAAAAAAACCTAACTCGCCGTTAAAGCCCGATTGGGCTTGAGGATAAAGAAATTTAATAAAAAAAAAATTTTTCGGGTTTAAAAATTATTTGTGCTCATCCAGTTACTACTCAATCACAAAAAATATTTTAACTTAAATTTGAAGTTGAGTGTAGAAGTTCGTAGATAAACACATGATGAATTTTTCAAGATAACAGTCTATTAGTGTCTCCATCAAAGTTTTCAAGAAAAAACTATACCTGTTGTTTATTCGGACGACCAAAAGATCTGAATTCCACTTTTTTACAGACTCATAAAGATGTAATTCTTTTCTGTAATTATGAAAAGATGAAGTTGGGAAGTTCATCTAAAAATAACAAAAAGCCAGAGTTTTCTACAATTGCCAAAAAAATTATAAATTTGTACAATAGTTTATTGATTCCTGCAATTCGTTTTAAACGTGTTAAGCAATTATTAAATAGTACTCACATCGCCGCGCTTATTCTTTAGTCTTAACACATTTGGATAATTTTATACTAGTGTCTCTAAATGTTCCATATCTATCACAATTTTAGAGCCGTTTGCTTCCTGCTGCTCGTCTGTAGCAATCGGTGGTCTGCCTGAATTTCCTTCGAAGTATTTGATCTCGGTTAACTTTTCAGTTTCTTCGATTTTACTACCCTTTGGAAGACTGATCTTTACACCTGGAAGCATCGTATTATGTTGTTGACTCCAGATTTTAACAATTTGTTCTGCCAGTCGGTTCATTTGGATTGTCGCGAGAGATGTGAAGTGTCTTTGTCTCAGACATATCCCATGAACAGTCCCTTACCATTGCAAAAATTAGGACGGTCTCAATTTTTTTTAAACTTTGAAAATACTTCAAATTTTGAGACAAAAATGTGACCGTACAAGCTACGACCACCCCATCACATCTACATAGATGGAGAGATAATTTTATTAAAAACAATAAATTTACTTTAATTTTTTTATTTAAGTTTTGACACAGCTTCGGGAACCATAATAAGGCAGGACCATTCTATCACATCTACATAAAAGATATAAATTAATAGAGCCAAGAAATATTTAAGACACCTTGTCACAACACCTTTCAAAAATAAGACTGTCCTATCACATACAGAAATTTAAAAAACTTCGTGTCCCCGACATTCCAAGACGGTTCTAGTTGTCTGTCTCAGGACCAATTTTTTTAGGACGGTCATATCACATCTCTATGTCGCTAACTCTAACGTTGGAACAGATGCTAATGTTGGGTCTTTACAGAATTTGAGATCTAACAGAGACGGGGTATTTTCTGCAACAGGCAGTGGTTACGCGATCTTACTTGTCTGCCACAGATTTGGCCATGAAACCTGTATGTCCTTTTCCTGATCCACTGTCCGCAACTATGACGGATTATCTCCATGCTCTCACTTATTTTATAACTGGTAAACTCATGGGGTTAGCTGCTTAAAAATCTGAGACATGTATTTTTTATTACTTTTATGTGAGTTAAACAATTTATATATAGATTATTGATAAAAAAAAAAATTAAATATCGTTGTCTATCTATTTTTCGAAAACTTTTTAAAAAACCTTGAAGATTTATGCTGTTATTTTACCAAAATAACATTAGAACCCGAACGAAAATGAACTTTCTTGACAAACTTTAAAAAATCTGGCCAAACTTTTTAGACAGAATCTTGAAGCTTGAGGATAGAGTCTGGAATCTAATAAACTCAAGAGTAAAGTCAAAATTTTCAAGAAATTCATAACGAGATAAGCGAGAAAAAAAAATTTTTTTGTTTGCATATACTGACTCCAAGATGTGAAAAACTTTTTCGTTCACTGTTTATGTTATCAAGGTTTCGAAACTAAGTAAATTTTACAAGAAAGAAACTATATGTCCTCTGCAAGTTAGATTTGATCGTACATAACAGAGATAAGTTTTTTTTCAAAGACGTATATGTCGCATTTGACTAAACACCTGCACAGAGGGAATATTTCAAGGAGGTTATAACTGATAAGGAGAGGACCAGACATTTGGGTCACCGATTTTAATGAAACTTTGGATGTAGTTTTCTCGTACCGAATGATGAGCGAAACCATCAATATTTGCTCTGAATGGGCCTTTCTACCGGTTTGCCATGCATTAGTTCCCGAGCACCGGATTTGTGAAAAAGTTCCAGGGGAAGTCAATCGGGTGCGCGGGGAGTCGACCTGGAGCGGAAATTTTAATTGTACAATTTTCTATTTATTTATTTATTATTCTATGAAAATATCTAACTTATAAAAAAAAAATTTACTATTTAAAATTTACGTGTGGCTATACAGCAGGGGTACATGACTTACTCGTATACATGTTGATTAGGAAGTTAATCAATGTATAAAGACCCTCTGCAAAATTTCAGACCTTCAGGTCTTACAGGCTCCAAGTTCTAGAGCTTGGCAGTTTTGAACGTACGACGACGACGACGAAACATTGTGAGTTGAAGAAAAGCATGTAAAAAAAACCAATTTTTTGATTATTTATAACATAAGAGGCTATAAAATCATTAAATAATTAGCTATATCCATATTTTATCCCCTTTTATAATCATCTACTTGAAAATAATTTTACGTGTGCCACACGTGTGGCTCACACGTTTGGACATTCAACAGGGTATGTTTAAAGGTATAAATAATTTTATGAACAAGAGAAAGTATTCAAAAATGCAGAATAGTAGACAGAAAGGTAGGCACCATTGTAGGTGGAGGGTTGCGTATCTATTATGTAAGAACAAAGGGTAGAAATGATGTTAGTTCCAAGGCTTTAAACAGGTCAATGAAGATAAAAAAGGAAAAACTGAACTAATGGTAGAAACGAAAGAAGACACAAGAATAAGAACAACATACGTTCAAAGTTACAAATTGAAGTATAAAAATAATAACAAAGTAAAAGAGGCTGCACACGGCTGGAAACTGGTGTCGTAAGATAAACTTCGATATTAATCACGATAGGTTGATTCGGACAGACCTACGTAGAAAAAGCGTTGACAACAAATGTAAAAGGATGTAGGAAATATTTGTCAAAAAAGTTAAAGAGCTGTGTGGGCAAAATTGTATGAAGATGATTAGTTTCACGATTGCAATTACAAAAAAATTTGAGAAGAACAATAGAAAAGATAGATTTCACAAAGATGAGAACAAACATTCAAAGTTAGAAACCAAAGCATGAAAAAAAGAAAAAACAACAGCAAACACCAAAATTTAAGCAAGTAGATTCAAGTGAAAGAGATAGCCAATTTTTTTTCTTGGAGTACCATTTTTTTAGCGTCAATACTACACACAAAATAAAACGAGTTGATTTATCATCGGGAACTACCCTGAACTAGGTTGAATCCGGGGTTGGAAATCGGAAATAAATCCTGACTGGCCAGTGGACCGATTTAGCCAGATTTTTTTTGGATTATATTTTTTTCAGAATAGATAGAACATACAAAAAATTACGACTCGATTTATCGTCGCGAACCGTCCACAAGACCTGAATGGCAAGTTGACCGATTCAGCCAGTTTTTTTTCTTGGAGTATCTTTTTTTCAGCGTCAATAGTACACACGAAAAATTACGAGTCGATTTATCATCGGGAACTACCCTTAACTAGAATGAGACAGAGGTTGAAAATCGGATATAAATCCTGTCTGGCCAGTTGGCCGATTTACCCAGTTTTTTTTCTTAGAGCATCTTTTTTTCAGCATAGATAGTACAGACAAAAAATGACGAGATGGTTTATCATCGGGAACTACCCTTAACTAGGATGTGACAGGGAGAGAAAATCGTCTTGAAGTCCTGGCTGGCCAATTGAGCGATTCAGCCAGTTTTTTTTCTTGGAGTATCTTTTTTTCAGCGTCAAGAGTAGACACAAAAAATTAAGAGTTGAATTATCATCCGGAACTACTCTTAACTAGGATGAGACAGGGAGTGAAAGTCGCCTAGAAAACCTGAGGGGTAAGTTGACAGATTCAGCCAGTTTTTTTCTTCGGGTATCTTTTTTTTAGCGTCAATAGTACACAAAAAATTCCAAGTCGATTTATCATTGGGAACTACCCTTAACATGGATAGAACAGGGAGTAAAAATCGTCAAGAAATCCTGACTGGTCAGTTGACTGATCAAGCCAGTTTTTTTTCTTGGAAGATCTTTTTTCAGCATAGATATTGTACACAAAAAATTAAGAGTCGATTTATCATCGGGAACTACCCTTAACTAGAATGAGACAGAGGTTGAAAATCGGATATAAATCCTGACTGGCCAGTTGACCGATTTACCTAGTTTTTTTTCTTGGAGTATCTTTTTTTTGGCATAGATAGTACACCCAAAAAATGATGAGATGATTTATCATCGGTAAATACTCTTAACTAGGATGAGATAGGGGTTGATAATCGTTTAGAAAACCTGACTGGTCAGTTGACAGATTCAGCCAGTTTTTTCTTGGAATATCTTTTTTCAGCATAGATAGTGCATACAAAAAATTGGGAGTCGATTTATAATCGGTAACTACCCATAACTAGAATGAGACAGAGGTTGGAAATCGTATATTAATCTTGACTGGCCAGTTGACTGATTGAGCCAGTTTTTTTTTCTTGGAGTATCTTTTTTTCATCAAAGATAGTACACACAAAAAAGGACGAGATGATTTATCATTGGGAACTACCCTTAACTAGGATGGAACAGGGAGTGAAAATCGTCAAGAAATCCTGACTGGTCAGTTGACCGATTCAGCCAGTTTTTTTCCCTTGAGTATCTTTTTTCCGGCATAGATAGGACACACAAAAAATGACGAGATGGTTTATCATCGGGAACTACCCTTAACTAGGATGGGACAGGGAGAGAAAATCGTCAAGAAATCCTGACTGGTCAGTTGACCGATTCAGCCAGTTTTTTTCCCTTGAGTATCTTTTTTTCGGCATAGATAGTACACACAAAAAATGACGACATTGTTTATCATCGGGAACTACCCTTAACTAGGATGGGACAGGGAGAGAAAATCGTCAAGAAATCCTGACTGGTCAGTTGACCGATTCAGCCAGTTTTTTTTCTTGGAAGATCTTTTCTCAGCATAGATATTGCACACAAAAAATTAGGAGTCGATTTATCATCGGGAACTACCCTTAACTAGAATGAGAAAGAAGATGGAAATTGGATATCAATCCTGAGTGGCCAGTTGACCGTTTTAGCCAGTTTTTTTTCTTGGAGTATCTTTTGTTCATCGTAGATAGTACACACAAAAAATTACGAGTTGAATTATCATCGAAAACTACCCTTAACTAGAAGGGGACAGGGGGTGAAAATCGTCTAGAAGTCCTGACTGGCAGTTAACCGATTAAGCCAGTTTTTTTTCTTGGAAGATCTTTTTTCAGCATAGATAGTACACACAAAAATTTAGAGTCGATTTATCATCGGGTACCATCTAGAAGACCTGACAGTCAGTTGACCGATTCAGCAAGTTTTTTTTTTTGAAGTATCTTTTCTTCAGCATAGTTAGTACACACAAAAATTTAGAGTCGATTTATCATCGGGTACCATCTAGAAGACCTGACAGTCAGTTGACCGATTCAGCAAGTTTTTTTTTTTTGAAGTATCTTTTCTTCAGCATAGTTAGTACACAGAAAAATTACGAGTTGAATTATCATCCGGAACTACTCTTAACTAGGATGAGTCAGGGAGTGAAAGTCGCCTAGAAAACCTGAGGGGTAAGTTGACAGATTCAGCCAGTTTTTTTCCCTTGAGTATCTTTTTTTCAGCATGGATAGTACACACTAAAAAGGACGAGATGATTTATCATTGGAAACTACGCTTAACTAGGATGGGACAGTGGGTGAAAATCGTCTAGAAGTCCTGGCTGGCCAATTGAGCGATTCAGCCAGTTTTTTTTCTTGGAGTATCTTTTTTTCAGCGTCAAGAGTAGACACAAAAAATTACGATCTGAATTATCATCCGGAACTACTCTTAACTAGGATGGGACAGGGGGTGAAAGTCGCCTAGAAAACCTGGCTGGCCAATTGAACGATTCGGCCAGTTTTTTTTCTTGGAGTATCTTTTTTTCAGCGTCAAGAGTAGACACAAAAGATTCCAAGTCGATTTATCATTGGGAACTACCCTTAACAAGGATAAGACAGAGGTTGGAAATCGGATATAAATCCTGACTGGCCAGTGCCCGATTTACCCAGTTTTTTTCTTGGAGTATCTTTTTTTCCTCCCATCCACCCTCCAGCACTCACTAAAACAACTCCTCTTCTCTCACCCCCCATCACCCTGGCCCCATTCCCATACCCCCCCTTCTTTCCAATGTCATATTCCCCCGACCTACCCCTTCAAACCCCCGTAAGCGTCTTCCTGAATTCTCGCCAGAGCACCAACCCCAAACCCGTCGTCCCACCGTCCCCCGTCCTCAAAACCAAAGTCCTTCTCATGACACCAACTTCGCCTCAAACGTAAAAGCTTTCATGGATAATCCCAACAACCCTCAACCTATGAAAGACCTCGTATCCCCCTTCGCCCCCCCCCTCCAAAAGCTAGCTTCACTTGAGTCCACCATCGCAAACACCGCATCCGAGGTCGCGGACCTCAGGGTGGAAGTTGCGACCCTCAAGTACCGCTTCCTGGAATCCAACCCTTGCGAAATCCGTATCAGCGGCATCCCCACAGCTCCACCCATTGAACCCCTAAAAGCTGCCGCTGCAATCCTCAATTATATCGATCGCCTCACCGCAATTCAACATATCCTCAATGCCCGCCCCTGGATTTTCAAAACACCCCAATCCCCAGAAAACCCTGCCCAGCCCACAATTAACCCTCACTCCATCATGGTAAAATTTGCCAGCCCTGAAGCCCGTGATTTCGTCATTATGAACAAATCCAGACTTCGGGACGTCACTGATGTCCAGATTTTCGGGTACGGTACCGCCCGCCCAATCTACATGAATTCCTTCTGCAAACCCTCCCTCCACGCCCTCGCCAAAAGAGCCCGCGAGATCACCAAACACTTCAAACTCCCTGGTGTTGTCACCCACACAAATAAACTCCTGCTGCGCAAAACCCAAAATGGCAAGCCCTTCGAGATTTTCACCGAAGAAGATCTCGACCTTTTTAAACAATCACTTGCACCCAACCAATCCCCCAACACCTCACTTCTCGACTTGGATACCGAGATTCCCCCGCTCCAACCCCCCCTACCCAACAATGATAGCAACAACCATGACAACCCTGTCACTCAACCTTCAACCTGAAATACAAGCAATTCGCCATGCACCCCCCCCCCGCCAATATCGCCCGCACATCTCAGCTAACCCCCACCCATGAAGTTTCTCCACCCCCTCCCCCTGCCTCCCCCGCCCCTCCCCCTCCCACTACACGCACTTTTTACATTGCTCACATCAATATCAACCGCCTCTCAACTCACTTTCATGAATTACGACATAAAAACTCCATCGAAAACTATGACATAATAGCACTAACTGAAACCTTCATCCCGCCTAATACCCCTACCCATATGTACAACCTACCTGGCTACACTTTGCTCCACCACGACCGTGTTGGAAAGCCAGGAGGTGGCGTTGCCATTTACATCCGCAACCACTTCTCACCCACAATCGTCTCCGTATCACCTACACCTCCAACATAACAGGCGCACCCTGAATTCATGACCCTAGATATCGACCTTAAACACACCAAATTACTCCTTTCCGTCGTTTACCGTCCACCCAACACCGCCCTCCCCTCTCACTTTTTTTCCAGGCTCACTCCTATTCTCCCACAATATGAAAACGTCGTTCTAACTGGCGATTTCAATGTTGACATGTCCATCCCCTCCTTCTCATCTCATTCCCTATTCAACCTAATTACTGAACATTGCCTCACCCTAGTCAGCAACAAGCCAACCAATCATTCACTATGGCATGATGTTTCTACCCATCATTCATGCCTCGACCTGTTCATCACTCGCTCGTTAGACAAGATTAAATCCTTCTCCCAATCAACAACCCCCTTCACTCCTGGCCACGATCTCATTTCAGTCAAACTCAACATCAACCCCCCACCTCCCATCGCTGAAACGATAACTGTCCGTAAACAAAAATCCATAGACCCACCCATACTTCATAACCTACTGATTGCAAAACTCTCAACCATCTTTCCCCCAGCCCCACGCCTCGCGAATTGCTCGTACAACCCACCCCCCCCCCCTGCAAACCCTGATTTACTTGACCTCAACATCTCAAAAATCACTGATATCACTCTCGAAGTTTTTGACTCCCTCGCGCCCCAGAAAACTATAAAAAGAAAACCCCTGGTGAAACCCTACATCACACCCGCCATACTAGACAAGATGAGCCATCGCGACAACCTCTACAGACGAGCCACAAGATCCCGCTCTACCCGCCTCCTGTCCGAATACAAAGCCCTCCGGAACCAGGTCATAACTGACCTTGATAGGTTGGAAAATGACCACATCAAGACCATTGTGGAAGACGAAAAGAGTGATCATGCCGCGAAGTGGCGCGCCATCCACAAAACCGGAGTACTCGAGCCCAGCCAACCCTCTCCCCTTACAATCTTCGACAGCCCCACACTCAACACACACTACGCTGCAGTATCACAATCATCGCCCCCCCTTTCACCACGCGACCTTTTAGACATCCTTTCCATCCCGCTACCTATCCCCCCTCTCCCCCTTTTTGAATTCACACAGGTGAACGAAACCATAGTTTTGCAAACGTTCAGCCAGCACAACCCAAAGGGAATGGGTCCTGACCACATCACCTCCTCAATGCTCAAGCTGGCCCTTCCCTCCCTTCTTCAATCCATTACAAACATCATAAATACATCCCTCTCACTCGGTCACTTCCCTACCTCATGGAAAAAATCGTCCATCATCCCCCTAGCCAAAACCCCTCACCCTCGCACCCCCTCTGATACACGCCCCATAGCCCTACTCCCGCAATTATCCAAACTCCTAGAAAGAATCAGGGTTACCGACGAAACATCCAGGCGACAAAATATCCGCGACAAAACATCCGCGACAAATTATCCGGGCGACCAAAAATCCGACGCCAAAAAATCCGCCGACTAAATATCTCCGACAAAACATCCGCGGCAAAACGTCCAACGACAAAATATCCACGACGATTAATTCGAACTATTTTATATTAAAATATTCGAACTAGATTTTGATTGGAACTAAATTTTCCACCTCCTGGCTTTCCAACACGGTCGTGGTGGAGCAAAGTGTAGCCAGGTAGGTTGTACATATGGGTAGGGGTATTAGGCGGGATGAAGGTTTCAGTTAGTGCTATTATGTCATAGTTTTCGATGGAGTTTTTATGTCGTAATTCATGAAAGTGAGTTGAGAGGCGGTTGATATTGATGTGAGCAATGTAAAAAGTGCGTGTAGTGGGAGGGGGAGGGGCGGGGGAGGCAGGGGGAGGGGGTGGAGAAACTTCATGGGTGGGGGTTAGCTGAGATGTGCGGGCGATATTGGCGGGGGGGGGGGTGCATGGCGAATTGCTTGTATTTCAGGTTGAAGGTTGAGTGACAGGGTTGTCATGGTTGTTGCTATCATTGTTGGGTAGGGGGGGTTGGAGCGGGGGAATCTCGGTATCCAAGTCGAGAAGTGAGGTGTTGGGGGATTGGTTGGGTGCAAGTGATTGTTTAAAAAGGTCGAGATCTTGTTCGGTGAAAATCTCGAAGGGCTTGCCATTTTGGGTTTTGCGCAGCAGGAGTTTATTTGTGTGGGTGACAACACCAGGGAGTTTGAAGTGTTTGGTGATCTCGCGGGCTTTTTTGGCGAGGGCGTGGAGGGAGGGTTTGCAGAAGGAATTCATGTAGATTGGGCGGGCGGTACCGTACCCGAAAATCTGGACATCAGTGACGTCCCGAAGTCTGGATTTGTTCATAATGACGAAATCACGGGCTTCAGGGCTGGCAAATTTTACCATGATGGAGTGAGGGTTAATTGTGGGCTGGGCAGGGTTTTCTGGGGATTGGGGTGTTTTGAAAATCCAGGGGCGGGCATTGAGGATATGTTGAATTGCGGTGAGGCGATCGATATAATTGAGGATTGCAGCGGCAGCTTTTAGGGGTTCAATGGGTGGAGCTGTGGGGATGCCGCTGATACGGATTTCGCAAGGGTTGGATTCCAGGAAGCGGTACTTGAGGGTCGCAACTTCCACCCTGAGGTCCGCGACCTCGGATGCGGTGTTTGCGATGGTGGACTCAAGTGAATGATTCCACCGGCGACTTCTTAACCTCAAAACTTCCAGGCCAGATTTTCCGAGACCTCCAGCTCAATAATTACGGAGCGTGGCGTAAATTCCTGTGAAGCGCAAGAGCCAGAAAGGTCGCCGGAAAATCTGAAACAAAAAACTCACACGTGGCGGATGTGTGGAGGGGAGAGGAATGCTAAAGGTGAAGAGCCATATATGAACGTTGCGCACTTACCAGTTGCGAGCAGACGAATGACTCCCTGTTCCATCCGAGTTAAGGGAAGTTCCCAATGATAAATCAACTCGTCAATTTTTGTGTGCCGAAAAAAAGATACTTCAAGAAAAAAAAACTGGCTGAATCGGTCAACTGACCAGTCAGGTTTTCTAGACGATTTTCACCCCCTGGCTTATCCTAGTTAAGAGTACTTCCCGATAATAATTCATCTAGTCATTTTTTGTGTGTACTATTGACGCTGTAAAAAAGATACCCCAAGAAAAAAACTGGCTGAATCTGTCAACTGACCACTCAGGTTTTCTAGACGATTTCCCAACTTCTGTCTCATTCTAGTAAAGGGTAGTTCCCGATGATAATTCAACTTGTAATTTTTTGTGTGAACTATCTATGCTGAAAAAAAGATACTCCAAGAAAAAAACTGGGTAAATCGGGCACTGGCCAGTCAGGATTTATATCCGATTTCCAACCTCTGTCTTATCCTTGTTAAGGGTAGTTCCCAATGATAAATCGACTTGGAATCTTTTGTGTCTACTCTTGACGCTGAAAAAAAGATACTCCAAGAAAAAAAACTGGCCGAATCGTTCAATTGGCCAGCCAGGTTTTCTAGGCGACTTTCACCCCCTGTCCCATCCTAGTTAAGAGTAGTTCCGGATGATGATTCAGATCGTAATTTTTTGTGTCTACTCTTGACGCTGAAAAAAAGATACTCCAAGAAAAAAAACTGGCTGAATCGCTCAATTGGCCAGCCAGGACTTCTAGACGATTTTCACCCACTGTCCCATCCTAGTTAAGCGTAGTTTCCAATGATAAATCATCTCGTCCTTTTTAGTGTGTACTATCCATGCTGAAAAAAAGATACTCAAGGGAAAAAAACTGGCTGAATCTGTCAACTTACCCCTCAGGTTTTCTAGGCGACTTTCACTCCCTGACTCATCCTAGTTAAGAGTAGTTCCGGATGATGATTCAACTCGTAATTTTTCTATGTACTAACTATGCTGAAGAAAAGATACTTCAAGAAAAAAAAACTTGCTGAATCGGTCAACTGACTGTCAGGTCTTCTAGATGGTACCCGATGATAAATCGACTCTAAATTTTTGTGTGTACTATCTATGCTGAAAAAAGATCTTCCAAGAAAAAAAACTGGCTTAATCGGTTAACTGCCAGTCAGGACTTCTAGACGATTTTCACCCCCTGTCCCCTTCTAGTTAAGGGTAGTTTTCGATGATAATTCAACTCGTAATTTTTTGTGTGTACTATCTACGATGAACAAAAGATACTCCAAGAAAAAAAACTGGCTAAAACGGTCAACTGGCCACTCAGGATTTATATCCAATTTCCATCTTCTTTCTCATTCTAGTTAAGGGTAGTTCCCGATGATAAATCGACTCCTAATTTTTTGTGTGCAATATCTATGCTGAGAAAAGATCTTCCAAGAAAAAAAACTGGCTGAATCGGTCAACTGACCAGTCAGGATTTCTTGACGATTTTCTCTCCCTGTCCCATCCTAGTTAAGGGTAGTTCCCGATGATAAACAATGTCGTCATTTTTTGTGTGTACTATCTATGCCGAAAAAAAGATACTCAAGGGAAAAAAACTGGCTGAATCAGTCAACTGACCAGTCAGGATTTCTTGACGATTTTCTCTCCCTGTCCCATCCTAGTTAAGGGTAGTTCCCGATGATAAACCATCTCGTCATTTTTTGTGTGTCCTATCTATGCCGAAAAAAAGATACTCAAGGGAAAAAAACTGGCTGAATCGGTCAACTGACCAGTCAGGATTTCTTGACGATTTTCACTCCCTGTTCCATCCTAGTTAAGGGTAGTTCCCAATGATAAATCATCTCGTCCTTTTTTGTGTGTACTATCTTTGATGAAAAAAAGATACTCCAAGAAAAAAAAACTGGCTCAATCAGTCAACTGGCCAGTCAAGATTAATATACGATTTCCAACCTCTGTCTCATTCTAGTTATGGGTAGTTACCGATTATAAATCGACTCCCAATTTTTTGTATGCACTATCTATGCTGAAAAAAGATATTCCAAGAAAAAACTGGCTGAATCTGTCAACTGACCAGTCAGGTTTTCTAGACGATTATCAACCCCTATCTCATCCTAGTTAAGAGTATTTACCGATGATAAATCATCTCATCATTTTTTGGGTGTACTATCTATGCCAAAAAAAAGATACTCCAAGAAAAAAAACTAGGTAAATCGGTCAACTGGCCAGTCAGGATTTATATCCGATTTTCAACCTCTGTCTCATTCTAGTTAAGGGTAGTTCCCGATGATAAATCGACTCTTAATTTTTTGTGTACAATATCTATGCTGAAAAAAGATCTTCCAAGAAAAAAAACTGGCTTGATCAGTCAACTGACCAGTCAGGATTTCTTGACGATTTTTACTCCCTGTTCTATCCATGTTAAGGGTAGTTCCCAATGATAAATCGACTTGGAATTTTTTGTGTACTATTGACGCTAAAAAAAAGATACCCGAAGAAAAAAACTGGCTGAATCTGTCAACTTACCCCTCAGGTTTTCTAGGCGACTTTCACTCCCTGTCTCATCCTAGTTAAGAGTAGTTCCGGATGATAATTCAACTCTTAATTTTTTGTGTCTACTCTTGACGCTGAAAAAAAGATACTCCAAGAAAAAAAACTGGCTGAATCGCTCAATTGGCCAGCCAGGACTTCAAGACGATTTTCTCTCCCTGTCACATCCTAGTTAAGGGTAGTTCCCGATGATAAACCATCTCGTCATTTTTTGGCTGTACTATCTATGCTGAAAAAAAGATGCTCTAAGAAAAAAAACTGGGTAAATCGGCCAACTGGCCAGACAGGATTTATATCCGATTTTCAACCTCTGTCTCATTCTAGTTATGGGTAGTTCCCGATGATAAATCGACTCGTAATTTTTCGTGTGTACTATTGACGCTGAAAAAAAGATACTCCAAGAAAAAAAACTGGCTGAATCGGTCAACTTGCCATTCAGGTCTTGTCGACGGTTCGCGACGATAAATCGAGTCGTAATTTTTTGTATGTTCTATCTATTCTGAAAAAAATACAATCCATCGGGAACTACCCTTAACTAGAATGAGACAGAGGTTGGAATTCAGATACAAATCCTGAATTGCCAGTACACTGATTTACCCATTTTTTTTTCCTGAAGTATCTTTGTTTTTGCATAGATAGCACACACAAAGAGCTTGGAGACGATTTACCATCGGGAACTACCCTTAAATAGGATCAGACAGGGGTTGAAAATCGTCTAGAAAACCTGACTGGTCAGTTGACAGATTCAGCCAGTTTTTTTTTCTTGGAGTATCTTTTTCTCAGCATGGATAGTACACATAAAAAATTACGAGTCAAATTATCATCGGGAACTTCCCTTAACTAGGATGGGACAGGGTGTGAAAATCGTCTAGAAAACCTGACTGGTCAGTTGACTCATTCAGCCAGTTTTTTTTCCTGGAAGATCTTTTTTCAGCATTGATAGTGCACACAAAAAATTAGGAGTCGACTTATCATCGGGAACTACCCTTAACTAGAATGAGACAGAGGTTGGAAATCGGATAAAAATCCTGAATTGCAAGTACACTGATTTACCCATTTTTTTTCCTGGAGTATCTTTGTTTTTGCATAGATAGCACACACAAAAAGCTTGAAGACGATTTATCATCGGGAACTACCCTTAAATAGGATCAGACAGGGGTTGAAAATCGTCTAGAAAATCTGACTGGTCAGTTGACAGATTCAGCCAGTCTTTTCCTTGGGGTATCTTTTTTTCAGCATAGATACTACACATAAAAAATGACGAGTCGAATTATCATCGGGAACTTCCCTTAACTAGGATGGGACAGGGGGTGAAAATTCGTCTAGAAGTCCTGACTGGTCAGTTGATCGATTCAGCCATTTTTTTTTCTTGGAGTATCTTTTTCTCAGCATAGATAGTACATACGAAAAATTACGAGTCGATTCATCATCGGGAACTACCCTTAAATAGAATGAGACAGGGGTTGGAAATCGGATTTAAATTCGGGCTGGCCAGTAGACCGATTTACCAAGTTTCTTTTCTTGAAGTATCTTTTTTTCATCATTGATAGGACGAACAAAAATGACGAGAAGATTTATCATTGGGAACTACCCTTAACTAGGATGAAACAGGGTATGAAAATCGTCAAGAAAACCTGACTGGTCAGTTAACTGATTCAGCCAGTTTTTTTTTGGAGTATCTTTTTTTCAGCATAGATAGTACACACAAAAATGACGAGACAATTTATCATTGGGAACTACTCTTAACTAGGACGGAGCAGGGAGTGAAAATCGTCAAGAAAACCTGACTGGTCAGTTGATCGATTCAGCCATTTTTTTTTCTTGGAGTATCTTTTTCTCAGCATAGATAGTACACACAAAAATGACGAGACGATTTATCATTGGGAACTACTCTTTACTAGGACGGAGCAGGGAGTGAAAATCGTCAAGAAAACCTGACTGGTCAGTTGATCGATTCAGCCATTTTTTTTTCTTGGAGTATCTTTTTCTCAGCATAGATAGTACATACGAAAAATTACGAGTCGATTCATCATCGGGAACTACCCTTAAATAGAATGAGACAGGGGTTGGAAATCGGATTTAAATTCGGGCTGGCCAGTAGACCGATTTACCAAGTTTCTTTTCTTGAAGTATCTTTTTTTCATCATTGATAGGACGAACAAAAATGACGAGAAGATTTATCATTGGGAACTACCCTTAACTAGGATGAAACAGGGTATGAAAATCGTCAAGAAAACCTGACTGGTCAGTTAACTGATTCAGCCAGTTTTTTTTCTTGAAAGATCTTTTTTCAGCATAGATAGTACACACAAAAATGACGAGACAATTTATCATTGGGAACTACTCTTAACTAGGACGGAGCAGGGAGTGAAAATCGTCAAGAAAACCTGACTGGTCAGTTGACCGATTCAGCCATTTTTTTTTTGGAGTATCTTTTTTTCAGCATAGATAGTACACACCAAAAACTACGAGTCGATTAATCATCGGGAACCATCTAGATGTCCTGACTGGCAGTTGACCGATTCAGCCAGTTTTTTTCTTGGTGAATCTTTTTTTCAGCATAGATAGTACACACAAAAAATGACGAGACGATTTATCATCGGTAACTACCCTTAAATGGGATGGAACAGGGAGTGAAAATCGTCAGGAAAACCTGACTGGTCAGTTGACCGATTCAGGCAGTTTTTTTTCTTGGGAGATCTTTTTTCAGCATTGATAGTGCACACAAAAAATTAAGAGTCGACTTATCATCGGGAACTACCCTTAACTAGGTTGAGACAGGGAATGAAAATCGTCAATAAAACCTGACTGGTCCTTTGACCGATTCAGCCAGTTTTTTTCTTGAAAGATCTTATTTCAGCATAGATAGTACACACAAAAATGACGAGACGATTTATCATTGAGAACTACCCTTTACTAGGATGTAACAGGTAGTGAAAATCGTCTAGAAAACCTGACTGGTCAGTTGACCAATTCAGCCATTTTTTTTTTGGAGTATCTTTTTTTCAGCATAGATAGTACACACAAAAATGACGAGACGATTTATCATTGAGAACTACCCTTTACTAGGATGTAACAGGTAGTGAAAATCGTCAAGAAAACCTGACCGGTCAGTTGACCAATTCAGCCAGATTTTTTTCTTTGGAGATCTTTTTTCAGCACAGATAGTACACACAAAAATAAAGAGTTGATTAATCATTGGGAACCATCTAGAAGACCTGACAGTCAGTTGACCGATTCAGCCAGTTTTCTTCTTGGAGTATCTTTTTTTCAGCATAGATAGTATACACGAAAAATTACGATTCGATACATCATCGGGAACTACTCTTAACTAGAATGAGACAGGGGTTGTAAATGGGATATAAATCCGGACTGGCCAGTAGACCGATTTACCCAGTCTCGTTTCTTGGAGTATCTTTTTTTCAGCATAGATAGAACACTTAAAAAATGACTAGACGATTTATCATCGGGAACTACTCGTAACTGGGATAAGCCAGGGGGTTCAAATCGTCAAGAAAACCCGACTGGTCAGTTGACCGATTCAGCCAGTTTTTTTTCTTGGAGTATATTTTTTCAGCATAGATAGTACACACAAAAAAGGACGAGATGATTTATCATTGGGAATACCCTTAACTAGGATGAAACAGGGAGTGAAAATCGTCAAGAAAATCTGACCAGTTTGTTGACCGATTTAGCCAGTTTTTTTTCTTGGAAGATCTTTTTTTGCCATAGATAGTGCACACTAAAAATTACGTGTCGATTCATCATCGAGAACAATCTAGATGTCCTGACTGGCAGTTGACCGATTCAGCCAGTTTTTTTCTTGGTGAATCTTTTTTTCAGTATGGATAGTACACACAAAAAATGACGAGACGATTTATCATCGGGAACTACCCTTAACTAGAATGAGACAGAGCGTAAAATTCGTCAAGAAAACCTGACTGGTAAGTTGACCGATTCAGCCAGTTTTTTTCCTTGGAGTATCTTTTTTCAGCATAGATAGTACACACAAAAAAGGACGAGATGATTTATCATTGGGAATACCCTTAACTAGGATGAAACAGGGAGTGAAAATCGTCTAGAAAACCTGACTGGTCAGTTGACCAATTCAGCCATTTTTTTTTTGGAGTATCTTTTTTTCAGCATAGATAGTACACACAAAAATGACGAGACGATTTATCATTGAGAACTACCCTTTACTAGGATGTAACAGGTAGTGAAAATCGTCAAGAAAACCTGACCGGTCAGTTGACCAATTCAGCCAGATTTTTTTCTTTGGAGATCTTTTTTCAGCACAGATAGTACACACAAAAATAAAGAGTTGATTAATCATTGGGAACCATCTAGAAGACCTGACAGTCAGTTGACCGATTCAGCCAGTTTTCTTCTTGGAGTATCTTTTTTTCAGCATAAATAGTATACACGAAAAATTACGATTCGATACATCATCGGGAACTACTCTTAACTAGAATGAGACAGGGGTTGTAAATGGGATATAAATCCGGACTGGCCAGTAGACCGATTTACCCAGTCTCGTTTCTTGGAGTATCTTTTTTTCAGCATAGATAGAACACTTAAAAAATGACTAGACGATTTATCATCGGGAACTACTCGTAACTGGGATAAGCCAGGGGGTTCAAATCGTCAAGAAAACCCGACTGGTCAGTTGACCGATTCAGCCAGTTTTTTTTCTTGGAGTATATTTTTTCAGCATAGATAGTACACACAAAAAAGGACGAGATGATTTATCATTGGGAATACCCTTAACTAGGATGAAACAGGGAGTGAAAATCGTCAAGAAAATCTGACCAGTTTGTTGACCGATTTAGCCAGTTTTTTTTCTTGGAAGATCTTTTTTTGCCATAGATAGTGCACACTAAAAATTACGTGTCGATTCATCATCGAGAACAATCTAGATGTCCTGACTGGCAGTTGACCGATTCAGCCAGTTTTTTTCTTGGTGAATCTTTTTTTCAGTATGGATAGTACACACAAAAAATGACGAGACGATTTATCATCGGGAACTACCCTTAACTAGAATGAGACAGAGCGTAAAATTCGTCAAGAAAACCTGACTGGTCAGTTGACCGATTCAGCCAGTTTTTTTCCTTGGAGTATCTTTTTTCAGCATAGATAGTACACACAAAAAAGGACGAGATGATTTATCATTGGGAATACCCTTAACTAGGATGAAACAGGGAGTGAAAATCGTCAAGAAAACCTGACCAGTTTGTTGACCGATTTAGCCAGTTTTTTTTCTTGGAAGATCTTTTTTTGCCATAGATAGTGCACACTAAAAATTACGAGTCGATTTATCATCAGGAACTTCCCTTAACTAGAATGAGACTGAGCGTAAAATTCGTCTAGAAGTCCTGACTGACCAGTTGACCGATTTACTCAGTTTTTTTTCTTGGAGTATCTTTTTTCAGCATAGATAGTACACACAAAAAACTACGTGTCGATTCATCATCGGGAACAATCTAGATGTCCTGACTGGCAGTTGACCGATTCAGCCAGTGTTTTTCTTGGTGAATCTTTTTTTCAGTATGGATAGTACACACTAAAAATTACGAGTCGATTTATCATCGGGAACTACCCTTAACTAGGATGGAGCAGGGGTTGAAAATCGTCTAGAAAACCTGACTGGTCAGTTGACAGATTTAGCCAGTTTTTTTCTTGGCGTACCTTTTTTTTAGCGTCAATAGCACACAAAAATTTCCAAGTTGCATTATCATCGGGAACTACCCTTAACTAGAATGAGATAGGGGGTCAAAATCGTCCTGAGGTCCTGACTGGTCGGTTAACTGATTCAGCCAGTTTTTTTTTGGAGTATCTTTTTTCAGCGTCAAGACTACACACAAAAAATTACGAGTCGATTTATCATCGGGAATTACCCTTAACTAGGATGAGACTAGGGTTGAAAATCGTTTAGAAGTCCTGACTGATTAGTTGACCGATTCCGCCAGCTTTTGTTATAGTATCTTTTTTCAGCGTCAATAGTACACACAAAAAATTACGAGTCGATTTACCAATGGGAAATACCCTTAACTAGGATGAGACAGGGGGTGAGAATCGGATATAAATCCTGACCAGCCTTTTGACCGATTCAGTCAGTTTATATTCTTTTAGCATCTTGTTTTTAGCATAGATAGTACACACTAAAAATTACGAGTTTATTTATCATCGAGAGCGCATTAGAAGTCCTGACTGGCTATATATCTTACTATATTATACAGATGTAATTTGCTCTTTGCTCCCAACTCGCTCCCACCCCACACACATCCTGCTACCACCCTTAATTCTTCATTTTATAGTGTAAAATAGGTCAAAAAGTTGACATTTATGCTACTCTCACCCCGCTCCCACCCCCGCCTTTTTTCGCCCTTTTTTTTCTTACTCCATTCCACTCCTACTCAACTCCCATCTCGCTCCCATACTTAATCCTACATTTTATACCGTGAAATAGGTTAAAAACTGCATTTTTCATCCCCTTCCACCCCACTCTCACCTCCGCTCTTTTTGGACCCTCCTCTTTAGTTAAAATTTACACTATATGAGTTAAAGTTTAAAAGTAACTATATTAAATTCTCTGTAGTCAAAACTTCCTAGGGAAATTTTCTCCAAGGTGTAAGTGACACCATGTGCACCAGGTATGCACCTTGACTGCTATGGAGTCAAAACTTTCTGGGAAAATCATCTGCAAGGCGTTACTTCTACCAAGTTCACCAGGTGTCTGCCCTGATCTCTCTGCAGTCAAAACTTTCTGGGAAAATCATCTCCAAGGTGTAAGTGACATCATGTGCACCAGGTATACACCCTGAGTCCTATGGAGTCAAATTTTTCTGGGAAAATCATCTCCAAGGCGTTACTACTACCAAGTGCACCAGGTGTCTGCCCTGATCTCTCTGGAGTCAAAACTTTCTGGGAAAATCATCTCCAAGGTGTAAGTGACATCATGTGCACCAGGTATACACCCTGAGTCCTATGGAGTCAAATTTTTCTGGGAAAATCATCTCCAAGGCGTTACTACTACCAAGTGCACCAGGTGTCTGCCCTGATCTCTCTGGAGTCAAAACTTTCTGGGAAAATCATCTCCAAGGTGTAAGTGACATCATGTGCACCAGGTATACACCCTGAGTCCTATGGAGTCAAATTTTTCTGGGAAAATCATCTCCAAGGCGTTACTACTACCAAGTGCACCAGGTGTCTGTCCTGACTCCTCTGGAGTCAAAACATCGTGGGAAAATCATCTCCAAGACGTAACTGTCACCAAGTGCACCAGGTACACACTCTGACTCCTATGGAGTCAAAACTTCCTAGGGAAATTATCTTCAAGTCGTTACTATTACCAAGTGCACCAGGTGTCTGCCCTGAGCCCTCTGGAGTTAAAACTTCCTTGGAAAATTTACCTCCAAGGCGTTACTATTACCAAGTGCACCAGGTGTCTGCCCCGACCCGTCTGGAGTCAAAACTTCCTAGGGAAATTATCTCCAAGGCATAACTGTCACCAAGTGCACCAGGTATACACTCTGACTCCTATGGAGTGAAAACATCCTGGGGAAATCATCTCCAAGGCATTACTATAAACATGGGCTCCAGGTGTCTATTCTGACTTCTCCAGAGTCAAAACTTCCTGGGAATATCATTTCCAAGGCGTAACTACTACCAAGTGCACCAGGTGTCTGTCCTGACTCATCTGGAGTCAAAACATCATGGGAAAATCATCTTTAAGGCGTTACTATTAACAAGGGCTCCAGTTGTCTCTTCTCACTTTTCCGGAGTCAAAACTTCCTGGGAAAATATCTATTCGATATTTAAATTAATGTAATAACAAAAAGAAACTATATGTGGGACCCTTTGCCAGTAGCCGTATAAACCACATATTATTCATTTTAAAAAACTTTTCTTGATAATAATTTTCAATTCTATTTTCCTAAAAAAAATAATTATTCGCAATGATCTTCCGTGAAAATTTTTTTTTCAATAATATCTTCAATATCAAAAAATCTTCCGTTTGAATAATTTAATAATTTTTTATAAAAATCTTCCGTGTTTATAATTGTTCGTCTGGCAGGACCCTTAAAATTTATTTTTAAATTTGTATTTTAAAATATTAAACTATATTTAAATAAATGAAAATTCCGTATTTGCTGGCTATGTTAAATTGTTTTTTTAAATATTGTTAGTTGAATATTGTTTTAAAAATTGTTAAAAAAACCCAACGTGCCATGCAAGTACCCCCTGGATGGTGTGGAAATCTGCATAATTAAAGTAAAAAACATAATTTATTTCATATTACAGTTTAATTTATTTGATTTATAAATATTTAATAAATAATTCATTTGTACCTCAAGTAAATTATTAGTATATATTTTGTATATATAGGGGGGTCGGCGAGCGAAGCGAGCGGGGGGTACCCCCCCTAGTTAACATATGTAGGAAGAAGAAAAAGTCAACAGACGTATTAAAGAGAGTCGGAAAAAAATACTCAAGAGACGTGTATAGTGGCAAGGTTATGAAACAGGAAAGGTTCATCAATAAAAAGACGAAAATAAGTCTGTAAAAGCATTGAAACAGATGTTAAAGTAAGGTTAGAAATGAAAGTATGATCAAAGATAAGAATAAAGTAGTCTTAGAGTTAGAAAAAAAAGCATGAAAAAAATTCAAAGTAAAGTTATGACCGTGATAGAAACAGATATATACACATGAGCATATTCTTGGGTAAGAGCCTAGTTATAAAAAGCAGTAAGTGCAACGGTAATAACAAGGATAGTTACAAGGGTTTGAGTAAGATGAAAGGTAGGAACAAAGGTAGGCATAAAATGAGGTGCAGGTGTAGTCACAAGCTATAAGAGTAGAAACAATTGTATGTATCACAGTAGATTCAAGCATAAAATTCTGGGGGGTTGGCGAGCGAAGCGAGCAGGGGGGGTATAAAAATATTGTGAAACGACCTTTACACTTGTGAATGTACTGCTTTGTTTAGTGTGTTTGTTTTTTCTTTAATGCTGTTACGAGAAAGGACATGGTATGCTTATATGATATTATTTATTTATAAAATTACTACTTCAATATAATAGCTAAATTTTTTTAATCATTATGTGTGTACAGTCGGAAGGGTTCTTTCCGTTCACAATATTTCAGAAAAATGCCATGAAAATAAATTTTTGCCCAAGAAGCGCTTGACAAGGACAATTTTGAAAATGAAGGCGAGATTCGTAATCAGCAACCCTAAAAACTTCTGAATACGAAATTTTAAAAAGTGCTATAAAAATTAATTTTTCCTTAAGCAAGTAGCCCTTACATAGGCAAATTTAAAAAAAAGGTCAAATTCGTAGACTGCAACCACAAAAACTTCCGTATACTATAAAGGTTAGGCCTTACATTCAAAGCTAGATGGGCTTTGCAAAATAAAAAAGGTTCGGACTTGGAGGATCTTTGGGAATTTAATAAGAACAAACAGAGTTACGTTTGTAACTTTTACCCTTTATTCCTTTTTTTTCAGACCGCGCACACCGTGCGAGCCAGTAGGGGCAAAGCATAGTAAGAGAGAGGGAGATACTCACACACTGCACTGCGGCTCCTTGAGTAATATACGGGTGGTAGCACAATTAGCTTTACAATTAACAAATTTATACAACGTGAGGCGTTCCTCGTTACGGCAGGAGCTGGTAGCAGCTCCGCTTCCCGATTTATAAATTTAAGACTTAGATGCGGGGTCGCACAATGGACCCATGCTGCGGCATAGCTGCCACTCGACTAAGACCAACCTCGTGTGTCGCCGGCTGGCAAGCAGCACATGGTACTCTCTCTCCGTCTCTATAACTATCCTTATGCGGGAGTACGCTCGTTGCCCACTGCTCGCGGGTTTACAATAATGATGTTGTTGACAGCTACAATTAATACTATGTAGACCCAGGGAAGTTGTACGGCTTTCGTGCACGTTACAATACGAAGTTTCAAAAAAATGCTATTAAAAATAAATTTTAACCTAAAGTAAGTAACCCTTACCTAAGCCAAAACAAAAAATAAAGGTCAGATTCGTAATTAGCAACCCCGAAAACCCCTGACTACTCAATTTATAAATAATCATAGACTTCGAAGTCTGAAAAGAGCCTTTGAAAGAATAAATTTTAACCTTGAATAAGTAGACCTTACATAGGTCAAATTTAAAAATAAATGTTGGATGTGTGATCAGCAGCCCCGAAAACCCCCAAGTACCAAATTTCTAATAATTAAAAAATTTGGTACTCAGGAGTTTCTGGTTTTTCAATTATTGATCTGAGACGTCTAAGTCACTTTTTATGAACAAGAAAGTCGACGACGACAACGACGACGATGACGAAAATAAACTTCTAAATATAATAGAGGATAATCAAAACAATAAACAATTTATTAATAAATTGGTGAAAATTATTAAAATCTCACACAACCCCAAAAAACAAAGTGATAGTCGAACTTGACCAAACCCTAACAAACTTTGACAAATATTGTCATACCTTTCTTGAGTTTCGGGACTTCAAAATTCAATGAATTGTAAGATTTTTTTGCTAAAACTTGGTTCAAAAATCCGACGTTTAGTAAGTTTTGGCAAAGTTTAGCAACTTTTAGAGAAGGAATCGCAAAGTTCGGCAAGGTATGGCTACATTTCTTACAGTTTGTCACGAAAGTCTATTTTCTTCGATCTCAATAAACCTCTTGAAAAGGTGTCCATTAATCCCGACTGTTGACCTTAGCTTATTTGAAAAAAAATTTCCGTTATTTAATAAAAATGAACGTATAAAAAATAATCAATTTAGCTTACAGGTTCTTTTGGATTTTTGGCATTACCTTGGGCTATGATTGGCGAGATTTATCCAACAAAATTTGTGAATTACCTTGGTCCAATTACGACTTCTATGAGTGGTTTCTATAATTTTCTATCAGTACAAATTTTTCCAACAATAGCTGAAAATGATAATTTTAAAATAATTTACCTGTACACAATCGTATCTATAATTGCTACATTATTTGTTGTGACAGTTTTACCTGAAACTTATGGAAAATCTAAAGCTGATATTGAAAAACAGTTTTAAAAATTTGTCGATAATAAGTGTAAAAAAAAAGCTGCTAATTATGTATATAAACGGATTTTTTTTCAAAAACCGTTTTCAAAATGTTTTGAACTACTCTCCTCGATTTTAAAAGAAATCAATCAATCATTATAAAAAAAAGTCACAGATTTAAGAGAAAAGTTGTTTTGATAAATAAAGACTCGATGTTTTGTCATCGACCTTATTTACCCCCTTAAACCCCTCCATAAACAGCGCATTTACACAGTTTATATTTTATTTTGGATGAAACCACCAAAAGCAAAGGAGGGGCCGTTCCTCCGCAGTTCGTGGCAAGGTGGGAGAGGCCAAGCTCTTTATTGTCCGCGCCCGCGCTTCAAACTTTCTTCTGGTTTCCAACACCTGAACGCTGCGGAAGTCCGGACGCGGATAATAAAGAGCGTTTCTCAGCACACCTTAACTGTGAGGCCGGAGTCAAAGGATCCCTGTGAGTGAAAAATCGATTCTCTATCATAGACGTAGCTGGGACAAGCCTAGAGAACTTGCCCAGGATTCAATCATCGCTTGAAGTTCCGATAGTTTGTAAATCGTACATTGTAATTCTTTATTTTTTCGGAGGACATTAAAACTCAACTCTTTGTATTCACTAAATAATCTAATAAATTTAACCAGTTAATTTATCTAATTAGCTTTACTAGTTGAACCTAATATAACTTTACCCAGGACGCAGTATAGAGAGAAGGTGACATGATATTCGAGTTGTCAAGTATCACAGAGGTCCTAAAACTCTAAAATAAATCAATACGTTGAGTCTTAATAAATACTCGAGTTTAATAGATACTTAATAGATAAAGTTTAATAGTTTTTATGGATCTTTTAAAAACAATGTGTAAGTTTAAAAAATCTGAATAATATGAAATCCTCAACGATACGTTGTCTAGCTGAAATAAACTGTAGTCATACAACTTTAAAACGCGATGTCTATAGATAAGACACACACGGCCCGCCTGAACCGACAAAAAAAAAGTCGTTTCCCTTCATATCTGAAAAACGATTCTGATTCTTCATAGTTTTCTGAAGAAAAAAACACTGAAATGTAAATCGCATGAGGTGCCGTTTTCTTTTGCGGCCTTAAATACTAAATGCTATTCATAAGATAATTTAGTTTTTATTTATCAATTAAAAGTTAATTATAAATTACTGGGGTGTTTTTAATCAAGCCTCTTTTCATTATATAAAATTTTTTTTTATTAAGTACGTTTATTTAACCAATTTTTAACGCTTACTCCGAGTCAGTATAATTTTTTTTTTTTTTAATTTGACAGCATTTAAAAAAAAATTTTAGTTCCTTTTTTAGTGCTTTTTGTAATTTTAAGGTATACGTTAAAATAAAACAATGCTTATTACTAAACTAGAAGATACTTTTTCCCATAGCAGTAAATATTAACATCGAAAAAGTCAAACTTAATTTTATAAAATTTAAAATATTTAAAATATATTTTTAATTAGTTCAAAATATAAAAACTTTTTTGTTACATCTTGTTAGAAATACGGTATGGTGAAAGGTAAATAAATAAGTTTAACACAATAAATTACGGTGAAACGACGATGCTCTATTTATTCAAAACTGCAATCTCTAAATTATACGTCTAACTCTTAATGCGGCTGCACGCAGACTGCTGGACCACATGTCCACGCAGTAACCACGGTAGTTTTCTCTTTGACCTATCGATCACTGCGCTCTCTGCGCTTACCAGATTATTTGAAGACTCTCGAATACTTTTAACACTCCCTCCTTCGAGAGACGTAAAATTTTACTTTATAATACTTCAAATTTTCTATTATAGTTTATAATTTAATAATATATCTATAAAATCAACCTCTAAATAAATTACTTAATCTTCAATAGTACTCTCTATAAGTTATTTGGTTTAGTCATCCATATCATCTATAATGGCACAAATTTCACTCTGGTTTTAAGTATCAAATTCTTTCTATTTTATAAGATATTACTAAAAGAAATTATCCATCTATAACATGTTACTAAAAATTACAAAGATTGCATTTTCAAGATGTAATATAAAATATTAAACTCTATAAAATTTAATTTAAATGTATTTGAATTTTTAGCTCAAGCTTAATGAAAAGTTAGTCAAAATTAAATTAAATAAGAATGTTTTAGTTTTATCATAAAAATATAAAATCAATATAAAAATTATTTTGACGTCTGAAACAATTTAAAACAAAATATACTTTGGTAAATAAAAATCTAACTATTTTAATAATAATATCTTCTATAATAATTTGGATGCTCTCGTTGGTTTACTCTATGGTAGCGATAGTAGTAGCCATCACGGATGTAAACATAGAAAAATATGCAAGAAATATAAAAAATTAAATCAATTTGCTCTAATTACAAGTTTAACAGCATAGCTCTAAATTTTGCATGTTTATCGAAAGCTAGTGGTTTTGTAAATATGTCAGCACGGTTTTCACGTGTGCTTATCCATCGAATCTCTACCCGACCCTGAGACGCACAAGATTTAACAAAGTCTCCATGAGTTTCAGCCATATTTCTTTTTCTACCTTCTCTCTTTCTGAACTCTAAGTTAGCTCTAATTACTTCTATACTATCATCAAAATATTTTAATTTATTTCAACCTTCTATTTGAGTATTATTTACCGTGGCTCTATTATTACACCAAACAATCGCAGGGTACATCGTCACACCCATCATATCTCTCAGTGCTTTGCCCAATGATATTATCTCACTACACGTCTCGCTCATCGTTACATCCTCAGCTCCACATGTCGATGGATGAGGAAAAACTTGCTTATGGCTTCTCCAAGAAACTGGATCACCAAATAATTTAACCACATATCCACACGTAGACATGAGTCCCAAATTATCACAAAAACTCGCGTCAGTAAGAGCTTCCATGCCTTGATCTTTCGCTCTAAACGTAAATTCCATATCTATTGTCCTTTTTGCATAACCAAATAATCTCTCTACATCTTCCTAATCTTCCACTGTTGCTTCTTACTGCCTTCTGGCCAAATAATTTACAGAATAAATCATATCAGAAACATTTGCTAAATATAACAAGCTCCCGATAGCTTCTCTATAAGGTACTTTAATATTAATTGGAGCTCCAGACTCATCTTTATTCTTTAATTAATGTTTTCTCGCGTGTTTAATTATCATTGGTGTTCTCACTGAATAACAGTTTTCAAAATTAAATCTTTTCAAAATTTTCTCTATATAGTCTTTCTGTGTAATAGTTAAATTTTTATTTTCTCTATATCTCGTAATTTTCATCCCTAAAAACATCTTTGGTTCTCCCAAATCTTTCACCATAAAAATTCTACTTAAACAAGTTTTAATCTCTCTCAATTTTTCTTTAGAATTACTTGCTATTAACATGTCATCTACATACAATACAATTAAAGCTTTATCAGTTCCATGTTCGCAAGTAAATAAACAAGGCTCGTTTTGATCAGACTCAAATTCCAACTTTCAAACTTCTGTGGTAAATTTAACATTCCATCTTTTCGGACTCACTTTCAACCCATACAAAGATTTTAATAACTTACAAACTTTCTTTTTCTTTAAACCTTCATCACACTCTACACCTTCTGAAATCTCCATATAAATTTCTTCCTCTGATTCTCCATTTAAAAAGGCCGTTTTCACGTCCATTTGACAAGCTTCCAAGTTCTCTCTATTTATAATAGCTAAAGCCGTTCTTACTATAGATAGTCTCGAAACTGGCACATATGTCTCTCTCAACTCATACTCATTTTGATCTTTAAATCCTCTAATTACTCATCTCGCTTTATACGTCGTTTCACCCTTCTCATTTTGCTTTCTCTTATAAACCCATTTACTATCTATAACTTTCTTTCATTGAACTCAACTCTTCCATCATTGCATTTTTCCAATCATATTTCTCTCTAGAATTCATTGTCTCTCTATAGCTAGTTATATCTCTATTTAAATTTGCAAACATTGCGAATTTCAATTCATCTTCCTCCAACTTGTTAGCTTCTGACCTTTGAGCTTCGTTCTCGTTCACATTTTTCCTCTTTTCGCCATATAATTTAAATATTATATTCTTCAAATCAAGTGCTTTGGATTCGAAATATTCAAAACTATTATCTTCTAATTCGTGGATCGTTTCGTGGATTTTTTCGCGTGGATTTTTCGTCGTGGATTTTTTCATGTAATCGTGCTCTAGCACGCGTTTCAGTAAACGGTAGCTTTCTCATTTTTGCAAAAATACAAACTTCACAATCTAAAATATTATTGTTAAATTCCCCCCCCCCCCTCAACTCTTCTATACTTTTTTGCAAATATTTTAAATAACCGATTGAAGCATGACCCAATCTCACATGCCATAACGTACCATCATCTACCTTATACTTATTATTCTCTGCATTAAGTGGCTCATTAACATACTTCTCTCTTACTTCATCTAAAGCTCTAATTTTTTCTGCATCTAACATTTTTCTACCAAAGATATTTTCATTCAAATCAAAATCAATAATTTCTCTATTTAAATTTCGCGTCTCTCTTTTAGTTTCAAGCTCCATAATCTCCCTCCCAATCTCAGATGGATGTGCTTCAATTTCAGTCATCATCTCACTTTCTCCCTCCGAATTTAATGACTCCACATAACTACCTTCTATCTGAGATTGCCTCAGGAGCTCTTCTACCGTACTGATTGATGCTTTACACGTATATTCATCAAAAGTTACTTCCAACACTCTCCCTCCATCATAAACACTCAAATAAATCACCCAATTTGGCTTAGAATAAATTCCCGATAAATAAACTTTGTGTGTGACTATCAAAAATTTTTAAAATTTTATCATCCAAATAAACTCCAAAACCAGACTCCGCAAAACGTCTTAAGGAAATTAAATTATCACTTACAGCTTTTGCAGTTATAACATTACATAATTTTATTATTTTGTTGTCATCTAATTTCGAAAATAAAAGCTTATCTCCTCTACCATCAATTTTAATACCAGCAGTATTATTCTTATTAGCACACTTAATTACTTCTCCTCTACTTTTTCTAAAATTGAAAAGAATCATCCCTTTCCCAACAATATGATCTGTCGCGCCCGAATGAGCAATAAAAGTTATATCACACTTTCTCAAACCATTCTTCTCAAACATACCTGTAGTTGCCTGGTTGGCTTTCGTTGGCTGATTTCCTGCCTTGCCCCGCTGAGGACTCACCTGAGCTCCCGGTTGACCAGGAGTGTATGGTCTAGCATATGGCTTAAATGACCTTCCTCTACCTCGATTAATAAAACCTCTACCTCTTGGAAAATTACAAAAATATCCTCTACCTCTCTCTCTTTCGATCCGCGACCTCTGCCTCTATTAACAAAACCTCGCGAGCCTCTTCCTCTCAAATTATTACCTTTATAATTATTGTCTTCTACTGACTTGTCAGCCCCAGCGTTAGGGCAGTTCGACGCTGTATGGTACTGAAGGCTTTTACAAATGTAGCAAAGCCACTGACCAGTACTCTTCAACCAGCACTTCTCCGACACATGACCAGGTTCATTACATTTATAACATATGCCTCTCATTCTATCTTTCTTAAAAGCACGGTTGGCAACAGCCCCTTTAGAATTTTGAGTTCCATCACCTCCATTTTTTATGCTTCTTGCTGTAAAATGAATAGTTTCATATTCTCCACACTCATCTCTTTATTATTAATTGTTTGTAAAATTTCAGTGGTTACTAATTCCGGCATTACTCCAGATACAGCGTTATAAAAAGTTGTTTTCTGGTCTTCAGAAGACATGATTTTACCTTCACAAAACTCTATTTCTCTAACTATTTGTTCAAATCTCTCAATAAATTCTTTTACTTTTTCTTTCGGTTTCATTTTTAAAGTATATAATCTAGCACGAATTGCTACTGGAGTAAAATTAGTTTCAGCGCGTCTATAATTTTTCAATTTCTCAATAATTTCTTTTGGACCCTCAATATTTAAAATTCTTTTATGATAATTTTCATCGACTCTATTAATTAAAATGTCTCTAACTTTATTTATTCTTTTACTTTGCATCTCTTCAGAATAATTTTACTTGGTCTTACATTGTCATCAATAACATCTAATAAATCTAAAATTCTTAATTTCGATCTCAAAGAATCCATCCATACAGTTAAATCCATTTTTGAAGTTAATTTATCATTACTTTTATCCGAACTATTATCTAAATTATTCATTTCTAGACTTTTATGCATTTCTGACAAAGTCGCGTTTAAACTGTTTCTCGAACTTAACTCTAATACATCTATAGTACTCCTATTTGAGGCTTCTAAAAATGTCGAGTTTAAAACGTTTCCTCTATTTACCTGGCCTTCACTCATTTTTCTCAACGCTCCCATCATCTATTTTGTGGCCTCAGCTAAACCCTTGACCATCTCCATACAAAATTTTTCCGCCTGAGTTTTACCCATTGGATGTAAGACGGGCAACGGTGGCATAGAGTCTGCTGTTGACTTCTCCTAGTTTGAGTTGAACCAGGCTGCTGCTACTCATCGACTCAGTTAACCTCTACCTGGGCCGGAACTTGGCTGTCAGGATGTGATAGGGGTAGCAGGGTTATCGCAGCTATTTTGGCATCCTCTACCAAAAAACCTCTAAGATCCTCTGGTAAGGTAAAGATACCAGTTATGATCACAAAAATCGCTACTCTTCAGCATTTTGAATTTTATTGAAAAAACAAAGCATGTTAGACTAAATCTTTTTTTACATACTTAAATTTTAGGTTTTTAGGAACTTAAATAAATTTTTTTCATACGAAATTGTATTTATTTATTGAATAATCAATGTTTAAAGACAAGACCTTTTGGCCCCAGTTTATTAGACAAGTTCAGCTTGGGCCCCAGTTTATGGAACACTTTTACCCGTAAAATCCTGTCTGTGATTTACGTACCCCAGTTGATGGAACGGTTTATCTAATTTGTGGTTAGATTTGTAATTTTTTCTCATTTGGGAGCGATGAAACCCTCGAATTTTGACGATTCCGTTCCATCAACTGGGGTACTTAAGTCACAGACGTGATTTTACGTGTAAAAGTGTTCCATAAACTGGGGTCAAAGCTGAAGTTGTCTAATAAACTGGGGCCTTGACTTTAAAAAGGGACATAAAAGATCTAGACTTTAAACATTAATTATTCAATAAATAAATACAATTTTCATAAAAAAAAAATTATTTAAGTACCTAAGAACCTAAAATTTAAGTATGTAAAAGAAGATTTAGTCTAACATGTTTTGTTTTTTCAATAAAATTCAAAATGCTGAAAAGTAGCGATTTTTGTGATCATAACTGGTATCTTTATCTTATGGACCACCAATCAACTTCTTGAACAATAACTTCTGTAGAAAAACGTCTATTAAATGTTTGGATTTCTCTATATATTTGATCTACTCTATACTCTAACTTTCTACAGAATTAATTATTGTCAATTTTATTACTCCACTTTATTATTTACAAATAAAAATTAAAATTTTACCTCCAGTTTTAGGAAATATTTCACTAAATTTCTGACTTGTAGCATCTATGATACCATATTGCCTGTACATCTTTTGGAGCCGCAGCCTATAGGCTTTCAAATTTTCCATCGCATCTGGCATATCAAAACTGACATTTGTGGCACTCTCATTCGCAGTAGTTGATTCGTCCATCTGCATTTGGCTCTCTTGCCCTAACACCAAATTCTCCATTCGGTTCAGTTCTTTGTCAAACTCACTCATTTTTTTCCACTCTATAATATACCAAACATTATTAATCTTTAAGGTTGATGCAGATTTTGAGTTATTTTATTTTTTATTTTTTCTTTTATTTTTATTCAACGTCTTACATTATAAATCATCAAATATATATTCTTTTTTTTCTTTTTTTTTTTTTTTTATACCAGTTCAACGATAAATTGTTACTACCAACTGAAAGTGAAACTAGTAAACTCAAAATCTTAAACTTCAAGATATGTGCCGTAATCACACGTACGACTCCTTAATGGTGAAGTTTAGCGTTGCCACTCAATTCAATGATCAAGGAGTTGGCCATCGCACGTGCAACCCCGGAAAAATACCTCTCAGTTTTAACCAACATTCAGAATTATGTTGTACTCAGCGTCCTTCTAAACCTCGGCGTGATAATGTCATTTTTCTTTCACAAATTTATACACCATCTATAACAAAAATTGAGACATCATCACTATATTTTTAATTTTTGCATTCAACCTCCCTGGATTATTTATATCATTTTCAACCACACCTGATTAATATCAATTTTACCTTTCAATTTTAATTTCCGAAGGAACGAAAAAAAAAAATCTTTATAATCTCAAAAATTCAATCACATTGCATAACAATAACAAATTTAAGCCTTAAAAAAACATTTTAAAATTAAAAAAAATATCATCTCATAGTTATTCTAATCCGAGAATGATAAAAAAATTACTCTCTGCTCTCGTTCAAAAATCTCCAAGCACGATATCGAACACTACAAAGAAATAAAAACTCAAAAAGAAATAGTCTCATTCTCAGTACCACTAATCTAAATTAAACTCTATAATCAATAAATTAACATAATTTTTAACGAAAATCAATTATAGCGACTTTAAAAATTAATTATTGTTGAACAAAAATGTCTGCAGTTTCTTTCTTTCCTTTCTAAACCCAAACTCTATAAATTTTCTTTAAAAAAACTTCTCTTACTTCTATTTTTCACTTTTACTTACTTTGTTACAAATCCAGAAATCTTCTCAGTCACCAAATACTTGATTCTTTGTTCTCGTCTGCGTGCCTTCTATAATCACCGAGAATTTCAAAAAATTTTCACCAACACTTTAAACAATAAAAAAAACTAAAAATTCACTTTTAGCGTACGCAAGCCCATAAACTGTTAGAAACAAGGTATGGTGAAAGGTAAATAAATAAGTTTAACTCAATAAATTACGGTGAAACGATGATGCTCTCTTTATTCAAAACTGTAATCTCTAAATTATACGTCTAACTCTTAATGTGGCTGCACGCAGACTGCTGGACCACACGTCCAAACAGTAACTACGGAAGTTTTCTCTTTGACCTGTCGATCACTGCGCTCTCTGTGCTTACCAGATTATTTGAAGACTCTCGAATACTTTTAACACATCTTTTTGAATCTTTTATTTTAATCAATATTTTTCTAATAATAATGATAATTAAAACCTTCATTTTTTATGAACGATCAATATTCATTGATTAACATATGTACAAGATGAAGTACATAAAATAAAATGAAATTTTTGTTGAATTTACATAAACTCAATATTACATGAAATACTTATGTTAAAAAAAAATTTATTTTTTTGGCTTGACTAACAACGATCTTATGTCTATTTTTAATTGTGTATTTCTTTTTTTATCAAAATAGAAATTACTCAGCGCCCAAGTGCGCACGGACCCTTATTTATTGCTTTTGCAAAAGAAATTTTTGTCAAATAAAATAAAAAATTCTAACTCCATCAGTTTTTAAGCGCGCAAGCGCGCATATGAAAAAAACAAAAAAGATAACCTCAAATGCACTTTTCGAATATTTTAATAACTCCTTCACCAATCAGCTCAGGAATAAATTGTTTACGCAATATGGCGATAGCTCTCTTTTATAAAGGGATCTTTTGAATTGTTCAAAAAGAATTCGCTCGGTCGATAAGTCCGATCTGCTATACCGACCGAGAAAATTTACCGATCAAAGTTGTGGTAAGTAAAAGCTCGCTATCAATTATTGTTCAAATAAAAACGGTGGATTGTAAGGTTTTTTTGAACGAGATCTAGTTAAAATTAGTTGATAAATAATAAAAACATATTGTTTATAATAAAAAATTTTCGAAGGTGTGGTTTCCGCGAGAGCAAAGTTCACGCAAAAAGATAAAACTAAAAAATGGAGTGTAAATTCACCAAAGATTACCAGGCAACTCATGACGAGAGTAGATATAAGATTTGTTTTCTGTGTCTTCAAAAAACTGAGAAAATGTATGCAATCAGTGATTCTTTAGAGAGAAGTTAAGTGGGAGCTTAAGAAAATGTGAGCTTGGTTGTGATGAATGATAAATTCGTTTTCATGCCAGGTAGAACTGGTTCAAACTTGTTTTTACGATTGCGGGCTAACAAATGCCTTTCAGAGGGTCTTTTTCGACGTAATGAAATTATATTTATATCGGTCCAACATTCTCAAAGATTTTCGAAATGTTGAATTCTATTATTTACTGGAAAATTCCAAAGGTTTAGATGATAAAAAAGCATATAATCGAGTCAGCCATATATAATATAATTAGTAATCCTAAGATAAAAGAGAGAACCCAAAAAGAATGTCAGCATTTTATTCGTGATGTGATTGGTTGAAGAATAAAATTTAAAATTTGAGTTTTTATTTTTAGATTTTTTATTACAATTCATTTAGAGAATAGATTTGATAAAAAATAATTATTTCATCGAGCATTCAAAATTATCTGATTAAAATATGAAAATAATAATAATTAGTATTGTTTTGCATGCTCGCGTCGTGAGATTTGTTAAAGTAAAATGTAAATCTTATAAATGAATTTGTTGCTTAATTAAACAAAATCTCAACTAGATTAAATTAATCTTTATTTTAAAATAAATTACAGACGAACAAGAAAATATATTCGGACACGCTCTTTTTTGGAATTACAATTATTATTATAATATTCGAACGGTTGCTAACGGTCTTATAAAAAACAAAAAATTAAAATAAAACGCGAGCGCTAACCTCTTTGGTCTGAACGTCCCCGTTTCTCAATAACGTGACGTTGGTCTCCGCATTTCGAAGTCAACGTTCGATCAAGAGACAAATGTGGCCCCAGTGAACGCCAGACACTGTGCACACGACCGAAAACTTAAAACTCTAAATAAGTTTTCAGGCGAAGTAGTGCTCTCAAATAAATTAATAAAAGATAAACTTATTAAATTCATAATAAATGAAGTCACTCAAGTATTACAACTAAATCATTCAAAACGCACCACACTCAGTCATACCGCACACCTCGTTCAGTTACTCTCTCCCCCCCGTACAAAACTTACATGTTTTTACACAGAAATTTTAACAAGTTTGCAAACAGGACGTTCCATGATTCGCCCACCGGATCGTAGGTGTACTCTATACCAGAGTTGGGCAAGTATCCGAAGTTGAAATTTCGGATACTTTTGGGCTTTCGAAAAGTATCCGAAAAAAGTATCTTCGGATATTTTTCAATTTTTAAAAGTATCCGAAATAAGTATCTTCGGATACAAGATAAATTTCATGAAAGTATCTTCAGATACAAGATACATTTCAAAAGTATCCGAAAAAAGTATCTTCGGATACTTTTGATTTTTTGAAAAATCATCTTCGGATACTTTTTTTTTTTTGAAAAAATATCTTCTGATATTTTTTAAACTTGAAAAGTATCCGAAAAAAGTATCTTCGGATACTTTCATAATCGAAATATAACCGAACATACTTTTTGTGACATAAAAATTTTATTGAATTCAGGAGTTGGTTCAAAAAGTAATTTTTTTTTTTGTTTTGCAAAAACTTATATGCTATAAAGTATTTTAAATCCTTTTATAATCCTTAGCACCCGTTCGACCGTCCCCAACAATTTCCAATCACGTTTTTAATAATTTTTTTTTTTTTAATTTTTTTTTTTCATTTGATTTTGGTTATTGTGCTCATTAGTAAAAAAAGTTAAATTTTTTAACTGTATAAAATTTTTTTGTCACAAAAAGTATGATCGGATATATTTCGATTATGAAAGTATACGAAGATACTTTTTTCGGATACTTTTCAAATTTAAAAAGTATCCGAAGATGATTTTTCAAAAAAAAAAAAGTATCCGAAGATGATTTTTCAAAAAATCAAAAGTATCCGAAGATACTTTTTTCATATATTTTTGAAATGTATCTTGTATCTGAAGATACTTTCATGAAATTTATCTTGTATCCGAAGATACTTTTTTCGGATACTTTAAAAAATTGAACAGTATCCGAAGATACTTTTTTCGGATACTTTTGAAATGTATCTTGTATCTGAAGATACTTTCATGAAATTTATCTTGTATCCGAAGATACTTTTCTCGGATACTTTTAAAAATTGAAAAATATCCAAAGATACTTTTTTCGGATACTTTTCGAAAGCCCAAAAGTATCCGAAATTTCAACTTCGGATACTTGCCCAACTCTGCTCTATACACTTCGCCCTCGCTATTCGGATGCAATTCCGTTATGACACCTTTTCGCCAAACGTTTCTAGGCATTTCATTATCTACAATTAAAACTAGATCACCCACACATAAAACGTTCTCAGACTTGGAGTCAAACCATTTTTTACGAGGTAAGAGAGTCGGCACATATTCACGAATCCAGCGATACCAAAACGCGTCCGCGAAATGTTGGGCTAAATGCCATTGTTTTCTCAAACATTTTTCACCGGCTTCGTAATGTCTCAATCTAACCATCCCTGACGAGGACCCAAAAAGAAAATAATTTGGGGTGAGTGCCTCTCGGTCATGCGGGTCAAGTGAAACATGGGTTAAAGGCCTCGAATTCACCGAGTGTTCCACCTCAGCTAAAATTGTAAGCAGAGTTTCATCGCTTTGAGCATGTCCTTTCAAAATGAATGTAAGGCATTCTTTAACTGACCTTACTAACCTCTTCCAAGCTCCACCCATATGACTTGCAGTTGGAGGATTGAACTTCCAATCTTTCTTATGCTTCAAAGGAAAGGCAGCCCTTTTTTTCCTCCCCTATCCATACTATTTAAAGCTTCTCTTAACTCTGAGCTTGCACCATGGAAGTTCGTCCCGTTGTCACTATAGATCGACATCGGCCATCCCCTTTTTGCAGCCAATCTTTCAACTGCCATTATTGTCGAGTCTGCACTTAAAGAGTGTGCAATATCTAACCATATAGCTCTTGTGGTCAAGCAAGTAAATAAAACTCCCCACCGTTTTTCTCTACGACGACCTACCTTTACTAACATTGGACCAAAATCATCCAAACCACAAAACGAAAATGGTCTCAATTTATAACCTAGCCGCGCCGGGGGTAAATTACCCATTCGTGGTTGTTTAAGAAGGCCCCTGACCAAACGGCATAGGTTGCATTCATGAACAATACTCCGCAAACACCTGCGAAAACCCAAGATCTAAAAGTTCTGCTTCAACTCATTGATCACAGCTTCGTGGTTCTTATGAAAATGTATATCGTGGTAGTGACAGATCAAAAGTCGAGTGACAGGGTGATTTGAATCTTAAATTACTGGTTGAAACAAATCGCGAGAGCCAGGAAAATATTTTAATCGACCTCCTACTCGAAGCAAACCCTGATCGTCAATAAAAGGAGACAATGAAAGAATGCGACTGTCTCTCGGCAAAAGTCGCGATTTTTCAATAGCAGTAATTTCTTTGCTAAAACTAACTGACTGGATTTCCCAAAACCATAAAATTTCCGCAAACAGGTGTCTCTAGATCTCTCTCTAGATCTGTTCTAGAATCATGAATTCCTTGAAATATATCAAGAGCTTTCACAGTCAGCATCGTTGCTTTAATTAACCTATACCATGAAGAAAATCTAACGTAATCAGGAAGAATCTCGAATTTTCCACCCTCACGATTCAAAATAAATACGTTGTGAGTTTTTCCTTTAAGTTCGCGATCATCAACAACGAATCCTCTTCCCTCCCTTTCCACAGGCCAAAATTCTTCTGATTCCCGAAGAAATGATGGACCAAGAAACCATCGGCTGTTTGACTGTAAACTTTCTGGCGCTAAACGAGTTGCATCATCTGCAGGATTATTTGCGGTATCAACCGACCTCCACTCCGCGGGTTTAGATTTTTCGGCGATCTCACCTAATCGATGCATAACAAATGTTTTATAATCTCGGGGATCTGACCTTATCCATCGTAATACCGTTCGCGAATCAGACCAAAAAACTCGTCGGCTTATGCAGAATTCATGTTCGCTTCCTACCGTCCCAGCTAACTTAACTGCGAGTAACGCGGCTTGCAGTTCTAAACGTGGAATCGAGCATGGTTTAATGGAAGCTACACGACTTTTCGCTATAATTATTGCCGTATGTACCTTAGAATTTTTATACAAAAATCGCCAATACCCGACCGCTGAGTATGCCTTTTCACTTGCATCACAAAAAAATGTAGTTCTATGGATTCGATCATTCCGCCTTGAATTTGATAACAACGTGGTATTTCACACGCCTCTACTTTTTCAAAATCATTCAACCAAGCCTTCCAAGATGGAAAATCGTCCTCACACAAAAAATCATCCCAACCAATATTACTCATCCACACTTTCTGCATCAATACACGTGATCGAATAGTAAATGGAGACAATAGACCCAAAGGATCGAACAACGACATTATCACACTCAAAAATTCTCTCTTGGTAGGTTTTCGAACACAGTTCCGTAAATCGGCAGGGAATTTAGTTTCACTGAATCTAAAAACAAGAGAATCGGAGCTGGTAAGCCACTGCAAGCCTAAAACACGTTCCTCGCGGTCCTCAAAGAAATTCGCAGTTTTAGGTAAGTCAACTTGCTTTACTGACTCCAAAACACTCGGTTGGTTACTTGCCCAACCGTGCATTTCCCAGCCAGCAGCCGCATTAATCTCAATGACTTTCGCAATTTCACTCATAGCCTCACTAATAGTTTTGTAACAATTAAGGAAATTGTCCATGTAGGTATCTTCCTCCACACTTTCCGCAGCCTCAGGGTAAATTCTCCGAAAAAATTTCGCGTTTCTATTTTTTATGTACAAAGCTATGCAAGGTGAACATTTTACTCCAAAAAAAATAGAGCTCATCAGTTTTTCTTGAGGTTCGATCGACCGATCCCTTCCCCTCCACAGAAATCTTTGCGCATCACGATCTCTATGAAAAACTTTTATTTTCAAAAACATATCTTTCATATCTCCCTTAACTGCCACAAATTCCTGTCTGAATCTCATTAAAACCCCTAACAAACATTTTAACAAATCTGGACCGGCCAATAACAAATCATTGAAACTTATGCCGTTTGACTTAGCAGCAGCATCGAAAACCAGTCGGACTTTCCCGGGTTTATTCACATTCTGAACTCCGAAATGCGGTAAATACCACACGCGTCCCTCTGGTTTTCCTGGAGCTGGAATCGCATATCTTTGCTCAAATAGCCGATCCATTTCCTTATAATATAATTCCGCATATTGTTTATCCCGATCAAGTTTCCTTTCTAACGAATAAAGCCAGCTTAAAGCAATACCACGGCTAAACGGAAGAAGTTCATCATCGTCCTTCCATAACAAACCAACTTCCCATGAGTTACCGACGCGTTTACTTGTCCGATCCAAAATTTCAAGCACACGTTTGTCGTTATCATTAATACGAGGTCGCGGACTTATACCCAAAGAATCTAAATCGAAACTTTCCAAGACTAAATTGTGTAAGTCATCCTTCCCTGATTCCCCTTTGTTTAAAAAATTTACAGATTCAGAATTTCGAGAATAAGATTTGCTAGTGTATTTTCCATGAATAGACCACCCCAAACAACAACATGAAAGAACCAAATTGTGATCACTAAAAAAAATGGTCTCTAGATTTACAATCAAATTTACATGGTCTTGCCCTAGTAAAATTTATGGCTTGCTATCAAAAGGTGATACTTTAACCCCAGTTTCATTCTCACATAAACGAGAAACATCTTCCGACAATCGACTTGTGGGCAAAGATAGATCTTCAACGACAAGAATATCTCTAAATTTAAAAATTTCCCCTGCCACCTTCACGTCAACCGAAACCTTACGCGATGCCGTCAAAATCGGAGCTTCGTGACCGACTCTCTTTAACCTTACATTCACATTCTCAGTCGGTAAATTTAATCTTTCAACTACGCTTTTACTTATAATTGATATAGTCGCTCCCTCATCCAACAATACATAATTTATCTCCGTTTTTCTTTCACCAATCACTGCAACAGAAACAATTTTAAACATAACAGTTTCATACAGTCATTTTGACTTTCTGCCTTTTGACGTAGAATGGTCAGAAGGAGCTGCAGTGGCTACATTTTCTCTCGAACTATTTGACGTTTGCTGCACGGAAATATGTTTTGAATCGGAATTAAAATGCAAAATTTTGTGATGTTGACGGACACATTTGTCACAAGCCACCTTTGAAGGAAAAACATCACGATTATGACCTGAACCTAAACATCTAAAACAAAGATTTGAGCTGCGTAAAAATTTCCATCTTTTACTCAATAACTCACGAGAGAAATCCCGACAATTAGCGATAAAATGTTCTCGCCCGCAATAAGAACACTTAGTATCGTTCACGAGTTTGTTATGATCCGGAACTGAAACGTCAGCAACAGTGAATACACATTTCTCTCCCGGACGAGAAGAACGAGAGATTTCTGGAATTAAATTTCTACGCGAGCTAGAAATTCCGGGTAAATCCACGATACCAGCCTGTGCAGCTACTTCTGCCTCACGATTGATAAAATTTGAAGTAATTTCAAGCAGTGCACTTTTTTCTTCGTTATTCGCTACAGCCGCATACTTTGCATAGTCACAGAGCATAGATTCTGGAATTTTATTCAAAATTTCCATACAAAACTAAGGACTATATAAATAGCCGCAATCTCTCAAAATTTTAATCGCAGAAACTGCTCCTCTCAATTTTAAAGCAAACTTCATAATATCTGCATTTCCAGAATCTAGTCTTGGTAGCTTTTTTATATCTTTCACAATATTTTCAAGAATTACTGACTTATTACCGAATCGCAATTCCGAAATTCGCATAATTTCATTGGAACTACAATTTGATGCAAAGTAGGTACTCGCAATCTGTCTCGCATCATCTTTCAAAGCTTCATGCAAACGAATAACATTCTCGCCGTCAGTGTAGTTTCCTAGTTTTGTCGAAGACTCATACACGTGCTTAGAACGCACCACTCTATAGGATTCCCGGAAAAATACGGAAGTTTTTTGATGGTAATGCGATTAAAATATCCCGAGTTTATTCCCGTGGAAGGAGATTCTCTCACGACCGACATGGTATTCTCAATCGCGTTTGCTAAACGATTTATTGGATCTTCATTACCCGCGCTAAAAGATTGATTTCGAGCATTCCCGTTAACATTAATTTCCGGTCGCTCAACATTCAAATATCTAGAACCGTCACAAAAATCATTCCAGCGCGACTCGCAAGCTAAATTCTCAGATAATGTGTGGCCCTAGCAATCACTCGCGTAATCTTCCACTAGGTGCGCCTTGATTAGATCTCAATGCAATTCAGCATCTTCAACTAGCGACGAGCATCGACGACGAGCAGCAGCGTCCTGTGAAGAGCTTTGATGACGAACAGTTTAAACTGGCGACGAGCCTCGATGACGAGCGGCATCGTCCCTTGAAGAGCCTTGATGCCGAGCAGCAGCATCCGGTAACGAACCTCGATGACAGACACTTAGAGCAGGCGACAAGCGTCGATGTCGAGCAGCAGCATCCGGTGACGAACCTCGATGACGGACACTCAGAGCAGGCGACAAGCGTCGATGCTGAGCAGCAGCATCCGGTGACGAACTTCGATGACGATCAGTAACGTCCCGTGAAGAGCTTCGAAGACGGACACTCCCAGCTAGCGACGACCCACGATGACAAGCGGCAGCGTCTCGTGAAGAGCCTCGATGACGGACGTGTTCAGCTGGCGACGAACCTCGATGACGGACACTCAGAGCAGGCGACAAGCGTCGATGCTGAGCAGCAGCATCCGGTGACGAACCTCGATGACAAGCAGCAGCGTCTCGTGAAGAGCCTCGATGACGGACGATCTCAGCTGGCGACGAACCTCGATGACGAGTGGTCCCAACTGGCAATGAGCCTCGATGTCGAGCGGCAGCTCCCCGTGAAGAGCCTTGATGACGGACGTTCTCAGCTGGTGACGAACCTCGATGACGGACACTCAGAGCAGGCGACAAGCGTCGATGTCGAGCAGCAGCATCGAGTGACGAACCTCGATGACGGACACTCAGAGCAGGTGACAAGCGTCGATGCCGAGCAGCAGCATCCGTTGACGAACCTCGATGATGGACACTCAGAGCAGGCGACAAGCGTCGATGCCGAGTAGCAGCATCCGTTAACGAACCTCGATGATGGACACTCAGAGCAGGCTACAAGCGTCGATGTCGAGCAGCAGCATCCGGTGACGAACCTCGATGACGGACACTCAGAGCAGGCAACAAGCGTCGATGTCGAGCAGCAGCATCCGGTGACGAACCTCGATGACAAGCAGCAGCGTCTCGTGAAGAGCCTCGATGACGGACGATCTCAGCTGGCGACGAACCTCGATGACGAGTGGTCCCAACTGGCAATGAGCCTCGATGTCGAGCGGCAGCTCCCCGTGAAGAGCCTTGATGACGGACGTTCTCAGCTGGTGACGAACCTCGATGACGGACACTCAGAGCAGGCAACAAGCGTCGATGCCGAGCAGCAGCATCCGGTGACGAACCTTGATGACGGACACTCAGAGCAGGCAACCAGCGTCGATGCCGAGCAGCAGCATCCGGTAACGAACCTTGATCACGGACACTCAGAGCAGGCAACCAGCGTCGATGCCGAGCAGCAGCATCCGGTAACGAACCTTGATCACGGACACTCAGAGCAGGCGACAAGCGTCGTTGCCGAGCAGCAGCATCCGGTGACGATCCTCGATGACGGACACTCAGAGCAGGCGACAAGCGTCGTTGCCGAGCAGCAGCATCCGTTGACGAACCTCGATGATGGACACTCAGAGCAGGCGACAAGCGTCGATGTCGAGCAGCAGCATCCGGTGACGAACCTCGATGACAAGCAGCAGCGTCTCGTGAAGAGCCTCGATGACGGACGATCTCAGCTGGCGACGAACCTCGATGACGAGTGGTCCCAACTGGCAATGAGCCTCGATGTCGAGCGGCAGCTCCCCGTGAAGAGCCTTGATGACGGACGTTCTCAGCTGGTGACGAACCTCGATGACGGACACTCAGAGCAGGCAACAAGCGTCGATGCCGAGCAGCAGCATCCGGTGACGAACCTTGATGACGGACACTCAGAGCAGGCAACCAGCGTCGATGCCGAGCAGCAGCATCCGGTAACGAACCTTGATCACGGACACTCAGAGCAGGCGACAAGCGTCGTTGCCGAGCAGCAGCATCCGGTGACGATCCTCGATGACGGACACTCAGAGCAGGCGACAAGCGTCGTTGCCGAGCAGCAGCATCCGTTGACGAACCTCGATGATGGACACTCAGAGCAGGCGACAAGCGTCGATGCTGAGCAGCAGCATCCGGTGACTAACATCGATGACGGACACTCAGAGCAGGCGACAAGCGTCGATGCCGAGCAGCAGCATCCGGTGACAAACCTCGATGATGGACACTCAGAGCAGGTGACAAGCGTCGATGTCGAGCAGCAGCGTCCGGTCACGAACCTCGATGACGGACACTCAGAGCAGGCGACAAGCGTCGATGCCGAGCAGCAGCATCCGGTGACGAACCTCGATGACCATCAGTAACGTCCCGTGAAGAGCCTCGATGACGGACGTTCTCAGCTGGCGACGAACCTCGATGACGAGTGGTCCAAACTGGCGACGAGCCTCGACTTCGAGCGGCAGCTCCCCGTGAAGAGCCTTGATGACGGACGTTCTCAGCTGGTGACGAACCTCGATGACAGACACTCAGAGCAGGCGACAAGCGTCGATGCCAAGCAGCACTATCCGGTGACGAACCTTGATGACGGACACTCAGAGCAGGCGACAAGCGTCGATGCCGAGCAGCAGCATCCATTGACGAACCTCGATGATGGACACTCAGAGCGGGTGACAAGCGTCGATGTCGAGCAGCAGCATCCGTTGACAAACCTCGATGATGGACACTCAGAGCAGGCGACAAGCGTCGATGTCGAGCAGCAGCATCCGTTGACGAACCTCGTTGAAAAATCGTCAAAAAAAGCATTTTTTCGCTCGTTTGACCATACTATCCCCTTAAGTAAGTAGTCCTTACCTAAGTCAATTTTAAAAATAAAGGTCAATACTCGTAACCCAGTTGAAAAAATCCGTACAGAAATCCATACGAAAATCCGTGCAAGAACCCGTACGGAAATCCGTACTGGAACCGGTATACGGGTTTCCAGTACCGAAAATTGAGACCGATTTCCGCATGGATTCCCGTACGGATTTTTTTTTTTTTTTTTTTTTTTTTTTATAGTATTTATTTGGATGTTCGATGATGCGGGTCATATACGGGCGTGTGTTTCTAGGCAATGCCGCATGCTGAGAATGGTACGCGCTACGCGCGTGTCAAACACACGCCCGTATATGACCCCCATAATCGAACATGTTCAAATATATGCTTTTTCGGGCTCCAATCAATTTTAGGTGCTTTATGAGTGTTGCTTTCTGAACAAATGACAGCAAGTTCAGTCATAAACTGTGTTGCCGCGTTCTTACCTCTAAGTCTGGCACCTTGGCCGTTTTCATCTTTGAGTAAGTTTTTTGACGATTCGATAGGTGGTGACTGCAAAACAGACCAAATAACGGAAAATATTTGGTCTGAAAAGCAGACCATATATAAATCTGTTATTTGGTCAGAAAACAGCACGAATAAAGCACCGACAAATGGTTGGTGACCGAAAAAATTGAATAATTAATCGCATATAATTTTTTTTTTACTTTCTGAATGTATCAATTGGCAAAAATAATCAAATATTATAAAAAAAAAAAAAAAACAAAAAAAAAACAACAAAAAAACAAAAAAAAAATCTCTCCATCGCAAGGTAGCGTTTCGTCTACTCTCGTAGAGTACTCTCTCTTTTTTTTATTGTTGTTCAGATACTAGAATGTAGGCTGTGGATGAATCCACTTGAAAAGTACTGTTAAGAGAAAATTCTTGGGTTGCGCGGTAACGCTCACGCAGTTGCGTGATAAGTTAATAAACTCCTTTGCACGCCGCGTCTCGAATTATTTCTTTATTGGGCGCACGTAACGCGCAAGCACTGTAAAACCAACTCCGCGTGATCGTTGCATAATTAAATGAGAATAAACGTTGTTTTGAATTTGAGCATACATCGCCCGTTTATGGTCATTTCAATCTGCTGTTCTCTGACCATTAAACATTCTGAGTACGCACACGCACTGTATTTTTTTGCCTTAAATTGTATTGTATTCCTCATCGTGGCTCACCAAGTGAGCCGGAGGTAGAATAAGTATCAAAGAACCACACCTTTTTTTTAATTTTAAAAAAAGGTTCAAGCAAAAAACTTCTTTTTCTTCAATATCTTTCAGAAAATATATTATTAGTCCAGGTTTAATCGATTAAAACCATCTCCGTTCCACAAAAAATCTATTTTTCACGGATTGAAAACTAATTTTTTAGTTGAGTAGGTAAAACAGTAAGGGTACGGGCCTTGAAGGCTACGAGGCTGTAAGGCTACGGGGCTGTAAGGCTACGGGACTACAAGGTAACGCCACCTGTGGTTATGTACGGATTTACCGACTGCTTTGCACAATAAATTATTAAAATTACAGGCTACCGATTTTACAAATAGTCGTAGTGTGTTAGTAACACAGTCTCAATTTATATGACCGCAACAAACTGATTTTAATTAAATTTGACAGAAATATTATAAATTGAATGAAAGGTTTTGCAGAAATAAAAAAAAATATGACAATTAAAAAAATATATATATATTTCTTATTTAAAAAATTGCATTGATAATACAAAAAAAATCTTTAAAATAATTTTGTACAATATTTTTAATTCTTCTATTATTATATAGTTAACCACTCCATTGGTTCCACGAAATTTCTCGATTCTTTTTCGGTAATGAACTTTTTCAAAATCCTAACATTGTGTAAAGCGCAACAAGTTTTAAACTGACCGCTGTGATTTTCGCAGACCGTAAAAATTTTGATGTGATCTAATGTGGTTGGGAGTAAGCGGCAACATCATCGACGTTGTATCTAAAACGCTCCAACCATTTTTTTTTCAGTGAACCAGCAACGTAAATTTTAGTAGCGTCCTTGAATGATTCGCGAATGAGTTGCCCTATTGAAGTGTAAGGAGTCGAACCAGCATTCCAATCTAAACCATGATAGTTGCGCTGCAGATCAGTATTAATTTGTTTGTAATTTTTTGTGAGACGATCCCACGAAAATGGTGGATTGAAGAAAAGCACTACAGGATCGACATCTTCATCGAGAGGAATAAATGCAAACTTTTTGATGATATAATCGTGTTCTCTGATGTTATTGCGACCATCTTTGATGGTGCTACCAGGTTGCACGAAGCAAGACATATCGACTACGTAACGCATCTTTATGATGAATGAGTAAATTGTAGCAAGGTGCTCTTCTTTTATACTAATTTTTTGACATCCCCACTCACCGAATTATACTGAACGATGCGGTCATGTAGTATCATACAATATGCTGCTGTATTAGGAGGAAAGTTCTCCCTTGATTCAAGCTCCACTCGAACGTCCACTGGGGCACTTTTGAGAGACTCGTTTTGTTTCGAGCAGTCAATAACTATTAGTGGAATGTATTTAATGAAATCGGATTTAGATAAAGTTGGTTCCGCATCTTTACAGTAGTATGACGTTTGAAAATTAACATACATGTCGTACAGTATTGCATATTTGTTGTGAGCTATGTTGAGATTCAAGTTGTTGTACGGATAGTATTGAGAGTTTAAAAATAGTTTGACGTTGCTTAAGTTGCAAGGATCAAAAAGATTTGCGTTTTGTGTATTCAAAGATTTTCTGTTGGTTTGTAAACCAATTATTACAAATCGTGGTTTTTCTAGCTGATTTGAAGTTTTCACAGTCCAAATATGTTTTGTGGTAGCCGGGAGCATGGGATACTCAAAAAATTCTTTAGATCTGAAACTCATTGTAACTGGACGATCTTTTCCAAGAAATTTAAGCAGGCTGATCCTGTGAGAATCCGATAGTAAAACGTAAGGCATGAGCCACTCGATTTTTGAAAGTTTGATTTTGAATGATTCATAAGTTGCTGCACCACTACTTGTAGAATTAGTATTTGTTTGAATAATAGAGTTCAAGTCATTGCTGGATCTAGTGATAACTAATTCAAGCTTCACGTTGACGACAATTTTACGGTAGTCTTCAGCAAAGCCTAAGATCATATTTAAAGGGATGAATACATCAAAGTATACATCATCATTCCGAATTTGTTGTTTCTTTTCTTCTGAAAGACCGTACCAGCCAGAATTTTCTGCAATTAAGCTTTGATTAGGATTAAAAGAAATCCAATTTTTCATTAAAGTGGATAAACCAACGTTTTTGCAGCGATCTATTTCAATTCTATTTAATTCTAGACGAATGTCATCGAACAAATGACAAATACCATTATTGACAAAAAAATGTTTTTTTTTGGAGCTTTATTAGTAGTCTTATCAGTAAGTTGACTACAAATATGAAGAACACTACGCGATGGTAGAAGGCACAGATCTTGATGTTGAATGGCGATGCGAATTTCATCGCTGTTGTTGTAATTTTGAGCGGTGTAAGGTTGATGAGCATGCACCTCGTAATGAGAGATACTTTCATCGAATGCGACTGGATTTTGAATGCTTAGAATGTCTTCCATCATTTCTTTGATAGCAGCAAAAAAATATGCAAGTTATTTTCCACCAAAGGCGATTCTTAAACCTAGACTCTTGAGAAACTGGATATTCTGCCGTGTTAACGCTTTCAACGCCCGTTGACGTCTGATTGAAGAAGCGCATGGTGCACGACTTTTATAACCTCGAGAATGAGGCGTAGCGTTGGAAAGTCCTTTACCTTGATATACAATACCCATTATGAAGACTTTATGTGTAGTCTGATAGTTATGACTTCTTCACGAAAGTTGATTAAATCTCCATCTTGGACGACTAAACGTAACTGAATTTTATCGATGCTCTTTACGCAAACAGGTAAGTAAATCACTTGCGTGGGAATTTCGATGATTTTAAAACCAGGATCAGCCACGGGATAAAACTCGTGAATGGTGTGAACTTTTTTATCGTTTATGTAGGCTCCGGTTGTGATGCTACACTCGACTCTTATTGAATTTATTTTTAGTATCTTCACAGGCGTATCGGATATGTGAAAACTATTTGCAGGAAGAATACGATGATCAAATCCTAATATGTTTGCAATCGAATTTTGAGGGCGAAAATCAACTTGTGCGTTACTTTTAATCTCACTTTTCAAAGTATTTTCATTCGGTTTTATTGAAATCTCTATATTTACTTGTCTTTCTGTGAAAGCGTTTTGAATATATTTCTCGATATTGCTGATTTCGTAACAACCGGTTTGAAATTCAATTACTTCATTACCAATGTAAAATTTATTATTTCCTTCGTCTATATTAGGAATAGAATTGAAACTTAAAAACTCGACTAATCCAAGAGAATAGTTTTTATTCGGTAATAGTTCGATTGGTGGAAAATATTGAGCTTCTAGAATTGAAGTTGTTCCCGATAAGGTTAGAGTTAATGACTCCATGACAGTTTGGAATAGAATGAGGTAAGTTGTTGAAAAAATTCGGCTTATATACTTTTTAGTCGACCGCTTAAAAACTTCAAACATAAATGTCCGCAGTTAAAAGTATCGTAAGTTTGATATTGCTCGGGATTGTATTTGATATTATCGACATTTAGATAAATAATTAATTCAAGGGGTGGTTGAAGGTTACCAAAACTGTCAATGTAAATGACTTCATTGCCTCATTTTTTATAGGCCACCCAATGAGTGCCAGGTCCATTATCGTTGTCAAGATTAACAATTGCCGATTCTCGAAAATGAGGACCAGACGGTGGTAATTTATCTTTCATGAAAACTCCTCAAAAATATGGAATTTTCATTTTGATGGCATATTTTATCAAATCAAAATTTGACAGTGCTCTATCAGGTAAACTTACTGCGGACGTTTTTTTTTTTTAACCCCATACCTTTGTGATGTTTTAAATATAGACCAAGACCTGTTTTATAACGTTTTAGGTAAAGTCCTTTACCTAGCGCTATTGCTTCCATTGTTTTATTATGTCTTTTGCTCTCATCTAAATGTTTGCGAGCTGATTTTGCATCGTTAATAGCTTTATAAATTCCAGCAGTGCCTCCAGCTTATGCGCCCGTAGCACTTAAACCTGCAAACAGAGGTATTAAGGGTAAGAAACCACCAATTTTCGATGATACAGGTAAAATGCGGGGAATTTTAATTTTATTTCTTCCTCCTTATTTTTTTATTGCAATTATTTAACATGGATTTTGCGCAAAGCACTGTGAAACTGCCAGTCGTAAATTTTGATGTTCTTGTAGAGCAAGATAAAAAAGAGAAACGACATGGGGATTTACTTCCTAGCAGCATTCGAGCAGTTATATCGGGACCTTCGGGCTATGGCAAAACAAACAGTATGCTTACTCTACTGACGTACCCAAATGGAATAAGATACGAAAACGCTTACGTTTATTCAAAATCACTTAGTCAGCCAAAGTATCAATTTTTGAAACAGCTTCTTGAACCCATCAAAGGAATACAATATTTTGAATTTAGCGAGAACGATGAGGTCATAGCTCCAGCTGACGCACTACCAAATTCAGTCATGATATTCGATGAAATATCTTGTGAAAAGCAAAATAATGTAAGAGCGTTTTATTGTATGGGTAGGCATAATAATGTAGATTGTTTTTATCTTTATCAATCGTATGCAGCAGTACCCAAGCATCTTGTAAGAGACAATGTTAATTTACTAATTTTGTTTCGTCAAAACTTAGTAAACTTAAAACATATTTATGATGATCATATTAATACTAATATGGAATATAAGAAATTTAAACAATTATGCTCTGACTGCTGGCATGATGGTAAACATAGTTTTATGGTCATTGACAAAGACAGAGATTTGAATGAAGGTAGATATAGAAAAGGTTTTGATTGTTTTGCTATAAATATAAGTTGAACTATAAAAATATGATTAGTGTTTATCGACATATTGCTAGGAAAACATGGGAGAGTTTATTCGCGAGAGAAAGGTTCTCGAAGAACTTGTTAAAGCTCGAGATGCAGTAAAAAGAAAATATAATTTAATTAAATTTCAAAATGATAACAATGATCGTGCTATAAAAGAAACTTTCAAACCTATAACTGATCCTTTGCAGCAACTTGTGGAGGAAACAAAACGTAAAAATTCGGGCGAAAGCTTGATTGAAAAGATTGATGACAGTTTAATTGATTCCGATCAAGCTTTTTCTACTACTACTACCACAAATTCTAAATCAAACGACGCTTCTTTATCTTTTAACGATCTGGAAAATACGATTACTGATTCAATGAATGCTGGTGAAGTAATAAATGTACCTTCCGGAGAGCGAGAAAATTTATACGGATTGAAACAAAGGACTAAAGATGGTTATCAGCTTGGGAATGCATTTGTAAAATTTGAAAAAAATAATATAATTGTCAACGACAAGTCTTATCCAAGAACTACAGGGTGGTTTGAACTCATCGTCTACAAGAATCCTCAACATTACACCACTTCTGATACTACGTTATACAGACAAATTCTTGAGCAAAGTAATGTTCACAAAAAAGGGAATTCTCCCAGTGGGGAGCTAAAAAAACATGCATCCAGCAATAAGTATAAAAATATTATTTCAAATCTGTTTGAATCAAGTCCAACAAAACTTCATCGGAGTTTAAATAAAAAATTTAAAAGTGCATCATTAAGACGAAAAAGTTCAACGCCTAAGAAAATTGGTCATGGTATCCTACCTCGATACAAAATTGTCAATCGTAATTCGAAAATAGATTATGAATACTGGGATGATCCAAATGAACTGGTTGATCATCTCAGATTATTGATGGCCGAGCAAGCAGCAGGAAATTCAAACCATACGAATGAAATACATTCAGTCATCGAAGAGCTGCGTGAAGCCGGCTATATATACTGAGAAGAAATACAACAGTGTTCATTACCTTATTGCTACTCGAGCGATACGGATGCATACTGAGTATCAACATGAGTGTTGATGTGTTTGGACGTCACCGTAATAAGACTGAAGGGAAAGCTGGTCCTCCTGGGCAAGGATTTAAATTCACCCCTGAAGGGCAGTTTGACATTCACCAAAAGAGGTTATGTAATCTAGCAGCTCCTCTTGACCCTGAAGACGCAGTTAATTTACAAACTTTGAGAGATCTGATCCAATTGGAAGTTCATAGTCTATGCGAGATCGATAAAAAATTGCAAAGTGACGTAGACGACTTGAATGCACTTCTTCATTCATACAAATTCGAGATTGACTTTAAGATTCAAAAAAAGTGGATGATTTGGTAGAACTTGTAGAAAATCATAAGGACGAAATTGATCAGAAGTTCCTGAACTCAACTGAATTGAAAAAAGTAGAGTATAAATTGCACAATGCATAACAAATCTCGTGTAGTTGAAGAAATTCACAAGCCAGCTCGTCGAAATTATCCTCGACGTAAATTTGATGTGCGTGGTTTGAATGAAACTTGGCAAGCTGATCTTGTAGAAATGCAGCCCTATGCTAAAGAAAACAAAGGTTACAGATATATGCTTACCATTGTCGACATTTTTTCCAAGTTCGCTTACGCCATTCCAGTAAAGACGAAAACAGGCTTGGACGTTGCAGCAGCGATGCAGTCAGTCTTGGAAAAAGTAAATCCACCAGTGCAAAATCTTCATGTCGATTTGGGTAAAGAATTTTACAACAAACACTTTCAAGCACTAATGAACAAGTACGGGATAAACATGTATTCTACCTACACCGGTCTGAAGGCTTCAATGTGCGAACGATTTAACCGTACTTTGAAAAGCATCATGTGGAAAAAATTTAGCTTACGTGGCCATTACAAGTGGTTGGATATTCTACCTAATTTAATAAATTCTTACAATAACCGAAAGCATCGAACTATCGGTATGAAGCCAAAAGATGTTACAATTAATAATTCGGCTGAAATTTTACAAAGATTAAATGAAAAGAATAAAGTTTTGAAAATAAGTAAATTTAAAGTTGGGGATAAAGTCAGAGTTAGTAAAATAAAGGGCATTTTTGAGAAAAAATACACTCCCAACTGGTCTACCGAAATATTTAGCATTACTAAAGTAAATAAGACCGACCCGCCGACATATAAATTAAAAGATTATGATGATCAGCCCGTCGTTGGATGTTTCTACGAACAAGAGTTAATGAAGTCAAAGTGTCCGGAAATTTATTTAATAGAAAAAGTAATAAAAAGACAAAAAAATAAATTGTTTGTTAAATGGTTAGGTTTTGACTCTAGCCATAATAGCTGGATAAACAAAAAAGATTTGTAGTTTTTTTAAAATAAATTTTTTTTTTATTTAAAGCAAAACGTGTACATGCATTTTTTTTTATAAACAAAAAAACTTATTATACTTTACTATTATTGGAAAATTTTATTTTACCATCACCCAAGTAAGTTATAAACAAATCAGAACTTGCCGCTGTGGCCAGCATATCTTCCAAGAGTTTTGGCTCTTGTTCAAAGAGCTTTTGGAATCGATTCGGGAGAAATAGCTGGCACTCACGGTCTAGCGTGACGATGACTTTAGCACCAAACTTAGTGGTAATCTGACGAAATTCTGTCACTTTATAGGTTCTTGAAACTTCCAGTTCAGACACTTTTTTGGTGGGCAAGAAAGCCATTGCCCCAACGGTGTTTGCCAAAGAGAAATCCATTTTCAATATTTGATATCTGATATGAAATATCAAACAGTTGAAAACTCACTGTGATATCGATGTCACGGAGGTTGGATGCAGTTGCAATTTTTATTTGGTTCCTGAATGTTTTCGACTGATGTCGCAGGTTGGAAGCGGTGTCTTCTTATTGTTGACTCTTCAATGTCTTCGAGTGGAATGAGCTCTGCTTCGAGTCGAGATCGCATAGATGTCGCAGGTTGAAAGCGGTGTCTTTTTGTCGTTGACTCTTCAACGTCTTCGAGTGGAATAAGCTCTGCTTCGACTCGAGATCGCTTAAATACAGATCTCCCCACTTTTCTAGCTTCCCCTCTCTTATGACGTTGTATTTATCATAATCCGCGCTATTGGCATATTCTTTGATCAAGTAGTGACCCCAGGGCAGAGTGTCGGTCTGGAATGGAAGTAAGAAACGTTTTGTATCATGTGGACTCAATGCTATTTTCTCTTGTCTTTCCGTTCTAACGATATGCCGTCTCGACCTTATACTATTTTGCTGAACTCTGACGATTTTTCGATTGAATAAGCAGTCTACGTAGTCCTCGAATCTTATTTTATTCTTCACCACGCTTGATTTCACACCTTTTGCCTTTTTCACACTCTCCCGACCTTGTATTCGCAAAGAATACATTTTTGATCTGAGAGCCACGTAGTATTCTAGGATTCTACCTGAACATTCGTCTTTGAACAAGCCAATTTCTTTGTTATTGACTCTCGGTATACCATAACAGTTGTGCTCGGGATAATCCCAGGTGTCAAATTTGTCAAGATTTTCTTTGATAATGTCGTAAATATTAACACCCCGTATGTGATAGAGAAGGGAGTCGGTATCTGAATAAAGCATTTTACACTTATCTCCCATTTTTTCCCTCATAAATGAATAATGGAAGTCGTACATGGTTGTTTTTGAGATATCCAGTACACACAAGCCCGCGTAAATTGGTTTTCTAATAGATACCTCCGTTCTATTGAGCTGTATCGCTACAAGATCTTCATCAAAAATAGTAACACTATGGAAGTTTGGTCTTGCGATGAGTGCTTCAGCACTGTACCTCCCGTTCCATTTATGACATAGCTTAATATCTTTCCTTTTTATCTCGTTTCCGATCGTTTTTCCAAATACGGAGATTACCATCAGCTTCCAAAACAGCTTCTCAAACTCATTTTTAGCCTCCTTTCGTTTTTGTGTATTGAAATCCACGTATGGCTTCAACCATGGTTTTTGATTGAATTTTAAAGCTCGATGTATTTCTTTCAGGATCAAACCGTGCTCCAGCGCCTGTTTTAAAGCGCGATAAAGGAGCACATACTTTTCCTTATCGTACAAAGTTGTTAGTAGCTTTTTTTGTGTCTCTCCAGGTGGCACTCGATGCTCCGCTAGAAAGGGCAGGTCGAGATGAGAATCATGGAGATGTTTCGGATATTCTATAGAACACTCGAGGAAAAATCCAATGGGAGAGTCATCTGGAACATTCCAAAACTCATTCTCATCAAGATTTTCGACCCATTCAAAACCTCCGTAAGCCAAATGAGCTTGCATTGAGCTTCCATACAGATTATTATAGTCAAGAAATATCAAAAAGCTCTCCTCTTCGTCGGGATTATATTTGTCACCCATAAACCTATTGTTCGCTTTGGCATATCTGTGTGAACACTGACTAATACCGCCTAATATTCCTTTCTCCACAAACATAAGCATATCAATGTCGGTTAAAAGCTCAAGTTCCGTATCCTCATCGTTTTCGTTTTGTTTAAATTTCAGACACGAATCCCAGGCAAGTCCTGGCGTTGTATAGTAAAATGCTGCATCTAAACCATAAGCTTGCATGCACGTTGATCGGAAACTTTCGAATACATCGCAAAGTAACATTATATCTGTTTTTAAATAAATATCTGAGTAGGTGCCAAGAGCGTCGCAATTGAAAGCTCTCCAAACATTTTTAGCATGTTCATAACTTTCATCGCTTATGTCAGAGTCGTTCAATTTGTTGTGAAAGTCTTCTTTATCTGGCAGTCTTCTCAACTGCAAGCTCTCCAAACTTTCAACGTAATCATACGGAAAAACTCCCTTTCGAAGCAATAATTCAATCTGTTGTGGGCTGTAGCCATCTTTTGCAAATTCCATTTTTGTTATCGGATATTCCGGCAGATATGAAGCTACTTTTTCTAATGATGAAGGCAAGAATCTGTAGCTGTCAATGAAACGAAAATTTATTTTGCTGCCCTTGATAAGTTTAGTAAAAGATATGTACTTCTCGCGATTTTCCGCTATTAGCTTTACTTTGCCCTCCAAAATACTAGAAGTTGCTAATTCTTTAATCAAAAAGTGTGAATCATACCCCAAATGGTGTTATATGACACTAATAGTTCTAGATTCCTGGAACTGAAGATTACACCTATTGTGACTTGGCCCGCGGTACCTAAATATCAGTTGAAAAATTATATACTTATCAATAAAAAAATTTTTTATTTCAATTTATTATTATTTTGGAAAGTAGTGAACCTTCCGGTGAGATGACAGTGATCCTTAATTTTTGGTTCGTTAAATGTGAATTTTTGTTTACAAATGTGACATCGTTCAGCTAGGTAATGAAGCATTAACTCGGCCGGTAGAAGTTCCATAGGTTTAATTTTTTTGAAAATATCTTCAACTTGTTCTTTAATGTCACGGAGCTTTTTTATAAACTACTGAGCAGGTGTTGGTCCCGACTCGTCCACCTGTCTGTAAGATTCATATCGAGATAAAGATTGATCGTATTTGCAGTGGAAGTAAAATCCAATACTGTGCGCTTGATGTTCTTGGAAAGCCTGATTATCTTCTACTGGTTTCAAGATTGACTCGATATCTGAATAAATAATAAATGGACAAAATTGCTGCGCATTGTAGTTCTTAAACTTTAATATTTTTTTATCATTGCTTGGCAAAGTAATTTTGCTGTTATTAACCAATACACACTCGACCCGATGGTTTTGGAGCTTTTCTGGTTCTATAAAAAAACACATACATCTATTGCAAATGTGTAACTTTCTTTTATTTTTGGTCAATTGTCTCGCAACGAGTCTCGAGAGATTTTTTATCCATACGTAATGATGCATAAAGTTTTCAGTAAAGGCATCGTCGTCCTCATCAGTATTTTCATCAATGTAGTGTTGCTGTATCAGGAGAAGATTTACATGTTCCTGTTTCTCCTGATTTGTTAAATGGCATGGAGAAACACTGAAGTCATCCCCATATTTTTTCAGCATGTACACATTCACGGAGACTGGATTCTGACTCTCGAACTTGTTGATGCTTCTAAGTGTGACTGGAAACTCAATACCCTCAAAATTCAATTTATGTTTATACTTTTGGTAGTGGGATACTCTGTAAGCACGATGAGATGCTGGATACAACGCACTAAGAATAGCCCACATAAAGCAATTTAAATCTTTATTTTTAACATTAACGCAAGCCTGTTTTTTCAATATTTTTTTAGGTAATGGTATATAAGAGCTGGCTCTGAGTTGATTTAATTTGTTAATATTTATAGTTAAGCGCAATATATAATTCAAAGTATAGCCACAACCCTTCGACTCGAAAGATTCAATTTCATTTTGTAATGGTATATTTACATTATTCTCAAACCAATCGTCCAGTTGGGTAGATTTATAAATTGGTTTATTTTCAGTACAAAAATACTTTATTTCAGGCTTTTGTTCTTCATCTGCTTTTTGTAAAATATAATCCACAGCTAATTCAGCATTGACCTTGACAGATACATCTTTGTTTAACGCTGCTAAAATTTTTGATTTGAAAACATCTTTCGCATCACTCATGAAGGTGGTAATATCCAAATGACCATGATTAGAAATCACTCCAGATCTGATTCTATTTTTGAAGGCTGAGTTTATATCATCCCAAGAGACTCTGGTGGGCGGATTTCGAAGTTTGCCTCCAATTTTCATATCTGATACCTGATCATCATCCGCTTCCTGATCACTGCAGACCGCTTCACCGGATTCTTTCAATTGTGCACCTTCAGCCTCTTCTGGCAACAACAACCATTACCAACCAGCACCCTCTATCTGACTCTCTGAATCCGTTGTTTTTATAAATTGCTCCCCTCTGAGCTGCTCCGTACTCGCACTATTCCTTTCGAAATCTATCAAATACTGCAATCTTTGCTGAATATAATGAAGCTGGCACAAACATGTTTGACACTTCTGCTTACTCGCCCTACTTAACTTCATATCTGTCGTTTGACTTTCAAGCTTTTGAATTGCATGTTTTGCCATTATTATCCATGTTTCTAAATTAGAAATGTCTGCTGTTTCTGAGTACATACGTAAATTGTTCAAAAGTGAGCATACAGTTTGCTCAATGTCAAATAAATATGATTGATCCATTTTTGAAAAAAAAATCTCGACGGTTATCTGAGTACTGCTCTCTCTGAAAAATTCTGTGAGGATGTTCCCGCTGCTCGTTGAAAAATGTCTAGGTGTGTACAAACTCCCGACGATGATGTCGCTGCTGGTCGAAAAAATGTCTAGGTGTGTAGAAACTCCCGACGATGATGTTGCTGCTCGTTGAAAAATGTCTAGATGTGTTAAAACTCCCGACGATGATGTCGCTGCTGGTCGAAAAAATGTCTAGGTGTGTAGAAACTCCTGACGATGATCTCGTTGCGGCACCTGAAGAAGACGATCTCGCTGCTGCTTATCGAAGAATGAATCAGTACCTGGCCTTGGCTCGTCTTTTATACTCTTGTACTGACTTGGAAGAAGTGGGGGGGGGGGGTGTAAGAGTATAAAAGACGAGTTGAAGCCGCATTTTTGCTCAATAAGCCACTTGGTTATCTACGAGGAGCAGTCCGACGTCAGCTTTTGCTTGAGGAATAGCTTGATCATCAGCTACGAGAAGCAGTTCGATGCCAGCTTTTGCTCGAGGAGTCGCTTGATCATCATCTACGAAAAGCAGTTTGACGTCAGCTTTGCTCGAGATATAAAAATATTGTTTTTCTGGAAGCCAAGTTAGATCTGAATGAACTATCAAGTATTTTCTCAAATAAAGCGCTAGAGAAGAAGTTTTATGAAACGTTAGAAAGCACACATAATCATAACTCCTTTTGGCCGGCCGTGAGAGAAAGCGAGATTTAAGGAGCTCACGATAAACTAAAAGAAGATTTTGAAGAATCTAAACTTAAAATACAAATTATTCGCGGGATAGTAATATTAATTTCAGCTGGCGTTCTTATATTTTTAGGAATATTAGTTATAGTAGTAAAAGATACGCCAAACGAAGTTGAACTCGAAATTAATTCGGAACGCATCGAGAGGGGGGGGGGAGTAATTGAAGATAGTCCCAAAAAGGCTGTAGTTTGGTTTTTATAAAGAATAAAATTTTATTTTTCAGATGGCAGTACAGAAAATTATCGGAATTTTCGCAATATTAAATCTCGTCAAAATTTCTGTAGCAATTTACGGGTTTGATTGCACGGGAGACTTAACAAACATTACGGCTATTTCTTTGGTAAAAGTGGAAGATTGCGACATACAGCCTGTTGTTTTAAACGTCACAAGCAAGCATGTTAAATTATTACAATTAAATGAATTTAGTTCAACTAGGGTACTCATTTGCTCAGTTCGTGTAAATTGCGAAATCACGGTCTGTGGAAAAATAGCATCTTACAGTTCAAGGGTACAGAACGGGGAAATTACGTACTATAAAGATTTAACGCGCAAAGAGTGTGCAAATATTTAAATGACGGGGGAATATACACTCGGAACAACAAAAAATACGGGAATAAAGCGAAATGGCACAACGAACGCACCAATTAAATTTGCGGGAAGTGCCGGTGTATCAGGTCACTGTAAAGGGAGCGGATTTACGGATAAATGGGGTTCTTGGGAGGACGTCGTAGTTCAAGGTTGGGCAGAAATAATTTTGAAAGACTATTATGCGGATGTCCATATCGAAACTAATAAAATCAGATTACAATCGGCTTTAACTTGTCCTTTAACTATGACGACTTGCGTAGACTACGACGGTAGCATTGCTTTTTGGGATTCGTTACCACCAGACACGTGCAGATTAAAAAAATATTCAGTGCTATATGACGGAAAAGTGCAAATCGCACACGAAGCGGGAGAAAACAAAGTTTTGTACAGCGTAGAGTCGGAAGATTATACTTTCGCTTTCTGGAAGACAGGTTACCTAAACACGTGTGGTTATAAATTAATACGCACTGAACATCCAAGACTGTTCTTCTTACAAGAACAGGTAGATGAGGAAAACATATTTAATACCGGTAAAGCAACTTCAAATCTAGATCTTTTTGCGTGTATAAATTCAAAATTTGTATACGTAGAAAAACGCTTAAAAACTCAAATTAATAATTTGTATTACGACATTTTGAAACGGGAATGTGAGCTTGAAAGGAAAGTACTGAATAACGCTTTATCGATCGCATCAATTTCACCAGACGACTTTGGTTATAAATAAATGAACGAGCCAGGGATTTTAAGTTTGACGGTGGGGTAAATTATTTATACCATGAAATGTGCAAAGGTTGAGGTCGAGTTGAGACCTACTTTAGATCAATGTTACGAGCAATTACCTGTTTTTCGGGGAAAGAATGAATTCTTTTTAGCAACGCGAACAAAAATACTATTAGAAAAAGGAACCAAAATTGACTGTAATCAGAAGTTACCACCTATGTATAAGGTAGGAGATACGTGGGTAAAATTAGCCAAGTCGAGTCCGTTCACCGGTGAGCCGAAGGTCCTTCAACCCATAACAAAACCTTTTTGGAATTATACGGACGCGAAAACACTCGCAACGGGAGGTATTTATAACCAGAAAGACACAAAACGTTTAAAGAACCACATAATGATGAGTTTAGAAAAAAAGCGATTATGTCAAACGTCCTTAGAGGTTTTTCGGGGGCTAAGGTGACAGATCAGGGTTTATCAATTGAGGGGTTTTTCGACAATGACGCACTAGAATCATTAGAAGAAAAGACTTGAAATAAAATGTGTAGCCATCTTTAAACACTGGGAAACGTTTCTTCGATGATGATGATGATGATGATGATATAATTTACTGTACCTTTTTCCAAATGCTTTATTTCAAATATTCTGTGAACAAAATTTTGATTAGTATTTTTTTTTGAATATAGGTAGTTGTAAAAGAAATCCCTGAAAATTATATTCGTACTATACTCAAGGATTTATTTTCTCTCCCTTTCTCACCAAAGCGACAAGGTCGCACCAACAATTTCTCTTTTTTTTTTTTAACAGGCTCCTATGCTGGTTTGGTTTTTTTTTCTTTCATTCAGCCTTTTGGAAGCTATATCTTCCTGGTCGTTATTATTCCCTTTTTTACAGGGAAAGTCAACCACACTCTTTTCGTTTTTCTATTATTTAGTGTTAGAAGCTAGAAAATTTTTTTTTTGACGAGAATTTTCCCCTGACAGAGACGATTCAGTCTCCCTTGAAACTCCGAACAGTGTGTTTCGTGTTAAGGTTCATCGCGTTCTACCAAAAAAAAAAAAAAATGCCAGCTATCAAGACTGTTGTTAGTAAAAATTTCATTTCTTTCCTCTCTCTTTTCTTATTATTTTAAGATATTTCTTATTATTTTATTCGACTCTTCCTAAAGGGCATTTTAAAAAGTTGGTTAACCCTTAAGTGTCACACCCAAATCCAGCACTGCCACACTGAAAGTTATGAGGGGTCGATTTGACCCAGTGTGTCATTTAGGGGTTAAGAATGGTTATTTATAAAATAAATTAATATTTCTTGTACGCGGGGTTAATTAAGTGAAAAAAAAAAGAAAAATGACAAGACAGAGACGTGAGCCAGAACAGCACAACAACAGCAGCACTAGCAGTTACAGTCGCCGCAGCGCTGGTCCAGCTGAACGAGAAACAAGGAGCAGAAGAAGAGTGAGAGAGAGGACCGAGGGAGCAAGGCAAATGAGAGCGAGAGAGAAAGGAAGCGCGCGCGCCAGTCAGCCGTTCGAGAGAGAAAAGAAGATCGTCTAGCCGGCAACCAAGTGAACGCTGCCGCTGCTAGGAGACTAGTTAGTTGACGCGTGCTGCACGAATTAGACGTATTGGTCATTACCAAAAAGTTTGGAAGTTTTGTTTGATTCTTGAGTTTTCAAGGACTGGATTACTTTGGATTTCTTGACGCTTCGAAGATGTGTGAATTATTTATTTTTTAAAATTGCCCTATTACAATAGGCACAGCAGTAGAAATAAGGGTAGGCACAGGGATATACACAAGGGTATGCGCGGCAGTAGATACAAAATTAAGCACGTGGGTAGGTTAAGGGTTAGAATTTTAAGTAGTAAAAAAGTAAAGAACAGAGTAAGCACAGTAGTACAAAAAGATATAAGAATAATAAAAAGTGAATCAATAGAAACCTGAGTAGAATAAGGAGAAGGTATAAGGAAAGAAACCAGCAGGAACAAATATAAGGTATGCACAAGTATAGGAACAGTAGTTATGGGACGAAGATAATCACACGATTGGACACGAAGGTAGGTACGAAAGTTGGCAAGAGGGTACAAGATATGGCACAGCAGTAGACATGAAGGTAAGCAATAGTGTAGTTTGATTTTTAGAAGTTTAAGTATAGAAAGTTAAGAACGGAGTAAGCACAGAAGTACAAATAGATGTAAGAACAAGAAAAAGTGAATTAATAGAAATAGTAAGCAAACGAGTAGGAGCGATAATTAATCGATAATAAATAAATCAAATAATTCATTATTCAAACAGAATTAATAATAATAAAATAAACTTGTTTGGTATTCTAAATTCTAGCAAATGTTAAGAAAACTTGAATTAAATTAAACAAAATTTTTTTTTATACTCGGGAGTTCTCACTATAGTAGACGATTGGAGTTGTCTAAACAACCTCCAATCTCGAAGGGGAAGGAGAGATGTCGTGTCAGCACCAGCTCCCCTTTTAAATATTAAAATAGTTTTCAGATAATTCTTAAATTATTTACAAATTATTCAATTATAAGTTAAATAAGATAAATTAATAAGTATAAATAGGAGAGAGAGAGAATAAATAGAAGAAAAACAGAGAGGGAGAGGTAAAGCGAACAGGAGCTTGGAAAAAGAAGAGAGGGAGAGGACGAAAGAAACGCATCAGCGCGGGACGCCTGGCTGAGTGAAGGAAAAGCCAGCAGCGGACCCAAACAATAGAGTGTCACAGCAAGGAGGTTGGAGGCCATGAACAAACCCCCATGATCACCGGTCAGTGACATTGACCCAATGAGGCATCAAAGAAACAGGTCCCATGTTAGTTTAGGCAGACCATAGCTGTAGGAGAGGGATTTCACACATGAGGAGTATTATAATAAATTAGGCCAAGGCCAAGCCCTCTTGGAAAAGGGGCTAAATCATTGGTTTTTTCCCCCAAATTCGGACGTACATGGGAGGGTCCATGATCCCCTCTACGGGGATGGGTCCTCATGCGTTGGGGTATAAATAGGGCCACGAACGCGGGCCCAGGAGCTTGGTTTTTCAGTCGCGATCCAGAACTCGACCCGTGCACATCGTTCCGCGAGGAAGACCTCCCCGACTTGACTCACAGGAGTTAGAGATTTTCAAAGTCTCGATATTTTTAAAAAACATATCGAGATCAACCTGAGTGACTATTTATAGTCTTATTTTAAGGGCATTTCTGAGTTTTTTAATCAGTGCACCTAATTCGCGAGTTTTCGAATAAGTGCGAGGGTTAACACAAATTAGAGTTCCGGCAGTGACTAGTTTGGTTTTAAAAGACTTTAAAGAAACATCATTGTGTCCGACTAAAGAAAAGAGCCTGGAATTTCCTTCAGGACTGTGTAGAACCACCGATTCACCACCTCAAGCAGCCCAGCGGGAATCTTCGACTTTCAACACTCTCTCTCTCTCTCTCTCTGTGCAGTGTCCAGAACTTAAATAGAAGTAAGATCATTTTAAAGGAAGTAGATCGTGTAACGTTGTGTAATGGTTTGGTTTTTATAATAAATAAATTTTCATAGTAGTCTTTCGGGTTCTGTAGTTTTATTAGTTAACCTCCTTTCAGTTATTCGAATCACCTACCCGGTCACATAAAAGGGTGAACTAGAGCCAATTAAATTAAATAGATCTGTTCCGATTTTGGGACATGACACTACCCTTGTTCTTATTTTTGTTTCTACCTGAGTAACTTTGTAGCTACCTCTGTAATGATACTCGTGCCTACCATTGTTCCTGCACTTGTTGTTGACCTAGTACATACACATTTATTCACTTAGGGTTCTACGCATGCACCTACTCTTGCTTCTACATCATGGTGCGCCTTAAACGATTTCAATTCGATTTCCAACAGCAATCAATTTTTTACCTACCCTTATGGCCACTTTTGCACCTACCTTGCGCCTATCATTGTTTCTACCTTGTACCTACTCCTGAAGCTACAACTGTACCTACTCTCGTGACTAACTTGGTTATTATCTTCGCTCCTACTCGTTTGCTTACCCTCGTAAGAAAACTATTGTTATTTTAATTATGCATACTCTATACCTGTGCTTACTGTTATAACTACCTCTGTGCATGCCCTGGTTTCTATCTTTGTACCTTTTTTTTTTAACTTAGATTTTTATTAATTCACTTTTTCTTGTTCTTTCATCTATTTGTACTTCTGTGCTTACTCCGTTCTTAACATTCTATATTTAAACTTCAAATGCCCTTTAGGAAGAGTCGAATAAGTAACGAAGGAAACTTCGTTACAAATCCCCCCCTTAGACCGAAACATACCTCGGATGTTTCGACTATGAAACACCCTTTAAAATTAAATCAACTTTAAATCACAATAATAAAAAAAAATAATAATTTTTCATTCTCAATAATAAATACTTCAATATAACTCATATTTCTTTAATTAACTTTAATCATGCTTTCAAATTAAATTAACTTAACTCAATTAACTAAAAAAAAAAAAAAACTCTTTCCTTTCAGGCCTTTTTTTTTATAAATAAAAAAAAATTACTTACATTGGTCGCAGTGGACCTCTTTTTTTTTCTCCTGTCTCTGTCAGTATCTTCTTTTTTTAATTTTTCATCTTCTTCTTCCTCTTCCTGATCATCCTCCAATAGTTTCATAAATATCTTTCTCTCTTCTTCACTATAATTTTTCATTTCTTCTGCTAGCTTTGTTAATAACAATAGTTTTTGAACTGATTTGTCTTCTTGTTTTTGTTTTGTTGTTGTTTTTCTGTCTGCTCTTGTCCTGTCAATTTGTTCTTGTGCTAGTTTCTGTTCTAGGGTAAAACATGTTTTTGTATTTTGTGATTCTTCTTTTCTTGTCGTTTCTGCTTGTGATTGTGATTTTTGTGGCATTGTATGTTGTTTTGTTGTCTGTGGTCTTAGTTTTAGTGTTGGTTGGAAACTTGGCTGTGACTTCTTCTTATCTTCATTTGATGCACCACCTAGCATGTCCCAAACCTTTTTTTCTTCATCTTTATTTGTTTCTGCTTGAACTCCACATCTTTCACAATCACTCATTGTTCTGCCACGTCTGCCACAATTGGTACAGTAATTTGATTTTTCTTCTTTGTAGTCTTTTTCTTGGTGTCCTTTCCTCCAGCAATTAAAACAATGGTAGTGTGGTGGTTCAATAGTCCTGTCAGTTTGGATTTCTCTAACCTTGAAAATCTTAGTGTCTTTTTCACTGATGTAAAAGTACTCTGGCTCTCGTCTTTTTCTTGGTTTTTCTGTCGCCCGTCATAACATCTTTTTGAATCTTCTCTTCTTCTTAATTCTTCTCTTTCCTGCTCTTCTCGTAGATATTTTCTTCTTAACTCTTCTTCTCTTTCCTGCTTTTCTCGTAGATGTTTTCTTCTTACTTCTTCTTCTCTTTCCTGCTTTTCTCTTAAATATCTTCTTCTTTTTAACTCTTCTTCTCTTTCCAGCTTTTCTTTTTGACGCCGTTTCCTCTCTTCTTCTTCCTGTTGTAGTTTTTCGTCTCGACGTCTTTTTTCATATTCTTCTCTCTGGCGATTTCTTATTTCATCTTTTTGTTGTCTCTCGTAACGTTCATTTTCTTGTCTTAGTTTTTCCATTCTTTCACGTCGCTCTTGGAATAAATCTCTGATGTTGTCATTGGTTTCTTTTTGGTCTCTTTGTTGTTGCTGATCTCTTTTTTCTTTTTCTTTTTTCATCCTGTGACCCCACGAATCTTTAGTTGGAACAACTACTTTCGATTTAACCGGTTGGTATGGTGGCTCTTCTTCATCTTCTTCTATCTCTTCATCCCAAAAATCATCCATAGTCCACTGTCTGTATGGATTGTAGATTTTATTCTCTTTTTTATTTTTATTTGTCTTCTTGTTTTCGCTCTTCTTCTCTTCTCGCTGCTTCACTCAATCTCTCTTGCTGTATTCTTAATACGGATGGTGTGACATCCTGTTCGACTTCCACATTCCAATCTTCTTCGTCGAATTGGTGATTTTGATTGCTTACTACAGGCAAAAACCTTAGACTGTTTGCCTGTCTTACACCTGTCACTGTAGCAACTTTCCTTTTCTTGTCATTTTCTTTATCATCATTATCTTTATTTTTTTCTGTCTTGTCGTTGTTTTTCTCCTTGATGTAATCATCAAGTTCTTTTTCTGCACCTTCACTTTCTTTTTTCTCCTTTCCTTCTGTTTCTTCTAGTTTTCCAATCGTTTTCAATTTTGTCTTTGAAATTGCTCCTTGCGGTTTTTGTTTTTCTAGTTTTTCGTTATTCTTTATTTCATGTTTGGTTTGATTTTCCTGGCTGTCATTCATTTGTAATTTCTTTAGAATTTCTTCTTTCTTCTTTTTATCTTCATTTATCGTCTCTTCTAAATTCTTTCAAAAATTCTCTTTTGTTTCGTGCTTGTCATCCTCTTTAACTATTTCCATGTTTTCAATAATTCTTATTTCTGTCTCTGTCTCTGTCTCTGTCATCATCTCATCTTCTTTAACTTCTTCAGCCATTTCAATTTCCATTTCGTTCGCCCAATTGATTTTATTCCGTTCAAAAATAATTTCTTCTTCCTCATCATCTCCTTCCTGCATCATCCTTGTTAATTCGTCTCTGTCCATGTCTCCGTCTCTGAAAAATAAAAAAAAAATAATGAGGAGTTTTTTTCTTTTAAAATTAAAAAAAAATTATTAAATTATTAAATGTAATTATAATTTGCTTGTAAATTCAACGTGGAGGTAAGTATTTTTTAAGATTTGATACGTGTGCCGTTGCTAATTTTTTACTCCTACCCTCTCCTTGTCTTAATACATACACTGTTGCTGATTTTTTCTCTATAATTTCAAAAGGACCTTCAAATTTAGGAGCTAATCAAGCTGAAAATCTCTTGGCTCCATCATACAAAACTTGAACCTTTCTCAGCACTTTGTCACCCACGTTAAATTCTACATGTCTGCGTCCTTTGTTGTAGTACTTCTCTTGCTTGTCTCTGGCCTCGTCTATAAATTTACAAACTAAATCTCTCAAAGCATCTAATCTTTTTCATCTGTCAATCCAGTCTTCAGATGAAATAGGTATAATTTCACGTCCAATTTCCACTTCTCTTCTAAAACTTTTTACAGATGTTGGGTGACGACCAAAATTATGATAGGCAGGTGATACTTTAGTTGATGATTGTACTGCTGTATTGACTGCATGTCTGAATTCGTGAATGTGTTCATCCCAAGTTGTGTGGTCTGCTTCAACAAAAGCTGCAATCATCGTCTTCAGGGTTCTATTAGATCTCTCTACAGGGTCAACTTGAGCATGATAAGGAGGAATTGGTACATTTTTAATACCATAGGTATCCAAAACTTCTTTTAGATACTTGTTATCAAATTCCTTCCCATTGTCTGACACAAAATAAAGCGGAGTTTCTCATCTAAATAAAATCAACTCCTCAAAAGCTGCTGTCACTGCTTTTGCATCAGCTTTCCTTAAAGGTCGTAACTCTACCCATTTTGTAAATAAGTCTATAAATACTGCCAAATATTTATTCTGTGCTTTGCTTCTCCGGAATTCCATCAAATCTGCAGCTACAACCATCCATGGACGTTCCACTACTCGACGATCCATAAGACCTTGAGCACCAGTTTGTAATACTTTGTATTTTTGGCAAGTTTGACATTCTGATACATACTTAATTACGTCGTAGTACATGCCTCTCCAGTAGTATTCTCTTGCGATTCTGTCGTAAGTTTTTTCCTGTCCAAGATGACCTGAAGATGGTAAATCATGGGCGTCGTGCATGACACTTTGTTTGAATTCCTCAGGAACTACCAAACGCCAACCAACTTCTCGATTTTCAACTGGATCTAAAAGTAAATCATGTCTCTGTCTGTACAGCATTCCATCTTCTACCTTCCAACTATTGAACTTTTTTGGATTCTGTCTCATGTCATTCATTAATTTTAAATATTTTTGATCTTTTATTTCTTCAAAAGCTGCTATTTTTGCTTCTTCAACGTCGTGTAACCTTGAAAAAGCATCTGGACCATGATGAAGAGCTCCTTTCCTGTGTTCGATTTTGTAGTCCCATTGCTGTAACTCTAAAGCCCATCGAGCTAATCGACCAGTCGGATCTTTCAGGTTATGTAACCATTTCAAAGCTGCATGATCAGTAATCACTGTAAACTTATAACCTTCAATGTAAGGTCGTAACTTTTTAATTGACCACTTTACAGCAAGACATTATTTTTCTGTCTCAGTAAAATTTTTCTCTTGAGGGGTTAATACTCGACTTATGTAAATAATTGGATGTTCATGACCTTCGTCGTCTTTTTGAGTTAAAACTGCAACCAAAGTATAATTACTGGCATCACACTGTATTGTAAATGGCTTCTTGGAATCTGGTCTGGCTAAAACTGAAGTTTCTGTCAGCACCTTTTTAAAATAATCAAAAGCAACTTGTTGTTCATCTGTCCAATTTCATTTTTCTCCTTTTCTTAACAACCTTAGTAATGGTACTGTATGTTCAGCTTGTTTTTCAATAAATCTCGAATACCAACCAACCATTCCTAAAAAAACTTCTTAATTGTTCATACGCTTTGGATCTGGCCTTAATCCATCTTTGTCAAGCAAAAATCCCAAATAAAATACTTGACTGCAACAAAATTCGCACTTGTCTCTGTTAACTTTCAATCCTGCTTCATTTAATCTTTTTAGTACAAACTCTAACCACTTCAAATGTTCTTCAAAAGTCTCTGTCACAATAATGATGTCATCTAAATAAATGAAAATTATTGGCTCGTATTTGGCACCAAATAATTTATTCATTAACTTTTGAAATGTCCTCGGTGAATCAGATAAACCAAAAGGCATTCTTACAAATACAAAGGAATCTTTGCCAGGTAAAGAAAAACCAGTATTTTTTTACTGTTTTCTGACATTGGAGTCTGGAAATATGCTTGTTGTAAATCGATAGTACTAATGTATTTTGCTTTTCTTAATTTATCCAAAATCGAGTCCATGTTAGGAATAGGACACATATTTTTCGACGTGATTGCATTGACATCTCTAAAGTCTATACAGAATCGATAAGTACCATTCGGCTTTCTCACCATAACTGGTGCACTTGAGTATTCACTATTTTCTTCTTTGATGATGCCTTCAGCTAATAATCTGTCAACCTCTTCATAATCTGCTTTTTCAATTACGGGTGACATTCGTCGAGGTTTATGTTGAACTGGCGTTTGAGAAATTACTTCAATTGTATCTTCGATTAAACCTGTTAGTCCAAATTCCTCTTTTTGTTGTGATAAAAAATCTTCCACTAATTTATCCACCATCTGTCTCTCGTCAGCATTCAGCTCCGAAATTCCAGCGCATTCTGCATGAACAACTACTTTTTTCTCTTTACTAACACTAATAAATGTATGCCATTCTCCTTGTTTAGCACGCCACTGTCGTCCAAGTCGCACGTCGATGTCAAAAGCAAGACAAAAATCCATCCCAAGGATTATATCATGTTCCAACTCTTGAGCTCCTTTAAAAGAAATCACTTCACATTCATTTCCAACTTCAAGTGAAACTTTTAGGACACCCATTGTTTGACTAATGGCTCCAGTTGCAGTGCGCATAAGTGAATCAGCAGGTAGCAGTCTGTCACTAAATTTTTTTACCAATTGTGGATCAATTAATGACAAATTGGCTCCTGGATCCAACAGTGCTTTGTAAGGCTCACCGTTTAAAATTACGGTCAAAAAATTTCTATTATCACAGCTGAATGCAGTCAATCTTTTTTTCCAATTACTCGTCTCTGTCAAATTTTCTTTTTCCTCCAAACTATTATTTTCAACTGCTTAATTGCTCCTTTCTTTTTTTCTTCTTCTTCGTCCAATAAAAATTGTACTATTTTTTCAATTTTACCTAATTGTTGGTAACTTTCTTCTTCTTCTTTATTTTTGTCATTTTTCAACAAAACATTCTCTTCAATTTCTTTAACAACCTCTTGTTTTTTCATAAAACTTTTTACAGTTTTACTCTCTTTATTTAATTTTCTATCATTTTCAAAAAAAAATTTTACAATTTCTGTCATTTCTTCTTCTGCTTTCTTTTTCAAATTAAATTTTTCATTACCAAGGCTCTGTAATTGCGGAGGAACAGCTTTTAATTCTGTCCCCCACCTTGCGCGTTTCCCCAACTCTGTCTTAAAGGTTCGCAATTCGGGCATTTATTAAAAACATAACCTTAAATACCACAAACTTGACATCTTGGCCCTTTTCTTGCTATATTTAGACAACTTTTAGCCATATGGCTAGGTTGATTACAAGCATAACATGTTGCAGAAGGACACCGTGATGCTATATGGCCAACAAGCTTGCTATGGTAACAAACGCCTTTGAATCCATCTTGATTTTCTGGTTTCTCTCTTTGAGCAAAATTTGGAGTCCACTGGCCTCGATCTTCAGTCTGTCGTTGAACATCAGCTTTAGGTAAATTCCAATCTTGTTGGATTTTTGGTTGAAACTGCTGTTGAGATACCCCTTGTTTTTGAGGTTGACCTTGAGTTAAAACTTGAGGTTATGATTACCAACTTTGGTTAAGAACTTGCGCTTTATTGGGATAACTTTGGCTTCTCATTTGTGGCTGTTGTGGTTGATTCTTTGAAAAACTTGAAACTGCGTCCATTGCATCTGTCACTGGCTCTGTCTGTTCATCTTGATTTTTCTTCAATTTATTTTTCTTGCCACTCTTCTTTTTACTCAAAACCACATTTTTAGCTTGAATCTCGTCTCCGTCTATTGCTGCTATTTGATCTCTAGTTTGTTGATTTGTCATTTTTGCTTCAAAAGCTGCTCCTTTTATTCTCATCTTCTCAACTGTCGGTGCAGCTGTACAACGACTATCCAGTTCAAGCTGTCTTTCCCAACTTCGACCAAATTCTTCAATATCGTCAAAAGAGGTAACTAAAATATGTGACATCGCTTTTCTATACGATGGTAACAAATTTCTACAAGCAATTTCGACTTGATAACGACGAGCTGGAGGATTATCAAATTTTGAGATTATAAATTTGAAACGAGTCAAATAATCAAAAATTTTCTCTCCTTTTCCTTGAGTTTGTCGTCTCAATTCGTCCAACAAATCTTTTCTGTCATAGACACCCACATAATGATTGCAAAAAACTGTCTTAAAATCTGTCCAAGTCTTCAAATGTTGTCGTTCAGTTCTAAACCAAATACTTGCATTTTTCTTCAAAATACAGGGTAAAGCTTGGATTAAATTCAAATCATTAACTCCAGCGGATGCTCTACAATCTTCAAGTTCATCCAAAAATTCTTCAGCATCTTCATCTTCTTGGCCATTAAATTTTAAGCCCCAATTTCTTAACATTTTTACTGCTTGCTGAAATCATTTTCTGTCTCTTCTCTTTTTAAATCATGATTTTTCACATAATTTCTCTTTCCAGGTACAACTTCTTCTGGCAACTGTTGAGGTAAAGATTCTTGTTTTTGTGTTATTCTTCTCGCAGGTTGTTGAATTTTTGACATACCATCTCGATGCCTCTGTGGTGTAAAATTCTGTTGAATATTTTCATAATAATTCTCTGGAACATCACAGCTTTTCGTTTTCAAATTTTTCTTCTGCTCTGTCTGTCTTAATTTAATTGGTGATATTCTACTTGATGTAGTACTTCCAAATTCTGATAAATCACTCTCGTCGTCATTTTCAATAAAATAATTACCATCGTCAATCTGTCTTTGTTGTTGTGAATTCAAATTAACCATTGGCTTCTTTTGATTAACATTTGGATCCATTGTAAATCTTACTCTTTGCATGTTAAATTCTTCAGTATTTCCAAATTCTTTTTCTTCAGACTCGTTCTCAGATGTTGAAGTTTCTTGTTGTAAATCTTCAATATTTTGTACTGAAGTAGACCATTTTTCTTTCCCGTCACTCGTCATAGGCATCTTTCTGGGTAAAGGTGTTTGATGTGAAAAATTATCTTGTCTTCTCCTTGATCTGATTAATTGAGCTCGCTCAATTTCAACTTTATTGAACCTTAACATTTTTGGAAGCGTGATTTGTGGCCCATTTGAAGTAGTGACTTAATCCTCTCTCATTTGAAAAACCATTAGCCACTCCACTGGTTGCTGTCATCATTGAAAATATTGTTGTCGGACTTGCCATGGTTGTGTGGACTACATCTGTTGTCGCTGTCGTGACTGTTACCGTAGTAGGGTAGGGTGGGGTAATCGTGCCAGTGGGGTAATCGGACCGTTTCTTTTTATTTTTATAAAAAATTATGAAAAAAAAAAAAAAAAATTTTTAAAGACAGTAAATATTCTAGCGCATTTTTCTGCACAAAAATGAAACAGTAATAAATCATATATTTTTTATAAAAAATCGTCAAAGAGCGATATATTTTTCTCGAAAAAAAAATGGTTTTATGGTTCAGCTATAAATAACTAGAAACATTTTAAAAAAGTGATTAGCTTTATAATTATTTATCATAATTGAAAATCGAAGGTTTCAGCTGCATTTCTGTTTCGATGATATTTACGAAATAAGAATTTTACATTGAACAATTAGTATTAAAAAAAAAAAATGAAGTAGGCTAATTGTAGCCATTTTGTGGGGTAATCGTACCAGATTCTTCGCTCCTTTTTTCGTTCGACCTAACCTTAAACAGTACCTGCAATGTAGCGCCGGAGTATAACGCATCTCGCTTCTTAGATTTAAGTTAGAATTTAAGTATTGTTAATATTTTTAGTTTTTATAATGACACGTAACTATATTAAGAAGGGCGAAGGGCCTCAGTGGACTGAAGAGAGAATGAAAGAAGCTTTAACAGAAATTTGTAATAATGGTCAAAAGTGCAGCACCGTAGCTCGTTTGTATGGAATTCCGAGATCAACATTGAAGAAAAAAGTAAAAAAGTATTTAGAAAATAAAGAAGATAAGTTATGTATAAATAGTGGTAGGAAGCCTGTATTTTCTTCATCCCAAGAAAAAATTCTAGTCAGCGTGTTTCAACTCTACGAAGCCCATTTATTAGGATTCACAACACAAGAAGCCCGAGAGATCGCGTATAAAGTAGCAGTTGATAACAATATTAACCATAACTTCAATGATGTAGAGGAAATCGCGGGCAAGGATTGGTTGCGAGCTTTTTTAAAGCGGCATTCACGGTTATCGTTAAAAAAGCCTGAAAATACATCAATCGCGAGAGCTTTCGGCTTCAACAAGCAGTCAGTACAAAACTTTTATGATTTGTTTGAGAAAACCATGAAAGATAACAACATAAGTACCGATTGCTTGTTTAATTGCGATGAAACCCCGATATCTACAGTTCCAAAAGGTTCACGAAAAGTGATTTCAACGGAAGGTACCCGTCAAGTGGGAAATTTAACTGCAGCTGAGCGTGGTGAGAATGTCACTGCCCTTATATGTTTTTCTGCAGCAGGTAGTTATATGCCACCATTGTTTATCTTTCCACGCAAAAACTACAATGCTGACTTTTTGGTAGGGAAGCCTGAAGGGTCTCTTGTTGAATTTTACCCAACAGGTTATATGACTACAGATATATTCCTCAAATGGATGAAAGCTTTTATTGAATTCAGTCAACCAACCCCCCAAAAGCATGTTTTATTGTTATTTGATGGACACTCGACTCACACCAAGAATGTAGCTGCTCTGGAACTGGCTCGTCAGAATAATGTACATTGTTTAGTCTTGCCTCCGCATTGTACCCATAAAATACAACCTGTTGATATTGCTTTCAATAAGCCATTAAGTAGTTACATAACACAAGAAACCATTACATTTACTAGAAATAACAGACTAAATAAGAAAACTTTAACATTGAAAACAATATTGCAAGTTTTTACTCCTGCCTACCAAAAAGTTACAGCCACTGCCAACATTGCCAAGAGTGGGTTTCGTCGAGCTGGACTTGTACCTTTCAACAGAAATATTTTCAGCGAATCTGACTACAAAGCTGGTACAATATTGGACTACACGACTACTCAGTTGGAGCCATTAGGTTGGTCATAATTTATATCAACTTTTAACTATTTTTGAAAAATGCTTTTTTTTCTTTTTTTAAACAATGTTTTTTAATTGGTACTCAAAAAATAATAATAAGATATAACCTTTTTGTTGTTTTTACAAATATCTTTATTAATGTTAAGAACTATTTTTCATACTTTTTAATCTCACTTTGTCTCTCTATTAATCATTATTCTTTTGATTATTTTAAAACCTTATATATGTATATATATATTCACAGGGCCCTCCGACTCTGACTTCAGAGATTCAATTTTTAGAGCCATAGATTCTCTGGCTAAAAATTCATTTGGTGATCCTCAGTTTGTGAATACATCTAAAGTTGAAACATCAGGCAAAGATAATCGTAATACACCCCTTGCACCACCTGCCAAAGATAATTTTGACATCGAGCAATTAGACATTGTACATGTTACTTCAGAGCAAGAAGTACCGGATTTGACTGAAGCTTGTGGTTCTCTTCAACCAAGTTATGATTGTTTGCAATTGTTAGAAGAATTTGAAACAAATATTCAAGAATTCTCCCCGAATAATTCAGGGTCAAGTATGTGTTTAGATATTTCTTCAAAAGACAGTGCCACACAAAAAATCACTTCCAATAACATGAATGTTTTGGATCAGTCAAGTGCTCTTTTGATTACCAGTAATATACAGCAATCAACTCCATCTAATTCTGCTTCAGTTATGGCTCCAACTACTAATTTTCATATTCCACTAAGTTTGTTACAGAGTGATCAAAATCTGCTGCAAGCAAAAGTTGTACGGAGTGATTGTCAAGATGTCATGCAAGCAAAAGTTGTACGGAGTGATTGCAAAGATGTCATACAAGCAAATGTTGTACGGAGTAATTGCCAAGATGTCATGCAATTAACAAATGTTGTGCAGAGTGATCCTCAAGTTAATTCAAATAATTCTCTTCAAAACAAGATTGATACCTCTCTTAATATTAGAAAAGCTTCAAGAAAAGGCAAAACAGCAGTTCTCACTGCTGAAGGTTACATAAAAGATCTCAAGGAGGCCAAAGCTCAACAAATCAAGCCCAAAAATTCAAAAGCACCTGCTAAAAAAAGAAAAGCAGCAGGAGACATAACCAACACAAATCTTCAATCGACAAATCTTTCTGTGCAGCTGTGTACTTTCCCCCCCGTCATGTATCAACAAGCTTTTCAGAACCAACAATTTTGTAGTGCCTTGCCAAATGAGAATTGTGAAGCTGCAAACTCTATGGTGTCTCAATATCAAAGGCCAATGATAACTAATTATGGTCATTCGATACCCCTAAATACAGTGCAATGTTTGAATCCTGGTGTTATTAATAACATGTATCCAAATTCTTCAGCGATGGTACAAATACCAACATTTGGCCTTAATCAAAATAGTTTAGTTTCAACGAACATTCAGTCTATGTACCAGCAGACTTCTAATAATTGGAATCAAGTTTATTCAGCTTCTAATCCAGCTATACATCAAATGATCACTAATAATTTTTCTCATGGAAATCAAAATATAATTGGTCAAGCCACTCAAAACCAAAAGCAACCAGTTTCTCGAGCAAACCATAAACCTAAAGTTACTAAATCTAATTTAGCACCAAAATAAACAAATAATTATAAACTTTGTTGTCAGTTTATATTTTATAAAATATTTCTTTTTTTATAGAGTTTTTATAATAAGATATAGTGTTTTAAAACAATAAATATAATGTTAAGACAAAAATACTCCAAAACTTCAAAATGTGATTATAAAGTATTGATAAGGCATTAAAAGTTGTCTTTTTTATGATATAGATTTTAATTATAATATTTAATATTTTATTAAATTGAAATTGATTTAGGTAATAAAGATTTTCCAGAATTTGAGTTATAATTTTAAAAGAAGATTATATTATCTTAGGTACAGCAATTTGGTTAAAATTGTTATTTTAAGTTTAAAAAAATTTTTTTAAATTCAAATTAGATAAAGATAAAAAATTTGAAAAACAGATTTCATTACAAAAATGAATAGTTTAGTAAATATTTTTAATTGAAGCATGTGATTTTAATGATAAGTTTAATATAACTGTTAATTAAACTGCGATTTTTCTACTATGATTCAGTATTTATTTGTTTGTATTAAAAAAAGTTACTTCGTACTTACTTTGATGAAAAAAAATAAAATAAAATTAATACTAATAACATTGACTACTTGATTTATAAACGGTCCGATTACCCCACGTTGTCCGGCACGATTACCCCATTTTTTCATAACCTTATAACTTTTTTCAGTTCGAGAATTTTTTAATCATTTTAAAATTGTTTGAGAAGGTTTAAACATTTCAAAAAAATTATTCAATATTTCGTGAATTCATTACAATTTTTTTCGGCTCTCTAAGAAAGTTTCATTTTATTATTTCTTAGTTTTATAAATACCATTTTGGCGTGTATTTTTAAAAGTGGCACGATTACCCCACCCTACCCTAATAGCTGTTACAGAATTTGGTGGAGGTACCACATGCAAACTCCTCGCCGGAGGTTCCGGTATATCTTCCTGCATTTGTGCATATGTCTCTGCACTCGTCTGAACTGAGAGCAAACCCGGAATAATCTCGTCATCTGGTGTAGAAGTTGCCAAAGTAGAGGGTTGACCACCTTTTGAAGTTTCATCCGCCTTTGTTGACTTCTTGCGAGCCCGTCCGCAAAATGCCAACTGCTTCGCTAGTCGTTTTGCTTCCTCTCTCGTCGCTCGTCGCTCGTCGAAGTCCTCAGCAATATCATCCACGTACCATGGAATATAAGAACAAGAGTCAACATGATTTTCTTTAATAATAGCCCTAACCAACCTATCCCTTAAAACATTTTCATCTCCGACAACTCTAAGTCCAAAATCTCTTAATTTCATCAAAATTTCAGGTAACTTTAATTTATTCAATTCCCTATTAACAGTTCTGCCCTCTCTAGTTTTATTAACTTTAGTCATTATTTTCTCGTGATTATCCATTTTAATTTTAATTTTAATTTCAATTAAAGTGTTAATTTAATTCTAATCAGTTTAAATTTTTAATTTTTAAGTTAAATTTAAATCTGATTTTTTTTCTTTAAAAAAAAAAAAAAAAAATTTATTCTAATTTTCCAATCAAAATTTAATCAAAATTAAAAATTCTGGATTCAATTTTTTTTTTTTTTTTAAATTCACAAATTCTGACTCTCAAAATAAATATTTAATTCAAAATTAACATTTAAAATTTTTTTTAACCCTTCCAGTTAAATAGTTTTTTTTTTCTAAACTTAACCTCCAATAAAAAAAAATTAATCAAATTCTTAAACTGTCCAATTAACCTCAAATGCTACTCAATTTTTTATTTAACTGGCACACGTCAATTTTTTTATTCAATCACACTAGTAAAATAAAAAAAAATTATAAACACTCTAAAAATCTTACGACTTCCAGGAACACAACACGTTGATAAGAAAACGGCGCGCGCGCGTCTAGTTTTCTCCAGCAGCCGAACACTTGTAGCGCTCCTTTGTCCTCTCCCTCTCCCCTTGTTTACGATTTCTCCGCGTAACTAAGATTTTCCTTTGCCTTGCCCCACGTTGCCAGGCGCTATTTGTAATAGGGCAATTTTAAAAAATAAATAATTCACTTTTTTTAAATATCAAAATTATAAATTTATTATTCTTCAAATTAGCCTAAGTTACATTAATTTTTTTTAATTCTCTTTTTTTTTATTATCACACTAAATTCAAAATCTCAAAGGAGGCACTGTAAGGGAAAATCTTAGTTTTTATAATTCTCTTTCACGGCACTGTCACTCGTCACTGTAACCTCTCATTACCTTTATTATTTTGATTTTCTCGTTGTTCCTCGGTCGGCTTTCCGGTGATTATAACTTATTAATAAAAAACAAAACAAACGTTTAGTTTTTGTGTGAACTACACAAACTTTATTCATATGACAGCTGTTTCGACGTCTTAGCGTCTTCATCAGATTAAATACAAACTGTAACTTAAATGTAGGTTTACAAACGTTTATATAGTATAATTTTTCCGGTGATTCTTGACTGCAGGGTTCCTAGTTTTGATGTAGGCTCGAACTCGTCCAACAGCTGATGAAAATCCATGAGAACTCCTGTCGATGATCTTCGAAGCGTCAAGAAATCCAAAGTAATCCAGTCCTTGAAAACTCAAGAATCAAACAAAACTTCCAAACTTTTTGGTAATGACCGATACGTCTAATTAGTGCAGCACGCGTCAACTAACTAGTCTCCAAGCAGCGGCGGCAGCGGCAGCGTTCACTTGGTTGCCAGCAAGACGATCTTCTTTTCTCTCTCGAACGGCTGACTGGCGCGCGCGCTTCCTCTCTCTCGCTCTCGTTCGCCTTGCTCCCTCGGTCCTCTCTCTCACTCTTCTTCTGCTCCTTGTTTCTCGTTCGGCTGGACCAGCGCTGTGGCGACTGTAACTGCTAGTGCTGCTGTTGTTGTGCTGTTCTGGCTCACGTCTCTGTCTTGTCTTTTTTATTTTTATTATCACTTGATTAACCCCGCGTACATGAAATATTAATTTATTTTATAAATAAACATTCTTAACCAACTGTTTAAAATGCCCTTTAGGAAGAGTCGAATAAGTAACGAAGGAAACTTCGTTACACTACTCTAGTAACTACTATCTTATCCTCCCTTGTACCAAATCTTCACCTACCCTCGTGTTCACTCCTGTGCCTACCCTATTGCCTAAACTTGTTTTTACCATTGTGCGTATCTGTGTACCTACACTGGAGCATACCTTAGTACGTACCATTGTGCCTACTCTTGTTCTTAACCTTGTTTCTACCTTTATACCTAATTTGTTGCTACCCCTCTATATACTCTCATACAAACCTTTATGGGTACTCTCGCGCTGACCCTTGTGTTTACAGTCAGGATAGTGTTTGGTCCCATTTTTTCCGAGACCAAATAAAAATGAGTTCCAGGAATTGGATGATGGGTTATTTTGGTTTTTTTGAATATGTGGGAGATTTGCTTCTCGTTTGCTCATTTTGAGGAGCACAATTTTATTTATTTTTCAACAAAACTGTCAATTTATTTTCATCGTAACGGTAGAAATGAAAAACAACAGAATAACTAAAATTTAAAAAAAGGAGAAAGAATGTCTTTGAATTGTAATTAAAGATAATTGAAATAATAATTTTGAAAAATCAAATTTTATTTTGTAAAATTGAATCAAAATTCTTCAATTAATAAAATAAAAATCTGGTACATGTATAAAAGATTATATAAAAAATTTTTAAAGTGGGGAGCATTGGTGAAAAAAGGGCATGGAGAGGCATGGGTGGATAATTATAAGAAAAATAAAAAAAAAAGAATTTTGTTTCATACATCAAAAATGGGAGGCATGATAAAAAATAATTAGAAAAATTAAAACATAGGAAAATAAGCATATTTCGGTACACTTTTACGCTTACTTAAGTGCCATTCATTAATTACGTAAGGGCCTCCAGGGGGTTTGAAGAAATCTCTACATATCTTTTCATAGAGGCGAGGGGGTATCAGCCGATCGTACATAATATTTTAATACAAACATGTATTAAATATTTTGGTTTTCAATTCGGAAAATTCTATCTCACTCAGTTCACTGTAAAAACCTACCTCACTCAGCGATGTAAATTTACTCTGCGTTCGTAAATTTACACCACTGAGCTATGTAAATTTACGAATAATTGTAAATATACACCGTTTAGCGATGTAAAAAATGGGAACGTGGTCCAGTGGAGTAATTTTACCAAGATTTGTAAATTTACCGCTCGAACTTAAAGTTAAAAGTTTTTGGTAAATCTAAATCGCTTAGCTTCGTATTTTTACGCCAGGTTTCGGAAATATGTTTTGGTAGTTGAGAATGAGTTTATATTGACGTTGATATCAGTCGACTCGCTGCAGGCATCACCGGTTCGATACGTAGCAATATAATATTTTAACATATTTATTTATTTGAGCGATCTAAATTAAAGAGAACGGTTTAGAAGATTACATAGAGGTCTTATTTTCACTCACTAGAACTTATCGGGTTTAAGTATAGTTGGATTAATCGGATTTACCCTGGATAGTCTAAGACAACAAAAGTGAAAATTATGTGGCTGGGTTAACAAAGTTTTCCTTGAAGTTTTCAATAAAATTTACATTGATTATATGTATTTAGATTTCAAAATTCTAACATCATTAAATTTGAAGTTTTAATTTAATTACTTACCTGAAAAAATAGCCAAATTCGTACATAGATTCTAAGACTTTGTGAAATGTGAAGTTAGTATCAGTGTGAATTTGTGAAAAAAAAACATTTGCTTAACGAAAAAAAAAATAAATATTTTGAGTTAAGCTGTTTTGTCGTTTTTCATCTTTCCCCTCTAGTATTTAATGGTTAATTTTTATCAATCATTTTTTTTCTGGATAGCAGGAGGTAAACTTACCAGAGATTTGTAAATTTACCATCGGCGCGTGAATTTACTGCGCAGGTCGTAGTAATTTGACCTCGATGAGCGAGGATCCTATTGGAATTGGGACAAATTTATGTACGTGAAATGTATGAAGAAATATTGACAGGAGAGACAGCAAATTCCTCCGAGCATTGAATGTGTGCTAATGCTTAATTGTATTAGAAAAAGAAAATCAGTGCTTGAACGGACTAAGCTTGGCAGGTATAAATTTGGTGCCAAAGGAAGATTTAATAAAAACTTTATGTAAATTGCCACGCAGAAAAATCTTGGAATGTTTTATTACCGATGAACTAAAAAGTCTTTGTAAAGGCACAAAGAAAGAAGATACTGTAGCGACAAAGTCAAGAAGTGAAATAATAGATATTCTGCTACGATATAAAAAAGAAGGAGTGCATGCTGATGTACATGAAAGTGATTTAAGAAAAGTGGGAAAAATTCCAATTGAAGAAATTCAAAACCATCATAGTGCTGATTTGGAACATAAAGACAAATAAATTAAAGAGCTAACTATGTCGCAAAACGAAGACGCAAGATTCCATATTCCAACAATCAAAAACATCCAAGTCGGATGTCTTTGATTGTTTCGTGGATTATATTAATAAATTTGAAAATCCAACCAGGAGAAAAATTAAAAAATTAAGATGTGATAACGGGAGAGAGTATATTAATCGGGATATTTTCACATTAGTGAGGGATAAGGGAATTCTGGTAGAACCTTGTCCTCCAAACGTGCATGAAATAAATGGGACCGCAGAAAAATATAATCGGTCAATTATGGATTCTGCCAGATGTTTGCTTTTTGAGACAAATGTAAATCGTAGATACTGGCTGGAGGTAGTTAAAACCACAGCTTACTTAAAAAATAGAATAATTGCAAACACGATTGAAAATAAATTTTTTTCTTCCTTTAGAGATTTTATTTATAAAGAAGCCAAGTTTGAAAAATTTACGTTTATATGGGAGTAAAGTTTTTGTAAAGGTACTCGAAATTAAGAGAAATACTAATTGTAAGTGGGATAGAACGGCTGATTTAGGGAATTTTACTTGGTTATGACCATGTTGGATACAGAGTTTTGTTAAATGGTAAAATACTTAGAGCCAGACGTGTGGACATCATTGAAAATGATGAAAATTTGATTGGTTTTAGAGGTTATGGCAATGATGATAGCGATGATGAAAATTTGCAAAGTGAAAATCAAAACTCTGAATCAAACGAGGGTAGTGAGAAAATAGAGTCGGGTTAAAATATAGACAACCAAGATAGCGTTGAGGTGATGGAAAATATTTCACAAAGGCCGCAGAGAATAAGACGGCAGACAGATTGGTATGGGGTAAATGTAAGTCGAAATATATCTACGTAAATGTTGTAAGCGCTGATAGTCCCTAAAATTATGAGAAAGCGATGAGTGCTAGTGAGAACAATTTATGGTTACAGGCTATGAATAAAAAAATAAATTGTTTGATTTAAAATAGAACTTGGGAACCAGTAGAAAGGCCGAAACATAAAAAATTGTTAGATTTAAAATGGGTTTTTACAAATAAATCCGACAATAGAAAAAAAGCACAACTTATTGTTATAGGTTTTCAGCAAGCTGAAGTGCTTGAGGATTTGTATTCTCCCGTTGCTAAAATACAGACTTCAAAATTTTTGTTAGCTTATTGTTGCCAAAATGGCTTAATCATAAATCACATGGACGAAGAGACAGCTTTTTTAAATGGTCTGGTAAAGTCAAAAGTATTTGTAAAACAACCAATGGGTTATCAAGACGGTTCAAATAGAGTTTACAAATTAATTAAAGTATTATACGGGTTGAGACAGAGCCCGAGAGCTTGGTATGAGTGTTTTGATGAATTTATGAAAAAATTGAAATTTGAGAGAAGTGAGAACGATTACTGTTTATACATGAACTTTGAAAATGATGATAGAGTATATTTGATTCTATTTGTTGATGACTTATTAATTTGTGGGAAAAGTAAGGAAAGGATTGAGAAAATTAAAAATCAATTATCATTTAAATTTTCTATGAAAGATATGGGTGAAGTAAATACTTATTTGGGGATAAACATTAAGTATGATTGTAAGAAATGTGTTATGATACTCGATCAGAGTGATTATATAAATTCACTAGCGAGAAAATATAATATTTTGGGTGCGAAATTTTATTGTACACCTATGGAACTGTTGAAATGTAAACATACAGCTCATAGCGAGTGACGTAAGCGAGCGTGTGAGAGTGTGTGTGTAGGCTCGATCGTGCAGCGCGCGCGAGGCGAGACCAGTCGTTCGTCTGCGTTCGTCCACTCTACTACAATAGTAATGCAGAATATATAAACTTTTATTTGTTTATTTCAACGTGGTAGCCGAGGCCGTAGTTTTAAACAGCAAAATTCTGTACAACGGTAAGCCGAGCGACCGGATGGTGAAAAGTAAGGTTGAGGCATGCAACCACGTGAAATTTTTATACCTATTACTGCGCATGCGTGGTCAAAAATAGTGATTTTTCAACTTTGATTCTTATCTCAAAATCTAAGAGGGCTGAAGAATCGCGTTTTGCCGCAAAATTTTGTTTATAAAAAACGTAGTTCAACCATATTTTTTAAAATCTTTTAAAATTTTTTTCCCTAAAAAATAAGATTAAAAAAAAAAACAGTGATACATAGCTCTCTGGAAAGATAATATGTCATGTATTTTAAGAAAAAATAACTTTACAAATTTCTTCATATTTTTTGAAGTGGTAAAAGACACTTTTTAGGCCAAATTATTAAAAACTTTTATCTAAATCGACACGTAGGGGCTGCATACTGCGTAAAAATAAAACAATACTTACATCACTGAACTACATTTTTTTTAAACAAAATTTTTCCGCAAACCGCGTTTTTCTAGCCCTCTTGGATTTCGATATAAAAATTAAAGTTGAAAAATCAGTATATCGCCCTACGCATGCGCAGTTGAGGGAACAAAAAATTGTGGTTCGCGCCAAAATCTTTCTTTTTCAAAGACCTTTGAAATGATATATATATATATATATATATTGTAGGGGTTTCTACATGAAAAAATTTGGCAAACCTGACCTAGATTGAATATAAATAATTTCTACAATTTTTTAGTAATGAACTCATCTCGTTAGACGTATAAAAAATTTTTATTTCAGAAACCTCTACAATATATATATATATATGTGTGTGTTTCATTTGAAAGGTCTTTGAAAAAGAAAGATTTTGGCGCGAACCACAATTTTTTATTCGCTCAACTGCGCATGCGCGGGGCAAAATAGTGATTTTTCAACTTTAATTCTTATCTCGAAATCTAAGAGGGCTAGAAAAACGCGGCTTGCGGAAAAATTTTGTTTTAAAAAAATGTAGTTCAGCAATGTAAATATTGTTTTATTTTGACGCAGTATGCAGCCGCTAGGTGTCAATTTAGATAAAAAATTTTAATAACTTGGCCTGAAAAGTGTCTTTTACCACTTCAAAAAATTTGAAAAAATTTGTAAAGCTATTTTTTCTTAAAATACATGACATTATTTTTCCAAAGAGCTATGTATCACTGTTTTTTTTTTTAATCGCATTTTATAGGGAAAAAAATTCGAAAAACCGTCTTAAAAATTTGAATTTGGCGCCAAAAATGATTTTAAAAATATGGTTGAACTACGTTTTTTATGAACAAAATTTTGCCGCAAACTGCGTTTCTCTGGCCCTCTTAAATTTCGAGATAAAAATCAAAATTGAAAAAACACTATTTTGGACAGTGCATGCGCAGTAATAGGTATACAAAATTCTTGTTGGCGCCAAAAATTTTCTTTTTTATGCCCTTTCGAATGATATGTATATATATATATATGTATATATATGGGGTCCACGCTGCGAACCAACTCGACTATCTTACCCGGCTATACTCTTTACGTAGGTGAAATGTATGAAGAAATGCTGACAGAAGAGACAGCAAATTCTCCCGAGCATTGAATGTGTGCTAATGCTTAATTGCATTTTTATACAATGTATTCATACAGGCAAAAATTGTCATATTCACGCCACTCAGTAAACCGTTATCGAGTCGTCATAATGTCGGTTCGGTTGTGTATGAATTATATTAACAAATAAATTCTTAAAAACAAAATATTTAACAGTTCACCCCGATTTTTTTTACAGTGTTTAGCTCCCCTTAATTTGAATCTCCTGCTGAGTTTAAAAATGGGCAATGGGTAAAAATGGGCTAAACCATCTTTACGAAATGAATGAATGGCCCCTTAAGCGCGTTTGAAAAAAAGGGCATTGGGGACATGGGGGGCATGAATGAAAAAACACTCCAATATAATATAGTAAGATATATGTTTTAGAATTAACGCACGAGCAAAGGAGAGGTTGTCGAGAACAACCAAATAAACAACACGGCACTTTATTAACTAACTTTAACTTTATTTAACGAAGTAAATAAAACTATTTACAGAGTGAGGAGAGTTTTCTCGCCGTTTTGGCCGGGAGAAACTCTGCCTCTGAATGTCGCCATGCGACAAGTAAGGATTAGATTGATTATACAAAGGTTCCTGTGATGCGTGTTCGCGGCATCACGGTCGCAGGTAGACTGTCAAGTGGGTGGAAACTGGCTCTCCGGGTAGCTTCGGCGTGTGTCGCTCGCATGACCAGCATATGTAGGTAGCAAGGCGGGAAATTTCAAACATTCCGTCCCCCTTAATTGATTCCAATAATCGATTAATAATTTTATCTGTGAACATATTAAGGTAGTTCCCAAAAAAATTGAGTTTCTTAAAAAATCTCTAAAACTTTGCACAGAGGTAGATTTTTGAGTCCTGTACACGCTGGTATTTTTCTTATACCCCCAAGCCATACTTAATTTTGAGATATTGGGCTCAGAAGTTTCAATTTTTTACATGGGATTCCTATGCTGAGCGCGTGAATTCATATTTATTTTGAAGGTTATTCTCTGATTGCAAACTCAATTTTCTTAAAATATTTTTTAAAAACAGGTTTTCATGTAGGGCAAGATCTTAGAAACCGTATCGTACAAAGATAAACATAGCAAGCGATATTAACTTATGAGATATACAAAAAGAATGAAAAATGCACGATTTTAGCATGATCTGGAGCAGCGGTGGCGACGGCGGCGCGTGGCGTCAGAGTGGGAGCCACGAGCGTCTATAACTATATTTTAGGTTAGCTATATATACGCTTCGGAACTACCTTAAAACAAAAATAATATTAAGTAATCTATGAAAATAATTGTAGTTTAAGTCTGAGGTGGGTAACAAGCGTACGGATAGACGTAGGGGCTTATTGGGTAATTTCTGTAAGGGCCTGAGCTCAAATAATATATTCCTGGGTCGAAAACCCACTGGTGGAACGATGAATAACGAGGTAGAAGAATCAATCCGGCTGGGTGCTGGGTACACGAAGGTGGCAGATTTTTCAAGGGGTAAGTAGGCACCTGAACCTGGAATGGCTTAGGTGTCCGGATGTTTAGAAGCGTAGCCAAGATCTGAATTAAGCTTGAATCAGATGGCTGAAAGTTTAGGTTCCTTGCCAAAGCATGGACTAGAAGTGTCGCAGGTGGCTGAATTTTAAAGGTAATGCCCAAATCCTGAACTTGAGTTGGTTCGGGTGGATGATTGAAAAATATAGCCGGAGCCCGGACTAAGGGTGTCGCAGGTGTCCGAGTTTTAAAATGATTAGCCGGAACTTGGACTTGGACTGTTGCAGGTTGCTGGGTCTTTAGACATGTCGGCGGTGTCTGAATTTGGGGAGGTATAGCCGAAGCCTGGATTAGAGGTGGTCTAGGTGGCTGTACTTTAATCAAGGATTTGATTTCATGAATAGATGTCGGAACCTGGACTGGGGGTGCTTCAGCTGGCTTGCTTGCAGGAATGAAAGCTGAAACCTGAAGTAGGGGTTGATCAAGTGGCTGAGTAAAATTGAAATTTTCAATCATTCGGAATTCCATTATCAATTTTCTTAGTATTCTAATTTTTTAAAAAACGTTTACATTCTAGATATTTTGCTTTCGTTTATTAAAATATATATATGTACAGTGGTCACTGTCCGGCCTTCGGCCTTCGTTCTGTACATACCGCATGATAAATTACTAAAGCAATAATACACCCTCTTAAAGCGCAAATCACGCGCAATCCACCCACGTATTCAAAAAAACCAAAATAACCCATCTTTTTTTTATTTTTTTTTCCAAAATAACCCATCAATAAAAAAATTTTCTAGGTTTGCGCGGTTCAACCAAAATAACCCATCCCAAATAACCCATCACCCAATTTCTGGAACTCATTTTTATTTGGTCTCGGAAAAAATGGGACCAAACACTATCCTGACTGTCCGGATAGTGTTGAAATGTCCGGATAGTAACCGCTATATATATGAAATGTCCGGATAGTGACCGCAACATATATATATATTGATATATACTAGGGGGTGCCCCCCTGCTCGCTTCGCTCGCCAACCCCCATAAAAATAGTTATAAAAAATGGAGTTTTTTGACAGTTAATATTTAACATGTTTTTTGAGTTGAGTTTGTGTATTGAATAAAAGTTCAAACATGTTTAGGTAAAATTGTTGAATATGATTTAAATTGAAAAAAGAAAATTTTATATTATGGTGAGTCTAAAAAAATAGTTATAAAAATTAAATAGTAAGTTAAAATACTTCAAGTACTTGAAACATGTTAAATATAACATTTTTTAACCGTTTTGAAGTACTCCTTTATTAAGGGCTCTTAAAATTACGACTCCTCTAGGAAAAGTGCCCTTCAAAGAGGTTAATTTTGGAGTTTTTTGACAGTTAAGGTGCTCGTACAGGAGAAGCTCCTATAATTTAAAAATTTAAAATCAACTCCTCCGGGAGGAGCCCCTTAAAACATGTTGAATATAAGATTTATTGACGATTTGAGGTGCTCCTCCGGGAGGAGCTCTGGAAATTACGGCTCCTCCGGGAGGAGCCCCCTTAAAACATGTTAAATATAAGGTTTTTTGAAGGTTTTGAGGTGCTCCTCCGGGAGGAGCTCTTTAAACTACGGCTCCTCCGGGAGGAGCTCACTTCAAACATAATAAATATAAGGTTTTTTGACGTTTTAAAGGGCTCCTCCGGGAGGAGCTCTGAAAATTACGGCTCCTCTGGGAAGAGCCCCTTAAAATATGTTGAATATAAGGTTTTTTGAAGGTTTTGAGGTGCTCCTCCGGGAGGAGCTCTTTTTTTTTGGCTCCTCCCGGAGGAGCCCCTTAAAACATGTTAAATATAAGGGTTTTTGACGTTTTCAGGTGCTCCTCCGGGAGGAGCTACTAAAATTGGCTCCTCCGGGAAGAGCTTTTAAAATTAAGAGCTCCTCCCGGAGGAGCCGTAATTTTCAGAGCTCCTCCCGGAGGAGCCAAAAAAAAGAGCTCCTCCTGGATATAACTATATAATATAGGAATATATATATATATATATTTTAATACCGATATTTAAACGTTCCAAAACTTTACAAAGTTTTATATTAACTATTTTTGAAGTGAGGAGGAGCTTGTGAAAAAAGTTAGAAACATTTGAAATTATTACCACTTGACCTTGGCTCTTATGAGAAAATTAATAATCTTGCAATTACTTAATTTATACCTCACAGATTTGAATGCAGCTTTGCACAAAAATAGAAAAAAAATCAGACTTTGGTTATTCTTTTTTTCAAAACATTCATAAAGTACCTGTATCAACATCATACAATTCGTAATCCAGCAGTGGAGTAAAAGATAACACGCTATCTTCTAGCGACGTAGAGAATAACCCGAAATTTATACTGGCCACGTAAACTGTAACACGGAGCATGACCAACCGTGTGGTGCTTACTATTTATCGCTTCAGCCACGTAAAAAAAATTCTGACAACTACGAGGTTAGCGACGATAAAAATAACACCAGCTGTGTAAAACTAACGAAAATTGGACCAGCCATGTAAAAAATAACACGAATAATTGTATCGTTATTTCGATAAGTTGCGAGCTCTTAGGACTACTAAATCGCTAATTTCAAAGCTGGCGACGATAAAAGTAACACCACCCGTGAAAAATCACCAAAAATCGGACCAACCGCGTAAAAAATAACATGAATGATTTTATCATTATTTTGATAAGTTGCGAGCTCTTGGGACAACTAAATCGCTAATTTCAAGGGTAGCGACGATTAAAATAACACCAGCTGTGTAAAACCACCAAAAATCGGACCAGCCGCGTAAAAAATAACACGAATGATTTTATCATTATTTTGATAAGTTGCGAGCTCTTGGGACAACTAAATCGCTAATTTCAAGGCTAGCGACGATAAAAGTAACACCAGCTGTTTAAGACCACCGAAAATCGGACCAGCTGCGTAAAAAATAACACGAATAATTTTATCATTATTATGATAAGTTGCGAGCTCTTGGGACAACTAAATCGGTAATTTCAAGTCTAGCGACGATAAAAGTTACACCAGCTGTGTAGGACGACCATAAATTGGACCAGCCACGTTAAAAATAACACGAATGATTTTATCATTATTTTGATAAGTTGTGAGCTCTTGGTCTAAATGAATCAGTAATTTCAAGGCTAGTGACGATAAAAGTAAACCCAGCTGTATAAAATCAACAGAAGCTACTTTAATCGCTAGTCTTGCAAGTAGCGATTTGGTTGATTCATAAGCTGTCAAGTCACAAGGTCAATGATGAAACTATATGTGTTATTTTTTACGCGGGTGACGTAGTTCATGCTAGTTTTACATGGATAGGTTTTATCGTTGCAAGCCTTGCAATTACCAATTTAGTTGTCTCAAGAACTTTTGAGTTCTTAAAACAATGATAAAACCATTCGTGTTATTTTTAACGCGGCTATAGTCAGATTTTAGGTGATTTATCACAGCTGGTATTACTTTTATCGTCGCTAGCCTTGAAATTAGCGATTTAGTTGTCCCAAGAGCTCGCAACTTACCGAAATAACGATAAAATTATTCGTATTGTTTTTTACGCGGCTGGTCCGATTTTTGGTGGTTTTACACAGCTGGTGTTACTTTTATCGTCGCTAGCCTTGAAATTAGCGATTTAGTTGTCCCAAGATCTCGCAACTTACCGAAATAACGATACAATTATTCGTGTTATTTTTTAATTGCCTGGACCGATTTTTGGTGGTCCTACTATTGGTACTACTATTTTTTTTTCAAAGGGTTGGTTCATTACGTTTCTAATTGAATAATTCAAGATTTCCTGGATTATTTTATCCATGTTCGAATAAATTTGTCATTTTCAAATTATGCACTTTCATTTTGGTATTTTTATATTTATATCAATTGTATACATCCCTCTATAATTTTGATGTTATTTTTTATTCTTTTTTCAATTTTTAACATGTTTGACCTGCCGATTGCCTTGAATTAATTTTAAAAATTGTGTTTGCTGCCGTGCCACTATGAAAGCACCATAGGTATTTGTTCAAGATTAAATACCTCCAACCCCTCACCCAAATATTGTTTGATTTACTGGCTAACTTGGTTTAAGAGTCATCGAGCTACCACATCCAACCTGTTTGGATATTTTTGAGGTCTTTTTTATTTAAAAGGATATTCCTAACAGTTGAGATACTGTTATCAACTAACATAACAACCATACGCTTTGTACCTTTTTGTTGAATAACCAGTGCCAAGGTTATCGACAAACAGTATTCAGCTTGATCAAATACTGGCAATCTTTTTAATTAAAAGATTGATAGCCTTGGCTTGTTAATTGATAGCCTTGTGCCTAACTTGCTTGGCTCTCCCAAGCCCACGTAGTTTTTAGAATTGTTTAGGTTTCCTTTCTTTTCTACTAAACGTATATGGGCAAAAGTCAAAAAGTCGGCCACTTTTTCGTTGTGTCATGTCATGTAATTCCGCCGAAAAAAGGTACTTATAAATGAGATACTATTCTAAAAATTTAACAGCTTCGAGGGATTGGTGAACACATAACGCTGTTAAATTTTTAGAATGGTATCTCATTTATAAGTATCTTTTTTTTGGCGGAATTACATGACATGACACAACGAAGAAGTGGCCAACTTTTTGACTTTTGACTTTTGCCCATATATACTTTATTTATTTTTATTAATTATAGCCTTTAGTTTTACTCTTATAGGTGATGTCAGGGTTTTCTGATAAAAATTGCCACCCACGTGGCATAGCCTTTGTTTAGGGCCTTTTACACCCTCCATACAACCGTATTGAAATGTTTTTTAAATACTATTTTGCCCATTAAAGTTTTTTTCTGTGCCTTTTAACTTTTCCTCAATCATGGACGAGTTGATTACCAAGTTGAACGCTTTCTTTCAACAACCATTATCTAAAATTAGTTAATAACCTTAACCTTTGATTTTTATCTTTCAAAAACCAACCCTAGAATCGTGCAAAATGAATAATCCAGTTTCATTTACACAAATCCTTAGCGTCCAAGCTATGTTACGAAATTGCATTGCGACTCTTTCCAAGTGCTTCGAACATAAAGGAGCCAGAATGACTCGCGCGTTGGCAGAGATTCGCATCCTCCGTCTTGAACAACTCTGGCAAGAGTTTGCCAAAAATCACCAAACATTGATCAATTGTAAGGATGTTGATCGTGGTCACAATTACTTCTTCAAAGACCTGTTCTACTACACTCAGGACACCTTTGACGACGTAGGGTCGACTCGTACATCCAATTTCTCAAAACTCAGCCACTTGATCAACCCCTACTTCAGGTTTCAGCTTTCATTCCTGCAAGCAAGCCAGCTGAAGCACCCCCAGTCCAGGTTCCGACATCTATTCATGAAATCAAATCCTTGATTAAAGTACAGCCACCTAGACCACCTCTAATCCAGGCTTCGGCTATACCTCCCCAAATTCAGACACCGCCGACATGTCTAAAGACCCAGCAACCTGCAACAGTCCAAGTCCAAGTTCCGGCTAATCATTTTAAAACTCGGACACCTGCGACACCCTTAGTCCGGGCTCCGGCTATATTTTTCAATCATCCACCCGAACCAACTCAAGTTCAGGATTTGGGCATTACCTTTAAAATTCAGCCACCTGCGACACTTCTAGTCCATGCTTTGGCAAGGAACCTAAACTTTCAGCCATCTGATTCAAGCTTAATTCAGATCTTGGCTACGCTTCTAAACATCCGGACACCTAAGCCATTCCAGGTTCAGGTGCCTACTTACCCCTTGAAAAATCTGCCACCTTCGTGTACCCAGCACCCAGCCGGATTGATTCTTCTACCTCGTTATTCATCGTTCCACCAGTGGGTTTTCGACCCAGGAATATATTATTTGAGCTCAGGCCCTTACAGAAATTACCCAATAAGCCCCTACGTCTATCCGTACGCTTGTTACCCACCTCAGACTTAAACTACAATTATTTTCATAGATTACTTAATATTATTTTTGTTTTAAGGTAGTTCCGAAGCGTATATATAGCTAACCTAAAATATAGTTATAGACGCCAGCAACCTGCAACAGTCCAAGTCCAAGTTCCGGCTAATCATTTTAAAACTCGGACACCTGCGACACCCTTAGTCCGGGCTCCGGCTATATTTTTCAATCATCCACCCGAACCAACTCAAGTTCAGGATTTGGGCATTACCTTTAAAATTCAGCCACCTGCGACACTTCTAGTCCATGCTTTGGCAAGGAACCTAAACTTTCAGCCATCTGATTCAAGCTTAATTCAGATCTTGGCTACGCTTCTAAACATCCGGACACCTAAGCCATTCCAGGTTCAGGTGCCTACTTACCCCTTGAAAAATCTGCCACCTTCGTGTACCCAGCACCCAGCCGGATTGATTCTTCTACCTCGTTATTCATCGTTCCACCAGTGGGTTTTCGACCCAGGAATATATTATTTGAGCTCAGGCCCTTACAGAAATTACCCAATAAGCCCCTACGTCTATCCGTACGCTTGTTACCCACCTCAGACTTAAACTACAATTATTTTCATAGATTACTTAATATTATTTTTGTTTTAAGGTAGTTCCGAAGCGTATATATAGCTAACCTAAAATATAGTTATAGACGCTCGTGGCTCCCACTCTGACGCCACGCGCCGCCGTCGCCACCGCTGCTCCAGATCATGCTAAAATCGTGCATTTTTCATTCTTTTTGTATATCTCATAAGTTAATATCGCTTGCTATGTTTATCTTTGTACGATACGGTTTCTAAGATCTTGCCCTACATGAAAACCTGTTTTTAAAAAATATTTTAAGAAAATTGAGTTTGCAATCAGAGAATAACCTTCAAAATAAATATGAATTCACGCGCTCAGCATAGGAATCCCATGTAAAAAATTGAAACTTCTGAGCCCAATATCTCAAAATTAAGTATGGCTTGGGGGTATAAGAAAAATACCAGCGTGTACAGGACTCAAAAATCTACCTCTGTGCAAAGTTTTAGAGATTTTTTAAGAAACTCAATTTTTTTGGGAACTACCTTAATATGTTCACAGATAAAATTATTAATCGATTATTGGAATCAATTAAGGGGGACGGAATGTTTGAAATTTCCCGCCTTGCTACCTACATATGCTGGTCATGCGAGCGACACACGCCGAAGCTACCCGGAGAGCCAGTTTCCGCCCACTTGACAGTCTACCTGCGACCGTGATGCCGCGAACACGCATCACAGGAACCTTTGTATAATCAATCTAACCCTTACTTGTCGCATGGCGACATTCAGAGGCAGAGTTTCTCCCGGCCAAAACGGCGAGAAAACTCTCCTCACTCTGTAAATAGTTTTATTTACTTCGTTAAATAAAGTTAAAGTTAGTTAATAAAGTGCCGTGTTGTTTATTTGGTTGTTCTCGACAACCTCTCCTTTGCTCGTGCGTTAATTCTAAAACATATATCTTACTATATTATATTGGAGTGTTTTTTCATTCATGCCCCCCATGTCCCCAATGCCCTTTTTTTCAAACGCGCTTAAGGGGCCATTCATTCATTTCGTAAAGATGGTTTAGCCCATTTTTACCCATTGCCCATTTTTAAACTCAGCAGGAGATTCAAATTAAGGGGAGCTAAACACTGTAAAAAAAATCGGGGTGAACTGTTAAATATTTTGTTTTTAAGAATTTATTTGTTAATATAATTCATACACAACCGAACCGACATTATGACGACTCGATAACGGTTTACTGAGTGGCGTGAATATGACAATTTTTGCCTGTATGAATACATTGTATAAAAATGCAATTAAGCATTAGCACACATTCAATGCTCGGGAGAATTTGCTGTCTCTTCTGTCAGCATTTCTTCATACATTTCACCTACGTAAAGAGTATAGCCGGGTAAGATAGTCGAGTTGGTTCGCAGCGTGGACCCCATATATATACATATATATATATACATATCATTCGAAAGGGCATAAAAAAGAAAATTTTTGGCGCCAACAAGAATTTTGTATACCTATTACTGCGCATGCACTGTCCAAAATAGTGTTTTTTCAATTTTGATTTTTATCTCGAAATCTAAGAGGGCCAGAGAAACGCAGTTTGCGGCAAAATTTTGTTCATAAAAAACGTAGTTCAACCATATTTTTAAAATCATTTTTGGCGCCAAATTCAAATTTTTAAGACGGTTTTTCGAATTTTTTTCCCTATAAAATGCGATTAAAAAAAAAACAGTGATACATAGCTCTTTGGAAAAATAATGTCATGTATTTTAAGAAAAAATAGCTTTACAAATTTTTTCAAATTTTTTGAAGTGGTAAAAGACACTTTTCAGGCCAAGTTATTAAAATTTTTTATCTAAATTGACACCTAGCGGCTGCATACTGCGTCAAAATAAAACAATATTTACATTGCTGAACTACATTTTTTTAAAACAAAATTTTTCCGCAAGCCGCGTTTTTCTAGCCCTCTTAGATTTCGAGATAAGAATTAAAGTTGAAAAATCACTATTTTGCCCCGCGCATGCGCAGTTGAGCGAATAAAAAATTGTGGTTCGCGCCAAAATCTTTCTTTTTCAAAGACCTTTCAAATGAAACACACACACATATATATATATATATTGTAGAGGTTTCTGAAATAAAAATTTTTTATACGTCTAACGAGATTAGTTCATTACTAAAAAATTGTAGAAATTATTTATATTCAATCTAGGTCAGGTTTGCCAAATTTTTTCATGTAGAAACCCCTACAATATATATATATATATATATATATATCATTTCAAAGGTCTTTGAAAAAGAAAGATTTTGGCGCGAACCACAATTTTTTGTTCCCTCAACTGCGCATGCGTAGGGCGATATACTGATTTTTCAACTTTAATTTTTATATCGAAATCCAAGAGGGCTAGAAAAACGCGGTTTGCGGAAAAATTTTGTTTAAAAAAAATGTAGTTCAGTGATGTAAGTATTGTTTTATTTTTACGCAGTATGCAGCCCCTACGTGTCGATTTAGATAAAAGTTTTTAATAATTTGGCCTAAAAAGTGTCTTTTACCACTTCAAAAAATATGAAGAAATTTGTAAAGTTATTTTTTCTTAAAATACATGACATATTATCTTTCCAGAGAGCTATGTATCACTGTTTTTTTTTTTAATCTTATTTTTTAGGGAAAAAAATTTTAAAAGATTTTAAAAAATATGGTTGAACTACGTTTTTTATAAACAAAATTTTGCGGCAAAACGCGATTCTTCAGCCCTCTTAGATTTTGAGATAAGAATCAAAGTTGAAAAATCACTATTTTTGACCACGCATGCGCAGTAATAAGTATACAAAATTCTGGTTGGCGCCAAAAATTTTCTTTTTTTATGCCCTTTCGAATGATATATATATTAACCCTTAAAGAACACACCCAAATCCAGAACTGCCACACTGACAGTTATGTGGGGTATTTCACACCCCGTGTGTACTTTAAGGGTTAAAGGGGTCCGCGCTGCAGGCCGATTTGACTATCTTACCCGGCTATATCCTTTGTCCCAATTCCAGCACACCTCCTTGAATTTATGATTTAAAAATCTACATTTTTTTATACAATCTTTAAGGTGGTTTTCTACCAGAGCTAGTCTAGTTCAAGACTAAAAAAAAATCATTTTACCAAATTAGTAAAAATTGTTTATTAAAATTTAATTTTTAACTTTTCAGGGCTTCTGAAATTATTTTTTACCAAAAAAAAACATTGACAATCACAACAAAACATTTTTTTTAACTCTTAACCTCACCTTTAATTACCGCAGTTTTGGAGGTTATTAACGAAAATTATTATTACGAAGGTTATTAGTGAAAATTATTTTTGTAAAACTATTGTAAGAGTCCTAGAAGGTCGATTTTTTGCAGTATCAAGGAATGAATTCTTCAATAGTTAAACTATATGGATGTGGTTTTTCTAAAGGATCTTTATTGTAAGAAGACAAATATAAATAATTAAGTACAATTTTTCAGCGTAGCGTCCATACGCGTAATGAAAAAAATTCAATCTTTAACTTGCTGTAACTTTTTAACAACATGGTCAGTTAGTTAGTTTCACAGAATTTACACATACATGATTCGAATCAATCTCTGGATGATAACTTTTTATTACATATAGATTATTGAACGTGTTAGCTTCAGCTATCAAATCACCATTCATCTCATAAATTTTACAATAAGTACCCTGTGAAACTATCTTACAAGTTTTTGATATTTTTGCATAACTCAATAAATTTTTCTTAAATTCTTTCATATAATATACGTCTCTCAAGTCAACGACATTTCTACCATATTTTGTATAAAAAATTAATTTCATTTTACTTTTCTTACTAGCTTTCATTGTATTGCCATCTGGCAGTTTAACATATACAGGATTTTTCAAATTTATAGATTTATAAAAGTATTTATCAGTATTTATTATGTTATTACTACAACCTGAATCTAATAACCATTCTATCTCTTTCTTAGAGCAATTATAATTTGTCTGGGTATCGCTATAATTACAGAAATTAGTTTCGGCATCCGTTTTCAGTTACCTTTTACTATACCTGTTACCTTCTTTGCTGCTTCTTGCTGGACTTCTATTTCCCATGCTGAATCGTCGTCCTGCTCTTGGTTAGTTTGTTGGCCACGATCTTGGCCTTGTTTTCCACAACCTCTCTGTTGTTGGTTTTAGTAGGCACCTCTACCTCTGCTCGGGTAGGTTCCTCTACTTCTGGAGTTACCACGTTGTGGGCAGGCACCTCTACCTCTGCTTGGGTAGGTTTCTCTGCCCTTGGAGTTGTTCTGGTTCATCTTGTCGGACCAGCAGTTCTCTTGTTTGTGACCTTATTTGCCACACTTCCAACAATTGCCTTTGATTTTCACATTGAAAGCACTTACAGTCTGTTTTTTGCTTTCTTTTGGTTGACCTAATTCCTTTTCTTGTATTTTGGCTTTCAAATATTCAAAGTTTCTTTTCTCAGCTGGCATAACGTCAATAAAGTCACTTATATAACTTGTGACAGTCAGCGATGGTAATTAAATCGTCGGTAACGATTTAGGATTTGGCGCGAATCACGTGACTGTCGAACGCATCTCAGAGCGGACCTCTGAGGTGATAGAGCGGGAATCGGGAAGCCACTCGTAGTTTTCGTGTCCGAGCGTTTGCACGTACATGGAACTTAACTCGTCTCGGTTCGACGGCTAACCAGACTCCTCGGGAGTGGAATGTCGTCGAAGAGTGAGTTGGCAGAGACAGAAGGTGCGGGATCGATGGTCATCGCCCGGGAAGCATTCTTCTGTCTAGACGAGTCAACCGGCTTTTGGAAGTCGTGGACGTCGGGGAACCTGACCGACGTCCGGCAGACACGCAAAGATCTGGAGATCGATTCATGGCAGATCTTGAAGCAGCTTACTCGTTACGGAAGTCAAGGCAATTATTGACATTCGCGTCGCGCGTTGTGGTAGAGCCGTAGTGTGAGAGTGTGGTGTTATTTGTGAAGTTGTCATTTCACGTCATCGCCTGGACCGCTTTCCGACGGCTACACGGCGACTCGAGTATGGTAGATATTGCGGCTGGTCGGCATCGTAGCCTGGCATTTTGTTTAGCCTGACGGCTTGTGTATGAGGTGCACCTTAGCGACTCCGTAAGTTAATTGTAAATGTGCGAGTGAGTGTGAATGCGTGTAAGTGTCCTTAGTACACTGTTATTGTCATAATCTTTGTTTTTCTCTTGCGCGCGTTAGCTGCCGATAGTAGCAGGAATTTGTGTGCGCGCACAACGATTTAGAGAGCATTGAAGATTCTTTTGTTTACTGGTTTAAACGACACCGAGTCGTAATTCGGAATTTGTATTTTAGGTTTAGATTTGTTTTAATAAATTATTAAATTGTTAATTTAATTTTTATTGACTAAACCTAGTGTTCCTGCGAATCGATCCTGTTTTAATATCCGCACCCACTACCGATAAACGAACTAGCCGACCGCGTCGTGAAATATAGTAATATTCGCAGACGCGATTTCCTCATTTTATTATTTCAGGTCGACGAAATGCAGTTCGACGAGTGCTTGGATCAGCACTAAGTACAGGTAATAAGGATTTAGTACGCACCGTGGGTATTTGTATCGGCTCATACAAACCCTTAAATCCACCCCTGTTACATGGTGCCCAACGTTTAATGGGGAGGCTAATTTTTCTACACGTGTGTGTGCCAGGTGTTATATGGCACCCAACGTTTGTGGGGAGAAAAAGTCGCCGAGGTTTGAGCGATGTTACATGGCGCCCAACGTTTAATGGGGAGGCTAATTTTTCCACACGTGTGTGTGCCAGGTGTTATATGGCACCCAACGTTTGTGGGGAGAAAAATTCGCCGAGGTTTGAGCGATATTACATTGCCCTCAACGTTTGAAAGGCAGGCTAGAATTTTCTGCGAAAGAAAGATCGCGAGACGGTTGTCTACAAATCTCGTGATGTAAGACTTTTCGTGTAGGTGCGTAGGATCGACGCAGTGACGTACAGTAGCAGACGGGTTCAAGATCGGCCAAGTAAACAGAGAAAAACAAAGAGCTCGTTATTGCTTGGCCTAGCATAACGAGTGTGTGTGTATGTGTGTGTGAGAATTTAGATTCTTACTCTGTGTTTACAAAGTGGACAGTTTTTGATTTTGCTGTGTTGTTTTGATTTCTTATATTCTCCACTTTGTAAACACCCGGAATTTGTGACAGCCGTAAGCTATCGTATCCAAGGCTGACGACTGGTAGGACAGTAGGAAGTAATAACAGCTCGCACTAGCTGGAAAATTTTCATTGGTTGAAAGATCGGATCGCAAGAGTGGAACCGGAATTTTCAGACGAAGAAAATCAGTCAGCGAGGGATGCGAGCGAAAATCCTGGTGATAGTGAGCATCAGGTGGCGGGCGTTCCTGATTAACCCGGACTGCGTTCATGCTTTTCGAAGCGACGTATTTTTCTGGATACGTCACCTCTGGGAGGGGAGTGTGACAGTCAGCGATCGTAATTAAATCGTCGGTAACGATTCAGGATTTGGCGCGAATCACGTGACTGTCGAACGCAGCTCAGAGCGGACCTCTGAGGTGATAGAGCGGGAATCGGGAAGCCACTCGTAGTTTTCGTGTCCGAGCGTTCGCACGTACATGGAACTTAACTCGTCTCGGTTCGACGGCTAACCGGGCTCCTCGGGAGTGGAATGTCGTCGAAGATAGAGTTGGCAGAGACAGAAGGTGCGGGATCGATGGTCATCGCCCGGGAAGCATTCTTCTGTCTAGACGAGTCAACCGGCTTTTGGAAGTCGTGGACGTCGGGGAACCTGACCGACGTCCGGCAGACACGCAAAGATCTGGTGATCTAAGTAAGTTAATTGTAAATGTGCGAGTGAGTGTGAATGCGTGTAAGTGTCCTTAGTACACTGTTATTGTCATAATCTTTGTTTTTCTCTTGCGCGCGTTAGCTGCCGATAGTAGCAGGAATTTGTGTGCGCGCACAACGATTTAGAGAGCATTGAAGATTCTTTTGTTTACTGGTTTAAACGACACCGAGTCGTAATTCGGAATTTGTATTTTAGGTTTAGATTTGTTTTAATAAATTATTAAATTGTTAATTTAATTTTTATTGACTAAACCTAGTGTTCCTGCGAATCGATCCTGTTTTAATATCCGCACACACTACCGATAAACGAACTAGCCGACCGCGTCGCGAAATATAGTAATATTCGCGGACGCGATTTCCTCATTTTATTATTTCAGGTCGACGAAATGCAGTTCGACGAGTGCTTGGATCAGCACTAAGTACAGGTGATAAGGATTTAGTACGCACCGTGGGTATTTGTATCGGCTCATACAAACCCTTAAATCCACCCCTGTTACAAACTTAAATCTGCAGGCAATGCACTAATTAAATATTTCATTTTTTCTTCTTGTTGAATTGTGCCACCAGCTGTTATATATTGATTGCATAATTTTTCAAATTGATTAAAAAATTCTTCTGCCGAATCAAATTTATTATATTTAATATCATTCAGCTTTGATCTACATAGTATATTGCAATACAAGGGCAGAAAGTTGAACATAGAGAACATAAAGTAGAACATAAAGCTGCCGTATTTACGGCACGAGTGGAGCGAGTGCTGTAGGACGGCGCAGCAGCCATCAAAACATGATATAAAAATTATAAGTATTACGAGTCCTATGACACACGCATGCACATATGAAAGAAATTGAACGCCAAGATAGCTGACTTAGATTTGTTGTTTATAACCTCAACTACTCGCCGAGGCATAAGGTTCGGGATCAAAACATCAGCATCGGTACCATTTGACACGCACGTATTTATACGGACACACGGATTTCTTTCTATCGACCCCAGATCTTGTTTTGATTTGTTGCATCAAAATTATTTTGGATTTTGCTAAGGTCCGAAGCACGTATTTATACGGACACAGTAGGGTTTCATCATATCATTAGTCATCATCATCATTCATATCAATAGTAATATTGATATTGTATTGTATTGTATTGTATTGTATTGGTGGTCAATATCAATACAATATCAAAGATAACTATTGAGTCTTAATATCAATACAATATCAAAGATAACTATTGAGTCTCAATATCAATACAATATCAAAGATAACTATTGAGTCTCAATATCAATACTAGAGTCCCAATATTATTGATTTCAATACCTACTGTTGGCTTTTACCTTTTCTTCAAAAACTTAATAGATTTGAGCTCAAAGATCGCTGAACATCTAGTTTTTTATGCATACCAATGCCTTTGAAACATCATCGTTCAGTCGAGTACGAGTTTTATTTTATAACTAAAGACGCTTGCGAGAAAAACCTTTCAACGGGAACAGCAGAAGCCAATATACTTAGAATATATCGGGCCATTTTTGCCATATTTGGCGCTGGGGTTTTAAATTTAATGTTAGATCCTTTTTACTTCGTAAACACGTCTTACGATCGGCAAGTTGGAATATTATGGTTTTTTTTACGTTTTGGTAATATAATTGCACTAGTATATGCTTCAGTTTTAAATTTGAGTTTTGAATTGTCAATAGTCAATAGTATTGAGTCAATATCAATAAAAAGCAATATCAATAGCAATACAATAGTGTCATTTTTTAATTTTTTCAATATCAATACAATATTGAGTCAAATTATTATATTGTATTGGTATTGTGAAACCCTAGGACACACGCATTTTTTTCTATCGACCCCAGATCTTGTTTTGATTTGTTGCATCAAAATTATTTTGGATTTTGCTAAGGTTCGAAGATACGAGCAACAAAAGTCGAAGCATCAGTATCGGCACCCATCACGTACACGCACACGCACACACACATTATTCGTGATATACTGCGGAAATTTTATTTTGATGGTCGCTAAATATATTTGTTCTATAAAATTATCAATTTCAACTTTAAATATTTCAAAAAGTTAAACGCTACAGCACAGCTACTTTGCTCTGTACCCCACGCGGCACGCGCTACTGCATGAGGTTAGCCTTGTGATTTCTTTCTGCACCGTTGTTTTGCATCGGTATAGTAGAGAGCGTCGATAGAGCAAAGTTGAACTTTCGACTGAGAAATCGAATCAGAAGGTGCGTATTTTCGACCATCGGATGGAGAAAAATTATTTGCAAGCTTGTTGACTGATTTAAATAAATATTATCAAACTTACTTATGCTAAATGCAGTTTCACATCCTTGGATGTATTCAAGTTGTCTGTTTGATATTGTACTCATTATGATGGTTCTTGCTTTTAGATCCATCTTTTTCCAACTAGTTTCGTGTTCATTTACCCTTTCTTTTATTGCAGGTGATTTGCATTCTTTGAATTCCAGTACCAGCATAATTCTTGTTTTCCAAGCTGAGTACTCTGCACCATCAAAAATTTGTACGCCAAATTCACCAATTTTTTTTTCATGAGCCATTTTTCTTCTTTCTTCTCTGCTTATTTTTATGTAATTTTTCATTGTCAAGATTTCCTCAGTAGTGTTTATAAAACTTTTCAATAAATATTTCGCTTGTTTTTCACTTAATATCAAAGTATTTTCTTCAATTTGTTTTGAAAAATTTTCAATGTCTGTTACTGTGTGTAATTTAACCTCTTTATTGCTCCAGCTTCTGAGCCAATTCATTTATTTTACCTCACTTCGAATTTTAAGTTAGTTAATAAAGTGCCGTGTTGTTTATTTGGTTGTTCTCGACAACCTCTCCTTTGCTCGTGCGTTAATTCTAAAACATATGTCTTACTATATTATATTGGAGTGTTTTTTTATTCATGCCCCCCATGTCCCCAATGCCCTTTTTTTCAAACGCGCTTAAGGGGCCATTCATTCATTTCGTAAAGATGGTTTAGCCCATTTTTACCCATTGCCCATTTTTAAACTCAGCAGGAGATTCAAATTAAGGGGAGCTAAACACTGTAAAAAAAATCGGGGTGAACTGTTAAATATTTTGTTTTTAAGAATTTATTTGTTAATATAATTCATACACAACCGAACCGACATTATGACGACTCGTTAACGGTTTACTGAGTGGCGTGAATATGACAATTTTTGCCTGTATGAATACATTGTATAAAATTGCAATTAAGCATTAGCACACATTCAATGCTCGGGAGAATTTGCTGTCTCTTCTGTCAGCATTTCTTCATACATTTCACCTACGTAAAGAGTATAGCCGGGTAAGATAGTCGAGTTGGTTAGCAGCGTGGACCCCATATATATATATATATATATCATTCGAAAGGGCATAAAAAAGAAAATTTTTGGCGCCAACAAGAATTTTGTATACCTATTACTGCGCATGCACTGTCCAAAATAGTGTTTTTTCAATTTTGATTTTTATCTTGAAATCTAAGAGGGCCAGAGAAACGCAGTTTGCGGCAAAATTTTTTTAATCGTGGCAAGCCCTCCTTCTAGCTCTTTACCTGGCAGCTTTTGGCCTAAGGTTTTTTTTCGCTGCGACCGTCGAATATATCAACGGTCGATACGAAAAAGGGCACTTTGAAAAAATTAGCGAAGTAAAAAGTAACAACAAGGGGGTGCCGCGAGTAAATTAAGCTGAAATGGCTGTTTTTAGCGATTTTGGCCAAAATTATTATGCCGCGTTAACAATAACAACAAAATAACAGGACGAGCTCCTCAAATGATGAGTTTACTCGTTAGTGGCGTAATAAAAATCCACAAACTATTTGAAAATATTCGTAATCCAGCAGCGGAGTAAAAGATAACACGCTATTTTCTAGTGACGTAAAAAATAACCCGAAATTTATACTGGCCACGTAAACTGTAACACGGAGCATGACCAACCGTGTGGTGCTTACTATTTATCGCTTCAGCCACGTAAAAAAAATTCTGACAACTACGAGGTTAGCGACGATAAAAATAACACCAGCTGTTGAAAACTAACAAAAATTGGACCAGCCATGTAAAAAATAACACGAACAATTGTATGATTATTTCGATAAGTTGCGAGCTCTTGGGACTACTAAATCGCTAATTTCAAAGCTAGCGACGATAAAAGTAACACCAGCTGTGTAAAGCCACCAAAAATCTGTAGCTGAAAAATTATTTTTAAATGAAAAATTTTCGAAAGATTATTAAATACTATATAGTGTCTTGATGAGCTGCTTGAACGTTTTTATTTGTATATCATCGATCGATTTTACACTTTTCCTCAGTTTCTCAACTAAAAAATTTCAGTTTGAATTTCTGTGTACACCCTCCACTATGAATTGACTGTTAAAAATCGTTCGATCTTTATTCATGGTCCAAAACCACAGCTTTATTTTTTTGATATTCCGTGTCTTATTCTTTGTGGCTTGGAGTCGGAGACACAGCTTGAGCCTTTTTCTTGGCAGGACCTGCTTCAACAATGCTCAAAAGCTACTTTGCTTTTTTTTCGTGGCCTGAATCACAAACTACAATTTGTGATCGTCTGTGTTTACTTCTTCCTGGTCGGGTGTCAGAGACGAAGATTGAGCCTTTTTCCTGGCAAGAGCCTTGCCAAAAATAGTAAAAAAAACTGTTTCGCTTTTTTTTTTCGTGGCTCAACTTCGAAACGAAGAGCTTAGAATGTTCGTGTCTTGTTCTTAGTGCCAGTCAGTAATGTTCAGCAGTACCTTTTTCGTGACACGTGTGCGCGCGCGTTGAAACATCACAAAACACACGTTTGTTTCTTTTAACGTGGCTGTGAAACATAAGATAAAGATTTTAATGTTAGCTTTAGTTCTCTTCGTGGCAGGGGTTTGACATAACAAAGAGATGCGTTTTTCTTGGCAAGGAATAGGTAAAAAATTACGGGGACGACTTATCGCGTTTTTAACTTGGCAGGGCGTCGACGGTTTAATTGTTTATTATCGTGGTGATTAAGCACGCGACAAGCTCGAATACTTAACGTGGCATGAAACTGTCCGCGAACTTTTATCTTGGCAGGAAAGCATTTTTGAATTTTGTAATTTAAGGATTTTTTTACTCGTGGCAACGGGGGGTATTGTTGCTCTTTCCTTGGCTGGGGGTGATTTGCTTAAATTCTTATAGTGGCATGAAAATTTCGGGTAAAATGGGGGTTTTGGATTTTTTGAATAGTGGCAAGCCCTCCTTCTAGCTATTTACCTGGCAGCTTTTGGCCTAAGGTTTTTTTTCGCTGGGACCGTCGATATGCCCTTTAACTTTGCCACTACGTTCAGAGTTCATTTCGACGCTCGAGTTCTAAAAGCTGACAACTCAAAATTTTTTTTAATAACATGACAATTCAAATTTTTTTTTAAAAACATGACATCTCAGAGATTTCCTTTAGAAACATGACATCTCAGAAATTCCCTTTAGAAACATGACATCTCAGAGATTATTTTTAAAAAGTGACAATCGGTCAGGAAATTTCTTTTTCGAAAATTTTTTTTTAGTCGGGATAATGAAGGAATATTCTTCAAATTAATTATCAAATTAACTGTATACCATAGACCTTAAACCCCAAAAACTCTGGGCTCCGAAATTCAACTAATTCATAAAAAAATAAACTAAAAACCCCCCAAGCTTCAAATCCATAAAACACTAGGCATCCGAGTTTAATTTTTTGAAAAAAAATAAATAAATAAATTCAGTAATCCCCTAAATTTTAAACCCACAAAACGCTGGGCGTCCGAGTTCAATTTTTAAATAAAAAAATCTAAATAAACTAACATTGCCTAAAGCTTCAAACCCACTAAACGCTGGGCATCTGAGTTTAATTTTTTGAATAAAAAAAAATAAATATACTGATCATCCCTCAAGCTTTAAGCCCACAAAACGCTGGGCGTCTATGCTCAATTTTTTGAATAAAAAAATATAAATAAATTCTGTAATCTACCAAGCTTTGAACCCATAAAACGCTGGGCATCCGAGTTTATTTTTTTGAATAAAAAAATAAATAAATAAATTCAGTAATCCCCCAAATTTTAAACCCACAAAACGCTGGGCGTCCAAGTTCAATTTTTAAATAAACTAATAATCCCCTAAGCTTCAAAGCCACAAAACGCTGGGCGTCCGAGTTTAATTTTTAAATGAACTAATAATCCCCTAAGCCTCAAAGCCACAAAACGCTGAGCGTCCGAGTTCAATTTTTAAATAAACTAATAGTCCCCTAAGCTTCAAAGCCACAAAACGCTGGGCGTCCGAGTTCAATTTTTAAATAAACTAATAATCCACTAAGCCTCAGAGCCACAAAACACTGAGCGTCCGAGTTCAATTTTTAAATAAACTAATAATCTCTGAAGCTTCAAACCCACAAAACGCTGGGCGTCCGAGTTCAATTTTTAAATAAACTAATAATATCCTAAGCTTCAAACGCACAAAACGTTGGGCATCCGAGTTTAATTTTTTGAATAAAAAAATATAAATATACCGATCATCCCCCAAGCTTTAAACCCACATGACGCTGCGCGTACGTGCTCAATTTTTTGAATAAAAAAAAATAAATAAATTCTGTAATCTCCCGAGCTTTGAACCCACAAAATGCTGGGCGTCCGAGTTTAATTTTTGAATAAAAAATTTTAAATAAACTAATAATCCCCTAAGCTTCAAACCCACAAAACGCTGGGCGTCCGAGTTCAATTTTTGAATAAAAAAATTTAAATAAACTAATAATCCCCTAAGCTTCAAATGCACAAAACGCTGGGCATCCGAGTTTAATTTTTTGAATAAAAAAATATAAGTATACTGATCATCCCCCAAGCTTTAAATCCACAGGACGCTGAGCGTCCATGCTCAATTTTTTGAATAAAAAAATATAAATAAATTCTGTAATCTCCCAAGCTTCGAACCCACAAAACGCTGTACTCTAAATCCAATTTTTTGAATAAAAAATATGAATAAATTCAGCCATCTCCCAAGTTTTTAACCCACAAAACGCTGGACATCCGAGTTTAATTTTTCGAATAAAAAAATACAAATATACTGATCATCCCGAAAGCTTTAAACCCACAAAACGCTGGGCGTCCGTCCTCATCTTTTTGAATGAAAAAATATAAATTAATTCTGTAATCTCCCAAGCTTCAAAGCCACAAAAAGCTGGGCGTCCTAGTTCAACAAAAAAACTGATCAGCTATCCCCCAAACTCTCAGCCCCCAAAACTCTGGGCGACCGAGTTCAACGAAAAAAATGATTGGCTACCCCCCCCCCCCCCAAGCTTTAAGCCCTCAAAACCCTGGGCAGCCGAGATCCACGAAAAAACTGATTGGCTACCTCCCAAGCTCTAAACTCCCAAAATCCTGGGCGCCTGAGTTCATCGAAAAAGCTGATTGGCTACCCCCTAAACTCTAAGCCCCCAAAGCCCTGGGGGGCAGATTTCAACGAAAAAGCTGATGCGCTACCCCCCCCCCCCCAAGTTCTAAGCCCCCAAAACCCTTGGCGCCCGAATTCTACGAAAAAACTGATTCGCTAACCCCCAAAATCCTGGGCGCCCGAGTTCATCGAAAAAACTGATTGGCTACCCCCCTAGCTCAATGCTCGCAAAACCCTTGGCGCTTGAGTTCTACGAAAAAACTGACTGGCTACCCCCAAATGTCTAAGCCCCCAAAATCCAGGGCACCCAAGTTCAACGAAAACCTGATTGGCTACCTCCCAAGCTCTGAGCTCTCAAAACTCTGGGCGCCGGAGTTTAAAACAGAAGCTGATAGCCAGTCAGCATTTTTGTTGAACTCGGCCGCCCAGGGTTTTGGGGGTTCATAGCTTAGGAGGCGTTCATTAATGATTTCACGGTTTTTGGTAGAGTTTCATAGCACTGCACTTTTAGCAGAATATACTATAAAAGCGTGACATCAGTAATTGATGGCCCCTTATGGCATAGCCGATTAGTTTTTTAGATGAAATCGACGGCCCTGGGTTTTAGGGGCTTCTAGATTTCGAGGTAGCCAATCAGTTTTGTTGTTGAACTTGGGCACCCAGGATTTTAGAAGCTTAGAGCTTGGGAGGTAGCAAATCAGTTTTTTCGTTGAACTCGGCCGCCCAGGGTTTTGAGGGCTTAGAGCTTGGGGGGTAGCCAATCAGTTTTTTCGTTGAACTCATCCACCCAGGGTTTTGGGGGCTTAGAGTTTGGGGGATAGCTGATCAGTTTTTTTGTTGAACTCGGATGCCCAGCGTTTTGTGGGTTTGAAGCTTAAGATATTATTAGTTTATTTAAAAATTGAACTCGGACGCCCAGCGTTTTGTGGGTTTAAAACTTGGGGGATTACTGAATTTATTCATATTTTTTGATTCAAAAAATGAAACTCCGACACCCAGCGTTTTGTGGGTTCAAAGCTCGGGAGATTACTAAATCTATTAATATTTTTTTATTCAAAAAATTGAGCATGGACGCCCAGCGTTTTGTGGGTTTAAAGCTTGGGGGATGATCAGTATATATATATTTTTTTATTCAAAAAATTAAACTCGGGTGTCCAGCGTTTTGTGAGTTTGAAGCTTGGGGGATTGATAGTTTATTTAATTTTTTTTATTTGAAAAATTTAAAAATTGAACTCGGACGCACAGCGTTTTGTGGGTTAAAAACTTGGGAGGCGGCTGAATTTATTTATACTTTTTTATTCAAAAAATTAAACTCGGACGCCCAGCGTTTTGTGGGTTCGAAGCTTGGGTGATTACAGAATTTATTTATATTTTTTTATTCAAAAATTGAGCACGGACGCGCAGCCTTTTGTCGGTTTAAAGCTTGGGGGTTGATCAGTACATTTATATTTTTTTATTCAAAAAATTAAACTCGGATGCCCAGCGTTTTGTGGGTTTGAAGCTTCAGAGATTATTAGTTTATTTAAAAATTGAACTCGGACGCTCAGCGTTTTGTGGCTTTGAGGCTTAGTGGATTATTAGTTTATTTAAAAATTGAACTCGGACGCTCAGCGTTTTGTGGCTTTGAAGCTTCAGAGATTATTAGTTTATTTAAAAATTGAACTCGGACGCTCAGCGTTTTGTGGCTTTGAGGCTTACTGGATTATTAGTTCATTTAAAAATTGATCTCGGACGCCCAGCGTTTTGTGGGTTTAAAATTTGGGGGATTACTGAATTTATTTATTTTTTTTTTATTCAAAAAAATAAACTCGGATGCCCAGCGTTTTATGGGTTCAAAGCTTGGTAGATTACAGAATTTATTTATATTTTTTTATTCAAAAAATTGAGCATAGACGCCCAGCGTTTTGTGGGCTTAAAGCTTGAGGGATGATCAGTATATTTATTTTTTTTTATTCAAAAAATTAAACTCAGATGCCCAGCGTTTTGTGGGTTTAAAATTTGGGGGATTACTGAATTTATTTATTTATTTTTTTTCAAAAAATTAAACTCGGATGCCTAGTGTTTTATGGATTTGAAGCTTGGGGGGTTTTTAGTTTATTTTTTTATGAATTAGTTGAATTTCGGAGCCCAGAGTTTTTGGGGTTTAAGGTCTATGGTATACAGTTAATTTGATAATTAATTTGAAGAATATTCCTTCATTATCCCGACTAAAAAAAAATTTTCGAAAAAGAAATTTCCTGACCGATTGTCACTTTTTAAAAATAATCTCTGAGATGTCATGTTTCTAAAGGGAATTTCTGAGATGTCATGTTTCTAAAGGAAATCTCTGAGATGTCATGTTTTTAAAAAAAAATTTGAATTGTCATGTTATTAAAAAAAATTTTGAGTTGTCAGCTTTTAGAACTCGAGCGTCGAAAAGAACTCTGAACGTAGTGGCAAAGTTAAAGGGTATATCGACGGTCCCAGCGAAAAAAAACCTTAGGCCAAAAGCTGCCAGGTAAATAGCTAGAAGGCGGGCTTGCCACTATTCAAAAAATCCAAAACCCCCATTTTACCCGAAATTTTCATGCCTCTATAAGAATTTAAGCAAATCACCCCCAGCCAAGGAAAGAGCAACAATACCCCCCGTTGCCACGAGTAAAAAAATCCTTAAATTACAAAATTCATAAATGCTTTCCTGCCAAGATAAAAGTTCGCGGACAGTTTCATGCCACGTTAAGTATTCGAGCTTGTCGCGTGCTTAATCACCACGATAATAAACAATTAAACTGTCGACGCCCTGCCAAGTTAAAAACGCGATAAGTCGTCCACGTAATTTTTTACCTATTCCTTGCCAAGAAAAACGCATCTCTTTGTTATGTCAAACCCCTGCCACGAAGAGAACTAAAGCTAACATTAAAATCTTTATCTTATGTTTCACAGCTACGTTAAAAGAAACAAACGTGTGTTTTGTGATGTTTCAACGCGCGCGCACACGTGTCACGAAAAAGGTACTGCTGAACATTACTGACTGGCACTTTATTCGAGATGTGATTGGTTAAAAAACAAATTTAAAAATTTGAATTTGAATTTTTAATTTTTATATTGAAATTAAAATAAAATATTTAGAGAATAGATTGGATAAAAAATAACTGATCATGATAATAAAAATTATTAGTATATAAACAAAACCAATGAATTTATAACTACGAAAGCTTAAATCGACGCTCGAGTTCTAAAAGCTGACAACTCAAAATTTTTTTTAATAACATGACGATTCAAATTTTTTTTTAAAAACATGACAATTCAAATTTTTTTTTAAAAACATGACATCTCAGAGATTTTCTTTAGAAACATGACATCTCAGAGATTTTCTTTAGAAACATGACATCTCAGAGATTCCCTTTAGAAACATGACATCTCAGAGATTGTTTTTAAAAAGGGACAATCAGTCGGGAAATTTCTTTTTCGAAAATTTTTTTTAGTCGGGATGATGAACGAATATTCTTGTGAATAGACGGTTTCACTCGCCATTTTGTGAAACTTCTCTGGTTTCTCTTGGTTCTTTCTCGTGACTCTTTCTCATCATCCTCAACGTAGTCATCTCATCAGTACAGTCAACTCGACGAATCGTCTACTTAGTGTTGGCTCAACTCGGAAGACATTCGATCTTCAATTAACTCAAACGGCTCGGCTCAATTCAATTCTTGGGTTAATTTTTAAAAACATGACAATTCAAATTTTTTTTTAAAAACATGACATCTCAGAGATCTTCTTTAGAAACATGACATCTCAGAGATTCCCTTTAGAAACATGACATCTCAGAGATTGTTTTTAAAAAGTGACAATCAGTCGGGAAATTTCTTTTTCGAAAATTTTTTTTAGTCGGGATGATGAACGAATATTCTTGAAATTAATTATAAAATTAACTGTATACCATAGACCTTAAACCCCAAAAACTCTGGGCTCCGAAATTCAACTAATTCATAAAAAAATAAACTAAAAACCCCCCAAGCTTCAAACCCACAAAACGCTGGGCGTCCAAGTTTAATTTTTTGAATAAAAAAAAATAAATAAATTCAGTAATCCCCCAAATTTTAAAGCCACAAAACGCTGGGCGTCCGAGTTCAATTTTTAAATAAAAAAATTTAAATAAACTAATGATCCCCTAAGCTTCAAACCCACAAAACGCTGGGCGTCCATGTTCAATTTTTAAATAAACTAATTTTTGCGGATTTACTGCTTCATTAATTTTATTTTTATTTGCCGGATTAAAAGCTGGTAGGGGAGGGTTGTCAAATAAATTGAGTTGACCATTAATTAAGTTTATTTGAATTTTATTTTCTAAGAATATATTATTATTTTTAAAAAAAGGTTCAAGTTTAATAACTTTTATTAAATCTCTTAATAATTAATCAACAAGTATGAAATTTAAGTAGTAAATGTGTATTGACAGATTAATAAGTTTGATGTTGATAACATGAGCTCATTACTATAAAATAGAATAAGACAAATCATCAAAGTATAAAATAATTTAATTATAAATTATGGAGAATCACTATTGAGCCAGGTCCAGTTGAAATGTAAAATGAGATAAAATAAATCAGTGTAGTATACTTAAGAGAACTATCCAGAAGGTTAAGTTGAATTTCATGAATTAATGCAAATGAGCTGAGAATGAGCTTGAGAGAGAGAGAATGATAACTGATTAAAGAGAGAAACTGAGATATGAGAATATGTTGAATTGAGAATTGCCAGCATTAATTTCCGTGTATAGAAACTTAACTAATTTGAGAAATTGCCTAGTCAAAACTCTTGGCGAATTTGATTATATTAATTCAAACCATAAATACGAGTTTTGCTTGAGTACAGTTGAGGTAAACAAAGCAACAGAGAATGGCCTTGAAAAGAGTAGAAAAAAAATGGCTGCGTGTAAGACAGCACAAAAAAAAGAGAGAGAGAGCAAGAGAATGCACAGTAATTTTATTGATTTTCTGGCTGTGAGAAGGGCAATGTAAAAGCACCGGTAAATTATTGTTACCGGTTCTGAGCGAAATACCTGAAGATGCCACGCCGTGAAAGCTCTCCTTGCTGAGCAATTAACCCAAGAATTGAATTGAGCCGAGCCGTTTGAGTTAATTGAAGATCGAATGTCTTCCGAGTTGAGCCAACACTAAGTAGATGATTCGTCGAGTTGACTGTACTGATGAGATAACTACGTTGAGGATGATGAGAAAGAGTCACGAGAAAGAACCAAGAGAAACCAGAGAAGTTTCACAAAATGGCGAGTGAAACCGTCTATTCACAAGAATATTCGTTCATCATCCCGACTAAAAAAAATTTTCGAAAAAGAAATTTCCCGACTGATTGTCCCTTTTTAAAAACAATCTCTGAGATGTCATGTTTCTAAAGAAAATCTCTGAGATGTCATGTTTCTAAAGAAAATCTCTGAGATGTCATGTTTTTAAAAAAAAATTTGAATTGTCATGTTTTTAAAAAAAAATTTGAATCGTCATGTTATTAAAAAAAATTTTGAGTTGTCAGCTTTTAGAACTCGAGCGTCGATTTAAGCTTTCGTAGTTATAAATTCATTGGTTTTGTTTATATACTAATAATTTTTATTATCATGATCAGTTATTTTTTATCCAATCTATTCTCTAAATATTTTATTTGAATTTCAATATAAAAATTAAAAATTCAAATTCAAATTTTAAAATTTGTTTTTTAACCAATCACATCTCGAATAAAATGCAGACATTCTCTTTAGGTTCTCTCTTTTATCTTGGAATCTTCGGATTACAGTTATTAAAATTTTTTCTTCTTCTCTTTTATTATGTATACGTAGCAAGCAGTTTATTTTTATTTTGTGTGTCTAATTATTATTACGGTATTGGTGTTTTTAACCTCACGAGTATTTGTAATAATTATTAAAATTTAAATTTTTATTTCGCGCAAGGAGCACAATAAATTTTTTGTCAACAACAATACATTGTTAATTTTTTCAAAATCCAATCTTCAAAATAAAAAAAAATTCGTTTTATTATTCAAAAACTTCCGGGGGGAATAGTGAGGGAAAACAGAGAAGGGCATGGGTATTTGACACGAAGTGGATCTGGGAGTGAGTTGTAGGTAAGCGGGAAGTATAAGTGGGAAGGGGGCGTGTGTAAAGCGGAGGAAGAACATGATGGGGCAAAGGTAAGCCCATAGACGTGAATAGGCCTAGTATAAATAGCTCCTAGCCACGAGACGAAATGCTCACTTTGAAAAGATGTCAGAATGCTACAAAATGGAAAATTGAACTGATTGCAATAATGTTCTCGATTTATTTCTTAAAATCATTCTTCAGTTTCATGGTATCAGTAATCACATTCATTGTATTATCATAATAATGAATATTCATCATTTCGCTGAAGGTTCTATAAAAGTTTGCATCCCTGTCGATGATTTTATAATTATCAAAGTTCATGACATGTGTGGCAGGGGCATTATTTAATTTCTTTTACAAAAGGTATACAAATAAAAGGTTTAGGGTTATTATTAGTGTTATTGTTATTATAAATAATAATAATGATTTTAATAATAAGAATAATAATAATAATTTTTTTTTTTTTCTAGGCCTTGGAGAATTAAATGACACCCCAGGTATTATCCAGATATCACGAATAGCGAATAAGCGGTAACGATGGAATCTCGGTCTCATCTTTACCGCCGCTGCTAGACAGTGTGTTAATTCATAAAACGCACTCCTTCGCCTTTCTCTATCTAAGCGTGTTACCTTCCCATTCTGTCCCTGTTTATCACATCACCATGAATGGTCCAACCTTGGATAATAGCCATTACCCTCACGCTTCTAGCGTCTAAAATTGCATTTTCTCGCTCATTCACACTTACGTTTCATTTTTCCATTCTCTTGCTCCCCGTATATCAGGAATGAGGTGTGGCATGCAGGACACGCGGTACATACATCCGTACGATCTCACATCGTTTTTGATTCGTGATCAGTCAAAACAACTCACTCATACCGTTCATTCTTACCATTCGTTCTCATGCATCTATAGTTTGTAACCTGTATTCATATCGTTTCAAAAAATAGTTCAACTTAGTACGGTGTTACGCACTAGTCTCACTCCACCACAATAGACGAGACTCTACGCGCCTTTTGTCGAAGAACGCTTTCGACAAACCTACCAATATGCGACCGGTTTTCTTGACTCTCCAGCATCAGCCCCACCACGTTGTGTGGGCTGACTTGTCCAACCTCTCGCTCTAAACGTCTGCTTTCTTGCCTTCATTACTGACAGTGGAAGAACGTGCGGTTGTCATCGTCCTTCCCTCCAGAACAGAGCGCGCAGTCCAGGCTCCCAACCTTACCCATTTTATGTAGGTACGATTGGAAGTTTCCGTTATTACTCAGAAATTGGGTGATGTAATAGTTCACCTCTCCGTGTTTCCGATCGACCCATGCTGTCAGGTCCTTTATGAGTCGTCTAGTCCACTGGGCTTTGTCGGTCCTGTCCCATCGTTCCTTCCATCTCTGCCGGGTCAGCTGTCTAGCTTCGTCAATCACATTCCGTCTTCCTCCGATATATGCGCTGCCTTTCCTGGGTGAGCAGCGCTATGGGTGTCACTCTTGCTATCACTAGAACCGCCTCTTTGGAGACGGTTCTATAGGTACTGGTGAGTCTGAGTGCCCCTATCCACTGTACCTTCTCTGGCTTTCTGAGACAATTCTCTCTGCTCATCACCTCTGCCCAGATTTCTGCACCATGCAGGAGAATCGAGTTTGTCATGGACATAAGAAGTCTTCTCCTGCAGGGTCTTGGGCCCCCTAGGTTAGTCATGAGGCGGCTCAGGGCTCGCACTACATTTACTGCCTTGCAGTAGGATTTCTCAATTCGCTGCTTATGCGAGAGCTTAGTGTCAATCATCAAACCCAAGTATCTCACAGCGCTCTTCGTTTTGACCACAGTCTCCCCGAGGTTGATGGGAACGTCTAGGGTGTTTATGCTTGACTTCCTGGTAAGCATTACCACTCCTGTCTTTTGCTCATAATAATAATAATAATAATAATAATAACGATAATACCGTGTTTCTCCTATAATAAGACCGCTCCAAAAATAAGGCCGCTCAAAATTTTCCAAGAGCCCATTAAAATAAGGCCTCCCCCAAAAATAAGGCCGCCCCAAAAATAAGCCCTCTTTTGAAAATTCAAACTGTAAAGGCGTTGGTTGTCAAGCGTCAGTTGTGAACGAACGTTGAGGAAGCGTCAGTTGTGAACGAACGCATGGGATAAAATTTCAGAGGAGACTGTGGCAAATGCATTACGAGCAAGCTATTTGGATAAAAAATTTGGTTTTGAAGAATCGTGTATTGCCAAACATGAGCGGTTGGGCCCTCTTATCTTAGAAAAGTTACAATCTGGAGATATAAATAATAATAATAATTTGAATATCTATGAGGATGTTATGGAAGAGGACGAGATTGCTGTATCCGAGTAAAACTTAAATTAAATTTGTGTTCGATTACTTTATTAATAATTTTTTGTGCTTTCAACTGAATGATTTTATTTTTTTTCTACAACTTTACCTAAAAAAAATAAGGCCTCCCCCGAAAATAAGGCCTCCCCCAAAAATAAGGCCTTTTTCGAGAAAAAAAAGAAAATAAGACCGGTCTTATTATAGGAGAAATACGGTAATAACAATAATAACAATAATAATAACAATAACACTAATACTAATTCTAAACCTTTAGTACCTTTGTAAAAAATTTAAATAAAAAAAAGCTCTATTGCAGATAGCTTGCGTAAAAAATTGAATATTTTTTATAGCAACATCAACAAATTTAATACTTCTATTAAAGTAGGCAAGGATAACAGAAATGTAATGGTATGTAATGCCAGGAGGTAGTAAGCTCTCGGAGAGTGCCCTTTCTCTATCCGAATGTGCGTGTTTTTCTAGCTCTTTTTCATGCCAAGTGTTGTGCATTGTGCTAACTAAACTTTCGACATTCGTTTCAACAATTAATGTACTTGTTTTGTGATGTTATAGACTGTTAATCGTTACAAGAATTTTCGTGTTTTGTGTTTTGAAGTTAATCAAGCAATAGTCTCTTCAGGTACCACGCACAGGCTCTTGATTTCAGCTTCTGCCACTAGATGGCAATATATTCCGACCACACCTCCTGTTTTATCGACGGAGCCGCGATTGCAGCTCTTATAGATTATTGGCCGAGCCGGTTGACCAGACCACGCTCCCTGCTAAGCCGCAAAAATTTGAATAGATGGAAGCCGGCATCGCGAAATTTGGAAACTGGCATCGCGTTTCCCCGCCAAGTTGTAGTGATGACCACCAAGATCACGCATGCTGCCTCCTCATGCTCACGCTCATTACCAAGACACACACTCACAATGAAGGAGGTGCCACCATCAGCAGCGTGCCCTCAGGCCTCTCGGCAGCCATCAAACGACCGAGAATCAACAGCATCGGGCACGCTACCAGCCGGAAGCCAGCCCAGTCGAGTCATCGAGCCTCGAGCTCCCCTGTCAAGCGTAAGCAAGCAGTCAAACTACCCGGATATGGTCAAACGCTAGGTGGTGGAACTCCACTGACAAGGCTGCATAGGTGCAGGGATAGGCCATGAGCTAAGGGTCCCTGTGGCAACCATTCGGACATGGATCAAGGCCTCCGAGGAAAGCAGCATGAGCCGTGCCACAACAACAACAATAGCATCAGCAACGAAGAACAGACAGATTCGCCACAGGTGATTCACGGCTATTGAATCAAGTCCCAGCAACAGCGAGTCCAGCTTCACCACCAGATCCAGTTCTCTGTCATAACCACGCCAACACCACTGGTAAGATTGACGAGGGCCGAGCCACTTAGGCAAGAAGCTGTTAGAGCTAAGGTCTCATCAGCACAGAAGGAGGCCACACCATCCTCCAGAGGCCAGTAGAAGACACAGAGGTCAACATCCCAAGACAAGGGGACTTGAGTTACCTGGCAGCGCCTCCCCTGGGGGCTGTAGGACCTTGTCGCGTGCTGTCGGGGGCATGACCTCGACAGCCTGGTGGGGAGGCTGAGTCGGCCGACTGACAGCGGGAGGGGCGAGACTGCATGAATGTTGTGGCTCCCTATAAACGGGATGTCCAGGCGTATGGAAGGCCCCCTATAAACGGGGGACCGAGGAATGAGTGATAGGCAACCCGAGAAGGGTTCGTCCTGGTGAATGTAGGGCAGGTTAAGTCCCGGTCTTCGCCCCCCTCGCTTGCAGGAAAGCTGGCGACCAACAAACAGCCCCCCCATCCAGGGTGGTGGTCTGGCTGGGTATACACACCTCACATCCTGTTAACGCGGTAGACAGGATGTGATACACATACACACGTACACTCACACTTACATACATACACTGCAGCGTAGGGTGCCCCTCCGGTTGCGACCCCTGAAGATAGGAGTGAAGAGTTCAAGGGTTAGCGAGACGAGGAGGGTACAGAGGTCAAACTGGGACTGGCGCGCCTGGGCCGATGGATAGCACAGGGGCCCGGGTAGGTCACTAACCAGACCGCCTGGCTGCCCCACCAGCCATCGAAAAATCCCTGGTGCAGTGATGCTGCCGGATGGTGACCGGACTGGGACCGCACCACTGAGGAGGGGGGGAACCTCCGAGGCCACCGAGTCAAACAGACCCTCGAACATCACCCCCCGTCGGAAGGGCAAGCTAACGGGAGACACCTGAAACTGACCACAACACGATACACCCGCTCTATCAAAACAAGATGGATAAAGATAAAGAAAAGGACAGCACGCAAAAAGCGCCACCACAAGAGGTTGAGGGGGTTCCCACCCCCATGGAAGTTGAGGTACGGGACTCCGCCCCCACGGGGGCTGGGGATACCGACCCACGGACCGCTACGGGACTCCGCCCTCAAGGGGGCTGGGGATACCGGGCACAAGGTGGCTGGTAACAACCGGCGGGACACCACCTCATCTACGGATAAGGACAGTGATACCGCCACCTACAACAAGGAAACTCGACCGAGGGACCTCGCCTCAAAAGGGGCAAAGGACACCCCGATCGAAGGTAAAAAGAAAAAGAAAAGGGTGAGGCGTAGAACTGGCCAGGAGAGGAGGACCCAGAAGAAGGGTGTGGAGCAGGAGGGGACCACTTTTCAGTCGACACCGGCTGTGAAGAGGACCCACTCCGAAGGCTCAACACCCAGGGAAGTCAAGCGCTCGGCCAGGGAAAATAAAGAAGATGGGGCGTGCTACAGTCGAGCAGTGGCTACCAAGCTTCGGTGGGCCATAGTTCCTGAAGGCTACCCCATCACACGACTCACCCAAGAACAGGTCGATCTGGTCAGATCTGCTCTTGAAGCAGAAATCGACCAAACTGAGGAGGGCCACTTCCCACAGTTCTTGGCCAACTGGGAGACGCGGGGTGCACTAGTGTACGACTGCAACACCCAGTTGGACGTGGAATGGTTAAAGGCTAAGGTACCTAAATGGAGCCCATGGGAGAACGCCAAGCTCACCGTCGTTGAGCAGGGCGATCTCCTAAAGGTAAAAAGGATCGCCTTGTACGTTCCGGGGGACATTGTTCCCCAGACCGCACTCACACGCTTGAGGCGACAGAACCCCACTCTCAAGGTGGAGTCCTGGAACCTCGTAAGCAATAAGGCGATCCCTGCAAAGGAGAGACAACCGGTGGAGACTCTGCTAAACATCACCGTGGAGGAGTCAGAGGTGGAGGCCCTAAAGGCCCTGAACTACCGACCCTTCTGTGGGGGTGGCAGGGCCCACGCCGTCCTTGTCTCTGAGAAAGGTAAAGGTGACAAGGGAGAAGATTGGAGGGAATTAGGGGGTGGGAGAAGCGCTAAGCACAATCCTACCCCTACCCCCACACCCAAAGGCTAGCTCCTAACTTCGCCCCATGGCGAGCTTAAGGAGGCTGGGTCGGGGTGGACGAAACCCAGGGCCTGCCAGTATGGCACCGTCCACTATTTCGTGCACCCAGATCAACTTGCACCATTGCAAAAGCGCTTCGGCTGTCTTAGTCAAACGCATGGCAGAGGTGCATACAGGCATAGCCTTTATTCAGGAACCCTGGATAAGGGCGGGTAAAATTACAGGTCTAAACGGTTGCGGCAACCGTTTCAGTTGGAACGGAGACTCAGCCAGGGCGGCCCTGATAATTAAAGGGCTTGCTGCCAAAGCCTGGGGATCCTTCTGTGACAGAGACATTGCGACAGCGACCGTGAAACACAAGGATGAGAAAGGCACTGAAAGGCAACTCGTAGTTGCCTCGGCCTACTTTCCATACGATCACATCACACGGTGTGGGGCAGCTCGGATTGCAATAACAGAGGGGACGCACTTTTGAGCTTCCTGGTGGGTACCAATTTGGAGATCCTGAATAAAGGTGGCAAGCCCACCTTTCGGGATATAAGGCGTGAGGAGGTCATCGATATCACTCTGGCCACGATCGATCTGGCGGCGTCCGTGGAGGACTGGAGAGTCTCGGACGAGCCCTCCATGTCAGACCACGAACACATCACCTTTTCGTTGGTTGGCAGAACTATCGATAGGCCTTACTGGAGAAATCCCAGAAACACAAACTGGGAAGGTTACAGGGCCGATCTTACCAGGAGAATTTCCAATTTTCCTGGGAGATACGGCACCCCGATGGAGATCGAACACTGCGCAGAGTCTCTGCAAGAGACTCTGGTGATGGCTTTCGAGAACAACTGCCGGGTTAGTAAGAAAGGTAAGAGTCAGGGATGTCCGTGGTGAACACCCGAACTTACAGCCTTGAGGAAGGAAGTAAGGAGACTCTACAACAGGTCGTACAAGACTAAAAAGAGGGAGGACGAAGACGCCTATCGACAGGCGCAACGACTATACAAGAAGGAGCTGGAGAGGGCGCCCACTCTGGGCTGGCAGAACTACTGCACAGAGCAAAAGGATGTCGCAGCGACATCCAGGCTCAGTCGCATTCTGCGCAGTGGCCCAAACCAGACGCCAGGTGTAATGAAGCTGAACTCGGGGCAATGGGCCGAAAATGGTGCGGACTGCCTCAACGCACTACTGGAGACCCACTTCCCCGACTTCAGGGAAGGCGAAGTACACCAAGGCATGCAAGAAGCGACAGCCGGCAGACAGGACTGGGAACTGGCCAGGGCCATAACGACACCGGAGAGAGTCAGATGGGCAATCGGCACCTTTGACCCGTTCAAAGCTGCCGGACCGGACGGTATCTTCCCGGCCCTCATACAAAAAGGGCTGGAGGTACTGTTAACCCCTCTGGTCAAACTCTTTAGGGCGTGCTTTGCCCTGGGATATGTCCCGACCTGCTGGAGGACGGCGAAAGTGGTATTTATACCAAAACCAGGCAGAGTGGTTACCAGCGCGAAGGACCACAGACCTACATGTCTGTCGTCCTTCGTACTGAAAACACTTGAAAGGCTCGTAGATAGGTATCTCAAGGAGACGTCTTTGGTCGACAGACCGCTGCACTGCAGACAGCATGCCTACCAGGCAGGGAAGTCTGTAGATACAGCTCTTATAGAGGCGGAATCCTGGATCAGAAACGGGATGAAGAATAAAGGTTATGTACTAGCAGCCCTGCTTGACATAGAAAGCGCATTCAATCACACCCGGGTGGATAGCATCCGCAAGGGTGCAGAGAATCATGCCATTCCGCCCACCCTGGTGAGATGGATGTGCCACATGTTAAGCACCAGGAGCCTGCTGGCCACATGGGGCGACCGTATCCCCTAGGGTAGGATCGGTAAGGGATGCCCACAGGGGGGAGTTTTGTCTCCCACTATGTGGTGCCTGGTAGTCGATACCCTACTGAGATTATTGGATGAAGCCGGCATTTTTGCCTTGGCATATGCTGACGACGTCTTCATTCTCGTTAGGGCCGACGATCTGGATGTGGCGGCGGGCCTAATGCAACTAGCACTGGGAATCGTCGAAAAATGGTGTAAGGGGGTCCACTTGACGGTGAACCCGAGCAAAGTTGGAGTCACGTGCTTTACGACCAGATACAAGGTGGGCCCTGTCAAGGGCCTACATCTCATGGGAAGGGCACTAGACCTGACCAATGAGATCAAGTATCTGGGTCACATTCGACTCCAAACTCAGTTGGAAAAGGCACCTCGATATCACCTCCGCAAAGGTGATTAAGTCCTTCTGGGCATGCAGAAGGGCTTTTGGCAGGACATGGGGACTGGAGCCCGAAAAGATACACTGGCTATACACAGCGGTGTTGAAACCCAAGCTACTACACGGGGCAGTCATATGGGCTCCCCGGGTGGCGACGGTAAAGGGCGCCAAGTCAATTTTGGATCGCGTACAGGCCCTCGTCTTGAGAGGCCTTACGGGATGTATGAGCACCACACCACTGGTTGCGATGGAACGTCTGACGGGAACCCTTTGACCTCGTGGTTAGAAGTGCGGCCTTCAAGGCCGTGTGTCGCTACGATGGCAAAGCGAAGGTTGACCACCTAGCAGACCGGCAGATAACCAGAGAACTTAACCTGGAGAAGCTGCCTAAGCTCGATCATACGGCGAGGAACATCAGTTTCAACAAGCCGTATAGAGTCGAAACGGGCAGCCGGGCCGACTGGCAAGGAGGACGGCACAAGTATACAGGTCAGGGAGTTGTCTGGTTCACAGATGGCTCGAAAAGAAAGGAAGGCGTGGGCGCCGGAGCCTGGAGACAGGGCTGTTCCAGGGAGATAACGCTACACCTTGACGACTTTGCCACAGTCTTTCAGGCTGAGGTAAGGGCGATCACGGAGTGTGCACAGGCCACGCTGAGAGAGGTTAACAGGAGATGCCCAGTCACGATTTGCTCCGACAGCAAAGCGGCGCCTTTGGCGCTCAAGGGCTGGGCCACAAGCTCGAGGGAAGTGGCTCTCTGCAAAGAGGCACTGACTAACATGGCGTTGAACCACTGTGTCACCCTATTATGGGTGCCAGGACACTCGATGATCCTGGGCAACGAAAAGGCAGACAGGCTGGCGAACCGGGGCGCCTTGGGCATCAGGGCGGACCAATGCAACGTTGGAATGCCCGATTGCTCAATGCAAGAAGCCATGGAACGCTGGATGACAGGTGTAGCTGACCGAAGATGGAATGATCACCAGGGGCTGAGGCAAGCAAAGAGCCTCATCGGTGACAAGCCGCCTGAAACATGGCTGCGAGACCTGAGAAGGACTAGCAGAACAAAACTCAGGATGATCATCGGCTGGCTTACGGGCCACTGGATGGTGAGACATCACCTATCAAGGATAGGACTCAGCGATGTCTCAAACTGCAGGTGGTGCGGAGAATCGGCCGAAACGACGGGACATCTTCTCTGTGAATGTCCCGCTTGGGCCACACTCCGGACCAGAAGGCTTGGCGGACCCATTATAGATCCATTGGATCTAAGGGAGGCAAGTGTTTCGGCAATCACGACGGCAATAGGCCACATCGAAGTGGCCTTGAACAGGGATTGAGTAAGGCAGGGAAATCAGCACAATGGGTGTATACCTGAGTGCTGGGGTCGCATGTTCCCGGGTAGGGACCGTGTACCCCTCCCACAAATACCATACTATACCTGGCAGCGACAAACACCAATGCCGCAGGAATCGTCAAGTCCCGCTGAGACACAGCTTACGCCGGCAACCTCCAGCGTAGCCAGTGCTACCTCACGTCGTTTACAGGGTCAAAGCCGGCCTTTCAATCAGGCCCCCTAACACCACTACCCCCCTGATGTCCCACGTTACCGTCGACAGCTACCACCACCACGGTCACGACGAGCATGGCATGAACCATAACTAGCCTGACCCAATTCCTGCCGCCGACAACCTTGTTTGCCGACAAAGCGCCGATCTAGGTGATGACACCAACGTCGCCGATGCTGCCGAACACCGTAACCGAGGAGGCAGTGCCAACGCCAGTGGCTGAGCGTCGATATATGGCAGAGGAGAGACCAGCCGCTGAGGTCGCCGATAATTGGGATATGAGTAACTCATCCCCGGGGCCAGTCACATACGTAGACCCTTTTCAGTGCTTGCCTTAGACTGGGTTCAGTGCTACGGTGCTGGAAAAATTCCAACACTGTGTTTCTGTTAAAAAAAAGGCGAGAGGGACGGAATCCAAAACTGACGTCCCATTGCAATGAGAGCCACTACCCTAAACTGCGCTCCTCTCTTATCACTGACAATCTCACTGCATGGGCCATGGCAAACAGTAAGTCCGTCCCATAAAGGCTTCCTCCCCTACTAGAGATGCCATGAACACAGCTTTACGTTACAAGAGATTCTGCACGACGCGAGATCCAAAGGGAAGGAAGTGGTGATAGCATGGCTGGACTTTGCCAACACGTTTGGCCCGGTGGCCCCCGCCTATATTCACAGTTCTCTCGAGCAGTGTTGGCTACCAATGAGAAAATTAATTGCATCGGCTTACGAAGGCGCCACTACCTGCGTCATGACAGCGGACGGCACCACCGCGCTCATTCCTTTTGACTCAGGCGTGAAGCAAGGATGTCTCATAAGCCCAATAGTTTTTAATCTCTCCTTGGAGCCTGTTCCTAGGGCGGTAGTGGCTTCGAGAGGAGGTTACAAACTGAAAGGCTGGGTCTTCACCGAACTTGATTATACGAATGACATGGGAATCGTGGCTTTGCCCGAGAAAATAAAAATCCTCCTGAGATTTGCGGAGAATAGTGCTGCGGCTATTGACCTCACCTTCAAACTTGAAAAATCTGCCACCGTGCATCTAAAACGAAGGGGTGCAGGTACGGCCAGGAGAACACAGTTCAGCATACAGAGTGAGGTGATACGCGCCGTGGCGAGGCCTATGAGCACTTGGGTGCTCCAACGAGATTTTATGTCAGGCAGATGCCTTACGCCACTATTGAGGAGCTGCATGAATCTTCCCTAGCGTTTGAGCGCTGAATTTATTTTCTTCCCTCCATCCATTGGGGGAGGAGATCCCTTGCCTTTAACTGACAAGGCCAATCTCCTGACCACCGTTCATGCCTTTAAGCTACTAAGCTGTAAGGATGTGAGCGTGGCAGACGTGGCCATGTACACTCTGCGGAAGACTGTATCGAAACGAGTCGTCCACCCCACCAACGAGCAGGAAATAGCCAGCTACCTGTCGGGCTCCCTACAGGGTGACTTCACTAGGAGATCGAGCGACACTTCCTCACTGTGGTCAAGGACAAGAAATGCCACCAGACAGATGTCTGCTGCCCTGGGTCTGAATTATGGGATTGGTGTTTTTAACCTCTCGCGCATTTGTAATAATTATTGAAATATTAAAATTTATCTCGTGCATGGAGCACAATAAATTTTTTGTCAACAACAATATATTGTTAATTTTTTCAAAATCCAATCTTCTAATTAAAAAAAAATAATTGTATCATTCTAAAACTTTTTACGGTAAAAGTTTTTATTTGTATCGTGTTATTCATTAATTTAACATAAATTTTTCATTGAAAGAATTAACAATTATATTAACTAAAATCATTTATTTTTTAATTCTTCGATTGAGGTTTTGATTAGAAAAGCTGATTCAGCATCGTGCTTGTTTTTTCCATGGAAACAAAAACTGTGGTAGAAAAGGCCCGTTTCCGACCGTGTTTTGAGGCATGGAAACAGACTGTTTCCAGGATCAGATTTGAGAAAATATTTTACACCATCTATGGGTTTCAAAAGATCATTTAGAAATTTATAATTCGGTTGGTTGAGGAGTTTGCAATAAACATACACATTCTCGGATCTGAGACTATTTTCTTGTGTATTAAGAGCCAGTAAACTATTGGTCTTTCCACAGTTGAAAGGATTGCAGAATACTACTCTTATAGTATCCAGAAGTAGATCACCATGTCTTTTGATTTTTTTTTCCTCTTGTATCGACTATGATATCGAAATTCATCACGGGAAGTTTCTTGGAACTCGTTAGGAAATCCATCTTAATCATTTAAATTCTGAAAAAGGACTGGTCCAAGGAGGAATAAATATAGAGCTTATAGAGTGTTTAAGTCAGTCATTCATAAACTTCTGAACAGCAATGATTATATACAAGAAAAAAAAGGTCGTGACGTTGTCAACAAGCTAATCAATGATCTCCTATTGGACTCCATCTTCAAGGATATCAGTACTGTGGACCTGGTACAAAATTAGCTGAACGTTTAGCACGTGGTGATCCAGAAACAAATTTATTAGACTCAGCTTGCACAGACCATGACATAGCTTATTCTCAGAATCAAGAAGATTTACAGACTAGACACACAGCAGACAGAGATCTCGCGAATAAAGATTGAAATAGAGTATTATCAAAAGACGCACGTATCGGTGAAAGAGCTGCAGCGTACGCTGTTACTAACGCAATGAATTTGAAAACCAAACTAGGACAGGGTTTGAGAAAGACCAAAAGAAAAACCAAAAAAAGAAAAACAACAAAAAGAAAAACGAAGAAGGCTACTTTGAAACAAACAATCAAGGCAACAAAATCAAATACTACAGGAAAATGTGGTCAAAAAGCTATAAGCTCAGCAATCAAGAATGCACGAAAAGCCATCAAAAAAGCTAGTGGCAAGAGAAATGTTATAATTCCAAGAATTCTTGGAATTACCAGTTTCCCAGAAACTCGGTGGGGTTTTGTCGTATCTGATTCATATTTTTGATAGATTAAGTGCAACAAGTGCACTTGCCGGTGGAGCAGCTGGAGTAGCTAAGGCAATCAATCAAGCAAAGTTATTGAAAGAACAATTGGAAGAAAATCGTAGACATAATAAAACAATAGAAGCCATAGCACTCGGAAAAGATTTATACTTGAAACCATATAAAACAGGTTATGGTCTGTACCTTAAACCTTACATGGGTGGGAGATTAAAAAAAGAAAAGCTTAAAATATGTTTGCGTAAAAGAGCTTTGTCAAACTTTAATTTGATTGAATATGCAAAAAAATTAAAAATACCTAATTTTAGCGATGTATTCATGAGAAATTCTTTGCCAGCAAACGGTCCGCTTTATTGTGAATCAGCGAAACTAAATCTTGATATTGGTAAGGGTCCTGGAACTCACCAGGTGGCTTACCGAAAAATAAGAAAAAACGTGATCTGCTTTGATAGCTTCGGTGACCTTCGACCACCTCTTGATTTTATTTTATAGTTGTTAACAAAGTTAAATATAGTCCTCAAAAATTCCAAGACTTTGCGTATGATTCTGGTTATCTGTGTCTACAATTTTTATCTAACAATCTTAAAGGTATACAAGAAGAAAGGTTAACATCAATGCTTCATTCTACTTTGAGCTGTCATGGAGTCAATAACCTTAACTTTATCAGGTAAAACTTCTTCACTTAAAGCGCTGTATTTTCCTCCTTTGGAACTTTCATCAAACAAAAGCTACGTTCATAGTTTGATAGAGTTTTTGTCATTCAATATTAAATATTGATGAAAATAATAATAAAATCAAAGATGGTGATAAAGTAATAAAAAAATCTACAGGCACTTGCGAGATTGATGATATTTAAAAAGATATCAAAATACAACTTACTGATAAGATAAAATTCAATTTGAAACTCCAAAATAACACTTTATCAAGTGTGATCAAGTGTAGTGAAGAGATAGATTTAACACCTAAGGATTCTATAGGTCGATTACGTAGTTTGTCGCAGAGAAAATTTCAAACTGACATCGAACACAACTCTGATCTACCATTTAAAATTCTTAAAGTTAACTCTTGGAGAATTGAGTGTAATATAACGAAAGGTGCATACATAAACAGTCAAAGCATTCACACGATTCATCAATTTTTTCTTGCAGTTCTTCTAGGTTATAAAATTATCGAAGCTCCTTCTCAAGTAATTTATTTACCAGTTTCAAACAGGTACATAGATTACATTCTAGTACGTGTAGTTGATCAGGACAGTGACTTGGTTAATTTTCGTGGAGAAACCATAAGTGTTACGGAGCGAACAATAATTTCACTCCGTACACATCGTCAAGCAAAAATCAATAGTTTGTAGACTGCGTGGCGCCATCTCTTGGACCACCCAGAACTACAGGGTGCTAGTCTCGCGCCGCTGTCTGCGCAGCTTGGGGCGGCTGGCGCTGCGGCTGTCGCTGACGCCGCCGGCCTTACGGGGGCCTGCGGCTCTTTGTTCACTTCTCGTTTTGGCGCTCTTCATAGCACACAGCAGAGAGTTTCTCTTGACTTACAGTTAAGTTTTTTCTTGGGTTTTTTCAAGCTCATCTTATTCCTTGTGGTTTTGTGAGTGGTTCTGTGAAAAGGCACTGGTGGTGCAGCTCATCTAGGTTGCTGCAATCAGTAATTATTGCAGTCATTATTCAACCAGCAGGCGTGCTCACTGGCAACTTCATTGTTTTGGCGGATCAACAGGCTCACCAAAAGGGGCTCTTCATCAGGACACTCTCTTGAAACACCTTTAGCGGACATCTCCAGGTATTTTAGTTCAAGAAACAATAATTTACTCGAGCCACTTAACCTTGCATACGTGCAGTAATTAATTTACATAAATTCTCTTTGTTTCGTGCATGTGTCTTTATGCACGCAGCCATTTTTCTCTTCTCCTTTTCTCAAGGCCATTCTCTGCTGCTGTTATTATTTCATTCGGCCAATGCTCTCTCTTTATCTTTCAATGCCATTCTCAGCTATTTATTTACCTCATCAATACTCTAGTCAACTCTTGTTTGCGTTTTGAATAAATATTATCAAATCTGTAAGAAGTTTTGACTTCATTGATATTTCTCACATTTATTAATTTCATTACGCTGAAATTAAAGATCTTGGAATTTCTCAGTTCATAACCTATCACATTTTCTCATTTAATTTCCTTTTTTTAGAATATGATATATTAACTTTGTAAAATTCAATAATTTTTATTTTCTGACTAATTCAAATTATTATATCTGAAATATTGTGATTTATTAATAAAATTGTTATTGTTTTTTATCTGGTGTGTTCTCTCTTTTCTGAAATAACCCTCCCCTACCAGATTACTCCGGCATAAAAAATAAATAAATTAATATACCGGTCAATCCGGAACAATAAGTATTCAGACACCTGTAATGTTCAATGATAGTATGTATTTTATATTACAAAGTATACACTTATCAACCATACACGCGTACTCATTTCAACAACAGTGATGAAATCCGTATATCATTTCAACATCAAGACTTGTGATTGTTATCATCTGAAAGTTTGCTACATATTTGCGGAAAATTAGTAAAAGAAGACAATACGGTATTAACTCACACTGATTTTTTCAACAATGGGATTTGTCACTTGTTTGATGAAATTAGATACGAGACTAATGCAATCGAGATTGATCGTTGTAAAAACGTTGGACTAACATCACTCATAAAAGGTTGGTTATCTTTTAATCCCAAACAAACTTTGGAAAATGCTGGTTGGATCGATGTATCACTAATAAATGTCATTTCGATATATTTATCCCTCTTAGTATGCTTCTAGGTTTTGCAGAAGATTATCGAGAGATTGTAGTCAATACAAAACATGAATTGATTCTTCTAAGATCCAGTACATATGTCAATGCACTAAAATCATCATATTACAAAGAAAGGGCATAAGATAAATGGGAAAACTGGAAAATTGAATTATTTAAAATCGAACGGCTCATGCCGTACGTGTATTTCTCCAACGAAAATAAAATTAGGATGTTAAATCATCTACAAAGGGACAAACCGGTGGTCATGAGTCTTCGATCTTGGGAACTATTTGAGTATCCAATGCTTCCTAGTACTTCAAAACACATGTAGATTGTGAAATCATTGAATCAATAGGGTTGGCCACCGATACTTTGAAAACATTTTTTCTGAAATTACACGATTTTTAATGAATCTTACGATTTTAGAATTTTGAAATCAAAATCCATCAAGAAAAAAATTAAGAAAATTTTCTGAAACTACGGTCCGATGACGTCATTGGACCAGAATTACAATAAGAGTACATCTATATATGTTTAAATTAAAAAAATTTTAAACGCTTGCAGTTCCTTCAGTCTTCGTTTACAAAAAAAAAAAAAGAAAAAACATGTGTCTTTTATTTTTTGATGCTCTAACCAATTGAGCAATAAAATTATTCCCCTCCCTGTTAAATTGTTGTCCTCGACAAAAAAAAAATATTAACATATTTGCAGGATTCCTTACAAACTATTTTTCACAATAGTTTTCACTATTCACACTTCTTAACTACTATTTACAATACTTCACCACTATATGCAACAGGGGCCGTCCACGTTAAGAATGCAGGAAAATTTCCGATTTTTTAAAATCCTTCTGAAATTTTTTTCATCGATTTCTGGTATAAAAAGGGAAAGTTTCCCAAAATTTTGAGTTCCAAAAAATTTTTTTGTGCCCTCTGTGAATAAAAAAGTCATTTACGGAAATATTTCATTTGAAAAAAAAATTATCGCTGTTTTTTACTAATTCTGCTGGAATTTTGAAATGAATGGGCCGATTTTCACGCGATTTGTTGCATTTGAAAGGAGAAAAAAAAAAAACGATTGAAAAATGTCCAACTTTTTGAATTTTCATGTCTTGGAACCGATGTAGCAGCTAATTAGTTCTGAACATACTCATTTGACTTTTTCCAAAAAAGCTTTTTTTTTTTTTTACTTTTTACTTTTTACTTTTTTTTTATGTCTACATTGAGTATTTATAGAAGAAATTTTTCATATTTGAGTTTAGAGTCGTTTTCATCACATATTTGTGAAAAATAACACTCTAAAAAAATTTAAAAATAATAGTATATTACTTCACTAGGCAGGGAGGTTGGATTTCCGTGCCTGTGTGATTGTAAGGCCAAGGCGAAGCCGAGGCCTTAAAATCACACAGGGACGGGCATCCAACCTCCCTGCCGTATGAAGTATACTATTTTTCCTCCTCTCGTCCCGAAAGTACGTCCAAAATTAATAATAATCACGAAAATATGCAACTGTCAAGAAAAACCCTGCCACGCTGCAACCCACCGTACTACTTTTGCTGCCGCTAATATTAGCGCTCCACGCGGCCACTACACACATAAGGTTTGCCCGAGAGCCCGCGACTCGCGGGTACGACAGAGAGAGAGAGAGAGAGAGAGACAGCGCTGGCCGCTGGGCTTTTGTTTTGACGAGACGAAGTCGAGTCAAAACTGGCCAGCAGCGGCCAGCGCAACAAAACATAATTAACAAATCATGGATGAACTTATTAGTAAGATTAAGTTCTGATATGCATACAGCTCAAAATAAGACACAGCTTTACACACACACATACACCACCGGCCGACCAACATAACAAATCACGGATGAACTTTTTAGGCAGCGGCAGGTGCTGATCAGCTGATATGAATACTATAAGTAGTTAAGAAATACGCTTCACACACACCACAAAATCATTATTTTTTTACTTATGCTATTGAAGTAAACAAATAGAATCTTTTTCTCAGCTTCAATTCCGAATTATCATCTTCACACTTTTTTGTGTGATATACAACTAGATATTAATCCAAAGATTTTTAACCGACAATGTTTGTCAAAATTTGCAAGTGCATCTCCCTCTCAAAGTAAAATTCCATCATCAAAAACTTTACCCATTTTTACTTTTGTTGTTTAACATTAACCATATTGGAATAATTAAATCCAATAAACTTCGTTTTTACGATTACGCTGACGTTTTTGAGGTTAGATCCAACACGCTGTCCGCTACTCACGGACACAGCGGCAGCTCGAGCCTCGAGCGGCAGTGTAAAGTCGAGCAGCCAATCAGAGCGCAGGATCTACAAGACAGTCAGTAAAAGTAGCACCTCCCAGCCTAAAACGCGTCAGCGGAGAACGTACTTTCGTTCCGGGAGGAGGAAAACCTTTTTCGACTTTCGAGCCTATTTTATTGATATAGCATGCTTCAAACAATATTTTAAATAACATCTCGTTGTAGCTGAAGTCGCAAGAGCTTTTCAAGGTATAAGATTTTGTATGAAAAATTCTACTAAATCTAAAGTTACAAGCTTTTAAAGATTATTTGCAACTTCTAAAACTCGAATGTTTGTTTGAAAAAAAAAAAAAAAAAAAAAAAAAAAAACCATAGGAACAAAACTATTTTTCCCCCTAATATCTCAATTCTCAGGATAATATTTATTCGCGAAAGAAAAGAAGAATCTCTTGATAGACGTTTTTCTCGGACTTTCTGAATCTATCAAACTTTAAAATAATAAAAAAAAATCTCGAAAAATAATAAATAACAGTCTCAAAAAATATTACGAAGATTTCAGAACGAATTCTTTTGCACTCTGCAGATCTGCAGTACTCTGCAGCAGACAACGTATAAGTTCTGCCCATAGCAGACAAGACATGAAAAAATCCCAAACAATTTTAAGTGACACTTTTAATTTATTAAAAATTATATTGAGAGTTCTTTATAGAAAAGATAAAATTAATAAATTTTTAAAATATGACAGACTAACCCTTTTACATTTGACCAAAAAAATTTAAATTTTCTTTAGTTTTATTGGGAAAATTTTAATTATGGTACATACTCTTTTTTAGTCAAATTATACAAAGGTAAGAAAGGAAACTTTTCCATAATTTTTAGATTTCTTTTTAAATGTTGTAAATTTACTCTGAAAATAAAAATATATACGTGGCAATAAAATTATTTGTTTATTTTCAATACAAGTTACTTCTTTTCTTCTGCAACTAAGTATTATTCTGAGAATTGGGGTATTATGGGAAAATTAAATAAGCCAAAAATTGTGACAAATCTTAGAAATAGAGTTGATTTTTTTGTAATTTGAGAGGTTAAAAGACAGTTTCATTCATATGGTTTTTTTTTTAAACAAACAAATGAGTTTTAGACATATTTCAGGTTTACAGTTTATGTGGTACACTCTTTTTTTATCTTTGAAAGCTTGTAACTTTAGATTTAGTAGGACTTTTCATACAAAATCTTATACTGTTAAGAATCTCTTGACTTCAGCTACAACGAAACGTTATTTAAAATATTGTTTGAAGCATGCTATATCAAGAAAATAGGCTCCAAAGTCGAAAAAGGTTTATTTTTTAATTTTTTTAGAGTGTTATTTTTCACAAATATGTGATGAAAATGACTCTAAACTCAAATATAAAAAATTTCTTCTATAAATACTCAAAGTAGACACCAAAAAAAAGTAAAAAATATATTAAAATAATTTTTTTAAATAGCTTTTTTGGAAAAAGTCAAATGAGTATGTTCAGAACTAATTAGCTGCTACATCGGTTCCAAGACATGAAAATTAAAAAAGTTGGACATTTTTCAATTGTTTTTTTTTTCTTCTTTCAAATGCAACAAACCGCGTGAAAATCGGCCCATTCATTTCAAAATGCCAGTAGAATTAGTAAAAAACAGCGATAATTTTTTTTTCAAATGAAATATTTCCGTAAATGACTTTTTTATTCACAGAGAGCACAAAAAAATTTTTTGGAACTCAAAATTTTGGGAAACTTTCCCTTTTTATACCAGAAATCGATGAAAAAAATTTCAGAAGGATTTAAAAAAATCGGAGATTTTCCTGCATTCTTAACGTGGACGGCCCCAATAGTGGTTCATTATTAACATTTCTTACATTTAGTCATAACATACACTTCAATCATTCTTATCCAAAACATTCTTGAAACTTTCATAAAAACTTTCTTCTTCTATGTATATAGATGCGAATAACTAGCCATGGATCCATTCTCTATCCCTGCTTCGACAAATCATACCAAGTCCTAAGCTCAAGGACAAACCATAACCTAAAAACCTTGAGAAGAGCAGCAAATTCAAAACCTTTCTCTTTCAAGCTCGTTCAGTCAGAAAAATTTCGCACGTAATCCAAATCCGTCATTTCTCACATCTCGCAAACTTCATCAAAGACTTCTTTCAACCCTTCGTCTCCTGAAATCCAGGAAGTCGACCTTGAATACAGGCTAGCCGGCAATCACGACCCGAACAGCTTCAGATGAAAACGAATCAACCTTTGGAAATCAAACACAGTCAGTACCTCAGCTTCGAGAACCTGTAAACTAACAAAAACAGTGAGATCCACTAGTCAAATTAAGCTTGGTTATCTGATTTGTAGGGTTATTTTCTAGTGTTGTCTGTTGTTGTTTAATCTATTTGTCTGATGGTTAGTGTTAAAAACTGCTCGAAACAAGAAACATATCCCATACAACAACTAGATTGCGACGAGATTCATCCCATCATACAATTACCGCATAACAATTAGGTACCAACTATTGTACAACTCATTCACCGTACATGGATTGCCTACCACTGTTCACCAACTATACCATACGATGGGTCACTTCCTGCCGCACAACTCCATGTACAACGGATAACCTCCTACCGTATAGTCTAATCTCTATCGCACAACAGGCCACCTCCCGTTGCCAACCAAACTGCACCGTACAACAGGTCGCGTCTCAAAACATGTTTCGTGTACATAACATTGAAACTACTTATCTGGAAACTTCAGCTTTGAAGCTCCTGCGTTCTCTAAGCATTTTGGCTTCTGGCCTATCGATGTGGATCTCGAAACGGGCTGCACTGCTGCTCTTTTTTCTAAACTTCAGAGTTGTTTTCCGACTGTTTGCAAACGAATCCAAAAATTTTCCAAAACCCACGAACTTTCACGTCCTAAAGTACTTCAACAATGTGGAATTTTTTTCTTATCCAAAAATCCACTGCTATAAAAACTGACCTATATGACTCTTTGATTTTTTCTTCTGGTTCGATTTCAGACGACCCCTTAAATGTTATAATCGTTAGGATGATAAAACATGACTTTTAACAATTATAAACATAAATTCATCTTTATCAACAATTACAAACTAAAACATTCAAACAAATCGCGACTGAACCTCGAAACTGAATCTCAACCATTTTTTCAAATGAGAACCCCTATTTTTGACTTCGGATTCGGAAAGAGTGGGAAATTTTATGTTTTATCGGTACTTTTTAAAAAATTTTTGGGCCCCCATGAGGCGCTGCAGGGCTTATAAGACTTTTACCAGCCCCATTTCTTTTTAACCCGAATTAACTCAAAAATAACGCATTTTTTGCATAGCACATGCATTGGGAAAGTTTCTTGGTTCAAAATTTCCAACAAAACGGGCCCGAAAAAATTGGGCTGACTTTTTTTTTTTTTTTTTTTTAAAGGAAAATCTTATTTTTGACCCCGGATTCGTAAAGAGCTGACAATTTTTTTGACCTCTCTGGAACCTAATAAAGAACATAAAAAATAATCTCGTAACCCTAGGTGATAAGGCTTAAATGATATCAAAATTAACAACCTCTTAGCCCTGGGTGGTAAGTTATAATTGATATTAGTCAAGTACCATAACCTGCGTTCAGTCATCGGTAAAGTACTCGATGTCCAGGACTCACGACGAGGACGTAGCAGGATGGATTTTCAGATCCCGTTGGGCCCTATCATTAATGATAGGCCCGAAAAATACTGCTGATTTTTGCAATTTGAAAACAAATGTAAAAAAATTCTCGCATTAAAAAATATCTTTTAGTTTAACGAATTAAGTGTTTAAAAATGCCTCCATTGTTAACCATACAAAGTTTAATTCTTCGGTCAAAGCTTCGAATAGTCGACAATAACACGTGCCTTGGTAAATTATGACAAGCGATCCTGATGCATTCTTTCATGTCGTCACATGTAGTTGGAGCATCAGCATAAACGACATTTTTCAAATATACCCATAAAAAAAGTCAAGACTGGTAAGATCCGGCGAGCGAGGAGGCCACTCAGTATGGTTGAATTCTGCTCGTCCTATTCCAATCCATCGATTTGGAAATCTTTGATTCAGGAACTCTTGAACAATGAAACTTCTGTGACCAGGAGAACCGTCGTGATAAAACCACATGCGATCTTGGGCTGCTTAGTCAATATCTGCCAGTAGATTTGGAAGTTCATTTGTTAAAAAATTAAGGTAGTTGTGTCCGTTTACGTGATCATCAAAAAAATAAGACCCTATTAAGTGATCATTTACAATGCCACACCATGTCGTCAAGCTCCATCGATTCTGGTGGTTGATAGCTCTTACCCAATGAGGATTTTCTTGAGCCCAATTGTGTCGATTCAGTTGTCCAGTATTGTGAAATGTATCCTCACCAGAGAAAAGGACATCTCTAAAAAAGTCGGCGTTGTTTTCAATCATTCCTCTTGCCCACAAACAAAATTGAAGCCTTCTCTCAAAATCCGGAGGTAGCAGCTCTTGAGTCAAGGTTACGTGATAAGGATGAAATCTATGCAACCTTAATATTCTTTTTACGGTCTCTCTTGGAATGCCCGATTTCCTTTGGATTTGTCGAGTACTGATATAGGGATCCAAATTAGCCATGGCAAGCACTACTAAAACTCGTGGATCATCTCTTTGTATTGTCATTGTTTGTCGGCGTTGACGAACTCATCTAGGCGCTTGCCTTTCTCGCTGTACAATTCTAGTTATGATCTTGTCAGCGGGGATGACGTCTATTTGGGTATCGATGCCGATATAAACGAGCAGCTCGTCGATAGTTACTACGACATTCCCCTAATACGAGTAAAATATCTACTATTTCGCTTCGCGGGTAATCCGGCATTTCATCAACTCAAATAAAACAAATTACAATGCTGAGTAATAATTAAAATAGTTTTTACACATGCGTAACACAAAATAAACCATGGTATAAAAGTACTTAGCACAAGTATTAAGTGCTAAAAGTTTGTAACTTAACATTTTCAATTAAAAAACGTACTCCTACTTTAAAATGTAGGTAGCGCTAGTGGCGAAAAATTGTAAATTAATTTTTTGTGATAAAAAAGTTTACTCCTACTTTTGAATGTAGGTAGCGCTAGTGTCGAAAACTTGTAACTTACCTTTTTTAACATTAATAGTCTGGTCGCCAGTAAGGTTTTCGTGAGATCCCCCCCCCCCCATAATAAAAGGCTTTTTTAATTAATTTTGATGCAATGATCACGAAAATAAGGTTTTCCATTAAAAAAAAAAGAAAAAAAGAAGTTTGGGTTCGTACGGCCCAAAATAATGCATAAGGCACAATTTGGTTTGACCCATCCGATCAATAATTCCAAGTTGTGCAACTTTACCAATGGATGCGCATTACTAAAAAATTAACCTCTCGAGTTATTGAAGGTAAAATAAATGAGTCCTGCAGGGCCTTAGAAAGACCCGAAAAAAATACCTAAAAATCGTAAAATTTCCCGCTCTTTCCGAATCCAAGGTCAAAAATAGGGGTTCCTATTTGAAAAGACTGACTTTGGGTCCATGGGGCTCAAAATGAGGCCCTGGGCCCAATTTTTTCGGGCCCATCTTACAAGCCCGAAAAATAAATGAAACTTTGGTCTCTACATTTTCTTCGATTTGGGCCTTCCCAAGCGAGTTTGACCTAAAAAGTGTCTACTGCCACATTGAAAAATTTGCATAGAAAATTTACGTTAAAATACAGGTAAAAAATTTTTTTTGGATTGGCATCTATCTCATCAGTTTTTTTTTTAATCGCAGTTTTGATGGTTTAAAAACGGCTTAAACAGAATCATTAATAAATTCAGTATCAACAACAAATATATAAACACAACTTCTTTCATAACTTAACTTTTATCATCTTTTTTTTGGATAAATTAATGAATTATTTGGAAATATTTCGTTAGTTTTGGCACACCCTTTAAGCTTATCAACATGCACTGAATATTTTATTGGTTAAAAATTCTTAAAATTATCTGTTATCATCTTTAAGTAGTAGTCTGACTTTTGAGTCAGACTAACTTTACTTAAAAAATTTGTTGTGACACTTTATTTTCACAAACACAGTCAATTGATTTTTCTATCTCAAACTTTGAAAAATAAATTTTATATTTTCAATGAAAAATTTAGATTTTATCTAATTCTTGCAAATAGCTATAGTCAGCTGTAGTATACTAAAAAAATTACAAAGTTAAGTTTCACCTTGCTCCAAAACTCAAGATCTGTACCTAGGTACGCATGTATATATCTGCTACCAGAAAAGTCCGCCCATGTTCTGGCGAGTCCCCCAAAAGATCTACACAAACTTCTAGCTGATAATAAATTAAACATTTACCTCAAATTAAAAAAAAACTGATACACTTTTTTTAAGAGTGGAGTAATAAACGCCCAGATGATCTCTAGCTGCATCAAAACTTAATCTAGAAAGAATTATTCACAAAAACTTTTGTCTCATCATATTTCCAAACAATTCAATCAATTTGAGAAATTCTTCAGATTATTTTCCCGAGCTAAATTTCAACTAATAGAAACGCCGTATTTGAGATTCGACGCAGGGCATGTGTAAAATTATTTCGACAATTTTTCGTTTGTTATCAATTAGTCGCATAGCAACTAAAAAGTTATTAGTCGTAATACTCCGAGTGCTTCAAAATTGTCGATAATTTCCCGACTGTGTTTTGTTGCACAGGGGGGTAAGTTTGGCAGGTTAAAAATCACGAGCGCGAAGCGTGAGTGATTTTTTGTCAAACTTGCCTCGCGAGTTGCTGTGCAAAAAAACTGGAGGAAAATTTTCGACAATTTTGAAACACGAGGGGTATTTGGCTGGATTATTTCCCCCAGCTAAATTTCAACTCATAGAAATGCAGTATTTTACATTTTTGCGGAACAACAGACTTTTCATTTAATATTCTTTGAAATACGAGGCTACTACTTGTTTACTAATAAACCAGTCCCCGTTAGACCCGGTCTAACCCGAATCAGTGCGGTGTATACTTATATATGAGTATTCATATGTATACAGGGTGTATTTCAACTACCGCATGAGAGGTATACCACGGGAACGAGCAGAAAAAATTGAACCAGGATGAACTAAAAATATTTGTCTGAGGTAATTAATTAGCCAGTAATTAAACATTTATGTGAACCAATCAGAACAAAATCAGAGGCAAATGAGGTCGGCTACTACTTCTTATGAACGTACGATTCATAGTTATGGAGCTGGGGGCAGGGTTAGGTGAGAAAATAAGACAAAACATGTGTTAAACATGTGTTTTTGACCAAAACAAAAAATTTTCGAAACATCAGTAATCATTTAATTTCTATAATAAATTTTTTTCTCCATGTCAGTACAATTCATGCAAACTTTGAATCGCAATTCCAGCATGAAAATTGACCAAGTTATGATATCAAACTGATCAAAATGATTCTTTTAATGCTACCTCTAACTCGGTCAATTTTTATGTTACGACTGCGCTTCAAATTTCTTTGGAATTGTAATATTGCAAGGAGTACGATTAGCTTAATTAAAGTTCAAGTTTCTTGATATTAAAAAAATCAATTTTTTGTACTCAAAATTCTTAAAACAATGGGACCCCCCTTTGAGAACTTCACCTCGGCACAGGTAAAGCCTGAAGGCCGGCTCTTTTACGGCCGGCTTAAGTAAACTGTTGCCGCGGAGGAGGGAAGAGTATCCGGGGGTTCAAGGAATAAAGACTTTCTCTAATAGCGAAAAAATAATTTTATGCGTTAATTAAATAATTCAAATTTTTTATCGTAGATTGATTTCGTCATGTCACCAGAATTCATACAAACTTTGAATCGTGATTCTAGCATGAAAATTGACCAAGTTATGATCTTAAAATTATGTTATTGTAATCATAATACAATAATTGACTGACTTAGTAATAAAATAAATGAATGAATAAATTAAAATAAAATAATTTTAAGATCATAACTTGGTCAATTTTCATGCTAGAATTACGATTCAAAGTTTGTATGAATTCTGGTGACATGACGAAATCAATCTACTATAAAAAATTTGAATTATTTATTCAACGCATAAAATTTTTTTTTCGGTATTAGAGAAAGTCTTTAATCCTTGGACCCCCGGATACCCTTCCCTCCTCCACTACAACAGTTTACTTAGGCTGGCCGTAAAAGGGCCGGCCTTCAGGCTTTACCTGTGCCGAGGCGAAGTTCTCAAAGGGGGGTCCCATTGTTTCAAGAATTTTTAGTACAAAAAATTGATTTTTTTAATATCAAGAAACTTGAACTTTAATTAAGCTAATCGTACTCCTTGCAATATTACAATTCCAAAGAAATTTGAAGCGCAGTCGTAACATAAAAATTGACCGAGTTAGAGGTAGCATTAAAAGAATCATTTTGATCAGTTTGATATCATAACTTGGTCAATTTTCATGCTGGAATTGCGATTCAAAGTTTGCATGAATTGTACTGACATGGAGAAAAAAATTTATTATAGAAATTAAATGATTACTGATGTTTCGAAAAATTTTTGTTTTGGTCAAAAACACATGTTTAACACATGTTTTGTCTTATTTTCTCACCTAACCCTGCCCCCAGCTCCATAACTATGAATCGTACGTTCATAAGAAGTAGTAGCCGACTTCATTTGCCTCTGATTTTGTTCTGATTGGTTCACATAAATGTTTAATTACTGGCTAATTAATTACCTCAGACAAATATTTTTAGTTCATCCTGGTTCAATTTTTTCTGCTCGTTCCCGTGGTATACCTCTCATGCGGTAGTTGAAATACACCCTGTATATAGATATACACCACAGTGACTCGGGTCTAACCCAAAAACTGAATCAAGTAAGTCTAACAATTCAAGTTGCTATGAGACTAATTGGAAATAACCGAGAAATTGTCGAAATAATTTTACCCACGCTCCTCCACCAAATGTCAAATACGGCGTTTCTATTGACTGAAGTTCAGCTTGGGAAAATAATCAGTACAAAATTAGTCACCTAGATTACATCCTCTGTAATTCAAATAATTTAAAATAAAAAGACTGTTATCCCACTAAAATGTAAAATACTGCGTTTCTGTGGGTTGAAATTCAGCTGGGGAAAATAATCCAGTCAAATACCGCTCGTGCTCCAAAATTATAGAAAATTTAAAAATTTAAAAAAGTACAGTACTTGTGGTATTACGACTGATAAAAAATCGATTTGAGTATTTTCAACTCGATCAACAATAAGGCTTTTTCATAGCAGACGATTATCCATAACCTACTGTTTGCCGATTAAAAAAAATTCCCAATTCTGTCGGCTTTACAGCAATAATATTAAAAAAAGTTTTTTTCAAATCAATCTAAAAAATCTTAATAACCTGAATAATCTTGGTAAAAATGAATGCGAAAAGTTTAAAAGTTCAAAAAATGTGAATAACTTTTAACGTGAGGTGTATGACCCGGGATGTACAACGAGAATTTTTTTATCAGCTCTGAAGTAAAAACAACTTAAATTCCTTTATATTAAAGTTGTCAAAATAATAGAATAATTAATAGAGTTTAAACCTGACTTTGACAAAAAGTTAAAAAATTCATAGAAAATAAATAAAACTACAACATATGGTTTTGGGTTCACTACGATAAATTTAAGTCGACTGCTATGAAAAAGCCTTATTATAAATTGCACTTACTGAATCAGCTGGTCTGATGACCAGCAAAAAATCGAACATTCTCACTTGGTATAAAGGATAAAAATAAAGTATTTGCATTTCAGTCTTTTAATTTTAGAAATAAAAATACAAAAATAAATACGAAATTTTGATATTGCATTCAACCGAGCAAGCATTAGCCTGTAAGTTATAAATTAATAAAGAAAGAGTCAAATCATCTGAACTGGAACACTAAAAATTGATGTTTCAAATTTCATAAATATTTTTGTAGATTCTTAAAAGTTTATACCTCAAAATTAACGCCCTAAAATATTTTTTGAAAATTTCAATTTTTGAAAAAGTTATAAACAAACGAAATTTAAGCCACCTTTTTTTTTAAATTTATAACTTATGAACTAATTTTTTATAAAACTTGAAAAAAATTATTTACAGCCTTATAAATACAGACAGAACGAGATTAAATATTTTTCGTTAGAAAAAATTATTACCCAGGGAGTAGTATGTAAACGAGAGCGCTCTCGTACCCTCCAGAGGGTACGAGAGCGCTCTCGTACCTTTTAGGAGAGCCCGGTGCTCTCTCGTACCTTTTAGGAGGGCCCGGTGCTCTCTCGTACCTTTTAGGAGGGGCCGGTGCTCTCTCGTACCTTTTAGGAGAGCCCGGTGCTCTCTCGTACCTTTGGAAGGACCGATGCTCTCTCGTGATTTTTGGAACACTCTCCCCCGCTGCGCACTCCTTGGACGCTCTCTTCCCCCACTGTGGCGCACTCCTTGCTGGCGACCACCGCTGTACCCCCCTCCCCCGCTACGCACTCTATGGACGCTCTCTCCCGCTGCTGTACGCTTCCTCGGCTACGCGCGCCTTGGACGCTTTCTCCCGCTGCTGTACGCTCCCCTGCTACGCGCTCCATGGACGCTCTCTTTCGCTGCTGTACGCTCCCCCGCTACGCGCTCCTTGGACGCTTTCTCCCGCTGCTGTACGCTCCTCCGCTACGCGCTCCATGGACGCTCTCTTTCGCTGCTGTACCCCCGCTACGCGCTCCTTGGACGCTCTTCCTGCGCTGTGTCCTCCAGCCATGCAGCTGCGCGCTCCTTGCTTGCGAACGCACCCTGTCGTGGCGCTGACGCCTCCGGGTGTGCCTGAACCACCAACCTTTGCCCGCGTTGTCGCTGCTGCCGAACGCACCCTGCTGCAGCGCTGGAAAAAAAAGTGGCTCCTGGTGGGCTTGAACCACCAACCTTTCGGTTAGCGTGCAAGCCAATAACGCCACGGAGGCTTATAGCAAAATTTATCAACACTCATAATTTCATAGTTGTAATTCATAGAACAGTCATGATTTTATATTTGTAATTCATGATTTCATGGATGCAATTCATGGTTTCATAGTTGTAATTTATGATTTCATGGATGCAATTCATGATTTCATAGTTGTACTTCATGAAACAGTCATGATTTCATGAGTGCAATTCATGATTTCATAGTTGTAATTTATGATTTCATGGATGCAATTCATGATTTCATAGTTGTAGTTCATGAAACAGTCATGATTTCATGAGTGCAATTCATGATTTCATAGTTGTAATTTATGATTTCATGGATGCAATTCATGATTTCTAAGTTGTAATTTATGAAAAAGTCGTGATTTCATGAATGCAATTCATGATCTCATAGTTATAGTTCATGAAACACTCATGATTTCATGGATCTGAATCATGAATTCATAGATGTCATTCATGAATGAGTCATGATTTTATGAATGTGTTTCATGAAACAGTCATGATTTCGTAAATGTCATTGATGAAATAGTTGGAAGTTAATAAAGTTAGTTTTTTTAGAAAAGTGACTTTGATCAGCTTTAATATAGTACTTGGAAGTTTTTTAAGAAAAAATTAATTTTATAAAAAATGTAAAGTAATTGATACTTGTTATTTTAATTAAATATTGATTGAATCAATGTAAGGATTTTAAAAATAAAAACAGTTGTGTTGAAGTACAGAAATTTTATTAATACAGACGTACCCCTGTGGTAGAAAACCTAAACATTTTTATAGTATTTTAATGTCACATTTCGTGACTTTGTTGTGTCAAACGCTTGATTATCGAAATAAGTCAGCCTGTGTTTAACGAACCAGCTCCGGAGGTGGCGACCCGAAAAAGGTAATTTTTATAGTCATATCTCACTAAACATAAAAACAGTCATATCTCGACAACTATAACAAAGAGTTACATCTCTTTAAATATAAAAAGTAATTTGTAAGAGTCATATCTCGACAACTCCTACAAAGAGTTACATCTCTTCAAATATAAAAAGTAATTTGTAAGAGTCATATCTCGACAACTCCTACAAAGAGTTACATCTCTTCAAATATAAAAAGTAATTTGTAAACTAACTTCTCAAGTATACCTTGTTTAATCCATACTTAATAGTCTTTTATTTTAAACACCTAGACTAATAATATTTGAAATAGTTATGTTCTCTTAAAGACATAACAACTTCATGGGCATAAAATTCCATAATAGACGTATCTATTTTTGCATCTCGGGTGAAACTTTTTTTCGGCATTTTTCCAACATTTTGTAGAACCATGAAAAATGTTCGGTACTTAAGCTGAAAATAGGTTCTCTAATTTGGAGTAGGAGTTAGATTAAGTTGAGAGGCTTGAATTTAAATCAAACAAAGATTGTCTATGAATAAAAAGATTATTGAGTTAAAAACATTTTTAACAAAGGACCATTTTTGGGTCATTTTCTTAACAACATTCTTGTAGCATCAATTATAGTTATATAATCTTATTCTTACACATCAGAAATGTTCGCTTTTCTACCAGGGATATGGTATTGCATAACTTTTATTTTTATACAATGAGTACTCATACCATTTTTCTTACGTCTCCAGATGTAGGATAATATTAAATGAAAATTGCAACTTTGAATTATGCGGATATACCTTTATTTATACTACTTTACATAACTTACAAGATGGTAAATGCTTTCAGTATCATGTTTTTAACCTCAACAAATTTAAAACACTTTTTTTAGATACTTGGATGTTAAAGTCGAAGTTTAATTTTTATTTATAAATTCAATTTTTCCATTACCCAAATACTTGATGAATAGTTTTGATTTAGCAGCTTCAATTTTTAGGTATGTATACAGACCTCGTTCTACATTGAATATATTTTGAAATTCTTGAGGCATTAAGACTTGTTGGCTTCTGTTAATCGTGATCGTTACTCTTAAACCGTTAATTGTTTTTAGATTTCGTACAGAAGTCACTTTGTACATCTCTTCTGCATTCCATTCTTTAGGAACGAAAACTTTACCATTAACGGTGTTTAAGAGTGAAAAATTGAATATTTTCTGCAATGTTAAATGAATAAAAATTATTATTTTTTAATCAATGAGAATTATTTCAAGAATCAAGTCAAAAAATTAACTAGTTTTTTTTTTCTTTGATGTAGTAATTTTCTTTACCATTTTGAAAGATGTTGTCCCTGTAAACTTTCCGAGTTAAATAATCTCGGTTCAAACATTTTGTTACTTATATACGATTTTCCTCTTCCATCTTACTTCTATAACATTGTAACGGAAATAACGTCAGATAGAATGTTCTAGAAGAAATTCAACTAATCCTTGCAAGTAAATTTAATCATGCAGAAGCATCTAGAATGAATATCAATTGTTATTAACGGATGTTACGCCAGATTGAATGTTCTTGAAAAAAAAAATTCAACTCATATTCAAAGGTATTAGAAGAATTTAGAACAAATTTAGAACAATGTTTCAGAAGATAATTTCAAAAAATGTTGATCTCTTCAAATATAACAATAGATTGAGATTTTACAGTACAGTTCTTGGAAAATTTAACGACTAAAAATCAATGCTTTCTGAAAATCGTGAGTAATAGTTTTATTGGAAACATGGAGTTAACCTGTTCGAACATGAATCCAATTGTATCCATCTGATTCCTATTGTACCCACTCTGATTTCTAATTTTATGAAAAGATTTGATATATCACCGTGGTTTATGAGTTATTGGTGGACCATGTCCAGGTAGTTTTTTTAGTTACTCTAGCTCCTAGTATTTTCCACCATGAATCTCGCCCTGAATTATTAATTAGAGGTAAGTCAGTCACGGCGACTGTGTCACGTAAGTTTTTATTGAGCCGAATATTTCTCTCTGCAGATTTATTGAGCCAAGTTTTTTTTTAATCAAATATTTAAGATGTTTTAACTACTCAAGGACATTGTTAATTTATTATCCTTTTAAATTGTTGTACAGTAAACTTTGAGAGTTTCTCGATCGGAATGTGCCAGGGTTATAATTTTTCAGTAAACAAAAAAAACGAACTACTTGCTTGTCCTTCAGAGATTTTTTTTTAGATGTTGCAGGAGAAAGCGTCTTTGCTCGATGGTGGTTAAACAGTGAGAGTTAGCAGAATATTCGGTTGGGGGCCATAAAAAGGAGAGAGCTGCTCGCGCGGTGAGAAGCATGCAGCGGCAGGGGGGGGGGGGGGGCAGGCGAGAGCGTCCGAAGAGCGCATAGCGGGGGATGGGAGGGAGCACCGTGCGGTGCGAGAAAGAGTGAGCTGAATAGTCATAGTGAAACAATGGATTTAGATGATGCAGTAGGGTCCCTAGCAGACGATATCGTTCGAGTATTTAAGGACGACAGTCGAAGACGAAAGCTCACTTGCTGCTCAAAATTTTTAGACGACGGAACTCTACAGAAAAAGCTAGACTCAATTTTGAACGACTATTTGACGAAACGAGTTATTCAAATAAGGTAAGCATCAATACTTAAAAAAAAAAACTAGTCTTAAATTAATTAAATATTATTAACAAGTATTTTTCTATTATAGATTAAAAATGGATTTCACAAAGATGAATGCTATGGCAGAAACTCAATATCTCCCAAAAAAGAGGTTTACTGATCTCGTCAGTGGAGAGTTCTACAAAATAACTAAAATATATCAATGCAACACCAGGTTCGGAGCTAGCATTGTCGTTATAATCAACAAAGAGTTCCAAGTGTTTCTACCTGAACGTTTAAGCACATTCTTCACTAAAAATCCTGATCAGCTTGAGTTTTTGAAAGAAGAAGTAGAAAAGGATCAGTTGTTTATTAAATACTTAGGAAACCGACAACTTGAGTTTTGTAATAAGCAGTGATATGTAAAATTTGTGTGAGATCTTGTAAAAATGAAGCAAGTGACATTTAATGATTGTATTAGTGTTAAGATTATGTATGTGTATGATTATGCTAGTCGTAAAGCAAGAATGGGTCCTTGGATTCAAGCTGCTTGCGACAGAGAACGTTTTAATTTAAGAATTCAAAGGACCAGTGTTATACTAAATCCAATAATTTTTAAAATGCGAATTAAGTGTATGGAATATGTAATAGGACCTATTCTAAATAAAAGAAAATCATAACAAAATTATTTGTCTTTTTATTTATTTCTTTATTTTATAAATTTACCATATCATATAAAAGTTACAACATTTTTTTAATTACAGAATATTTTATTCAAATTATAAACTATTTTTATCTACCCAACTATTGTGAGAATTGTCAAAACCAAGCCACTTAACATAAACTTTATCATCTTTTTGTTTAATCACTTTTTCAACTAAATAAACATCAGGTTTTTTAGATTTCTGCAACTCTTGTTCATAAAAGCATCCTGAAATAGGTTTATCTTGATAATCTTTTAGATTGTAAGTTATAGGTTGAGTATTCTTTTTAACACGTGAAACTGTAAAAATTTCTGTAGACCAGTTGCCTGCATAACCTTTTTCAAATAACTGTTTTACTTTACTAACACGCACTTTATCTCCAACTTTAAATTTAGGGTTTTTTTTTTTAATAACTCTAATACTATTCAATCTTTGTAAAACTTCATCACTATTTTCTAAAGTAACTTCTACAGGCTTCATACCTATACTTCGATGCTTTTGATTATTATATTCAGTTATTAAGTCTGGTAAAATATCAAGCCACTTATAGCTTCCTTGCAAACTAAATTTTTGCCACATTTTATTTTTTAAAGTTCGATTAAATCTTTCACATATTGAAGCTTTTAAACCACTGTAGGTAGAGTACATGTTAATTTTATACTCATTCATTAGATCTTGAAAATGTTTATTGTAAAATTGTTTACCCATGTCTACATGAAGATTACGAGGAGATTGTTGTTTCAAAACTGTTTGCATTGCTTCAGTAACTTCTTTTCCAGTCTTCGTCTTTAAGGGTAAAGACCAGGCAAATTTTGAAAAAATATCAATAATATTAAGTAAATATCTATAGCCACCATTTTGTCTTGAATAATTTTGAAGCTCAACAAGATCAGCCTGCCATGTATCATTTATCCCTCTCATTGTTACTTTTCTACGTGGAAAATTTCTTCGTGCTGGTTTATGAATCTCTTTAACAACCTGCTCCATTATTAATTGATGTCTTCTTTCAATATTTCACGATGACTATAAATATTTTCTAAAAGTTTTGAATCACTAATGACGTCTTCAAGTACTTCCACAGGTTCTTGCTGATTTAAAGTTTTCTCTATATTCGATTTGAAGAGTGAAAGCCAAGTTGATAGTTCTTTTCTTAAATTCACAAATTTTTTTTCTACTTCTTCAATTACTTCTTTTTTCAGTTTATTTTGTTCTTTTTCAATTGTTTGATGAAGGGTAAACAAATTAACTGCGTCTGAGACTTCAACAGGTGAGGCTAAGTTACACTGTCGCTTAAATTCTAGATCGTAGTGACCGTCTTGTGTAAATTTATAACCAACGCCTGGAGGTCCTCGACTAACGTTTTCCTCCAGTTTCTTACGTCCAAACACGTCCGAAGGCATCTTGATACTGATCGATGATTGAATAATTTTCAATATATATACCCACTTTCTCGCAATTCTTCAACTATTGAGTGAATCTCGTTTGTATGACTTGAATTGCCAGCAGCTTGCTCAGCAATTAATAATCGTAGACGATCTGCTAATTCATTAGGATCATCCCAGTAGACATAGTCAGTTTTTGTACCTAACCTTGAAATTTTATACTTAGGTAAGAAGCCACTTCCAAGTTTTGTAGGAGTTGATCTTGACAATGGTGATTTCCTTTGTATCGACGCTTTTTTTACAGCTTTAAATGGTGATCTTTTTTGTGTAGTTTTTGTTGAATTTACATCAAAAAGATGTGTCATTATATCTTTATATTTCTTACTTGTAATATGATATTTTATTTCTCCACTAGGATTATTCCCCTTCTTGTGAGCACTAGTTTGTTCAAGAATTGCTTTATAACGAGATAAATCATTTAAATCATGACCAACAGGATCTTTGAGAACAATAAGATTCAATAACCCTGCAGTCCTAGGATATGATTTATTATTCACTTCAATTGTATCTTCTAAAAATTTTATAGATTTATTTCCAAGAGTATAACCATGTTTTGTTTTTTTAGGTCCATACATACTGTCTCGTTCATTCTTATCATAATGATCAAATATATCCTCTCCTTGTTCTTTAATTGCTTCATTGTATGTATCATTTGCAGTAGATACATTTGCAATAGATTCATTTTCAACCGGAATGGAATCATAGTTGACTACATTATTTTGAGGTATAGCAGAATCATTGAAAAAATTAGTTAAATAATTTTGATTCTGAGTCTCATCAATTTCTTGTTTTGGTTCTGTTTTTTTTACAGGGTAGCTTTCATTAAACTTTTTATGTCTTACTACAAGCTTCTCTAGAGGTTCAACAATAGGCTTAAACGTTTCCTTGAAAATATATTCACTATCATCTTTTTGCATTTTTAAAAGATTGTATTTTCGTTTTACTGCTTCTCGAGCTTTCACTAGCTCTTCAAGTATTTTTTTCTCTCGATCGATATCCGCCATGTTTACAAACAGAGGTTCACACTCAACTAATGACTTTTAAAGGTTTAAGCTATATTTATAGCGAAACAATCGAAACCCTTGCGATATCTACCTTCATTAATACCTCTGTCTTTATCTATGACTATAAAACTATGTTTACCTTCTATCCAACATTTAGAGCATAAACTTTTAAATTGATTGTAAGACATATCAGTATTCACATGATCATCATAAATATGCTTCAAATTAACCTCATCTTGACGAAATAAAATCATTAAATTGACATTATCTCTTACCAGATGTTTAGGTACCGCTGCATATGATTGACAAAGATAGAAACAATCTACGTTTTTATGTCTACCCATGCAAAAATAAGCTTTTATATGCTCTTGCTTCTCAGTTAAGACATCATCAAAAATCATGATGGAGTTAGGTAAGGCGTTGTCTGGAGATATTACTTCTTCATGATCACTAAATGCTAGATACTGCATTCCATCAATAGGATCTAAAAGCTCTTGCAAAAATTTATACTTTGGTTGATTGAGTGACTTTGAATAAACGTAAATATTTTCAAAACGTAACCCATTTGGATCTGTTAAAAGTGCTAATAGAGTATTTGTTTTCCCACAATTTGATGGACCTGATATAACAGCTCGGATACTGCTTGGAAGTAAATCACCATGACGCTTTGGCTTCTTCTCTTGCTCAGCAATGACGTCAAAGTTAGGCACCGGAAGCTTAACCGAATTTTGTGTGAAATCCATGTTGATCTTTCAAAATCTCAGACTGGAATAAGAAAAAAAGTATAAATAGCGTGCTTTTATACTCTAGAGCTCAGTCGTAGTTGAATCGCCGAAGCAAGATGATTATTCACGAGAAAAAGAATCAAAGGAAGCGAGGGGGTGGTTTGATTAATAAAATCATTAACAAGCTTCCTTTTGAAATGCATTTACCTGGCTACAGTTATTGCGGACCTGGTACTAAGTTAGAAGCTCGATTAGCACGTGGTGATCCTCCAATTAACGGACTTGACGCCGCTTGTCGAGACCATGATATTGCATATTCTCAAAATAAAGATAATATGAGTGCAAGACATGTTGCTGACAAAATTTTAGCTGAAAAAGCATGGGAAAGAGTTAAATCAAAAGACGCTAAATTTAGTGAAAAAGCTGCAGCCTATGCTGTTACCAACGCTATGAAATTGAAAAGAAAGTTAGGAATGGGTCTTAAAACTAAAAATAAGAATAAACCTCAATCCAAGACAACTTTGAATACCATCATAAAACGAGCATCAAAGTCAATAGTTAATCCTGGTAAAACGCCTAAAAGTATAATAAGTGCAGCGCTTAGAGCATCCAAACTTGCAGTCAAAGAAGCAGGTGGAAAGAGTAAAATTCAAGTTCCTAGGATTTTACCAGTAACCTCTAAAATTGGTGGATTTTTACCATTAGTACCTTTATTTGCTGGTTTAAGTGCTACAGGTGCATTAGCAGGTGGTGCTGCTGGTATTTATAAAGCTATTAATGAAGCTAAATCAGCTAAACAAGAGCTGGAAGAGAGTAAAAGACATAATAAAACTATAGAAGCCATAGCTTTAGGAAAAGGACTTTACCTCAAATCTCAAAAGCGTGGTCTTGGATTATTCTTAAAGTCATTTAAAGGCAAAGGTTTAAAAAAAAAAAAAAATTGTAAGAAATTAAAAAAAAAACGTGCACCCAAAAAAAAAAGATGTCAAAAATTAAAAAAAAAAAAAAAACTCAATTTAATTTTACCCAATCAAGCTCTTACAAATTTTGATCTAATTAAACATGCAAAAATATTAAAAATTCCATATTTTAGAGGAGTTTTTATGAGAGATATGCTTCCATTGTCAGGTCCTAATAATCATGAATCAGCTATAGTTAATCTTGATGAAGAAAGTGGATCAGGAACTCATTGGGTGGCTTATCGAAAACGTGGCAATGAAGTAGTCTACTTCGACAGTTTTGGTAATTTACAACCACCACCTGAATTAATGAGATATCTTAATGTTGATACTGTGAAGTATAACTCAAATAGATTTCAAGATTTTAACTCTTACAACTGTGTCCATCTATGTTTACAATTTTTAAGTGGAGAGCTAAAAGGTATATAAATAATGTTTTCTATCAGGATTGTTCAGTTTACTATAATGTGTCATGGAGTCAATAACTCTTACCTTGTCTGGCACATCTTCTACTCTTGAAGCACAGTATTATCCTCCAATTGAACTTTCACCAGATAAAAATTATACTCTTGGTTTAGTACAACTTTTAACCTTTAACGCAATTCCTAATATTGATATTGGTTGCAATAAGTTTTATATTGGTAATCATACAATAACTATTCCAACTGGAAGTTACGATATAATAGACATTAATAAATATCTTCAAGAAATCCTCAGTAAAGAAAATATTGAACTTTCAATTCAACCTAACGAGAACACTTTACGCAGTGAAATCGAAAGCTTTGAGTTCATAGACTTTGAACCTTCAGATTCAATTGGAAAACTTCTGGGATTCAGTAAGTGTTTGTTGCAACCAGGATTAAAACATACTTCAGATTTTCCTGTGAACATTAATAAAATTAATTCAATAAGAGTTGAATGTAATATAACTACTGGAGCTTATATAAACAATAAAAAAGTTCATACTATTCATGAATTTTACCCATCTGCAGATCCAGAATATAAAATTATTGAAGTTCCATCTGAAGTTATTTACTTGCCTGTTTCAGTAAAGTGTATTGATAATTTACAATTGCGTCTAATCGATCAAGACGGAAATATTGTTAATTTTCGTGGTGAAACTATTACAATCAGACTACACATAAAATCATCATAATGGGTATCGTGTATCATGGAAGGGGAATTCAAACAAACTTTTATAGCAGAGGATATAAAAGCAACTCATCATGTACTCCATCAGTCAGTCATCGTCGAGCTCCCAAAGCGCTAACACGATGGAACATCCAGTTTCTCAAGAGTCTAGGATTAAAAATCTTTGGTGGTGGAAAATAACTTGCATATTTTTTTGTTGCAATCAAGAAAAAAATGGCGGACCTACTGAGCATTCAAACCCCCGTTGCTTTCGACGATAGCATTTCTCATTATGAGATTCATGCTCATCAACCCTATACTTCTTCATATAATAATAGTGATGAAATTCGTATAGCCATACAGCATCAAGACTTGTGTCTTTTACCATCTCGCAGTTCTATTCGCATCTGTGGTCGATTGACAAACCCACCTGATAAACCAGCCTTGACCGAAAAAACTAAACTCGTCAATAATGCCATTTGTCATATGTTTGAAGATATTCGCTATGAATTAAATGGTATTGAGATTGATCGCTGTAAAAATGTTGGTTTATCAACCCTAATGAAAAATTGGGTTTCTTTAAATCCCAATCAACTTAAATCAATTGAAAATGCTGGATGGTTTGGTCTCTCAGAAAACGGTAAAATAACTAATGATGCTGGATACTTCGATGTAGCTATTCCATTGAGCATGTTTTTTGGATTTGGTGAAGACTATCGTAAAATTATCGTCAACGTCAAACATGAATTAATTCTTACTAGATCAAGAAATGATTTAAATTCAGTTAAGCAAGAAGGTACCAGAGAAAACAATATTCTCAACTATGAAGAATTCAAGATTGATATTACAAAAATTGAGTGGCTCATGCCTTACGTATCAGTTTCTGATTCTTATAGAATTGATTTATTGAAAACCATTGAAAAAGATCGTCCTATAACAATGAGTTTTAGATCAAGAGAATTTTTTGAGTATCCTATGCTTCCTCAAACATCTAAACATATCTGGACTGTGAAAACTTCAAATCAATTGGAAAAACCACGTTTTGTCATCATTGGTCTTCAAACCAATAGAAAATCAGAGAAAAGTGCAGATGCTAGTTTATTCGATCATTGTTATATTAGTAATATTAAACTTTTTTTAAACTCCCAATATTATCCATATAACAATTTAAATATAAACGTAGATCAAAATCAATATGCGCTTCTTTATGATATGTATGCTAATTTTCAAGGTGAATATTACAGTAAAGATCCTGAACCTATTTTAACTAAGAAAGACTTTATTGATAAGATTCCATTAATAGTTATTGATTGCTCAAAGCAAAATGATATAATTAAAAATGCTCCTGTTGATGTTCGACTTGAAATAGAATCACGAGATATTTTTCCTAATGGAACAGCTGCATACTGTTTAATTATCCATGATCGTATAATTCAATATAATCCAATGACAGGCGATGTAAGAAAAATAGTTTAAGTATCTTTTGTAATACAATATAAGTGTGAAGCAATAAACTTTTTTATAATAAAAGATTCATGTTGTTATTTCAAACCCTTATCTCATTTTATAAATAATTAATTTTTGACAAATAATCTGTTTTAACTGAATTCAGTTCTGTTAGACTCACCTATTTTTATTAAAAACACAAATTCGTAAAAATATTTGTAATTAGTAAATTTTGCTCCATGGTGTAATTGGCTAGCGCGCTAACCGAAAGGTTGATGGTTCAAGTCCACCCGGAGGCATCAGCGCCGCAGCGGGGTGCGTTCACCAGCAAGGAGCGCTTTGCGGGGGGAGCGTACAGCGGTGGTCGCCAGGGGGGAAGAGAGCGTCCAAGGAGTGCGCAGCGGGGGAGAGCGTTCCAAAAATCACGAGAGAGCGGCCGTTTCCAAAATCACGAGAGAGCACCGTCCTTCCAAAGGTACGAGTGCACACCGGCCCCTTCTAAAAGGTACGAGAGAGCACCGGGCCCTCCTAAAAGGTACGAGAGAGCACCGGCCCCTCCTAAAAGGTACGAGAGAGCACCGGGCTCTCCTAAAAGGTACGAGAGCGCTCTCGTTTACATACTACTCCAGGGTATTTAAGTATAAGGGCTTGGGGATGAACAATCTTCTTTTTTTTCAATTCGACGCCCAGGGTTTTTTTAGTATAAAGCCAGGAGTCTTGTTCGAACTCTCGCCCGAGTAGGACGTGTTTGTCAACAGCACAAGTAGTAGGCGTGTCGAGTGAGAAAGCCCGATTCTCGGAGCTTCGACGTTATCTGACAGCGCCCTGGTGTCTAGCTCCCCAATGGAGAAGACCAAGAACACCCTCGAGTCGTCACCAGAAAGCTGATACAACACACCAAGAGTTAGCGACTGAGTCCTGTCGCTTCTGACAGCACAGTCCAAGTACAGCGCTGTCCGGTTCAACCTGACGCTTCTCTCGTTTAAATCAGCTCCGGCCTCGATCAGCATTCCTTGTCATGTTTTTCTCTTACTTTTCTAACCAACAAGCAAGGCGGCTAAATAATTAATCTACTTCAGTGTGAACCAATTCAAAATCTTTTTGATTAGCCGACATGGGATCGTCGTAAAACCACTTGGAGATGTCGTCAAACTTAATTCGAGAAGGATCTATTCAACCCAAAGACGCACTCTCTGCCCAGCTACAGCGATGACTGGGACCATTCGGGATGCCTCTCTCCCCCCACGTTCATCACGACAAAGTGCATCCGCAACGAAGGGAGCGCCACCACCATCGATGCGTTTCCAGGCCCATCGTCAGCGGCTCGAGTCAACAGTAGACCGGGCATCGACGGCAACGAGCACACTAACAGCCACAGGTCAGCTCGGTCGACCGACCGAGTCTAGAGCCCACCCGCCAAGCACAAACAGACGGTCAAAATACTCGAACATAGTCAAGCGCCAAGCTGTTGAGCTCCACCGACAAGGCTGCACAGACGCCGAGATGAGCCACGAGCTGAAGATTCCCATGTTAACCATCTGGACATGGATTAAGGCCTCCAAAGGTAGCCCCACGAGCCACGATAAAATAACCATCGTGGCGACAGCAACAAAATCAGTGGCGAGCACCAGACCAGTCAGCCACAGAGGAGTCGCGGCAACCAAACCACACCTTAACGACAAAGAAACCAGCCTCGCTACCAGGAGTAGGTATCGCTACCAGAGGTCCCCGTCCACTACTGGTACTACACCAACATCACCTGTACGACTGACGAAGGCCGAACGCCTCAGGCAGAAGGCCGTAAGATCGAAGGCCTCATCAGCACAGAAGGAAACCGCAACTCCTTCCAGGGGCCAGCAAAGGACGTGGTGGACAATGGTTCGAGACATAGGGGCTCGCGTCACCGGGAAGCGGCAACCACCATAACCACTGCCGCGCCACCGCCGTCACATGAGTCGTCGCCATGAGCGCCGACAACCTCCAGCACAGCCGGCGTCACCAGGAGACTCCCTGCAACATCTACGGGGATGGGGCCGGAACCCCAGACCGGCCACTCATCACCGTCATCCCCTTGGTGTCTCATACTACCGTCGACGACCACCACCACCATGGTCACGACGTGCACGACGACGACGACGGTCATCACGAGCCCGGTGATGTCAGCGACCCCCTACCTGCCACCGAATAATGGGAAATCTTCCTGCGGCTCGTTTGGTACCTTTCCGAACATCTTAAAGTCTGGAGATGACTACGCTCGGCTCTACTCAGTACGTAAATTTTCTGATAGAGGAACGAAATGCTATAAGGGCTACATAGCAATCTTTATTTGCCTCAGTACCAGAGACGTACATATAGAAACCGAAACCTATAATGAACAGGACTAGATCATCGCGTTGAAATTTCAGAATCATTATAATTGAAGAACTAAGTGTTTTCAGACCCGAGTTCTCCGCAAATTTAAAATAAATAGGTTGAATGTCACCTACAAGTAGACCCGCTCGTGGCCTACGATATTCTTATACTCGGCCAACGCTCGTTCATGAGCTGCCCTAACCTTATAGGTTTTCTGCAGTGCCACTTTCACTCAACTATCATCCTAAACTTTTTTCGTGCACTAATCTTGGTGCCTTGTTCTAATCTTTGTATGGTGACGGTCTTGGATTAGATTTACCTTCGTTTTGACGGTCAGTAAACTTATAGTCGTGTTGAAATTTTTCTTAACGAGTATGTACCAGAGGTATTACCATTTGTATTGTTGGTAACTAATGTCGGTTTTTAACATAACTTATGTAAGTTATGAAACCCAAAGTTTTGAATAAAGCTTTAATGCACAGAATATATAGATAGTGACGCTTGCGTGAAGAATTTCATGAATAATATAATTAACTGTACCATTCTCCCCTGGTGATGATTTTTCCAGGAAATTGCGGATCCAACGTGAACAGCTGATGCACTTAACAGCGGTAACGTTACGGGGCTGATAATTCCAGGAAGTTTCAACTCGGGATGAGGCAGGTAGACACCTGGTGCATCCGGTAATAATTACGCCTTAGAGACGATTACCCCAAGAAATTTTGACTCCGGAGGGGTCAGGACGGACACCTGGAGCACCTGGCGATAATTATACCTTGGAGATGGTTTACCCAGGAATTTTTGACCCTGGAAGGGTCAGGGTGGACACCAGATGCACATGGTGATAGTTACGCATTGGAGCTAGATACCACAGGAAGTTTTGACTCCGGAGAGGTCAGAACGGACACATGGTGCATGGGATGGTGACAGCTACCTGGAGATGATATCCCCAGGAAATTTTGATTCCACATTGGTCAAGTGGACACCTGAGGCCCATCTCTTCTTATGACTTCCTCAGGAAGTTTTGACTCCGCAGGGCTCATCAGATTTAATAAGAGGAGATCATCTCCAGGGTGTAATTATTACCAGGCACACGAAGTACTTACTCTGACCCCAACGGAGTCAAAACTACCAAAAAGGGTTTTGGGGGCTTAGAGCTTGGAGGGTAGCCTATCAGCTTTTGTTTGAGTTCGGGCGCCCAGAGTTTTTGAGGCTTATAGCTTGTGGGGTAGCAAATCAGCTTTTTTGTTGAACTTGGGCATTCCAAATTTGGGGGGTTTGAAGCTTGGGGAATAGCTGATTAGTTTTTTTGTTGAACTCGGGCGCCCAGCGCTATGAGGGTTTAGAGCTTGTTGGTTTATGCAATTGTTTATAAAAAATTATTTATTAATCGCTCTCCTCTGCATTATGGGAGCTTAGAGCTTGGCGGTTTGATTAATTGTTTATAAAAAAGTTATTTATTTATCACTCTCTCCAACGTTACGAGGATTTGGAGCTTGCCGGTTTAATCAATTGTTTATAAAAATCTATTTATTTATCGCTCTCCTTAGCGTTATGGGGGTTAAGAGCTTGGTGGTTTATTTAATTGTTTTAAAAAAATTACTTATTTATTGCTTTCCCCAGCGTTATAGAGACTTAGAGCTTATCTGTTTAATTAATTGTTTATAAAAATCTATTTATTTATCGCTCTCCTTAGCGTTATGGGGGTTAAGAGCTTGGTGGTTCATTGAATTGTTTATAAAAAATTACTTGTATATCGCTATCACCAGCGTTACAGGGGTTTAGAGCTTGTCTGATTAATTAATTGTTTATAAAAAATTGATTATTGATTGCTCTCTTCAGCGTTATGGGGGTTTGGAGCTGGTCGGTTTAATTAATTGTTCATAAAAATTATTTATTTATAGCTCTGCCAAGGGTTTTGGAGGCCTAGAGCTTGGGAGGTGCCAATCAGCTTTTTTCTCGAACTCGGTTTCGCAGGGCTTTGAGGGCTTAGAGCTTGGAGGGTAACCTATCAGCTTTTTGTTGAATTCAGCCGCCCAGAGTTTTCGGGGCTTATAGCTTGGGGGGTAGCCAATCAGCTTTTTTGTTGAACTTGGGCATTCCAGGTTTTAGGGGTTTGAAGCTTGGGGAATAGCTGATTAGTTTTTCTGTTGAACTCGAGCGCCCAGCCCTATGGGGGTTTAGAGCTCGTTGGTTTTTGCAATTGTTCATGAAAAATTATTTAATTATTGCTCTCCTTTGCATTATGGGGGCTTAGAGCTTGTCGGTTTATTTAATGGTTTATAAAAAATTATTTATTTATCGCTCTCCCCAGCGTTATGGGGGTTTAGAGCTTGGTGGATTATTTAACTGTTTATAAAAAGTTACTAATCTATCGCTCTCCCCAGCATTATGGTGGTATGGAGCTTGTCGGTTTCATTAATTGTTTATAAATATCTATTGATTTATCGCTCTCCTTAGCGTTATGGGGGTTAAGAGTTTGGTGGTTTATTTAATTGTTTTTAAAAAATTACTTATTTATCACTCTCCCGAGCGTTATAGGGGTTTAGAGCTTGTCAGTTTAATTTATTGTCAATAAAAATTTATTTATTTATCGCTCTCCCCAGGATTTTCGGGTTGAGAGCTTAGGGGGTGCCAATCAGCTTTATTGTTGAACTCGGTTTCCCAGGGCTTTAAGGGCTTAGAGCTTGGAGGGTAGCCTATCAGCTTTTTATTGAATTCGGGCGCCCAGGGTTTTCGGGGCTTATAGCTTGGGGGGTAGCCAATCCGCTTTTTTGTTGAACTTGGGCATTCCAGGTTTTAGGGGTTTGAAGCTTGGGGAATAGCTGATTAGTTTTTTTGTTGAACTCGGGCGCCCAGCGCTATGAGGGTTTAGAGCTTGTTGTTTTATGCAACTGTTTATAAAAAATTATTTAATAATCGCTCTCCTCTGCATTATGGGAGCTTAGAGCTTGGCGGTTTGATTAATTAATTATAAAAAGTTGTTTATTTATCACTCTCTCCAACGTTACGAGGATTTGGAGCTTGCCGGTTTAATCAATTGTTTATAAAAATCTATTTATTTATCGCTCTCCTTAGCGTTATGGGGGTTAAGAGCTTGGTGGTTCATTTAATTGTTTATAAAAAATTACTTGTATATCGCTATCACCAGCGTTACAGGGGTTTAGAGCTTGTCTGATTAATTAATTGTTTATAAAAAATTGATTATTGATTGCTCTCTTCAGCGTTATGAGGGTTTGGAGCTGGTCGGTTTAATTAATTGTTCATAAAAATTATTTATTTATAGCTCTGCCAAGGGTTTTGGAGGCCTAGAGCTTGGGAGGTGCCAATCAGCTTTTTTCTCGAACTCGGTTTCCCAGGGCTTTGAGGGCTTCGAGCTTGGAGGGTAGCCTATCAGCTTTTTGTTGAATTCAGCCGCCCAGAGTTTTCGGGGCTTATAGCTTGGGGGGTAGCCAATCAGCTTTTTTGTTGAACTTGGGCATTCCAGGTTTTAGGGGTTTGAAGCTTGGGGAATAGCTGATTAGTTTTTCTGTTGAACTCGAGCGCCCAGCCCTATGGGGGTTTAGAGCTCGTTGGTTTATGCAATTGTTCATGAAAAATTATTCAATTATCGCTCTCCTCTGCGTTATGGGGGCTTAGAGCTTGTCGGTTTATTTAATGGTTTATAAAAAATTATTTATTTATCGCTCTCCCCAGCGTTATGGGGGTTTAGAGCTTGGTGGTTTATTTAACTGTTTATGTTAAAATTAGTGGCTTAAAGAACATTTATTAATTTATATTTGTTACAGAATAATATAATTATAGAAACCGACATTCTGACGTCTCGATAGCGGTCTACCGAGTGGCGTACACGTTACAACTTAACGCCTGTATAAATACTCTTTCTGAAAGTACGACTAAGCATTTACACTCATATACATAGTTCAATGCTCGGAGGAATTTCTCCTGTCAGCATTTCATCATTCAATCGTACAAGCATAAATTTGCTCTTATTTCAACACACCTCCTCAAATTTATGATTTACAAATTTTTCTTTCCAATTATTCGTAATTCGTTCCGGAATTTTTCAAACTTATTGCGTCCGAGCGCTTTAGTTAATACGTCAGCGATATTATTTTCTGACTCTACTTTTACAATTTTAATCACACCTTTCTCATAACATTCATTTACAAAGTGATAATGTATTTCTATGGATTTTGAATTTTTAGTTAAATTACCAAATTTTGCAATAGCTATCGCTCCAGAATTATCTTCATACACATTAATCGGTTTTTCGAACACAACACTAAAATCTTTCAATAGATTTTTCACCACTTTTATTCCACTCACTGCTTCTGATAAAGCCACATATTCAGCTGCTGTCGAAGAATTAGTTACACTTCCTTGTTTTCTTGATTTCCAATAAATCACATTTCCAAACAATCTTACAATATAACCAGTAGTAGATTTTCTATCTACCTTATCACCAGCCCAGTCAGCATCAACAAAGCAGTCTAACACGTCAGCATTTAAATTTCTTTCATACGTTAATTTAAGATTTCTTGTCAAATATAAGTACTTCAAAATTCTCAACGCGTATTTATAATGAGTTTCATCATAGCTATTTTGAAATCTACTCAAATAATTCACGGCATAACTTATATCAATTCTCGTACTCGTGCTAATAAATAATAATGCACCGATCAAGTTTCTATATTTTACGTTATTTGATGCTGGCTGTGCAGGTTCTACACTTAAATTTTGTTCCATAGGTGTATTATACAATTTCGCATTTACAATATTATATTTTCTGGCCAATGACTCTATATAGTCACTTTGGTCCAGTGTCATATTACATTTTTCATAATCATAATTAATGTTTATTCCCAAATAAGTGCTCACTTCACCCAAATCTTTCATAGAAAATTGATTTGATAATTTATTTTTAATTTGTTCAATCCTTCCCTTATTTTTTCCACAAATTAATAAGTCATCAACAAATAATATTGAATAAATTTTTTCATTCTTTTCACACTTTACATACAAACAATAGTCACTCTCGCTTCGTTGAAATCCTAGTTCCTTCATAAAATCATCAAAACATTCATACCAAGTTCTCGGGCTCTCTCTCAACCCGTATAATGCTTTAATTAATTTGTAAACTCTATTTGAACCGTCTTGATAACCCATTGGTTGTTTTACAAATACTTCTGACTTTACGAAACCATTTAAAAAACCTGTTTCTACATCCATCTGGATAATCAATAAATTATTTTGGCAACAAAAGGATAATAATAATTTCAATGTTTGAATTCTAGCTACTGGTGAATACAAATCTTCCCGTACTTCAGTTTGTTGGAAGCCTCTAACTACAAGTCTAGCTTTTTTTCGGTTATCAGATTTTTTTGTGAATACCCATTTTAAATCTAGAATCTTCTTATCTCTAGGTCTATCTACTAATTTCCACGTTTTATTTTTCATCAAACTATTCATTTCCCTATCCATAGCTTCTTTCCATAAATCATTTTCCTCGCACTCTACTGCCTCCTCGTAGGTAGAAGGGCTATCTGCGCTAAGTACATTTACATAAACGTAATTTGAATCTCTATTTATCCCATACCAATCTGGTTTTTTTCTTGCTCTTTGCGGCCTATCTAAACGATTTTCATTTAACTCAACATTATCATGGTTACTCTCTTCTTCAGCAGAATCTACCTTTTCCCTACCCTCGTTGGATTCAGAGTTTTGAATTTCATGACTTAAAGTTTCATCATCCTCGTAATCACTGTTATCATTGCCTCTAAAACCAATCAAATTTTCATCATTTTCAACTATATCAACATGTCTGGCTCTAACTATTTTACCGTTTAACAAAACTCTATATCCAACGTGGTCGTAACCAAGTAAGATCCCTAAATCGGCCTTTCTATCCCATTTGGTATTTCTTTTATTTTCGGGAACTCTTACAAAAACTTTACTCCCATATAAACGTAAATTTTTCAAATTAGGTTTCTTCTCGAGGAAAATTTCATAAGATGTCTTATTTTCAATCGTATTTGCAATAGTTCTATTTTTTAAATAAGCTGCGGTTTTAACTACCACCGGCCAGTATCTACGATTCACGTTTGCTTCAAAAAATAAACATCTCGCGGAATCCATAATCGTCCTATTATATCTTTCCGCCGTCCCATTTAATTCATGCACGTTAGGAGGACACGGTTCAAGTAAAATCCCTTTTTCTTTTATTAAATTGTAAATATCGCGATTTAAATATTCTCTTCCATTATCACATCTTAACTTTTTAATTCTTTTCCCGGTAAGATTTTCAACTTTATTAATATAATCCACGAAACAATTAAAAACATCCGACTTTAATTTTATTGTGTAAATCAATGCACATTTACTATAATCATCAATGAAAGTTAAAAAATATTTTGAATCATCATAACCCGTTGTATTATGCGGCCCATTTAGATCTGTATGTACCAACTCTAAAATCTCGGTGGCTCTACTTCTATTATTTTCGAAAGATAAATTATGCATTTTATTCTGTATGCACGTCCCACACTTCAAATTTACTGACTCTAATTTTTCTGGTAACCCATCGACCAATTTATTCTTACACATTTCCTCCAAATATTTAAAATTTACGTGACCGAAAATTCTATGAAACCTTTCTTTCTGTGTCATGTTTTTGTTAATTTTCTCCGACGAATAACACACTCTCACATCAAAATAACTACTTATTTTATACAACCCATTTTCTTTGCAAGCTACTGCAATTAAAGTATTATTACTATTATATATTTTCGACGTATTTCCGACAGACATTATTTTATTTTCATTCGTAATTTTCGCAAAACTCAACAAATTTTTATCCATCTCAGCTACATAAAATACATTGGATATTTTTGTTTTATGCTTAATCCCGTTCACTTCAAAATAAGTTAAAATTTTACCAACTTTCGTGCCTTTCAAAATTCTACCGTCACCAACCTTGACATTAATTGGCTTTTTCAAAACTGTAGATTCACAAAAATAGGATTCATCATTAATAATGTGGTCTGAGCAACCACTGTCTAATATCCAATCTATTTTATTTGTATCACAATTATATATATCAACAACATGATTATCGAATTTATCACCGTCTGTTAAATGCGCAAAAAAAGAGTTTTTCACCTGATCATCCGTACTGTCGTTTTCGGTGTTACTATACCTCGCGTTGTGTTGAATTTCTCCATCGTTGCGGGGCTGCCAGTTCCTGCCTCCGCGATTTGAGTGTTGTCGACTACCTCTGCCGCCGCGACCTTGAAACTGCTGCGACTGCGGCCGTTGTTGCTGTTTCTGCTGTGATGCTTCTTGTGCACCTCCTTGCCAAAATGTATTGTTGTTTTTGGTCCACTTGTTTTTACAATTTTTCTTCAAGTGTCCGGGCTTACCACACCCATAGCATGTGAATTTATTTGAACTTTCTGCTTGAAATGCACTACACTTTTTCTTGTTTGATTCACTCAAGTTTCGGGTTTCCCACATGCTCATTTTATTTTTTAAGAACTCACAATTTCTATCCTCTGTTGATAGAGCATCTACCAGATCTCCAATGTAGCTTAAGGATTCTGGCAAAGTTCTCAGCATGTAATTTAATTTTTCTGCCTCGGTGACTTTTCCTCCAGCATTTTTTTAAGTCATTTATAGTCTTCTCCAAATCACAGAAAAATGTACTTGAATTATCATAATTTTTTAATTTCATCTGATCGAGTTTGTTTCTTACACAGATTTGCATTGCTGTAGATTCTTTTAGATACATTTTGTCAAACTTCTGCATTATTTTCCGAGCAGATTTTCTCTCTTCTTCGCTCAAAAATTCTAATTGATCGTTACTTATACTGCAATAAATGTAGTTTATTGCTTTCTCGTTCATGTCGGACCAATTTTCTTGTGAATCTGATGTCAAAGCCTCTCGAACTGCAGGTTCTGCACACTTTTTTGTTTTCAAGTATTGGAGTATCCTTATTTTCCAAATGCTATAATTCCTTCCATCAAAGATATGGAGTCTTGCGTCTTCGTTTTGCGACATAGTTAGCTCTTTAATTAGTTTATCTTTATGTTCCAAATTAGCACTATGATGGTTTTGAATTTCTTCAATTTGAATTTTTCCTACTTTTCTTAAATCACTTTCATGTACGTCAGCATACACTGCTTCTATTTGATATTTTTGCAGAATATCTATTATTTCACCCCTTGACTTTGTCGCTACAGTATTTTCTTCCTTTGTGCCTTTACAAAGTCTTTTTAGTTCATCTGTATTGAAATATTGCAAGATTTTTCTAGGTGGCAATTTACTTAAAGTTTTTATTAAATCTTCCTTTGGCACTAAATTTATACCTGCCAAGCTTAATTCATTCAAGCACTGATTTTCTTTTTCTAATAGGCTCATTTAAAATTCTTTCCAAACCTCTTCACGTTCGAAGTAACGTGGTATCTCAGTTTCACTTGAGAACACTTTAAAATAGTCACTTTTCCGTTTTCAAAAACTACGCGCTCTTGCTACCATGTTAAAATTAGTGGCTTAAAAAACATTTATTAATTTATATTTGTTACAGAATAATATAATTATAGAAACCGACATTCTGACGTCTCGATAGCGGTCTACCGAGTGGCGTACACGTTACAACTTAACGCCTGTATAAATACTCTTTCTTAAAGTACGACTAAGCATTTACACTCATATACATAGTTCAATGCTCGGAGGAATTTCTCCTGTCAGCATTTCATCATTCAATCGTACAAGCATAAATTTGCTCTTATTTCAACAGTTTATAAAAAGTTACTAATCTATCGCTCTCCCCAGCATTATGGTGGTATGGAGCTTGTCGGTTTCATTAATTGTTTATAAAAATCTATTGATTTATCGCTCTCCTTAGCGTTATGGGGGTTAAGAGTTTGGTGGTTTATTTAATTGTTTTTAAAAAATTACTCATTTATCACTCTCCCGAGCGTTAGAGGGGTTCAGAGCTTGTCAGTTTAATTTATTGTCAATAAAAATTTATTTATTTATCGCTCTCCCCAGGATTTTCGGGGTTGAGAGCCTAGGGGGTGCCAATCAGCTTTTTTGTTGAACTCGGTTTCCCAGGGCTTTGAGGGCTTAGAGCTTGGAGGGTAGCCTATCAGCTTTTTATTGAATTCGGGCGCCCAGGGTTTTCGGGGCTTATAGCTTGGGGGGTAGCCAATCAGCTTTTTTGTTGAACTTGGGCATTCCGGGTTTTAGGGGTTTGAAGCTTGAGGAATAGCTGATTAGTTTTTTTGTTGAACTCGGGCGCCCAGCGCTGTGAGGGCTTAGAGCTTGTTGGTTTATGCAATTGTTTATAAAAAATTATTTAATTATCGCTCTCCTCTGCGTTATGGGGGCTCAGAGCTTGGTGGTTGATTTAATTGTTTAAAAAAAATTATTTATTTATCGCTCTCCCCAGCGTTATGGGGGCTTAGAGCTTGTCGGTTTATTTAATCGTTTATAAAAACTTATTTATTTATCGCTCTCTCCAGCGTTAGAGGGGCTCAGAGCTTGGCAGATGATTTTATTATTTATCAAAAATTATTGATTTATCGCTCTCTTCAGCGTTATGGGTATTGAGAGCTTGTCGGTTTGTTTAGTTGTTATTGAAAAATTACTTATTTATCGCTGTCCCCAGTTTTACAGGGGTTTAGAGCTTGTCGACTTAATTAATTGTCTATAAAAAATTATTAATTTATCGCTCTCCTCAGTGTTATGGGTTTTGGAGCTTGTCAATTAATATGATTGTTTATAAAAAATTATTTATTTATCGCTCTCCCCAGCATTATGGGGGCTTAGAGCTTGTCGGTTTATTTAATCGTTTATAAAAGATTATTTATTTATCACTCTCCCCAGCGTTATAGGGGCTTAGAGCTTGTCGGTTTAATTAATTGTTTATAAAAAATTACTTATTTATCGCTCTCCCCAGCATTATAGGGGTTTAGAGCTTGTCAGTTTAATTAAATGTTATAAGATAGAGTCAAGTAAAGCGTACTATTTATATGCTTAAAACCACCAATTACTAACAATTATTAATTTTTTTTTCCAGCGCTTTAATCTTTGTTTACTTGTCCATAACCTCCAAGTGGTTATAAAACTTTCATACGCAAAATATATAGAAATTTTCTCTTTTTTTAATATTCTATTTTATTTTTTATTTTTATTCTTTACTGTATACCTTCAGGCAATATAATTTTAATTTTATTTACTTTTTTTTTTTTTTTTTTCTTAGCATCGTTGAACTACATGCGCATACCTCACGATATGCGACTTTCTAACTGAACTGAACTGAACTCCCTCAACTGAACTGAACTTGTTCAGTTCACTACACACCAATAGTCAAGACAGATATCTGGTACACCTGGTGAAACGTACGCCTTGGAGATGATTTCTCCAGGAAATTTCGACTCAGGATGGGTCAGGGCGGAAACCTGATGCCCCTGGTGCTAAGGCCTAGAGATGATTTCCGCAAAAAATTTCGAATCCGAAGGAGTTAGGGTGTACACCTGATGCCCCTGCTGCTACGTACATCTTAGAGATGATTTCCCCAGGTAGTTTCGTCTCCGAAGGAGTTAGGGCGGACACCTGGTGATAAGTACGCCTTAGAGAGGATTTCCCCAGGAAGTTTTGACTTCGGGGGGATCAGGGCGGGCTCTTGGTGCACTTGGTAATATTTACGTCTGAGAGAGGACTTCCCCAGGAAGTTTAGCTCACAGTTGACGGTGGGATAGTGGATCTTACCCCAGGTAGCAGCAGGTCAACCTTCAGGTAACCAGGACGTCTTTCCGAGGAAGTTTTACTCGTAGTTGAAGGTGGGATAGTAGATGTCACCCCAGGTAGCACCAGGTCGACTACCAGGAAACCGGATCTATTTCCTCAGGAAGTTTTACTCGTACTTGACGGTGGGATAGTAGATCTTACCTCAGGTAGCACAAGGTCAACCACCAGGTAACCATGACGTTTTCCCCAGGAAGTTTTACTCGTAGTTGAAGGTGGGATAGTAGATTTCACCCCAGGTAGCACCAGGACGACTACCGGGTAACAGGGACGTCTTCCCGAGGAGGTTTTACTCATAGTTAAGGTAGGATAGAAGATTTCACCCAAAATAGCACCAGTTCAACTACCAGGTAACCAGATCAATTTCCTCAGAAAATCTTACTCGTAGTTGAAGATAGGATAGTAGATTTCACCCCGGGTAGTACCAGGTCGACCACCAGGTAACCAGGACGTTTTCCCCAGGAAGTTTTACTCATGGTTGAAAGTTGGACAGTAGACTTACCCCAAGTAGCAACAGGTGAAACCACCAGGTAACCATGACGTTTTCCCCAGGAAGTTTTACTCGTAGTTGAAGGTGGGATAGTAGATTTCACCCCAGGTAGAACCAGGTCGACTACCAGGTAATTATATCAATTTCCTCAGGAAGTTTTACTCAAAGTTGACGGTGGGATAGTGCATCTTACCTCAGGTAGCACCAGGTCAACTACTGGGTAACCAGGACGTCTTCCCCAGGAAGTTTTACTCGAATTCGAAAGTAGGATAGTAGATTTTACTCCAGGTAGCACCAGATAAACTACCGGGGAACAGGTAAGTCTTTCCGAGGAAGCTTTACTCGTAGTCGAAGGTGGGATAGTAGATTTCACCCCAGAGGGCACCAGGTCGACTACCAGGAAACCAGATCAATTTCCTCAGGAAGTTTTACTCGTAGTTGAAGGAAGGAAAGTAGATTTCATCCCAGGTAGCACCAGTTCGACTACCAGGTAACCAGATTAATTTCCTCAGGAAGTCTTATTCGTAGTTGAAGGTGGAATAGTAGATTTCACCTCAGGTAGTACCAGGTCGACTATCAAGTAACCAGGACGTTTTCCCCAGAAAGTTTTACTCATGGTTGAAAGTAGGATAGTAGATTTATCCCAGGTAGCACCAGGTCAACCACCACGTAACCATGAAGTTTTCCCCAGGAAGTTTTACTCGTAGTTGAAGGTGGGACAGTAGATTTCACCCCAGGTAGAACCAGGTCGACTACCGGTTACCAGGGACGTCTTCCCGAGGAGGTTTTTCTCGTAGGTGTAGGTGGGAAAGAGGATTTCACCCGAGGTAGCACCAAGTCATCTACCAGGTAACCAGATCAATTTCCTCAGGAAATCTTACTCGTAGTTGAAGGTAGGATAGTAGATTTCACCCCGGGTAGTACTAGGTCGACCACCAGGTAACCAGGACGTTATCCCCAGGAAGTTTTACTCATAGTTGAAGGTGGGATAGTAGTTTTCACCCCAGGTAGCACCAGGTCGACTACCGGGTAACAGGGACGTCTTTCCGAGGAAGCTTTACTCGAAGTCGAAGGTGAGATAGTAGATTTCACCCCAGGTAGAACCAGGTCGACTACCAGGTAATTATATCAATTTCCTCAGGAAGTTTTACTCATAGTTGAAGGTGGGATAGTAGATTCCACCCCAGGTAGCACCAGGTCAACTACCGGGTAAAAGGGGCATCTTCCCGAGGAGGTTTTCCTCGTAGTTGAAGGTGGGAAAGAGGATTTACCCCGAGGTAGCACCAAGTCATCTACCAGGTATTTAGATCAATTTCCTCAGGAAGTCTTACTCGTGGTTGAAAGTAGGATAGTAGATTCACCTCAGGTAGCACCAGGTCAACAACTGGGTAACCAGGACGTTTTCCCCAGGAAGTTTTACTCGTAGTTGAAGGTGGGATGGTAGATTTCGCCCCAGGTAACACCAGGTCGTCTACCAGGAAACCAGATCAATTTCCTCAGGAAGTTTTACTCGTAGTTGACGGTGGGATAGTGGATCTCAGGTAGCACCAGGTCAACCACCAGATAACCATAAGGTTTTCCCAAAGAAGTTTTACTCGTAGTTGAAGGTGGGATAGTAGATTTGACCCCAGGTAGCAGCAGGTCGACTACCAGGTAGTCAGATAAATTTCCTCAGGAAGTCTTACTGGTAGTTGACGGTGGGATAGTGGATCTTACCCCAGGTAGCACCAGGTCGACTACCAGGAAACCAGATCAATTTCCTCAGGAAGTTTTACTCGTAGTTGACGGTGGGATAGTGGATCTCAGGTAGCACCAGGTCAACCACCAGATGACCATGAGGTTTTCCCAAAGAAGTTTTACTCGTAGTTGAAGGTGGGATAGTAGATTTGACCCCAGGTAGCACCAGGTCGACTACCAGGTAGTCAGATAAATTTCCTCAGGAAGTCTTACTGGTAGTTGACGGTGGGATAGTGGATCTTACCCCAGGTAGCACCAGGTTGATCACCAGGTAACCGGGACTGTTTCACCAGAAAACTTTACTCGTAGTTTAAGGTAGGATAGTAGGTTTCACCCCAGATAGTACCAGATCTACTACCAGGTAACCGGGCGTGTTCCCCAGAAAGTTTTACTCGTAGTTGAAGGTGGGATAGTAGATTTGACCCCAGGTAGCACCAGGTCGACTACCAGGTAGTCAGATAAATTTCCTCAGGAAGTCTTACTGGTAGTTGACGGTGGGATAGTGGATCTTACCCCAGGTAGCACCAGGTTGATCACCAGGTAACCAGGACTGTTTCACCAGAAAACTTTACTCGTAGTTTAAGGTAGGATAGTAGGTTTCACCCCAGATAGTACCAGATCTACTACCAGGTAACCGGGCGTGTTCCCCAGAAAGTTTTACTCGTAGTTGAAGGTGGGATAGTAGATTTCACCCCAGGTAGCACCTGGTCGACTACCGGGTAACAGGGACGTCTTCCCGAGGAGGTTTTCCTCGTAGTTGAAGGTGGGAAAGTGGATTTCCCCCGAGGTAGCACCAAGTCATCTACCAGGTATTAAGATCAATTTCCTCAGGAAGTCTTACTCGTGGTTGAAAGTAGGGTAGTAGATTTACCCCAGGTAGCACCAGGTCAACTACTGGGTAACCAGGACGTTTTCCCCAAGAAATTTTACTCGTAGTTGAAGGTGGGATGGTAGATTTCACCCCAGGTAACACCAGGTCGTCTACCAGGTAACAGGGACGTCTTCCCGAGGAAGTTTTCCTCGTAGTTGAAGGTGGGAAAGAGGATTTCCCCCGAGGTAGCACCAAGTCATCTACCAGGTAACAAGATCAATTTCCTCAGGAAGTCTTACTCGTAGTTGAAGGTAGGATAGTAGATTTCACCCAAAGTAGCACCAGTTCGACTACCAGGTAACCAGATCAATTTCCTCAGGAAGTTTTCCTCGTAGTTGAAGATAGGATAGTAGATTTCATCCCAGGTAGCACCAGTTCGACTACCAGGTAACCAGATTAATTTCCTCAGGAAGTCTTATTCGTAGTTGAAGGTGGAATAGTAGATTTCACCTCAGGTAGTACCAGGTCGACTATCAAGTAACCAGGACGTTTTCCCCAGAAAGTTTTACTCATGGTTGAAAGTAGGATAGTAGATTTATCCCAGGTAGCACCAGGTCAACCACCACGTAACCATGAAGTTTTCCCCAGGAAGTTTTACTCGTAGTTGAAGGTGGGACAGTAGATTTCACCTCAGGTAGAACCAGGTCGACTACCGGTTACCAGGGACGTCTTCCCGAGGAGGTTTTTCTCGTAGGTGTAGGTGGGAAAGAGGATTTCACCCGAGGTAGCACCAAGTCATCTACCAGGTAACCAGATCAATTTCCTCAGGAAATCTTACTCGTAGTTGAAGGTAGGATAGTAGATTTCACCCCGGGTAGTACTAGGTCGACCACCAGGTAACCAGGACGTTATCCCCAGGAAGTTTTACTCATAGTTGAAGGTGGGATAGTAGTTTTCACCCCAGGTAGCACCAGGTCGACTACCGGGTAACAGGGACGTCTTTCCGAGGAAGCATTACTCGAAGTCGAAGGTGAGATAGTAGATTTCACCCCAGGTAGAACCAGGTCGACTACCAGGTAATTATATCAATTTCCTCAGGAAGTTTTACTCATAGTTGAAGGTGGGATAGTAGATTCCACCCCAGGTAGCACCAGGTCGACTACCGGGTGAAAGGGGCATCTTCCCGAGGAGGTTTTCCTCGTAGTTGAAGGTGGGAAAGAGGATTTACCCCGAGGTAGCACCAAGTCATCTACCAGGTATTTAGATCAATTTCCTCAGGAAGTCTTACTCGTGGTTGAAAGTAGGATAGTAGATTCACCCCAGGTAGCACCAGGTCAACAACTGGGTAACCAGGACGTTTTCCCCAGGAAGTTTTACTCGTAGTTGAAGGTGGGATGGTAGATTTCGCCCCAGGTAACACCAGGTCGTCTACCAGGAAACCAGATCAATTTCCTCAGGAAGTTTTACTCGTAGTTGACGGTGGGATAGTGGATCTCAGGTAGCACCAGGTCAACCACCAGATAACCATAAGGTTTTCCCAAAGAAGTTTTACTCGTAGTTGAAGGTGGGATAGTAGATTTGACCCCAGGTAGCAGCAGGTCGACTACCAGGTAGTCAGATAAATTTCCTCAGGAAGTCTTACTGGTAGTTGACGGTGGGATAGTGGATCTTACCCCAGGTAGCACCAGGTCGACTACCAGGAAACCAGATCAATTTCCTCAGGAAGTTTTACTCGTAGTTGACGGTGGGATAGTGGATCTCAGGTAGCACCAGGTCAACCACCAGATGACCATGAGGTTTTCCCAAAGAAGTTTTACTCGTAGTTGAAGGTGGGATAGTAGATTTGACCCCAGGTAGCACCAGGTCGACTACCAGGTAGTCAGATAAATTTCCTCAGGAAGTCTTACTGGTAGTTGACGGTGGGATAGTGGATCTTACCCCAGGTAGCACCAGGTTGATCACCAGGTAACCGGGACTGTTTCACCAGAAAACTTTACTCGTAGTTTAAGGTAGGATAGTAGGTTTCACCCCAGATAGTACCAGATCTACTACCAGGTAACCGGGCGTGTTCCCCAGAAAGTTTTACTCGTAGTTGAAGGTGGGATAGTAGATTTGACCCCAGGTAGCACCAGGTCGACTACCAGGTAGTCAGATAAATTTCCTCAGGAAGTCTTACTGGTAGTTGACGGTGGGATAGTGGATCTTACCCCAGGTAGCACCAGGTTGATCACCAGGTAACCAGGACTGTTTCACCAGAAAACTTTACTCGTAGTTTAAGGTAGGATAGTAGGTTTCACCCCAGATAGTACCAGATCTACTACCAGGTAACCGGGCGTGTTCCCCAGAAAGTTTTACTCGTAGTTGAAGGTGGGATAGTAGATTTCACCCCAGGTAGCACCTGGTCGACTACCGGGTAACAGGGACGTCTTCCCGAGGAGGTTTTCCTCGTAGTTGAAGGTGGGAAAGTGGATTTCCCCCGAGGTAGCACCAAGTCATCTACCAGGTATTAAGATCAATTTCCTCAGGAAGTCTTACTCGTGGTTGAAAGTAGGGTAGTAGATTTACCCCAGGTAGCACCAGGTCAACTACTGGGTAACCAGGACGTTTTCCCCAAGAAATTTTACTCGTAGTTGAAGGTGGGATGGTAGATTTCACCCCAGGTAACACCAGGTCGTCTACCAGGTAACAGGGACGTCTTCCCGAGGAAGTTTTCCTCGTAGTTGAAGGTGGGAAAGAGGATTTCCCCCGAGGTAGCACCAAGTCATCTACCAGGTAACAAGATCAATTTCCTCAGGAAGTCTTACTCGTAGTTGAAGGTAGGATAGTAGATTTCACCCAAAGTAGCACCAGTTCGACTACCAGGTAACCAGATCAATTTCCTCAGGAAGTTTTCCTCGTAGTTGAAGATAGGATAGTAGATTTCATCCCAGGTAGCACCAGTTCGACTACCAGGTAACCAGATTAATTTCCTCAGGAAGTCTTATTCGTAGTTGAAGGTGGAATAGTAGATTTCACCTCAGGTAGTACCAGGTCGACTATCAAGTAACCAGGACGTTTTCCCCAGAAAGTTTGACTCATGGTTGAAAGTAGGATAGTAGATTTATCCCAGGTAGCACCAGGTCAACCACCACGTAACCATGAAGTTTTCCCCAGGAAGTTTTACTCGTAGTTGAAGGTGGGACAGTAGATTTCACCTCAGGTAGAACCAGGTCGACTACCGGTTACCAGGGACGTCTTCCCGAGGAGGTTTTTCTCGTAGGTGTAGGTGGGAAAGAGGATTTCACCCGAGGTAGCACCAAGTCATCTACCAGGTAACCAGATCAATTTCCTCAGGAAATCTTACTCGTAGTTGAAGGTAGGATAGTAGATTTCACCCCGGGTAGTACTAGGTCGACCACCAGGTAACCAGGACGTTATCCCCAGGAAGTTTTACTCATAGTTGAAGGTGGGATAGTAGTTTTCACCCCAGGTAGCACCAGGTCGACTACCGGGTAACAGGGACGTCTTTCCGAGGAAGCATTACTCGAAGTCGAAGGTGAGATAGTAGATTTCACCCCAGGTAGAACCAGGTCGACTACCAGGTAATTATATCAATTTCCTCAGGAAGTTTTACTCATAGTTGAAGGTGGGATAGTAGATTCCACCCCAGGTAGCACCAGGTCGACTACCGGGTGAAAGGGGCATCTTCCCGAGGAGGTTTTCCTCGTAGTTGAAGGTGGGAAAGAGGATTTACCCCGAGGTAGCACCAAGTCATCTACCAGGTATTTAGATCAATTTCCTCAGGAAGTCTTACTCGTGGTTGAAAGTAGGATAGTAGATTCACCCCAGGTAGCACCAGGTCAACAACTGGGTAACCAGGACGTTTTCCCCAGGAAGTTTTACTCGTAGTTGAAGGTGGGATGGTAGATTTCGCCCCAGGTAACACCAGGTCGTCTACCAGGAAACCAGATCAATTTCCTCAGGAAGTTTTACTCGTAGTTGACGGTGGGATAGTGGATCTCAGGTAGCACCAGGTCAACCACCAGATAACCATAAGGTTTTCCCAAAGAAGTTTTACTCGTAGTTGAAGGTGGGATAGTAGATTTGACCCCAGGTAGCAGCAGGTCGACTACCAGGTAGTCAGATAAATTTCCTCAGGAAGTCTTACTGGTAGTTGACGGTGGGATAGTGGATCTTACCCCAGGTAGCACCAGGTCGACTACCAGGAAACCAGATCAATTTCCTCAGGAAGTTTTACTCGTAGTTGACGGTGGGATAGTGGATCTCAGGTAGCACCAGGTCAACCACCAGATGACCATGAGGTTTTCCCAAAGAAGTTTTACTCGTAGTTGAAGGTGGGATAGTAGATTTGACCCCAGGTAGCACCAGGTCGACTACCAGGTAGTCAGATAAATTTCCTCAGGAAGTCTTACTGGTAGTTGACGGTGGGATAGTGGATCTTACCCCAGGTAGCACCAGGTTGATCACCAGGTAACCGGGACTGTTTCACCAGAAAACTTTACTCGTAGTTTAAGGTAGGATAGTAGGTTTCACCCCAGATAGTACCAGATCTACTACCAGGTAACCGGGCGTGTTCCCCAGAAAGTTTTACTCGTAGTTGAAGGTGGGATAGTAGATTTGACCCCAGGTAGCACCAGGTCGACTACCAGGTAGTCAGATAAATTTCCTCAGGAAGTCTTACTGGTAGTTGACGGTGGGATAGTGGATCTTACCCCAGGTAGCACCAGGTTGATCACCAGGTAACCAGGACTGTTTCACCAGAAAACTTTACTCGTAGTTTAAGGTAGGATAGTAGGTTTCACCCCAGATAGTACCAGATCTACTACCAGGTAACCGGGCGTGTTCCCCAGAAAGTTTTACTCGTAGTTGAAGGTGGGATAGTAGATTTCACCCCAGGTAGCACCTGGTCGACTACCGGGTAACAGGGACGTCTTCCCGAGGAGGTTTTCCTCGTAGTTGAAGGTGGGAAAGTGGATTTCCCCCGAGGTAGCACCAAGTCATCTACCAGGTATTAAGATCAATTTCCTCAGGAAGTCTTACTCGTGGTTGAAAGTAGGGTAGTAGATTTACCCCAGGTAGCACCAGGTCAACTACTGGGTAACCAGGACGTTTTCCCCAAGAAATTTTACTCGTAGTTGAAGGTGGGATGGTAGATTTCACCCCAGGTAACACCAGGTCGTCTACCAGGTAACAGGGACGTCTTCCCGAGGAAGTTTTCCTCGTAGTTGAAGGTGGGAAAGAGGATTTCCCCCGAGGTAGCACCAAGTCATCTACCAGGTAACAAGATCAATTTCCTCAGGAAGTCTTACTCGTAGTTGAAGGTAGGATAGTAGATTTCACCCAAAGTAGCACCAGTTCGACTACCAGGTAACCAGATCAATTTCCTCAGGAAGTTTTCCTCGTAGTTGAAGATAGGATAGTAGATTTCATCCCAGGTAGCACCAGTTCGACTACCAGGTAACCAGATTAATTTCCTCAGGAAGTCTTATTCGTAGTTGAAGGTGGAATAGTAGATTTCACCTCAGGTAGTACCAGGTCGACTATCAAGTAACCAGGACGTTTTCCCCAGAAAGTTTGACTCATGGTTGAAAGTAGGATAGTAGATTTATCCCAGGTAGCACCAGGTCAACCACCACGTAACCATGAAGTTTTCCCCAGGAAGTTTTACTCGTAGTTGAAGGTGGGACAGTAGATTTCACCTCAGGTAGAACCAGGTCGACTACCGGTTACCAGGGACGTCTTCCCGAGGAGGTTTTTCTCGTAGGTGTAGGTGGGAAAGAGGATTTCACCCGAGGTAGCACCAAGTCATCTACCAGGTAACCAGATCAATTTCCTCAGGAAATCTTACTCGTAGTTGAAGGTAGGATAGTAGATTTCACCCCGGGTAGTACTAGGTCGACCACCAGGTAACCAGGACGTTATCCCCAGGAAGTTTTACTCATAGTTGAAGGTGGGATAGTAGTTTTCACCCCAGGTAGCACCAGGTCGACTACCGGGTAACAGGGACGTCTTTCCGAGGAAGCATTACTCGAAGTCGAAGGTGAGATAGTAGATTTCACCCCAGGTAGAACCAGGTCGACTACCAGGTAATTATATCAATTTCCTCAGGAAGTTTTACTCATAGTTGAAGGTGGGATAGTAGATTCCACCCCAGGTAGCACCAGGTCGACTACCGGGTGAAAGGGGCATCTTCCCGAGGAGGTTTTCCTCGTAGTTGAAGGTGGGAAAGAGGATTTACCCCGAGGTAGCACCAAGTCATCTACCAGGTATTTAGATCAATTTCCTCAGGAAGTCTTACTCGTGGTTGAAAGTAGGATAGTAGATTCACCCCAGGTAGCACCAGGTCAACAACTGGGTAACCAGGACGTTTTCCCCAGGAAGTTTTACTCGTAGTTGAAGGTGGGATGGTAGATTTCGCCCCAGGTAACACCAGGTCGTCTACCAGGAAACCAGATCAATTTCCTCAGGAAGTTTTACTCGTAGTTGACGGTGGGATAGTGGATCTCAGGTAGCACCAGGTCAACCACCAGATAACCATAAGGTTTTCCCAAAGAAGTTTTACTCGTAGTTGAAGGTGGGATAGTAGATTTGACCCCAGGTAGCACCAGGTCGACTACCAGGTAGTCAGATAAATTTCCTCAGGAAGTCTTACTGGTAGTTGACGGTGGGATAGTGGATCTTACCCCAGGTAGCACCAGGTCGACTACCAGGAAACCAGATCAATTTCCTCAGGAAGTTTTACTCGTAGTTGACGGTGGGATAGTGGATCTCAGGTAGCACCAGGTCAACCACCAGATGACCATGAGGTTTTCCCAAAGAAGTTTTACTCGTAGTTGAAGGTGGGATAGTAGATTTGACCCCAGGTAGCACCAGGTCGACTACCAGGTAGTCAGATAAATTTCCTCAGGAAGTCTTACTGGTAGTTGACGGTGGGATAGTGGATCTTACCCCAGGTAGCACCAGGTTGATCACCAGGTAACCGGGACTGTTTCACCAGAAAACTTTACTCGTAGTTTAAGGTAGGATAGTAGGTTTCACCCCAGATAGTACCAGATCTACTACCAGGTAACCGGGCGTGTTCCCCAGAAAGTTTTACTCGTAGTTGAAGGTGGGATAGTAGATTTCACCCCAGGTAGCACCTGGTCGACTACCGGGTAACAGGGACGTCTTCCCGAGGAGGTTTTCCTCGTAGTTGTAGGTGGGAAAGAGGATTTCCCCCGAGGTAGCACCAAGTCATCTACCAGGTAACAAGATCAATTTCCTCAGGAAGTCTTACTCGTAGTTGAAGGTAGGATAGTAGATTTCACCCAAAGTAGCACCAGTTTGACTACCAGGTAACCAGATCAATTTCCTCAGGAAGTTTTCCTCGTAGTTGAAGATAGGATAGTAGATTTCACCCCGGGTAGTACCAGGTCGACCGACAGGTAACCAGGACGTTTTCCCCAGGAAGTTTTACTCATGGTTGAAAGTTGGATAGTAGACTTACCCCAGGTAGCACCAGGTCGACTACCGGGTAACAGGGACGTCTTTCCGAGGAAGCTTTACTCGAAGTCGAGGGTGAGATAGTAGATTTCACCCCAGGTAGAACCAGGTCGACTACCAGGTAATTATATCAATTTCCTCAGGAAATTTTACTCAAAGTTGACGGTGGGATAGTGCATCTTACCTCAGGTAGCACCAGGTCAACTACTGGGTAACCAGGACGTTTTCCCCAGGAAGTTTTACTCGAATTCGAAAGTAGGATAGTAGATTTTACTCCAGGTAGCACCAGATCAACTACCGGGGAACAGGTCAGTCTTTCCGAGGAAGCTTTACTCGTAGTCGAAGGTGGGAAAGTAGATTTCATCCCAGGTCGCACCAGTTCGACTACCAGGTAACCAGATTAATTTCCTCAGGAAGTCTTACTTGTAGTTGAAGGTAGGATAGTAGATTTCACCTCAGGTAGTACCAGGTCGACTATCAAGTAACCAGGACGTTTTCCCCAGAAAGTTTTACTCCTGGTTGAAAGTAGGATAGTAGATTTATCCCAGGCAGCACCAGGTCAACCACCACGTAACCATGAAGTTTTCCCCAGGAAGTTTTACTCGTAGTTGAAGGTGGGATAGTAGATTTCACCCCAGGTAACACCAGGTCGACTACCGGTTACCAGGGACGTCTTCCCGAGGAAGTTTTTCTCGTAGTTGAAGGTGGGAAAGAGGATTTCACCCGAGGTAGCACCAGGTTGACTACCAGGTAACCAGATTAATTACCCCAGGAAGTTTAACTCGTAGTTGACGGTGCAACAGAGGGCCAAACGAAGGTCCAGTCTCAAAAATTAATATCTCCTAGAATTTTAGGAGTAGAGTAAACATCCAGCCATTTTATTTGTTTGATGGAGTTCTTAGTGAAAAAATCCCGCTATGGTGTAAGAAACTGTTAAATTGGTATTGCAAAAAAACTTTTAAGAAGTAAACGATGAAGTATATGAAAAAATCGTCTAAAAACAACTAGTGCCATTCTCCCGGATTTTATCACGTCAAGATATTGATTATCAAGCATCTAAGTCGCACAAAATTTGCCGGGTCGTTTGATCATCGGGAACTGCCCCAACGAGCTGCAAATAGGGGTATAAAACGTTAAATAAAATCATGAAATAAAAAAAAAAAGGATTGCAATCCTCCCGGATTTTTTTTCGTCAAGATATTGATTATCAAGCATTTAAGTCGAGAAAGATTTCCGGGTCTTTCATCATCGGGAACTTCCCCAACGAGCTGCAGCGAGGGGTAAGAAACGTTAAATAAAATCATTATATTAAAAAAAAATCGATTGCAATTCTCTAAGCCCCCAAAATCCTGGGCACCCGAGTTCAACAAAATACTGATTGGTTACCCCCCAAGCTCCAAGCCAACGAAACCGTGGATGCCCGAGTTGAACAAAAAACTGATTGGCTACCCACAGCTCTAAGCCCCCAAAACGCTGAACACCCGAGTACAAGAAAATACTGATTGGCTACATACCAAGCTCTAAGACCCCAAAGCCCTGGGCGACAGAGTTGAACAAAAAAACTGAGTGGCTATCCCCCAAGCTCAAATCCCCCGAAACCCTGGGTGCCCAAGTTCAAGGAAATACTGATTGATTACCCTCCAATCGTTGAACCCACATAACCCTGGTTGCCCAAGTTCCAGAAAATACTGATTAGCTAACCCCCAAGCTCTAATCCCCCAAAACCCTGGGCGCCCGAGTTCAAGTAAATACTGCTTGGCTACCTCCCAAGCTCCAAGCCCCAAAAACCCTGAGTGCCTTAGCTCAACATAGAAACTGATTGGCTATCCCGAAAGCTCTAAGCATCCGAAACCCTGAGAGGCTGAGTTTCACAAAATACTGATTGGCTACCTACCAATTTCTAAGCCCCAAAAACCCTTGGCACCCGAATTCAACAAAATACTGACTGACTACCCCCAAGCTCCAAGCCCTCAAAACCCTGAGTGCCCTAGCTCAACAAAGAAACTGATTGGCTATCCCCAAAGCTCCAAGATTCTAAACCCTGGGCACCCGAGTTAAACAAAACAACTGAATGGCCATCCCCCAAGCTCCAAGCCTCCAAAACCCTGGGTGCCCAAGATCAAGAAAATACTGATTGGCTACCCTCCAAGCTTTAAGCCCACAAAACCATGGGCGCCCGAGTTCAAGAAAATACTGATTTGCTACCCCCCCGAGCTCTAATCCCCCGTGACCCTGGGCACCCGAAGTCATCAAAATACTGATTGGCTACCCCCAAGCTCAAAGCCTCCAAAACCCTGGGTGCCCTAGCTCGACATAGAAACTGATTGGCTACCCGCAAAGCTCCAAGCCTCCGAGACCCTCAACGCCCGAGTTCATCAAAATACTGCTTCGCTAACTCCCAAGCTCTCAACCCCTAAGACCCTGGGCGCCTGAGCTTAACATAATACTGATTGGCTACCCTCCAAGCGTTGAACCCACAAAACCCTGGTTGCCCGAGTTCCAGAAAATACTGATTGGCTACCCCTCAAGCTCTAATCCCCCGAAACCCTGGGCGCCTGAGCTCAACTAAATACTGATTAGCTACCCTCCAATCTTTAAGCCCACAAAACCCTGGGCGTCCGAGTTCAACAAAATACTGATTGGCTACCCCCAAGCACCAAGCCCTCAAAGCCCTGGGTGCCCTAGCTCAACAAAATACTGATTGGCTACCCTCAAGCTGCAAGCCCCCAAAACCCTGGAAGCCCTAGCTTCACATGAAAACTCTTTGGTTACCCCCGAAGCTCCAAGCCTCCAAAACCCTGGGTGCCTGAGTACAATAAAATACTGATTGGCTTCCCTCCAAGCTTTAAGCCCACAAAACCCTGAGCACCTGAGTTCAAGAAAATACTGATGGGTACCCCGAAGCTCCAAGTCCCCGAATCCCTAGGCACCCGAGTTGAACCAAATACTGATTGGCTACCCTCAAGCTCCAAGCCCTCAAAACCCTGGTGCCCTAGCTGAACATAGAAACTGATTGGCTTCCCCCAAAGCTCCAAGCCTCCAAAACCCTGAACGCCCGAGTTCCAATAAATACTGCTTGGCTACCTCTTAAGCTCCAAGTTCACAAAACCCAGAACGCCTGAGTTCAAGAAGATACTGATTAGCTTACCCTCAAGCTTTTATCCTCCAAAACCCTGAACGCCCGAGTTCAAGAAAATACTTTTTTAATACCCCCTAAGCTCTAAACACACAAAACCTTGTGCGCCCGGATTCAACATAGAAACTGATTGTCAACCCTCCAATCATTGAGCCCACAAAACCCTGGGCGCCCGAGTTCAACAAATACTGCTTGGCTACCTCCCAAGCTATAAACCCCTAAGACCCTGGGCACCTGAGTTCAAGAAAAAACTGATTAGCTAACCCCCAAGCTCTGATCCGCCGAAACCCTTGGGGCCCGAGTTCAACAAAATACTGATTGACTACCCCAAAGCTCCAAGCTTCTCAAACCCTGGGCGCCTGAGTTCAAGAAAATTCTGATTAGCTAACCCCCAAGCTTTAATCCCCCAAAACCCTGGGCGCGCGAGTTCAACAAAATTCTGATTGGCTACCTCCAAGCTCTAAGACCCCAAAACCCTGGGCACCCGAAATAAACCAAAAAACTGAATGGCTTCGCCCAAAGCTCCAAGCCTCCAAAACCCTGTGCGCCGGGGTTCAACAAAATACTGATTGGCTACCCCCCAATCTCTGTTCCCCTGAACCCCTTGGCGCCCGAGTTCAACAAAATATTGATTGACTACCCCAAAGATCTAAGCCCCTAAAATCCTGGGTGCCTGAGTTCATTAAAATTCTGATTTGCTACCTCCAAGCTCTAAGACCCCAAAACCCTGGGTACCCAAAATAAACAAAAAAACTGAATAGCTTCCCCCAAAGCCTCAAGCCCCTAAGACTCTGGATACCTGAGTTCAAGAAAATACTGATTAGCTAACCCCCAAGCTCGAATCCGCCGAAACCTTTGGCGCCCGAGTTCAAGAAAATACTAATTGGCTTCCCCCAAGCTCGAAACCCCTTAAACGCTTGGTGCCCTAGCTCAACAAAGAAACTGATTGGCTATCCTGAAAGCTCTTAGCCTCAAAAACCCTGGGTGCCTGAGTTTAACAAAATAATGATTGGCTGCCTACCAATTTATAAGCCAACCAAACCCTGGGCGCCCGATTTCAAGAAAATACTGATTGGCTACCTGGCAATCTCCAATCCTTCGAAACCCTGGGTCCCCGAGTTCAACAAAATACTGAATGGCTACCTCCAAGCTCGAAAACCCCAAAACCCTGGGCACCCAAGTTGAACAAAAAAGCTGAATGGCTATCCACCAAGCTCCAATCCACCAGAATACTGGGTGCCCAAGTTCAAGAAAAATGTTAGTGGCTACCCTCCAATCTTTAAGCCCACAAGACCCTGTGCGCCCGAGTTCAAGAAAATACTGATTTGCTATCCCCCCTAGCTCTAATTCCCCGAGACCCTGGGCACCCGAGTTCAACAAAATACTGATTGGCTACCCCCAAGCTCAAAGCCCTCAAAACCCTGGGCACCCGAGTCGAACAAAAAAGCTGAATGGCTATCCCTCAAGCTCCACGCCTCCAGAACCCTGGGTGCCCAAGTTCAATCAAATAGTGAGTGGATCCTCTAAGCTCTAAGACCCAAAAACTCTGGGCACCCGAGTTCAACAAAATACTGATTGGATACCCCCAAGCTCTAATCTCTCGAGATCCGTGGCGCCCACGTTCAACATAGAAACTGATTGGCTAACTCCCAAACTCTAAGCCAACGAAACCCTGGGTGCCCGAGTTCAAGAAAATACTTTTTGGCTACCCCCCAAGCTCTACGCACACAAAACCCTGTGCGCCCGAAATCAACATAGAAACTGATTGGCTACCCTCCAATCTTTAAGCCCACAAAACCCTGAGTACAAGAGTTCAGGAAAATACTGATTTGCTACACTCCAATCTCCGATCCCCCGAAACCCTGGGCGCCCGAGTTCAACAAAATACTAATTGGCTACCTCCAAGCTCTAAGATCCCACATTCCTCGGCACCCAAGTTGAAGAAAAAAACTGAATGGCTATCCCCCAAGCTCCATGCCTCCAAAACCCTGGGTGCCCAAATTCAAGAAAATACTGATTGGCTACCCCGCAATCTCCAATCCTTCGAAATCCTGGGTCCCCGAGTTCAACAAACTACTGATTGGCTACCCCCAAGCTTTAAGCTCACAAAACCCTAAGCGCCCGGATTCAACATAGAAACTGATTGGCTACCCTCCAATCTTTAAGCCCACAAAACCCTGAGTACAAGAGTTCAGGAAAATACTGATTTGCTACACTCCAATCTCCGATCCCCCGAAACCCTGGGCGCCCGAGTTCAACAAAATACTAATTGGCTACCTCCAAGCTCTAAGATCCCACATTCCTCGGCACCCAAGTTGAAGAAAAAAACTGAATGGCTATCCCCCAAGCTCCATGCCTCCAAAACCCTGGGTGCCCAAATTCAAGAAAATACTGATTGGCTACCCCGCAATCTCCAATCCTTCGAAATCCTGGGTCCCCGAGTTCAACAAACTACTGATTGGCTACCCCCAAGCTTTAAGCTCACAAAACCCTAAGCGCCCGGATTCAACAAAATACTGATTGGTTACCCCCAAGCTCCAAGCCTCCGAAACCCTGGGTGCCATAGCTCAACGTAGAATTTGATTAGCTATCCCCAAAGCTCTAAGCCTCCAACACCCTGGGCGCCTGAGTTCAACAAAATACTGATTGGCTACCCCCCAAGCTGTAAGCCTCAAAATTCCTGGGTGCTCTAGCTCAACATAGAAACTGAATTGCAACCCTCAAATCTTTAAGCCTCCAAAACCCTGGGTGCCTGAGTTAAACAAAATACTGATTGGCAACCCACCAAGCTCAGAGCCCCCAAAACCCTGGGAGTCCGAGTTCAACAAAATACTGATTGGCTACCCTCCAAACTCTAAGCCCACAAAACCCTGTGGGCCCAGGTTCAACAAAATATGGCTTGGCTACCCACCAAGCTCCAAGCCCCCAAATTCCTGGGCGGCCGAGTTATACAAAATACTTCTTTGCTACCCACCAAGCTCCGATCTCGAAACTCCGAGTACCCGAGTTCAACAAAATACTTCTTTGCTACCCACCAAGCTCTAAGCCCACAAAACCCTGTGGGCCCAGGTTCAACAAAATATGGCTTGGCTACCCACCAAGCTCCAAGCCCCCAAATTCCTGGGCGGCCGAGTTATTGAAAATACTTCTTTGCTACCCACCAAGCTCCGATCTCGAAACTCTGAGTACCCGAGTTCAACAAAATACTTCTTTGCTACCCACCAAGCTCAGATCTCAAAACCCTGACCGCCCGAGTTCAACAAAATACTGATTGGCTACCCCCAAGCCTTAAGCCCACAATACGCTGTGTGCCCGAGTTCCACAAAATACTGTTCGGCAACCTCCCAAGCTCCAGGCCCCCAAAAAACCTTGGCAACTCAGTTCAAGAATATACTGATTGGCAACCCCCCATTCTCTGATCCCCCGAAACCCTGGACGCCCAAGTTCAACAAAATACTGATTGGCTACCCTCCAAGCTCTAAGCTCCCAAAACCCTGAAGGCCCTAGGTCAACGTCGAAACTGATTGGCTATCCCCAAAGCTCTAAGCATCCAAAATCCAGGGTGCCTGAGTTTAACAAAATACTGATTGGCTACCTCCCAATTTCAAAGCCCCCAAAATTCTGGGCACCCGAATTCAAGAAAATACTGATTGGCTACCCCCAAGCCCCATTCCTCCAAAACCCTGGGTGCCCGAGTTCAACAAAATACTTCTTTGCTACCCACCAAGCTCAGAACTCAAAACCCTGACCGCCCGAGTTCAACAAAATACTGTTTGGCTACCCCCAAGCTTCAAGCCCCCAAAAAACCTTGGCACCTCAGTTCAAGAATATACTGATTGGCAACCCCCCATCCTCTGATCCCCCGAAACCCTGGACGCCCAAGTTCAACAAGATACTGATTGGCTACCCTTTAAGATCCAAGCCCCCAAAACCCTGAAGGCCCTAGCTCAACATAGAAACTGATTGGCTATCCCCAAAGCTCCAAGCCTCCAAAACCCTGGGTGCCCTAGCTCAACATAGAAACTCTTTGGCTACCCCCAAAGCTCCAAGCTTCAAAACCCTGGGCACCCGAGTTAAACAAAATACTGATGGGCTACCGCCAATCTCCTAGCCACTAAATCCCTTGGTGCCAGAGTTAAACAAAATACTTATTGGCTACCCACCAAGCTCCATCTCCCAAAAACCCTTGGCGCCCGGGTCGAGAAAATACTGATTGGCTACCCCCCAAGCTCAATCCCCCGATACCCTGGTTACCCGAGTTCAACAAAATACTGATTAGCTTCACCCCAATCTCCGTTCTTCCGAAACCCTGGGTACCCGAGTTCAACAAAATACTGATTAATTACCCACCAAGCTCTAAGCCCTCAAAACCCTAAGCGCCCGGATTCAACAAAATACTGATTGGCTACCCCCAAGCTCCAACCCCGCAAAACCCTGGGTGCCGAAGTTCAACAAAATACTGATTGGCTATCCCCAAAGCTCTAAGCCTACAAAACCCTGTGCCCCCAAGTTCAACAAAATACTGCTCTGCTACCTCCCAAGCTCCAAGCCCCCAAAACCTTGGGTGCCTGAGTTTGAGAAAATACTGATTGCCTACCCCCCAATCTCTGATCCCCGGAAATCCTTTGCGCCCAAATTCAACAAAATACTGATTGGCTACCTACCTATTTCTGAGCCCCGAAAACCTTGAGTTCCCTAACTTAACATAGAAACTGATTTGCTACCCACCAAGTTCAGAGCACCCAAAACCCTAGGCGTCCGAGTTCAAAAAAATACTAATCTGCTACCCTCCAAGCTCTAAGCCCACAAAACCCTGTGAGCCCAGGTTCTTTAAAATATGGGTTGGCTACCAACCAAGCTCTAAGCCCCCAAAACCCTGGGCGCCCGAGTTCAACAAAATACTGATAGGCTACCCCCAAGCTCCAAGCCCCTAAATCTCTGGATGCCCTAGCTTAGCATAGATACTCTTTTGCTGCCCCAAAAGCTCCAGGCCTCCAAAACCCTGGGTGCCTGAGTTCAACAAAAAACTGATTGGCTACCCGCCAAGCTCCAAGTCCCCAAAACCCTGGACTCCTGAGTTCAACAAAATACTGATTGGCTATCCCCAAAGCTCTTAGCCTACAAAATCCTGTGCGCCCAAGTTCAACAAAATACTGCTCTGCTACCTCCCAAGCTCCAAGCCCCCAAAACCTTAGGTGCCTGAGTTTGAGAAAATACTGATTGCCTACCCCCCAATCTCTCATGCCCGGAAATCCTTTGCGCCCAAATTCAACAAAATACTGATTGGCTACCCCCAAGCTCCAAGCCTCCAAAACCCTGGGTGCCCTAGCTCAACGAAGAAACTGATTAGCTATCCCCAAATCTCCAAGCCTCCAAAACCCTGGGTGCCTGAGTTAAACAAAATACTGATTGGCTACCCAATAAGCTCAGAGCCCCCAAAACCCTGGGCGTCCGAGTACAAAAAAATACTGATTGGCTACCCTCCAAGCTTTAAGCCCCCAAATCCCTGTAGGCCTAGGTTCAACAAAATATGGCTTGACTACCCAAGAAGCTCCAAGCCTCCAAAACCCTGGGTGCCCTAGCTCAACGAAGAAACTGATTAGCTATCCCCAAAGCTCTAAGCCTCCAACACCCTGGACGCCCAAGTTCAACAAAATACTGATTGGCTACCCCCCAAGCTCCAAGCCCCCAAAACCCTGAGTGCCCGAGCTCAACATAGAAACTGATTGGCTATCCCCAAAGCTCTAAGCATCCAAAACCCAGGTTGCCTGAGTTTAACAAAATACTGATTGGCTACCTACTTATTTCAAAGCCCCCAAAATTCTGGTCGACCGAGTTTAAGAAAATACTGATTGGCTACCCCCAAGCTCCAAGCTTCCAAAACCCTGGGTGCCCGAGTTCAACAAAATACTTCTTTGCTACTCACCAAGCTCAGATCTCATAACCCTGACCGCCCAAGTTCAACAAAATACTGATTGGCTACATCCCAAGCTCCAAGTCCTCAAAACCCCTGGCTCCCGAGTTCAGTAAAATACTGATTGGCTTCCCTCCAAGCTCTAAGCCTACAAAACCCTTGGCGCCTCAGTTCAAGAATATACTGATTGGCAATCCCCCAATCTCTGATCCCCCGAATCCCTGGACGCCCAAGTACAACAAAATACTGATTGGCTACCCTCCAAGCTCCAAGCCCCCAAAACCCTGAGTGCCCTAGCTCAACATAGAAACTGATTGGCTATCCCCAAAGCTCTAAGCATCTTAAACCCAGGGTGCCTGAGTTCTACAAAATACTGATTGGCTAACTACCGATTTCAAAGCCTCCGAAACCCTGGGCGCCCGAGTTCAAGAAAATACTGATTGGATACCCCCTTATCTCCGATCCCCCGAAGCCCTGGGCACACAAGTTCAACTAAATACTGATTGGCTACCACCAAGCTCCAACCCCGCAAAACCCTGGGTGCCGGAGTTCAACAAAATACTTCTTGGTTACTCACCAAGCTTCGATCCCCCAAAATTCTGGGCGCCCGAGTTCAAAAAAATACTGATTGGCTACCCCCAAAGCTCTAAGCCCACAAAACCCTGTGCGCCTGAATTCAACAAAATACTGATTGGCTACCCCCAAGCTCCAAGCCTCCAAAACCCTGGGTGCCCTAGCTCAACGTAGAAACTGATTAGCTATCCCCAAAGCCCTAAGCCCCCGAAACCCTGGGCGCCCAAGTTCAAGAATATACTTATTGGCTTCACCCCAATCTCTGTTCCTCCGAATTCCTGGGCACATGATTTCAACAAAATACTGATTGGCTATCCCCAAGCTCCAAGCCCCTAAAACCCTGGGTGCCCGAGTTCAACAAAATACTTCTTGGGTATTACAAAGCTCACAGCCTCCGAAACCCTGGGTGCCCGAGTTCAACAAAATACTTTTTTCTACCCACCAAGCTCAGATCTCAAATTCCTGACCGCCCGAGTTCAACAAAATACTGATAGGCTACCCCCAAGCTTTAAGCCCACAAAACCCTGTGAGCCCGAGCTCCACAAAATACTGCTCGGCAACCTCCCAAACTCCAAGCCCCCAAAAACCCTAAGTGCCTCAGTTCAAGAATATACTGATTGGCAACCCCATAATCTCTGATCCCCCGAAACCCTGGACGCCCAAGTTCAACAAAATACTGATTGGCTACCCTCCAAGCTCTAAGCCCCCAAAATTCTGGGCGCCCGAGTTCAAGATAATACTGATTGGCTACCCCCAAGCTTCAAGCCCCCAAAACCCTGGGTGCCCGAGTTCAACAAAATACTTCTTTGCTACCCACCAAGCTCAGATCTCAAAACCTGGCCACCCGAGTTCAACAAAATACTGATTGGCTACCCCCAAACTTTAAGCTAACAAGACCCTGTGTGCCCAAGTTCCACAAAATACTGCTCGGCAACCTCCCAAGCTCCAAGCCTCCAAAAACCCTTTGCGCCTCAGTTCAAGAATATACTGATTAGCAACCCCCCAATCTCTGATCCCCCGAAACCCTGGACGCCCAAGTTCAACAAAATACTAATTGGCTACCCTCCAAGCTCCTAGCCCCCGAAACCCTGGGCTCCCGAGTTCAACAAATCACTGATTGGCTACCCACCAAGCTCTAAGCCTACAAAACCCTGTGCGCCCGAGTTCAACAAAATACTGCTCTGGTACCTCCGAAGCTCCAAGCCCCCAAAATCCTGAGTGCCTGAGTTCGAGAAAATACTGATTGCCTACCCCCCAATCTCTGATCCACGGAAATCCTTGGCGCCCGAGTTCAACAAAATACTGATTGGTTACCTCCCAAGCTCTAAGCCCACAAAACCCTAAGCGCCCGAATTCAACAAAATACTGATTGGCTACCCCAAAGCTCTAAGCCCACAAAACCCTGTGCGCCTGATCTCAACGAAATACTCATTGGCTACCCTCCAAGCTCTAATCCCTCGAAACCCTTGACGCCCAAGTTCAACAAAGTACTGACTAGCTACACCCGAGATCCAAGCCCCAAAGACCCTGGGTGACCTAGCTCAACAAAGAAACTGGATGGCTACCTGCTAAACTGCAAGACTCCAAAACCCTGAGAGCCCGAATTCGACAAAATACTGATTGGCTACCCCCAAGCTCCAAGCCTCCAAAACCCTGGGTGCCCTAGCTCAACGTAGAAACTGATTGGCTATCCCCAAAGCTCTAAGCATCCAAAACCCAGGGTGCCTGAGTTCAACAAAATACTGATAAGCTACCTACTTATTTCAAAGCCCCCAAAATTCTGGTCGACCGAGTTCAAGAATATACTTATTGGCTTCACCCCAATCTCCGTTCCTCTGAAACCCTGGGCACCCGAGTTCAACAAAAAACTGATTGGCTACCTCCGAGCTCCAAGCTCCCAAAACCCTGGGTGCCCTAGCTCAACATAGAAACTGATTGGCTATCCCCAAAGTTCTAAGCCTCAAAACCCCTGGAGGACTGAGTTTAACAAAATACTAATTGGCTACCTACCAATTTCTAAGCCCCCAAAACCCTTGTCGCCCTAGCTTAACATAGAAACTGATTGGCTACCAACCAAGCTCAGAGCCCCCAAAACCCTAGGCGTCCGAGTTCAACAAAATACTGATTGGCTACCCTGCAAGCTCCAAGCCCCCAAAACCCTGGGTGCCCTAGCTCAAACTAGAAACTGATTGGCTATCCCCAAAGTTCTAAGCCTCAAAACCCCTGGAGGACTGAGTTTAACAAAATACTGATTGGCTACCTACCAATTTCTAAGCCCCCAAAACCCTGGTCACCCTAGCTTAACATAGAAACTGATTGGCTACCAACCAAGCTCAGAGCCCACAAAACCCTGGGTGCCCGAGTTCAACAAAATACTGATGGGCTACCCCCAAACCTCCAAGCCCTCAAAACCCTGAGCACACGAGGTCGAAAAAAGACTGATCGGCTACCCTCAAGCTCCAAGCCCCCAAAACCCTGGGTGACCTAGCTCGAAATAGAAACTGATTGGCTACCCCCAAAGCTCCAAGCCTCCAAAACCCTGAGCGCGCGAGGTCGACAAAAGACTGATCGGCTACCCCCAAGCTCCAAGCCTCCAAAACCCTGGGTGACCTAGCTCGAAATAGAAACTGATCGGCTACCCCCAAAGCTCCAAGCCTCCAAAACCCTGAGCGCGCGAGGTCGACAAAAGACTGATCGGCTACCCCCAAGCTCCAAGCCTCCAAAACCCTGGGTGACCTAGCTCGAAATAGAAACTGATCGGCTACCCCCAAGCTCCAAGCCCTCAAATCTCTGGGTGCCCTAGCTTAACATAGAAACTCTTTGGCTACTCCCAAAGCTCCAAGCCTCCAAGACCCTGGGCACCTGAATCAACAAAATACTGATTGGCTCTCTACCAATTTCTAAGCCCCCCAAACCCTGGGCGCCCGAGTTCAAGAAAATACTGATTGACTACCCCCAATCTCCGATCCCCTGAAATCCTGGGGGCCCGATTTCAACAAAATACTGATTGGCTACCTCCAAGCTCTAAGCCCTCAAAACCCTGGGTGCCCTGGAAACATAGAAACTGATTGGCTACCCCCAAAGCTGCAAGCCTCCAAAACCCTGAACGCCCGAGTTCAACATAAAAACTGATTGGCTACCCCCAAGCTCCAAGCCCCCAAAACCCTGGGTGTCCTAGCTCAACATAGAAACTGATTGGCTACCCTCAAAACTCCAAGCCTCTAAAACCCTGAGCGCCCAAGTTCAACCAAATACTGCTTTGCTACCTCCCAAGCTCCAAGCCTCTCAAGCCCTGTGCGCCTGAGCTCATCAATATACTGATTGGCTACCCTCCAAGCTTTAAGCCCCCGAAACCCTGGTTGCCCGAGTTCAAGAAAATACTGATTGGCTACCCCCCAATCTCCGATCCCCCGAAACCCTGGGCATCTGAGCTGAACAAAATACTGATTGGCTACCCTCCAAGCTCTTATCTCTCGAAACCCTTTGCTCCCGAATTCAACATAGAAACTGATTGGCTACCCCGAAAGCTCTAACCCTCCAAACCCCTGGGCGCCTGAGTTCAATAAAATACTGATTGGCTACCCTGCAAGCTCCAAGCCCCCAAAACCCTGGGTTCCCTAGCTCGAACTAGAAACTGATTGGCTATCCCCAAAGTTCTAAGCCTCAAAACCCCTGGAGGACTGAGTTTAACAAAATACTGATTGGCTACCTACCAATTTCTAAGCCCCCAAGACCCTGGTCACCCTAGCTTAACATAGAAACTGATTGGCTACCAACCAAGCTCAGAGCCCACAAAACCCTGGGTGCCCGAGTTCAACAAAATACTGATGGGCTACCCCCAAAGCTCCAAGCCTCCAAAACCCTGAGCACACGAGGTCGACAAAAGACTGATCGGCTACCCTCAAGCTCCAAGCCCCCAAAACCCTGGGTGACCTAGCTCGAAATAGAAACTGATTCGCTACCCCCAAAGCTCCAAGCCTCCAAAACCCTGAGCGCGCGAGGTTGACAAAAGACTGATCGGCTACCCCCAAGCTCCAAGCCTTCAAAACCCTGGGTGACCTAGCTCGAAATAGAAACTGATCAGCTACCCCCAAGCTCCAAGCCCTCAAATCTCTGGGTGCCCTAGCTTAACATAGAAACTCTTTGGCTACTCCCAAAGCTCCAAGCCTCCAAAACCCTGGGCACCTGAATCAACAAAATACTGATGGGCTTCCTCCAAGCGCCAAGCCTCCAAATCCCTGGGTGCCAGAGTTCAACAAAATACTTATTGGCTACCCACCAAGCTCCAAGCCCACAAAACCCTGGGCGCTCGGGTTCAAGAAAATACTGATTGGCTACCCCCCAAGCTCCAATCCCCCGATACCCTGGGTACCCAAGTTCAACAAAATACTGATTGGCTACACCCAAGCTCCAAGCCTCCAAGACCCTGTGTGCCCTAGCTCAACATAGAAACTCTTTGGCTACCCCCAAAGCTCTAAGCTTCCAAAATGCTGGGTACCAGAGTTCAACAAAATACTGATTGGCTACCTACCAAGCTCCAAGCCCTCAAAACCCTGGCTGCCTGAGTTCAAGAAAATACTGATTTGCTACACCCAAAGCTGCAAGCCAACGAAACTCTGGGTGCCTTAGCTCAACATAGAAACTGATTGGCTATCCCCAAAGTTCTAAGCCTCCAAACCCCTGGGGGACTGAGTTCAACAAAATACTGATTGGCTCTCTACCAATTTCTAAGCCCCCCAAACCCTGGGCGCCCGAGTTCAAGAAAATACTGATTGACTACCCCCAATCTCCGATCCCCTGAAACCCTGGGGGCCCGATTTCAACAAAATACTGATTGGCTACCTCCAAACTCTAAGCCCCCAAAACCCTGGGTGCCCTGGAAACATAGAAACTGATTGGCTACCCCCAAAGCTGCAAGCCTCCAAAACCCTGAACGCCCGAGTTCAACATAAAAACTGATTGGCTACCCCCAAGCTCCAAGCCCCCAAAACCCTGGGTGTCCTAGCTCAACATAGAAACTGATTGGCTACCCTCAAAACTCCAAGCCTCTAAAACCCTGAGCGCCCAAGTTCAACCAAATACTGCTTTGCTACCTCCCAAGCTCCAAGCCTCTCAAGCCCTGTGCGCCTGAGCTCATCAATATACTGATTGGCTACCCTCCAAGCTTTAAGCCCCCGAAACCCTGGTTGCCCGAGTTCAAGAAAATACTGATTGGCTACCCCCCAATCTCCGATCCCCCGAAACCCTGGGCATCTGAGCTGAACACAATACTGATTGGCTACCCTCCAAGCTCTTATCTCTCGAAACCCTTTGCTCCCGAATTCAACATAGAAACTGATTGGCTACCCCCAAAGCTCTAACCCTCCAAACCCCTGGGCGCCTGAGTTCAATAAAATACTGATTGGCTACCCATCAAGCTCTAAACCCCCAAAACCCTGGGTGCTCGAGTTAATCAAAATACTGATTGACTACCCCCCAAGTTCTTAGCCCACAAAACCCTGGGCGCCCGTGTTGAACAAAAAAAACTGATCAACGATCATTTATCCTGTAAGGTTTTAACCTCAAAAACCTTGGGAGTCTAAGTTGAATTATTTCAAAAATATGTGTGCATTTTAGTTAACCTAAGCATGAAATAAATAGTTCTGTAAGTATACCTAATGATGCTGCTCTGGTGCAAATACATCATGAAATTGTAAGTCCGAGATTTTAAACTCCTAAGTGGCGTAGTTGACTAGTAAAACGCTTTAAGTTTTTTACTTATTGTTTAACTCTTTTTTTGCTACGTCATCAATAATTTTTGTTTTTTTACTATAAATTGAGTGTTTTAACAAATAAGACACATTTCAAAAAAAGCGTAAAAATTTTTGATTCTTGATTGGTTATTAATTTTTTTAATTAATATTATTGTTTTGTTATTTTTTTTTAATAGTGTAAATAAAAGTTCACTGTAACGTTCTTGTGGAATGAAAAGAAAGAACACTTTTTTATTGATTTTATATACAAATATTGAGTACGCTCAACTTGTAAAATTATTCCGTTCTGTAACCAAGGTTTTGCGAGTTCAGAGCTTGGGGGATAGACGATCAGTTTTTTTGTTTAATTGGGGTGTCCAGGGTTTCGAAGGCTTGGAGCTTGGGGAGTGGCTAATCAGTATTTTGTTGAACTCGGGCGCCCAGGGTTTTGGGGTCTTAGAGCTTGGGGGGTAGGCAATCAGTTTTTTTTCTTGAACTCAAGCATTCAAGGTTTTGGGGGCTTGGAGCTTGGGGGTAGCCAATCAGTATTTTATTGAGCTCGGGTGCTCAGGGTTTTGGGGGCTTAGAGCTTGGGAGATAGCCAATCAGGATTTTGTTGAACTCCGGCGCCCAGGGTTTTGGGGTTTGGAGCTTGGAGGTAGCCAATCAGTATTTTTGTCGAACTCGGGTGCCCAGGGTTTTGGGGGCTTAGAGAATACCAATCCTGTTTTTTTTATTTTATGATTTTATTTAACGTTCATACCCCTCTTTGCAGCTCGTTGGGGCAGTTCCCGAGGATCAAACGACCCGGCAAATTTTGTGCGACTTAGATGCTTGATAATCAATATCTTGACGTAAAAAAATCCGAGATAATAGCACTACTTGTTTTTAATCGATTTTTTCATATACTTCATCGTTCACTTTTCAAAAGTTTTTTGCAACAACAATTTAACAATTTTTTACAGCAATGCGGGACTTTTTCACAAAGTAGTCCACCAAACGAAGAAAACAGCTCCCAGATATTTACTCTACTTCTAAAATTCTAGGAGATATTAATTTTTGAAAATGGACCTTCGATTTGGCCCTCTGTTGCACCGTCAACTACTAGTAAAACTTCCCGGGGAAATTTATCTGGTTACCTGGTAGTCGATCTGGTGCTACCTGGGGTGAAATCTACTATCCCACCTTCAATTACGAGTAAACCTTCCTGGGGAAAACATCCTGGTTACCTGGTAGTCGACCTCATGCTACCTGGGGTGAAATCTACGATCCTACTTTAAACTACGAGTAAAACTTCCTGGGGAAAACGTCCTGGTTACCTTGTGTAAGATCCACTATCCTACCGTCAACTACGAGCACAGCTTCCTGAGGTAATGGATCTGGTTACCTCTCTGGGAAATCCTCTCTAAGGCGTTATTATCACCAGGTGCACCAGGTGTTCACCCTGACCCATCCGGAGTTGAAACTTTCTGGGGAAATCATCTCCAATGTGCAACTATCGCCAAGTTCACCAGGTTTCCGCCCTGACCCATCTGGAGTCGAAACTTCCTGGGGAAATCATCCCCAAGGCGTAAGTATCGCCAGGTACTCCAGGTGTGCGCCCTGACCCTTCCGGAGTCAGAATTTCCTGGGGAAATCATCTCCGAGGCGTACTCATCACCAGGGGCACCAGGTGTCTGCCCTGGCCCATCCGAAGTCAAAACTTACTGGGGAAATCTTCTCTAAGGCGTAAGTATCACCAGATGCACCAGGTGCTCGCCCTGATGTCTCCGGAATCGAAACTTTCAAGGGAAATCATCTTCAAGGCACACGTATCACCAGGAGCACCAGGTGTCCTTCTAGACCCATCCGGAGTCGAATCTTTTTTGGGAAATCATCTCCAAGGCGTACGTATCACCAGGTGCACCAGGTGTCCGTCTTGACCCCTTTGGTTTCGAAACTTCCTGGGGAAATCATATCCGATGTGCAACCATCTCCAAGTGCACCAGGTGTCCGCTCTGATCCCTCCGGAGTCAAAACTTCCTGGAGCAATCTTCTCTAAAGCGTAAGTACCACCAGGTGCACCAGTTGTCCGCCCTGACCCATCCGGAGTCGAAACTTCCTGGGGAAATTATCTTCAAGGCCGAACGCGTACGTATCACCAGGTGCACCAGATGTCCGTCTTGGCCCCTTCGTTTTCGAAACCGTTAAAATGCCTAAGATTTCGCCGAGGATTTCACCGAGGATTTCAATGTTAAGATTCACCGAGGATTTCACCGCAAAAAGCGATGAATTCATCGCTGATTTCACCGAGGATACTTGCTATGGGGTTGTCATGCATTTGGTAGAAAACCACTTGAATCATCAGAGCGATTCTGAAAGAGCGCACACGAGCCCACGTGCCTCAAGGGCCGATTTCATGATGGCGAGTATTCGCTAGCGAATGAAAATCTGAGGTCACGTGACTAACAAAAAGTCGCTGAAACGGCCAGAGCAGCGAGTGATTATCATTCGCTTCATTAGTTGGATTTTTTTAACTAATAGCGAGTAGAGAACGCGAGTAGCAATAATTGAGGTTATTAACCTATTAATTATATTAAAATGGAATTTTCATATAAAAGAACTATTTTCATTCTAAGAAATGTTAGGTAATTTAAATTGTTAATAATTATTTAGTTCCCTGTCAATAATTACTAATATACGATTGTATATTATGATAATATCTTATAATCTCTACTATTTTATAGTATTGATGTATAAAATAAGATTACATCTGATATAGTATATTTTACCAAGAGTTATGTTTTTATTTTAAAATTATTTACAAAATGCACTTAAATGCATTGACAAAAGAAGGATATTGTTTATCTCTTTTAGTGAAGTAAAAGAAAGAAGATTCAATTTGAATAAAAAAGAATTTTATTGTATACTGACCAATTGATTTTTTTATTTCAGAATTGGTTTTTACAAAATCAAGCCTAAATAGTATATTGTTACAATCTTAAATTTAACATGGAAAATTTATTAATTCGACTGTTTATGAAAAATTCAATATTTATTTTCCGTTTTATTATAATTTATTTTTAGATATAAAAGAACACATTTCACATAAGTTTTTCGCTTTGGAACTTTATTTTTTTGAGTTATAAATACTGAATAAATATTGGCACTATGTAAATTTAAAATTAGTCAAATTTACTATATTAATTATAAGGGCCGGGACAGAGATAAATGCACAGAATCCTGTGCGCCTGTGCGCCTGCACAGACAGCACCTGAGCAGAAGCAAAGGAGCAATGAAACAAATTGACTTGAATAAATAAATTAAAAATTAATTAAAGAACCTTCAGTTTTGTGGTCAGGGTGAACACCTGGTGCACTTGCTGATAGTTACGCCTTGGAGATGATTTCCCCCGGAAGTTTTGACTCCGGAGGGGTCAGGAAAGGCACCTAGTGCGCTTGATGGGAGTTACGCTTTGGAGATGATTTCCCCAAGAAGTTTTGACTCCGGAGATGTCAACTCCAAGGCGTAACTATCACCAAGTACAGTAGGTGCCTACCCTGACCTCTCCGGAGACAAAATTTCCTGAGGAAATCATCTTCATTGCGTAACTATTACCGAGTGCACCAGGTGTCCCTGACTCTTCCGGAGTCAAAACTTCCTGGAGAAATCGTCTCCAAGGCGTAAATATCACCAAGCGCACCAGATGTCCACCCTGACCCTTCCGGAGTCAAAACTTCCCACCGGAAATCATCTCCAGAGCGCAACTACCACTAAGTGCACTAGGTGCCTTTCCTGACCCCTCCGGAGTCAAAACTTCCTGTGGAAATCGTCTACGAAGCGTTACTATCATCAAGTGCACTAGGTGCCTTTCCTGACCCCTCCGGAGTCAAAACTTCCTGAGGAAATCATCTTTAAGGTGTAATTATCAATAAGTGCACGAGGTGCCTTTCCTTACCCCTCTAGAGACAAAATTTCCTGAGGAAATCATCTCCACGGCGCACCTACCACTAAGTGCACTAGGTGCCTACCCTGACCCCTCTGGAGTCAAAACTTTCTGAGGAAATCATCTCCAAGGCGTAACTATCACCAAGGGCTTTAGGTGCCTACCCTGACCCCTCCGAAGTCAAAACTTCCTGAGGAAATCATCTCCAAGGCGTAACTACCATTAAGGGCACTAGGTGCCTTTCCTGACCCCTCCGGAGTCAAAACTTCCTGTGGAAATCATCTACGAAGCGTACCTATCATCAAGTGAACTAGGTGCCATTCCTGACCCCTCCGGAGTCAAAACTTCCTGGGGAAATCATCTCCATGGCGTAACTATCAGCAAGTGCACCAGGTGTTCACCCTGACCATAAAAATGAAGGTTCATTTATTAATTTTTAATTTATTTATTCAAGTTAATTTGATTTCATTGTTCCTTTGCTTCTGCTCAGGTACTGTCTGTGCAGCTGCACAGGAGCTCTGTGCAGGCGCACAGGTGCACAGGATTCTGTGCATTTATCTTTGTTCATAGCAGACGACACCTAGCAGAACATGGATTACCCAAATCTAAATTTTCTAGATATATTTAATTTTATGAACTTTTTGATTTTTTGTATTTGTTATTTTCTAACCTTATCATATTTTTCAATGATTTTGTCAACTTCATTGAAGAAATAATTATGTTGTTTTCTTTTTACAGGCGATTAAAAGTCTTCATTGACACCAAGCACTTTAGTTAAAGTGCTCGGTGTCGATAAAGTTTTTCAATCGACTCTAAGCTGAAAACAACATGGATTTTTCTTTAATGAACTTGACAAAATCATAGAAAAATGTGATAAGGTTAGAAATTAACAAATACAAATAATTAAAAAGTTCATAAAATTAAATAAATCTAGAAAATAACGTTTTGGTTATTCCATGTTCTGCTAGGTGTCGTTTGCTATGAAAAAGCCTTATTATTAAAGTAAACAACATTTAACGAATACTCTGTCGATAGTTATTTTTTTCAACCATTTGATTATTACTTTTTCGTTTATATTGCTACTCCACTTAAGAGTGCTGCCTACCCCTAGTGGTGCCCTCTGGTGATGCATTATTTGGCATGGGGAATTTTCTTCGACGGATTACGGCTTCAATATTTAATTAATTGACCTGAAAAAAATCTTAAAAAATTCTATAAATAGGTCTACAAGTGCGTTACTATCTAGATTTTTGATTAGGTTACTCTAAAAAAAGTAAAAAATGTTTTTCCGATAGCGGCTTGGAAGGCTGGTTGTCTGCTGCCTCGCGCTGCGATGTCGCGGAGTGAGTTCGAGAATCTCGATATATCGATAGCTGAAGCGGAGAGCCGCTGACTCAGGGGAGGGTGGTGTGGCACTTTGGTGACTCATCATGGTAAGCCACCTAGTGTATTGGTGTATGAGGCGCATTATACCCAGCGTTCAAAATAAAATTTTTTTTATAAACTATTAAATAAACCGACAAGCTCCAAAACCCCCATAACGCTCGGGAGAGTGATAAATAAATAATTTTTTATAAACAATTAAATAAACCGACAAGCTCTAAACCCCCATAACACTGGGGAGAGCGATAAGTAAATAAATTTTTATAAACAATTAAATAATCCTACAAGCTCTAAACCCCCATAACGCTCGGGAGAGTGATAAATAAATAATTTTTTATAAACAATTAAATAGACCGACTAGCTCTAAACCCCCATAACACTGGGGAGAGCGATAAGTAAATAAATTTTTATAAACAATTAAATAATCCTACAAGCTCTAAACCCCCATAACGCTGGGGAGAGTGATAAATAAATAATTTTTTATAAACAATTAAATAAACCGACAAGCTCTAAACCCCCATAACACTGGGGAGAGCGATAAGTAAATAAATTTTTATAAACAATTAAATAATCCTACAAGCTCTAAACCCCCATAACGCTGGGGAGAGTGATAAATAAATAATTTTTTATAAACAATTAAATAAACCGACAAGCTCTAAACCCCCATAACGCTGGGGATAGCGATAAATAAATAATTTTTTATAAACAACTGAATAAACCAACAAGCTCTAAACCCACATAACGCTGGGGAGAGCTATAAATAAATAATTTTTTATAAACATTTAAATAATTCGACAAGCTCGTAATCCCCATAACGCTGGGGAGAGTGATAAATAAATAATTTTTTATAAACAATTAAATAAACCGACAAGCTCTAAACCCCCATAACACTGGGGAGAGCGATAAGTAAATAAATTTTTTATAAACAATTAAATAATCCTACAAGCTCTAAACCCCCATAACGCTGGGGAGAGTGATAAATAAATAATTTTTTATAAACAATTAAATAAACCGACAAGCTCTAAACCCCCATAACGCTGGGGATAGCGATAAATAAATAATTTTTTATAAACAACTGAATAAACCAACAAGCTCTAAAACCCCATAACGCTGGGGAGAGCGATAAGTAAATAATTTTTTATAAACATGTAAATAATTCGACAAGCTCGTAACCCCCATAACGCTGCGCACCCAAGTTCAACGAAAAAAAAAATCGGCTATTTTCCAAGCTTTATACCCCCAAAACCCGGAGCACCCAAGTTCAACAAAAAAGCTGATTGACTACCCCCCAAGCTCGAAGCCCCCAAATCCCTGGAAACGCGAGTTCAACAAAAAAGCTGATTGGCTACCCCCCAGCTCTGAGCCCCCAAAACCCTGGGCCCCCGAGTTCAACAAATGACTAATCGGCTGTCCCCAAATCTCTAAGCCCCCAACTGATCCGTTCGTTTTATTGAACTCAGGCACCCAGGGTCTTTGGGGTTTAGAGCTTGAGGGGTAGCCAATCAGCTTTTTGTTGAACTTGGGTGCTCCGGGTTTTGGGGGCTTAAAGCTTGGGGCATAGCCGATTAGTTTTTTCTTTGAACTCGGGTGCCCAGCGCTATGGGGTTTTAGAGCTAGTCGGTTTATTCAAATGTTTATAAAAAATTATTTATTTATCGCTCTCCTCAGCGTTATGTGGGTTACGAGCTTGTCGAATTATTTGAATGTTTATACAAAATTATTTATTTATCGCTCTCTCCAGCGCTATGTGGGTTTAGAGCTTGTTGGTTTATTCAGTTGTTTATAAAAAATTATTTACTTATGGCTCCCCCCAGCGTTATGGGGGTTACGAGCCTGTCGAATTATTTGAATGTTTATACAAAATTATTTATTTATCGCTCTCCCCAGCGTTATGTGGGTTTAGAGCTTGTCGGTATATTCAATTGTTTATAAAAAAATATTTATTTATTGCTATTTCCAGCGTTATGTGGGTTTAGAGCTTGTCGGTATATTCAATTGTTTATAAAAAATTATTTACATATCGCTCTCCCCAGCGTTATGTGGGTTTAGAGCTTGTCGAATTATTTAAATGTTTATAAAAAATTATTTATTTATAGCTCTCCCCAGCGTTATGTGGGTTTAGAGCTTGTTGGTTTATTCTGTTGTTTATAAAAAATTATTTATTTATAGCTTTCCCCAGCGTTATGAGGGTTTAGAGCTTGTTGGTTTATTCAATTGTTTATAAAAAATTATTTACTTATCGCTATCCCCAGCGTTATGGGGGTTTAGAGCTTGTAGGATTATTTAATTGTTTATAAAAAATTATTTATTTATCGCTCTCCCCAGCGTTATGGGGGTTTAGAGCTTGTCGGTTTAATTAATGGTTTATAAAAAATTATTTACTTATGGCTCTCCCCAGCGTTATGGGGCTTTGGCGCTTGTCGGTTTATTTAATAGTTTATAAAAAAATTTTTATTTCGAACGCTCGGTATAATGCGCCTAATACACCAATACACCAGGTGGCTTACCATGGTGAGTACAAAGTACCACACCACCCAACACTCAGCAGCTCTCCGCTTCAGCTATCGATATATCGAGATTCTCGAACTCACTCCGCGATATCGCAGCGCGAGGCAGCAGACAACCAGCCTTCCAAGCCGCTATCGGAAAAACATTTTTCACTTTTTTTAGAGTAACCTAATCAAAAATCTAGATAGTAACGCACTTGTAGACCGATTTATAGAATTTTTTAAGATTTTTTTCAGGTCAATTAATTAAATATTGAAGCCATAATCCGTCGAAGAAAATTCCCCATGCCAAATAATGCATCACCAGAGGGCACCACTAGGGGTAGGCATGTGGGCAGCGCGCGGCCACTATACGACGGCGAGAGAGAGAGAGCGAACGTACGAGAGCGAGAGAACGATGATGCCGGCGTGCAGCTCGCTGCGTCGAGCCAAGCCTGCCGACCCGCCAGTGTGTGCTTAGCCTCAGTACGGCACAGTTCGCTGCTAGCACCTCGTGCTGCAGCTTTTGTATATTGAAGCTACAATAAAGAATAATCACTTCTATATATTATTCATTATATCTTAATTATACCCAACCTGCACCAAGGAGTTTAGGGACTCCTGGATAAGTACACCAAGGTACTTCATTCCCTACAGTGGTGACCCCGACGCAGAAGAAGACGCCAACGACTTTTCTCTGCGTTATCCGATGCAAGCTGTTCCTGTAGCAGCGGTGGTCGAGCTTGTTTCCCACCAGCACCGTTCTCAAGTTTCTTCCTCTCGGACGCCTAGTTCGCAAGCGAAGAAAAACAGAGAAAGAAAGAGAAGCACAAGAAAAAAGTGCATCAAGATTGCAACAGCTAAAGCTTGTGTGCAGGTTCGTGCGTGTTTTAGCGGCAAGCCCGCTCTTCAAAGACTACAAAGAAGAAATCTTAACTCTACAAAAAAGCCTCCATTTTTTGCACCTCAAGGTGATTTTTTCTTTCGAAGAACAAAAAAAAAAAAAAAAAGAAGTAAATTTCTTTTTCGCCCAACCAGTTCGGCTGCTCGGCGTTTTCTTAGAACGTCAGTTTCAAGAGTTTAAGGGTACCTTAGCCCAGGAAGTCGCCAAGGCTGTGGCTGCGGCTTTCGCTTCTCAGAAGCCTCTCGGAGATTCAGGCAGCAAAGAGTCTGCACCCCCACCGGGCTTTTTGGTTCATAATGCCACTTTGGCAGCTGCGGGTTTCGAGACCCCTGTGGTCAATTCCTTCAACCCCCTCGATTTCCCCGGTTCACAACCTCTCCCTCCCGGCACGGAGCGTGCTGAATTTCTGAATCCTGGTGCCGGGAATTTTCTGCCAAAGAACGTGACATCGCGTTCTCAATCGCATCAGTCATTTTTCAATACACAACCCACGTTCACCCAGAGTAGCATTGCACCGAATGATGCTCTCCCCGGCACGCAGACGTCCCCTGTTCAGAAACCCCATATTCCCTCTGCTCCCCCGCTGCCTGATATGCATTCTCAGCAACAGCAGCAGCAGTACGCCTTTTTTAATCCAACTTCATTTAATGCTGATTATCAAGCCATCGGACGTGCTCGTAATTTCGGTTTTCAACCTTTTTTTACTAAGTCCCCTGAATACTGGTTCAAACTTATTGAGGATAAGTTTGTGGACGAATACATGACGTCCGACTGCGCTCGCTACTGGGCCGTCATGCAGAACCGGCCGAATCACATCACCGAGAACATGTCCGAGACAATTTCCTCGATTCCGCGCGACAGGAGGTATGAGGGGTTAAAAAACGCCCTTATTGCTAAGTATGGGGAATCGAGCGAGGATAAGCTCGATCGTCTTTTTCTTGATTGTAACCTCGGTGACCTCCGACCCTCGGAACTTCTCGCTAAAATGAAGTCTCTCGGACAGGGCCAGGTTGCCCCTTCAAGCATCCTCAAATTGTGGTCCAAGCGTCTTCCTGACAGCGTGTCAAATGCCATAGACACTGAAGTCTCCGAATTGGAGTGGGCGAAGGCTGCCGCGAAGGCTGATCGCCTCACCCCAAGGCGCAAGTCAAATGTAGCTCCCATTGTCAACGCAATTTCAGAGCCTGACGCACTGTCAGCACAGGTCGCCGAGATAGTCGAGCGCGCACTTCGCAACAGTAACCGTGGTAGATCCCCCAATCGCGGCAGATCCAATAGCCGCGGTCGGTCTCAGAGTAGGGACGGTCAGCCTTTCCTTTGCCACCCCCATTTCAAATATCGCGACAAGTGTACAAGTTGTCGCGGTCCTCCGTGCTCGCTCTGGCCGGAGTTCGCTAAGGCAAACTCCCTTCCTGCTGACTATCAAGTTTACAGAAAGACTAGGGATTCAAAAAAATTCTAAGCCCGCCCGTTTGTGAGGTGGATGTCGTGGGCTTGAACTCTTTACGCCTCTTCGTCATTGATAAAAAAACTCAGCGTCAATTTCTTGTAGATACTGGCGCTGAGGTTTCAATTCTCGCCAAAAGCTCCGTTCATTCCGATTGCCCTCGTGGTCCGTCGCTCCATGCAGCGAACGGGACGGAAATTGCCACTTACGGCGTCGTCTCCGAGACGTTCGACCTAGGTTTGCGTCGCGCCATGTCCTGGAACTTTTATGTTGCTGATATTCCATACTCGATTCTCGGTGCCGACGTGCTCAGTCACTTTGACCTTTTGCCAGACCTGAAGCGCCAGCGTTTGATTGACAACTTAACCCAATTGTACGCATCCGGAACCCTCCGCGAACCTTCGGTTTTCGGTATCAGTGCGGTCAGCCCGGGCCACAAGTATTATCACATCCTTTCTAGATTCCCTCGAGTCCTTGGGCTCGAGCCGTCTGCCCCGCTTCAGGAGCGTGGAGTTTATCATCACATCCAGACCACGGGTCCGCCAGTCGCTCAGCGCGCCCGACCCCTTTCCGCCGACAAGCGTCGGTTTGCTATCGACGAATTTAATCGTCTTGCTCAGGCTGGGATTTGCCGACGCTCGGAGAGCCCTTGGGCCTCCCCGATCCACATGGTTCCTAAGGGCGATGGATGGCGGATTTGCGGTGATTATCGCGGTGTAAACAAAGTCACAATTCCCGATAGGACCCCGGTTCCCAATCTCAAGGACTTCGCGGGCTCCCTGCACGGTAGGAGGATTTTTTCCAAGTTGGATCTGCGCCGGGCTTACCGTCAGATCCCTATACACCCTGACGACGTCCCCAAGACGGCCGTCATAACCCCTTTCGGTTTGTGGGAATTCTTGGTTATGGTAGAGGGCTTGAGTAACGCGGGTCAGACACTGCTCCGCTACTTGGCAATGGCCCTTGGCGATCTTGATTTTGTTTTCTCCTATTTCGATGACATGATCGTTGCTTCGTTTACCCCCGAGGAGCACGAGCGGCATCTGGAGATTGTTTTGGCTAGACTGGACAAGTTTCACCTTCACTTGAATCTCGAAAAGTGCCTACTCGGTGAACCCGAAGTCCCTTTTCTCGGCCACATGGTCGGTCAACAGGGCCTCCGCCCTGCGCCGGAAAAGGTGATCGCCATTCGCGACTTCCCGAGACCCGAAACCCTCCAGGGTCTTCGCAGTTTCTTGTGCATGTTGAACTATTATCGCCCATTCCTCAGCCGGGCAGCGGCTGTTCAGAGGCCACTGAATGACCTCCTTAGGGATGTCCGCAAGAAGGACTCTCGCCCGGTTCCCTGGAACCCTGAGGTGGAGCTCGCGTTCGGAAAGTGCAAGTCCGACCTCGCGGATTGTGCTTGCTTGGTCTATCCCGACGAGGATGCCGAAATTCGCCTTGTTACCGACGCCTCCGACGGCGCACTCGGGGGAGTTCTCGAACAGCGCAGGGGTGATGCGCCTTGGGCACCGATAAGCTTCTTCTCACGGAAATTGACCCCAACTCAGGTCAAATACTCCACATTCGACCGCGAGCTCACCGGCGTTTTCGAGTCACTCAAACACTTCCACTACTTTCTCGAGGGTCGCGGATTTAAGATCTTCACGGACCACAAGCCTCTCACACACGCGTTGAGGCAAGACCCGGTCCATGCTCCAATGCGTCGCCGTCGGCAGTTGTCCTACATCTCCGAATTTAATACATCGATAAATTATCTCCCTGGTGAGGAGAACGTAGTCGCGGATGCCTTGTCTCGTGCACCCTCGTTCACGTCATCGTCAGTTTTGGATTGGAGCAGCCTGTCTTTGGACGCGATCCAGCTTCCTGTTGTTCGCTCGATCCTAGCTGAGATTGACGCCTTCAAACTTCCTACGTCATTCTTTCTCGCAGAATTGGTGGCTGGACAGGCAGCTGACGGGCAATTGCGTCAGATCCTCGCCGATGAGAGCCACCCGCTCAAATTGATTCGACTGACCCTCGGCGAGAATCACACACCCATCTACTGCGATACCTTCGACCACACGATCCGTCCGTACGTTCCCGCCCCATTTCGTAGGAGTGTTTTCGATCTGTTTCACGCAATTTCGCACCCTGGTGCCAAGGTTTCCGTCAAGTTGATCCGCAGGAGTTATGTCTGGCCGGACATGTCCCGTGACATTGCGCAGTGGGCTAGGGCTTGTATCCCGTGCCAACAGTCAAAGGTGACCCGCCACAATAAGCTCCTACCGGCGGAGTTTCCTGTCCCTGACGGCCGTTTCTCTCATATCCATATCGATCTCGTTGGCCCGCTCGTTGAGAGCCACAACAATCTTTATGCCCTGACCATTGTCGACCGATACTCACGTTGGCCGGAAGCTATTCCTATTCCCAACATGGAAGCCCCGACTGTCGCGAGGGCCTTTTTTGACACCTGGGTCGCACGCTACGGTGCCCCCGAGATCCTGACATCCGACCAGGGCGAACAGTTTGAATCGCAGCTTTTCACAGCCCTTTTACAGCTGATTGGCTGCGAACGGATTCGTACCACTGCTTATCGCCCTCAGCCAAACGGCCTTGTCGAACGTTTTCACCGGGATTTGAAAGCTTCGATAATGTGCTATGGCGACAACCCTGAATGGTCCCGCATTTTGTCGTCCGTGCTTCTCGGCTTACGTACCCGAGTGCGTTTAGACTTGGACGCAAGCCCGGCCGAATTCGTTTTTGGGACAGTCCTTCGTATTCCCGGCGAGTTTTGCGTTCCCGGTGACTTCGAGCCTAATCGCAGGTTTTTCCTGGAAGAATTCCGGGAATATATGAAGGAGGCCCGTACCGTCCGCTCGGAAGTATTCCCTGAAACCCTTTGTTTTTAGGGACATGGCCACTTGCACCCACGTGCACATGAGGTCAAAGCCTGTTAAGCGATCCCTTGAAAGACCCTACCACGGCCCTTATAAAGTCATCCAGCGTCTCTCGGGCGCCGATTTTTTGATCGACGTGAACGGTATTCACAAGGTGGTAAACGTCGAGCGTTTGATTCCGGCACATTTTGTCCCTGACGAGTTCGCGGACGAGATCCTCGGTCCTGAGCTCGACCCCCTGCCGGCTGGTCCTGCTGTTCCCGTAGGAGCAGAAAGCCAGCAAGTGGTCATGCCCTCCGAGCCCAACATCGGACCGGGCGAACCGCCTTTCAGCTCTCCACCTGCAAATCCACCCGTTTCGGAGCAGGCTCCATCCCGCGAAACTCCTCCGGCTGACACATCGTCACATTCTTCTGCTCCGAATACCCCGTGTATTTCCCCGGCCTCGTCAGAGCCTTCGTTGGCTCTTGCGCCGGTCGTCGGAATTGGTAAAAATACCTCCCGCGGGAAGGCTCGGGCCCAACCCGATCGCTCTGCTCTTCTTCCCCCTTTCAGTCGCACTTCCGAGTATCGCGCCCGGCACCCTATTCCCATTGGTCCTCCCCCAGTCCACCCAACGGGCGAGAAATCCTACCCTCGGAGAAGGGTCCATTTTGAACACCCTTACGCGAAATCCCTGGATGCGATCGCGTGCGGCTCGGGAGAAAAGCTCGCGCTTTTACTTGATTCAGGGGGGAGTACTGTGGGCAGCGCGCGGCCACTATACGACGGCGAGAGAGAGAGAGAGCGAACGTACGAGAGCGAGAGAACGATGATGCCGGCGTGCAGCTCGCTGCGTCGAGCCAAGCCTGCTGTCCCGCCAGTGTGTGCTTAGCCTCAGTACGGCACAGTTCGCTGCTAGCACCTCGTGCTGCAGCTTTTGTATATTGAAGCTACAATAAAGAATAATCACTTCTATATATTATTCATTATATCTTAATTATACCCAACCTGCACCAAGGAGTTTAGGGACTCCTGGATAAGTACACCAAGGTACTTTATTCCCTACAGGCAGCACTCTTAATAACTTCTAAATGTAAATAACCAAACTTTGAAAAGATACTGTCAATTATATAAACATAAAGATTTATTTTTTATTATAAGTCTGACAGTTTTTTTTTACTTAAAAAAGTTTTAAGGTTAATCTATAGGTTGAATGAATTGAAATTCATTCGCACACACTGCAGCGAGTACTCGCTGCGCCATGAAAACACAGGGGGCGGATATATTCGCTGCGAATTATTTTTTATGGTATTTTAAGGTCTTGCCACCTTCAGGGTTTATTCGCTAGCGAATACTCGTCAACATGAAATCGGCCCTTTATGCTTCCTTTTTATGTGCAGGCCATAGTGAAATATTTATTACCCTGTTGACTGTGGTGCTGGTCTATATAATTCTATGCAAAAATCTCTGTCCGGGCCTTGAAACTCAATTAGGAGGAAATCAAATGGAAGCTTAAACCAAATCTGAAATTAATTATGTATTTTTTTTATTCTGTGTCTAAATTATAGTATTTTCAATTAAAAATTTTCTAGGAAATTAAAAAATGCTATGTTACCCGATCAATTAAGTATGTAACTCATTTTTTATAAGTATAGAGTATAAACAATTGCTTTATTAGAAAAGATTATATTCATTCAATTTTGATAGTCAAATCTTATGCTAGATATTATTTTAGTTACTACAGATATTATTCTAGAATTTTTTGAAATAGCTATACATAGTATTTTATACTTCAAAAAGTTGTATCCTCAAGAAATATATTCAAAAAAAAAAGTTTATGGATTATTGGTGAATGTATCGCAACATCCTGAGCTAAATGAATACATAAAAAATATTTTAACTGCTGTTAAAAAATTGATGGAAGAGAACAAAAGAAATTTCAAACTTATAAATTTAATATTTCTCAGTCAAAATAATGAGCCTGTAGAAAATTTTACATTGAGTATTCAAAGTTTAAAGGAAAAAAATTTCAGGTAAGTTATAAAAAGAAGTACTTATATTATTCGCCAGACAGAATTTCAATAATCAAAATTCTTTTTAAATTTGTGAGACAATGTTTTGTAAGATTTTTAAAATAAAAAAATGTAAAGTTTTTTTTTTTTAATAATTGGCTTTAAATGTATAAAAAAGATTTTTCAAACTGATACTTTATAAATAAGGCAAAATGTCCTTATTTTTTTTATTAATTTTCATAAGTTTCTATTAAATTTGATTAAAAGAAGAAACCATGTGGAGCCAAACCAGTGTTGAGGTGCAAAAAAGAAATTATTTTCTTACACCAATATTTTGATGAATATTATTTATTGACAATTTGCTGATCCTTGTCAGCCTGTTCAGAATACTGAGTAAAAATATGTTTTTTAAGTTTCTATTGATTTTGTTCAAATTTTAGGAGATTCAAATATTTGACTTTAAATAATTAAAACAATAATTAAAGATAATGATTTAGTGAATCATCAAACATTAATAAAACAAAAAAAAAGTAGTGTTAAGTTTAAGTAATAATATAGTTAGGATAAATATCTTTACATGTGTCCAAAAATACTTTTTTTTACATTTCTAAACTTTAAGTCCTAAAGGCCTAGTGATCAGTCAAGTGCTTCAATTTACCAAATAATAATTAAACAGGTGCATGAATTATTTGAATGTAAAAAAAATTTATTTCATGCTAAAAAAGCATTTTCGAAGAACTTTTTTTATATTTATGTTGAACTTATTTGAGAAAAAAAATTTTCATATTTTGAGTTGTGCCGTTTGAGGTTAAAATGGCATTTTTCCAATGTTTTTCGGTGTTTATCAACTAAATTATTTTCAAATGCCCGGCGACTGTAAGTTTTTATTCTCTAACACTAAGTACCAACTATCAACAGAAAAAAAGATAGAAAAAGGTAAAAAAAAAAAAAAAAAAAAAAAAAAAAAAAAAAAAAAAAAAAAAAACATTGAAACCAATAACACATAATTTGATTTTATTATTAAATTCAAGGTAAAAACTATCTTTTATATCGGTTTTAAATGGATTATTGGGAGTTTATCATAACTTTATGTTATGCAGTAGTAATCAAGATAATCAAAGGTTTTTTTACTTTATTCAGGCGCAATGAATCTGTCCATGAGTTTAAAGGATCGAAAGTAATCAATATTATTTTAAATTTTAAATGAGTTACTTGGTTTTTTTTACCATACCGCTTTGGTCATTATAGTCTAGCAAATACCTCTATCTTCAACTGCATTTTTTCAGTAGAGGTATATTTTATAAGAAATAAATTAAGTTGAAAACACAACTCAAAAAATATTTTTTATAAATTTTGAACCTTTAACTATATTTATAATTCAAAAATAGAATAAAAATCTTTTTTTTAAATTTATCTCTGCCCTGGGAGTTATTCATAAAAAATTAATAAAATGTTTTATCAAAGAATCTTTTTTAAAGTAATTAATTTTTTTTGAGTTTTTAAATTTTTCAGAACCCTTCACAATTAATCAAAAATTAATCTATGGTTCATCATGTCACCAGGGTTTTGTGAAGAACACTGGGCTCCAATTTGCTATGCCCTTGGTGTCTCAAAATTGCCCTGGTGGAGATGCTGCACCAGTACAGTAATCTTCTTCTTCTTCTTCTTCTTCTTCTTCTTCTTTTTCTTCTTCTTAGTTTTTTGGCCTCGGGTCCTCTTCACTGAGGTCCCTTTATGCCATAATGCATAAGTAGGTATTTTAAATAATTTTTTCTCGAATCATGCAAACCGCTGTGATTAGATCGTTGTGTAGCCGTATAAAAGAGATAAATGAAAAGATATAAAGATTTTAAACTACACTCAACTATTGCATAAATTTAAGAGTGCTGCCCCCCTCGGAGAGAGTTCCGAATTGACCGTGGTGCCGTCAACTAAACAAACAGCGTCTTGAAATCAGCAACCGTTTTTTTTTAAATAAACTTAAATATACTAAAAAATTGCTACTGTTTATCTGATTACAATGCACTAAATTAAAAAATTGCTACTAGCTTACTTTTTTTTTAAATAAATAAAAAGTGTCGAAAATAATCAATTTTTCAAAATGGTTTTTTCATGTTAAAATTATCTTCAAATATGTAATATTTGTAGTCAATCGATAGATTATTAAAGTAGCAACTAGCATCCGTAACTTTGGTAAGGGTAGCAAAAATATTTTTTATAATAAACTAATATGAAAAGAGCATGGTTCAAAATACGTTTGGGTGGTCCCGCGCAAGCGCCCCAAGTACTCCATATTCCTGTTCCTCGGTTCAAGTCGTTGGTGGTAAGTTAGAACCTAACTGTTGCAAATTTCGACCGATGATGAATGAGCTAGCCATGAATCCGTCGGTAAATTCATAGTATGATATTAAGTATAATCTACCAGGTGGTAGTTAGCTGACAAGATGTTGAATGAGAAATTGTCCCTTTTTAATTTTTTGATTAAACATATTTTTTGGACTCAATTCTCGGGTACCTAACAACGCGACGAGAAGAAATGAAAGAAAAAGACTAGAAAATTATTATAATTTTTCTTATAATTATTATTATTTATTATTATTACACTTTCCGCAGCCAATTGCGTGGTTCAAATATTTTTAAAGTTCTTGAGAGCCGTGTAATTAATTATTAAAAATAAAAAATTAGCAGTTTCTAACCTAAAACAACTGCGGATTAAAAAAGTAAGCTTAAAAGTTTAGAAATGAAAAAACTGTCAGCGAGGAAGTTTTTTATTAGGCTTCAAAGAAGATTTTTGTAAAGTTACAAAATGATATATTCAAAAAGTAAAAAAATGACACTATTTTCCAAAAGCGGCAGGCGCTGCTGAGCCAATTTCGAGCGCTTGGCCGGTTTTTGCACCGACCCGTTCAATTAAGAGTAATTTTTTAATCGTCAAATTTTTTATTTTTAGTAGCCTGAAAAAGAATATTGCTGAAACTGGCCCACCATCGAAATAGGTAAAATCGTCGTCTTTCAAGTGCCGAAAGAAAATTTAAAAATTTTAGAAAAATCGGGGGGTGTGTTTTTTATAGGTTGATGATAAGATTTTAGCGATTTTAAAAGAATTCCTTTGAATTTCAGATTTTGATTATTTACATTAACAGTACATATTTTTCAGATATAAAATGAGATTTCACACAATGAATTTTATACGACAAATAATAGTGTTTTTTATGTATACACTGATTCAATAATTAATATGAACTAAAGTGAAGTAATTTAGTAACAAATAATGAAATATTTATTTATTTAATTTTTTCCAACTACGAATTCGACAAACATTACGACTCTGAATAAATCAGGTAGCGAGCAGTACATAACATTGTTGGGCCAGCTCATTAAAGCTCCATAAATCTGACCTGCGTAGTTCACGCGGCCGCGTAACGCCACCTAACCTGATCAAACGATCATTTTTTTTATTTTACTTTTGCCGTGGATGAGTCGGTAAAGTGCAGCTGCAAAACTCTAGAGTTTTTGAAGTAGGTGGGGCAAGCATTAGAGATCATTACAGATGAGTTTTTCTAAGTATGCTTAATGACTGGAGAGCCCCCGCGTGAACTAAGTACGCAGGTCAGATTTATGGAGCTTTAATGAGCTGGCCCAACAATGTTATGTGCTGCTCGCTACCTGGGGTGGAATTCTATAGCGTTTTCGCACTTTGTTTTGGCCTGCACAATAATTAAAATATCTTATTCTTGGAGGAGGAGTAATGACCATCGGCCCTGGTTAATATAGGGGAGGTAGGGGCATAAATGGATGATCGGGTAAACTGGCGCGTCAATTTTTTAAACTTTAAATTGAAAATTTGAACCAAAACAATTTATAATATTGTTTTTAATCATATGAACTATAATTCCTGCTAAAAAAATCGACTTAAAAACATTTTGACACGTATTTATTCTGTTTGAAAGTTTTGGCTACGATACCTGTAAATCTTGCTGCCTTATTTAAGTTAAAAATTAATATTGAAAAAAATATAATACAATTTTATGATTGCATTGCACCCCATAAAAACTTCAAGATTTAAGCTTTCAAACGATGTCTTTAAGTTTGATAAAATGTATTGTTTTCATATAAATATTGCAAGTTGGGGAGTAATTAAGAGCGGACCGTCGCGTCTCGACGTATTGGTCTGCGCGCTCTTTATTATACTTTCTACAGAAAGTGTAAAACTGAAAATAAATTAAAGGATTTTTTGGGCCCTGGATAATGAATTTTTAAACTCGTTTCAATAAAGTAGCTTGAGTTCTTTGCAAACTAGGATAAAAAAAATGGGAGTTTGCAGTAATAGGTCCCCTTCCCCTGTTACAAAAAAAAAAAGATAAAAAATAAATAAATATGTATGGATAGAATAAAATAATAAAAGTTAAATTGTTCAAAAAACAAGTTGAGAGGGCCACGCAGAGCCTGGTCGGTCCCTAAATGGCGAATTGGAAAGAAAAAAGTAATCCAAAAAGGAATAATATTTTAGTTCTGTTGGCCACGAATAAAATAACAAGCTTGTCTGCAGCGGCGTAAAAGATAAGATGAGCGAATTATTCTCTCCGATTTTAAAAAATTTTACAGGTCAACTACGAAGTTGCACGGAGAAAAAAAAATGGGAGTTTCTCCCATTTAAGATTGGAGGCGCTGCGAACCTTACTCGATTGGAGAATCTCCATACGGTTATTGGAGTTTCTCCAATTTTTTATTGTGATTCTCGCCAGCTCGGGGCGGTGTGTCATGGCAACGATAAAAAAGTGTCTCCGACTGCTAATAAAACATAAAATAGCGTATATACGTAAAAAGTAACACAGACAAGGATTATTTTACAAAAGCTCTGAAACTTTTTGAAAACTTATGCCTGTGTTACTTTTTAGGAGGATATTTTAAGTTTTATAAGTATAGTATAGTTGGAGACACATCTTCACCAGCTTCAAACTTGTAGGCTTTTTTTATTCGTGGTTCAAAGAACCTGTAAAATTTATTACAATCTAAAAATTAGTATAAATGTAAAATTTTGTAACTAAAGAATAACACTTTTTATAGCTAATAACTCGCTCGTGTAAGCCACTGCAAACTAGCTTGTTATTTTATTCGTGGGTAATAAAGCTAAAATCAATAATTACTATTAGCATTACTTTTTTTTTTCGCTAATGAACATACTTTTTTCCTAAGTAGCAACTTTTTTATTATACGGAGTAGGCGTTATTTTTAATGGCAGGATTATTTTTGCCTTAATCGCTAAAAATAGCCATTTTGGCGTATTTTAATCACGGCAGGTCTACCTTCTTACTTTTTACGCCGCAAATTTATCACAAGTGCCCTTTTTCGTAACACCCGTCGGTCTGTGATCCTTAAGACACCAATTTTGACCATAGACCTCGAGCTTCGGGTAGCCGATGACGGGTATATCCGGGATCATCTCCAAGAACTTGACTCAAATTTTAAGAAATTTCTTAAAATTTTTATTTTTATAAATTTCTTATATCAAATAATGAACCAAACCACTAATATTTGACACAAACGCTTCGTTATATTAAAGTTATTCACGAGCATTTATGATATTTTTATTACTTTTATGTCAATTTTTAAAAAATCGTACTTCGAGTTTATTGCACCTTTAGAGTCCCGGAACTAAAAATAAGTCGAACAGTGCCGAATCTTACAAAAAAAATATAAAAATGATTTTTACGAATACACTGGTAAGGAATGTAGCCTAAATCATTTGTTTAAAAATTGCATTAAGTTAAAGCGTACTGTTAAACTTATTACTTTGCGGCAAATTGAGCACTTAAACAAAGTGATAAAAACTACCTCGACTGCAGGACGAGCGCAATAGATATTTTTAAACTTTCGAAATGGCCCTGGACCTACACAACTTTAAGTTTTTTATCTTTTTTTACCTTGTAGAGCGACTACATTCAAAATCACATGAGGATCCGTATTTAGTACAGGTCTATTTTAAGTACACTTACCTTTAAACTCAGAATTAATTAATCAAATTTGAATACACCAAACATAGAGCAGAAATTTTTAAAAAGTTTGCTCAAATTCATAAAAAAGACTAAAAAACAATTTTTAATTTGATGGTGTTAAGTCCTATCGATATTAAAAAATTTTCGTATCATGAATAACAATTTTTATAGCACGGCGTACGATAAGGTACTTATCGCCGTTCCGGCTTGAGTGCTAAAAACGGACTTTTCGCGCACCCAGTTCTATAAAACTATACACGATAATAGTAGTTTGATAATTAAGTGATCTTTAATGACTTATTACCACCCTCGCTTCGCTCGGCTCTAAAGCACATCATTCATAAATCGTTTAATCATTCCACTTGTACCATAACGTTAAATGTACTATTTTGAGAGCAATTGCAAAAAAATAGATTAATCTACTTTTTTGTACGTAAACCATTTCTAATTTTTTAGCAATAATTTTTTTTTTTTTTTTTAATATCATTATATGTTGAAAAGATAATACTTTGAAGTTTATATCATGTTATAAAATATTTTTTAAATAAAAAAAAATTTTCACTTGATTTATATAGATTATACTTAATATCATACTATGAATTTACCGACGGATTCATGGCTAGCTCATTCATCATCGGTCGAAATTTGCAACAGTTAGGTTCTAACTTACCACCAACGACTAGAACCGAGGAACAGGAATATGGAGTACTTGGGGCGCTTGCGCGGGACCACCCAAACGTATTTTGAACCATGCTCTTTTCATATTAGTTTATTATAAAAAATATTTTTGCTACCCTTACCAAAGTTACGGATGCTAGTTGCTACTTTAATAATCTATCGATTGACTACAAATATTACATATTTGAAGATAATTTTAACATGAAAAAACCATTTTGAAAAATTGATTATTTTCGACACTTTTTATTTATTTAAAAAAAAAGTAAGCTAGTAGCAATTTTTTAATTTAGTGCATTGTAATCAGATAAACAGTAGCAATTTTTTAGTATATTTAAGTTAATTAAAAAAAAAAACGGTTGCTGATTTCAAGACGCTAAACAAACGGCCGAAAAAAAAAATAATCGATCTACTATACCGGCACGCAGGGCCGGCGCTCGCTGAAAGCATCGGCTGTGGGCTTGGGCCTTGGGGCTCCAAGAAATTTTTCGTCCCTCTAACCTCAAAATCGGAACTTCGCCCCTTGTTTTCGGTTAGAAGGACGAAAAATAGTATATTTCCCTCAGGCTCGAGGGTTCGATAAAGCCTCCTCGTTGCAACCCTCGCCTTCGGCTCGGGTCGCAAACCTCTCGGAGGCCAAATCGAACCATCTCGCCTGCGGGAATAATATACTATTTAATTCAAGTGAAAAATTATTTTGGAAGTAGTACATAAAAATAGTTAGGGCTTCAATAATAATTATTTAATTTTAATTTTTTTTTTACACTTCTTTGTCGTGTGAATGTGATTATAAATTAGTACGTACTGATAAAATAATACTCTATACAAAAAAATTGAAGGCTTATAGCTATTTTGATGTTTCAATTCAGTTACAATTTAATAAATTATTCTAATTTGGTTAAAACACAATCGGCAATTTACCGGTTATATTCCGTATTGGCTTTCGGCGTTGGACCAAACGACGCGCAGCTATTTTTAAACTCGAGATCGGACGGCTTCGGCTGTCTCCGTGTTCTTGTCACGAACTGGGCCTTAGTGCCGCGTCAGCTGCTCCGATCACGACAAACCAAACGTGCTCCGATTTCGTTTACTTATAGCAAGGTTTTTTTTTCTATTCTACACTTACTCGATACTTTTATTTATCGCATTCGTGGCTAAAACATTTTTCTACGCACGACCTGAAGTTGTCATGTTTTAGCCACTCGATTCGATAAAGCACATATCGACACTGGAGCCTAAACAAGACAAAGGTTTTTTCGAGCGGCACATGCGCTATCACACTCGCTTCGCTCGTGCGATAACTTCTCGCCGTGTGAAAAAACTTTGCCTTGTTTTAGGCACTAGTGTCGATATGTACTATTTTTTTTGCTCCAATCTATTATACATTTGTGAAAGCTTTTCATACAATAATTTTTTTATGTCAGAAGCAATAAAATTTATGAACTATATATTGGTGACCGAAGATATTTTTATTGAAATGAACATGCACAAATCATATATCATTAAAAAGGTATTGAAAAAAGGAAGTTTTCTGCGTGAAACCCGCGTCGATAACTTTCAAATTTCCGTCGCGTGGTTCAAAAAACCAACTAAAAAATCAGTTTCCAATCCGTGAGAGATCGCATTTTTGCGGAACGGAGATGGTTTCAATTGATTCAACCTCGACAAATCATATATTTTCGTGCTGTTCATTTTGTTATTGCAAAAAGACTGATAAGTGCAAAAATAACTACAACGACTGCGGATTTAACGATTGCGATTCTGAATCCATCCTAGAAGAATCAATGTCGGATTAAAAATTATTGTTTATTTTTGTCAGATGCAGAGTTTTTCATTGTTTACCTAATTTAAGTTAAATTAAGAGTTATTTGCTTTTAAATACTGATTTTCAAGAATTATAATTATTGTATATATGTTCACCGGTATAAAATAAAAAAGAAAATTATTAAATAAAAATAAAAATTTTTTTTTATTTAACGAACCTAAAAAAAAAAATCAATCGTGGGGGGATTGGAACCCCGGTCTCCCGGGTCAGAGGTAAGACCTCTAACCATTCCACCAAGACGCATATGACATATGATGGGGTCTTGCGTGTATATAAAGTATGATAAAAATATACAAATTATTGTTTAATTGTTGTCATTGTAATTTTGAGCACGGCAACCCTGGTTAATTCGAAAGAGGACATCGAAATACGTCTTTTAAACCAGGGTTGCCGTCGTGGCGCGAACTTGCACGTAAAACCTTCTATATGGCAGCTAGACTACTTTGTTGTGGAACGGAGATGGTTTTAATTGATTAAACCTGAAAAAATTATATATTTTCTGGAAGATATTGAAAAAAGAAAGTTTTCTGCGTGAACCACACCTCGATAACTTCAAAATTGCCTTTACGCGATTCAAAAAACCAACTAAAAAATCAGTTTCCAATCCGTGAAAATTAGCTTTTTTGTGGAGCGGAGATGGTTTTAATTGATTATATATACTTGGACAAATCATATATTTTCTAGAAGATATTGAAAAAAGGAAGTTTTCTGCCTGAACCTCACCTCGATAACTTCAAAATTGCCTTTACGTGATTCAAAAAACCAACTAAAAAATCAGTTTTCAATCCAGGAGTATGTATTAGCTTTTTTGTGGAACGGAGATGGTTTCCATTGATTATACTTGGACAAATCATATGTTTTCCGAAAGGGATCGAAAAAAGGAAGTTTTCTGCGGGAACTACACCTCAATAACTTCAAAATTGTCTTTACGCGATTCAAAAAACCGACTAAATATCAGTTTCCAATCCGTGAATATTAGCTTTTTTGCGGAACGGAGATAGTTTTAATCAAATAAACCTGGACAAATCATATGTTTTCCGAAAGGGATTGAAAAGAGGAAGTTTTCTGCGTGAACTACACCTCGATAACTTAAAAATTGCCTTTACGCGATTTAAAAAACCAACTAAAAAATCATTTTCCAATCCAGGAGTATGTATTAGCTTTTTTGTGGAACGGAGATGGTTTCAATTGATTATACTTGGACAAATTATATGTTTTCCGAAAGGGATCGAAAAAAGGAAGTTTTCTGCGTGAACCACACCTCGATAACTTCAAAATTACTTCTACGCGATTCAAAAAACCAACTAAAAAATCAGTTTCCAATCCGTGAAAATTAGCTTTTTTGTGGAGCGGAGATGGTTTCAATTGATTATACTTGGACAAATCATATATTTTCTGAAAGATATTGAAAAAAAGAAGTTTTTTGCTTGAACCGCACCTCGATTACTCAAAAATTGCCTTTACGCGATTCAAAAAACCAACTAAAAAATCAATTTTCAATCCGTGAAAATTAGCTTTTTTGTGGAACGGAGATGGTTTTAATTGATTAAACCTAGACAAATCATATGTTTTCCGAAAGGTATCGAAAAAAGAAAGTTTTCTGCGTGAACCACACCTCGATAACTTAAAAATGGCCGTTACGCGATTCCAAAAACCAACTAAAAATTCAGTTTCCAATCCGTGAAAATTAGCTTTTTTGTGGAATGGAAATAGTTTTAATTGATTAAACCTGAACAAATAATATATATGCGGAAAGGTATTGAAAAAAGAAGTTTTTGCGTGAACCGGACAGCTGTATCCTTGAAATTGCCTTCAAGCGGTTCGAAAAACCAGCCGCTAATTAATCACTTTTCAGTAGTTGAGAAATCACACGCTTAGCTCGGCTTCCTTATTTCAGTACCTTTTTAACTATATATGATCTTCTAGGTTCAGTAAAACATCTTCAGGTAGCATAGAAGGCGATTTCTGATGGATTAAAAACTGAATTTTCTGCTGGTTTTTTGAACCACGCAAGGGCAATATCGGAAATACCGTAGTGCGGTTCACGCATAATTCTTCCATATTTCTATACCTTTCAGAAAACATACTATTTGTCCAGGTTAAATCTATTGAAACCATCTCCGTTCCGCAAAGAAGCTAATTTTCACGGATTGGAAATTAATTTTTTAGTTGGTTTTGAATCGCGTAAAGGCACTACTGAAGTTATCGAGGTGCGGTTCACGCAGAAAACTTCCTTTTTTCGATATCTTTCGGAAAACATATGATTTGTCCAGGTTTATTCGATTGAAACTATCTCCGTTCCGCATAAAAATTATTATTTACCGATTGGAAACTGATATTTAGTCGGTTTTTTGGATCGTGTAAAGGCAATTTTGGAGTTATCGAGGTGTGGTTCAAGCAAAAAACTTCTTTTTTTCAATATCTTCACGTAGAATTCTTCCTTATTTAAATACCTCTCAGAAAACATTTGTCCAGGTTTAATCAATTAAAAATATCTCCGTTCCACAAAAAAGCTAGTTTTCACGGATTGGAAACTGATTTTTTAGTTGGTTTTCAATCGCGTGAAGGCAGTATTGAAGTTATCGAGGTGCGGTTCACGCAGAAAACTTCCTTTTTTCAATATCTTTTAGAAAATATATGATTTGTCCAGGTTTAATCAATTAAAACCATCTCCGTTCCACAAAAAAGCTAATTTTCACGGATTGGAAACTGATTTTTTAGTCGGTTTTTTGAATCGTGTTAGGACAATTTTGAAGTTATCAAGGTGTAGTTCACGTAGAATCCTTCCTTATTTCGATACCTCTCAGAAAACATATAATTTGTCCAGGTTTAATCGATTGAAACCATCTCCGTTCCGCAAAAAAGCTATTTTTCACGGATTGAAAACTGATTTTTTAGTTGGTTTTTTGAATCGCGTAAAGGCAATTTTAAAGTTATCGAGGTGCGGTTCAAGCAAAAAACTTTTTTTTTTAATATCTTTTAGAAAATATATGATTTGTCCAATTTTAATCAATTAAAACCATCTCCGTTCCACAAAAAAGCTAGTACATACTCCTGGATTGGAAACTGATTATTTAGTTGGTTTTTTGAATCGCGTAAGGTAAAGATGCCAATTATGATTACAAAAATCGCTACTTTTCAGCATTTTGAATTTTATTGAAAAAGCAAAGCATATTAGACTAAATCTTTTTTTACATACTCAAATTTTAGGTTCTTAGGAACTTAAATAAATTTTTTTTATATGATAATTGTATTTATTTATTGAATAATTAACGTTTGAAGTCAAGACCTTTTATGCCTCCGTTTAAAGTCAAGGCCCCAGTTTATTAGACAACTTCAGGTTTGGCCCCAGTTTATGGAACACTTTTACACGTGAAATCCCGTCTGTGACTTGAGTGCCCCAGTTGATGGAACGGAATCGTCAAAATTCGAGGGTTTCATCACTCCCAAACACGAACAAATTAAAAATCTAACATGAAAATTAGATAAACCGTTCCATCAACTGGGGTATGTAAGTCACAGACGTAATTTTACGTGTAAAAGTGTTTCATAAACTGAGGCCAAAGCTGAAGTTGTTTAATAAACTGGGGTCAAAAGGTCTTGTCTTTAAACATTAATTATTCAATAAATAAATACAATTTTCATATAAAAAAAAATTCATTTAAGTTCATAAGACCCTAAAATTTAAGTATGTAAAAAAAGATTTACTCTAACATGCTTTGTTTTTTCAATAAAATTCAAAATGCTGAAAAGTAGCGATTTTTGTGATCATAATTGGCATCTTTACCTTAAAGGCAATTTTTAAGTTATCGAGGTACGGTTCAAGCAAAAAAATTATTTTTTTCAATATCTTCACGTAGAATTCTTCCTTATTTAAATACCTCTCAGAAAACATTTGTCCAGGTTTAATCAATTAAAAATATCTCCGTTCCACAAAAAAGCTAATTTTCACGAATTAAAAACTGATTTTTTAGTTGGTTTTTTGAATCGCGTAAAGGCAATTTTTAAGTTATCGAGATGCGGTTCAAGCAAAAAACTTCTTTTTTTCAATATCTTTTAGAAAATATACGATTTGTCCAGGTTTAATCAATTAAAATCATCTCCGTTCCACAAAAAAGCTAATTTTCACGGATTGGAAACTGATTTTTTAGTCGGTTTTTTGAATCGTGTTAGGACAATTTTGAAGTTATCGAGGTGCGGTTCACGCAGAAAACTTCTTTTTTTCAATATCTTTTAGAAAATATATGATTTGTCCAGGTTTAATCAATTAAAATCATCTCCGTTCCACAAAAAACCTAATTTTCACGGATTGGAAACTGATTTTTTAGTCGGTTTTTTGAATCGTGTTAGGACAATTTTGAAGTTATCAAGGTGTAGTTCACGTAGAATCCTTCCTTATTTCGATACCTCTCAGAAAACATATAATTTGTCCAGGTTTAATCGATTGAAACCATCTCCGTTCCGCAAAAAAGCTATTTTTCACGGATTGAAAACTGATTTTTTAGTTGGTTTTTTGAATCGCGTAATGGCAATTTTTAAGTTATCGAGGTGCGGTTCACGCAGAAAACTTCTTTTTTTCAATATCTTTTAGAAAATATATGATTTGTCCAGGTTTAATCAATTAAAACCATCTCCGTTCCGCAAAAAAGCTAGTTTTCACGGATTGGAAACTGATTTTTTAGTCGGTTATTCGAACTGCGCGAAGGCTATTTTGAAGTTATCGAGTTGTGGTTCACGCAGAATCCTCCTTATTTCATTACCTTTCTAACGATCTATGATTCGTATTGTTTTAACAAATAAAAAAATTTTAAGCTAGCTAAAAAGAGAGATGTTCACGCAGAATCCTCCTTATTTCATTACCTTTCTAACAATCTATGATTCGTATAGTTTTAACAAATAAAAAAATTTTAAGCTAGCTAAAAAGAGAGATGTTCATTTCATTGGTTTTTCTAACTGTGCTAGAGCTTTTTTGTAGATACAGGGTTTCGGTAGTTGCAAACAAATTCCTCTTTTCAATACCTTTAGAAAGATGTATGATTTGTATCGGTTTTATAAATTCAAAACGTTCCAAGGTACTAAATTAGCGTAAATATCGGTTTCTTACTGATTACAAAATATATGATTTTTTTCGGTTTTGAATTCGTAATTTTCATGGCTTTTGACATTCAAAAATTGTTGTATGAAATCAACAAAAGATTGGAGCTAAAAAAAAAAATTATTTTATAAACTGTTTTTTCTAATCGATTTACGATTTTTTTGCGGTGCATTAGTTGGTTAAAAAAAGCATGGTTTAGTGATTTTTAGGCATGTATAATGTACATACATAAAGGTACATCGACGATCTCCGACTGAGAAAATAAGCCCGAGTGGGGACTGGGGAGTGCCTAACAGCCGAGTCGGTGAATCGCTGCGGAGCGAGCGTTTCCAAACATTCTGCCATGCAGTCGGAACTCACACCGTAACAGCTGTCGCTAAGTCCCGGGGCCCCAGCAACTCACAAAAATATGTACGCCCTTGAATTTTTGCACTGACGCCATCTACGGTCGGGCGGCGAACTAGATATCCGCTCTGTTTTATCCCGAAAGACTAATATCACAACAACCAGCCGGCTGAAATAGTTCCTGACTAAATGTGTCCGCTAGAATCCACCAATTGTTACGAAAAAAATACCAAAAAATTCGTTGTTTCAGCCTACAAGTGCCTTACTATCTGGATTTTTCATCAAGTGAAGGAATAATTCGTAGTAAGTAATTCTTCTGTAGGGTTAGCAAAAACAAAAGCACGAAAACACGTCCAATCGTCTCGACTGTCAAAGCGCAAACCTAGTACAGTAATCAATCATTGTCAATACTAATAAGTACATTAATATTATCATTTAACAAGTTCATAATTTTATTCTAAGTCCAAAAATATTTTATTGATTTTATTCATTCAAAGAATTGAAACAAAACTAACTAACTTGAAAAATTATTATTAGTCTGTAAAAAGGATTACATTGAAGTAGTTTAAGGACGTTTCGAGGATTTTTGAGTAACGCTAAAAAATCTTGAAACTTTCCACAGTAATAAATTTTTTTGTGCTCCATTTAATGAAGGCCGGTGCTAAACGTCGGTCAGATAATCGAAAATCGAACTTATTTTTTTTCATTAAAATTAAGGCCGAAAATAATAAAAAAATTTTATCTTATACATGTATATGAAAAGCTAGTGCTAAAAATTGATGAAAAATAATGTGAAAACAACCCTTTGTATTTACAAAGGGTTAAAATTAAGAAAAAAGAGCTTGTAAAAAGGTTATACACAGTACTCTAACTATATATACAATTCCACCGAATTCGACCAATTCGTTGTTTCTTGCAGCTCGAAAAACGCCGTTAGAGGCGCTGCTTAAGGAAGTAACATGGCGCTAAATTTTAAAATAGAAAATTCTAATAAAAGTTTTGACTGAAAGTATATATTTTTTTAATTCTTATCAATAAATATAATAATTAATCGAAGATTATAATAACACAAAAATTTTCGTAAGCTTAAAATTTATTTATGCAAAATTTATAAATTCATCGACAATTCTGTAAAATGATTTCCTTGTAAAAAGATTTCCTTGTTAAAGATAGTAAAATTAAAATTGTTGTAAATTCAGATAAAAAAAAAAAAAAAAAAAAGTTTGCAGTATAAGTTAATAACTAAGTTAGTATAAATTGCACACATATACTTCCTTATAATTTGAAAATAAAAGATATCAAATGAATTTTTGAAACATGTTTATAAAAATTTTTTATTGAAATTGGCTTTGAAATATATATTTTCAATCATTGAAAAATTATTTTTCACGGCCAAATTCAAAATAATTTTGAACTCAAAATTTTCCGCGCTGGTCCGGATTCCCGCGTCCTGAAGTGTAAGAATACAGAAATATGAAATATGAAATATCTGACCGACGTTTAGCAGTTCCCTAATGAAACAAAAAGAAACACAGCAAGCGGGACTCGTTTTTGAGTTACGACATGTCAAAGTTCAGGAGTTTTACTACTCCGGCCGCTGAGGCCGATTTCGTAGGATTTTTAGGTCCCCGGAATTTTGCAGCTGATATCTATGTTTATTGGCCTCCTGAACACAAATATTTAGGTTAGAAAATTTCGTAATCTTTAGGCTAAAATAAAGAGAAAATTTCCCTTTCAATTTTTCCGTAAACTCAAATAGTTTTTGCGTGAAAAATCGTTGAAAATGGAAAAAAACGTTTTTTCGGCCATTTTGGTGATTTTTTACTAAAAACATAAGCAATTTTTTTTTATTCCAAAGTGCAAAAAGTCATCTTAGTACATCAAACTTTGATTGTGAACAAAAAAATGAGCCATTGTTAACTTAAACATTAATTTTTTATTCATTTAAAATTGTCATTACTGCAGACGTGCCAGTCGTTCTTTCTCGGCTGGCGCTCGGCGCGATGCGGCACTTAAGACGATCCGACCACGACAGATTTGTTATTAAGTTAAAACGAAGTTTACAAAGTTCAAGAAGTGAAGGTGCCGCAGACTAGAAACACGTCCGTATATAACCCACATAATCGAATATGTCCAAATAAATACTAAACTTTTTTTAAATGAAAATTGAAGGAGTTGAAACCTTGGAAGTTTCCGAAATAATCATATAAAGTTATACTTTCAATGTAAAATGGTACTGATCACGTTACGAGTACCAATTTCAAAAAATTATATCTCCGGTAACATTTATAGAAAAGTTATAAAAAAAAAGAAATTAAAATTCATTAAGTCATTGGATTTAGTCAGTACAAACAATGACTTCTTTTATCATCTTGACTAATTAATTATAATGAAAATATAATTATATTTTCCTTAAATAACTTTTTAACACATAAGGATGACAAAATTCATTTAAATTGTCTAAGATTCAATACTTTTAAAAAATACCAAATTTTGAGGTTATGGTATTTTTAGGATTTTGAACTGACAATTAATTTTTAATTTATTGAGAATAAATTAGCTTCCAGTCAGTAATTAAATAATTGAAGTCTTCAATTAGCACATAGAAATTGAGGATATCTATGAAAACCTTGAAAAAAAAAAAATTACGTTTTCAACTTGCATTTTTCTGTAAATTTTCTTAATCAATGATACTATAATAACTACAGAGTATAATAAAAACGGGTGAACTGAAATGTGCCTCTTCTCGCTTTTGCCGAAAGCGTTTCTCGCCGAAAATTTTCTCGTAGATTTCCCTGTTCGCTATGTGAAAACTAAAAAAGCCCTCTACGTAGGAACTAATTAAAGAACCGCTGAGAATCGCTCTTATGTACAAATAAGAGATCAAACTGTCGTAATTAATATTTTTATTTTATTTTATTTTATTTAAATATACGGGTACAAGACCCATTACAAAATTTCTCTCTGGGAGAATAATAGTAACAATAGGTATCTATAAAATAAATATTATAATGTTAATTATAATAAACTTAAATTAAACGATAAAATATCAATTGTATAACAGTAGTATGAACAGTGTAAAGTTAAATTACTAATTTTACAGTACTGCAAGTACCTATATGACAATAATTTGGTTAATTTAAATTGATACAACTTTGTTTTAAGTAGAGTAATAAATATTCCTGATTCTATTTATGAAAATATTGGTATCTTGAATTTGTCTTAAACTATCATCAAGATGGTTCCACTTGTCTTTGATTCTAAACGATGAGCTGTGTTTTATTGTGTTTGACTTGGTGATTGAGTTTTCTAGGATGTAATTAGATCTTAGAGTATAATTACATGGTTTTAGAGTAAATACTGATGATTGAGAGAATTCTAGTATATTATTATGGATGTTGTTGTGAGCAAAGAGTAAGTCCTGGTAGTCATGCAGTGCCTTAATTTTTGGAAGGTTAAATTTCTTAGCAATATGTGAATAATCATGTGAATACGGATGCATCGGGGTTTTTGCTTTATAAGCGATGAATCTAAGAATTTTGTGTTGGACAGACTCAAGCCTATTAATTGCATTTGAATAAGTGGGCGACCAAATAACAAGAGGCATAAAGTAAGAGTGGCAATACTAATGTTTTATATAGATGTACAATATTCCAAGGGTTTTTGAAGGATTTAGTGGCAAACTTTATGAACCCTAGTTTTCTTGATGCTTTAGTGATTGTTTGATCAATATGGTCTTCAAAGGTAAATTTATTATTGTAAATAACACCAAGATCTCTTACTATTGTCTGTCTTGCAATCGGATCATTTGTGATAGTATAATCAAAGTGGATATAAGTGTTAGATAAATTGAAAGATATAACGTTACATTTTGATAAGTTAAAGGGAAGGTGGTTTTCAATAGACCAGGTGTAAAGAGCGTTAATGTCAGATTGGAGTAGTGAGCAATCGTATGGACTATTTATGGATCTGTATATTTTTAGATCATCTGCAAATAGGAGAATGTATGAGTGTTTTAATACTGTGGTTATATCGTTGATAAAAATAATAAATAAGATGGGACCTAGGTGGCTACCTTGTGGGACACCTGATGTTGCAATGTACGGTTCAGATAGTGTATGATTTATTCTCACTCTATATTGTCTGTTAGTAATGTATGATTGTATCCAATTAATTAAATTTGAATTTAATGATAATTTTCTTAATTTGTCTATGAGAATGGAGTGATCAATGCTGTCGAATGCCTTAGAAAAATCTATATAGGCTGCATCTACTTGGTTGGATGAATTTTGATTGAGAGTAGATGATATGAAATCGTTGAAAATAATAAGGTTTGTTAGAATAGATCTTTTTGGCATAAATCCGTGTTGTTCTTTGACAATATTGTGTATGATTAGATTACTGATTTTTTGAGACATAATGTCATCAAAGATTTTGGAAATAGGTGGAATGAGAGATATAGGACGGTAATTTGAAATGTTGTTTTTAGAACCTTGTTTATGAATAGGTAAAACATTCGATATTTTCCATGAATCCGGAAAAATCCCTGTAGATAGAGATTGATTAAACAGTGATGTTAGAAAGTTAGTGAGACATGAGCAGCTTTTTAAAAGAACTGCAGGTACACCATCTATACCGTCATCGAAGTTTGATTTTAGATCCTTAATTGCTGTTTGAACTTCTATAGTCGTGATTTCTGGTAGTGTTGAGTTATGATCGTTGATGGATTCAATGGGGTTATGTTCGTGGATTTGGTATACTGATTTAAAAAATGAGGCAAAAAGGTTAGTGGTTTCGTCCAGATTTTCAGCTGTGTGATCGTTAAAATACATATTAATTGGTAATGTTTGAGGTTTGGTGAGGGAGCTTAGATAGTTCCAAAATACCTTGGAGTTCTGTTTAACATGCTTCTCAACCGACTCATTGAATTCATCTTTGCACAATTTGGATAATCTCACACAGCAAGCACGTAATCTTTTAAATTCAATATAGTGGTTATGGTCTCTTGTTATTTTCCATTTTTTGTGCATTGTCTTCTTTTTAACTATAAGAAATTTTAATTCATGTGTGAACCAACGGGGAAAATTACTATGGTATAATGGAATCTTTTGTACGTTTTTGCTAATTATATCATGAAGGGTGGTATATAAAAATTTACTATTGTCGTTGATGTCAAAATTGTTGATATTTCTTGAGGATAAGGCTGCATTTAATTTATTATTTATAGTGGTAAAATCTGCTTGTTTGAAGTTGTAGTAATATTGAGTAATTGCAGGGGTGATGTCCGAGTTAAGGTTGAGTCCAAAGAAACATGGTGGATGTGGTGGGTCGATGTTTACTAGATAGTCAGGAGTGCTAATAACTTCAAAGCTCATTGACGTGAAGAATAGATCAAGTGTGTAGTTAGTATGAGGGTTTATAGGATAGACTTGAGATAGACCAAATTGTGAAAATGATTCTTTTAAAATTTTGGCAGATTGAGTTAGTGTACTGTTGAGATAACCAATTTTTGTAAAATCCAGAGTATGCTTCTTGAACCAGTTGATGTTGGGGAGGTTATAATCACCAAATAGGCATAGATTATAGTCTGGGTATTGAGTGTTAATATCTTCAACGATGCTTGTGTGCTCAAGATAAATTTTGCAATCAGTTTGAACATGCTGAGGAATATAGATTGTGCCAAAGATGAGTTTTTGATGGTTATAGTTTAACTTTATGAAAATATGTTCGCATGATGATTCTTGTGTGTTACAGATACTGGCTTTAAGGTAGGATTTGGTAGCTATCAGAACTCCACCAGCTCTTGATTTATTGCTGTTATGTGGACCTCTATCATTTCTAAACAGTATGTAGCCAGGGAGGGAGAGCATGGAGTCTGAGAGGTTAGGTTGAAGCCAAGTTTCTGTAATAACTATTACATCTGGTGAGGGTGATGCTGTATAGATATTGTTTTGAAATTGTTCAATCTTGTTAACCAAACTGCGAGCGTTTTGGTAGTACACAACTAGCTGGTGCTTTGATTTGACTTCCCGGTAGGATCTTGGTTTTTTGAAGCTTTAACTATCTTAGGAATGGAGTTCATGTAGGTGATACGCCATTCAAAATCTAGGTTACCATTTTTGAGGTTAAGGTCATTACATTTGACTTTTAAGTTTCTAAGATGAGTTCTCTGTGAGCTTGTAAGATCAGATGTAATTTTCACCTGACTAAATTCCTCATTAGACTTTATATTTTTTATAGATTTGAATATTTTCCTTACCTCATCAGAGTCTTTTAGTGAGATCAGTAGTGGACGGGATTTGTTTACTTCAAATTTTCCAAGTCTTTTAGAGTACAAACCATTAGAAGAGATAGTAGGATCCAGTGAGTTAAGCAACTTGGTGATAATGTTGGTATTATAAACTGTAAGATCTTTGAAAAATGTCTTTTTATCAGTATCATTCTTAGGTGTGTCCTTATTTAATTTTGGCAGGTTGTAGATTATAATATTTCTTGCCCTTCTTTGTCTTTCAAGCTGTTCAGAGATAATTAAATTAGTGTTTTGTGAAAGTTCTTTCTTATATGACATATTTTTTAGTGTATTTTCAATGTTGGAAACTCTACCTTTTAGGTTATGTATGTCAACTTTATTGTTTTCAATTCTCTTGTTAAAATCAATCAAATGTTGGTTTAGTTTATCTATCTTGCCTCCGAGAATTTTATATAATTCAAAATTTGATAAGTCACCCTCTGTGTTGTTATTTAGTGTTGTGTTTGTGTATTCCATGTTGTTATTATTGTTGAGGTGCTGTAGGTCTTCAAGGTGGCTTTGATGGAGAACGTCGTCACATGTTGTAAAGTGCTGGACCTGGGGGTTCGGAGATCCACAGCACAGCTGGAAAGTTCCATCGTCGTTGGGGTGACTTCTTGAGACGCACCCTGGGTGGTAAGCAGCTCCACATCCAGTGCAGTAAGAAGCGCGTGATAATGTTTGTTGCGTCATAGGGGGACGATCAGGTGGACAGCGATTGCAATATATTTGTGTGGATGATGGCTGGGACGTCTCAAAATAATCAGGATTATTACCTTGAGAGGTCCTGGACCATCTTCTGTTTTGTGTAATCCTTTGTGTTGAGTTGCCACCACCACGACTCCCTCCTCGTGGCATTTTGTAGGTTATGTGGACGTTATGTACGATGAATAAGTGATTAGTGTGTTTATTGTTGTGTTTTTATGAATTTAATAATTTTGAGGTGTTATTGTTATGATAGAACCCTATTACTCTATTTAAAAAACAATTCAACTTGTTGTAATAAGCTTAGATTTATGAGCGAGTTGAAAACACTGTTCACTGCGCTATGGCGCCCGTTATATTCTGATATATAATTGAAATAAAATATAATTGAAAAAAAAATTCTACTTCTATTATGTTTTCACAAAGTTGTAAAATTTATCGTAAAAGAAGTTTTTAAGATATATTTTGCTAATTTACCAGTTTTCATCAAATTAATTCAAATATTAAAGCTACATATAACTTTTGTTGACACTGTGCGATTACATAGCTTACAAGAATTGAAAATGCGTAAAATCGATCTAAACTCCACCGACCGCCAAGCATGGCAAAACGGCATGAATTTTTGTATTTCAATAAAAAAAAATTTTTCGCCCCTCTAACCGCAAAATCGAAACTTCACCCCTTGTTTTCGGTTAGAATTGCGAAAAATTAAATTCATCCCTTAGACGAGAGTGGTTCTTTAGCCACTTCGGGTCGCACATCTCTTGGGTGGCCAAATCGAACCCTCTCGTCTGCGGGAGAAAAATATTATTTTTTCAGATTTTTTTTTTTTCAAATTCCGTTTAACAGACTTTAATGTTACTAAAAATTTGAACAATTAAATTTTTTTCTAATAAAAAGATGAAAAAACCAGAAAAGAAAAAAAGAAACGATACTTGAAAATAAGTTGTTACAGGTGAATCTCTCTTATTCGGACAAAACGATCTTCGATCTTCCACTTCCATGATACAGCTGTTTAAAGTTATCAAAAAACACAAAAAACGCGTTTTTTACGATTTTCACACGCATTTTTGAACGGTTTCGACCTTTTTTTTCTCTCAAAAATATGTGGAATCTTCTCTTCATATGTTTCCAAACAAGCTCCTATAGTAATTGTAGTGTGGATTTGGAGTTTTAGTTGATTCCAAAGCATACACTTTTGACACATTTTATGTGCTAAACTAGTGTTTTTTTAACAATATACACGCTACATTTAACTTTTTCATTCATTATAGATGTTTTGAAATTATTTTTTGACTAAAAAATATTCAAATTCCAGCCAAAATTAGGTCACCTGCTTTGAAAAAATTGATACTCAACGAAATATTGATCTCAATATCAAAATGATATACTACTTTTATTCAGTTTTTTAGTTTTTTGATTCGTTAAAAATCTATGTTCAAATATTGTAAATAATATACAACTTGTTCATTTATTTTTTTCTATTTTTGAAATTACAAATAATTGATCATAGTTTATCAATTATTCTGATAAAACAATCATGGATTACTTTTGCTTACTCTGAAAAAAATGAGTCCAAATTAAAAATGTTATTTTTTGAATTCTATGAAGCATGCAACAATCTACCAATCTACATTCTACTTATAATTATGTCCACTTATGAAAAAGAGAATGAGAGATTCGATTAGAGAGTCGAGTCGATATATCGAATCGAAACTTGATTTTTGATTCTTGGAGCAAGAGCGCCGCCTTAAAAGCCTCTCAAAAGTGTGAACCAGCTGGGTGAGTAACGAAATTTCAATTTTTAATAGCCAAATATGCGGACAAGCTTACAACCCCATAACTCTAGTCGTAGTGAATAACAAATAATTAACTTTAGTAAAAATAATTAATTTTTTTTAATAAACAAATAAGCCAATAAGTTACAACCCCATAATTTTGGGCATGGCTGAAAAAATGTTAATATTTTTAATAAACCAATAAGGCGACAAGCTACAACCCCATAACTTTGGGCATGGCTAAAAAAAATGTTAATATTTTTAATAAACAAATAAGGCGATGAGCTACAACCTCATAACCTTGGGCATGGCTAAAAAAAATGTTAATATTTTTAATAAACCAACAAGGCGATAAGCTACAACCCCATGACGGTTGGCGTTGCGAATGAAAAATAATTAATTTTTTTAATAAACAAATAAGCCAATGAGCCACAACCCCATAACATTGGGCGTAGTGAATGAAAAATAATTAATTTTTTTAATAAACAAATAAGCCAATGAGCCACAACCCCATAACATTGGGCGTAGTGAATGAAAAATAATTAATTTTTTTAATAAACAAATGAGCCGATGAGCTTCAATCCCATAACACTGGGCAGAGTGAATGAAAAATAATTAAATTTTCTAATAAACAAATAAGCCGATGAGCTACAACCCCATGACGGTTGGCGTTGCGAATGAAAAATAATTAATTTTTTTAATAAACAAATAAGCCAATGAGCCACAACCCCATAACATTGGGCGTAGTGAATGAAAAATAATTAATTTTTTTAATAAACAAATGAGCCGATGAGCTTCAATCCCATAACACTGGGCAGAGTGAATGAAAAATAATTAAATTTTCTAATAAACAAATAAGCCGATGAGCTACAACCCCATGACGGTTGGCGTTGCGAATGAAAAATAATTAATTTTTTTAATAAACAAATAAGCCAATAAGCCACAACCCCATAACATTGGGCGTAGTGAATGAAAAATAATTAATTTTTTTAATAAACAAATGAGCCGATGAGCTTCAATCCCATAACACTGGGCAGAGTGAATGAAAAATAATTAAATTTTCTAATAAACAAATAAGCCGATGAGCTACAACCCCATAACCTTGGGCATGGCTGAAAAAAATGTTAATATTTTTAATAAACCAACAAGGCGATAAGCTACAACCCCATGACGGTTGGCGTTGCGAATGAAAAATAATTAATTTTTTTAATAAACAAATAAGCCGATGAGCCACAACCCCATAACATTGGGCGTAGTGAATGAAAAATAATTAATTTTTTTAATAAACAAATGAGCCGATGAGCTACAACCCCATAACATTGGGCGCAGCGAATATAAAATATGTGAATATTTAAATAAACAACTAAGCAAACAAGTTTACCACCCCATAACCTTGGACATGGATAAAAAAAAATTTTGAGCCATGCCCAATGTTATGGGGTTGCAGCTAATCGGCTTATTTGTTTATTAAAAAATTTAATTATTTCTCATTCACTCCGCCCAGTGTTATGGGGTTGTAGCTCATCGCCTCATTTGTTTATTAAAAATATTAACATTTTTTTTAGCCATGCCCAAGGTTATGAGGTTGTAGCTCATCGCCTTATTTGTTTATTAAAAATATTAACATTTTTTTTAGCCATGCCCAAACTTATGGGGTTGTAGCTTATTGGCTTATTTGTTTATTGAAAAATTAGTTATTTTTACTAAAGTTAATTATTTGTTATTCACTACGACTAGAGTTATGGGGTTGTAAGCTTGTCCGCATATTTGGCTATTAAAAATTTAAATTTCGTTACTCACTTTATTAATTGAAAAAAAAAAAAAAAAAAAAAATCACATCAGGCATGCTTGAAGATTTCAAATTTGGCGCGTCCAGCTGGTTCACACTTTTGAGAGGCTTTTAAGGCGGCGCTCTTGCTCAAAGAATCAAAGATCAAGTTTCGATTCGATATATCGACTCGACTTTCTAATCGAATCTCTCATTCTCTTTTTCATAAGTGGACATAATTATAAGTAGAATGTAGATTGGTAGATTGTTGCATGCTTCATAGAATTCAAAAAATAACATTTTTAATTTGAACTCATTTTTTTCAGAGTAAGCAAAAGTAATCCATGATTGGTTTATCAGAATAATTGATAAACTATGATCAATTATTTGTAATTTCAAAAATAGAAAAAAATAAATAAACAAGTTGTATATTATTTACAATATTTGAACATAGATTTTTAACGAATCAAAAAACTAAAAAACTGAATAAAAGTAGTATATCATTTTGATATTGAGATCAATATTTCGTTGAGTATCAATTTTTTCAAAGCAGGTGACCTTATTTTGGCTAGAATTTGAATAGTTTTTAGTCAAAAAATAATTTCAAAACATCTATGATGAATGAAAAAGTTAAATGTAGCGTGTATATTGTTAAAAAAACACTAGTTTAGCACATAAAATGTGTCAAAAGTGTATGCTTTGGAATCAACTAAAACCCCAAATCCGCACTACAATTACTAAAGGTGCTTGTTTGGAAACATATGAAGAGAAGATTCCACATATTTTTGAGAGAAAAAAAAAGGTCGAAACCGTTCAAAAATGTGTGTGAAAATCGTAAAAAACGCGTTTTTTGTGTTTTTTGACAACTTTAAACAGCTGTATCATGGAAGTGGAAGATCGTACAGGGTCCCGGTTGGTCGCAAAATTTTTGTTTTTTCATAAAAAAAATTTAATAATTTTTTAATATGCACAAAAATTTAGCCTAGAAAAAGCTACGGTCGTTTGAAGATACCTGCAAATGAGCAAAAATAGCAATATCTGTGTAGGACTGTATTATTATAAAAATAACTAAACTATGTTGTCAAAATATTTTTACAAAAAATAACTTATTTTGAACAAAATTTTGCCGCAAACTAGAGGTTTCTATCTCATTTTGATCAAAAGTTAGAATTTTTCGAAAAATACCTTAAAATTGCTTAAAACAGCTTAAAAATAGGCCATTTTTCAATCTTTGAAAAAATCTAGCACCAAGCAGAAATAAGATAGAGACCTCTAGTTTGTGGCAAAAGTCTTCTATTAAATAGTACTTTTGCCAAAAAAAATTGCAATAAAATCGGTGAACCTCGTGCGGACGGTTTTTTAAAAAAGTATTATTTTGACCCATATATATCCCTACTATTTATAAAGGAAAGTCGAATTTCTTTGTACGCGCCCACCGAGAAAACTACTGGACCGATTTGGCTGAAATTTTGCAGGATGATTCTGTAGGGTCTGTAGATGGTTTGAGTACAAGTTCTAATACAAAAAATTAATTCGTTCGTTAATAAATAAACAATAAAAATTTTCGTCGTGTTGGCATTTCTTCGAGGTCCGCGCTCCGAAATGACTACCTGCGTACGTTGCTCACTTTACCTGCGGCTGCTAAGCAGACGTCGAGATCCATGCTCCGAAACAAAAACAGAGTTCACTGGAGTTAGCAAACTTATTGCCAGTGTAAAAACTGTTTAGACACGGCATCTCTGATTTAGCTGAAAATTTGGGAAAAGTTAGTGTTTGGTGTATGTATGAAAGAGGTAGAATTAATTTTTCGAAACTCCAAAAATTTTCAAAATGGCGGCCACTTAAAATTTTGACTTTTGAAAAAAAGCCTATTTTTGAAAATTCTGTAACTTCCGTAGGTTTTAACGTATTGAGATGAAATTTTATGGGCAGTTGCAAAAAAATATGAACTTTTTGAAAAATTATTTAAATAAATAAATTACAACAATTTACTCATGAAATTTTGTTTTTTTTTTTTCAACCCTTATTTTGGACCCCGGGGACAGTTTTTATTTTTAAAAAATTTTTTTTTCTTAAAAGTACATTTGATAATGAATATTTTGCGACCTTAAAAACTCTGGAGCGACATTTTGTTTCTGAGTTATGATTTTTTGAAGTTGACGCCGTCCGTCTGGACCGGTCGCGCGTGACCAAGTCGCCGCGTGCGATATGGTGACTTAGAATACTATTTGTATTTTATTTTTATTTTTTTTTTTCTATGAATCCACATTATTAATAATTGTTTAGGACATGTACTTTTAAACAGAATGTTTTTATGTTAACGTTTGGGAGAGTTCTATTTTTTTTATTTAGTTAGTTCTAACTATCGAACGAAGCCAAACCATTTATTTCTTTTTACTTTTAACTTTCTTTTTTTCTTTTTTCTCGACTACAAAAACTTGACTTACTCCTGATTTTGAAACAACTTTGCAATTAATTTTTATTTCATCTATTCACGGAGAGAAAAAATACAGAAATTTACTGTGTTAAGCTAACACGTAAATTTTCTGCGAGCGCCACACATAAAAATCGTGTGTTAGCTTTACGCAGAAAAAATCTTAAGCGGCACTGTAGCGGAACCAATCAGGTGCGACCGGAGTGATTTTGATTGGCTCCAATACAGTGCGCTTAAGATTTTTTCTGCGTAAAGCTAACACACGATTTTTATGTGTGGCGCTCGCAGAAAATTTACGTGCTTTAGCAGCACACAAGTTTCTCGTGTCCTCCACAGTAAATTTCTGTATTTTTTCTCTCCGTGTTGGAATAAAAGAATGAAATTTTCTAGATCCAGTCAAGGTTTGGGCCTTTTCAAATCGTTGTTTCAAAAATTCAGTGTGCTCTTCATACTCAGCAGTCGTACTGTAAATAAAAGTAATATTCGGCATTGCTTGATCAGCCCATTGATATAAAGACAGTGGGGTTATTGGGTTGTCAATTGATTGTCCAGCGTTCTTTGCAGACTAGGTATGCTGGCTAATCTTTTTACAGTGCCACCTACTCCGTCACAAGGGCTCTTCCCGTGACTGGTGGCAAAAAAATTCCACTCAGCTTGAACGCCAAAATCTTTCTGATGGTGACAAAGATTAATAAAATTCGATTTATTCTTATACTAAGAAGCAGCACCGTCAGAAAAATATATATTTTTGATCACATTGGGATGTTTTTTTTTCATTTGCTTAATAAGCTTTTTTATAAACAAATTAACTGCAACCACATCATGTTGCAAACATTCAGAAATTACCACATAAGACTCGTGTAATAATTCATCACCCTTTTTGTAATAAACAACAAATGGATGAATGGTCATTTGAGTATTATTCCAGTGGTAACTCTGTATAGCATCCTGAATAAGACACGTAAAATTTTCAGCGAAATAGCCCAAAATAAGAAACTCACCTGGCTTTAAATTTTTTTTAGTCTCTTCTGCATACTGACTTTGTGATTTTGCAATAAAATCGCGAGTCCTAAGAATTAATGGTTCTTCTAAAAATTTACTTATGAATACATCAACCTCATCTGTAAGAGTCTCCAAGTTAGAGCGATCTGTATTTGTCCATTTTTTATAAGTAATGTTATCAATGTAGTTTTTATCAAATAATGTTTCTAATGTAGCTTTGATATTGTCTACTCCAGGACACTTCTTACATTCTCCTAAATGGCAAGAAAAAGTAGGATTCTCACAAATTATTTTGAGCAAAATTGTTTTGTATTCGCCTAAATAGCTTACAGTTTCATCACTTTTTGTTAATTCTTTCAGTCGTGCTCCTGTAATCATCAGTTTAAAATTTTGATGTGTTTTACATACACAAACAGAATGAGTTCTTTTCCCGCCAACTGGGATGCACTCATCAGGTTTGAGCTCACAAAATTTGGATACACCGACTTTGCAGTCAGGATGAACCTTTTTGAATTCTGTGTACAGCTCTTTCAAATCAGCCAATAAGAGTCGTCTTTGTAAATGTATTCTACCATTTTCTGTTGTAACTGATTTTGAATCGCTTTTACCTGGCATCATCCTACTGTACTCATCATTATAGTAGAATTTTTTAACAAGCTCATCTACTTCAGAGCTAAGTTTTTTTCCTGGTCTTGGATTGGGCGTAGTGCAAATACCTTCTTTCTCATGAAGTTTTTTAGCTGTGCGAGCCATGTGTAAAGTAACAGAGAAGCGTGAGTGCAATTTTTGAGCGCTCCAATTTTTTGGAGCCAAGGTTAGAAATTTAATTTTTTCGGATGATTTACTAGTGCTATCGATTTTTTCTTTTATTTCTTCAATTAAAATTTCTAAATCGTTTTCTTTCAAAATTTCAGTACCAAACAGTTTTTCTAAATTTAAATTTATAGCACCTTTTATTTCTTCAATTTTAAAAAATTTACTTTTATTAGATTTTTGGTCATCAGCTGAAATCGGTTTCAATCCTAAAAATTCGATGAATTCGTTAGTTTTTGATAATAATTGTTCATAAATATATTTTTCTTCAAAAACATTATTAGCATCTTCTTTAAAGTCATCAACTTCAATGTCAGAGTTAGAATCAGAATAATTATCTTGATTTGGAGTAGGATCCATCATCTCGATATCATTTTCTTGATTATTGGAATTATTATTCAGATTGGGATCAAAAGAAGGATTGGTTTTAATTGTATTCAACTGAATCCTACAAGAATCGTAAACTAGAATATTTCTATACATAGAATAATATTTTTATACATAAAAGCAATAAAATTTTTTTTTTTTAAACAAAATTTTATAGGTAATTAAGAAGTATAAAAGTTTGATAGAATTATTTTCAGACAATTTAAATTTTATACCAAGATTTAATAAAACAGTCTAAACCATTAAAAACTAAGTGACATATACACCAATAAGCAACATATAAGAGTATACAACCTAAAAAATAATAGATACCTTTGGCATGCTGCATGTGTTGTTGGTGGTTTCACTACTAAAGAACTGAGTATTCTGGGTTCATTCAATGGATATTTATGCAATGTTGGCTCAATTGCACTTTGTGTTGCCAGATGATCCCTGTAAATAGTAAAAATTATTTTTTACTCTATTTTTATATTTTATGACTGATACGTAAATTCATTTTTAAATTAATATATAATAAGTTAGGCTATTCATCATGTTGCGGATTTACTGCTTCATTAATTTTATTTTTATTTGCCGGATTAAAAGCTGGTAGGGGAGGGTTGCCAGATAAATTGAGTAGACCATTAATTAAGTTTATTTGAATTTTATTTTCTAAGAATATATTATTATTTACAAAAAAAAGGTTCAAGTTTAATAACTTTTATTAAATCTCTTAATAATTAATCAACAAGTATGAAATTTAAGTAGTTAATGTGTATTGACAGATTAATAAGTTTGATGTTGATAACATAAGCTCATTACTATAAAATAGAATAAGACAAATCATCAAAGTATAAAATAATTGAATTATAAATTATGGAGAATCACTATTGAGCCAGGTCCATTTGAAATGTAAAATGAGATAAAATAAATCAGTGTAGTATACTTTAGAGAACTATCCAGAAGGTTAAGTTGAATTTCATGAATTAATGCAAATGAGCTGAGAATGAGCTTGAGAGAGAGAGAATGATAACTGATTAAAGAGAGAAACTGAGATATGAGAATATGTTGAACGGAGAATTGCCAGCATTAATTTTCGTGTAAAGAAACTTAACTAATTTGAGAAATCGCCTGGTCAAAACTCTTGGCGAATTTGATTATATTAATTCAAACCATAAATACGAGTTTTGCTTGAGTACAGTTGAGGTAAACAAAGCAACAGAGAATGGCCTTGACAAGAGTAAAAAAGAAAATGGCTGCGTGTAAGACAGCACAAAGAAAAGAGAGAGAGAGCAAGAGAATGCACAGTAATTTTATTGATTTTCTGGCTGTGAGAAGGGCAATGTAAAAGCACCGGTAAATTATTGTTACCGGTTCTGAGCGAAATACCTGAAGATGCCACGCCGTGAAAGCTCTCCTTGCTGAGCAATTAACCCAAGAATTGAATTGAGCCGAGCCGTTTGAGTTAATTGAAGATCAAATGTCTTCCGAGTTGAGCCAACACTAAGTAGATGATTCGTCGAGTTGACTGTACTGATGAGATGACTACGTTGAGGATGATGAGAAAGAGTCACGAGAAAGAACCAAGAGAAACCAGAGAAGTTTCACAAAATGGCGAGTGAAACCGTCTATTCACGAGCGTTGTCTTGAAGAGAGAGAGAGGCCCGAGCGTAACACTCAAGTCATAAGTAAATGTAAACACCGATATTGATTTGAACTTAAATTATGAGAGTTTTCTTATTTACATTAAAAGGTGTGAGCGTTGGTCGAGTAGCAGCAGAGAGTGGCCTTGAAAATAGAGAGAGATAACCCGATAGAGAGAGATAGAGAGAAAGAGAGAGAGAGAGAGAAAATGGCCGAAATGGCTACGTGCTTGTGCACATTGAGATAGACGAAATCAGCACAGAGTCGTAAATTCTGTGCTAGAGAAACTGAAAAGTGAGAAGGGGCAAGGAAATGACTGTTCCTTGCACCTGAATACCTGGAGATGTTCGATGAGTGAGGATTGTCCTTGAACCAGACAAATTCTCCGTGGACCACCGGTGAAGAGTAGCTGGTACACGTGGTAATGGGGCGGCTCCGAGGTTGTTGATGATCACAGAATTACTGTCTGTGATCGTCCGGATGAGCTGGTGCACGGTGAAAAGGCAGGTTCCGGGACTACCTGGTGAAAAAGGTGATGAGAAGAGCCGTTGAGAAGAACCGTGAAAAAGCCGGGAGAATTCTCTGCTGCACACACACACACACACACTTGAGCACCAAAACCAGAAGCCAGCACGCGAGGCCTGTGGCAGCAGCAACGGCGACAGCGGTACTGCCCAGCACTAAGGCGCGCGGGAGTGAGAATTGGGACTAAAGTCCCCGCCTAGACTTATAGATGGAGCCATGTAGTCTATCAATTTAAAGTTGAGCGAATGAGCCGAAATATTTACGAGCGAATAGTGGTCCACTCCGTAACACATCAAGATTCAAATATAACAAATTAAAATTTCCAATGAAATACCTTATTTGATTTGATTTTCCTGATTTTTCATATTTATTTTCATCTCGTGCCAAAGTTTTTTCAAGTGAAAGCGATGCATGCTTCAGTCCACCCTCCGTAGCTGCAGAGCTACATAAATAATAACTCATCAAAATTAAAATAATTCATCAAGAATATAATTAAAAAAAAAAAACTGTACGGTATCCAAATTTCATACCATTCAATGATAATGTTCGATACAATGTTTAATACATACCAACTGTTAGTTTTATTTGTTTCTACTGGCAATTGTGCACTATGTTGTACAGTCAATTTTTGTGCATTGATTGGATTAGACATCAACAAGGCTGTGTCCAGTTCGTCTACTGCATCTCCATCCCTGTTTTGATAGTAAAGAAAATTGTTGTTACAATATTATGTTGTTGATATAATTAAAAATTTTTGTTACATGAAATCAAGAAATAAATACCTATTTCGTGTTGAACTACTTTCAACAGATGCAACAGCTCCTGTACTGTCAAGAATTCTCAACAATCCCTGTTGTGTATTATCTGATCGAACATGCAAAGGTTGTCTTGTATCATTCTTCCAGAAGAGATGTAATGTAGGAACGGCATCTTTTGAAAGAACTCGAGAATGTTTTGGAAAAAAACAACCAAAATACTCTGGACGTTTTTTTAAAAAGTATTGTTCTTCAAAATGAATTGAACAAACTGACACGACTGAAAATTAAAATGCAAACAGATACTCAAACACTATTCTATTAAGAATAAAAGTAGTGAAACAAAAATACTAATATGGCACTGACCTTTTTTATTTATATCAACACTTTGACCACAGGCCTCAATCCATTTTGCTACTAATTCGTCATTTTTCGGAAAACTACATAACCTAACCTTTGCATTGCGAGTTTCTTTACGCCCCGAACGATGCTTGCATCCTTTTACGCTGCATTGAACCATCCTTAGAGGTTTTAAGTGATAATACTTATCTAATTATCAAATCAATAAAACACCAACACATTATCTATACAGAATTTCTCAATTAAAAATAAATTTAATTCACAAAATACCGCAACTAAACAAGCACAAAATCAGCAGATTACCTGGAGTTTAAAATTAAATATAGCTGACGGTCTGTACACCCCCCACCCTACATGTGCAGACGTGAACGAAAACTGGTTCTCCTTATGTCCACACCTTTTAACTTTATTTCACCATGATACGCACTCTCTATCTCCCTTCCATCTTCCTTTTTTTTAATTACTCCTTGTTACCTTCAGGTCTACCCATTACAGGTTCAGATAGAGCTAAAAGTCATGTTTTCAGGAATTTTGTAGACTTAGGTGCACCGGATCGATAAAACTTATCGGTGAAGACTTGCCCAGGAAGTTTGGTTATAAATTAATGTTTTGCAAATAAACTCATGTGCCCGAAGGGTGGTAGACGTCGATCCGGTAGACCCGGGGTTCACAAGGTTAAAAAACTTATTTGCGACGGCTTCTCCAGGAAGTTTGATTGAAAATAAATGTACTGCAATTAAACATACGTATCCAAGGCGGTGTCGACGTTGACCCGGTAAACCCGGGTGCACCAGCTTACGATTTCTCATATTACTCATCTACAATAGAATAAAAATGAAAAAAGTCACCAAGATGCGGCTTGCCATGGCCAGTGGCCAATAAACTTGAATCCGAGTTGAAATTACTTTTTGCTGATAACTTATTCTTTATTAAACATTTCATTTCACTAGTTACAAATAAAAAAACAAATATAAACTCAATTTGAGACTACTCCTTGCAGCTAAAACGCACGAAAAGTAAGTTAAATTTTTTTCATGAAACATATGTCACAATCTATTCTTTCTTTGATACACTCTTAGTCCGAAGATGAAACGTATAATCAAGAGGCGGAGCTTTCATACGTTAAAATGAGTATTGGCCCTGAAAAGGGCCGGGGGTTGAAATGATAGATGTATAAATATGTGGGCTTGGCCCTGGAAGGACCGGGGGTGTCTTGATCGGGAGCTACGAAAAGAAGGTAGCGTGCACCAGGTAGGGTGCTTGTCGTTTGGTTCGGTGGGTGGGCACTAGAAAGTCCAAGTGTCCTACGTCGTCGCCTTGGTTAGGTAGGGTCAGGCTCCCGAGAGCGGAGCTCGGCAAACCTCAAGAGGAGTGCTTGGTTCCGCTGTCGGAGCTTGAAGGGCGTAGTTCAGAGCGGCGCGCTCCTTAACTAGCGTCGGCTACGAGGTGTAAGAGTGGGGGGGGGGGGTATAGGCCGTGCCTGCAGTATAGCTGGCTCAAGCCGGGGACTCATGAGAGTTCTACGAGAGAAGGTGGTGCCCGCTCGAAGAGCTAACATCAACTGGCCTAGAGCGATCGACGCGCTCTGCTTATATAGGCTTGGCGGCTGTCGGCTCGAGCGTGGTGGGGGAAGCACACGCTGTGCGCGAGTGCTTTCGCGCTTGGGTGTAATACTTACTTTAACATATGTCACAATCTATTCGTTATTTTAATGGTTCCCATTAAAATTTGGTTAAGTTTTATAAAATAAACTCAGAGTAATCAAATTTTAAAGAAAAATATTCCCTGAAATTCATTTGTTCATAACTTTTACAAGAATTATATATATTTTTTAAATATTTGAGGTAGTTAAATAAACCTACAATATCCTGTAAAAAATAGTACGAGAATTCATAACTTGATTTTTAGTGTCCCACTTCAAGAATTTTGGCTAACAACTGAAATTTTCAAGAGCTAATTGAGGAGCCCGGTGCAAGAACCGCCTTAGCGCTCGGCCGGCTGCTGCCTACCAGCCGAAGATTGCCAAAGCTCGATTTTGAGTGAATTTTTTAATTATCTCAAACTCAAAATTAAAAAATAGCACTCGATGTAGAATTTGATCGCGCACCTTTTTTACACTTAAAGTCATAAGAGATTTTTTTTCCTTTTTAAGTTAAAAATCAAAAACCACATTTTTTTGCTAATCTCAAAAATGAAAAAAATTTATGTTTACCTCACGATATCTTGGGAACCGGTGAATATTTTTGAACGGGGTTTGGACGAAACTTTTCTTCAGCTCTTTCCGCTTCTGATAGACCAATTCAAAAGTCTGAAAAAAAATTAAGGTCCGACACAAGATTTTTTGAAAAAAAAAAAGTTGGCTATTCGTAACGACCAACTTTGGATTAAAAAAGTGTGCGAGGAACTTTCAAGCTGGTAAAACTTGACCCTAGCATATTGTTCCTCAATTATCGAAGAAGTTTTTTGGAAAATTTCAGACCAAAATATGCATTAGGAAAGAAATGACAATGGTTTTTTTTATTTATGTACGCTCGCAAGGCCGGCCGGAAGCGTGCAGCCGCGCGGGGGATACACAGCAGCAGCGAGCGTCTTCTGCTACGCCTCGGTCCTAGCTTTTGTTGATACTTTAAAACAATATTTTTGTTATCTTCGAAGAATAACTAAAAAATTTTATGAATAAATTATTAATTCTTTATTTATTTTTACCACAAGCACTAACAAGTGCTTAAACAAAAACTGTTTCATTTATTTATATGTTTACTACAATTACTAAAATTATTAATCTTTATTACATTGAGGATTGAGAATACGAAAAAAGCGTCACAAAGGCGTAGCAGAAGACGCTCGCTGCTGTGTATCCCCCGCGCGGCTGCACGCATCCTGCCGGCCTTGCGAGCGTATATAAATAAAAAAACCATTGTCATTTCTTTCCTAATGCATATTTTGGTCTGAAACTTTCCAAAAAACTTCTTCGATAATTGAGGAACAATATGCTAGGGTCAAGTTTCACCAGCTTGGAAGTTCCTCGCACACTTTTTTAATCCGAAGTTGGTCGTTACGAAGAGCCAACTTTTTTTTTTTCAAAAAATCGTATGTCGGACCCAAATTATTTTTAAGACTTTTGAATCAGAACGTCTATCAGAAGCGGAAAGAGTTGAAAAAAAGTTTCGTCGAAACCCCGTTCAAAAATATTCACCGGTTCCCAAGATATCGTGAGGTAAACATAAATTTTTTTCATTTTTGAGATTAGCAAAAAAATGTGGTTTTTGATTTTTAACTTAAAAAGGAAAAAAATCACTTATGACTTTAAATGTAAAAAAGGTGCGCGATCACATTCTACATCGAGTGCTATTTTTTAATTTTGAGTTTGAGATAATTAAAAAATTCACTCAAAATCGAGCTTCGGCAATCTTCGGCTGGACTAGGCAGCAGCCGGCCGAGCGCTAAGGCGGTTCTTGCACCGGGCTCTTCAATTATCTTCAAGATATTAAATATAAAAAAAAATTTTCTCCATAATTATCAGCAGCTGCCAGATTGAATGTTTCAATTTTGCAGTTACTAGGCAGCTCCATCAGCTGTTTTTTTTTGTCTGTGTGATTATATTTAATTTTTTAATAATTTATAATGTCAATAATTACAACATTATTTTGTAATGTGCATAAAAAATTTTGAATCATGCAAACATATGGGAAATATAAGTAATCGACACATTTTTAATGCTGTTTTTTACTGCTTCTCTATTTTGCGTTTTCCTCTTCATCTTCGTTACCAACATCATCCTTTTCTTCATTTTCAAATTTACTCTTTTCAAAACTACTTAAGACTAAATTTCAAGAGAGACTGTTGGACACTCAAAACTCTTCATGTAGAGTTTACTTTTTGCACCGCCTATTTTATAGTAAGCAGATAGCACTTTTTTCTAAATTTTCTATCCTTGTTGAAATGTAAACATACAGCTCATAGCGAGTGACGTAAGCTAGTGTGTGAGTGTGTGGGCTCGATCGTGGAGCGCGCGCGAGGCGAGACCAGTCGTTCGTCTGCGTTCGTCCACTTTACTAGGTGTAGTGGCCGCAGTAAGATAAAATGAGCTAGCGACACATGTAATATGTAGTCAGCATAAATTTACGTAAAGTATTAAGTTGTTGCTATCAAGATAAGAATAATTGTAAGACCAAACTAAATCTTTATATTCATTGATAAAATTACTTTATTCGGTCACCAAACAATTATCGGTGCTTTATTCGTGCTGTTTTCTGACCAAATAACGGAAAATATTTGGTCTGTTTTCCGATATTTGGTCTGTTTTGCAGTCGCCACCTATTGGATCGTCAAAAAACTTACTCAAAGATGAAAACGACCAAAGTACCTGGCTTTGAGGTTAGAACGCGGCAACACAGTTTATGACTGAACTTGCTGCCATTTGTTCAGAAAACAACACTCATAAAGCACCTAAAATTGATTGGAGCCCGAATAAGCATATATTTGAACATGTTCGATCGTGGGAGTCACATACGAGCGTGTATTCCTAGATAATACTGCTTGCTGGGAATGGCGCGCGCTACGCGCCAATGCACTTTTTTCCAAAAATTCATTAAGTAAATTGACTTTTCACTTAAATTACGTTCATTTAAAATACGTTCCTAAAATTTTTTTTATAACTACTCAAAATAAGCATTTGTAAACTACCCATTTGATACTTTGGGTAGTCTTAAAAAAAGGTCTGTGACAAAATCTACCTCAAAATTAAAAATTTTAATGTGTAAGAAAGATTTTATTTTTTTGTAATAATTCTCACTGTCAGTTTCAATAATTAAAATGTTCAGAATATTAAAATCTTTTTAAAATTTAAGTAATTTAATTAGTGATAGTTTTTGCAGTAAAAATAAATTAAAAATTTTTACTTGAAGATAAGAAATAGATGTATTAAAATTGTCAACAATTTATGAGCTTTTGCTTAAAATTTAAAATTATTATCATTCATTATTATTTTTTAATATTTATAGTAATTTTTTTCAAAGAAGATGATAGATACCACTTATTTATAAAAGTGCGCTTGATTTAAAATACTTTTTTTCAGCTAAAATAATATACTTTTGAACATCACTGTACGCATGTTTATCCGACTTTTTAGTCCGCAGCATATAAATTGAAAAATTTATACGTTGTTAAAATTAATTTGTATTTCAATATTTTACATGTTTTAATGATTATTAGCATCCTCCATGTTAAAAGAAATTGGATTGGAAACGACCTCCGGGGACAAAAACCAATTAACAACACTTAAAAGTGAGTCATTAATTTATTAAAATTGGTGTAACGTTTCTTCCGTCGATATGCGGATCTTTTCAGGCACTGTTTGAAGTAAAATTATTAGTTAACGAAGAATAATTATTTACATATAAGTTATTCGATTACAAAAATTTTATAAGATTTACAAACCTATTGCAAGAGTCAAAGGTATACAATTTTATTTTTATAATTTAGAACCGAAAGAATAATGTTCTTCGATAACGTCAGAATGAGAAGTGAGAGGAAAAGGAATATTGGAGATAAGGTTTACAAATGAGGAGGTTAATGAGTTAAATGTAAACAAAGTGTACGGAGAAGTGGGTCAAAACATAAGAGCAATTAATTCAGAATAGAGAGTCATAAGCTCTACTGAGAAATTTTCTTTTCTCTTGTTGATAGTATTCTTACTCTGTTGAATATGTAAAATTTCAGAAATTAGTCGTTTTCGGCATGTTGGTTCTCTATCCATTATTTTCGTATTTGAAAAATCGAAAGTATGTTTTTGAAGATCAGAGTGTAGACTAACTACTGAATTATTGCTCTTTTTCTTTTTGTGTTTTGCCCAGCGTACGTTTGGTTTGCCCCACGTATGTGGCTGGTCATTCTTTGCAATTAAATTTGTAAACGACATTCGTTACATCTGCGGAGCTTAAATTTCAAAAAACTCTGCAACGAAGCGATTAAAATCTACGAAGAACTATAAGAGGCGTTGGATGGAAAAACGACTTAAGTCGACTTAGGTCATTTTTCTGGAAATTGCTTCATTGGATTCAACAGACCCAAATTAGTCAGGTTACAACTTAAAAGCAATGTAAATAACACAAATTATACCGTAAATCATGAAGAGTTGGGGGGGGGGGGGAACCCTGGAGGGCAAAAAAAAAGCAAATTTTTCATGATTTTTCTCGAGCAAACGGCAAAAGTTATTTAATTTATTAATAAAGTTTAGAATAAAGTAACATCTGAACTACTTTCTGTAATTTTTTTGAATAAAATTATTAAAAAACAAGTCGATACCAGTGCTTTTTCGGAGACGCCTTCGCTCGACGATTTTTTCCCGTGGCGAACGCCATTTTGTCCAGAAACATCTGAAATAAAAATTTCAGGAAGATTCTGTTAGAAGATTGAAACTAATGTTTTTCCTGGTAATAACACGAGGTTTTTTTTTTTTTTACTTTTTGACGATTTGGCAAGCGACATTTTTAGTCGAAAAAACGACCTTTGACTTCAAACAGCCGCCGAATCGTCAAAAAGTGAAAAAAAAAAATCCTCGTGTTATTACCAGGAAAAACTTATCTTGTAACAGAATCTTCCTGAAATTTTTGTTTCAGATGTTTATGGACAAAATGGCGTTTACCACGGGAAAAAACCGTCGAGCGAAGGCGTCTCCGAAAAAGCACTGGCATCGGCTTGTTTTTTAATATTTTTATTCAAAAAAATTACAGAAAGTAGTTCAAATGTTACTTTATTATGTACACCATTAATAAATTAAATAACTTTTGCCGTTTGCTCGAGAAAAATCATGAAAAATTTGCTTTTTTTTTGCCCTCCAGGGTTCCCCCCCCCCCCAGTAAAATGCAGCAAGAAAGTCGCGCGCGCTCAGCACTCGCTCACTGCTGATGATCAGCTGAGGGAGTATCAACTTGGCGCGCTCGTGGGTATTTACGCTTGCTGCGATCATTTAACTTCTTGTTAGTTAAAACTTTTGTGATAATGGTTCAAACAACTACTGAGACTTCTTCTAGTTCAAACATTAGTGTCGAAGGACAGAATAAACGCTTGAGACGTGATAAATGGGTGAAAAATATAAGAAAAAAAAACGCACGCCAGGTAAAGGTTATGTTAAGGCCATCACAGGAACTCGCGTGATGCGAGAATTCGTGCGCGTCACGCACTTGTCTTAACCTAACTTTACAGCCAAACTGCGCGATGCGAGATGCGCGAATTCTCGCATCGCGCAGAGTTCCTGTGATGGCCTTTACCAAAAAGAATGAAATAGAAATTCCACCAAAAATATTTGTTTTTGTGAATAATTGTTCTTCAGTAAAATGTTATGAAAAATTTGATTATGAAGAATGAAAAGGATTATTTAGAGATTTTTATGAAACCGAAGAAAAACAAGATCTGGATGATCTTTTAATGGGCTGCACCAATAAAGTTGAGATAAAAACTCCTCGTAGAAACGTGGAAACTAAAGGCAGAAATTATTTTTGGGAATATTCTGTTAATCGAAATGGAAAAAAAAAAGAATTTGTATTACAAAAATTGTTGCAAGTTTCTGATGGAAGAATGAAAACTATTCATCGTTTAAAAAAAAAAAAGGTTTGTTATCAATTTTAAAATCATACAATTAATACACTTTTTTTTTTTTTTTTTATTAATCATGAAATTAATTTTAAAATATACTTTTTTAAATAAGTAAATTCATTTTAAGAAATTTATTTGCGATTGAAAATCGCGGAATTCATCCTACTCCAAAAAAAAATTTCAAGTGACATTTAGACAATGATTAAGGATGATTGGGCGAGTATACCTTCTAAAAAATCACACTACAGTTATAATAAAATGCAAAAAAAGTTATTTTGATCATCCTGATTTAAACGTTAAAGTACTTCACAGTCTATTTAAAGATAATTACAAAGAAAGAACTGGTCATGAGTTACAAATGAAGTTTAATACTTACTACAAATTTTTTCGAAACTGCAACGAGTACTCTTTCAGATCCCTAAAGACGGACGTATGCGATTTCTTTAGAAAATGTGAAGTCAAGTTAAAAGTTAATCCAGATGATGAGTGCAAAGAAGCGTACTTCTACTATTTGAAAAAAGTTGAAGAATATTTTAAACTTAAAAAAAAATTTTTCCTCCTCCCGGCACGAAAGTACGTCCTCCGCTGACGCGTTTTAGGCTGGGAGGTGCTACTTTTACTGACTGTCTTGTAGATCCTGCGCTCTGCTTGGCTGCTCGACTTGATACTGCCGGTCGAGACTCGAGCTGCCGCTGTCTCCGTGAGTAGTGGACAACGTGTTGGATCTAACCTCAAAAACGTCAGCGTAATCGTAAAAACGAAGTTTATTGGATTTAATTATTCCAATATGGTTAATGTTTAAACAACAAAAGTAAAAATGGGTAAAGTTTTTGATGATGGAATTTTACTTTGAGAGGGAGATGCACTTGCAAATTTTGACAAACGTTGTCGGTTAAAAATCTTTAGATTAATATCGACGGGTGATACGAAAAAGGGCACTTCAGAAAAATTAGCAAAGTAAAAATTAACAACATGGGCCAGCCACGTAAAAAATAACACGAGCGATTTCATCATTATTTAATAAAACAAGTTATCAAAATAATGAAAAAATCGTTCGTGTTATTTTTTACGCGGCTCGCCTACATTGTTAATTTTTACCCGTCGATATCTACTTGTACATCACTCAAAAAAGTGTGAAGATGATAATTCGGAATTTAAGCTGAGAGAAAGATTCTTTTTGTTTACTTCAATAGCATAAGTAAAAAAATAATGATTTTGTGGTGTGTGTGAAGCGTGTTTGTTAACTATAGTATTCATATCAGCACCTGCTGCTGACTAAAAAGTTCATCCGTGATTTGTTATGTTGGTCGTATCGGCCGGTGGTGTATGTGTGTGTGTGTGTGTGTGTGTGTGTAAAGCAGTGTCTTTTTTTGAGTATGCATATCAGCACTTAATCTTACTAAAAAGTTCATCCATGATTTGTTAATTATGTTTTGTTGCGCTGGCCGCTGCTGTCCAGTTTTTACTCGACTTCGTCTCGTCAAAACAAAAGCTAGCGGCCAGCGCAGTCTCTCTCTCTCTCTCTCTCTCTCTCTCGTGATCGCACTGATTAAAATTCCCTCTTCGTCTTGCCTGAATGATTTTCGTCCCATCTCCCTGCTCAGTTTCATGTCGAAGATTCTTGAGAGGCTTGTCCATAACCAGATTTCTACTTTTGTTGAATCGCAGGGTTTGATGGACGATTATCAGGCAGGTTTCAGGGCGGGACATAGTACACAGACGGCACTGCTTAAACTCACGGACGACATTCGAATCGTAATGGACAGGAGACAAATGACTGCGCTACTACTTTTTGATTTTAGTAAAGCCTTCGATTCGGTCTCGCACGTAACATTGCTCAGGAAGCTGCAATCTCTGGGTTTTTCGCATGGGGTTTTGAGGTGGGGTGCTTCTTATCTGACTGGCCGCTCGCAGGTGGTAAGAGCGGAGGACGGCACTTTTACTTCTTTCCGTCCCCTTAATAAGGGTGTGCCTCAGGGCTCGGTGCTGGGTCCTCTGCTCTTCCTTCTGTTCATCGTTGATATTGCTTATGGCCTTGGCCCTGGTGTCTGCTATGTGGTTTATGCGGATGATTTGCAGATTTACGTGCGGGGCCGACTTGAGGACATGCATGCCATGATGGGAAGACTGAACCGGGGTGCTGAGCACGTCGCTGACTGGGCTGCCGCCAATCAGCTGGTACTGAATGCTAGTAAGACCAAGGCAATGGTTTTTGGGACTCCGTCGTATGTCAATAGCTTTAATGAATTGGGTATTCATGACCTGCAGTTTGGCGGCTGTCCCGTTTGTCCCCTCAGCGCGTAGTCTGGGGGTGGTGCTGGACTCTAAGCTGAGCTGGAAGGACCATGTTCGTTATGTTTCTCGGAGAGCCAATTCTCTTTTGTACCGTCTTAACCACTTCAGACGCAGCACCACCTTTCAACTGCGCAAGCACCTTATACAGACCCTGCTCTTTCCTATAATTGACTATTGTTCACTCGTGTACTGTAATATCTCGGGTGAGCAGGATCTCGTATTACAGCGCTTGCTCAATCGTGGGATCAGGTACATCTTTGGGATCAGGAAGAGCGATCATGTCACACCTTATAGACGTGAGCTCGGCTGGCTTCGGGTGGCGGGCCGCAGAGATTATTTTGCTGCCTGTCTGCTCTACAGGATTCTTCATATGGGTACTCCGCCATATTTGGCGAATTTTTTTAGTGAGAAGCTCAGCTCGCATACTTTGAGAATGGCGAACCCGCATGCGCATGATGTGTTGATTGTTCCCTCTTTCCGCACGGAGTCTCTGAAACGCTCCTTTCATGTGCTAGCTGCCTACTCCTGGAATTCACTACCCCCTCATATTCGCCAATCGTCATCCCTTCCCATTTTCAAACACCTCATCAAATCACACATCTTTACTACTGAGGGAGAAGATTAAGCTCTGTACGCTGAGTATAGACTGTAGTTAGACTACTTACCTGTTACAATATTGTTTGAGATTACATATTTTTATTTTTATTTTTATTTTTATTTTTTTATTTTATTTTTATTATTATTTTTTCTTATTTTCTTTTGTTTACTTTATTTATAACTTATTTATTGATTTACTATATAATGTGAATACAGACAGACTGATCTCCTGCAATTAATTGTGATAAATAGTGATGAATTATGATTTGTTTACTATGCTACCTTTTGATGTAATACTAATGTATACCAACATATTCACTCTACTACTATTATTATTGTTATTTTCAACTTAAATTATTTTTATAATATTGTTCTTATTTTCTTTAAATTATTTTTAGAATATTGTTCTTATTTTTTTATACTTTATTTTATTCTCTCATTTGTTATATTATTCTGATGTAAATACTTATTTGTTAATCTATGTATTTTGTACAACATAATGTACAATCAATAAACACATCAAAATCAAAAAATCAAATCTCTCTCGTCCGTAGTCTCGCGGGCTCTCGGGCAAACCTGATGTGTGTAGTGGCCGCGTGGAGCGCTAGTATTAATAGCAGCAAAAGTAGTACGGTGGGTTGCAGCGTGGCAGGGTTTTTTTTTTACAGTTGCATATTTTCGTGATTATTATTAATTTTGGACGTACTTTCGGGACGAGAAGAGGAAAAATAGTATACTTCATACGGCAGGGATGTTGGATGCCCGTCCCTGTCTAGTGAAGTAATATACTATATTCCTTCAAGTAAAAACCATTCCGAAACATTTGACAGAAAAATTTATGAAGATACTCTAGTTTGGAGTTTGATTAAGCTCAGAAATTAAGTCTCTCAAAACTTAATATATATTCCCACGATTACATAAGAATTCTCAATCTATAAGTTTTTAATATCCACTTTTATAATGACAGTGACAGCAAAATGTACACTTTTTTGGAAAGTGATGGGAAAAAAGACTCCAACTCTGTTACAAGCTTTTTAGAAGCTTTTATTAAAAAGAAATTTTCTGAAAATCCTAATTACAAAAAGGTTCTATTATTTTCTGACTCAGCTGGTGGACAAAACAAAAATTTAAATATTGTTAAATTTTGCACTTGGCTGGCTCAGACTTATAGTATTGAAGTTACTCAAATATTTCCAGTTCGGGGTCATAGTTACTGCCAATGTGACCGTAACTTCGGCTTATATGGAGCAATTTTAAAAAGATAACCGGTAATTGAAACGCCATCAGAATATTTAAATGTAATAAAGTCAGAGATAATTAATCCCAAGCCTTTTGAAGCTGAGTTATGTGATAATTTACTGAAAGATTAGACAAAAGCTCTAAGCGCTGTTTACAAAAAAAAACCCCAAACTTAAGAAAACCAACTTTTCAATTCAAAAACACGTTAAAATAAGATAAACAGTCAAGTTTTTACGCATTTTCAATATGATGATAAGTACATTCGTTTCGAGAATACAAGTTTGGGAGGTGTGACTCTTGATCTCCGACCAGCTTGAAAACCTGGGCTTACTGAGGAAAAAAAAAGGATTTGCTGTTTTTTGTTCAATTTTTAGAAGAACAAAATAAGAATTAGTTGTTGTCCATAGTAAATCGTCAGGGTAAACTTGAATCTAATGAAAATTTATCTGAAGGAGAGTCTGAAAACGAATGAATTTTTTATTTCATAATTATTTCTATGATACTAAATCTATTATTAATAGAAAAATTGTTGATTGCTTAAATTTGTGTTGAAAAAAGAAAAAGCTTATGTATTCTATATTGTATGCATTAAAAATCTCTGATAAAAATGTTACACTCTCAAATTAGCAAAAGATTCTTTCAAAAAACTCGTTTGATAGAAAAACGACCCAAGTGATAATGTTTATATTTAAGGATTTGAGTAAATCACTCTTTGAGGGGCACATTTTTCCAGGCATTTTAAAAATAATCTATGAGGGGTTACATATGTTTTTGTGGTCGCTGATTACGAATCTGAAGTCAGAATTTCAAAATTTTGATTATAAGGCCCAAAACCCTGCAGGGCCCTTATAGTACTTGGCCCTACAATTAGAATTTCTGAATTCTGACTTTAGATTCGTAATCAGCGACCCAAAAATCCTCCATAGACCAAATTTGGTCTGACAAACATCAAAATTGAAGAGAGGGTTGAATTTTATTCAAAAATTTACTAATTTTTCACAGTAAATTGTTTATAAAAAAGTCAATAAATGATTTTTTGCAATTTTAAATATAAGGACTCTATTGTAGAGGTTTCTGTGAATTATACAACCTAATAATCGAACATGTTACTCAAAATTTTTTGGTTTGCTTGATGTAAAACGAAGCCCGAGCTTTTTCTAAAGCTGTAGCCGAGCAGGGCGTTTTTTGGGCTTATCAGTAACTACCTTGTACAGTAACAGCTACTTTACACCTCCGGCCCGCGACTGGCACCGGTTTGAAGTAAGAACTTGACTGCTCGGCGTAAAAAAAAAAAAAAAATGAAAAAAACTTGGTTTGCTTGATGTAAAACTAAGCCCGAGCTTTTTCGAAGGCTGTAACTGCGCAGGGCGTTTTTTGGGTTTACTAGTAACTACCCTGTACAGTGTTAGCAACTTTGCACTCCCTACGCTTGAGTGGCGCCGGGTAAAAGAAGAAAGTGCTGGTCGCGAGCAGGGCGTGTAAAGTTGCTGTGACTGAATAGGGTAGTAATTAGTGAGCTCGAAAAGGGCCCTGTTTACAGACAGAAAACCAAGTCATTTTCTACTTTTTTTTTAAGCCAAACCGTCAATTTATAACTTCGTAGCAGTCGCGAGCTGGGGTTGTAAGGTTGCTGTTTCTGAACAGGGTAGTAACTAGTGAGCTTGAAAAGGTCCCTACACAATCACGGCCAACGAAAAAGTTCGGGCTTCGTTTTACGGCAAGAAAACCAAGTCAATTCCTACTTTTTACTCACGCTAAACTGTAAATTTCTCACTTCGAAACGGTGCTGGTAGCGAACAGGGTGTTTACAGTTGCTGTAACAAAACAAAGGAGTAATTTGTGAGCTCAAAAAGGGCCCAGTGCAGTGGCTTTTTTTCTAGGTCACGCGGTTGATATTGATCTTTTGGTTTCGGTCATTGAAATGGTTTATTACCGAATTAGTATGTTTAATTTTTATCTATGATATAATTTTCCAACAAATATTTTAAAACTTTATGCAATAGTATTAAAAAAAAAAAAAAAATTTGGGTGCCACTATAATGTTATCTACCCCTGAAGGGGATAACTTTAAACAACAAAAAATTTTTTTAACTAAATTGTACTATTGAATAGTGATATTTTATTATAGTAATATAATTTTTTCAGTAATAATTTTTTTTTGTGGCAAACAAACGATTATAATCTTTCGATCGATTTTTTTCGAAACTATATTTTTTGCGTTTTTTCATTCGTCGCCTCATATAAAGATGTTTTGAGGTGAGCAAGACAATCGAAACTTACTGATTTGTTTATGAAACCTTTTTAAATTTAAAGATGTACTCGAATATAACTGGTAAATCGAAAGTGTAAAAAATAAACAAAATTTTTCAATCATATTTTCTCTCATTTCAAGGTCTTGGAACCTAACCCCCCTTTTCCCATTAGAGATGGGTCTTGTTATACGCGGTACTTTTCCGGAACCTGACTACCGCGTATAACGAGGGACCCCTGTATTCTCCTAGTAGTTCCTTGATCCACCTGTAACTCAGTACAGTTCTTGATGATACTGCAGCCTTCTGAGAACGGTACCGCTACCCCGCGCTCCGGCCGTGCATCTGTTGAAGTCCCTCTCCTTGCTAGCTCATCTGCCCTTTTGTTTTCCTTGAACCCAGAGTGACCGGGTATCCATGTTATAACTACTTAGTTAGATCTTGCCAGCGAGTTGAGGGTATTCTTTGCCTCCTTAACCAAGCGTGAGATTGTTACCGGATTAACCAAGGCCTCTATGGAGGCTTGGCTACATGTGCAGATGCGTCTTCCACTGACGTTCCCCTGAGAGAGGTTGTTGGCCAACGCGTTTATCGCAGCCATCTCGGGTTGGAACACCGTGTTGAATTCTCTGAGTCCGTAGGATTCCCTAAGACAAGGTCCGTAGATTCCGTAGCCAGTGCCTTCGATGGTCTTGGATCAATCGGTAAACCAGATTTCTCCGTGCCAAAGAATCTGGTTATTGTTCCAATCCTCCCTGTATGCTATCTTCGTTTTGAAACGTTGCCCAAACTGTCTGTTTCCATTCTGTCTTGGGTCGAGTTAAAGACCTCGCCCCTCATCATTCTCTTTTGGATCGTTGCATACCCATCACTGTTTCCTACCCGTTCTCCACTGCAATTCAGTCTGTAGGCTGTTCTGGCCGCTACCAGTTTGATGTCCAAGTCTAAGTTTTCGACATCCAGCAGCATCCTGATAGTGGCTGTGGGCGTGCTTTATTTAAGCCCGTAAATGCCCCTCACGACGACAGCCTGAAGATGGTCCAGCACGCGCCTTGAGGTCTGATTTTCGGTCACTTTCCACCATACCAACGCGGCATAGGTAAGCTTTGGTTTCAGAATCGCCTAGTGTAACCTTAAGGCGCCCTGGGGTTCTAGCCCCCAGAAAGTCCCGATTGCTGACCTACATGAATATGTTCAGGATTTTGCTGCATTGAGTCTGCAGGTGCTGTCCCCACTTTAGTTTCTTATCTAGGTACACACCAAGATATTTCACGCCTTCCGCGTACGGTATTTGTTTCCCGTTGACGGAGACTTTCTTACTAATCTTACATTTGTATTTCTTCGTAAACGTGACTATCTCTCTTTTATCAATGTTGACAGCCAGAGATTAAGCCTCGCACCATCCGCAGATCCTCTCTAACACCCTCTGAATAAGATCTGGTAAAACTTCGGCCCCGATTACGGTTTCCCTCGCATCAAAAGCCTCCTTAATGTAATTGATCACTGAGTGCAATGCAGATTCCGTGCATTTATCACAGGTATATGCATACCGCGCTCGATAAAGGGGACTGTTAATCAGTATATGCTGCCTGATATAACAGTCCAGCAATCTTTCCCGGGTCTTCATTAGGAAAGAGGTCAGACTTATAGGTCTGAAGCCCTTGACCAAGTTATAGCCTCTCCTACTGGGTTACGGTATCAATGAAACCCGCGTTTCCTTTTAGCAAGCTGGCACGTGCCCTGTGGCGATGCAGCCCCTTAGAGTACCTAGTAGAAGTCTAAAGGTCTTGTCACGTCCTTCCTGTAGCATCTTAGCAAAGATGCCATCGGGGCCCGCAGATTTATACGGTTCAAAGGAGTCAATCGCCCATTTCAGCTTTTCCATGGTCACGACTTTAGCAGCCTCTTCTATCAGGATGTGCTGTTGAGTGGTTGGCCAGGCTTTAATGGGCAGTTATTCTCGTAAGCCCTGATCATAGCCTTATAGACCTGGAAAAGGGTTCAGCCTAGCTCAAGATCATTGCCGCATCTACCTTTGACCTGGGCCAAGGCTTCTTCCAGCTCTTCGCTGTATGCGCCCCAATTAGTGTCCTTGGATCGCCTCTTAGGCTCGATCCACGGTCTCGTTATCTCGATTCCGAAAGATATTGTCCTATGGTCCGACATGGATGGTTCGCTGTCCACTCTCTATCCACGTATTCAGTTCTTGATGTTCATTGAGGCCAGCGTGAGGTCCAGAACCTCCCTTCTGCTGACAGTAACGAGGGTCGGTGTGTTCCCCTTGTTGGCAATGTCCATCTGTTTGTCAGTGATAAATTCAAGCAGCTCAGACCCTCTATCATTGATGTTGGTGCTTCCCCACATGGTGGGCATTGGCGTCGCAAACCAATGATCAGATCAAGGTTCTTACGACTGCAGTATTCGATCACCCTCATCATACTCCTTATTGGAGCTTCTTCGTCGTGGGGGAGGTAAATGGACAAGATGACTGCCGTTCTCGTTCTGCCCTCCTTTTCCGCGATCTCTATCCTAACGGTCGCGCAGTCGTGGAAACTCAGCTCCTGTAACAAAATGCCGTTAACCGCCACTACTTCCTGCCTTGTTAGAGGGGCGGCTTATCAACCTGAAAGTTGCCTTGCCGACCCCTGCCAAGAGCTGGAAGTTTTGGCGCTGAAGTATCGCAACCGATAATTCATCTAGATCCAGAATTAGGCATCCGTCAGGAGCCCGATTCAGGATAACCCAGATTGTCGTGTCTACTGACTCATTCTGACTTTGGACCAGTTTGATGAGGTCCTCACCGTTTTTAACCCCCGGTGGGAGCCAGGTGATCGCATTAGTTATCCTAGTCTCCTCTGGTGATACTATCCTCGCCTTCAGGTCTGGTTGCCCCAAGTCGAGTAAGGTGGACTCACTCTCCAGTCAGGTCCTGCTGGCTTCGTCTGCGCAGACGAAGACAATAGTGCCCTTTCTGGGGAACGAGTTCAGAAACCGGAGTACGAGGGCCCCTTCTTCCTCGATAGCAAGTACCTTGCTGACAACTGCTTCTTGCAGTTTCGCGTAGGCAGCGGCAGGCATCTCCTTTCCTAGGTAGTCCTCACAAGTGAGGGCCACTCTGGGAGAGTTTGACGCCGCTGCAGTGTATCTGCCATCCACTTTGAGTCGCTTCAGCAGTCCCTGCTTCTCGGGTATCTCCAGACTTGAGGACTTGAGGAGGACATTCTTTTAGCCAAGCTAGTTGTCGCTGCAAAGACAGAGTCATTGGAGGCGGTACTAGCCCACTTCTCCTCCTGACTCCATCGTTGCTTCGTCCCCCTAGAAAACTTGGGAGGGGGTCTGCCCTCCTCCTTGGCCTTTTGTCGAAGTATTTTCCGTCGCTGCGCTCCACTCATTGGTTTCGGTTTTGCGATCGTCCTTGACTGGCTTTCGGCGACCTTGGGGTTGGAACCCCCAGGATTGTTCGTTTTCGAGTCGATGGACGTCGGTTCAGAGCCTGTTTCCATCGACTCGTTTTGTTTTGTAATTGTTGTCTCAATCTTGGTCCCATGAGTAGGGTGAATATGCGTAGTCCACCCGCCAATGACGGCAAGGCCTCAAACACTCTGGGATTCGGCCCGGTGTCCCGAAGACACCGTTTGAGACACAGCACCCCCTCTGCCACGCATCCCTCGGCACGATTATCTCACACCTTGGGTTGGGCAGGTCACTTCTTGGTCCCCGTGAACCCTCGAGTCAGACCGAGCTGGTAGTCTAAAGGCCCTATCAACCATCCCACTCATGGTAGAGCACGTTTATAGGGATCCCAAACATCCATGAGGAGAGCCCGTTTATGGGGATCCTTTTTCTCACCCTCACTCGTTCTGACGTTCATAACGAGACTCCTCAGATGCCCAGCAGGGCCCGCCAGTGGGCCCGTCGGCTCAGCCCTCGCACCACAACAAGGTCATGTGGCCCTCAGTGAGGGTTGTAATCATATTACTTATATGTAAATAATTATTCTTTGTTAATAATAATTTTACTTCAAACAGTGCTTGAAAAGACTGGATACACGACGGAATAAACGTTGCACCAATTTTAATAAATTAACGACTCACTAATAAGTGTTGTTAATTGGTTTTTCTTTTAAATGTTTTGTTGATTGACTTAACTGTTTGTAAAACATCATTTGGTTATTTATTGCTTTTATTAATTTAAATGAAAATATTTAAAAAAATCAATTTTTTTAAGTACTGTAAATTACGATGGGCAAATAGTATATAAGCAATAAAAAAAATTTTTAATTTTTTTGAATTACTTAATGAGAAATAAATTTATATACTTAGTATTTTTATTATTTCAGAACAGATCCATATTTTACAAGAATTGAAGAGTCACTAAGAAATTTATACTTTAAATTGTCTGTATCAGAAATTATATTGAAACCTCTTCCAAAAGATTCTTCATTTATTATAAATATTGTTTCGAATCGGGTAGGATATGTGCATCTTTCCAAAAATATCAAGTCACGTAACTTTCCTTGGTTTTCAAATGATAAATTAAAACATTTAGAAAATTTTAAAATTGTACCTACCAAAAATCTGGATTTAAATCTTATAGTTTTGCAGTGTTTTATAGTGGAAAACAAAAAGTCTGCAATTGAATAAATATATTTAGGTAATCTATATTTACCATCGATAAATAAACTCAACTATGCTAGGTATAGAAGAAAATACTGCTGGAGCGAAAAGACCTTCTATAACATTATGTAATAAGTGAGTATTTTCTTCAGATTCATGTTCTCAAAGCGTACTATTTATATATTGTATTCATATATGTTAGGCTCATTAGCCTTTTCCTATATTATATAGTAGTTTTATATTAATATCTTACTTTATTAATATCTTACGTTATTAAGAAGTAGTTTTCCTTCTCCCACGCCCCCTCCCATCCTTCCCCCCCCAAAAGTGCTTAACTAACCGTAAGTTGTACCAAAATATGCTTATTTCTCTGAGTTTTAATTTCCTTATAATTTCCTTATCACGCGCCCCCCACGCCCTTTTTTCACATACGTCCCTCATTTTTAAAATTTTTTATGTAATCTTATATATATATATATATATATATATATACTAGGGGCCTGTTATATATATACTACCCCCTTATATATATATACTACCCCCCTGCTCGCTTCGCTCGCCAACTCCCAAAAAAATAAAAATAAAAATAAAAGGAAATATTAAAGAATGCAACATTTTCTCTCTATGTTCTTAAGGCTTGAGACCTTCTTTTTTGATTCTAGGATTTTATAAAAAAAGTAGAGCTTATGTAATGAATAAAAGTTCAAACATGCCAGATTAGGTAAAGTTGTTGAATATAATTTGATTTGAAAAATGAAAAAAAAATTTTCATTAGGGTGAAACTTAAAAAATATATAAAAACGTTAAATAATAAGTTAAAATACTTCTGCAAGCCCTTCAAACATGTTAAATATAAGATTTTTTGACCGTTTTGAGGTACTCCTTCAAGAGGAGCTTTTAAAATTACGACTTCTCTGGGAGAAGCGCCCTTCAAAGAGGTTAAATATAGAGTTTTTTGACAGTTTTAAGGTGGTCGTACAGGAGAAGCATTTAAAATTACGGCTCCTCCGGGAGGAGCTTGGAAAAGGTGCTATATATAAGGTTTTTTGACCGTTTTGAGGGGCTCTTCCGGGAGGAGCTCTTAAAATTACAGCTCCTCCGGGATATATTTACTAGGTCACAAACAAGGATAGGAACAATGGTAGGCATGAGTGTAATTATAGGGGTAGCTAGAAAGTTACATAGATAGAAACAAAAATAAGAACAAGGGTAGGCACGAGATTACGTGCAGGAGTAACTGCAACTGTAGATATAAACGTAGAACAAAGGTTAGGAACAAAGGTAGGCATAGGAGTTAGGTACAGTGGTAGACTCAAGGTTAGGCAAGAGAGTAGGTACATGGGTAGATACAAGATTGGGCAAGTTGATAGGTATAAAGGTTGGCACAAGATCAGACACAATAGTAGGGAAGATGATAGGTTCAGGGTTGGATGTTAAGTAGAAAAAAAGGTTGCAACAGAGTAACCATAGAAGTACAAGAAGATGTAAAAACAAGAAAAAGTAAATCAGTAGTAACCTAAATAGAAAAAGTGGAAAGTACAAGGATATAAATCAGGGAAGTCACAGGGGTAGGTACAAAAGTGAGCAAAACTAAAGGAACAGTAGTTATGTTACTAGTTATGCCTTAACATAAATTGGAAAAGCATTTTTGAAAGAAATTAAGATGATTTAGCACGATATTTTTGCTCAAATAGATAAAAAAAAAATTTTTTGCGATACTTGTTAAATTAAAGGACGATTTCAGTAGCTATTCATTCCCTTTAGAACTTTTAAAACGACTAGATATCGACTTGCGCGCGTACGCGCGCTTGTTGTTAATAAGATAGTAAAGTAAATAATTAGATACTAATTTGATTATAATAAAAAAAAATTATAGTGTGAATTTGACAACTTTAATGCTGTTTTTATAGAAATGAAATAAATCTTTTTAAAAACATGAAAAACTAAATTGTTTTTATATAAAATCAGTTTTATGAAAATTCGCTAAAAATAATATAATATTAGTCTTTTAAGAGCATATTGATAATTTTTATTTTTTTGATTGATTATTAATTTTAAATATTGGCCAACATGCGCGTGCATACATGCGTGTGTGTGTGTGTGTGTGTGTGTGTGTGTGTGTGTTTAGTCTTTGAAGATAACACTGTAAACCCAATCTGATTACGCTAACAGTTACATAGGGTAAACGTGTTAACAAAAGGGTTAAATGATAAATGGATCGAAGAAAATTATAGATACACTCAAATGATAAGTTTGACAGAAACATCGATTTTTGAAAAATATTTCGTGTCTAATATTATAATTACACTAACTACAATTAATTTACACCGAGTTAAGGAGGTAGTAATGGCAAAGACATTTCCACTTTATTGTTCCTGTCATCGAAGAGCCTTCGTTAATTGATACAGTTGGTTCACTCGCTATTTTTATTTAGTAACGTACCTAAATCTTTAAGGGGCAGTGAAAGTAGATAATTATTTATTCTTTGTTTATTAATTTTTTCCATAACTTATTTATCAATACAAAAAAAAATGAAAAAAAAATTCGGTTCTAGCAAAGTTTCTTGCGCTTGATCAACATAAAATGAATCATTCTGCAAACTTTTGAAATCGAAGTTTTAATTATTTTCGGCTTACCATTGACAGTCATTTTTACAAAACACTGTTTTTCAAGCAAAATTTCGATAAAATACGGCTGACAAGGTTTTTCCAAATGTAATCAAAATTTTTATTTGAAATTTGGCAGAAAGTTCCATTACTTGTATATCTAGTGCAAGTATCTCTTCATTTTCAATAATATTGTTTGGTTTAAAAAAATAATAATAATATAAGAACTAGCAAAATCAGATCAAAGATATTGTGTTAAAGAAGAACTAAAATTACTTAAATATTGGTCTCAAACTTAAACAGTAAACAATATTATTGAAAATGAAGAGATACTTGCTCTAGATATACAAGTAATGGAACTTTCTGCCAAATTTCAAATCAAAATTTTGATTACATTTGAAATAACCTTGTCAGCCGTATTTTACCGAAATTTTGTTTGAAAAACAGTGTTTTGTAAAAATGACAATGGTAAACCGAAAATAATTAAAACTTCGATTTCCAAATTTTGCAGAATGATTCATTTTATGTTGATCAAGCGCAAGAAACTTTGCTGGAACCGAATTTTTTTTTAATTTTTTTTGTATTGATAAATAAGTTATGAAAAAAATTAATAAAGAAAGAATAAAAAATTATCGACTTTCACTGCCCCTTAAGGTTTACATGGCCATAATTCACTCACTACAGCTTATGAAAAGAACAATATCCAAAATGATAAAACTGTTGAAAAAATGAAAAAAACTTACTCTAAAACTCAGGAGAAATCAATAAGACAAAAACTATTTATTGATATAAATTAGATTTATTTGTTTTAGTTGGCATGAAAAGCATAGTTAAATAAATTACTCTGCACATACTCAGTCAACTTTAAGCTTTCTTATATAAAACTTCAGTATAATTATTTTAAGTTAAACGAAAATATATAACTTATTTCATAATGGCAATCATTTAATAAAATTGAAAACTCAATCAATATTTATTCGATTTTTTAATTCATATATCATTTTCAATTCAATATTCATCTCAACTGTCGCAATCAAGTTCAAAAAATTTTTTAATCAACTAAAATACAAAGTATAGACATTTAAACGTTTACTTTATAAACTGTAACAATAGAAATTTAAAATTTTCTTTTTAAAGTATCAATCTGCGCTTTAAAATTTTGTTTTTAAAAAGTGTAAATTGTATGTACAAATTCAAACTTCTTAAGATTTTGCTAATTTGATGCTATAGCACTAATTGAATTTTTTCTAATAAATACTAAGAACCCGTCATACGTCTTTGCTTAAGTACAAAAATTGAAAGTGAGCATCAGAAAAAATAGACACTTCATCAAGAAAATAGAAATTAAGCTGAAGATCATTTTTTATCTTTACACTGAAAAAAAGCAGCATTGATTATTTGAAAGTAGACGTAAATAGAAAAATTATTTTTTTCAAATTTGTATAAAATTAAAATTTTATTTATTTACATCAACTTTTAAAAAAAACTGTTTTAATCGTCGATAATCTATAAATAGCACTATTATAATTTATTTGTGTGGATAAATGAATCCTGAGAATCTGTTTATTTAAAAGGGAGAAACGATTCGATGTCTTTTTGGTGGTGTATGTAATTTTTGTATCGTTGCGTTAAAAAGAGAGGTAGAAATATTAATAACTGATTAAGAACACAAAATAGTAGAGATTATACGCATAAAATATTAAATTAATCAGAAACAGAATAGAGATGATAATGGCTTTCAGAAATAGTTTTCATAAAAATTTCAAGATTTTAAAAATAATTTTTTGATCAAAAATACTAAAGATTAGAATATGTGATAAACATAACGTCGTTTTTTTTTTTTTTTTTTTTTTTTTTTTTATAAAAGTTGTTACGGTGCTTGTCCGGGGAAAAACAACGACGTTAACTCTCGCTGTCGGACCGCTCCGTGAACAATTAAAAATCCTCGAGTCCTCTCTCCTGAGTACTCCTGCTGTCGTCGTTGATACCTGTAAATAATCAAACAGACATGCTTGGGGAGACGCGTACGCGGGCTAGCTGTCAAATGCCGGCAGTGGGCGGGGCTATTCCCCAAGCTAAAATTATAATCAAAATAAATCAAATTTTCCCGAGTTAACAAATATTCTAAATGAGGAAAAGTCGAGCGGAGGAAAAGACTCGGTTTTTAATAACAACTCCGGAAAAACAATTAATTCTAACTCACAATTTATTAACAAAAAAAAATAATAAAAAAAATAATACAAAATCAATAGTCGCGATCCTAGAATTCAAAATCTAAAGTTCGGCCGATCGCGCGAGTGGCCGAACAAAGAGAGTCGAATGTAAACAAAGCAATCTGCCGGGCGACTACGCGCGCCGGCTCGCAAGTTTCTACGTGTGAATTCTGGCAAGAATTCACGCGTAGAACCTTTCGGAAATAAATCCAGATAGGGAGAGAAAAATCGACAAGTTCTCTCCCTTACCGTGACACACTCCTTCACTCTATCTGCACTCGATCGCGGTTACACAAACCTTTACAGGCGCGGGTGGAGATCTTCAAGCGACGGGTGGTCTACGAAAACAGCACACGCTCTTTTACAGCACTCATTCCTCGCGATGTCGTGTTTAACGAAAACCTCAACGCGACTCGCGATTACAGTACTTTTTCTCTCTGACGTTGAAAGAAAAACGAGCGTCCGTGCTAACGTTCTACACACGACTGGCGCGCTTCCGTCCCGTTCTACCCGGTCCGACCTCTAACGGTCGGTCCGTTCCGGAATGGTCCGTCAGCTGCTGAGCGTCAGCTGCTGGCCCACGTCCACACGGATAATCAATATCGATCGTGTGGACGGATGTTTTCACCGACCGTGACAACCTACACACACACTTCACACTCGTTTTGGGGGGGGGGGGGGGGGGGAGGGGCACAAACCTTCACGCCGTGCGGGTGGAGATCTCCGTGGAGCAGGGGTTCCGGGATTTCTAGCTTGCACACCACAAACTCATACACTCGAGTATGTCCCACTCTCAGTGACTTCGCGAGTCGTAATTGATAATAAAATCTCCGCGAGTCGCAATCACAAACTTTCTTTATTTCAACAAAAAAAGAGAACGAGAGAGAGACGGAGTGTCTAGCATAAACTATCGAAGTAGACTGGCGTGCTTACGCCTCGTTCCAGCTGGTCCGACCGCTAACGGTCGGTCCGTTCCGGAATGGTCCGCCAGCAGCTGTTCGTCTGCTGCTGGCCCGCGTCCATACGAAAAATCTCGATCGTGTGGACGAATGTTTTCACCGACCGTGACAACCCCCCCTAGATACAACCTGTCGACGTTGTATCGATAATAACCGACGTGACCTAGCCGAATAAGGATGTCGGAGAAATCAAGGTTGGTGAAAAGAACGATTAACTAGGAAAGTCATTTGACCAATTTTTATTTGACCTTACATAGGAAGTGGCTTGGTCTAACCACTGATTAATTTTAATCTATCACTTCCTCTGTAATCGGAGGAAGTCTTGGTGTTCCCCAATATTCGGACATTTCTTAGGGTCCTCCACGTTTAGCAAGCTATAGATGCGGCAATTGACGCCGAATCTGGCCCGGTAATAGTTCCTGGCCATGCCCTTGCTGGCTTGGCCAGAAGCAAACAGTGCCTTTGATTTGGCCATGACCAGTTGTCTCATGGCTGAGTTCTCGGCCTCCTTGGCCTTTGGCAAGGCTTCCCTGGCTCGGGTCATCTCCTCTTCAGCCTCTCTGGTGGCCTTCTTCTTCCACTCGACTGCTTGGCGATGCTTGTCCAAAGACAGTTGGAGCTCCTCTTGTCGCTCGCTTATCCACGAGGAGTAGTCCTCGCGGACCCAATCTGGCTCTTGGCCCTTGGTCGCCTTATAGGCCTGGAACAGGCGAATGGCCTCCTGCTCCGCCTCCAGCTGGTCGTCCAGCTGCTGGCACACGACGTCCAAGGTCTCGCATACCTCTTCCCATGATTCGGGAGGGGAGTTTGGCAGCCCGTAGGCTAATCGGGTCTCCGACTGAGTCGAGGCGGAGACTCGTCCAATGGCTTCTGCTTGTGATGACAAGCAGACACCGTACAGCTTTCAAACACAAAGTCAGTCATTTCTATGTGTCCTGTTTTTGCCAGGACCCCAGAAACGTAGAGGAGCTTCTCCATTGTCTGGCGAGGATTTGCCATCATACTCGCCCAGACTCCAAAACCGAAGGGTCCTGAGCCAACTCTTGCGAATGGCATCAGGGGTTGTTCCTGCTCCTCCAATTTCTTCTCTGCCATCTGGAAAATACAAGGAAAGAGGAAAAATGGATCAACAGGACAGAGAAATAGAAACTAACATTTTTGATTCGCCCGGGTTCGACGAGGCGACGGTGTTCCCACACGGATCGTTTCCTTCTTCTTCGATACCCGGGGTCTCCCTCTACTCCGTTCCACGGGAATCGAAGTTACTATCCGAGCCTGATCGTTTACATTCTCGGCTTCGCTCGCGGTTTCTAACCGAGGCACGGACGCTTCAGCTGGAGGCCCGCTGGTCTCCGGCACATTTTCTACAATTACCTGACGCTCGCTAGCGTCAGGATTTTCGCTCACATCCCTCGGCGGTAGACTCTCGTCGCTTGAAGACTCTTCGTTGTCTCGCCTGATGTGCCTCTTCAGTTGTTGGACCGCTACCGGCTCTGGTCGTTTCCGTTTCGCTTTTGGATTGCGTAGGTGTTGGAACCTAACCTTTCCACGACCACGAAAGGACCGGCGTACTTTGCTGCCAGGCTGGCAGTAAAGCCAGCTTTGGACTCCGGAGGGGCCAAAGTGGAAACTCGGTGCACCTGGTGATACTTACGCCTTGGAGATGATTTCCCCAGGAAGTTTGGACTTCAGAAAGGCAAAAGTGGACACTCGGTGCATCTGGTGATACTTACGCCTTGGAGATGATTTCCGCAGGAATTTTGACTCCAAAGAGGCCAGGGTGGGCACCTGGTGCAACTGGTATTAATTACGCCTTGGAGAAGATTTCCCCAGGAAGTTTGGACTTCAGAGGAGTCAGGGTGGACATCTGGTGCACCTGGTAATACTTACGCCTTGGAGACGATTTTCCCAGGGAGTTTGGACTCCGGAGGGGCTAGGGTGGTGTTTCGGTGCACCTAGTGATACTGACGCCTTGGAGATGATACCCTCAGGAAGTTTTGACTCCAAAGAGGCCAGGGTGGGCACCTGGTGCAACTGGTATTAATTACGCCTTGGAAATGATTTCCCCAGAAACTAAGGACTCCGGAGGGGTCAGGGGAGATACCCGGTGCACCTAATGATACTTACGCCTTGGAGATGATTTCCCCGGGAAGTTTTGACTCCAAAGGGGCCAGGGTGGACACCTGGTGCACCTGGTATTAATTACGCCTTGGAGATGATTTCCCCAGGAAGTTTGGACTCCGGAGGAGCCAGGATGGACACTCGGGGCACCTGGTGATACTTACGCCTTGAAGATGATTTCAGGATGTTAGTGTAATACTTCGGACACAAATTGAGTATCATATTTTATTCAACAGGATCATGTAATACTGTACTTTGAAAAAAATGTGGCTGAAAAAGTACTCATTACTTAACGCTGCGGATTAGCGTGGTAAAAAAAACATGATATAAAAGTGTTACTTCCACCTCGTATTTGACACGTTGAAGTACCTATTAGATATTCCTTTACGATTTCTTTTCTGTTTAAAATTATACATATTATTGAATTACTTTAGCTTTTTCATCTAGATAAATTATAAATAAAACTTTTTAACATTGACTTATTTTTTCTATTGTAGTGGCATCTACTTGATGAAGATTAATAAACATTTTTAAAAATTATTAAATAAATAAAGTCAAACTCAATATATGGAGTCGAAAAATCTTCACTTTATTATTTTTATATTCACTTTTTATTTTCAAGACTGAAACGATCGCCGTCTGAAGAAGAAACAGTGTTGTCGAAACGGCCGTAACTTATAATAAATTTTTATTAAAGTGAAGATTTTTCGACTCCATATATTGAGTTTGATTTTATTTATTTAATAATTTTTGAAAACATTTACTTATTTATTTATTTACTAATTACTTAAAATGAATAAAAAAAAGTAGCCTCGATTAATACTTATCTAACCAAATTAGAGTTTCCATATTTTAAACTTAAAGCAATAATTACATTTTACACATAATTCTTATAAAGTCTTTTAAAGAAATAAATAATATAAATTAAATAATATTAATTATTTGCATTGCAGAGTTTTCGGTGCGCGCGTCGCAAGCTTGACCGCTTAACACTCACTCATGGTCCTTACAAATATAAACCCTAGCCCAAAATTTGTCACAAATTAAGTAACAGTGGATATGTTTTCAATGACAAAAATGTTTTTAAATCTCTTTATTAATCATTTTTATCTGATGAAATAAAAGTGTAAATGATCTTTGCTAACAATCTGTTGATATGCGGGGGCGAAAAAATATTTCTTGTCACACCACCCGCTTATCAAATGGCTGTAAGTTTTTAAGCTTATTCAAGTCTCAAGTTTTTTTATTCTTGGGTGGTGTGTAGAGAAATATTTACTCAACACCTTACATAATCGGATTAGTAGCAAAAATCATTTCAACTTCTATTTCTGCAGATTAAATTCACAAATAAAGTGATTAATCGACGTTTTAGTCAACTATTTCCACTGTTACTTTATTCTTTTCTGATTTTCGGCTACACTGAAAAAAGGATTCGAAATCCGATTGCAAACTTAGGACATAACCTGCATTTTTTAGTTATTCGTGATCGGGTTACGAACTGAGTTCACAATCGGATTGCGAACTCTTTCAAAGACCGTTCCTTAAAGTGCAGAAAGACCTTAGCACTTGAGATTGGCGCAGGTAGCACATCTCAATTTTTAAAAATGCTGTCATTTTTAACATTTGAGAAATATTGCCTTGTAAATTTCCAGAAAGCTTTATAAAAACCTATCAAAAAACTTTCTTCGAAGTTTATTCAACTATTAATTTATATGCTTACCTTTTTAATCCAAAGTTATAGGTTAGAAACAATTGGTTTTTATTTTTAAAAAGTTTATTGCACAACTCTGAAACACTGAATTGAATAAACTTGAAGCGAGAAAGTTTTTCGTTAGGCTTTTATGAACCTTTCTGGAAATTCAAAAAGCGAAATATCTCATCGGTAAAGAAAGACTGCATTTTTTTAAAATCAGGATTCGCTACCTGTGCAAATCTCGAAAAAAATGAATTTAAAAAGAGCTCTAGGTTGAATAAATTTATATTTAACGTTAGGGACGAAGCAATAGCTATCCTAACTACAGCTAACGATGGTATCAGCACGTGCCGATATCAGTTTGATCTTTGAGGTCAGAAAAACTGACGCCTTGCCAGGGACCCTTCTTATATATTATTTATGAATTTTCATAGAATTTAAAAAAAGCTCTAGGTTGAGTAAATTTTACTTTAACGTTAAGGACGAAGCCATAGCTATTATAACTACAGTTCACGATGGTAACAGCACGTGCCGATATCAGTTTGATCTTTGATGTCAGAAAAACTGACGCCTTGCCAGGGACCCTTCTTATATGTTATATATGAATTTTCATAGAATTTAAAAAAAGTTCTAGGTTGAATTAATTTTACTTTCACGTAAGAGGCGAGGCTAGAGCTATTCTAACTACAGTCCACGATGGTAACAGCACGTGCCGATATCAGTTTGATTTTTGAGGTCGGAAAAAATGACGCCTTGCCAGGGACCCTTCTAATATGTAATTTATGAATTTCCATAGAATTTAATAAGTGTTCTAGGTTGAATTAATTTTACTTTTAAGTAAGAGACGAGGCCAGAGCTATTCTAACAACAGTTCACGATGGTAACAGCACGTGCTGATATCTGTTTGGTCTTTGAGGTTGGAAAAACTGACGCCTTGCCAGGGACCCTTCTAATATGTCATTTATGAATTTTCATGAAACTTTAAAAAATTTCTAGGTGGAATAAATTTTACTTTGAGGTCAAGAATAAAGCCAGAGCTATGCTCACTACAAATCACAATGGTCACAGCACGTGCCAATTTCAGTTTGATCTTTGAGGTCGGAAAAACTGACGCCTTCCCAGAGACCCTTCTAGAATGTCATTTATGAATTTTCATGAAATTTAAAAAAAATTCTAGGTGGAATAAATTTTACTTTGAGGTTAAGAACAAGGCCAGAGCTATTCTCACTACAAATCACAATGGTAACAGCACGTGCCAATATCAATTTGCTCTTTGAGGTCAGCAAAACTGACGCCTTGCTAGAGACCTCTCTAATGTGTTTTTATGAATTATCATGAAATTTTAAAAAATGTCTAGGTGGAATAATTTTTTACTTTAAGCTCAAGAACGAAGCCAGAGCTATTCTAACCACAGTTCATAATGATAACAGCACGTGCCAATGTAAGTTTGCTCTTTGACGACAGAAAAACGGACGCCTTGCTAGGGACCTCTCTAATTGTACTCTAAGCTTCGTTCTTAAGCGTAAAGTGAAATTTATTCCACCTAGAAATTTTTTAAAATTTCATGATAGTTCATGAGAAACACATTAGAGAGGTCCCTAGCAAGGCGTCAGTTATTCTGTCCTCAAAGAGCAAACTTACATTGGCACGTGCTGTTACCATTATGAACTGTGGTTAGAATTGTCTGGCTTCGTTCTTAAGCTTAAAGTAAAATTTATTCCACCTAGAAATTTTTTAAAATTTCATGATAATTCATGAGAAACACATTAGAGAGGTCCCTAGCAAGGCGTCAGTTTTTCTGACCTCAAAGAGCAAACTAATATTGGCACGTGCTGTTACCATTGTGTTTTGTAGTGAGAATAGCTCTGGCTTTGTTCTTAACCTCAAAGTAAAATTTATTCCACCTAGAAATTTTTTCAAATTTCATGCGAATTCATAAATGACATATTAAAAGGGTCCCTGGCATGGCGTCAGTTTTTCCAACCTCAAAGATCAAACAGATATCAGCACGTGCTGTTACCATCGTGAACTGTAGTTAGAATAGCTCTGGCTTCGCGCCTAACGTAAAAGTAAATACAATTTCACCTAGAATTTTTATCAAAGTTCATGAAAATTCATAAAAAACATATTTAAGGGGTCCGCATCAAGGCGTTGGTGTTTCCGATCTAAAAGATCAAACTGATATCGGCCCGTGCTGTTACCATTATGAACTGTGGTTAGAATTGTCTGGCTTCATTTTTAAGCGTAAAGTAAAATTTATTCCACCTAGAGATTTTTTAAAATTTCATGGTAGTTCATGAGAAACACATTAGAGAGGTCCCTAGCAAGGCGCAAGTTTTTCTGTCCTCAAAGAGCAAACTTACATTGGCACGTGCTGTTACCATTATGAACTGTAGTTAGAATTGTCTGGCTTCGTTCTTAAGCTTAAAGTAAAATTTATTCCACCTAGAAATTTTTTAAAATTTCATGATAATTCATGAGAAACACATTAGAGAGGTCCCTAGCAAGGCGTCAGTTTTTCTGTCCTCAAAGAGCAAACTTACATTGGCACGTGCTGTTACCATTATGAAGTGTGGTTAGAATAGCTCTGGCTTCGATCTTAAGCTTAAAGTAAAAATTATTCCACCTAGAAATTTTTTAAAATTTCATGATAATTCATAAAAAACACATTAGAGAGGTCCCTAGCAAGGCGTCAGTTTGTCTGACCTCAAAGATCAAACTGATATCGGCACGAGCTGTTACCATCGTGGACTGTAGTTAGAATAGCTCTCGCCTCGCCTCTTACGTGAAAGTAAAATTAATTCAACCGAGAACTTTTTTTAAATTCTATGAAAATTCATAAATTACATATTAGAAGAGTCCCTGGCAAGGCGTCAGTTTTTCTGACCTCAAAGGTCAAACTGATATCGGAACGTGCTGTTACTATCGTGAACTGTAGTTATAATAGCTATGGCTTTGTCCTTAACGTTAAAGTAAAATCTATTCAACCTAGATCTTTTTTTAAATTCTATGAAAATTGATAAATTACTTATAACAAGGGTCCCTGGCAAGGCGTCAGTTTTTCTGACCTCAAAGATCAAACTGATATCGGCACGTGCTGATACCATCGTTAGCTGTAGTTAGGATAGCTATGGCTTCGTCCCTAATATCAAATAAAAATTTATTCAACCTAGAGTTTTTTTTAAATTCTTTTTTTTCAAGATTGGCACAGGTAGCGAATCCTGATTTTAAAAAAATGCAGTCTTTCTTTACCTATGAGATTTTTCACTTTTTAAATTTCCAGAAAGGTTCATAAAAGCCTAACGAAAAACTTATGTTTACTTTTTTAATCCATAGTCATAGGTTAGAGACGGTCGAGATTTTTTTTTTTTTTTTTTTTTTTTTTTAAGTGTTTCAGAGTTGTGCAATAAAGTTTTTAAAAATAAAATTCAATTATTTCTATTCTACAACTTTGGATTAAAAAGGTAAGCATATAAATGAATAGTTGAATAAACTTCGAAGAAAGTTTTTTATTAGGTTTTTATAAAGCTTTCTGGAAATTTACAAGGCAATATTTCTCAAAGGCTAAAAACGACAGCATTTTTAAAAATTGGGATGTGCTACCTGCGCCAATCTCGAGTGCTAAGGTCTTTCTGCACTTTAAGGAACGGTCTTTGAAAGAGTTCGCAATCCGATTGCGAAGTCAGTTCGTGACCCGATCACGAATAAACAAAAAATGCAGGTGATGTCCTAAGTTTGCAATCGGATATCGAATCCTTTTCGAGTAACAGTGGAGATCGTTGACTAAAACGTTCATTAATCACTTTATTTGTGAATTTAATCTGCAGAAATAGAAGTTGAAATGATTTTTGCTACTAATCCGATTATGTACGGTGTTGAGTAAATATTTCTCTACACACCACCCAAGAATAAAAAAACTTGAGACTTGAATAAGCTTAAAAACTTACAGCCATTTGATAAGCGGGTGGTGTGACAAGAAATATTTTTTCGCCCCCGCATATCAACAGATTGTTAGCAAAGATCATTTACACTTTTATTTCATCAGATAAAAATGATTAATAAAGAGATTTAAAAACATTTTTGTCATTGAAAACATATCCACTGTTACTTTATTTGTGACAAATTTTGGACTAGGGTTTATATTTGTAAGGACAATGAGTGAGTGTTAAGCGGTCAAGCTTGCGACGCGCGCACCGAAAACTCTGCAATGTCAATAATTAATATTATCTAATTTATATTATTTATTTCTTTAAAAGAGTTTATAAGAATTATGTGTAAAATGTAATTATTGCTTTAAGTTTAAAATATGGAAACTCTAATTTGGTTAGATAAGTATTAATCGAGGCTTCTTTTTTTTATTCATTTTAAGTAATCAGTAAATAAATAAATAAGTAAATGTTTTTAAAAATTATTAAATAAATAAACTCAATATATGGAGCCGAAAAATCTTCACTTTATTAAAAATTAATTATAAATTACGGCCATTTCGACAACACTGTGTCTTCTTCGGACGGCGATCGTTTCAGACTTGAAAATAAAAAGTGAATATAAAAATAATAAAGTGAAGATTTTTCTACTCCATATATTGAGTTTGATTTTATTTATTTAATAATTTTTAAAAATGTTTACTAACCCTTAAATGACACACCCAAATCCAGAACTGCCACACTGACAGTTATGTGGGGTCTTTTGGACCCCGTGTGGCCTTTCAGGGTTAATCTTCATCAAGTAGATGCCACTACAATAGAAAAAATAAGTAAATGTTAAAAGTCTTATTTATAATTTATCTAGATGAAAATGCGAAAGTAATTTAATAATATGTATAATTTTAAACAGAAAAGAAATCGTAAAGGAATATCTAATAGGTACTTTAACGTGTCAAATACGAGATGGAAGTAACACTTATATATCATGTTTTTTTTACTACGCTAATACACAGCGTAAAATAATGAGTACTTTTACAGCCTTATTTTTTTCAAAGTACAGTATTACATGATCCTGTTCAATAAAATATGATACTCAATTTGTGACCGAAGTATGACACTTACATCTCGAAATCATCTTCAAGGCGTAAGTATCACCGGGTGCCCCGAGTGTCCATCCTGGCCCCCCCGGAGTCCAAACTTCCTGGTGAAATCATCTCCAAGTCGTAAGTATCACCAGGTGCACCAGGAGTTTGCCCTGACCTTTCCGAAGTCCTAACTTTCTGGGGAAATCATTTCCAAGGCGTAATTTATACCAATTACACCAGTTGCCCACCCTGGCCTCTTTGGAGTCAAAACTTCCTGGGGGAATCATCTCCAAGGCGTCAGTATAACTAGGTGCACCGAGTGTCCACCCTAGCCCCTCCGGAGTCCAAACTCCCTGGAAAAATCGTCTCCAACGCGAAAGTATTACCAGGTGCACCGAGTGTCCACTTTGGCCTCTCCGGAGTCCAAACTTCCTGGGAAAATCATCTCCAAGGCGTAAGTATCACCAGGAGCACGAGGTGTCCGCCCTGACTCCTCTGAAGTCCAAACTTCCTGGGGAAATCATCTCCAAGGCGTAATTAATACCAGTTGCACCAGGTGCCCACCCTGGCCTCTTTGGAGTCAAAACTTCCTGGGGAATCATCGCCAAGGCGTCAGTATCACTAAGCTCACCGAGTATCCACCCTGGCTCCTCCGGAGTCCAAGCTCCCTGGGGAAATCGTCTCCAAGGCGTAAGTATCACCAGGCGCACCGAGTGCCCACTTTGGCCCTTCCGGAGTCCAAACTTCCTGGGGAAATTATTTCTAAGGCGTAATTATCACCAGACGCACCAGGTGTCCGCTCTGACTCCTCCGAAGTCCAAACTTCCTGGGGAAATCATCTCCAAGGCGTAATTAATACCAGTGGCACCAGGTGTCCACCCTGGTCCCTTTGGTGTCTTAACTTCCTGGGGAAATTATCTCCAAGGCGTAAGTATCATCAGGTGTCCGCCCTGACCCCTCCGGAGTCCAAACTTCTAAAAAATTGTTGCTAATTTTCCATTTTTCATAACAAAGATAAAATAACATTCATCGAAGGTTGTACAGGACAGCATAAGCACGTACAATAATAAAATACTTGCAACACTTCATTGATATCTCGATTAAAAAAAAAAAAAAAAATGAATAAAAAATTTCTTCAAACACGTGGTTCATATTTGTGCAGAACCCCCTACTACATAGTACACCACGCGGGCAGATCGCATATATGTTTGGGACGCACATGCCTCAGAGGTTACGATCGATATTTTGTTTTTCTTGATTGTTTAGATTGAGGAGCTTTTTCAGAGCTTTTTTGGAACTTTTTACACATTTTTAAGTCTCGATAACTAAAGATCTGATTAAAAAAAACCTATACTCATGTATATTTTCGGAATCAGCGTAAAATAATGAATCGGAAAATATAATTATCTCAGTTGGGGCAATAAAGTTGAATCACGGTGTATATTCCAGAAATAAAATTTGTTTGAAGTTTGTTGTGACCATGGGGTCTACTGAAATCTACCGGCTACCGTTTTCATCGAAAACTTTTCTCGTCGAACGTTTTCCTGTCGAATTGCCTTGGCCAGCCGCACGGGTGTAGTGCGTGTGCTGCTTGCTTATACAGTAGAAACTCTCATACTTTTCGTAACCGTAAGCGACAAATGGAGTATAATGGCGCGTATTTTTGAATTTTAATTGATGTTTTTTCCCTCGTTTACTTTTAGGATTTCTTAAAATCAGAATATGAATATCATTCGTTTAAATCAATTTTTTTATCATATTAAATTTGGTTTTAAAGGTTTTACTCATTAACATAAAGTTATTAGGACTATAAATTTCGATAGTTCAATCTCTATCGAATAAGTTAATTGTAAGCAGTTTACAAATCTTAATTTTTTTTAACGTATTTCAAAAAATTGAGAAACTTCTGCTTATATTGGTCCTGCTAGATGTGAATAAGAGAACAAAGTTTTAAGGTAAGTAAAAAAATTATGTGACATTTTAAAAATTAAAACCAAACAATTCAATAATTTGTTTTGTTTTTTTTTTTTTTTTTAAATTAACTTTATTATTTAATATTTTTATTATATTTTACAAAATATTTTATTTTAATTGTTCTTTGCGACGAAAGAGTTTTGTTTTTTTTATTTAATGAACATAATTTATTTGTACTTCCAACTGCTTATTATTCATGTTGCAAAAATTAAGCAAATGTGGTTTGACGTAATTTATGTAGTTTTTAGAATTGCACATATAAAAGAAAAAAAAAAAAGGAAAAACTTTCAATTTTGACCAAATGTTTGTTGAGAAAAAAAAAGTATCATTGCGTTGTTTGTAATCTGTAAATATAATTTCGTAGAGCTATCTTTCTAAAGGGGATAATAAATTATTTATTACTCTATTTTCTTTTTTTTATTAACGAACCGCGTAAATTTGACTCACGTTCTTCATTTCCTCATGGCATTAATCCATAGTTGTATTTAAAGTATAATTGAATAAAAACTTATAGAATTGCGTAGTAGCTTAGTAATAGTTGGACGGCCCGTGCGAAGAAAAACCTTAGCCAAAAATCTGCGGCGAAAAAAATAACAACGAAGGTACTTTTAAACAGTAAAATGTCTATAAAAGTCTTTATTTATTGTTTTAGCCATGACAAAAAATTTTAAAATGATGTTTGCTACCATACCGTTGATATATTATTATAAAAATAATGTTTTCACCACACTAGCTGCGAATAAAATCCAAGTTTTAAGCTTATAAGAATCGCAAGAAGTCATTTTATTCGCGGCTGGTGCATCGAAAACATTATTTTTATAACAATATATCAACAGTATGGTAGCAAAGATCATTTAAAAAAATTTTGTCGAGGCTAAAATAATAAATAAAGTGAAAAATCTGACAATTGTCTGTTACCACGAGCCTATGGCTTAGTTAAGATACACAAGAAAGACTATCCTGTCAGAATTATAGTTTCTTCCATAAACAGTCCAACTTACGAGTTAGAAAAAAGAATTGTTATCCTCTTCAATACCTGTATCCCTAAACCTAAGTACACTACTCGCAATAGTTTTGAATTTAAGTCTGATGTTGAAAAACATAGCCTATGCGAAGGACAGATTTTTGATTCGCTAGATGTATTTTCCTTGTTCACCAATATTGACCATAACCTAATGGTTACAGCTGTCAAATCCAAATGGCATTTTCTCAAAAATAGTATTAACCTTCGCAAGACTGAATTTTTGGGTATCATTACTTTTATCATTAATTCAACCTTTTTTAAATTCAATAATAAATTTTACCACCAGAAGACGGGAGCCCCCATGGGTGGTTGTTGTAGCCCGTTGTTTGCTGACCTTTGCTTGGAAGCCCTCGAAGTTTTTTGTTTGAACAAATTAATGTTGAGTCACTTATTCTATAGGCGTTACGTAGACGATATTTTTCTTATATGCGCCACAGCACAACTTACGATGATTCTTAAGGTTTTTAACGAATTCACTAAGCTTTTACAATTCACGGTTGAACGTCAGAATGAAATGAAAGAACTTAATTTTCTCGACATCACTGTTTCTAATTATAACAATGTAATACTGACCAATTGGTACCAAAAATCGACCGCGTCTGGTAGATACGTTAATTTTTTATCGCATCATCCCATCCACCAAAAGATAGCTATCATATATTCTCTTGTAGATAAAGCCATCAAACTTTCCAGCCCTCAGTTCTATGGAGATAACTTGAAAAAAGTTAGATAATTACTGAAGGACAATAATTATCCTTACAACTTCTTCAATCACCACATTGACTACAGATTGAAAATAATCGATGGCAAAACCCAGAAAATTGCTGATACTGTCAACCATTCAGGTTTTTTATTGTTACCGTTTCATAAATATTTCGTCCCAAAAATCCAACACATTTTCAAATCTTTTAACCTTAAAGTTGTTTATAGGAACATTAATAGTCCGAAAGGTTTTTTCACACTTGGGAAAGATTTGATAGATACGCTCGATAAGCCGGGTGTTGTGTATCTTGCTAATTGCAATGATTGTAACGTAAAGTATATAGGTGAGACAGGTCGTAAGTTAAGTAGAAGGATATATGAGCACCGTAATTACGTGAAAAATCATTCACAGACTTCGGTTATTTCCCTACATTGTGAGGAGACGTTACACAATTTTGACTTTGACAATGTTAAAATCCTGGAGAACGAGCAGAATATCTATAAGAGGAGATTTTTAGAAATGCTCAACATTTATTTTTATTCTGATAACATAAACAAGAAGACAGATACACAATATTTGAAAAATGACTATGAGAAGTCATTAGACTCTTTGAAATTGAAATTAAAATAAACCCCACTCTTATCATCTTTTCCCCTTCTCACACCCATAAACCTCAGCTTGAGTTCTCTCATCGCTTTGCAAGTGTCTCATAGTTAGTTTTCGATCGACTTGCACTTACACCAGTGCACTTTAAGACAAAATTAAAATTAAATAAAAAACAATATTAAGTGTCAATGTTTATAATTTTTAAGTAACTTATCTTTGATGACTACAGTCATATATATGTCTGTTTATATCTATATTTGTTTACCTGTGAGAATCTATTTTATATTCAACATTATTTGTAATTTTTTTAGATTGTTATTAATAATACATCTTTTTGTATGTTTGTAGCTTTGAGAAGGTTGTCCTGTTGATGACAACGAAACGTCAGTATATGTAATTTTTAAATAAATTTATACTTTGTTCGTTAACACCAAACACTTGGATCATTTAATTAATAAATAATGACTTTTATAGACATTTTACTGTTTAAAAGTACCTTCGTTGTTATTTTTTTCGCCGCAGATTTTCGGCTAAGGTTTTTCTTCGCACGGGCCGTCGATTTTACTTTAAACTATTACTAAGCTACTACGCAATTCTATAAGTTTTTATTCAATTATACTTAAAATACAACTATGGATTAATGCCATGAGGAAATGAAGAACGTGAGTCAAATTTACGCGGTTCGTTAATAAAAAAAAGAAAATAGTGTAATAAATAATTTATTATCCCCTATCGAAAGGTAGCTCTATGAAATTATATTCATAGATTGCAAACAACGCAATGTTACTTTTTTTTTCTCAACAAACATTTGGTCAAAATTGAAAGTTTTTCCTTTTTTTTTTTTCTTTTACATGTGCAATTCTAAAAACTACATAAATCACGTCAAACCACATTTGCTTAATTTTTGCAACATGAATAGTTGTAAGTACAAATAAATTATATTCATTAAATAAAAAAAAAAAAAAATTTGAAAAACAGGGTAGAGTGGGAATATAAATCTTCTTCACAAAATAAATCTGTCCTGATCGGGCTTCTCAATTAGGCATTTCTCTCTTTGAGTGGTTTCTTCTTAGTCTTCTCTCTGAAAAAAAAAAAAAAAAAACAAAAAAAAATTAATAATAAAACATTTCGACGGTCCCTGCGAAGAAAAACCTAAGCTAAAAATCAGCAGATTTTCAATGACTAATAAAGAGCTAAAATAAATTAAAAAATCGAAAAAAATAAAAAAATCTTATTTAATGAGTGATAGTTCATGAAGATTCCCGAATTTTTATGATTTTTACTTCATTTTAGCTCTTTATTAATCATTGAAAATCTGCTGATTTTTGGCTAAGATTTTTCTTCGCTGGGACCATCTATTTATCAGTCGTAGTTACTTTTCCTACCTTACTCAATTTATAACGTGCATTATTTTACTATCTATGATATCTATACCTTTTAGATGCAGCAGTAATGTACAGAAAATTTGAATCAATTTTTAATTTTCTTTTTGACCGTGTCTGGAAATCGAAGATTCTTCTGTTGTGTTTTCTTTCAGGTTCGTCTCTGAAATTTCACAAATCATATTAATAAATCAACATATTTATTTTTATTTTTTTATTTAAATATTATATTCTGTTATCATACTAATAATTAATTTTATAATCCTTTAATACTATTACTTGTATGATAATTTTGTAATATACTGAAATACTTTTTAATTTAGACTCAAAAGAGATTGTATTATTCTTAAAATTAAGTGACCGATTCGAAAAAAAAGTTGCAAAGAGTGATTAAAAAAATATCTTATAGATGTAGTGCATAGCAAAAATTTAATAATTTTAGTAAAATTAACTTCCCAGCAGTTTCATCACGAAAAATCGATGCATCAGATTTCTATAAGTAGTTTAAACTTTTTAACTCAGAATTCAAATGTAAGAAAACTTGGCTCTATGATGATAGGTTTTTTATAAAAAAATTTTTTGTTTGAAACTGCAGTGACTCTCAAGATTACTTGTATTGTTTCTAAAGTAATAAAACTTAAAACACAACATAAAATTTGATTGTTATTTGATGTAACTGTAGCCAGCTTCGAAATAATTTTTATGTATTTAAGTAACACGCATTTTTAGTTATTTTCAATCAATAAAAAATCTCTTATCTTGCTGTTTTTTTTTTTAATTCTAACAAAAATAATAACAATTACTTTTGTATGCTCCTCAAAAATTAGTTTTGTTATGTAAACGAATATAAAAAAAATTCACCTTGAATAACTGTTTTTCAAATTTTTTTTTTTTTTTTATTTAATGAACATAATTTATTTGTACTTCCAACTGCTTATTATTCATGTTGCAAAAATTAAGCAAATGTGGTTTGACGTAATTTATGTAGTTTTTAGAATTGCACATATAAAAGAAAAAAAAAAAAGGAAAAAATTTCAATTTTGACCAAATGTTTGTTGAGAAAAAAAAGTATCATTGCGTTGTTTGTAATCTGTAAATATAATTTCGTAGAGCTATCTTTCGAAAGGGGATAATAAATTATTTATTACACTATTTTCTTTTTTTTATTAACGAACCGCGTAAATTTGACTCACGTTCTTCATTTCCTCATGGCATTAATCCATAGTTGTATTTTAAGTATAATTGAATAAAAACTTATAGAATTGCGTAGTAGCTTAGTAATAGTTTAAAGTAAACTCGACGGCCCGTGCGAAGAAAAACCTTAGCCGAAAATCTGCGGCGAAAAAAATAACAATGAAGGTACTTTTAAACAGTAAAATGTCTATAAAAGTCTTTATTTATTGTTTTAGCCATGACAAAAAATTTTAAAATGATGTTTGCTACGATACCGTTGATATATTATTATAAAAATAATGTTTTCACCATACTAGCTGCGAATAAAATCCAAGTTTTAAGCTTATAAGAATCGCAAGAAGTCATTTTATTCGCGGCTGGTGCATCGAAAACATTATTTTTATAACAATATATCAACAGTATGGTAGCAAAGATCATTTAAAAAAATTTTGTCGAGGCTAAAATAATAAATAAAGTCTTTTATAGACATTTTACTGTTCAAAAATACCTCTGATGTTATTTTTTTCACCGCAGATTTTGGGCTAAGGTTTTTCTTCGTACGGGCCGTTGACATATCCCAAAGAAATAAACAAAACTCGTTCGTCATTGTTAAGTTTTAATTTTTAAAATGTCACATAATAATTTTTTTACTTATCTTAATACTTTGTTCTCTTATTCACATCCAGCAGGACCAATATCAGCAAAAGTTTCTCAATTTTTTAAAATTTGTTAAAAAAAATTAAGATTTGTAAACTGCTTCCAATTAACTTATTCGATAGAGATTGAATTATCGAAATTTATAGTCCTAATAACTTTATGTCAATGAGTAAAACTTTTAAAACCAATATGATATGATAAAAAAAATTCATTTAATTGAATGATATTCTGATTTTAATAAATCCTAAAAGTAAGCAAGGGAAAAAACAACATCAATTAAAATTCAAAAATACACGCCATTAAACTCCGCTCATCGCTTACGAAAATTACGAGTTTCTACTGTATAAGCTAGCAGCGCACGCACTACACCCGTGCTGCTGGCCAAGGCAATTCGACGGGAAAACGTTCGACGAGAAAAGTTTTCGATGAAAACGGTAGCCAGTAGATTTCAGTAGACCCGACCATGTCATCATCACTACCAATTTACATTTTAAATGTATATATACAGGGTGGCGTTTTTTAAGTGACCGGTGCGATTATCTCGAAATCAAAGCCTCGTATCAAAAAGTTTGTAAGACAAAAGTTGCTCGGAATCGAGGGGGAAGTTGAATGGGCCCAAAAAATTTGGGCCCGGGGCCTTAGTTTGGGCCCTACGGACCATAACTTCGTTTTTTTAAATGGTAACCCCTATTTTTGACCCCAAATTCGGAAAGAGCGGAAAATTTTACGATTTTTAGGTATTTTTTGAAAAATTTTTTGGGGCCACATGAGGCCCTGCAGGGCTTACAAGGTTTTCATAAGGCCCATTTCTTTTAAACGCAAATTAACTCGGAAAAAACGCATTTTTTGTATAGCATATGCATCGGGAAAGTTTCTTAGTTTGAAATTTCCAACAAAGCGGGCCCAAAAAATTTGGGCCCGGGGCCTTATTTTGGGCTCATACTTTACGCAACCAAAGTATGATTTTCAAAATGAAAATTCACAATTTGGTTGCAGATTTGGAAAGAGCTAGAAGTTTTACGGTTCCGACCACGTGGACCCACTTCAGGCAGTTCACTTCAGATTGTTTGGTGGGTGAGCGCGGGATTTTAATGTATTCATTATCCCTCAAGCTCAACAACTCAATAATGAACAGCATGGATTTTTGAATAAATAAACAAAGAAATAAATACTTTAATGAATGAAACCCAAACTTGACAACTCAATAACGTTGGGCCTTCAGGTTTTTTAGGGAAAAAAAAAAAAAAATTGAATAAAAATTAAATAAATTAATTTTAATATTGAAACTCAAAAACGCTGAGTGCTCGGGATTTTTAATAAATGAATAAATAATATTCAAAGCCTATCAACCCGATAAGGCTAGGTGTACTGCAATTTTGAAAATTAATAATGAAATAAATAACACCATGTACTCGAGAACGCAATAACTCAGATGTATTGGGTTTCAATCATTAAATGTTTTTAATTTATTTATTTGATTATTGAAAGTGTGAGGCCTTATAAAAGGCCAAAAAAAAGTTAAAATAATACCTCAAAACCGTAAAACTTCTAGCTCTTTCCAAACCTGCAACAAAATTGTGGATTTGTTCATTTCTTTATAAGAACGGTTCAAAATTTTGCGGATTAGGGTTATTAAATAAAAAAAAAATAAAATAAACTTTCGATTAAAAACTTTTTTAATTTGTATTTTTTGAATGTAGGTAGCGCTATTTTCGATACATAAACTTTTTTAACTGATTTTTTTTATTTGTAATTTTTAAAAGTTTATACCCCATTAAAAATTACGACGTCGTAAACAACGTTGTAAACCACGTTGTATACCACGTTGTTTACAACGTTGTAAATAGGGACTTGGAAAAAAATTATTTTTATAGTTTTTTAATTCCTAAAACAAAAGTTATTAAGAGACGGTGTTAGCGTAATTTTACTTTGCAAAGTAAAACCAAAACACACTTAATTGCATTTGATTCTAAGCCTATCAAGTTCACGGGGTTATCGGAATGAAACGGCTTGGAAAAGATTGGGTGATAAATTTTTAGGAGCCCAAAAATTTTTTCCAAAAATACCTAAAAACCGTAAAACTTCTAGCTCTTTCCAAATCTGCAACCAAATTGTCAATTTTCATTTTGAAAATCATACTTTGGTTGCGTAGAGCCCAAAATAAGGCCCCGGGCCGAAATTTTTTTAGCCCAAAAAATCGTAAATTTTTTTTCATGAAACTTTCACATTGCATGTGCTATAAGAAAAAAGCGTATTTTCGATGATAATTAGGGTGAAAGAGAAATAGGGCTTTTTGGGGCCTGAATAAGGCCCTAAAATATTTTCAAAAAATACCTAAAAATCGTAAAATTTTCCGCTCTTTCCGAATTTGGGGTCGAAAATAGGGGTTCCCATTTAAAAAAACGAAGTTAGGGTCCGTAGGGCCCAAAATAAGGCCCCGGGCCCAAATTTTTTGGGCCCGATTTGTTGGAAATTTCAAACTAAGAAACTTTCCCGATGCATGTGCACTACAAAAAATGCGTTTTTTCCGAGTCAATTTGCGTTTAAAAGAAATGGGCCTTATGAAAGCCTTGCAAGCCCTGCAGGGCCTCATGGGGCCCCAAAAAAAATTTCAAAAAATACCTAAAAATCGTAAAATTTTCCGCTCTTTCCGAATCCAAGGTCGAAAATAGGGGTTCCCATTTAAAAAAACAAAGTTAGGGTCTGTAGGGCCCAAACTAAGGCCCCGGGCCCAAATTTTTTGGGCCCATTCAACTTCCCCCTCGATTCCGAGCAACTTTTGTCTTACAAACTTTTTGATACGAGGCTTTGATTTCGAGATAATTGCACCGGTCACTTAAAAAACGCCACCCTATATATATATATATATATATGAATATAATTAACAACTACTCTACATAGTATTTTTCATATAAAAATAGACCAACTGATTGGAGAGTTTTAACATAAATGAGTAAAGTATAGGAAAGATGATGAGTTTAAAAAAAAAATTTCTTTCTTTCAACGCATAAGTTTTAAGTCTTTAAATATTTTTAAAAAAATGATTTTGATTATAAATTGCAGAAATACAATTTGTTTCAATAATGCGGTGGCCATCCCATCATCACTATCAATTTACATTTTAAATGTATGCATAGATATAAATGAATATAATTGACATCTACTTTAGATGGTATTTTTTATATAAAAATAGACCAACTGATTGGAGAGTTTGAACATAAATAAGTAAAGTATATGAAAGATGATGAGTTTAAAAAAAATTTTCTTTCTTTCTTTCAACACTTAAGTTTTAAGTCTTTAAATATTTAAAAAAAAATGATTTTGATTGTAAATTTCAGAAATACAATTTGTTTTAATAATGCGGTGTAAGGGTTTTTTTTATTCCCCTTCTGAAAAAACAAATAAAATAAGGAAAGTGGGTAGTGCACTGGGTTTTTTATTCCCCTTCTAAAAAAACAAATAAAATAAGGAAAGTGGGCAGTGCACTGGGTGAACGAAATTATAACTGCACAGTTGCTTTTGCAACGTAACAATTTATTCATAAAATAAACACAATTCACTCTTCTGCAGGAGTAGATGGGGGCCCTTGGCCCAGCAGATACGGAAAGGTACTCACGATTCAGAACTGGTGCACTTATCGCCTGGACACAATTACTTTTCAATAATACAATTACTTTTCAAAGCGTGGGGTCTTGCGACAGCAGTTTTACGCTCGCAGCTGATAGGTACGCGTCTAACTCAGCTCACTGCTGTGGCGACACTGCCCTCGCTCACCGTAGGCTACTTCTGCTACGGTGCCCTTCCGTTATCTGCTCCCGCTCGGCCGTCTGCTCCTGCGGTTACAAATGGGCCTGCCATTAGCAGGTACATTTTATTAATCTAAAGTTAATCAAAGTAAACTATCGAGAAAAACCTCCGGGGGAGCGGTAGCGGGCCAAACGAGCGTTACAGCGGTGGCCATCTCATCATCACTATCAATTTACATTTTAAATGTATGCATAGATATATATGAATATAATTGACATCTACTTTAAATGGTATTTTTTCTATCTATAAAAGAGAGATATCGCCATTTTGGTGAGATTTTCAATGTAAGATTTTATTCGTGAGCTGATTGGTGTAGAAGTTTTTAAAATATTCAAAAAGTGCCTTTTGAGGTTACAATCATTGTTTTTTTTCCTATGCGCGCTTGCAGCGCGCTGAGTGGTACTAGTATATAAAAATTCACTAACTGATTGGAGAGTTTCAACATAAATGAGTAAAGTATAGGAAAGATGATGACTTTAAAAAAAGAATTTCTTTATTTCAGTGCTTAAGTTTTAAGTCTTTGAATATTTTTAAAAAAATGATTTTGATTATAAATTTCAGAAATACAATTTGTTTCAATAATGCGGTGGCCATCTCATCATCACTATCAATTTACATTTAAAATGTATGCATAGATATACATGAATATAATTAACAACTACTTGAGATGGTATTTTTTACATAAAAATAGACCAAAGGGATTGGAGAGTTTGAACATAAATGAGTAAAGTATAGGAAAGATAATGAGTTTAAAAAAAAAATTTCTTTCTTTTAACGCTTAAGTTTTAAGTCTTTAAATATTTAAAAAAAAATGATTATGATTACAAATTTCAGAAATACAATTTGTTTCAATAATGCGGTAGCCATCTCATCATCACTATCAATTAACATTTTAAATATGTATATACAATAGTGATCAAAATTATAAGGCACCCCCTAAAATTCGCCTGTTTCAAGTTAATATTTTGACTTTGTGCATGCCTGCACGTGTTTAAATATTTTAGTATTCATCTCTAAAAATTTTTTTGTTCAAAACAAGTTCAGTACTTGAAAAAAAAACGTTTACTTTATATTAATTCGTCTTTCCAATCAATTTTTATCCTCTTTTAAGCTTAAAATGACTTTTTTTAAAAAACAGCTAAATTTAGTTCTTTTATGATCTAGATAGTGTTTTGTAAAATTTCTATAAACACCTAAGTGAATAATATTTTTTTTTCGCGTTTCTCCGATGTTCAAGTTTATCGAAAAAAATTTTCAAGCTGATTAATAGAAAAATGTTCAAGCCACAAAGAAATAGTATATTACTTAACTAGGCAGTATGAATGGGAAACGTCTCAGATCGCATGAAATTGTCGTCCGAGGCGTAGCCGAGTGTGACAAACATGTGATCTGAGACCTTCCCATTCAGGTGCCTAGTTGAGTATGCTATTTTTCCGCACGACGGCGCCGGGAAGCGCTACTGACTGTAGCGGCAGCGGCAGGGAAGTAGCGCTTCCCGGCCGGAGTGCGGAAAAAATACATTTTTTTAAACTTGAAAAAACATTGATTTTTTGTACTTTTACATTGTTTTTCGCTTAGATTTGCTTTTTTTTATTATTTTGGGAGGTAAAAATTATATTAAACTGATATTTGATGAATTTTAAACTAATTCAATTTATTATGAATCAAAATCTTACAGAGAATTTTAAAAAAATATGTTAAACACAGTTTTTCTAATACAGTTAAATTTCACAAAAATAACTTCAATTTGTATTTAATTGATTACAAGCAATATATTTATCGAATTGACTTTTTTATTAATTTTAATATTCAGTTAGAAGTTTCAGAGAGTTTATTCAACTTGAAGTAATTTTTCAAATTCGTAGAATTCGAATGTCAGTAGCGATAATTGTTCGATTGGTAAAGAATTTATCTACATTACCGACCGAGCCGTCATTATTGATAAATTAGTTTTTTAAATGTTTATAAGCTTGCATAACTTTCATCATGGGAAGAAAAGCAGTTTCTGATAAAATTAAGTGGCAGATTATAGGATTGTTGAAAGGAGGAAAAAATCAGAGTCAAATTTCAAAAATATTAAAAGTTAGTAGGTGTTGCGTTCAAAACACCATTAAGACGTATGAAAGCATGAAATCCGTAAAAGTGAAAAGTGGCGCTGGCAGGCCAAGAATAACAAGTAACCGGATTGATCGAATTATTATTAAAAAGGCAAAGAATAATCGTGCAGTTACAGCAATCAATATCAAAAATCAAATAAATGAAGAACTTAATGTAAAAGTGTCTCGAGTAACAGTTAATAGACGTTTGCTTGAGAAGAACATGAAACTTAATGTAAAAGTGTCTCGAGTAACAGTTAATAGACGTTTGCTTGAGAAGAAAATGAAATCTGCTGTCGCAACTCGTAAGCCTCTTCTAACTACAAAAAACCGAAAAGCTAGGTATGAATGCTGCAAAGACAAGCTATCATGGACAGTTGAAAAATGGAATTTAGTTCTTTTTAGCGATGAATCTAGCTTCCAACTTTTTTCAAACAGACCAAAGCGAATAAGACGTACCAGCAGTGAAAAATACAATCCTGATTGCCTTGCTCCAAGAGTGCAGAAAGGTGGTGGATCAATTATGGTTTTGTTAAATTTCGGGGTCCGACTTAAATTTCGGTATCCACATGCCAGTAAATAACACCTTGTAGCTGTGCTTATTTTTTTCAGTTTAAATTTACATATATACCACCACTGGAAGAATAAAAAAAAAAAAAAAAAGTAAAGCATTTTTTTCATCTAGATCTGATTTTTAAAATCGAACTTCTTGGAGATCAGTAACTCTAAGTTAAAAAAAAAATATATTGGGTGGGCAATTTTAATCAATCCAGCTGAATAACTTGGAAAGGCCCAAATCGATAAAAATGTAGAGACCAAAGTTTCATGATTTTTTGGGGCTAATAAAATGGAATAGCCGAAATAGGGCCTTTACCTTTATTTTAGGCCCTACGAGCCTCAACTTCGTTTTTTTAAATAGGAACCCCTATTTTTGACCCCAGATTCGGAAAGAGCGGGAAATTCTACAATTTTTTGGTATTTTTCGAAAATTTTTTGGGCCTATCTGAGCCGAGATAGGGCCTTTATCTTTATTTTGGGCCTTACGGACTCTATCCCCGAGTTTTCAGTGGGAAAACCCTACTGTTGGCCCCAGATTCAGAAAGAGCGGGGAATTTTACGATTTTTAGGTATTTTTCGAAATTTTTTTTGGGCCTATCTGAGCCAAGATAGGGCCTTTATCTTTATTTTAGGCCTTACGGACTCTATCCCCGAGTTTTCAGTGGGAAAACCCTACTTTTGGCCCCGGATTCGGAAAGAGAGGGAAATTTTACGAATTTTAGGTATTTTTTGAAATTTTTCATGGGCCTTGTTGGGGTGCTTGCTTAACGTGAGTCCCCTTGCCACTCACGATGGGGTGCTTGCTTAGCGTGAGTCCCCTTGCCACTCACGATGGGGTGCTTGCTTAGCGTGAGTCCCCTTGCCACTCACGATGGGGTGCTTGCTTAACGTGAGTCCCCTTGCCACTCACGATGGGGTGCTTGTTTAGAGTGAGTCCCCTTGCCTCTCACGATTGAGAGATTTTATGTTTTATTAACCACGACGCAAGTGTTCAAAATTTCCACCTTGCGCTTGAAGGCATAAATTTATTCGCCTTTGAAAATTTTGAACAGTCTTTAGCAATGTTGCTCTTGGAATGGCGTTACATGCTTGACGTATGCGCTGTATCATATCCTCTCTTGTACTCGGACGTTGAGCGTATACTACGTTTTTTACGTAACCCCACAAATAAAAGTCAGGTGATGTTAAATCAGGTGAGCGAGCAGGCCAGTTGAAGGGACCTCCCCATCCAATCCATCTTCCGTGGTAGTTTTGATTAAAAAACTGCCTTACGATTTGTGAATAATGGGGTGGGGCCCCATCTTGTTGTATTCTTTGTCTGGTAGCAAGATCAACATCTTCTAACATCTCTGGTAATCGATCTCTCAGTAGTTCTAAATACGTATGTCTGTTGACATTCGCATCAAAAAAATACGGACCTACTAAATAGCCATTTACTATGCTACTCCAAACCATGACGCTCCAACGATTTTGTCTATTCACAGTCCTGTACCAGTGGGGGTTTTCATTGGACCAGTAGTGGCAGTTATGTCTATTCAATGTTCCGTCATTTTTAAATGTAGCTTCATCGGAGAAAAGCATGTACTTAAAAAAGTCAGCATCTTGTGCAATTCTAGCTAAAGCCCAGTTGCAGAACTGAACTCTCATTTGAAGATGCACTGGCTGCAACTCAGGAACCAATGTTATATGGTACGCATGATATTTAAGTTTCTTCAAAATGTGCAACACAGTTCGTCGTGGAATCCCAGTTTCACGTTCAATTTGACGACTACTAACCTGAGGATCGAGATGAGTAGCAGCTAAGATTGTTAGAACGCGAACGTCATTTTCGTTGTACTCACGACGTCTGCGTTGACGAGTAAGATGTCCACCACGAGTTAAGAGAGTCGATCCCATTTATTCATAAAGTACATTGGATATAAAGTTCGAAGCGAAATCTGAAATGCCTGAATCTTGTAAAAAGTAAATAATAAACTAGTTTTTTAGAAATGTTAGCAACGGAAATCGATTCCTCATAAATTCTTAAAAATTCTTGAAATTCAATAAACTTTTCTATTTTTTTATGAGCGAGTTTAGCGCCCTCTGAATTTCGTAGATAAAAATTTAATTTTTTTTAATATTCATGCTTTTTTGTACAATTAAATAACAAACAGAGCGTGCACGTGCTTAGTTTACCTCACTAAGATTTCTTTCAATTCACTAATTGTTTTCGTGTTTGTATAAATTTCAACCGAAAAATGGTTGATTATCCAGCTAACGAGATCGTTGATTTACTACTTATCCTTGGTGAGTGTCAGAATAACTTTCGATAAATGGCTATTTAGAAGGTCCGTATTTTTTTGATGCGAATGTCAACAGACACACGTATTTAGAACTACTGAGAGATCGATTACCAGAGATGTTAGAAGATGTTGATCTTGCTACCAGACAAAGAATGTGGATACAACAAGATGGGGCCCCACCCAATTATTCACAAATTGTAAGGCAGTTTTTGAATCAAAACTACCACGGAAGATGGATTGGATGGGGAGGTCCCTTCAACTGGCCTGCTCGCTCACCTGATTTAACATCACCTGACTTTTATTTGTGGGGTTACGTAAAAAACGTAGTATACGCTCAACGTCCGAGTACAAGAGAGGATATGATACAGCGCATACGTCAAGCATGTAACGCCATTCCAAGAGCAACATTGCTAAAGACTGTTCAAAATTTTCAAAGGCGAATAAATTTATGCCTTCAAGCGCAAGGTGGAAATTTTGAACACTTGCGTCGTGGTTAATAAAACATAAAATCTCTCAATCGTGAGAGGCAAGGGGACTCACGTTAAGCAAGCACCCTATCGTGAGTGGCAAGGGGACTCACGTTAAGCAAGCACCCCATCGTGAGTGGCAAGGGGACTCACGTTAAGCAAGCACCCTATCGTGAGTGGCAAGGGGACTCACGCTAAACAAGCACCCCAACAAGGCCCATGAAAAATTTCAAAAAATACCTAAAATTCGTAAAATTTCCCTCTCTTTCCGAATCCAGGGCCAAAAGTAGGGTTTTCCCACTGAAAACTCGGGGATAGAGTCCGTAAGGCCTAAAATAAAGATAAAGGCCCTATCTTGGCTCAGATAGGCCCAAAAAAAATTTCGAAAAATACCTAAAAATCGTAAAATTTCCCGCTCTTTCTGAATCTGGGGCCAACAGTAGGGTTTTCCCACTGAAAACTCGGGGATAGAGTCCGTAAGGCCCAAAATAAAGATAAAGCCCCTATCTCGGCTCAGATAGGCCCAAAAAAAATTTCGAAAAATACCTAAAAATCGTAAAATTTCCCGCTCTTTCTGAATCTGGGGCCAACAGTAGGGTTTTCCCACTGAAAACTCGGGGATAGAGTCCGTAAGGCCCGAAATAAAGATAAAGGCCCTATCTCGGCTCAGATAGGCCCAAAAAAATTTCGAAAAATACCTAAAAATTGTAGAATTTCCCGCTCTTTCTGAATCTGGGGCCAACAGTAGGGTTTTCCCACTGAAAACTCGGGGATAGAGTCCGTAAGGCCCAAAATAAAGATAAAGCCCCTATCTCGGCTCAGATAGGCCCAAAAAAAATTTCGAAAAATACCTAAAAATCGTAAAATTTCCCGCTCTTTCTGAATCTGGGGCCAACAGTAGGGTTTTCCCACTGAAAACTCGGGGATAGAGTCCGTAAGGCCCGAAATAAAGATAAAGGCCCTATCTCGGCTCAGATAGGCCCAAAAAAATTTCGAAAAATACCTAAAAATTGTAGAATTTCCCGCTCTTTCCGAATATGGGGTCAAAAATAGGGGTTCATATTTAAAAAAACGAAGTTGAGGCTCGTAGGGCCTAAAATAAAGGTAAAGGCCCTATTTCGGCTATTCTATTTTATTAGCCCCAAAAAATCATGAAACTTTGGTCTCCACATTTTTTTCGATTTGGGCCTTTCCAAGCAAGTTATTCAGCTGGATTGATTAAAATTGCCCACCCAATATATTTTTTTTTTAACTTAGAGTTACTGATCTCCAAGAAGTTCGATTTTAAAAATCAGATCTAGATGAAAAAAATGCTTTACGTTTTTTTTTTTTTTTATTCTTCCAGTGGTGGTATATATGTAAATTTAAACTGAAAAAAATAATAACAGCTACAAGGTGTTATTTACTGGCATGTGGATACCGAAATTTAAGTCGGAATTTCGATATTTTCATTATTATTCCCAATATCGTACTGGATTCAATACTAAAAAAAGAAAAATGTTAAAAAATAAAAAATTTTACCAAATTTGATGCAAACTTCTAAAAAAATTTTATGCTTGTTGATTATTTTAGTTTACGATCTATTTTTGAGAAAAAAGTCTTTTCCAGTTGTTTTTTTTTAATATAAGCTATTAATTAGCCGTTGGTTTCCCATAGATTTCTGTTTGCAGGTTAATTTTTGTTTTTTATTTAATAAAAATGTATAAAAAATTACAATAAATTTGCTTCTAATATTTTTAGAACTTATCAAATTCAAAAATTGTTTTATGCTTGAGTTTTTTATTTTAACCTAATTTTATACATCTCTGTTCGCTGTATATATATTCAACCACTTAAATTTTGCTTTATTAAATAAAAAATTATAATCTTTGTTGGACAAATTTTTATTAGTAAAAAGCTAATAAAAAAATATTTTATTTCAAGACCATGAAATAGTGTATGACAATATTCTATTTTATTTTCAAAAGAATAAACTAATATTTTTTCAAATTACAAAGTTGCTGTAACCTCAGAGAGAGTTTTTTTTTTAAGGAGTTTTTTAAAGCTTCTTAGTCTTGTTTTTTTTTTTTTTTTATACAATTGTGTCCTCAATGCATTTATAACTTTCATTTGATCACCTTTGTTAAAAAATATTTAATTATCAAAATAAATAATAACTAAAACTGATACAAAAAATAATATTCTTTTTTCTATCAAAAATTTATCTGTTCTTATTTAATAGTTGTGTAATTTTCGTGTGTGTTGAAAAACAATGAGCTAAAGTAGTGTTAATATTTATCTTTAAAATGTCTAGTCAAGATATCTGTTGTCTCAATAATTATGTGACTGATAAATGCCACACCAATAGATGGAATAGTGTCTCTAACTTTTTTCATAAAATAAAGAATCTGCCTTTTAACGAAGTACAAATTCTTATTTCAAGAGTGGATGGACTTCAAAATATTGAAAATAGTGCAATTTGTGACTATCATTATAAGGCTTATTTGAGTTATTATAATCTTCAAAATGCAAAAATCAATGCTTTAATCCGTTCAAAAAACATTCTAAAACTATTACCAGTAGACTTTTCAGTGTAGACTTATAACTATCACAAAATGCACAAAAAAATCTAAATATTAATGTACCTATGGGACAAAAACTTTGCAACCATTGTTACACTCAATTAAAAAAAGAAGTTGAGGTCTACAATAATGAAATTAATTTCTGTGTAAATCCTTTTGAAAAACCTAACCATAGTAAAATATCTGAAAATTTACATCAGTTAGATAAAATATCTCTTGATTTTATGAGATCTAATATGGCTTTAGATCTCACTGTTATTGATCAAGTCTGTAGTGTATGTTTTCATCAATTGAAACTGGCTATTAGTGAGCACAAGAAAGATGATAAAGTTGAAGTAATTCAAGTGCCAGATGAAAACTCGGAGTCACAAAGTGATCAAGGATTACTTTCATCTGAAGGCAAGGGTGGAACTTCGGGCTCTGAATATTTAACTGAAAGTCAACATAAAAGAAATCTAGACTGCATGCTTGATACATTTGGAATACCTAGTTTCAAGTGACAAAAAATGAATGTTCAAGCTGTGATTGAAAACGGTGTTGCTATAGTTCAATCAGTTGTAAATAAGGTTTCAGATGCCTTTGAAAATGCTAATGATATTCATTTTCCTCATTTAAATTTGACTAACGCATTGGATAATAGTTATTGGTTTGCATTCATACAAGTTGTTTGATTAAAAGTCTATTTAAGCTTAACAATAATAATTTATAAGAACAGGTTTGAAAAAGTACTGAATAAAAGAATTTAAAGCTTTTTATTTTTACAGGTATACTGGGTAAACGTATTAGAAAAACCTATTTTAAAATTGTAGCTCACGTTAGAAAAGAGATTGAAGAATTTTTTCTGGATGATGCTAATAGTATGCTATGCAGTAGGGTAAAGGAGTGCATTAATGTTAAAAAAGATGATAAAACTAAAGAAAAAGTACAGAAAAGACTTATTTTAACGGATTTGAAAGATTTATATGAACGTTGGAAACTAGAGACTAAAGAAACTAAAGTACCCTGCTTAGCTTTTTTTGTGAGTTTAAAAGCAGAACAGTGTTTTTATGCTGAAGATCCAGGGACACATAACATTTGCGTGTGCGCTATTCACCAAAATTTTAAACTAAAATTGTCAGCTGCTAGATCAGATGTTAATTACAAGGATTTATTAGTAGCTGGAGTTTGTTCGGTTGAAAGTACAGAATGCATGCTGAACGAATGTTCGAATTGTCCTAATAAAGAATCTATGAAAAAATTTTTTTTAAATGGTTTAGATCTGAACATTGTCACGACAACCTCTGTGAAATATTTGCAGTGGTCTAAAGTAGATGTAAATGACAATGATAAAATAAAGAGAGTATCATTGAAAGAATTTACACAAACTTTGGATGCTACTTTAGAAAGTTTGATCAATGAAACTGCAGATTTGAAGGAGCATCATTTCATTGCTAATAAGCAAAGTGACTATTATTCTTGGAGTAGGAAAAATGTGGAAAAGGATGGTGGAGTAATTGCAATGGATTTTGCAGAGAACCACGAATTCATAGCTCAGAACTCTGTTCAAGCTTATTTTTTAACAGCACGCACGCTACGCTGTTTACAGTAGTCCTTTATTATAAAGATCAAACCACCGAAGCTGTTAAAAAAAAAGTCATTTTGCGTAATTTCTGATTGCGATACCCACCAAGCTTATGTAGTTCATGCTTTTATTGAATCAATAATGACAGAGATAAAAGTGAAATATCCTTTAATCAAAAGCATTAAATACTTTTCTGATGGCGCGCCTCAGCAGTTTAAAAATAAGTAAGTAATAATTGATACACGTATAGTCGGTGAATTTTGTTGCTACTCAATTGAGTGCTCGTATTTGTATGTGTACTCGATATGATCAAGTTAATATTGAGATTTTTAATTTCATTTTATATTTACTAGCATTGATCGCTGTTGAATAATTATTCTGCATTTCTTTTTAAAATTTTATTTTTAACTTTCTAATCATTTAAAAGTATAAAGGATTTTAAAATGAATGAAAATTCTAATTTACGCTGCCCAGCTGAAAAAATCCATATGGAAATCCATAAGGAAACCCGTACGGGGACCCGTAAGGGTTACCGTAAAGAACCCCATACGGGTTTCCGATACTGATATTTGGTCAGGGTTTCCGTACGGGTTTCCATACGGGTTTTTTTTTTTTTCATTTAATTTTATTTTCACACTATTTTTTTATTTATTTAATTTAATATTATTTTTAGATATTGATATATTATTCTTTATAAGATTTAATTATTAATAATAAAATTATCGAAGAAAAAAATTTTGTTCGACTGAGATTCGAACCCACGACCCCAGGCATGGCAGGCAGACACTCTACCAACTGAGCCATTGAGCTAGCTTGCTCGAAGACTTTAATTAAACTACTTTAACAACTGTTTTATATTTGATTTTTAACTAGTCTCTCTCAGCGCGCAAACACGAGCAATTGTATTGCATTATCTAAATCTAAAACAAATTTTGTCGAAGCTTCATCTAAATTAAAGGGCTTAACCGACAATAAGTTGTATATTAAAGGAGTTTAATTGAGGTCTTGATGCATGCTAGCTCAATGGCTCAGGTGGTAGAGTGTCTGCCTGTGATGCCTGGGGTCATGGGTTCGAGTCTCAGTCGAACAAAATTTTTTTCTTCGATAATTTTATTCAAAATAATTTTATTATGAATAATTAAATCTTATAAAGAATGATATATCAATATCTAATAATAATATTAAATAAATAAAAAAATAGTGTAAAAATAAAATTAAAAGAAAAAAAAAAAAAAAAAAAAAAAACCCGTATGGAAACCCGTACGGAAACCCTGACCAAATATCAGTATCGGAAACCCGTATGGGATCCTTTACAGGAACCCTTATGGGTCCCCGTACGGGTTTCCTTACGGATTTCCATATGGATTTTTTCAGCTGGGTGACATATCATACATTATTAAATTCAAGTCCTCTTTCTTTGTACGTGTTTCCATTATAAAATAATTTATTCAATGATCTTTTTGCATATGCACTAAATCCATTTAAAAACACCTCGTACAAAACATAGTTCAAAATATTAATACATTATTATTTTTTTAGAAACCATTTAATTAATATTTGTTACCATGAAAAGGACTTTGGTCTGGGAGCACACTCTCACAACTTTTTTGCTACCGCCCATGGTAAAAGTGCGTGTAATGGCATTGGTGCGGTTGCTCAAAGAATGGCAAGAAAAGCATCTCCTCAAAACACTAGAATTATGACTGCTCTAGAAATGTTTAATTATTTAAAACAGTCTAACTCAGATGTCAGATATGAGTGGTTCATTCCTTTTGAAATTTATTGAGTTTAATTTCCTATTAATTTAAGCATTTAACAAATTTTAGTTATCATTACGTGCCACAATCAGCGATAACTGATACAAAAAAGAAACTTGAAAAAAGATTTGAAAATGCAAAAACTATACCAAATACTCAGGAAAATCATTGCTTCCAGCCTGTACATTATGAATTAATCAAAGTCAAACGATTTTTCGTAGATGAAAGAACGCGGACAGTACGTCTCGTAAAAAAAAGTTGAGTCCAAACAAATTGGAATAGGAGAAGCTAATATTAAAATTTATCATTGAATCATTTAAAATTTTTTATAAAAACATAAAAATAAATAAATATTTTCTCAAATACTGAAGTCTTTTTCCAATAACGGAACCATAACTTCATTAATTGTCATTATAACCTATTATTGCAGCTGCTAATTGAGTCGAAAAGCTTGTTTTTTAAAGAAAATAACGTAAAATAGAATTGCTCCCCATGAAAAAAAAAAGACCCAATGTGTCAAAAAAAAACTGTTGGTTCTTGTTTAGAATACTTTGAAGTATCTCTCCATACAGTTAAAAAAAAAAAATGGAACGGGGAATCAGTGCAAAACAGCCCTTAAAAATCGCAAAAAACGCGTTTTTTGAGTTTTTTAAAAATTTTCAAACGGCTGTATCTAGGAAGTGGAAGGTCCCACAGAGTCCTATAAGGTCGCAAAATTTTGGTCTTTTTATGAAGAATTTTTTGCATTTTTTAGATATACCAAAAATATTGACCTAAATGAAGCTACATTCAAGTGAAGATAGGACAAAAACGAGTAAAAATAGCATTTGATCAAGGTATTCTGCACATAGGAAAACAAGTTTAAAAGTTAGTTATTATATTTTTTACTGAAAGTACTTGCCTCAAACAAAATTTTGACGCGAACTGCATGTCGTTATCTTGTTTTAAACTAAAGTTATGATTTTTCAAAGAAAGCTTTAAAATACCACTAAAATAGGTCTTTTTTCGTATTTCAAAACGACGCCGCACGCAGTAGAAATGTCATAGCGACTTCTAGTTTGCGGAAAAAGTCTTGTTTTGGATGGTACTTTAACGACAAAAAATTTCAGAAAGATCCATCGACCTCGTGCGGACGGTTTTTAAAAAAAGTATTATTTTGACCCATATACATTAGGGTGGGGCGTTTTTGGGTCATTTTCGAACATCGACTTCTAATAGCGATAGAAGTTTGACTTTATACCTAACTTAAAAGTTCGCGAAGTCCGGACGCGCTTGGTTGAAATTTTCTGTTGTACCAAGCGATACATATGTCATTTTTGTCGTATTTTTTGCTATTTTAATGATTTTTTTAAAAATCTGCTTGATTTTCATAAAAATTAAATATTTTGAGGCCCATAACTCATCATTTCAATAAATATGCATCTAATAAACACCTTTTTACGATTACAGAGTCCAATAGTGTCGTTAATAATTTTGTACATGCCTAGAAAGTCGATTTTTCACTCATTTTGGCCGTTTTTTAACAATTTTTGATGCATTTTTAAAAATTGAAGAAACGGTCTTTCAGAGTCAAGTAAGCGGAATTTTCTTTCTCAAACATTATATTTTTGAAAAAAAATTTGGCACAGCTCCATTAAACCCTGAAAAAAATTGGCGGGCCTAAATAATACGAGTGTTTTGCGATTATACAATTATTTAACAAGTATTTAATTACTTATACTTGGCGCTCTCGAGTGAACGAATTTTTTTTTTTTTGCATTTTTTACCTTACAATTAAATTTGAGAATGATAAATACAATTTAAATTGAGAAAGATAAAAAAATTTTGGTTTATCATTGATCAAATTTATCATTGTTTAGAAATTTTCTCACGTTTGGGAGGCTATGCTTCTAAAGTGGGAATGTTTGCGCGAAATATGCCTGGATCGTCAATACAAAGTCACACTGAAATGTTATTGTTATCCGCTAGGCAATACAAAGTTGTTAAATAATAAACTTATTTACAATTTATGTAATTTAATTTAGTTTTAAGTATTTTACTTTTTTCATTGTTTTAAGTTACTTAAAATTACTTAATTTCTTCTTTTTTATTCAAACGCGGTAAAACAAATTTTAATTTAACTATAAATTTTTTTTGTAAATAAAGCAGAAAAGCATTATTTTATTAAAAAAAACAATGCAAACTTGGTTAGAAACTATAATTTTTTAGTTCCCAAACTATTTTATTTGATAGTCCAAAAGTTAAAAAGTCTCTATTTTATAGGCTAGTAACTTTTTTAAATCATTAATGGCTTGTAACTGTATTATAGGGTGTCCCTTATTTCCCAAACTGCTCCGATCCTTGCTCCCCCCCGTCCACTTTTTTGTTTATATAAAAAAGAAGCTTTAGCACCAAAAAAAAATTTTTTCCCCTTTTTTAATATTGCCGCAAGAGCCTTGAAGTCTTATGAAAATGACGATTTAAAATTAATATAATTACAAGGTAAAGTTGAGTAGGATATTGAGGGTTCGATCGGAACCCTTACATAATATATATCATTCGAAAGATCTTTCAAAAAGGAAGCTCTCCGCCAAATTTTAGATCTCTATCATTGAGGCCATGGTATCAAAAAAACCACTTTTTTACCCTTTTTTTACTATATTTTCAAGTACTTTTCGACCTTTTTTTCACTGTAACTTTTTTATAATGAATTTTCAACAAAATCGGCCAAGAAATTATAACTTTGTCTTGAATCAAAGAATCGAAATATCCTTGGTGTTATTTTTTTTTTCCTGTTTTTATATAGTTTTAGAGCGCTTCAAATCCGTTATGACGAAAAAAAACGTTATTTTTTTTTTTTAACTATTGCGAGACATCTAGGTTTCAATATTCAAAATTCAATCGGGATCTTGTTAAAAAAATATATGACTCGATACATCATCAAAAAACAAAGCTCTCGTTGAAATTTCAGGTCCCCATCATCAAATCTCAGGTCGTGGCATAAAAAAAAAAAAAACCATTTTTCACTCTTTCTTTTGACTATATTGCGAGATATCTAGGACGTAATATTCAAGATTCAATCGAAATCTCACAAGCAAGTTTATTTTTCAAAAAATCATTGATAAATAAATCTCTCGGCCGAGTTTCAGACCTCTAATATCGAATTTTTAGCTATTATCAACCGAAAAATTAAAGAAAAAAAAATAAAGATAATACTAAAAAGACGATTGTAAAAAGACTAAGGGTTTGTGAAAAAGACTTACAAGAAGAGGGTTGTAGAGAAAGAAGTTCGGGAAGTCTGATCGAGCACGAAGCTCGAGTACGCAGCCGCCGCCTGACTCTGCTCGGCACGGCGACCGAGTAGTTTAAGTTTAGTTGATAGATAGATGCTGAGTGACACGCATTCTGCGTTCATTCGTCTTGTATAGAAGAAAGATTGAAAGAAAATAAAAGCACTGATTAAATATAAATTATTGCATCCACTGTTTAATATATATACCCACACCCCCTTCACCAGCCAGCAGAGTAGCAGAGCCGACCTAGGAAAGAAGATACACATCGATCATGTGACACCGCGTGGGTGCATCACATTCTACAGGAAGGAACAAATACAATTTCCATTTTCTATCAGAGAGCACCAGACATTTGGGTCATGGATTTAGCTAAAACTTGATATACGGGCTCCAAATATGCCAAAAAGAAATCTCCAAGCGTCAGTTTCTCTGAGTGGGCCTTTTAAGGTCATGATCCCTCCACACCCCATGTTAAAAAAACAGCATTTCATCAGCATTTTTCAATAAAAAGCTGTTTTTGACCTGATTTTCAAAACAATATTGCTATTACACTTACAGAATTCCGGAACCTAGCATTTTTTTCGTCTTTCCAAGTACTTTCTGGAAAAAATTATTTGAGATTTTTATTATGTATTAGACCATGTAAAATTAAGATGTTTTTCGTCATTTTTTCATTTTAAATCCATGACCCATATGTCTGAATGAAACCTAGATGACTCGCAATAGTTAAAAAAAAAAATAACGTTTTTTTTTCGTCAAAACGGATTTGAAGCGCTCTAAAAGTATACAAAAACAGGGGAAAAAAAATAACACCAAGGATATTTCGATTCTTTGATTCAAGACAAAGTTATAATTTCTTGGCCGATTTTGTTGAAAATTCATTATAAAAAAAGTTACAGTGAAAAAAAGGTCGAAAAGTACTTGAAAATATAGTAAAAAAAGGGTAAAAAAGTGGTTTTTTTGATACCACGGCCTCAAATTCGATGATAGAGATCTAAAATTTGGCAGAGAGCTTCCTTTTTGAAAGATCTTTCGAATGATATATGTTATGTAAGGGTTCCGATCGAACCCTCAATATCCTACTCAACTTTACCTTGTAATTATATTAATTTTAAATCTTTATTTTCATAAGACTTCAAGGCTCTTGCGGCAATATTAAAAAAGGGGAAAAAATTTTTTTTCTGGTGCCAAAGCTTCTTTTTTATCATAAACAAAAAAGTGGACGGGGGGGAGCAAGCATCGGAGCAGTTTGGGAAATAAGGGACACCCTACTGTATTACTAATGGAAATTAATGGGTAAAATTTTTGTTTGTTTGAAAGTTTTTAAGTTCATCTATGGTATTTATATGGTAAAAAATGCAAAAAAATAAAAATTTCTCGTTCAGTCGAGAGCGCCAAGTGTAAGTAATTAAATACTTGTTAAGTAATTGTATTATCGCAAAACACTCTTATTATTTAGATCCGCCAATTTTTTTCAGGGTTTAATGGAGCTGTGCAAATTTTTTTTTTCAAAAATATAATGTTTGAGAAAGAAAATCCCGCTCACTAGACTCTGAAAGACCGTTTCTTCAATTTTTAAAAATGAATAAAAAATTGTTGAAAAACGGCCAAAATGAGTGAAAAAATCGACTTTCTAGGCATGTACAAAATTATTAACGACACTATTGGACTCCGTAATCGTAAAAAGGTGTTTATTAGATGCATATTTATTGAAATGATGAGTTATGGGACTCAAAATATTTAATTTTTATGAAAATCAAGCAGATTTTTAAAAAAATCATTAAAATAGCATATATGTCGCTTGGTACAACAGAAAATTTTAAACAAGCGCGTCCGGACTTCGCGAACTTTCAAGTTAGGTATAAAGTCTAACTTCTATCGCTATTAGAAGTCGATATTCGAAAATGACCCAAAAACGCCTCACTCTAATATACATAGCTATGAGAGAGGGGGGGGGGGGTGCCTCCTACTCGCTTCGCTTGTCAACCCCCGTTTTAAAATAGTTATAGGTTTTTAAAAACTCAAAAATGAATAAAAAGATTTATTTTTAATTTTTCTTTAATTTAAACTATAAATTTTTGTTACAATAATTTTTTAAATATATTACCAAATATTCTTCAGAATAGAAATAATTTGGGTGATTTGAACAGATGTATATATTTTGTTTTTGATGAGTCAAAATCAAATGAAACAACTTTTTATTGAAATAAAAATTTCAATTTTACTACTACAAATTTTATTCAAATGCATATAGTAAGTATCTTTTCCTAAGCAAAAGTGTTTGAAACACTTGAAACAGCTGAAGGTTTTGTTTTTTTAATTTCTTTAATGAAATATAAAGTCTTAAATTTTTTTTGAACTTGACTTAGCATCAAATAAAGAGCATGAATGTTTTTTCATTTTTTAATCTGTACTGGTCTCAATCAGCGCGCAAGCGCGCTCAATTTTTAATCTTAAAATTAATTAAACCATAATTTTATTTTATAGAATCTAACAAAAAAAATTTTTTATTTATTGAAATAAAATATTCAATTATTCAAAAAATTATTGCAAAAAAATTCTTGGTGACAAAGTATTCAATATTTCAACTTAAACATAATTCAAATTATGAATTTAAGGTTCTCAACCAATCAAATCAATTATAAAACCAAGACATTCGAACATGCTTCATCATTATAAAGAGGGATTCAGGCGGTTTTCTACCAGAGCTAGTCAAGTCCAAGACTAAAAAAAAATTAATCTGCCAAATTACTAAACAACACTTAATAAATTACACTTTTTCACAGCATCGCGGCTATTCATGTAATGGAAACAATGCAAACTTTAACTTGTTATAACTTTTAAACTAAATATGGTCAATTTTCATCAGACTTCGTAAAAATATTTAATAATATCTTGTCACAGGGCTCGTTTTTCCGTGGACTAATTTATAAATAATCGTGACTGACTCACGAATACCCTCGACGACTCGAAGTCATCAGTCCTCAGCCTGTAGACCAAATGCACATGCAGTGCATACGACAACTTGTCGGTTTCTTCAATACCTGAAATCGGGGGGAAAGACGCGTACGCGAACTATCTTACTTGTTACGCGGCGCCGCTGCTCTCTTGTCGGTAGTGGCGTGAATTTAATTTTGGATCGAACGCAGGAACACGGGTTTGATAAATCAAATGATTTTAGTTAATTTAATTAATTTTAATAACAAAAATAAAACTAATAAATAATACAATCAAATTATATCCCGTATTGGTTACAAACAAATAATATTAGAATGGCTATTAGCCCGATATTACATATCAAAATAAATCGAATTATGGCGATTCTCTTCTCGCTCGATAATTCATCGGTCGGCGCGCACACCAACATGCACACACTCGTACACTCAGCTACTAGCTGAAGCGCGCCAAAACCCAGACAAAGACTCAGAGACAAAAATCCAAGTACTTATTGTACTTCACACCCGCTCTGACTCTAACCATCACATAAGTAAACATACAATGATTAACCGCTACGCAGACTTACTTTTTTAGCAGGTGCACCTTCGCTTGAGTAACAATAATTATAATAATTACGACTAGCCTGAATGGCTTTACACAAGACGACAATGCCTTCCTAGGCCGCACGCTGACTCCCCGTGAGATGTTATTATCTTCTCCGCTCCGATCCAATGACAACTGGATCACAGGAAAATCTACTCAACTTCTCACTGATAATTTTATCTTACGCACTTTGATAAAATTATCTAACAACACAAAAAAGTAAATTGTACATTTGCTCTGTGACACACGTGTGATCGCGCCAAGCGCCAAACTTAGAGTAATGCTGATCGGTAGATTTCGTCATCACCTGACTTACCGATCCGCATCTGCGTTCTATAACAGTTAGCGCCAAATTCGAATTTAATTACCGCGCTAGCTGTTACAATCTAAGAATCAACTTCAGAAAATTTAAACTAAATTTCTATTGTCATGCATTCGGTAGAAAAACTTAACATGGGGAAGTTAATTTTTTTTCACATTTTAAACTAATGCACTGTCACAGGGCTCGAATTAAGGAATTTAATTCCTCGGAGGATCGTGATTAATCACGAGAACCCGCGGCGATCGTCGTCCGCACTCCTCCGACCTGCTGACAAAATGCACTTTCTGTGCACACGACAATCCGTCGATTTTTCTTCAATCCTGAAAATTGGGGGGAAGACGCGTACGCGAACTAATGTTATTATTACGCGGCGCGGCTGCTCTCCTTCGTCGGTACACGCCTAGAACTCGGTGGAAAGAAGCGGCTGGTAAGCATACCGAGAAAAAAGTCGGGTGAAGTTACGCCCGAAAAATCGGTGGAAGGTTTCTGATTTTTTCCAAAGCCTATATAGGTATATGCCGCGGCCAGGTGCTGCCAGCTGGGCTGTAGCGCTGGAGCTTGATGCAGGCAGATCCATTCGCTTTTTCAAAAACGCTGTCAATTTTTATTTGTTTGAACAATTTCTTTCAAACTTTTCAGAAATGTTCTTTAGGACCTAATGAAAAACTTCTTCGTTGGAAGTTTTTTCAATTATGAACTTTTATGCTTACTTTTTTAATCTAAAGTTTTTGGTTATAAACTGCTTACTTTTATTTTTAAATGTTTATTACTCGGTTCTGAAATTTTTTTTAAATATTTAAACAACTCCGTTGGCAACGGCAAGGGTTCAAGAATATGTAGCTAAAATTTCGTCAAAAAATATTTAGTGGTTTTCGAGTTGTCGCGTGTTAAGCAAAAACTTGAATTTTTCTCGATTTACGCATTTTTTCGCATTTTAAGTTCAAATCGCAAGAACTCGAAAACCACTTAATATTTTTTGACGAAATTTTAGCTTTATAATCTTAAACCCTTACCACTGCCAACGGAGTTGTTTGAATATTTTTAAAAATTTTCAGAACCGAGTAATAAACATTTAAAAATAAAAGTAAGCAGTTTATAACCAAAAACTTTAGATTAAAAAAGTAAGCATAAAAGTTCATATTTGAAAAAACTTCCAGCGAAGAAGTTTTTTATTAGGTCCTAAAGGTAAAGATCATAGGTAAAGAACATTTCTGAAAAGTTTGAAAGAAATTGTTCAAACAAATAAAAATTGACAGCGTTTTTGAAAAAGCGGATGGATCTGCCTGCATCAAGCTCTGGCGCTACAGCCCAGCTGGCAGCACCCGGCCGCGGCATATACCTATATAGGCTTTGGAAAAAATCAGAAACCTTCCGCCGATTTTTAGGGCGTAACTTCACCCGACTTTTTTCTCGGTATGCTTACCGGCCGGTTCTTTCCGCCGAGTTCTATGCGTGTAGTGGCGTGAGTTAACGTGGACTGATCGCAGGAACACGGGTTAATTAAATAAACAATCAGACGTAAATTTTAATAATTTTAATCAACAATAAAAATAGAAAAAGTTACAAAACACTCCAAATTAATTTCACCCGAATGTTTACTAACAAGTAAACTTAAATGACTCGCAGTCTTAAATTGTCGAAAGAAAAATTTGCTTCCACAAAAACAAAGTTCGGCGTTAGTGTCGCGGTAGACTCGAACACACCGACGCACACACACACACGCTCTCGCGGTCGGCTGCTCGCTGCAGCGCGCCAAAATCACAAAGGCGTGGACTAACTCCGATACAAAATCTAAGTACTTACTGTACTTCACACACACACTCCGACTCTAACTATCACACGAACAAATACTCAATGATTAACCGCTACGCGGACTTACTTTTCTTGCAGGTGCACCTTCGCTTGATTAAACAATAATAATGATAATTACTACTAGCCCGATTGGCTTCACACAAGACGATAATGCCTTCCTAGGCTGCACACTGACCCTCCGTGAGATGTTCGTCTTCCCCGCTCCAATCCAGTGACAACTGGATCACAAGAAAATCAACACAACTTCTCACTGATAACTTTATCTAACACACTTTGATAAAGTTATCTAACAACGCAAAAAGTAAATTTTATATTTGCTCCCTGGCACACGTGTGATCGCGCCAAGCGCCGAAATTAGAGTAATGCTGATCGGTAGATCTCGTCATCACCTGACTTACCGATCCGCATCTGCGTTCCATAACAGTTAGCGCCGAATTCGAATTTAATCAACGCGCTAGCTGTTACAGCACAAATAACTCAACTATTTACGGAATTTTCATGTTGATGATTTTGCGAAAATATTCTCTAAATTTAAAATAATTTTTTTTACATATGATGCAGTTATAGAGAGGTGTTATTTGTTCCATTCCCATAAAAATTGTTTGTAAATTTCTTTAATTATGAATTTTTTATGCCTGTTTAAATTATCATTTCTATCATATTCTTTTCTACATAAACTACATTTGAATTTTTCACGAGTATGACTTTAAGTGTTTTTAATAACGTATATTCTAATTTCGAATGAAAACAGGAATTCTAAAAATTAAACAAGATTCCTAAAAAATTTAAATAGAGTTATAAAATAATTAAAAATGTACAATAAATTAATTAAACACGGTAAAAGATTCTGGCAAGTCATTAATCGAATTTAACCTCTTACCATCTGTAATAGATTGAGGGAGGAGTATTTAAATGAACCACATTTTGTGAGCAATGTAGCTAGTTGTGCTTTATCCTGTGTGATTTTATTGGCTATGCAGTATAACTCTATCCTCTCGACGTACTCCTCCCAGCTGTCCTTGTTTTTGTGAAATTCTAAATCTGCCATTTCAAGATCTAATATAATTTCTTCATTTTCTGCTGAGTTTGTTGGTTCAGTTTTTGTTTGCGTAATTTTTTCTTCTTTAATTTCCAAGCTTGAATTTATTATTGTGGCGTTTAAGTCGCTTTCTTGTTCTTCTTCTTCTTCTTCTTCTATCGAACCTTTGCTTTTCTCAATGCTTTCTTTGTAATTTTTTAGCACGTTTTTGGCTACTCTTCTAAAATCGTCGAATTTGCACAGATTCAGTAATTTCAAGTTTCTTTCTTTGCTGTTGCAGTGATATTTAAATACTGCTAGAAGATGTATCAATGTGTGTTTTGCAACTTCTTTTTTGCGTTGATAGAGCTGAAATTTTTTGATAATTTACGTAATTCTTCTTCAGAAAATTCCTCTAGTACTGTTTCTATATCGAATTTTTCTAAGAATTCCACTAACTCTTCTTTATTCAACGTAGGAATCCACGTTGGTGTTTTATCTTCTATCAGCTTTTTTATGTTATCAGAAATTTCACATTAAATTTTATGCGCTCGTCGCGTTTTGTAAATTTTATGGTGTAAACACTTTAGGGCTCGTCACGCCCTTTTTTGTATGCACTTTTTCACTGTAATTGAACTCTTTCACGTTTTATCATTTTTAATCCTCGTTGGATTTTTCTTGAACTTTTATCACCGTTTTTCAACCTCGTTGGTTACTTTGCTTTCATCCTCGTCGGATTTTTTGCTTTCATCCTCGTCGCCAATTGTAATGGATTGAGGGAGGAGTATTTAAATGAACTGTTGGTGTAAAGTTAAAGATATTAGTCTATTCCATTGACGTTACAATGTGACTGAACTGTAGTAAGAGCGTTGCTCGCTGTATATATAACGCTCGATCAGCGTGTCAATAACCCGCTGGCTACACTTTTTGCTAACTACGCTTTAGCAATTTTAACATTCTTTCTTGGTTCATTCACTCTCATAAAATACATACATTACACCATCCCTGTAGACTCAAATCTTTTTTTGATGCTGCAATAATTTCTTAATTTTACCTATTTATGAAAACAATGGTATTTCTTCCAGCAGAAGAAAACTTTTACCTATTAAATAAAGTAATTTTTCTTATTTATAAGCAAATTTTTAAATTTATAATTTTTTAAAACAAGTACAGAGTTTCATAGAATCAATTTGAAAAAAAAAAAAAAACCCCAGACCAATTGAAATATTCAATCGGTTCATTAATTATTTTTAAAAAATATCTAATTCAACCTCTATACTAACAAGGGAAGGACCAGGCCTTTGGGTCATGAATTTGTCTCAAACTTGGTATATGGGCTCCAAATATGCCAAAAAGAAACCTCCAAGTGTCAGTTTCTCTGCATGGGCCTTTTAGAGTCATGTTCCCTCAACACCCCATAAGATGTTTTTCGTCATTTTTTCATTTTAAATATCTCAATTTTACATGGTCTAATACATAAAAAAAATCTCAAATAATTTTTTTCAGAAAGTACTTGGAAAGACGAAAAAAATGCGAGGTTCCGGATTTCTGTAAGTGTAATAGGGTCTGAGCAATATTTTTTTGAAAATCAGGTCAAAAACAGCTTTTTATTGAAAAATGATGATAAAATGATGATTTTTTAGTATGGGGTGTAGAGGGAACATGACTCTAAAAGGCCCATGCAGAGAAACTGACACTTGGAGGTTTTTTTTTGGCATATTTGGAGCCCATATACCAAGTTTGAGCCAAATCCATGACCCAAAGGCCCGGTCCTCTCCTTGTAAGTGGAAATTGAAAAGAAACAATTACTCAATTGTGAATAGGTGAAAATCGCTTTAAAAAACTTGGTATCGCTCTTGACAGGAAACACTTGAGATAATTAAGAGTTTAATCAATAACTATTAATAGATTATTATGGTTTGATAAAAATAACTGGAATAATAAAATATTTTTTTAGTTTATTATGAATTCTCAATTATTAGAATATTGATGAAAAGAAATATCTTTAAAAAATTTTCATGAACTTGCTTCTGTTCTTGAATTGAATTTCTTGAAAACAAATTAATACTTTGGCTGCCCCTCGGGCTGTACCTCAGGCCCTCGAAACGGAAGTCTGAGGCGCAGCCAAAAAAAAGTTCTGAATGATTATTATTATTTTTGACTAAAATAACACGTATTAATGAGTTTTTGGCTGCGCCTCGTGGGAAAAAATTTTGCCCTTCAACTATATAATAGAGTAAGATATTTTTTTAAAGCGATATTTTGAAAGATCGGGTATTTATTAACAATATATTTCAAATTCAGAATTAGTTTGAGTTATGCACTGTACCGGAACTACTACCTTAAGCAATAAAACTTGATAGTAATAGTCTATTGGGAGGAACCAAAATTTATTGTCAATTGTATAACAATCACTACAATTTTGACGTGGCTAAGACGTCTTCATCAGGCAAAAAATTAAGGAAGTTAACAAATCATTTTCGTTCTGGGATTATTATTGAGTCTTAACTCGTTTTCGAAGTTTGCGATAGACTCGGATTCGTATGTCATTCTCACAACGATGTCTTGTTCGATCTTAATTTTTCGCCTGATGAGGATGTCTTAGCCACGTCGAAACTGTAGCGATTATTATACAAGGTGTAGAAAAAGTAGTGGAACACCTGATTTACTCGAAAACTATGCATTTTTTGTATAGCACACGTAATTTAAAAGTCTCCTGAAATAAAATTTACGATTTAGTGGGCCCTTGTTTGGGCCCTACACACCCAAACTTCGTTTTTTCAAATGGGAACCACTATTTTCGACCCTGGATTCGAAAAGAACGGAAAATTGTACGATTTTAGGTATTTAAAAAAAAATTTTTGGCTTTTATCAGCCCTGCAGGGCCCTTTGCCCTTTAGCCCCTACACACAGAAAACTAAAACATAACGGTTATGTCGGCCGTCTTAACAGTTACTGCGCCACGCAAAATAACCTGCAAAAACCTTCATTCCGCAGTAACTGTTAAGACGGTTGTCTCAATGCTGTTTGCCTTGCCGCATTAACTGTTAAGACGGCCGACATAATCGTTATGTATTAGTTCTCTCGGTGTATTATCTCCGAAAGTACGGATCCGGGCCCTTTTTCATAGGGCCCACTAAATCGTAAATTTCAATTTAGGACACTTTTACATTACATGTGCGAAAATAACGTATTTTCGGAGATAATAGGGGCTAAAGGGCAAAGGGCCCTGCAGGGTCTTAATAAGGGCCAAAATTTTTTTCCAAAAATCCCTAAAATCGTAAAATTTTCCGTTCTTTTAGAATCCAGGGTCAAAAATAGGGATTCTCATTTGAAAAAATAAAGTTTGGGTGCGTAGGGCCTAAAATAAGGGCCCGGGCCCTTTTTCATAGGGCCTACTAAATCATAAATTTTATTTCTGGTAACTTTTACATAACATGTACTTTACGAAAAATGCATTGTTTTCGAGTAAATCAGTGGTTCCGCTACTTTTTCTACACCCTGTATAATTGACAATAAATTTTGGTTCCTCCTAATCAACAATTACTATCAAGTTTTATTATTTTGACTTTGCAACGATAACTCCTAAATTTACTAAAATAAATGCTACCTTAAGTGTTGGTATTTGTCTTCGCCTACTGAGATATTGGTTATTGGTTATTGGTAATGAAAGTTGACCGGGGTGCCTTTCGGCTCAGGGACACTGAGCTTTCGCCATTGTATCCCTATCCCCCCGGTTAAGTGGCCATGCTTCTAGAGCCTTTTAATTTTTGCTCCAGAAGGGACCTCTTCCCTCCTATAATCCCAGTCTCCTTTACATAGCACGGAAGCCGGTAGGTGCAATTCTAAGCGTGCTATGGGTATAGTAAAAACCCACATCGTAGGGAAAAAACCTATACCTGCATGACCGAGGCCGTAAGTACAGAGTTTCGATGCATGAACCCCCGTTGGTATCAGTCGCCTGTCCCTGTGGTACGTTACTTTACATCGAACTCCCATCTTCCGGCCTCTGTGGGGATCACGCTTCAATCGAGAGAGCGTTTATAGGTCTCCGTTCGAGCCGTGGTCCCCCATTCAGAACCGCGGTAATAGGCACATGAAAAAAATTTTTCAGAGGTGCCGGCAGCGGGAATCGATCCCGGGCCCTCGGCGAGAGAGTCCGGTATCTAACCCGTCGAGCCACCGCGGCTGCCTACTGAGATAAGATCAGATTAATTTATTGTGACCGAGTATAGGGCAGTGCTCCATAATACACGTAGTAGATTACATTAGAGGCTTAACAAAGTTGGTTTATGAAGACTAAAGAAAATATAACTTGAGTATAACAAATATATAAATAAAAAATATTAATATTTATCTCGTGCAAAGATCACAGTAAGTTTTTTGTCAACAACAATTAACTGTTATTTTTTCCAAAATCCAATCTTCAAACTAATGAAAAAAATTATTTTATTATTTTAAAAATTTTTACAGTAAAAGTTTTTATTTGTATCGTGTTATTCATTAATTTAACATAAATTTTTCATTGAAAGAATCAAAAATTATATTAACTAAAATCATTCATTTCTTAATTCTTATAATATTTGAGGTTTTGATTAGAAAAGCTGATTCAGCATCGTGCTTGTTTTTCCATGGAAACAAAAACTGTGGTAGAAAAGACCCGTTTCCGACCGTATTTGAGGCATCGAAACACGTTGTTTCCAGCATCAGATTTGAGAATAGTATTTTCTTGACCAAGCATGGGAACAGCGGTATTTCTACGAGAGTTGGAGATATTCTGTACGAGACGGTCATTTTTTCAAATACGCTGCGCGCGCAGCGCATGCGAGGTCGAGAAAATACTTTCTCAAATTTGATGAATCATCATCATAAATATATATTTAAATCATTTTTTACTTAAAAACAGAGTTTATTAATTAATATTCAGTCGTTTATTCAAATGTGCCATGCGTATCTGCTTGTCACTGCACGTCAGCAGCAGCATCTGCGCTAGGTATATCTATATATACGATCCACACATATAGGTATACATCAAACGTTAATGTGAGCTGAACTTGTGATCTTTGTAAATCTTATAGTTTGCACATCAAATGTAAAATAAATGTATTCAATCACTTCATGCCAAATTGCTGAATCAAAGTAAATGCATATTATTTTGATTTTCGAACGTTAAACCTCATTTTTTTCAATAAAATTTTTTGAGGTGAAGAGATATCGGTAAAACAGTGCGTAGCAGACTAGCGTTCTGGTGTATTGTTTTGAATTGGAGAAACACGAAATTGAAACCGATTCTTTGTCGGTTTTAGATAAAACTCACGAAGAATCGCGTTTCTTCGTGAGTTTTAATAACAACTGACGAAGAACCGCGTTTCTTCGTGAGTTTCATTTTCCATTCGGACCAAATGAGAACAGAGACGTTTCTCGTAGAAAAAACAACATCAGAATCGGGGTAAAATACGTATCAGATTTGAGAAAGTAATTTACTATGGTTACACTTAAAAAATTTTTATTGTAAAGAGATTCAATATATTGGAGTTTCTTTTCGATAATAATAAATCTTTCGGATTTGTAAATGCCATTATGATTCTCCAGCAGTTGTAGTTTAATTAACTTAAAATAATTTTTTTTCTGAAAACTCTGTATAAGAGACAGGAATTGCTCCGTCGACAAGATTTATCATAATATTCTTCTTCTGCTGAATAGAGTGATTAGAAGCAAAATTCATAAAACGAATTGAATTAATAGGTTTCTGGTACCAATCCAAAATAAAATTTTCACCCTTTCTTACGATAGTGAATCAAGGAAGTTTATGCAACTACAATCCTCGATTTCGCTAGCTAACTTGAGGGGTTTGCTCGCAGTATTGACTCGCGGAGTAAAATTGTAAGTGAAATTGATGAGACGACTTGAGTTAATAGATTTCTTGTACTAATCCATAATAAGGTCCTCACCCATTCTTACGATAGTGGTATCAAGGAAGTTCATGCTGCTACAATTCTCGATTTCGCTTGCTAACTTGAGGGGTTTGTTTACAGTTTTCACTCGCGGACTCTATCTAAGAGAATTTTACATTTTTTTTTTTAAAACACGATAATGGAAATCTGCAGGTCAAAACATTAGACTCAGTTACATTCGTAAATAGTGAAGTTGACATTATGATTCCAAGACTTCAAAAAACCATAAATCTTTTTCCGCCAATTTTTAAGCGGTTCATCTTTCTAGCTGAATATACTCTCCCATCTGATATCAGTTTATGGACTGTGTAGGGTGCGGGGTTTAATAATGACAAGACAGTCCAATTAAATGAAATATTTTAATTAAATTTTAAAGTTTACAATGGCACTAGGGTCGTTATTTATCTCGTGGGTAAAACGAGGTTAGCTGTCGGTCGTTACGAGGTTGACAAGAGACTGAAGGTGTTGCCTGGCTATGCGTGGCTCGATTGTTCACGACGTCGGTCCACAGTCGTGGCTGAAGTTGCCGCTTGCGCCTGTGTCCGCGCGGAACGTTCTGGGGAGCGATCCCCACAAGTTCACTCATTTTATAATTATAATAGTCACGTTTAATGCAATTTATGAGATTACCCTTATCTGCATATGTGAACTACAGATTCGGACATTATTCACGCATAAAATTTCGAGTAAGTTTTCGAAAAATCGCGGTCAAAGGTATGTTTTACTTTCAGATGTACGTTTCAATTAAGTTAGACTATACTTTTATTTTCACAAACACACGTTTGATTTTTCCCACACTAAGATTCTGAATAGAAAACCTGCATACGATAAACGGCGAATTTCTGAAATGTTGCATACTCAAGGAAGTAAAAATACGTTAAACAAGAGGGAAAACTCACAAATACTTAGCAGAGTGTATCACTCTCTCGTTTAAAATTAATAGTTATTGTGTTTTGATCCTTTCTTGTACACCTAGTTACACTTTGTTTACACCCATGGACCGGATACTTTGTATACTTTTAGTCTCAGCACGCTTTTCTTACTTCTCATTCTGACGTTACCAAAGAAAGTTGTTCTTTTGGTTTCAAATTATAAAAAAAGAAATGTTATACTTTTAACTTTATACATTTGGTTTTCGGATGATTTTTTCTTAGTAATCTTAAATCGAATTTCATACCTGCGAAAGCATTGTCGTACTTATTTAACTCTAATATTTTTATGTATCTGTATTAATCATAATTTTACTTCGAACCGTGCTTGAAAAGGTCCACACATTGGTGGAACAAACGGTACACCAACTTTCTGATAAATGACTCACTAATCAAGTATTATTATTTGTCTTTGCCCCCGAAGATCCTTCCCAATTCAACTTTTTTTTAACATAAAGGACGTTAATCATCACTACTTCAATAATTATTATTAGAAAAACTAATCACGTAAATACAAAACTGAAGTGACAAAGTTGTTTGCTACGGCTACGAGAGTAATATAAAAAGTTCTGATGATGTTGTCGCAATAAATAATTGATTTAACTACTTTTTATTGGCAAAATCAATTTTTCCGTACCCCTGCCGGGAAGCGCTACTGCAGAAAAATAGTATACTCAACTTGGCAGCTGAATGAGAAGGCCTCAAATCACAAGTTTGTCACCCTCGGCTTCGCCTCGGACGACAATTTCATGTAATCTGAGGGACTTCCCATTCCAGCTGCTTAAGTAACATACTAATTTATTTCGAGATAAATCTTGACAAATTTTTTTTTAATAGATTCATTAGTATAAATCAAATAACTTTCAATTTTGAACAAGTTTTGAGTTGAAAAGCCTTTTTGCCAATTATATTTGTTAAAGATTTTCATTTTTGTAAAGTTTATAATGGAGCCCAATCACGAGCAGAGCTGCCGTATTCTCAAAAAATTCAGCACAGCGTTGCTTCATTTCTTAAACTTGGCCGATAAGGAAAAAAAAATTGACGTTCAAGACTAAAACTTAAAATTATTTTAAATTTTCCACATCCTACACTTGAAATTTTTTTTTAAAAATACTTATTTTATACTGAAGAAGTATAAAATAGAGATACGGGATGAAAAAGTGAGCTAAAACGAATTTAAGCTTCTCACAACTATTGTTTCAGTTGACTGGTCACTACTACAATCAAGCTCCTGATTTTTTACACTAAATGTCACTTAATTTTTAGGTTGAAAATAATTTTTGAGATTTGATCCGACTGGGTTTTGTAAAATTACCCATGAGTATATGAGGACTCGGATCTAAAAACAACCTTACTAGACAGAAACTCCGAAGGAATTAGGTTGTTTTTAGATCCAAGTCCTCATATACATTTGTATATTTTGCGTAGGGTGCATATTTTTTAACCACATTTTTCTTTTCTTTTTTTTTCAGCAAACCTGTAGATCTCTCAACTGCTTCAAAAAAACTTACTGAAGGATTTTTATGTATTTATCAAAATCCTTTACAACATATAAAAAATGAATTAGATGATTTGATGTAAGTTTTAAATGACTAATTTTTATTAGTTATTATAAAAAAAAAAATTTTTTTTTTTAGATATAAACAAGAAAAAAGTATTATGCAATCTCAATTAGAAAATAAAAAATTTAATGATGCAGAAGAAGATATTGAACTTCACGATTTGGTAAGTAAATATTAATAACAAGACTCCTAGAACATTTACCCGTAGCCGTCGCTCGGTACCTAGAGAAGTTGACGGGATGCTCCGGGGGTCAGCCATCTGGTCTCGAGCGACGGCTACGGGAAAATGTTCCAGGAGAAGTCAACCATGTGCTTGGGTTCCTTTTTTGGCAAGAAACGTTTCTTGCCAATAAAGCTCCTGATCAACCTTCTACTGATCCCTTTTTGCTAAACATATTATTATTTAAACAACGTGATTTCAGTTTTCTTCAATAGAAGCATACAAAAATAAAATTCTCATCATGAAAAAAGAATTGGTAACCATTCATGAAAAGGCATTTAAATTGAAGGTAAACATTTTTATTACAAAAAATTACTCAAAAAATATTTTCTTAAAACATTAACTACTAAGTACACACGATATTTTTTCAGAGAAGAGCATTACGATTTCAACAACTAAAACTTAAAGAAGCTGCTAATAAAGAAGAATAAATTAAAATATTTCAAATGTTAAGAAAGCAAATTTCGTTCTTATACCGACTACACTGAACAAGAAATGCCCGCTGAATGCGCATTGTGGACAGTAAAGCAACAATATTTTTTACTCAAAATCAATAATCTGTAAAGACCTGTATTTATTTTATAAAAGTTCTAAGATCTCTAATTAACAACTTTCTCGCTGACAGTTTTTGAGCTCAAAACTTCCTTGTACACTTTTTTCATGCTAAAGTGAAATTCAAAAAATTGCATGAATTTCTTAAAATTCACGACGAAGTGTTGATTAAGGTAAATAGGGGACTAGGGGAAGTGCAGCTGCCTTTTCGAGATGAATTAATTATTGAAGGTTTTTTTGTGTATTTTTTCCCGCTGAAAACGAGTTTCTATGTTGCATACCTTATAAATTGGTAAAAAAAAAAGTTATGAGTCTTTATTTAGGACAAGTAAAAGTTTCGTATTTTTTATCTGTTGTCGTTTTTGCGTGAAAAATCTTCAAAGTTTGAAAAAATACGATTATTTGATTTTTTATGGTTTGTCACATAAAGACTTTTGGCCTAGAGAAGTCTGCAAGGGCTTACAATTTTCCTTAAAGTTCCAAGTTTCTATGACAATCCCTTTTTTCTTATATTTACGTGCTAATGTTGTTTTTGAAACTGTTGTATCTCGTACTTTTACAACCTCCATTTTATCGTATTTTCTGACGATACTTCCACCGCTCTCCTGCTTAAGTTGACAGCTTACTATTATAATTTATGAAAAAATTCACCAAAAGTTAAGTATACAAAGAAAGCAGTTATTAATGCTATCATAAAACTATTATTATTATTTTTATCGAATAGGAAAAAGTTTGAAGATACACGGAGAGAAAAAATATGGTTTTTTACCATGGAAGGCTTATGAGAAAATGTAACTAAAAGCTAGCATGTAAAATTGTCACGGCGCTGTGGCAGAATACCACAGCTTGAGTCAGTGGCAAAAAACCATGAGCACATGACAAAAAGCTGTGGAGCTGTGGTTTTTCGCATTTAGGCCCCGCCTACTTTCTAACTGATTCAATCTTCATAGATTCAATTCACGGAGAATCGTTAAAAGATTAAAATCACGGAAAAAAGGGCGCTCTTCAAAAGTCATGGCTTTAGAGAGCTAAAAATGAGTTACCGTCACTACTTTCTGGATGTCATGCACTGAAATTCCGGGGCTTTGCACCGATTTTTAGGTGCGATATCAAAAAATTTTAAGGTTAGACACTGTCGTTAAAGAAGTAACCCTTGTTGAGAAACCAAAAACTTTAAACTGCGAAAAAATTTTACACGTGCGCGAAGGCGTGGCTTCTTTTATCAGACAGATTTTATTTTGGCTTAAAAACCATAGCGCTTTGCGATTTTACCACAGTAGTGTTCCATGGTTTTTTGCCACGGCTGAATGATTTTTTTTCACAGACGTTTCAGTTACAATTTCTAAAAAATTATTTCCATGGTATAAAGCCATATTTTTTCTCTCCGTGTAGAAACTTTAAATTTGAAAAAAGGGATGAGGTATAAGAATGAAACTAGGTTTTTTCAAAATTCTGTGATTTTTAAAATGTTTGATCACCACTTTGATGCCCATATTTTTGATTTTCAAAATTGATAATTAATTTTTTAATCAAAAACTAAAAAATCTCAATTCTTTAATTATAATAGTAAGCTGTCAATTTAAGCAGAAGAACGGCAAAGGTATCGTCAGAAAATACAGTAAAATGGCTGTAAAAGTACGAAATAGAACAGCTTCGAAAAAAAACAAAGGATCACTGGCATGCGCTAAACTAATTCTTAATTGATATTTATAATTACGAGACGATTTATCCGGCAAAGGATTAAATCGTCCGTAGTTAACATTATTCTAATCTTGATTACTGTCCCCATGAGCTCCTGCAATGCACCAGCCATCTGGCACTTCCCCTGCCACCTTGGCTCTTTCCCATCCAGGGTGTCGAGCTGTTACAGAGTGCAAAGCTGTCACGTGATTTTGGGCTCAAGTAACTCAGCAGCAAGCTGCTAAGTTGCAAAAACCCGTCGCTTATAACTAACTTCAGGTACGCTATTATGTGCATAAAATACGTCTCATAACATTAACAAAATTCATCCGTACAAATATTTACAAATTTTTTTTGTAAACACCTTTCTCTGATCGATTTTTTAAAATTTTTAGTATAAATCGCATCGACATTCGCATTCATTGGGAAAGAAATTTATAATAAAAAAACCTTCTTTAATTAATTTACTTCGAAAATTCAGCTGCAACCCCCCCCCCTCCCACTCCTGACCAGCCGACTATTAGTATCTGATCTCAGTGCTCGAAGTCAATTTTATTGTTAAAAGTTAATTGCCCAAGTTATTGGCTTATTGGGACTTTTAACGAAAGTTAAAATTGTTAAAAGTCAATTGCCTAAGTTATAATTACGTAAAATTTTACGTATTCTCTCAAGTTTGACGGATTCTTGATAAAAATTGTTTATATTTTTATACATTTTCTCAAATTTCACCATCTTCATTAACTTTAAAAATTATGTAATTATTTGATTTAAAAAAATGTCTAGAAATTCTACTTATATCTTGTTTTTTTTTTTTTTTTTGAATCAATAAGATTTTACTTTTTTTTAGGTTAAAAATAAATAAATAAATAATCCAAAACAATTTATCAGAATGCTATTTTTTACTTCCACAATCATTATCAGTTTAATTCAATTTTTGGACAGTTCGGGAAACCCGAAAAATTTCTAACTGGATCATGCCTACGTCAAAAAATGTGATTCAACAGTTTGCAGCAATTTTGTTCTCGGCATTGTCGAAAAATTATTTCACCTTTTTTTTTTTGTTTTTTTCAAAGTAATTTTAAAGTTAAAATAAGATTGAAAAAAGTAAAAATTAACGACGAGTGGTTTTTATCTGTCTGAATCTAACAAAGTAAATCTTTGACACGTCAAAGTAGCATCATAAAAAAGTCATTTATTGATAGAATTTTTTAGCTACATTTTCAAAAATATATAATCTTTCTAAAAATGAAAGTTAGATTTTATTTATATTTTTAGTATGATAGCGTCGCTCAGCGTGCACGCGCGCACATTATTTAATTATTTTTTTTATTTTTGAAAAATAAAAAATTAATTTTGACTCATAAGAGAATATGAAAAATTTTATCAAAGCCTTTTCTAAATTAATATAAGTACTATTTTACTTATTGAGGTTTTTATGACACTTTTTTAAATCAATATTTTTAAAATTTCGAGAAAGCGAAGTTTTTGTTTCAAGAAAAAAATTCAGATAGGGGATTGATGGAAAGAAATATAAGTTGAAAAACTTACAATTTCAACACATATCCTCATAAAAATTTGATTCGTTAAAAAACTAAATATTTTGGTGTAAAGGAAATAATATTTTCACGCTAGTAGCCCCAAAGTACAATTTTCGGGCTCGTACCGGAAACGAATATTGTACTTTCTGACTACTAGCGTGAAAAATAGTATACAGCCCTTGGAAGTGCAAAAATGAGCTAACCTTTAGCAAACCTTTGATGACCTCGCCTTCGGCTCGGACATCAATTTGGGTTTGCTAAAGGCTAACTCATTATTGACTCCCTCAGGACTGTAATATACTATTGGGGGGCCATTCATAAATTACGTAACGCTAATTTAGGAAATATAGGCTCCGTAACGGTAACATGAAAAAATTTTGTAAAAAATATTTATTTTAACAAAACAGATTTAACTTTATTTGGTCACCAACCAATTATCGGTGCTTTATTCGTGCTGTTTTCCGACCAAATAACAGGTGTATATATGGTCTGTTTTTCAGACCAAATATTTTCCGTTATTTGGTCTGTTTTCCGATATTTGGTCCGTTTTGCAGTCGCCACCTATCGGATCGTCAAAAAACTTACTCAAAGATGAAAACGACCAAGGTACCAGGCTTTGAGGTTAGAACGCGGCAACACAGTTTATGACTGAACTTGCTGTCATTTGTTCAGAAAACAACACTCATAAAGCACCTAAAATTGATTGGAGTCCGAATAAGCATATATTTGAGCACGTTCGATTATGGGGGTCATATACGGGCGTGTGTTTCTAGGAAATGCCGCATGCTGGGATGGCGCGCGCTACGCGTGTTTCTAGGCATTGCCTAGAAACACACGCCCGTATATGACCCCCATAATCGAACATGTCCAAATGAATACTATAAATAAACTATGAATAAAATGTTTATTATGATACTATTATACACACATCATATTTTGGATGATATATAATTTTGATAAAATAAAGAAACAGTTATGTAAAAGAATGATATAAATGAATGTATGTAAATATTTTAGTTAATATTTTAATTCAAAATTATAAGTTACAATTCAAGTTTTTTAGTTATTTAAATCTTCTTCAAATACATAGATAAATGTACTTAATTAAAAAACTTCTAAATTTGCTCAAAGAATGAAAGCAAACCCTCAAAAAATTCTTAAATTCATATCGTATAATCAGATATTAAGAAAGATGAAAAATATACAGATGTGAGTAATTCTGCAGCGTATTTAGACGATTTGAAAATAAAAATAAAATGGTTTCGAACTCAGAAGCATGTGTAAGCAGAGGAGAGTAAAAAATTAGGGATCCTGTTTCTAAACCTCTCCTAAAAGTCTACATGTATGTCCACATTTGAAAGACTTTGATTGATGAAAAAAAATAAAAATTGCAAAATCAAATTTCAATTTTTCTAGTTTTTACGATAAATATACTAATGGAACTGCAATTGATTAAATTAATATTTAAACACCAAAAAAGTCTGAAATATGTTTATTTAAACTCTTATTTTTATAAATTCAGAGGTAAAAAATACTCTCTTACTCAAAAAACTTTTGCAAAATAATTTTTTGGTGAATTTTATCGGACACATCAAATTAAACAGTTACAAAGAAAATTATTTTAAAAATACATTTAAACCATGTTAAAAAATTTAAAAAGATTTTTTATACGATTGCCAAAGATTTGATGGTCAAAGTCTGACACCTCGCAGAGAGATTTTATTTTTATAATCTCTCAAATAAGAAATATTGTATTAAGCTCGATGTAAGGGTTCTGATCGAATTCTCCATACCAACTTGCAACATAGTTTTACTTCATAGTTTTATTATTTTTTCACTATTTTTATAAAACTTCAAGGCTAATGCACTGTACGGCCACCATAAGGAAAAGAGTATGTAACTGCATAAGTGTTCGAAATTGAGATTTTAAATTTATTAAGTATAATTTCATCTTCTTTTTTGAATTTTATTAAGTCGAAGTTATAATGAATTTTAGAAAATCGATGATTTGTAAAAGTTAATCTCATGACCTACAAATCAAAAATTTTGAATTATTTTACCATAGCACTTAATTTTACGTAATTTTTCGACAAATATTTTTGATGACTAATATAAAATGTTTGAAATTCTCATCAGTTCATATATATGAGCAAATCCGCCAAACTCTTATTTTCACAGTCCGGGCCCAGTAAAAAGGTTTAAGACTATATTTTTTTTATATCTAATGGAATAATTATTTAGATTCACACTTTTTGAGATTGTGGAAACAAATATTTGTTATACATATATTTATAATAGTTGGAAAGTTCATGCAAGTGTTTGAAAAATTAGGTTTTACCCTGTAAAACGCAAGAAAACGCTATGTCCGGAACTAAGTTTTGAAAATATTATCTGCTGTATCTTTTTGAGGCAATCTTTTTACATATTTACAACTGATGGAGGTATTAATACTGGGTTCGAGGAATGTTTTACGACCAATAAAAAGATTGTGCCTGTATTTTTCGAGAAATGACATAATTTCAAAAATGTGTACACACGTTTTTGATAAAAATGAATAACCTATTTTTTCGAGTTTTAGCAGGTTCAGGCATTATTCAAACGCTAAATATGTACATTCGTCTGAAACTACTTACTTTGACAAATAATTTAAGACCAATCCGAATAATGTGCTTTCAAAATAAGCTATTGTTTACATCGTTTTATTCTGAAAAGTTCGAGCGTGAATTCTTGTAAAAAATGTTATTTTCAGCTGGCACATCCACAGATTAAAAAAAAAAAGTCTCTAAATTTAAGAGTGAACGATAAAACATGACTTTATTTAACTAAGACCAGCTGCCGGAAGCCAAAAAACTTTATTTGGTTAAAAAAAAAAGAGTTTTTCTATTATTCGCACCTTTGAACTCAACCTGTAGTAGACGACACTGACTAATGTCTTTCAGCAGCAGACATCTATCCTTTTTTTTTTTTTAATAAAAATCGATTGGCATAGTCAGATTTTCATTTTTTTTTAAACAATAATTTAATTGTTTGAATAATTATTTCAGGCAACTTGTTATGACCATCCACGCTACATTCTTTTTGGGTTCTCTCTTTTGTAAGGGGATACTTTATAAAAAAAATTATGCTCATTCTACCAATATCAATTTTTGTTTCAACTTTATTTATAATGGTGAAGTATATTTTTTGTAATGGACCTCATAAAAAAGTTCTTAATATTCTTGATGCTGTTAAGTGCAATAAGTGCAATAACTATTTCCACAAAATCTGCTTTAATAAAGCATCATCTTTACAAAATGATTGATTTTAACAATGCTGTTTGAAGAAAATTAATGATACAACAAGAAGAAGTAATTCTTATTCATCACAAAAGTCTACTAAAAATAGTATTGATTCTTTGGTTAATGATCATTCGGATGCACTTAAATCTCAACTTGATCCTAAACTGTTAGCATTATGGGACTTAATGAATACAAAATTAGTTAAACTTGATACTATAGAAGATAAACTTGATAACATTACTGATAATTTATAAGCAACAAACTTTAGAATTGATGGTCTTGATAAAAGGATTTCAGTGTTGAAAAGTGTTATTTCAGAAGAGTCACTATTATTGGAAGTAAAGGACATGTTAGAAGAGAGAAAAATTTTACAATTTATAATATGGTAGACTCAGCCAGTGCATCTAAATCAGATTTAAGTTTAATTTGTAAATATTTTACTGAAAGTAAATTAACTTTACCATTTAATACGGATAAGTTTCAAGTATTCAGGCTTGGTAAATCTTTCAACAAAAATTATTGTAGACCTGTAAAAGTGATTACTAAATCAGATGATGATGTTTATTGGATCTTTAATCACAAGAAAGAAATTTTTGATAAAGGCTTTAAAATCAAGAGTGATTCTACAAATCGTCAACAAGAAGAGTATAAGAAAGTTAAAAGTGAATGTTAACTTGATCTCAAAATGGTGAAACTGGTTTATATATTAAATATATAAAGAAAAAACCTACTATCTGTGTTAACCAAAATATCAATACGACTAATCAAGATGTTGGAGATTCTGTATCTACTGAATGTCAATCACGTAAGTTAAGCTACATCATCACATACTTTCAAAACATACATAGTATTCGAGGAAGATTGGATCAGTTCAGGACAAATATTTATCTAATTGGTGAACCTAATGTCATCGTATTAATAGAGACTTGGCTTAGTGAGGAAATACAAAATTCAGAGCTAGGTCTGATGAATTATAATGTGTTTAGATCTGATCGATCTATTTTTACTAGTCATAAGAAACTAAACGCTATATGCCTAGAAAAAAGTGCAGAGGGAGCGGAGAGGAGCGAAAAAAAGTCTAAGTGCTCAGACATGCGCACAACAGCGTGGGGGCCCACGTGACCAAATTCAAACCATTTTATTCATCCCAAATCGACAACCCAATATCCTGATAAATAAATAAATAAATAAATGATACCCCAAGATCCAACAACTCAATAACGCTGGGCGTCTAGTTTTTTTTAATAAATAAATAAATAATTTATACCCCAAGCTCCAACAACTCAATAACGCTGGGCGTCTAGTTTATTTTATTGATAAATAAATAAATAATACCCAAGCTCTTACAACTCAATATCGCTGGGCGTCTAGTTTTTTTTTAACAAATAAACAAATAAATGATACCCCAGGCTCCAACAACTCAGTAACGCTGGGCGTCTGGTTTATTATTATTATTTTTTAAAATAAATAAATAAATAATACCCCAAGCTCCCATAACTCAATAACGCTGGACGTCTGGTTTATTATTATTATTTTTTTAAATAAATAAATTTTAAATAAATAGTACCCCAAGCTCCTATAACTCAATAACTCTGAGCGTCTAGTTTTTTTTTTATAAATAAATAAATATAGAAACAATCTTCGAGCACCTACAACTCAATTACGCTGGACGTCTAGTTTTTTTTTATAAATAATTAAACAAATAAATGATACCCCAAGCTCCTACAACTCAATTACGCTGGGCGTCCAGTTTTTTCATAAATAAACAAATAAATGAATCATACCCCAAACTCCTAAAACTCAATAACGCTGGGTGTCTGGGTTGTTTTTATAAATGAATAATCAAGTAATACCCCAAGCTCCAACAACTCAAAAAGGCTGGGAGGCTAGTTTTTTTTATTTATTTGTTTTAAAAAAAAAAAAAAAAAAAAAACTAGCCTCCCAGCGTTTTTGAGTTGTAGGTACTCGAAGGATTGTTTCTATATTTATTTATTTATAAAAAAAAAACTAGAAGCCCAGAGTTCTTGAGTTGTAGGAGCTTGGGGTATTATTTATTCATTTATTTAAAAAAATAATAATAATAAACCAGATGCCCAGCGTTATTGAGTTGTTGGAGTTTGGGATATTATTTATTTATTTATATATCAATAAAATAAACTAGACTCCCAGCGATACTGAGTTGTAGATGCTTGAGATATCATTTATTTGTTTATTTATTTATAAATAATAAAAAAACTAGACGCCCAGCGTTATTGAGTCGTAGGAGTTTGAGAAATTATTTATTTGTTTATTTATTTATCAATAAAATAAACTAGATGATCAAAATAAAAAAAAAACTGGACGCCCAGCGTTATTGAGTTTTAGGAGCTTGGGGTATGATTATTATGAATATATGATTCATTTATTTGTTTATTTATGAAAAAACTGAGCGCCCAGCGATATTGAGTTGTAGGAGCTTGGAGTATCATTTATTTGTTTAATTATTTATAAAAAAAAGCTAGACGCCCAGCGTTATTGAGTTGTAGGTGCTCGAAGATTGTTTCTATATTTATTTATTTAAAAAAAAAAAAACTAGTAGCCCAGAGTTCTTGAGTTATTATTTTGGTTGGGGTATTATTTATTCATTTATTTAAAAAAATAATAATAATAAACCAGATGCCCAGCGTTATTGAGTTGTTGGAGTTTGGGATATTATTTAATTATTTATATATCAATAAAATAAACTAGACGCCCAGCGATACTGAGTTGTAGGTGCTTGGGATATCATTTATTTGTTTATTTATTTATAAATAAAAAAAAAACTAGACGCCCAGCGTTATTGAGTTGTAGGAGTTTTGGAAATTATTTATTTTTTTATTTATTTATCAATAAAATAAACTAGATGCCCAGCGATACTGAGTTTTAGGAGCTTGGGATATCATTTATTTGTTTATTTATTTATAAAAAAAAAAAAAACTGGACGCCCAGCGTTATTGAGTTGTAGGAGCTTGGGGTATTATTTATTTGTTTATTTAAAAAAATAATAAAAATAAACCAGACGCCCAGCGTTACTGAGTTGTTAGAGCCTGGGGTATTATTTATTTGTTTATTTGTTAAATAAAAACTAGACGCCCAGCGTTATTGAGTTGTTGGAGCTTGGGGTATTAATTATTTATTTATCAATAAAATAAACTAGACGCCCAGCGTTATTGAGTTGTTGGAGCTTGGGGTATAAATTATTTATTTATTTATTAAAAAAAACTAGACGCCCAGCGTTATTGAGTTGTTGGATCTTGGGGTATCATTTATTTATTTATTTATTCATCAGGATATTGGGTTGTTTGGGATGAATAAAATGGTTTAAACTTGGTCACGTGGGCCCTCACGCTGTTGTGCGCATGACTGAGCACTTAGACTTTTTTTCGCTCTTCTCCGCTCCCTCCGCACTTTTTTCTAGGCATATAGCGTTTAGTGTCATAAGAATGGTGGTTGTGGAGTGTTGGTAGCAGTTAAGAAGAGTATTAATTCTGCTTTCATTCCACTTGTTGATAACTGATTTGAATTTTTGTTAATTAAACTTAAGATTAATAATGATAATTTGTTGATTGGAGCTGCTTATATTCCACCATTATTTTCTTATGACTATTTTACTTGCTTTTTTGATTTTTCAGAACTCGCTTCATAAATTTTTAGGTTATACTAATATTTGTAAATACATTCTATTCATTGATTTTAATTTACCAGGTTATAAATGGTTTTCTAATTCTAAATATTCTTATAATTCTGGATATCATAGTAAATTAGATGATAGGTCCTCAGCTTTATTATTGAATGATATTTGCAAACTATATAATTTTACTCAATTTGATTTTTTGAAACAATATTCTTGATTTAATTTTTTCAAAATTAATATGTTAGTTAAAATAGCTAATGATGTAATTTTTGATTGTGATAAATATCACTCTCCACTGATTTTATGTGTTCCAATTGATTGTCAAACTAAACTGAAATATTCTGAGATTATTTATGATTTTAAAAATGCTAATTATGAATTGATTAATTCTGAATTACTTGAATTGAAATGGCCTAGTTTTGAAAGTCAGATTGACAAGGTGCCATAGTTCATGAAATGAACAATAATTTATTATTTTTGATTGATAAACATGTTCCTAAAATTCAAGTCAAATCCAGAAATTTTTCCAAATGGTTTTCGCGCGAATTAATTAATGCCTTAAAAGAAGTTTTGGTGAAAATTTTCTTTTATTAACCTAGTTAACTTTTGATACTTAGCACTTTTCTTTTTTTAAATCGTTACAAAATTCTTTTTTTTGTTAAAATATCTTGTACGTAAATTTCAAAATTTTAAAGATTAGTTTTGGAGGAAAAATTTAATTTAAACGCCGTTTTTTTAAATTTATCACCCTCGTTGCTAAATTTTCAAGGGGTTTAATTTAAAGTTTTTTTTACACCTTCAGTTAGAGAAAGTAATCAAATTCAAGCGAAAATCGCTACTCGATTAGGGTGAAATTATATTAAAGTTGCATATTTGTTTGAACTTGAACCCATAGTTTTCAATTTGACCCTTCGAGATTAACTCTCATATTAGGTTAGTGGTCAGGTAAAATATAATTAACCTCACAGTTTTTTTCAAGGTTGTTTGTGGACCCTTGCTTCCACGCTGCTGAGTATATTCGACTCCACTATCCTATCCTACCCTATCGTATTAATCATTATTTAAGGTTATAGTAAATTTTAAATTCAACATAGAAGATTGTGTTGTTGCTCAGCAAACTCTTCACTCCAGAATTGCCAATTCTTTCGATAACTTTAAAAAGAAAGGCCGAGAAAATGACTCGTGGTAGTGGCCAAGCTAGTTTGGATGAGTTAGAGTCAATGTACGTTGAAGCTTCGTCAATTCACTCAAAAGTTCTTGGGTTGAAAGCTTCTCTAAATCATCCTTACACGGAAAAAAATGGGAGTTTCTCCAAAAGTTCAGGGAGTTTTCACAAAAAAAAATTGGAGATTCTCCAATCTTCAAAAATTAGAGTTTCTCCTATTTTTTTTTTGGTAAATCTACAATTTAAAATTGTATATTTTGTCGACTAGGTTAAGATTCTCAGAGATGATTCACGGCATTTCAACGTTTCTCGTCTCGCCGAGGCCACTGTCGAGAGCTTTACAGCGACTGCAGTAAGAACTTCGTTGGAGCTGACGAGGACTTACGAGAGCTGTTCACGGAAGCTTCATCGCAATGGGAAACCATTGCCAAAGTCTTAGCCAACGATGGCACAACATAGAGCTTCAATCCTCCTGCTGCCCCTCACACAGGTGGATACTGGGAAGCTGCAGCAAAGTCAGTAAAACACCATCTTCGAAGAGAAATGGGTGACAACCTACTAAAATTTATTGAATTGACTACTTTACTTTGTAAAATTGAAGCGTGTCTCAATTCAAGACCGCTTAATGCTTTAACTGACGACCCTTCCGATTTAGATGCTTTGTTACCTGCTCATTTTTTTAACTATGCGATCATCATTTTTAGTTCCTGAACCTGACTGTACCGATGCCAAAATCCCTGCTGGCCGCCGCTGGTAAGTTGCAACCCAAATGGCGCAAAACTTCTGTAACCGATGGTCCGCTTAGTACATCACCTCATTGCAGCAGAGGCCAAAGTGGCAACGAGCGACCAAGCCGCTCAAAGTCGGTGATTTAGACAAAGAAGGTGTAATGTATTTGTAAGAGGTTTGTAAGGTGTGGAAATGAGTTGTATTTAGGGAATTAATAAAACTATAAGTTAACCTAAAGAAGAAGTTTATTCGTTTAGAGGCGCGTTACAATTGAGCAATGTCGTGGCTCGACACTCTTAGCTTAGTGTCCCGTATGTGCTGCGTTAGCATAAATTCTACATGCTTTTTATTCCTGCATACACTACAATTTAGTCCTGATCAAAAGCGAGTTGACTCCGCCTGCAAAATGACCACTTGGACGTATCGTTACGGTACATCCTCCTAAGGTTGGTGAAACTCGAGAGTACACCGTCCGCACAGTCTACTCGACTTACCGAAGGCATATCCAGAAGCTCGTCATCCTAGAAAGAATAGACGATTCGACAACGCCTGATGTACCTCAACCACAATCGTGATAATCGTTTCATGGATGAAACGATGGTGGGCGGAATGTTCAAAATTCCACTACGAGATTCGGCTGTTCTACGTTGCCAACATCAGACGCCAGCCGAGACAACTCCACTCTCGTTGCAGCGTCAAACTAAGAATAACCAAAAACAGCCTAAATTTTGCAAAAGGCTTTCGAATTTACTTTTTCTTATTAAAAACCACTTATTTTGTTTATATTACTCTCAGGCGCGCAACAACGGGGGGGGCCGAGGTGTCAGGACACCCCCTGGGCTAGTAGACGACACCCTCTACAGTTTCTTGGGGGTGTCCACGGAATTTGAAATCTCAAGCCTTAAACCTCCAAAACCCTGGGCGCCCGAGTTAAACAAAAAAACTAATCAGCTATCCCCCAAGCTCTAAACCCCCCAAAACCCTGGACATCGAGTTCAATAAAAAAAAAACTGATCATTTATCCCCCAAGCTCTAAACCCCCAAAACCCTGGGCACCCGAGGTCAACGAAAAAACTGATCGGCTATCCCCCAAGCTCTAAACCCCCCAAAACCCTGGACAACGAGTTCAATAAAAAAAAAACTGATCATTTATCCCCCAAGCTCTAAACCCCCAAAACCCTGGGCGCCCGAGGTCAACGAAAAAAACTGATCGGCTATCATCCCAAGCTCTAAACCCCCCAAAACCCTGGACATCGAGTTCAATAAAAAAAAACTGATCATTTATATCCCAAGCTCTAAACCCCCAAAACCCTGGGCGCCCGAGGTCAACGAAAAAAACTGATCGGCTATCACCCAAGCTCTAAACCCCCCAAAACCTTGGACATCGAGTTCAATAAAAAAAAACTGATCATTTATCCCCCAAGCTCTAAACCCCCAAAACCCTGGGCGCCCGAGGTCAACGAAAAAACTGATCGGCTATCCCCCAAGCTCTAAACCCCCCAAAACCCTGGGCATCGAGTTCAATAAAAAAAACTGATCAGCGATCCCCCAAGCTCTAAACCCTCAAAACCCTGGGCGCCCGAGGTCAACGAAAAAACTGATCGGCTATCCTCCAAGCTCTAAACCTCCTAAAACTCTGGTTACCGACTGGAATAATTTTAGAAGTTAAGCGTACTTTATATAATTGAATATCAAGTCCATAAAAAAGTGTTTTTTTTTTTTTTTTTTTTTTTTTTGTCCCACAATAGGGTTGTGGATTTTACTTTCTAGTTAGAAAAAAAAATTTGTTGATAATTTTTTTTGTTGCAACAAAAAAAATTTCGTTCAGTTGAACTCGGGTGCCCAGGGATTCTGGGGGGTTTGGAGCTTGGGGTATAGCTGATTAGTTTTTTTTATTGAACACGGGCGCCCTGGGTATTTGGGGATTCAGAGCTTGGGGGAAAGCCAATAAGTTTTTTTGTTGAACTCGGGCGCCCAGGGATTCTGGGGGGTTTGGAGCTTGGGGTATAGCTGATTAGTTTTTTTTATTGAACACGGGCGCCCTGGGTATTTGGGGATTCAGAGCTTGGGGGAAAGCCAATAAGTTTTTTTGTTGAACTCGGGCGCCCAGGGTATTTGGGGGTTTAGAGCCTGCGGGATAGCTGATTATTTTTTTGTTGAACTCGGGCGCCCTGGGTATTTGGGGGTTTATAGCTTGGGGGATAGCTGATCACTTTTTAGTTTAACTCGGGCGCCCTGGCTATTTGGGGATTCAGAGCTTGGGGGACAGCCGATAAGTTTTTTGGCTGAACTCGGACGCACAGAGTTTTGGGGGTTTATAGCTTGGGGGATAGCTGATCATTGTTTTATTGAACTCGGTCGCCCAGGGTATTTGGGGATTCAGAGCTTGGGAGATAACTGATTAGTTTTTTCGTTGAACTCAGGCGCCCAGGGCGCTTAGGCATATTGACGTTTAAGGCTTGATTTAGGATTGTACAATTTCGTTGACACCCCCTGAAAATACTAGGGGGTGTCAGGAAAAAAATTGATCAGGACACCCCCTAGCTTACATGGGTTGTTGCGCCCCTGATTACTCTCAATAAATAATTTGATTGTTTTTCTATAATTAATATCGATTTTCTAATTTATTTCATACACGCGTGAGTCAACAAATATTCATACAGTCCATTCGCTATTAAACACAAGTATTTTATCTAAAGTTTTTGATAAATTAGTTCACGATAAACTGTCTTTATTTTTATCTACTTATATTATTCCAACACGGGTTTTTGTCAGGAAAATCCACCGTAACAAATTTGAGTATTTACTCAAATTGTATAGTTGATAATTTATGTAAAGGTTACGTGGTTGACTCAATTTACACTGATTTTTCTCATGCTTTCGATGTAGTCAACATTGAATTATTGATACGAGAACTTTCTGCTTACGGTATTAACGGCTCCTTGCTGAGTTGGAACCACTCATTTTAACTAATAGGAGACAATTTGTTAAAAATAATAATTTCATTTCTGATGGAGTCTTAGTTAAATCAGGTGTTGGTCAGGGTACTCATTTGGGACCCTTTTTTATTCTTATTTTTATTAATGATGTTATATTCGGCATTAAATTCTCGATGATTTTGTTGTTTGCCGATGACATGAAATTTTTTAGAGTGATAATTAATGATTGTGATGGATTCCTGATGCAAGCAGATCTAGACTATTTGTTTCATTGGAGCTTATTTTAAAAAATCTAAGTGTTATTCTATTTCTGTTGGTACAACTGTATTGGAGAGTATTTATGATATTGATGATCATTCTTTGGCTAGAGTACAATATATTAAAGATCTTGGTGTATTCTTTGATACTAGTTTTACTTTTCAAAGGCACATCGATTTTGTTATCAATAATGCTACTAAGGAAATTAATTTTATTGAAAGATTTTCGTCTAACTTTGATGATGTTGATGTATCTCAAACTTTGTATTATTCATGTCTTTCCTATATTTAATTATGGTTCAACCATATCGAGTCCGTACTTGCAATACCAGATTGATGCCTTAGAGAAAGTTAACCATAAGTACTTGCGTTATGCAGCTTATGAAGTTGGTGTACCAATGCACTATACTTCACATGATTATAAAGAAATATATGAAGTTATGAATATACCTACTCTTCAATCAGCAAGAGTTAAAGCTGATATTCTATTTGCATATAAAATTATATCTAATATTATTATGTGTGAATATTTGTTATCTAGTTTTAATTTTTATGTGCCAGGGCGTATCCTGAGAAACACTGCAGCTGATTTTTATAATGATGTTATCAAGTGCAATTTAATTAATCACTCACCTACGTATCGATTATCATGTTTGTGCAACGCAAATTATGGTTGGTTAGATTTATTCAATTCTAAATTTTGTAAAGTTAAGAACTTATCAAAATATTTACTCATTTATGAGTGAGTTTTCATTTTTTTTATAAATTTTTTTTTTCAATTTATAATGTAATTATAATTATTAAACGATGTACTAATTTTGTAATGGACTTTTCAGCCTGTAAACTGAATAAAATAAGATAAAATAACTTATATCCTTTTGAAAAAAGGCATATTTTTCTTACATAATATTTAATTTTTAATTTGTAATTTACATATATTTTAAGTCCAAAATACTACTGAAAATGAGATCAAATTACATAATTCTCAATTTATCAATAAACTAATAAACTTAACGTAGTTTACTAACCTATATAATTTATTGTTTTAAATTTTAAGGCTTCACTATTCATATTATAAACTATTGACTGAAATAAAATCAGACAATAATAACGACAAGTTTTTCTTCGAGTTTGTATTGATTACATTAACTTATTAAACTTAATGCAATTTATCAAGTTATATAATATAATAGTTTATTCTTTATTATTTAAGTTTTTATTATTTGTAATAGAAACTATTGACTGAAGTAAAATCAGGAAATAATAACGACAAGTTTTACTGTGTTCCTGTATGATGTGAAATATTTATAGAAAGCACTAATAATTCGTTTATTAATTTTTATTCGCTTCTCAAGAACTTTAACTCTTTCCGACAATTACATCGATCAATTTCTAAGTAACCATCAAATGTATACATGAACAATTGAACTCTGTTGATGATCTGAATACATTTTTTTTTTAAATTATTAAAATATTATTTTCGCCTTGATAAAATTTTTAACATTCAAGCAGTCGAATATTTATATTTAAAAAAGTTTCACCCAATTTAATTTTAAGTATCTGCCTAATTCATTCATTAAAAAAAGGCATTTTCTATGTTGGTAAGTAGGTAAAATAGTGAAGGTACGGGCCTGTAAGGCTAGGAGGCTGTAAGGCTACGGACTACAAGGTAACGCCGCCTATTGGTATTTGTTGAATATGAGGGTACCGATTTACCGACTTTTTTTTTTCGCATGCATTCAATAAATAGTATAAGTTGTAACGGTCGAGTTAATTAATCACGACGACATTAAATTAATTTCATGTTCGCCGCGCGACCGTTAGAACGCAGCACCAGTGGAAATGGAACGCGCGGGAATCGGTAGAATATCGGGCCGGTGAGAAGGAGGACAGGAGTCATTCTAATCACCGCACGCGTTCGAGTACAGATCGTACCGATTCGAAGCTTCGTGAAATTATAGAAAGTACGAGTGAAAGGTCAATTTCATTGTGTTGCGCGTGCTCGGGAGTTATCGTCGCGACGAAAACAAGTCTTCGACAGGATTGTCATCCTTGGACAACTTGTTAACCTGCGACAACGAGACGACGACACTGGACCGTACGTCGGCATCGAGACACGGTAGTCTACGATTTGGGTATCTAGCTTGGAGGCTAGAGTTTCAGCCTTACGGCTTGTAACAGGTGCACCTGCGGCGTCCTCGTGAGTTATTGTTTGCTAAACGACCATAATCGTTATCGTGTGAGAGTGTGAGTGATTAAAATCAGTTGTAAAATACTTTGTTTTTCTCCCGCGCGTAAGCTGTCGATAGCAGCAGGTTGTTGTGTGCGCGCGCAAATCAACTGAGAGAGCACCGATAACTCTTTGTTGTTGATTGAAATACTCGACCGTATGAGTATTTGTTTATAAATTATCACCGTGTCAAGCATAGATTTTTGTATTAGTTTTTAAGTTAATTTTTTGTTATTAAATATTCAAAATTAACTTTCTGAGTAACAATTATTTTTCTGACCGGTGCTCTCCGCGCTCGAATCCTCTAGCCCGCGCCCACCTACCGAAATCAACGAGCTGTCGCGCCCTCCCCGATTAATAAACCGTTTAGGGATATATAATCGCGGACGGAATTTTCTCCTTTTTCAGGAAGTTTGTCGGCGGGTAGCCGACTGCGACAGAGATTATAGCGGCTGCAAGGCGAGCTCGGCAAATCAACGTGGGTTGTATTCCCGAGTCTGCCTCATTAGTTTGAGCCCTATAACATGGCGCCCAACAACGTGGTGGATTTTTAAATTCGAGTACCTACGTCACGGTGCTCGATAGTGTGCGTAGTGTGTGAAGACGAACGCAGTAGCGAAGTACTGCTGCCGACCAGGTTCAAGGTCGGTCGTTGCGAGCGCGAAAGAAAACAAAGTATCGGTTAGCGTGTGTGTGAGAGGATATTTTCATGCGCTGTAAATTACAAAGTAGAAAATTTGTGATTTTGATTTTTTTTGATTTATTTATTTTTCCACTTTGTAAAAAACCCGTGAATCGTGACAGTTAATGAGTGTCTGGCGAATTGGGAAATAATAATTTGTTTTTATTATTATTTTTTTTTTTTGCAATCTTTGTTTTTTGATTTTTTTTTACAGCGTGCTACTAACTAGTGATTAGTAGCAACTGTAATTTATACTTCTGAGCATAAAAATCGGTGTTCCAACGCGGGTTAGAACAGCCAGATTTTTTTGTTGTTTTTTTGTTCCGGTAAGCCGACCTTGGGTTTTTGTCAAAACCTTTTGGCGAGTCGGCAGGCTATTAAGCCTATTCGAGTTTGTTTTTTTTCTCGGTAAGCCGACCTGGGGTTTTTGTCAAAACCTTTTGGTGAGTCGGCAGGCTATTAAGCCTATTAGTTAATTTTCTTTTTCGAATATCGCTTTATTTTAAAATAAACTCAGAAATATAAAATTAAAAATTATAAATTTTTTTTTCTTTCTTCCAGGATTTTTGGAAGTTAGAAAATATATTTTTAATTATCATTGCGATTGTAAAATTAAATTAAGCTAGAGTGTGTGGATCTGTCACGAGGGTTTAGGGTCTCCTTTTTGTCAGTTTAGGATGGACGAGTCAGAGAGGAGGGCGAAGGAGCACCTGGTGTATTCCTGGCTGTTCGCAGAGGACGAGGAGATAATCGTGGAGGCTATGAGAGATTTACAACTCAAGCCTGACGGCTCGACTCGTGAAAGACATGAAAGGCTGATTAGGTGGCTTGTGGGCGACTACTCAGCCGAAGATTTTGTAGCGGACGAGTCCGATGACCAGGATGCGGTAAAGATTAAACGCGAGAGTCTCCGGACTGAGTTTATAGCCATGACTTTGTGGGAAAAGTCGGGTTCAACAATTTTAAACCCGGACTATACCACGAGCGGGGAACACCCGCTAGCCTGCCTGATCGATCAACAGGTGATGAAGGCAGCGACCCAGCTTCAGTCGAACGATGCGAACGGCAGGAGTCAAGGAAAGGCCAGTCAGGCTGAAGACAGTGACACAGCCAGTCAAAATGGCGACGTGATGGAAGAACTTCGACGGACCATGCACGAGTTCGTGGGGGAGTTCAGGCAAGTGCGAGAGACTCTGGCAAGGACAACGGCAAGGATGGACGCCATATAAGACAGAGTCAGTCGGCAGCACTTCGTCATGGACAATCAACAACTCAGGGGGCCTGTGTCGATTACAATAAGGCCAGGCATATTGCAACACTCTATGGAAGATTACAGTATATATACGGAAAATACGCATCAAGCCCATGGGGTGAGGGTAAATTTCGGTGGCCCGCTGATTCATGATAGGAACAGTTCGAGTCCGGATCGGTGATTCAGCAAAGGCAAGGGCCATAGAGAAAATACAAACCCAGATGAGAGCTTTGACGGCAGAGTTGGAAAGACTACAAGGCCCACAACAAAGTGAGTTACCAATGCCACGACAGGCAGGTAACAACCTACAAAGGCTAGAAAAGCCTATCGATATCGGCTCGATCGTTCGGAGGTGGAACTTTAGGTTCGACGGTAGCAACGAGTCGAGCATTGAGCAATTTCTGATTCAAGTCGCAGAGGCTAATGAGCTAGCTAACTTGACAGAAAAACAATTGTTAGACGCATTACCGATATTGCTAACCGGGTTAGCGTCAACATGGTACCGGGATTGCAAGAAAAACATACACACCTGGTCAGCCTTTTGCCAAGTGGCTTGTCGATGATATGGGATCGGCGATTATCAACAGATTCTACGAGTCGAGGCTACCAACAGAACACAAGGTGTCGATGAACCAGTGAGAGACTACATGACGTGTTTGCAATCGTTGTTGCTGAAAATGAGACCGGTACCAACCGGGATGGAGATGGTCGACTTTATGTTGACAAATATGCGACCTAATTTGCGTAGAAAAATTAGGCGAGACGAGGTAAAGTCAGTTACGGGCTTACTAAGTCAAGCAGTTTAGATCGAGAAAACTATGGTTAGCGAAACCTTGTATAGACCACCACCGTCACCGTCGACGTCATTATGGCCAAATCTGGCTTATAAAGAGAGCAAGGCGAGTAAGAAACCGAAAATAAACATAGCCGCAACGACTATGGATGGCAAGTCTGACGACGCCACGGTTATGAACCGCCTATTGAGTTTGATGTCTCAAATTCAAGCTAAAAGTAAGAATCCTGGTAAGCCATCGGGCCCGAGGCCCCAGAATTCAAACAAAGCCAAACAAGCCAAGCAAAGACGTAAATCGGCAGACGGGGGGAAGTCTAGGAGCCCTTCTCCGAAGCGTGGCAGGAGTGGGGAAAGGAAGAAAAAACCTCGGGACGAGGATAGGGTAGTCCGGTGTTTCCATTGTAACGAGGAAGGACATAAGCGTCCAGAGTGTCCCGAGAGGCCGGAAAACGGGAAAAAAGGCGGAGTAAGTCGACGTCGATCTTACTCCGCCAAGGTCACAGACCAACCATCACTCGGAGATGGTACTCATGCTTGCTCGGTAGACCCGAAGAGTACTGAGCAAGCAAAGAAAAAGTCGGCTACACAGGAGACTGAACCGGAAGGAAGATGGTGGCTACCAGTTGACATTGGTGAATTCCGAATCAGAGCTCTGTATGATCCCGGAGCGTCGCTCACAGTTATGGGATCTTCAGCTATCCAGATGACGTCAGCGCTCAGGTGGAAAATTGAGATTTACCACGGCAAAGGAGCCAAAGTGGCTGATGGCCGTAGATGCCCAATTGCAGGATATGTGGTCCTACCGTTTGAAGTTGCAGGAGCGACGCAAGAAATTAGAGTGGCTATCATGTTGGATCTAGACTCAGATTGTTATCTAGGGACAAACTTCGTACGTGCATTTGATGCGATACTAGATCCAGCCACAAATAAGTTGAACATCCGGATTGCTGATAAAGTGGTAGACCTAGAGGTTGCAGCCGTGACTGAGGCTGAAGTAACAAGCCTAGCGTCAATAGGTCTAGCCGACATTGGGTCTGAAGAGCAAGAACGTATGAACGACTTGCTAGATAGAGTTTTCCAGCCAGACGACAAGCCTTTAGGCTGCACTACGTGGATCGAACATGAGATCGATGTAGGTGACTCAAAGCCTATTAAACAGAGGTATTATCCAGTTTCACCGGTAGTACAACTGGAGATGTACGAGCATGTAGTAAAGATGCTTGAGAACGACATTATTGAGCCTGCTCCGAAAAGCGGCTGGTCGTCACCGGTGGTTATGGTGAAGAAAGAAGACGGCACTAGGAGATTTTGTATAGATTTCCGTAAGGTTAATTCAGTCTCCAGGAAAACCGAAGCCTATCCTTTACCTTATATAGATGATATCCTGAGAAGGTTTAAAACGGCCAAATACATATCGACTCTGGATTTGTCATCGGCGTACCATCAGGTGCCACTGAAGAAAGAGTCGAGGCCAATAACGGCTTTTACGGTGCCTGGCTTAGGCCAGTTCCAATTTAAAAGAATGCCGTTTGGGTTAGATCAGGCTGGATCGACTTTCCGACGCCTGATAGATATGATAATTCGAGAGTTTGGCCCATATGCCTATGCGTACCTCGATGATATCATAATCGTTACGGAAGACTTCGAGACGCATATGCGGATCCTCGAAGCCATACTGGCTAGATTGAGAGAGGCTGGACTGACGGTAAACCGCAGTAAAAGTAAATTTTGCTAGTCTGAAGTGAAATATCTAGGCGTAATAGTCAACAAAGATGGAATTCGCCCATGCCCAGGAAAAGTCGAAGCCATCTTCGACTATACTATCCCGAACAACCGCAAGAAATTGAAAAGGTTCTTGGGAATGGCTTCCTGGTATAGGAAATTTTTGAAAAATTTTGCCACGGTAGCCGAACCACTGACGAGACTCACAAGTACGAGAGTCTGTTATAAATGGGAGGCTGAGCAACAGCAGGCATTTGAAAAAATCCTAGTGCTGCTAGCCTCAGCGCCAGTACTGGCAAGGCCAGATTTCACTCAGCCGTTTGTGATTCAGACCGATGCGTTAGACACTGGCATCGGGGCATGCTTGACTCAGACTATTGATGGTGAAGAGAGAGTCATCTAGTATTTTAGCCGAGTTCTGAACCCAGCACAACGGAATTATACAGTGACAGAGCGAGAATGCTTAGCAGTGGTCGAGGCGATTAGGAAATTCCGCTGTTATGTGAAAGGTTTTCAATTTCACGTAATTACGGACCATAATTCGCTGAGATGGCTGAATAAATTGTCGAACGCAACGGGCAGACTAGCAAGATGGTCGCTAGAACTGCAGAGTTACACATTTACAACGGAATATCGTAAAGGTTCCTTAAATGTGGTGCCCGATGCATTGTCACGTATGTATGAGGAAGACGAGACGACTGTTGCAGCCGTAGGTTATCCTGACGGTGAGCTGGACGACTGGTATGTCAATAAAATGAAAGCCGTACAGAGAAATCCAGACAAATTCCTTAGATGGAAGGTCGTGGGTGGCAGGCTTTATTATTATAAGTCTGACGACTTGATTGAAGAAACAGTCGGCGACGACTCCGCATGGGGGTTGGTGGTACCAGTATTTCTGAGGAATGACATTCTGAAGAAAAAACACGACGCACCACTTGCAGGACATTTGGGTCGAGACAAGACTCTGAAGAGAGTTACCCAAGAATTCTTTTGGCCTGGCATGTATAAAGACATAGAAGCCTATGTTAAATCATGCCAGATATGTCAAATGCAAAAGGTAAATCAACGTTTGCCTGGAGGTCTGATGGGAAAGCGAACAATCGTAAGGCCATGGCAAGCGGTGTCAGGTGACATACTGGGTCCATATACCCGTAGCGACAACGGACACAAGTATGTCTTAGTTTTAACGGATCTGTTCACACGTTGGGCAGAAGTGACACCGTTAAAACGGGCTGATGGTGAAGCCATGTGGAACCACATCTGGCAAGACGTAATTTTACGGTGGGGTCAGCCAGAAATGTTCTTGTCTGATCAAGGGTCGGAGTTTAAAAATCGTACAATCGATAGCCGACTGGTCGAACTCGGTATCGAACACGAAAACTCTCCGACTAATAACCCTGAGTCTAACGGCCAAGTCGAAAGGCTGAATAGGACTCTAAAAACGATGATCCGATGCTTTATTGCAGACAATCAGCAAAAGTGGGACGTCCTTTTACCCGAGCTGGTCTGTGCGTACAACAGGACGGAGCATTCGGCAATAAAAACGACTCCAGCCATGTTGAATATGTTGCGTCAGCCGATCGACTGTAGTGTAGTCAGCAAACAGCTAGCTGACGAGACACTAAAGAAGTATGAAGAAATGGCTCTTCAAGAAAGGCTGAACAAGACAGCCAGAGCCGAAGACTTAAGAAGAAAAGCTGGCGAAAATTCAAGAATTCAACAGGACAGAGCGGCTGAGCATTACAACAAGCGACACCGCGAAGTAATTTTCCAGCCTGGTGACATGGTTTGGAGAAAAAACAAAGTCCTATCCAGTAAGGCTAAATGCTTTACAGCTAGCCTAGCGCCTAAGTATACAGGTCCGTATACAGTGGTCGAAAAGCTAGGTAGCAATACGTATACGATTATAGATGCCTTCGGGAATGAACAAAGTCCAGTAGCTGTACAACAACTGAAGAGATGGATCGCAAGAGTTGGACCGGAGTCTTCAGATGAAGAAGATACAGCGGCGGAAAATGCATGCGAAAATCCTAACGCTAGCGAGCGTGAAGTGGTGTGCAGGAATGAGCCTACCGCGAGGGCGAATGTTTTGAATGAGTCTGTACGGCAAATTGTAAATGGCAGCGAGCCATGTGTGCGAGCCAACCCGACGATTAGAAGGCATAGAGGTAGGCCGAAAGGGTCAACTAAGAAAATTTGCGTCGACAACATGAAAACATCGACACCGCGGAAAACTCGCGCACAACGCAAAGCCTAATCCGTATATCCTATTTTTGTCCTTATTCCTCCCTTCGTTTGTTGAAGGCGATGGCAGGATATATATACGTTTCCCTAAACTCGGATAGACCGCGTTCGTGGTATATCGAAGTGACGTATTTTTCGGATACGACACCTCTGGGAGGGGGGGTGTAATGGTCGAGTTAATTAATCGCGACGACATTAAATTAATTTCATGTTCGCCGCGCGACCGTTAGAACGCAGCACGAGTGGAAATGGAACGCGCGGGAATCGGTAGAATATCGGGCCGGTGAGAAGGAGAACAGGAGTCATTCTAATCACCGCACGCGTTCGAGTACAGATCGTACCGATTCGAAGCTTCGTGAAATTATAGAAAGTACGAGTGAAAGGTCAATTTTATTGTGTTGCGCGTGCTCGGGAGTTATCGTCGCGACGAAAACAAGTCTTCGACAGGATTGTCATCCTTGGACAACTTGTTAACCTGCGACAACGAGACGACGACACTGGACCGTACGTCGGCATCGAGACACGGCAGTCTACGATTTGGGTATCTAGCTTGGAGGCTAGAGTTTCAGCCTTACGGCTTGTAACAGGTGCACCTGCGGCGTCCTCGTGAGTTATTGTTTGTTAAACGACCATAATCGTTATCGTGTGAGAGTGTGAGTGATTAAAATCAGTTGTAAAATACTTTGTTTTTCTCCCGCGCGTAAGCTGTCGATAGCAGCAGGTTGTTGTGTGCGCGTGCAAATCAACTGAGAGAGCACCGATAACTCTTTGTTGTTGATTGAAATACTCGACCGTATGAGTATTTGTTTATAAATTATCACCGTGTCAAGCATAGATTTTTGTATTAGTTTTTAAGTTAATTTTTTGTTATTAAATATTCAAAATTAACTTTCTGAGTAACAATTATTTTTCTGACCGGTGTTCCCCGCGCTCGAATCCTCTAGCCCGCGCCCACCTAGCGAAATCAACGAGCTGTCGCGCCCTCCCCGATTAATAAATCGTTTAGGGATATATAATCGTGGACGGAATTTTCTCCTTTTTCAGGAAGTTTGTCGGCGGGTAGCCGACTGCAACAGAGATTATAGCGGCTGCAAGGCGAGCTCGGCAAATCAACGTAGGTTGTATTCCCGAGTCTGCCTCATTAGTTTGAGCCCTTTAACAAAGTATTAAGTAATAAATAATAGGGTTGGCAACCAGTACGTAAAAATATATTTTTTAAAAAGTACTTGATTTTTAATGAATTTTAACATTTTTTTTAGAATTTTTAAATCAAAATTGAGCTAGAAAAAAATTAAGAAAAATTTTTAAAACTACGGGCTGATGACGTCATTGACCCGAAATCCCATTAGAAGTATATCTATATATATTGAAATTTAAAAAAATTTAAACACTTGTAGTTCCTTTAATTTTAGTTTTTTTAAAAAAAGAAAAAATATGTGTCGACTCAACTAGAATAACTCATTATTGTAATACTCGCTACAAAAGGTCTGTAAATATTGTAAATAAATTATCAAATTGTATATAATGGTAATAATGTGTCTTTTTTAATTACTCACTTCCCTTCTACATCCATAAAATTATTTATGGCAGCAAAACTCAAGCTCAATATTTAACAATAATGAGACAATAATTAATAAATTATTAAAATTAAAAATTACAGGCTACCGATTTTACCGACTGTTTTTCAGTATAAGATTGTTAGTCGTAGTGTGCTAGTCCCCGTAACGCCACCTGCTGGTCAAACTTATTTATCTTACCACAACAGGCTACTGACTGATTTTAATTAGTTTGACAGAAATTATTATAAATTAAATGAAAGGTTTTGCAGAAATAAAAGTTATGCTAATTAAAAAAATATGTACATTTATTATTGAAAAAATTACATTGATATTACAAATTCTTTAAAATTATTTTGTAGAATATTTTTAATCCTTCGATCTAAGCCTGTTTTTGTCTTTACTGGAACTGCGTAAGCGAACTTTGAAAAAATGTCGACAATGGTAGGCATATACCTATAAACTTTGTTTTCTTTAGCATAGGGCTGCATTTCTACAAGATCGGCTTGCCAAGTTTCATTCAAACCACGCACATCAAATTTATGCCGAGGATAATTTCGACAAGCTGGCTTGTGAAATTCTTTAACTACTTGAAATTTTTTATCGATTGTGCAATTTATACTCCACTTTTTTCAATTCAGTTGAGTTCAGGAACTTCTGATCAATTTCGTCCCTATGATTTTCTACAAGTTCTATCAAATTATCCACTTTTTTTAAATCTTAAAATCCATCTCGTCTTTATATGAATTAAGAAGTGTATTTAAGTGGTCTACGTCACTTTGTAATTTTTTACTGATCCCATATAGACTATGAACTTCTAATTGGATCAGATCTCTCAAAGTTTGTAAATTAAATGCGTCTTCAGGGTCAAGAGGAGTTGCATAACCTTTTCTGGTGAATGTCAAACTGCCCTTCAGAGATGAATTTAAATCCTTGGCCAGGAGGACCAGCTTTCCCTTCAGTCAGTACAGTGACATCTAAACACATCAACACTCATGCTGATACTTAATATATATCCTCTCGTATATCCTATGCATCCGTATCGTTCGAGTAGCAGTAAGGTAATGAAAACTACTGTTTTACTTCTTTTCAGTATATATATACCCGGCTTCACGCACCTCTTCGATGATTGAATGGATTTCATTCGTAGGGTTTGAATTTCCTGCTGCTTGCTCGGCCATCAATAATCAGTTCATTAGGATCATCCCAATATACATAATCCATTTGCAAACTACGATTAGCAATTTTGTATCGAACTTTTTCGTCTAAATGATATACTTTTGAATTTGTTACTTAGACTCCGATGAAGTTTTGTTGGACTTGATCGAAACAGATCGGCAATGATATTCTTATACTCATTGCAAGATACATGTTTTTTTGGCTCACTATTAGGAGAATTTCCTTTTTTATGAACACTAGTTTGCTCAAGAATTTGTCTGTATAATGTTGTATCAAAAGTGGTGTAATTTTGTGGATTCTTATAAACGATGAGTTCAAACAAACCAGTAGTCCTTGGATAAGACTTGCTGTTGACGATTATATGACTTTTTTCAAATTTCACAAATGCATTCCCGAACTGATAACCATCTTTAGTCCTCTGTTTCAACCCATATAAATCTCTCTCTGCGGCAGGCACATTTATTACTTTACCGGCGTTTCTTGTATCAGCAATTGTATTTTCCAGATCATTGGAAGATAAATCAGAGGCATTGGTTGAATCACAATTTGTAGTAGTAGAAAAATCTTGATTGGAATCAATCAAACTGTTATCACTCTTTTCAATCAAAGTTTCGCCTGAATTTTTACGTCTTGTTTCCTCCACAAGTTATTGCAAAATATCAGTTATAGGTTTGAAAGTATCTTTTATAACACTTTAACAAGTTCTTCAAGAACTTTTTTCACTCGAATAAACTCTACCAGGTTTTCCTAACGATGTGTCAATAAACTTTAGTAATATTTTTAAAGTTCAACTCATATTTATAGCGAAGCAATCAAAACCTTTTCCATATCGACCTTTATTCAAACCTCTATCCTTGTCAATAACCATTAAACTATGTTTACCATCATGCCAGCAGTCAGAGCATAATTGTTTAAATTTCTTATACTCCATATCGTTATTAATATGATCATCATAAATAAGTTTTAAGTTGACCTCGTCTTGACAAAACAAAATTAGTAAATTAACATTGTCTCTTACAAGATGCTTGGGTACTGCTGCATACGATTGACAAAGATAAAAACAATCGACATTATTATGTCCACCCATACAATAAAACGCTCTTACGTTATTTTGCTTTTCGCAAGCTATATCGTCGAATATCTCTACTTGAATGCTGCTACGAAGTAAATCCCCATGTCGTTTCTCTTTTTTATCCTGCTCTACAAGAACATCAAAATTTTTCAATCTAAAAAAAAAAAAAAAAAAAATCATCTTTCGTTATAAAATGATAATTTTTTAAGAAAAAAATCTTTTTTCTGCTTCCTTTCAAATTGAAAGGCAGTTGAAAGTACTTATAAGCTATTAATGATTTTTTTTTTTATATAAAGCATTTATGAAGCATAATAAGTTTTTTATGCTGACTATTAATAATTACTTGTGCTCTCCACATCCAAGTTACGACAATTGTAATAATTTGAATTAGATGAGCGAATTACTAACTTATTTTGATAAACGTTAAAAAAAGTGTGAGTTAGTTTAGGCGATACTTCAAAGAAAATTTCAATATTGTTTAAAGTTTGAATTTAAAAATTATTTTATTAAATAAAAAAATGCTTAATTTTTATAAGATTAATTGTTTAAACAACTATTTAAATTTTTGAAATACTAAAACGTAGAGAAATAGAAGAAAAACCCAACGTTTATTTTGCTATAAATTATTAAAAGATTCGATAATCGATATTAAATTCGATATTAAAAAATTGATAAAATGGCTGCATTTTTTTGTAAGTACCAAGCAATCTTAATAAGTAGTCCTTGTGTTGGTAAATTTTGAAAATTAAAATAAGATTTGTAATGAGCACCTCAAAAAACACTTATATATCGAATTTGAAAAATCCCATTAAAAATAAATTTTTAACTGTATTAAGGCCTTACGTGGGCCAAATTAAAAAGTGAAAGCCATATTTTTAATTAACAATCCCAAACATCCCTGTATACGGAGTTTTAAAAAAATGCTATTAAAAATAAATTCTTACTTTAAACAACTAAACCTTACGTAGGTCAATTTTAAAATTAAGGTTAGATACGTCATTAGCTATCTCAAAAACCCTCGTAAAACAAGTTTACTAGAAATTCTTCAGAAAATTAATTTTAACCTTAAATACATAACCCATCCGTAGACCAAATAAAAAAATGAAGGTTAAATTCGTTATTACCAACCCCAAAACCCCCGAGTACTCAATTTCTAATTAATCATAGACGTCGAAGTCTAAAAAAACTTTTGAAAAAATGAACGGCAACTTTAAATAAGTGGACTTTATGTAGGTCAAATTTAAAAGTAAATCTTGGGTTCCTAATCAGCTGCTTCGAAAATCCTCCCCAAGTAACATTTCTAATTAATTTGAAACGACCATTTTTTTTTTTTTTTTTTTTTAAGTCAACGACGACGACAGCGAAAATAAACTTTTCAATATAATAAACAAGGATTCTTTGTGATTAATGGAAAATTGTCAAGATGTGTTCGTTTTGGACTCGTCGAACCCAGATTAAACTCCTTAAATTAAATATCGACTGTATCAAACAAAAATTTTATGCTCTTTAAAAGTCAATATTAAAAAAAAAAAAAATGTAAACAAATTTGTAAATAAATGATTTAGTCAGACTTTGCAAACTAGAATCAAGTCAATTCCAAATTATCTCCCATCTACTTTCAGATTTACAGATTGTCTCGTTTACACACAAAACATTGTACGTAGTATCAACTGGAAATCCAATAATTTCTCTATCCTCTTGAATACGCATTGTAAAAGTAGATCCTCTCGTTCCAACAAAGTATCTGTAAAAAAAAAAAATTTCTTTATTTAGATATTATGAATATCATAATCATTATGATATTATGATCGCTCACGCATGCATACATTTATGTCCATTTAGTTTACATTTAAGTGTAAGAATTTTATAATAATATTAGGTATACATCCCAGCTGAAAAAATCCATATGGAAATCCGTAAGGAAACCCGTAAGGGGACCCATAAGGGTTCCCGTAAAGGATCCCATACGGGTTTCCGATACTGATACTCGGTCAGGGTTTCCGTACGGGTTTCTATTCGGGTTTTTTTTTTCTTTTAATTTTATTTTCACACTATTTTTTAATTTATTTAATATAATTATTAGATATTGATATATTATTCTTTATAAGATTATTAATAATAAAATTATTTTGAATAAAATTATCGAAGAAAAAAAATTTGTTCGACTGAGATTCGAACCCACGACCCCAGGCATGGCATCTACCACCTGAGCCATTGAGCTAGCTTGCACCAAAACTTAAATTAAACTACTTTAACAACTGTTTTATATTTGATTTTTAACTAGTCTCTCTCAGCAAGCAAGCGCGAGCAATTGTATTACATTATCTAAATCTAAAACAAATTTTGTCGAAGCTTCATCTAAATTAAAGGGCTTAACCGACAATAAGTTGTATATTAAAGAAGTTTAATTGAAATCTTGGTGTATACTAGCTCAATCAATGGCTCAGGTGGTAGAGGGTCTGCCTGTCATGCCTGGGGTTGTGGGTTCGAATCCCAGTCAAACCAAATTTTTTTCTTTGATAATTTTATTCTAAATAATTTTATTATCGTAATAAATCTATTGAAGAATACAATATCAGTGAGTAATAATAATATTAAATAAATATAAAAAAAGTAGGAAATAAAAAAAAAAATCTGTGTGGAAACCCGTATCAAAACCCGTACGGAAACCCTGACCAAATATCAGTATCGGGATCCCGCATAACGAACCTTTATGGGTTTCCTTACGGATTTCCATATGGATTTTTTCAGCCGGGATCCTACAATATTATAGAGAAGTAAGGTGAGCAAAACTGAGCAGAATATGAGGATCAGCTAATATCAAAACATAAGAAAAAATAAAGTTTTGCGTCCAGTTTTAGCTAACGTAAAGGACCCCAATCCTGCGAATATTTCGGTCGTCAGAAGCTTGAACTACTGCAGAATTTTGTGTACTTGATATTTGTATTCACCTTTTTTTTTAATAAAAAGTGGAACTCTTTAAAAAGACGGTCAAAACAAAAAAGCCCTTGTAGAGCCTTGAAATATTTATAGTCAATTAATTGAAAAATAAAAACAGGTATGTGTATCTTAATTCTGAGTCTTATTCTCCAATTCTGCGGTCGCATGGCCAGGATTTTTAGGTTATGTTTCCTTAAAATTAGGCCCACGTGCATTGAATTTGCCTAGTTCCTAATTCTGTGGGTATAAATATTTATGAGAAAAATTATTGTTATAAATGACTCTTTTTATCAACAATAATTTTCTTTAGACATAATTAAGTTTTAAAAACAATTCAGAGTTCTCTTACACTTTTAAAAGTGTCCAAAACGCTCTGTAAAATTTTCAATACCAATTTTTTTTTCAAAATAAAATTTCCATCAGATCAAAGACTTGATTCTGAGATTAAAAACATCTAGATTAAATTTATTATAGATATTTTTAAATTGGATTATCAACTAAACGCGCTTTTTTAAAATAAGAGTGCATATAAGAATTGCAGTCGAAGATACTTGTTTTCACTAGAGCTATAATCAAATTTTTTTAATAAATTAAAATAAATAAGTAGACCGACAAACTTACAACCCCTGGCTGGAGAGAATGAAAAATTACTGATTATGTGAATAAATTAATGAACCGACCAGCTTACAATCCCATAACCCTGGACGGAGCAAGTAAAAAATTAATAAATTTATAAATAAACGACCCTACCGTCAAGATTACAACTCCATAAGCCTGAGTGGAGATAATAAAAAATGAATAAATTTATAAATAAACAATTCAAATAACAAGCTAACAACCCCAATATTTATTAGTTTTTTACTTTTCTCGCCCAGGATTATGGCAAGTGACATTTTTAGTCGAAACAACAACCTTTGACTTCAAACAGCCGCCAAATCGTCAAAAAGTGAAAAAAAAAAAATCCTCGTGTTATTACCAGGAAAAACTTATCTTCTAACAGAATCTTCCTGAAATTTTTGTTTCAGATGTTTATGGACAAAATGGCGTTTACCACGGGAAAAAATCGTCAAGCGAAGGCGTCTCCGAAAAAGCTCTGGCATCGGCTTGTTTTTTAATATTTTTATTCAAAAAAATTACAGAAAGTAATTCAAATGTTACTTTATTATGTACACTATTAATAAATTAAATAACTTTTGCCGTTTGCTCGAGAAAAATCATGAAAAATTTGCTTTTTTTGCCCTCCAGGGTTTACCCCCCCCCCCCCTTTTGCCGCTAGATGGCACTACATGTAATTACCGACTGAACACTATCTGACTTTACCGGCACTAATACTACTAGCCCGCTCTGCCGCAAAATTTCAAATTTCAGTTACTTGTCAGCACGAAACAACATTGCTACCCGCCTGCTTTACAACTCTTCAGTACTGATTCATTTGCAACATTATTCTCCTATTAACATGATACTTGGGAAAGACGTTTACTCCAGCTGCAAAATATCCAAAAAGCCCAGGAATCTTACCCACCCTTGTTCCAGCTGTAAGTTGCTACTTCACACTACATGTGCTAAATTCATTATCAACAGCTGCAGTGACATTCCTGCAAAAGTTTTCCAAAATTGCGCTGAAACTCTGCTTCTGCCTCAGCAAGCCATCAAAGAGTTACTTCTACCACACCTAATGCTTCAACTCTTAATACAAAAGAGGCCTCACTGAATCTTATTCTCAGCAAATTGAGAATTTTTCAAATCAACTTTTGGAATACGCCCCCAAAACATCGAGGTATTCTCAATGACCTACATCAACTAACTGAACATCAACGTCCTTTGAGAGAGGAGCTTGCTTGCTGGCACTCGCCACTTTCATGCGCGTGGCTTTGCCACTCCGATTTTAGGTGGCGGCCACCTCGAATTTGGGTGTCGAGCGCCAGCAAGCAAGCTCCTGTCTCAAAGGACGCTGACGACGCATAAAGCTGGGGATGGTCTAGAAGTATTTATTCTAGGACTATGATCGCAAGTTCCATGACCTGTGCAACCAGGACGCCGATGACGAGGTATAATTAGGGAATCATCTCCGAAGAATGGAGTAAAACTTTCTAGAAATGTCTTCAGTGACTCTGTACATATTTGACAATGACTTCCATGACCTGGCTATCCAGGAGTTTTACTCGATTCTTCGGGAATGATGACTCAAGTATACCTCGTTATCGGCGACCTAGTTGTTCAGAGTCCTAGAATAAGTACTCCCAGATCATCCCTACCTGTAAGCGTCGTCAGCATCTTTTGAGATAGAAGCTTGTTTGTAACTCGCTACCCAAATTCAAGGTGGCCGTCACCTAAAATCGGAGTGGCAAAACCACGCGCATGAAAGTAGCGAGCGCCAGCCTCGTAGAAATGGGTATTGCTTTCAGTGTACTCGGGAGGTGAATGTGATCACTGTCATTGTACCTGGCTGTCACTCAGACTTCTTGAAAGTTCCTTTCATATTTCATCTATAATCCTATGGAATTCCTTTTCGTCTCGCATCCAGAATGCTCCATCCCCTCACACCTTCAAATCGCACGTTAAAAATCATCTCTTTTTACTAGAAGGAGAGAAATGTATCTCATGATGGTGCCTACTGTGCTAGACAGATATCCAATGCAACGACTCATAAAATGCCATTGATTTGCTGAGTGTTTTGTGAACAGTGATGCGATACTCTGTCATACATCCTGGTTACCTGATTTAACTCAATTAATCTTGAAACAATTATATGAACTAGTCTATTCACTTAGATTATATTTTTATTTAAATGATTGTTCTTACCATCGCTATTACTATGGTTGTTGATCACTATTGTTATTTATGATAAACAATCAACTTTGTGTTGCTATGTAAAGAAAGTTTATTTCATTAGAAACTACCTATCCCTGCTGCAAAAGATTCATTCAGTTTTATTGAAACTCAATGTATTTCAATGATTTTTAATAGATTTGAATAGTTTGAATGGTCAGTCGAAAATTTTTTAATTGAAATCAATTGATTTCAATTCGAACTTTTTTTTTGACGACGTAATTTAATAAAATTGAATCGATTGCAATGTCGAGTTCAATAAAAATGAATTAATTTTAATAATTTATTTTATCAACAGAATTTAATTGTCACGACCGAATAAAATTCAATCGATTTTAATGGTTTTTTCACAAAAATTAATTGATTTCAATAAACTTTTATTCAATTAAATTCAATGATCGTAAATTTCATGAAGGTAAAAAAATCGAATCGATTTTAATGGTTTTTTCATTAAAAATAAATTGATTTCAATAGTTTTTTCAATAAAAATCAATTGATTTCAATAGTTTTTTATTCAATGAAATTCAATGATCGCAAATTTCATTAAGGTGAAAAAATCGAATCGGTTTTAAAGGTTATTCCATTGAAAATCAATGGATTTTAACAAACTTTTATCCAGTGAAATTCAATGATCGTGAATTTCATGAATGTCTAAAAAATCGAATCAATTTTAATGGTCATTTCAATAGAAATCAATGGATTTTAATCAACTTTTGTTCAATGAAACTCAATAATCGTGAGTTTCATGAATGTTTATAAAATCCTATCGTTTTTAATGGTTATTCCAATGAAAACCAATGCATTTTGAAAAACTTTTATCCAATGAAATTCAATGATCGTGAATTTCATCAATGTCTAAAAAATCGAATCAATTTAAATGATTACTTCAATGGAAATCAATGGATTTTAATCAACTTTAGTTCAATGAAACTCAATAATCGCGAGTTTCATGAATGTTTATAAAATCCAATCGTTTTTAATGGTTATTCCAATGAAAACCAATGGATTTTGAAAAACTTTTATCCAATGAAATTCAATGATCGTGAATTTCATCAATGTCTAAAAAATCGAATCAATTTTAATGGTTATTTCAATGAAAATCAATGGATCTAAATCAACTTTTGAAAAAGTCAGATTTGAATGAATTTCAGTGCACTTTCAGGTCAATAAGAATCAATGGTCGCAAATTTTATAGGCTATAAATGAATCGATTTTAATGGTTTTTTCCAAGGATTTGGATCGATTACGACTTGATGATTCTGCAAGGTCTTGAAAGGTTTCAATCATCAGTGAAATTTCTTTAAATCCATTCAAATCAATTTTAATGTACTTATTTTAGAAAAAATAATGAAAATATAATCGTTTCAATGGGTTTCTTTGCAATGAGCTTAAACTTTTATAATTTCAAAATTATCCATTAAAATGAATTGTTTTAAATGGTACTTTAAATAGAAATATATCGAATTTTAAAGTTTTTATATTCAGGACGTTCTTTCGTAGCGGTGGTGGTGGGGGGAGAGACTTATAGGTTAGGCACGGGAACAGCTGCCACGCGCTTTGAGTCTTCTCGGCCGCTGGATAAAATGATTTTATTCTTAACTAGTTAGTACTCAATACTTAATGAACAAAACTTTTTGAAATTTTAACACTGAATTACTGAAAACTTCTAGTTTCTGACAGTGTAAATCAAAAATTGATATCACTTTTTAAAAAATTAGGAAAAATCAGCAAATATTTTATTGATATTTTAATAACAAAACAATGCTGAAATTGTTTAAAAACCCATAAGAAATTTTTCAAAAACATAGCAATTTGTTCCTTAAGGCTTATGGAATAACATATCCAAATTTCAAGATGATTTGCAACCTGGTTCAAAAACTACAGCAAAAAAAAAATAGCATGGTTTTTTCATAAGAGCCTGTGTTAAACCGCCCGATTTAGAGCGATTTTAGCCCAACTTTGAATTAAAATATCTCAATAACCGTGTTAGGAGTCTTCTTAAAATTTGGATATGTGACTCCTTATACTTAAATTTAAAGATTTTAATAGTTTTCAGACGATTCTTATGGATTTTAAAACGTGAAATAACGTCCTTAACTTTGATGAATTTCGTGCAAAATTCATAAAAAAAGAGTTGATAATAATGATGCATTTTTTTTTTAAGTGATTTGACAGTCATTAATCGGTTGAGCCGAAATTAATGGATCTTTTCCAGTAGGGGGTCTATTGAAATCAGTTGATTTTTATTGACAGAAAAATTGATATCGATTTTTTCTAAAGTATTTATAATTTTCGTGACAGTTGAAATTTCAAAAACAGTTTATTGAAATCAATTGATTTTTATTAAAAAAAAAAAAAAAAAAGTTTGTTAAAAAACAGTCCTTTGAAATCTATTCGTTGTAAGGTAAATGTCCGGGATTATTGGACACTTTTAAAAGGGGGATTTTTGGTTTACGCTAGATTATTACACTAAAACTGCATCAAAATCTATAATTTTTTCACATGATGATGAAAAATTAAGTCAGGAATAGGTAGTGTTCAATCATTTTTTTCATTAATTGTTCATCATAAAATTGTTTAATTTACTATAAACTAACACAAAAGTCATGTCCACGAAGTTGGCACCACTCAAAAAGAATTTTCATAAGTGCAGTCCCCCCGAACCGTCCCCTAGAATGGCACCCCTAAATTTCGCAATTTACGCATATTTTTCGCATTAAACTCCCCAACCTTGATAAAAAATTGCTTAAAATCACTTGTTTACCGCTGTGGATGGTTAAAATTACTTGATTTTAATTTAATATCACTAAATACTACACTCAACATCAGCTCCTCAGCAGTAGATCGTAAACGAAAAACTCGACTGAGGTTATCTTCACCGGTCCGGCCGTCGAATGGTTTTTCGTAAAAACTACGTTAACTTTAAAAGCTCCGATATAAATATTCTGCATGTTTCAACTCACAAAACTGTTTTTAAACTGCGTAAAGATGATATTCAAGCATTTTTATGCATAAACACCGGTGAAATTATCAAGGTAAACACCAAAAAACCGTAGATAAAAAAGGTGCCACCTAGGGGATAAACGTCAAACTTGAGCTTATCCGGGTGCCACTGAAGGGACAAGTAGTCTCAAATGTCCCCCTGAGCGGCACCCCCTCGATAAATAATGAATAAAGATAAATTCACGGTAAAAATTGATTTAAATATTTTGTTTAAGGGGAAGTCAGGCGAGGGTCCAATGGTAGTTAGTTAAAATTAAAAAAAAAAAAAATTGAGGGGATCAATTCAAAAAAGGGCTCTGTAGCAGGGTAGCGACATTGAAAAGCTACATTTAAAAAAAAACTGCATCAAAATTCGTTGAAAATTGGCCGAGAAAAACGCAGAACGGTAATTTGATATTTTTTTTCGTCGGCCGCATCAGCCGTGACAGCAGACGCCACTGCTGCTACAGTGCGTTGCTGTGCGTGAGACCGCGCGTACGTAATTCTAACCAACAAATTTCTAATCATGCAATCAAAAAGAAACAAATTTGTTGTAACCCACGTTTTTGTTGTATTTATGTTTTTATAAGTAATTTCAAACAGTTGCAAAGTGATCAGAGCCAAGAGCTTAGAATCTTCAAAGCTGGTAGGACAAGATTTCAATAATCCTTAGTCAGGTTTGAAATGTATGAACTAAGCCAGCCAATTACATACTTGAGGTGATAAACACTGATAAAGTTTTTTATTGACACAGTCTCTGAGGGTATATTAGAGTCAAGATCTTAGAAACTTCAAAGCAAGTAACAAGTTTTAAACAATTTTTAGTCATTTTAGAAATTCTAAATTTTATAAATAGTTTAAAAATATTTTTTTTCTACTTTTTCAATTGATTTATTATTCAAGAATTCTTAATTAGTTTTAAAATTTTATAACTATTGAATACTTATATTACTTCAATACTTTTAACTATTGAAAACTTGTCTTACTCGCTTTGAAGATTCTAAACTTTTGATTCTTGTATATGACTTATAGAGAAAAAATTAAACAGATCTTGAAAAAATTTAATCTGGTTCATTTTTATGAGCTACATGCAAAGTTTATTATTGTCATAAAATCTTAAGATTTTCTTGGCTGACAATAAAGGTGTACTATGATTTTTTTTGTGCAAGGCAACCATGCCTTTGAGCATTAACATTTGCTCTTGCTGGGAGACCTAAAACTTACTTTACATTTGAACTGTTCCAAAGCGTCAAGTCAATTCATTTGGTAAGATCTCATTAGTTCAAGAAAGTTCTGATTGCATGAGTGATTGCAGCTACTGTTCCAATTTTTAGTTATCAAGTAGGCTAAAGTAAGTGGTCTCCCAGCAAGAGCAAATGTCAATGTTCACAGGCATGGTTGACTTTACACAAAAACAATAATAGTTCAGCTTTATTGTCAGCCAAGTAAATCTTAAAGAATTTGTAGCAATAATAAACTTTGTGTGAGTGAAGCTTATAAAAATAAACCTGATTACAACTCTTTCAAGATACAGATATTGTTAAAACAACTATTTTATTGAAATATTACTTGTATTTGAAATTTTTATGAATCAAGAGACCTACTTTACATGAAGAAAATTATTGAAATTTTTACGATCTGAAGCAAATCAAGAGTAAATATTGAAGAAATAATTGAAGAAACATGAATTGTTTATAATGCAACTGAAGAGTTTTATTTAAGAAGAAAATTTTTTCATAAAACTAGTGATTTTGCTAATTTTATTAAAGAAATAATGTATGATTCTTTTTTTCAATTGACACATTTTCAGCCTTGTATTGAGTGTAATGAATAAGTAATTTTGAGTTTCAGCTTATTTCATTATTTTAATTTTTCATCACATATATATTTGATTTTGCAAGATAATTTTTACCACGAATTTGATTTATTGAGGAGAGGTAGCTGAGGAGTAAGCCGTAAGGCAGTCATAAAGTTTTACAAACTTATAGGTTAGACGCGCATAGCCACGCACAGCAACAGCGGCAGACGACGACATGGCTGCCGCGATTGACGAAAAAAAATCTTCAACTGCCGTTCTGCGTTTTACTCAGTGAATTTTTAATCAATTTTCATGATTTTTTTTTTTTAAATTACAGCTTTTTAATTTCTCTACCCTGCTACAGAGCCCTTTTTTAAAAATATTTTCTTAATTAAAATCTATTCATCAAAAAAAACTCGCCTGACTTCCCCTTAAGGTGTTAAGTAATAAAAAAAAAAGTTTTCGAGTTTTTAAATTAATTCTACGCTTTGCAACCGATAAAACAAAAGTGCATCTTTTGATGATAATTTGAGATTTTCCTGGGGGTTCCAAATAACTTTTGGAGGTTTTGAAGGGCTCACTTGGAAGTGATTTTTGAGCTAGTCTTAAGGTTATAATCGATATTTTTTTTACTACAGTAAAGTTTAAAGGTTAAACTAAATTTAGAATATTTTTTCGGGTTCTAAAGTGTGATTTCATAATAAATAAGGGGGGGGGGGGCACTGTGGTGGACAATTACGTTACTGTCCAATAATCCCGGAGATTTACCTTATAAAATTTTTATCAACTTTAGGACAGTTGAATTCTTAGTGAATTATAAATTATAGATTAATTAATTTTTACTGTAAAAAAAAACAGGAAAAACAATCTAAGTTTGAAATTTTGAGACAATTAAATTCTATTGAACTGAAAAGTTTTCAAACATTCATACTGATTAAAAGAAGAAAGAAGTAAGAACTATTCTGTTTAATTGAATTCTATTAAAATTCAAAAAATTATTTTACTCAAAAAAAGAGTTGCATGAATTTCTTTTGAATTTGTTTTGAAAGAATTTATTCAGCCGATTGAAACCATTCAAAATGATTCAAAACTATCAAGTTTCAGAATAAATCAATCGATTTTTTTATTGTAGACAATCGACACAACCATTTAAATTGGCTAATTTTATAAATTTTATATGAAATTTACGGCAGCGAAATTCCATCAAAAAGGAAACCATTAATACTTATTGATTCTATTGACAAAACTGACAAATCGATGAATTTTTGAAGGTCATGAAATTAACTGTGATTTCCATTGAGCAGAAAATTTATTGAAGTCCATTCATATCTATTGAAAAAAACCATTCAAACCGATTTGTTCTTATGATCTCATAAAATTCGCCACCATTGATTCCCATTGAGTTGCAGAAATGCAATTAAAATCCATTTATTTCGATTGAAAAAACCATTAAAATCGATTTATTTTTATAAGTCTTTAAAAATCGTAACCATTCATTTCCAATGAGTGAAGAACCCATTGAAATCATTAATATCCATAAAAAAAACCATTTAAATCGATTGTTTTTATGAGCCGATAAAATTCGTGACCATTGTTTCCATTGAGCGGAAAGTCTTCTAAAATCCATTCATCTCTATTAAAAATACCATTCCAATCGGTATTTTTTTTAACCCTTAAAGTACACACGGGGTGTAAAATACCCCACATAACTGTCAGTGTGGCAGTTCTGGATTTGGGTGTGTACTTTAAGGGTTAAGCTTATAAAATTAGCGACCATTGATTTTCATTGAGCCAAAAGTCTATTAAAATTCGTTCATTTTCATTGAGCTGAAAATCTATTTAATCCATTGATTTCTATTGAAAGTTATTGCTAATGAATAATTTTTTGCCCAGTAAAATCCAATGTCGAGTGGCCGCTTGAAATGTCTCTTGTGCTGGACTTTCTAATGACGCTTGAAAAACCGCATCTGAATTTGTTGTATGGTTTTGCGCTGATACTAAATGAGCCACTGATACCGAAGATGGTTTTCGACCACGGACCGATGATCGCGTGATTGGTGGCGATGTTGGAGGTAGAACTTGAGTGTTAGACCGCGACGTTGAAGGTTGTGATTGTCCAAACCTCGCTGACTGAGAGGATGGTTCTAACATCTGTGCAAAATCCTTCACCGCGCGAGTCTCCCCAGAGACACCCATGAAACTTTCTTCTCCAGAAAGATCACTCAAGCTCTCATTGCTTGAATGCAACTACTTTTTATTGGAGGTTGGATGGTCATCGCCGCGAGACCTTTTACAATTCATCTTGTGACAATCGCTTCATTTTAAAACAAGATCAGAAATTCTTGCACGTCACACGGTTCAAAAAAACTAACCGTTCCCGGGTTTCGGCACCAAAATGTAACTGACAAAGTCAGTCGTGCAAGAAATATGTCTTGACAAATTAACAACTTTACTTTCTTTTACGTTTATTTAAACAAAATTAATAATACAAATGTCTCGAGAGAAAACATAAATAATGTTGCGATACGCCTGGTTTATTATAACAAAAAAGAATGAATAGCAAAAAGCTAGCTCGCTCGTAACCAAAAAAAACAACTTGTTCGCAACGCGAGTCTCCTTGGAAACGAACTTATTCGAATATACTCAAATCTAAACAGAGAAGACAATAAGGAAGACACAAGTGTTCGAGCTCATTCTTAGCCCCCACACTGTAAAGAGCCATTCCCTCTTTTCGCGATAAAGAGCCATTTCCTCTTTACAGGTACTCACAATCGAACAACAATTTCATAACTAATCCCTAAACACTAAAATACATAAATCCGATCCAGACGATCGACAAAAGGGCATTTAAAAGAATAGCTTGGCTCAACTAAAATTCAATTAAAATAAAATTAACTTCCAGTCAATTAAAAATGCGAGTGAGATACTTAACAGTATTGCTACTTTACACTTTCTTTGAAAAGGAAATCAGATTTCTTGGTCATTTGGTTTCAGAGAAGGGAATTTCTACTGATCCGGAAAAGGTTAGAGAGGTAGTTGATTGGCCTTTTTCAAAGAATAAAAAGCAGGTTAAAAGTTTTGTATCGTATGGTTCGTATTATCGACGTTTCATAAAGGATTTCTCTTCGAATGCAAGACCTCTTTATAATTTAACTGGGAAGTATTCTAAATTTCAATGGACAGATGAATGCGATTGGGCTTTTAAAAAACTGAAAGAGGTTCTTTCATCTTCATCGATTTTAGGTTTTCCAACTAGGGAAGATAGAAGAATTTCTTTTAGATACAGATGCTTCAAATCAAAAAATTGGGGCTGTACTTTCGTAAATTCAGAATGGGGTTGAAAGAGTGATTGCTTGTTTTAGTAGAGTTTTGGATACGGCTCAGATGAATTATTGTGTTACACGTAGAGAACTTCTTACTGTTGTGAAATCAATGAATTATTTTGAATATTATTTATTAGGTAAGGAATTTACTGTTAGGACAGAACATTCTGCTCTCAAATGGTTACTATCTTTCAAGAATTTAGATGGACAACTGGCTAGATGGTTAGATAGACTAAGTAGGTTTAATTTTAAAACTGTCCATAGAAAAGGAAAGTCACATGCGAACGCTGATGCAATGTCTACGGGGCCTTGTGAAGACTTATCTTGTAAATATTGTTATAAGATAGAGAAATGATTCGTTATGGATGGTTCGTTATAAGAGTTGTGTATTGGAAGAATTTTGTTTCAGGAGGAATCGAACAAACAAGTGTTAGAAGATCAGCCCAGAGATCCAACTTTAAATTTTATTTTAGGTAAAAAGAAGGAAGGAGCAAAACCTGTTTAACAAGATATTTGTTCAAAGGAAAAATTTGTCAAAATTTATTGTAAACAATGGGATTCTATTGAAGTAAATGATGGGATTTTGTATCGTCGATGGGTAACTTCTAATTTGAATTCAAGTATTTTATAGCTGGTTGTTCCGAAACATAAAGTGAAGGAAATTTTGCAGACTGCTCACGACGATGCTACTGGTGATCATTTTGGAATTAATAAAACTTTAGGGAAGATTCGTGGGAGATTTTATTGGGCTACTTGTAAGAGGGATGCTGAAAATTGCTGTAAATCTTGTGATGTCTGTATATCAAAGAAAGGTCCATCTGATAAGGGTCACGGAAAGATGATGATTTATAATGCAGGTTTACCTTTTCAGATATTACAGACTGATATTTTAGGTCCATTTCCCGTTTCATCTTTAGGTAATAGATATTTGTTGACAATGGTAGATAATAGGGTTGGCAACTTTTTATAATTTATAATATTTTTTTGCTTATTTAGTTAAAATATCGAAAAATAATCGACTTGTATTTTTTCTTTTTTAAAAAAAAACTACAATTAAAGGAACTACAAGTGATTACATTTTTTTAAATTTCAATATATATAGATATACTTCTAATGGGATTTCGGATCAATGACGTCATTGACCCGTAGTTTCAAAAACTTTTCTTAATTTTTTTCTAGCTCAATTTTGATTTAAAAATTCTAAAAAAAAAATGTTAAAATTCATTAAAAATCAAGTACTTTAAAAAAAAAAATTTTTTAAGTACTGATTGCCATCCCTATTTTACTAAATGGGTTGAAGCGTTTCTTCTTTACATTATAGTGGCAAAAACTATTGAAATGGTGCTTGTGAACGAAGTGATTGGTAGGTTTGGTGTTTCTTTAGAGATTAATACAGATCAGGGTGAGAATTTTGATTCTAGATTGATGAAAGAATTGTCATCTGTTAGGAATACATAAAACACGGACAACATCTTTACACCCACAATCAAACGGTCAAGTTGAAAGACAACATTAATAAATGTTGAATTATTTAACAAAATTTGTGTCAAAAAGATTGGGATCGTTGGATTAACTTATTCTTGTTAGCTTACAGATTCTCTGAATATGCTGTTACTGGGTTTACACCAGCTGAGATGCTGACTGGTTTCGATTTAGGCCTTCCACTTGATTTAATACTAGGTAGTCCACCTGAGCAAGAAAAACAGAGCTGTGACAACTAAGTTCGACGATTAAGAGAGAAACTTGGTGAAATTCACGAAGTAGCAAGAAGAACGATGAAGACTCGATCTGACAAAACCAAGGCCATTTATGATCGGAAGTCTGTGGTTAAAAATTTTCAAGAAAATCAGAAAGTCTGGTATTTTAATCCGAAATAAGCTAAAGGAAAGACGCCAAAATTACAGTTGGATTGCGAAGGAGCTTATACTGCAGTCAAGAAAATCAACGACATAGTATACTGTATAAGAAAAAGTTTGAATCATCAGCAGAAAATCGTCAACATCAGCAGATTGGCCATCTATGCAGAGAGGAAAGATCCTGGAACTAGCTGCAATTCTCAAGGTTATTAGACCATGGTTTTCCCTTTAGCTTAGGACTATGTATAATTTGTCGGAGCCGGGATAGAAGTATGGACCATTGCCTGGAATTAGAGAAGAGTGGGCTGTATAAAATGGGGATAAATTACCGCGATCGCGAGGGAGTGGGAAAGCGAAAAGAAGGGTTGGTTTTTTAAGCACAACACAAAAGGTTTATGCCGCATTTAAAGTATATTTATTAACTAAACACTATTTACAAAGGCCGAGGAGAGAGAACTCGCCGTTTTGACCAGGAGTTTCGGTAAGATTGGGTAGAATCGTCGTAGTCAATCAGGCGATCTACGACGATGGCGTTGAGTCTCGTGGCGCGTGATTGTGGCATCACGGTTGCAGCACGACTGGTGCGGGCGGAAACTGATCGGTTTGAACAGCTCGGGCGTCGGTCGTTCGAATGACCAATTCCGTGTGAAAAAGAGGTGGTCAATTTTGAACATTCCGCCCCCTTTAATCGACTGTGGTCGATTAATAATGATCTGTTACATACTAAAATTAATATTAAGTAAGGTATAAAAAGTATAAAGTATGAAAAAAAGATAATAGGTTAGAAGAAGCTTGTAAACGTACGAAGAAACGTAAAAGTTTACTGAGCGAGAGTAGTTAGAGCTTACGCTCTTTGCGATAAAAATTCCAGGGTCGAAGACCCAATGAGAAAAAAGGGTTGAGTTATTGAGGCTAAAGTGAATAGAAGACTTCACTTTAGAAGATCGAAGGTATGATAGTTTTGTGCCAGAAATGAATTCTGGTGCTTGGGTTTTTGAGGTTACAACTGAATTGTGGACCTGAAACGGGGTATTTGATACCTGAAACTGGTGTGGTTCGGGCGGCTGAATATTTGCGATTCAGCGGGAACCTGGACTAAGAGTTTCACAGGTGGCGCTGTCTTAATAAGAATCGCCGGAGCCTGAACTTTGAATAGTTCAGATGACTGATTTTTTGAGGTTTTATCTGGTGCATGAACTTGAATCTGTTCAAGTACCTGAGTTTCTGGAATTGCCGCTGGTTCCTGGACCTGGATCGTCGCAGCGGGCTGAATTTTGAAAAGGTTAGCCTGTGCCTGAAAATGTTCAGGTGGCTGAATTTCAAAAGACGAAGCCGGTACCTGAAGCTGGGACAGTTCAGTTGGCTGATTTTTGAAAAGTATGGCCAAAGCCTGACTTGAAGTTAGTTCGGGTAGCTGATTGAAAAGTATAGCCGGAGCCTGGACTAAAGTCGTCGCAAGGGGCTGAGCATTGAAAGGGGTCGCCGTGACCTGGACTAAAGGTTGTTCAGGTGGCTTTGAAAAGTGAATTTCGTTAGTTCTAGCCGGTGCCTGGGACTCGGATGGCTCAGGTGGCCGAACTTTTAAACTTACAGCCGAAGCCTGAACTAGAGATAGTTCAGGTGGCTAGTTTTCAAAAAACGTAGCTGGCGAGTGAGCTTTGACTGCCGCAGGTGCCTGAATTTTGAAAAGTGTAGCCTGAGCCTGGACTGAAGGTGTCGCAGGTGGCTGAATTTTGAAAGTTGTAGCCGGAGTCTGAATTTGAACTAATTGAGGTGGCTGATTTTCAAAGACTGTCACTGCAGCCTGGACTAGGGTTGTCTCAGGTGGCCGCAGGTTTCTTAAAAAGTTCGCCGTTGCCTGGACTTTGGATGTTACAGGCGGCAGGATTTCGAGGTTTTTAGCCGAAGCCTGGACTAGAGGTGTCGCAGGTGGCTGAGTGTAAAAATGGATCGCCAAATCCTAAACCTGGATTTGTTCAGGTGGCAGGGTTTTAAGAAATTGAATGTACGAAACGTGCACGTCGTCAAAGGTATCATGCGTGTAATAAAACAAGTCTTTGACAAAGTAATCGTGACCACGATCGACTTCCTTGCAATTTCTTAGGTTTTGATGATTTTTGTCAAACTCTTGCCAGAGTTGTTTGAGACGCAGGATACGAGTTTCAGCCAACTCGCGACTCGCGATATTGAGTTGTAGGAGCTTGGGGTATCATTTATTTGTTTAATTATTTATAAAAAAAACTAGACGTCCAGCGTTATTGAGTTGTAGGTGCTCGAAGATTGTTTCTATATTTATTTATTTAGAAAAAAAAAACTAGACGCCCAGAGTTATTGAGTTATAGGAACTTGACGTATTATTTATTTAAAATTCATTTATTTAAAAAAATAATAATAATAAAAAATAATAATAATAATAACAACTTAATAATATAATTAATTAAAAAAATAATTAAAATAAACCAGACGCCCAGCGTTACTGAGTTGTTGGATCTTGGGGTATCATTTATTTGTTTATTTGTTGAAAAAAAACTAGACGCCCAGCGATATTGAGTTGTAAGAGCTTGGGTATTATTTATTTATTTATCAATAAAATAAACTAGACGCCCAGCGATACTGAGTTGTAGGAGCTTGGGGTATTATTTATTTATTTATTTTAAAAAATAATTAAAATAAACCAGACGCCCAGCGTTACTGAGTTGTTGGAGCCTGGGGTATCATTTATTTGTTTATTTGTTAAAAAAAAACTAGACGCCCAGCGTTATTGAGTTGTAGGAGCTTGGGGTATTATTTATTTATTATTTAAAAAAATAATAATAATAAACCAGACGCCCAGCGTTACTGAGTTGTTGGAGCCTGGGGTATTATTTATTTGTTTATTTGTTAAAAAAAAACTAGACGCTCAGCGTTATTGAGCTGTTGGAGCTTGGGGGATTAATTATTTATTTATTTATTAAAAAAACTAGACGCTCAGCGTTATTGAGTTGTAGGAGCTTGGGGTGTTATTTATTTATTTACTTATCAATAAAAGAAACTAGACGCCCAGTGTTATTGAGTTGTTGGAGCTTGGGGTATTAATTATTTATTCATTTATTAAAAAAAACTAAACGCCCAGTGTTATTGAGTTGTTGGAGCTTGGGGTATTAATCATTTATTCATTTATTAAAATAAACTAGACGCCCAGCGTTATTGAGTTGTTGGAGCTTGGGGTATTAATTATTTATTTATTTATTAAAAAAAACTAGATGCCCTGCGTTATTGAGTTGTTGGATCTTGGGGTATCATTTATTTGTTTATTTGTTAAAAAAAAACTAGACGCCCAGCGATATTGAGTTGTAAGAGCTTGGGTATTATTTATTTATTTATCAATAAAATAAACTAGACGCCCAGCGATACTGAGTTGTAGGATCTTGGGGTATTATTTATTTATTTATTTAAAAAAATAATTAAAATAAACCAGACGCCCAGCGTTACTGAGTTGTTGGAGTCTGGGGTATCATTTATTTGTTTATTTGTTAAAAAAAAACTAGACGCCCAGCATTATTGAGTTGTAGGAGCTTGGGGTATTATTTATTATTTAAAAAATAATAATAATAAACCAGACGCCCAGCGTTACTGAGTTGTTGGAGCCTGGGGTATTATTTATTTGTTTATTTGTTAAAAAAAAACTAGACGCTTAGCGTTATTGAGCTGTTGGAGCTTGGGGGATTAATTATTTATTTATTTATTAAAAAAACTAGACGCCCAGTGTTATTGAGTTATTGTAGCTTGGGGTATTAATTGTTTATTTATTTATTAAAAAAACTAGACGCTCAGCGTTATTGAGCTGTTGGAGCTTGGGGGATAAATTATTTATTTATTTATTAAAAAAACTAGACGCCCAGTGTTATGGAGTTGTTGGAGCTTGGGGTATTAATTATTTATTCATTTATTAAAATAAACTCGACGCCCAGTGTTATTGAGTTGTTGGATCTTGGGGTATCATTTTTTTATTTATTTATTTATCAGGATATTGGGTTGTCGATTTGGGATGAATAAAATGGTTTGAATTTGGTCACGTGGACCCCCACGCTGTTGTGCGCATGTCTGAGCACTTAGACTTTTTTTCGCTCCTCTCCGCTCCCTCCGCACTTTTTTCTAGGCATATAGCGTTTAGTAAATTTTTTGGTTAGAGTTCCTGACATAAATGACACTTTATGACATAGATGACATAAATGACGTATTTGACTGTCACGTCATGTCATTTAGTTCATTTCTGACATTTACCCACCACAGCTCGCGAGTCATCCTGGCTCCTTTGGCTTTAAAAACTTCAAAATGAGTATCAATACGAGTTTGGATTCTGTTTTGAAGGGCTATGAAGTGTGCAAATGAAGCTGAGGTGTTCATGTTGCAGCTTTGAATTGAAGAAAAGGAAAATGAGCGTAAATGTTGGAAAAAGAAAAAGAAACGAACGGTATGAAAATCAAGAGGTACTGTCAAGTCTAGTCGTTGAAAAGCGTGCGTTCAACTTGCTAGCTTGGGTTAGTGAAGCTTAATGGTCTCGAGTTGTATTGAGAATAAAATAACAAGTTGTGGTGTTCAAGTTGAAAAGCGGGCGTTTAACTTACAAGCTTGTTGATTTGATGCGATTGGAAGTATTTTTGATCAGATTGATTGAAGCGCTCGTTCAATTAATTAATTAACAAAGAATAAATCCAGTGCTGTTATGAAACTTTAAAAAGGTTATTATTAGCGGTGCAATTGAAAGGCGATCGTTCAATTAGCTAAGCTAATGAAAGGTAAATCGCAAAACAATCTTGGGGTTTGAAAATATTTCCAGATCGAATTAGTCAAAGCAGGCGTTTGGCTGAATTGATTCGCGGAGAATAAATCAAAGCATTGGATTGAGTTGGTGTGCACAACTCAGTTTGAAGGTTGAAAATAAGTATAGAGGACTATTTTCGAAGTAGTTGAGAAGCTGCAAGATGGGTGCCTGCTTTGAAAAGTAACTCAACAAGTTCTGAGGCAGGGCTCAGGTTTGTTTTGCGTTATCTTAAAATTACTTTATTACAATATTTACAAAGGTTTTTGCCAAGTTACTAGCGTTGATCTAAACAGGAATCCAGGTATTGCAATGATGAAGCTGATTGGAGGTAACTGTTCGATCTAATTGATAAGGTTGAGTTGACTTGGGCAACTCAAGTTGATAATAGGGTGTAAAGGTCCTACTAATAACTGTTGTGCCACGTTAGTGGCTTGGTGTGATGATATTAGCAAAATAACTAAGATTTTTCACTCTGGGGTGAGAAAATCAGTTGATGATCCGAGCAAATTTGAATGTTCTATTTTTGGGCAAGGTTAGGCTATTAAATGTAGCTTTGATTTAAATTTAAAATGTGTAGAGCACAGGTAAGAACTACAATCAATTATGTGGTAATGGTAAATTATAAAAAATGAATTTGGTAAAGACAAAAAAAATATAAGTTCAACAGATTTTGGTTTCTGAAGACTAAGCAGTTTAATAGGGTGGCTAATGTTTGTAATTAAGGGTATCTGCCAAAATTAGCTGTAAGCCAATTTTAAACAATATTAAAAATTACAACAACATTAATGTTCACTAATTATGTACAAAAAATATTCCCAATATTTCAAAAAAATAGGTTGCTGATAGTTTAGTTTAATTTTAGTCCAAACTTTTCCTCTACAAAACCTAAAATTAAAAACCAAAATCAGCTTATATTGAGTGTAACCTTAGGTGATTTGGCTGTAGTATAATATTCAGATAAATAATAAGATGTAGAAGGAACGAAAATGGTTATACGATACAGCAATTAAGGTTCTGGCGGTCTATCGAAGCCTTTGAGCTTATTCGAATAAGCATTGACATCAGATAAGTGCTCGTGTAGACTCCAAGAATTAATGTGAAGTAGTTTCAAGTATTGGCTGGAAAACTTGAAGGTTGGATGGGACCAGAAAACCAGCTAGCGAAGAACCAGAACTGCTTGCATTGGGTGAAGAGAGCTCCAGGAGTTGTTCGCTTGTGGTTTCTGATATTTAGACCTAATCCGATGGTTGATTTAAAGGTGAGCAGGGTGCTCGATAAGGAAACTGATGGTTGGATGAAGCTCCAGGGCATTGGACAACCAGTCGCTGGCGAAGAAAGTCCAATTAGGTTATACGCTGAGGTTATCTGGAGTCCAGAACCAAGCCAAATAGTTGTAGTGTGAATTAGCAGGTTGGTAACCTATAAATTCAAATGATTTTAGTATTTTGTTTACAATAAATGGGGTTTGATAATTCATAAATTTACAAGGTTAATTTTGAACTGCATGGATTTTGTTTAAACTTGAAAAGTGATTCATAAGCTTATGAGTTTTAATTTAGTTTAAAACAAAAGAGTTGATTGCACTCTTAAATGATGATAAATAATATTAACAAAATAATAATCTTATTTGAAAATTATAGTTTAATAAGGTATTGAAACTTGATATGAGTAAATTAAAGATACTTGAAAAAGGTAAACAAACTTCAAGGTTATTTTGTATGTGACAATAAATATAAACAATCTTGTTTACCTAAGTCTGCAGCATTAAGAGCCAAACAGAAATAAAAGGCAATTTGATTAGTTTTGTATTGAAAAACTAAGAAAAAAAACAAAATTGGAATGAACACACCAGAACAGTTTTCCATCGATGCCAGGGTGCTGCTGATGGTGAGCTCCCGCCGTGGTCGCGTGATGAAAACGTGGACTGGGCGTCGCCCTGTTGCTTGGTTGCGAACAGCTGATGTGTGGTTGACCGACGTTGCTTTTTCGGGCTGCATGGTTTTCCTGGTGCTCCAGGACGTCTCGCCGAGCGAAGGCAGTGTGGTCCTTGGGTGCAGGTGCTTTAAATGGGCTGCAAGTTGAAACTTGAAGGGGCTAGCAAGATGGTCGCTCTTGTCAGCTGGTGGATTGTTATTGTGTGTTGCAGCGAGACGATGCGAGCGCTACTCAGAGTGTTGGCCGTCTGCTTGCTGCTGGGGTGCGGGCCGCTGCGTCGATGGGCTGACACCGCGTGGCATGAAGTGCCAACAAGATGGTCGCTCTTGTTAGCCGATGAGTGCTCGCTGGAAAAAGCCGCCTTGGGCCAGTTGTGAGCGCTGCTTCGGTGTGGAGAAAAGAGTCGCGGAGCGCGATCGTCCGTCTCTCTTACTCCCACGACGACTGTGCGGCGTTGATGCGCGCACCGCTGGTTAGCCGTCGCTGGCGTCTTCTTCCTCTGCGAGAAATGAAGAATGAAAATGGCCGTCGCGCAAATGGTCGTCCGTCTCTCTCGCTCCTACAGCAACTGCTTGCTGGTGCGTGGCGGTGATGCGCGCGCCACTTGTCGTCACAGTCACTGGGTCTACTTCGTTGGAAGAAAAAGATGGTCACTCCTCATGGCGAGTTTTTAACTTCACTTTTCACTAACACTTAAGTCGCATCGTGGCCACTGGTAATATCCGGCTCGATTAGGACCAATGTTTGGAATTAGAGAAAAGTGGACTGTATAAAATGGGGTTAAATTACCGTGATCGCGAGGAAGTGGGAAAGCGAAAAGAAGGGTTGGTTTTTTAAGCACAACACAATAGGTTTATGCCGCACTTAAAGTAAACACTATTTACAAAGGCTGAGGAGAGAGAACTCGCCGTTTTGACCGGGAGTTTCTCTACCTCGGTAAGATTGGGTAGAATCATCGTAGTCAATCAGACGATCTACGACGATGGTGTTGAGTCCCGTGGTGCGTGGTTGCGGCATCACGGTTGCAGCACGACTGGTGCGGGCGGAAAGTAGTCGGTCCGAACAGCTCGGGTGTAGGTCGCTCGAATGACCAATTTCATGTGAGAAAGAGGCGGTCAATTTTGATCAACCATGGTAAAAATTTCCCATTTCTATCCAAAGAAAGAAGAAAGAAAGATCTTCTTCAAGAACACTTTCAGAAATATCTTAAGTTTCAAGTTTTGTGTAAAAGAGTGTTTTGAATTTTATTAAGTGATTTGATACTTTTAATGGTAACAAGTACTGTAAATAGTTATTGAGGCATGTTTCGAATGAATGTGTTTGAATTGTAAAATTTGTATGATAACTTTATTGAATGTACGTGAAATTTGTTTTAGCGAGGACGACAATTAAGGGGAACCAGCGGCAAATTTTCAGCCTATAGAAATAATGGACCTAGAAGGCTGAAAATTTTTTTCAACATGCATTTTTACGTATTTCCATTGATGGTGCATCGAGTTTTTGGTAAAAATCATTTTTGACCTTTTTTAGGTACTTTTTTGAATTATTGTACCCAAAAATTTATAGTTTTTCCTAGATAAAGAGCGTAAAAATTGCGTTAAGGTCAAACCCATGCGAGAGAATTTAGCTATTGCTCTTACGAACAATTTAAAAAAAAAAATCTCAAATCGGTTGAGAAACAAAAAAGTAGATACAGTTTGAAGATGAGATGTTTTTAAAACAACTTGCTCTGGCCACCAAGAACATTAGGCTGGTTTATTTTTCCAAATATTCATGAATAAATGTTTGATATCGATGGAACTTTGTAGATAGGATTTTCTGCGAGCGCTGAACTCGAATTTGACGTTAGTTTTTCAATTGGACCAATGTTAAGAGCAGCTCTTACTTAAGGGAGGATGAAAAATTAAAAATTTTTTTTATTTATTGATAAAAATTGAGTAAGGGGGGTTTTGCTCGCGCTAAACACGAATTTGATGTCCATTTTTCAGTTTGACCTAAACTAAGGGTAGCACTTACCTAAGGACGGGTATTTTTTTTTCACTTTTCGATAAAATTTTGGTACGCGGGGGTTTTTGCGTGCGCTAAACACGAATTTGACTAGCGTTTTTCAGTTTGACCTAAACTAAGGATAGCACTATTAGCTTAGGACAGATAATTTTTTTTTCACTTTTCGATAACTAGTTATCTAGTTCGATAACCTAGATAATAAAAAAATGGTCCCAACTTTATTCACAGTCCAAGTGGCCTGTATTGTACTAAAAGAAATAAAACGCAAAAAACTCCCGCATACCAATTTTTATCTAGAACTAAACAAAGAAAAAAATATTTCCTTCCATTAGATAAGTGCTACCCCTAGGATAGGTCAAACTGAAAAACGCTAGTCAAATTAGTGTTTAGCGCACGCAAAAACCCCCTCGTACCAAATTTTATCGAAAAGTGAAAAAAAATTATCTGTCCTAAGCTAACAGTGCTATCCTTAGATTAGGTCAAACTGGAAAATGGACATCAAATTCGTGTTTAGCGCGAGCACAACCCCCCTTACTCAATTTTTACAAATAATTAAAAAAAAATTTTTAATTTTTCATCCTCCCTTAGATAAGTGCTGCCCTTAACATAGGTCCAATTAAAAAACTCACGTCAAATTCGAGTTCAGCGCTCGCAGAAAATCCTATCTACAAAGTTCCATCGATATCAAACATTTATTCATGAATATTTGGAAAAATAAACCAGCCTAATGTTCTTGGTGGCCAGAGCAAGTTGTTTTAAAAACATCTCATCTTCAAACTGTATCTACTTTTTTGTTTCTCAACCAATTTGAGAATTTTTTTTTTTAATTGTTCATAAGAGCAATAACTAAATTCTCTCGCATGGGTTTGACCTTAACGCAATTTTTGCGCTCTTTATCTAGGAAAAACTATAAATTTTTGGGTACAATAATTCAAAAAAGTACCTAAAAAAGGTCAAAAATGATTTTTACCAAAAACTCGATGCACCATCAATGGAAATACGTAAAAATGCATGTTGAAAAAATTTTTCAGCCTTCTAGGTCCATTATTTCTATAGGCTGAAAATTTGCCGCTGGTTCCCCTTAAAGAAGTAATGTTATGAATTCGAATTTAGAACGTTGTGAATGTCGCGCGCGTTAACATGTATATATGTTTTGTTATTGTTGTTACTGTTGCTCAGTGAGTTGGAATCAAGAATTTTTTTGAGGTTCGAATACGTTTGTTTACTTTTGTGTGATCAACTAAAAAAATAAAGCTGAGTACAACTTTGAGTTTAAAAAAAAAAAATGTGTTCAATTTATTTACTGTGATTAATTATTTCATTTTTATTTTGCACGGTGATAACAATATCAATAATAATTAATCTTTTATAACTTTTTGAAGTGTTCATTTATTTATAATCTGCCCATACCTAATATATAACAGTTGGCAACGAGGATAAAAAGCTAGTGAATTTAAAAGTTTATGTGTATACAATGTAAGATTAAATTGTGAAAGTCAAGTGAATGAAGACTGTATTCGATGACTTTAAGTGTATGCGATAATATTTAAAAATACAGGGACTCTCAAAAAGTGTATACGTTATAAGTGAACTGTTTAAAGATGTATACGTAATTTATAAAGTTTTTTAATGAGTGGAATCTATAAATATTCTTACTTAGAAGGAAAAAGTGTATCTCGGGCTCATAACGTGTCGAAGAAAGAACTGATTAACTTTTTGTGTATTTTCAAGAGTGACTATGTGCTTGGACTTTTTACATGAGGTGAACTGAAGAAAGCTTGTAGAAGTTGACAAAGAAGTCTGTGAAGAGTTAGTCGATACAAAAGAAAAATTAATTCGTAATTCGGCTAATTTTCATTTGCAAGAAGTTCTCGATAGTTTTTTGCTTGATGAACTAAGAAAAGTATCAAAAGTAATTATCGAGCGAGGACTTAAGAGTAAGGAAGATTTTTAGAAAGCGGAAGAAATTGAAGCAAAGAAAAATTTGGAAAATCCACTGAACGTAACTTTAGTAAATGAAGTAGATATTGACGTAAACAAAGATTCCGGTAGTGAAGACTATAAAGAAGTCAGAAACTGGCAAGGAGGCGGGAGGCCATAAACAATCCCCCGCGACCGCCGGTCAGTGACATTGACCCAATGAGGCCTCAAGGAATCGAGTCCCATAATATTTTAGGCGGACTTTACTTGTAGGAGAGGGAGTCCACACATGAGGAATATTATAATAAATTAGGCCAAGGCCAAGCCCTCGTGGAAAAGAGGCCAAATCATTGGTTTTTCCCCCAGATTCGGGCACACATGGGAGGGTCCATGATCCCCTCTACGGGGGTGGGTCCTCATGCGTAGGGGTATAAATAGGGCCGCGAACGCGAGCCCGGGAGCTTGGTTTTTCGGTCGCGATCCAGAACTCGACCCGTGCACATCGTTCCGCGAGGAAGATCTCCCCGACTTGACTCACGGGAGTTAGAGATTTTCAAAGTCTCGATATTTTAAAAAAACATAGCGAGATCAACCTGAGTGACTATTTATAGTCTTATTTTTAAGGGCATTTCTGAGTTTTCGAATCAGTGTACCTAATTCGCGAGTTTTCAAATAAGTGCGAGGGTTAACACAAATTAGAGTTCCAGCAGTGACTAGTTTGGTTTTAAAAGACTTTAAAGAAACAGCATAGTGTTCGACTAAAGAAAAGAGCCTGGAATTTCCTTCAAGACGGCGTAGAACCACCGATTCACCACCTCAAGCAGCCCAGCGGGAATCCTCGGCTTTCAACACTCTCTCTCTCTCTCTCTCTGTGTGCAGTGTCCAGAACTTTAATAGAAGTAAGATTATTTTTAAGGAAGTAGATCGTGTAACGTTTGTAATGGTTTGGTTTTGATAATAAATAGATTTTCTTAGTAGTCTTTCGGGTTCTGTAGTTTTATTAATTATCCTCCTCTCAGTTATTCGATTCACCTACCCGGTAATTAAAAAAGGGTGAAGTAGATTCAAATTAATTAAATAGATCTGTCCCGATTTTGGGACATGACACTGGTGCATCGGCCGTTTTATTTAAATAACTGAGAGATTAAATAAATAAGAGAGGTAATATTTAAAAAAAAAAAAAAGAAAAAAAAATAGAGAGACGAGGGTTTTTCTTCAGTTGGTCCGATTTTCGTTGAAGTTAAAAAAAAAAAAAAAAAAAAGTTCCCCGGTACTAAAATAGAGAAAAGTAGAAAAAGTTTTTCCAAGTTCAATAATAAATAAAATATAAATAATTATAAATATACAAAAAGGGGTCATTACGAGAAATTAAATTGTGTTCAAATAATAATAATAAACAAATTAGTACAGATTTTAGTATAGAAATTTTTGAAGTAAGATATCAAATTTTTCTGTAAGAAATCACAGATATTTGTATAGAAATTTTCGAAGTGAGAGGTCGAATTTTTCTTTAAAAAAAAAAAAGGTAACTAGTATACTCTGTACAATTTTTGGTTTCAGTCCGCTGATAGAGAGTAACCCTTACGACGAATTGAAAGTATCGATGCACAAAGAGCTAGAGAAATAATTCTGAAGGGCACAACACTCTTGCAACTTGACTGAGGTTCAGACCTATATGCCAAAGCGCTGACAGGGTCTAACCTACATACAGTCGAGGCGATGAAAAAAAAAAAATATAAATTTTGTCTGATGAGTCCAGAAAATACAGAGTTTTATAATCTGTGATTCGGTGAAATTTTTAAAGCAGTATAAATTATAAATAAAAAAAAAATATATATATATATAAAATTTTATATAAACTGATTAAACAATTTAATTTCTTGATGAAAATGACGAATTATGGATGCAGCTTCTAATGACTGTAGTCTAAGTAAATCCGGGATTACTATACAAAATAATAAAAATAAACTTGAAGAGATTATAGCCCAAAAATATAAAGAATTAAAGCAAGAAAGTTTGAAAGGTCAGGAAGACATTAAAATATTACAATTACGTAGAGAAATTAAAAATTCAAAAAAGCTATTAACTAAATCCGTGGATAAATACAATATTGACATTCTGGTAAATTCATTTTTACACCCCCAAAATCAAAAGGATAATTTAGACAATAAAAAAAAATTTTTACAGTACCGTGAGAAAGTAGTCGAGTCGGTTTCAACACTTTGTGAAATTTCAGATAAATCTGAACCGAACACTGTTTTCGAGCGCCAAATAACACCCAAGAGGCATATCCTTAAGCCAGCTGTATTAAATTTGACAGAAAAATTAGATAATTCTGAAATAATTAGCGAGCTTTTAGAAATAGAGACAAGCCCCGTAATAAGAAATATAGCCGCAAGCACACCCTATACGGAAAATTCAAGCGATATACTATTAAAGAAGTTCGAACTAAACTTAAATTTTCAAACAATACAGGTAGAGGAAGAGGCTTTACCTGAAAAATTAATTGTTCAAATCATTAAAGAAAGTCTGTCAGAAGAATTACCACCCACGGTAATTAATTCGTTCTTCAAGGAAAAGGAAGGGTTGAACGAACTTGAAAAATCTTTAGTCAAAGATTTTAAATTCCCAAACGTACTGCAGTTTTTGAAAGATAAAATAATAGCTTTTAGTGAGAAATTAAATAAAAACAATAGTAATAGCCAAATTGAAGAGATTGATTCAACTTCGTCAATTGAATTTAATAGTTGCATTGAAAATTTATCAAATATGAGCAACGAAAAAGTTAAGGTCGAAAATAAAACCTCCGTTGGAATGGAATCAGTAATAATGCAAATGAGGGGTCTATCCTTGCGGGATATTATAGAGCTAGTACCGCGTTGGTCAGGGTCAAATATTCAGATTGAACAATTTTTAGAGGGATGTTATGAAGCAAGAAATTTAGTTGCCCCTGAAGCCGAAGGTGAATTAGCTAAATTAATACGCATAAGATTATTTGGCGACGCACTCAGATGTGCGCGTGATCATAATTTTAAGACAGTTCGCGAAATTGAGGACTTTTTCATGCCGATCTACGGGAAAACTAGAACGTATTTTGAACTTGCAGGGGAATTGGCAAGTATGAAACACAAAAGGGGGGAACCGGTTATGCAATTTTTAAACAAAATTAGAGCATTAGAAAGGGAGTTGATAAAAGCGATTTGTCGCGAAGGAAAGATTTGGGGGAAGATTTAGCAGAAATCGAAATTAGAACTGACTGTTTGCGGTATTTTGTTAAAAACCTTTCATGGGAGTTAGGATCACGATTAAATAGTCCCAAAAATTGGGAAGAAGCGCGAGAGCAAGCGCTGCAAGCGAAACGCGAAATCGCGGGAACATTAGTAGAACTAGATCAGTTCGATGATACAAATAGAAGTAGGAGCGAAAACCCTCGTGAAATAAGAAGAGTACATATTATCAAGAAAGAAACAAATAATGCTACTTAAAGTTTTTGTAACGGAATGAATCACTATTTAATGAACTGCTGGCGATACGCAAAATTTATGTTTGAAAATACGAACTTAAGAGATAAACTAGTGATTAATTTAAAGCGTAAATTGGCTGAACTCGATCCAGAATCTTTCGGTACTTGGAAGCGAGACGAGGTATATGAAAGAGAATACAGCAGGCGAGACCACCCGCGGTATTTTACTTCAAGGGGAACTCCCAATGAAAGACCTAGGAATCGGTATTCAAACAATTATTATAATAACCACTCATCAGCCTGGCGAAATAATCAAAATAATTATAATAGAGATGGGCATAACACCTCAAGCAATCAAGATTTTAATAGATCAGAATATTTTAATCGTGAAAACAATAATCAAAGATTTGATCAAACACAAAATAGGGGGGCATCCTATTATAACACTAACTCAAACTCAATGACATGTTTTTACTGTAATAAACAAGACCACGGAATTAAAACCTGTATGAAATGGCTACGCGATACTAATCAGACAAACGCAGGTAGCGGAAGCGCTCAAAACTTTTCAAAAAACCTGCACTCCCCCGCCGAACAGGCGGGGACGCGCGAAAATACCAACCAGAACCCAGCTCCATGGCGAGAGACTGGCACAATACCAAAATCGAGACTATAAACATAACGCAAGCTCTAACAAGCCCCACAGTTAAATTATTCGCAGAAGAGTTTAAAAATCCAATTATTTTTCTGTTAGATACGGGGGCATCGGTAAGCATAGTAAAGAAAAGCGAAATCAATGAGAATGTTGGAATTGATTTTACACATATAATTTATTTAAAGGGGATAACATCTCAGCTAGTGCAAACACTAGGAAAAATAACTTTTTATTTTAATGGTAGAAAAATTGAATTACATTTAGTTGATGATGATTTTAATCTTCCGGTAGGAGTTTTGGGGACAGATTTTTTTAGAGAAAGCTCTGCAAAAATTGATTACGGAAAGAATTGTTTAAACTGCGATGGGAAAATATTATTTTTTGAGAATCAAATCCAATCTAAAAATGAAAGACAATTTGATCAAGAATTTAATTCAAAAAATAGGTATGCGCGAAATAAAAACTTTATGAATAATAATTATCTAAATGAGATCGATTTAAAGAATGAAAAATCATTTACACCAATTAGAAAAGTCTGTGAAGGCAGGAATGAGAAAACGGATAAATTCAGTGGTAAGGTAAAAAGCTATTTCGAGAATAAATTCAAAAACGAGAAAAGTACGCAGCAAGAAAATTTTGTAAAGAATCTAGGTACTGGTGTCGGTTATAATAAATGCAATTTAGACGAAAATTTATCGTTTAACTTGAAAACCAATGCGGTCGAAAGCGAGACGACCAAAGAAAAAAGAGAAAACGATGATGAAGAAAAAAGGGAAGACGTTCAGGGTAGTGAAGGGCCACAAAAATCCTGTAACAATGGGAGCCTGATCATGGGAAAAGCAAAATTTTTCTTACGCAACGCGGAAAGCCCGGTGATGGCTTGCAATAACCGAGTAGAATGCGAGTTACCTTTAGAACTAAATGAAAAGGCCAAGCAGGGGGTTTTTAAAGACGACCCCGTAGACAAAAAGACGGCAGAGTTCGAAGAACAACCACGGCGCGTTGATCTGACAAATTTACGAGTGGGGCAGATTGATCTCTAGGAAAAAAGCGAGTAAGAAATTTTTGACGATTTTGAGGGTCTAGAAGAAATAAACACGTTTGAAATTTTTAAAAATGAAAGCAAAAATCCGTTTATCAATCATCAAATCAAAAATTTGTTCACTTTCGAAAATTCTCGGAGGGAAGAAGAAAACGCAAGTCCTTTTATTTCAGACGGAAATGAACGGGCAGTAAAAATTAAAAATTTAATAAAATTAGATCACTTAAATGAGCCGGAGAAAATAAAAATGGAGGCGATGATCGAAAAATATTCTGATTGTTTTCACTTGAAAGATGAAAAATTAAGCGCTATTGAAATATTGAGTCATCGTATTAATACTACAGATGACAGACCTATTGTTTCAAAACCTTTTCGTTTACCACACGCGTTGAAGGGCGAAATTGAACGCCAAGTTCAAGAAATGCTAGATGATGGAATTATTGAACCAAGTAATAGTAACTATTTAAATAATATTTTTCTTGTGGCTAAGCCATCAGACGGGACTAATATGAAAGCTTATCGCTGTGTATCTGATTATAGATTGTTAAACAAGGTCACTTTGAGGGACCAATATAGACTCCCCTCGATATTAGACTGTTTTGATGCAATGAAGGGCGCAAAATATTACAGTAAATTTGATTTAGCACAGGGTTTTTGGCAGGTGCCTTTACACCCCGACGATAGACACAAAACGGCTTTTGCGACTTCTGCGGGATTTTTCCAGTGGTGTAGAACTCCTTTCGGGTTATCAAACGCACCAGCAACTTTTCAAAGAATTATGGATAAAGCCTTTTTCGATATGCAGAAAAAAACAATTTTTATATATATTGATGACTGCATTATTTATTCTGATTCAATTGAAGAACATATTTTAAAAATTGAAAAATTTCTACAAAGAGTCCGAGAGGTGGGCTTAAGACCAGAAAAATGTGAATTTTTAAAAACCGAAATAATATTTATGGGTCATCATTTAAGTGAAATCGGAATACAACCAGACAGTTCAAAATTAATAGCGGTCCGAAATTTTCCGAAACTAAATAACATTCGCTCAACTCGCAGTTTTCTTGGGTTGTGTAATTATTACCGTAGATTTATTCCAAATTTTTCTAAAATCGCAAAACCACTTACCGACCTGTTAAAGAAAGAAAAGAAATTCGAATGGACAGACATAGCTAATGAAGCTTTTGAAACACTTAAAAATAAATTATGTGAAAAACCGGTTTTGCAGTTTTTCGATGAGAACTTGCCCTTACACGTTTATTGCGATGCGGCTCAAGCATCGATTCGAGGATTGCTTGCGCAGGGTGCTCAAGGATACGAGAGACCAATCGGGTATGTAAGCAGAGTATTACGCGGCAGTGAATTAGGATATTCAACATATGAGCGAGAATTTTTGGCAATTGTGTATACAGTTACCAGTTTTAAATGCTATTTACTCGGCAGAACGTTTACGGTCTATACGGACCACCTTCCGTTAACGTATCTTACCAAATCTGATGATCCGACGGCAAGAATTAGCAAATGGTTGATAAAATTAAGTTGTTATGATTATAAAGTTGTTTATCTCCCAGGGAGGTCAAATGTACAGGCGGATTGCCTTAGTCGTTACCCCGTAGATGCTAAAGAAACGGAGAGGCGGGATATAAGTATAATAACAAGATCTGCCACAGGAAAAATTCAAAGGAAAAATTACAAAATAGCACGCGGTAGAAAACCGTACGAAAGGCGGATGAATAAATCGGGAAAGCCTGCTGTGGTAACCAAACCCATAATAGATACTAAAGAGCGCGTCAGTAGAAACGAGGAAAACAACCTAACAATAGAACCCCTCCGAACGGAAAGTCCCACAGCGGGAGATATTGGGGAAGGACTGAGTGAGACCTTACCAGCGACTAATAACAGCGAGTGCGACCAAGCGCAGGGGGAATTATTTGCAAAGTGTAGAGAAAAATTGTTTATGCGAAAAGATAATTATTTATATTTCATTACCACGGAAGGTAAACCATGTGACGAAGGCTCTAAACAATTATTTGAATGTAAGAAGTTACCTTATTTCAAAGATTTAAATGTAGGCGAAATAAAAGTTCATGAAGTAAGAGCACAGTCGTGCTTACGCAAACACAGATACAGTTTCGCGGTAGTAGTACGAGGAAAGGAACTCTTGAGTACAGAAGAGAATTAAAAATAATTTAAAGAATGCACTTAATGTGTTGAAAGATTTATTAACGAAGTACGAAATAGCTTCAGTTAGTTTAGCAGAAAGTAGCGAAATTGAAAATGTATTGTGGGGAGAGGTACTTAATATTTTTACAGAAACCTTCAAAGAGTGTTCAACAAAATTTATTATATGTAAAGGGCTGATAGAATACGTCCCGGTAAGCGAAAGAGAGCGAATATTGCGCGAAAATCATGGTACTGTTATGTCGGGACACTGAGGTGTACAAAAGTGTTATCAAAAATTAAAACAAAATTATTACTGGGAAAATTTGAAGGAGTCTGTACAAGAGTTTATACGAGGTTGTTTAACGTGTAATTTAAAAAAATTGAGAAGAGTAAAAACAAAACAGGAACTAGTTCTTACACCGTCAGTTCCTGAACCTTTTTTTTGTACCGCGATAGATATAGTAGGACCTTTTAAGCCTACACCAGATAATTATAATAATATATTAACGATTCAATGTACTTTCACTAAATATAGTTTAGCACTGCCTCTACGCGACGTGACCGCCGCAACAGTAGCAGTAACGCTATTAAAAAGGTTTATCTGTGTATTTGGAGCACCCTCGGTTATATTATCGGACCTAGGAACAAATTTTTGCAGCAAATTGATGAAAGAAGTCGCTAAAATATTTCGGTTTAATCAAAAATTTACTACGCCGTATAGGCCAAGCTCGAATGGCAGTATAGAAAAAATGCATCACAGTTTGTGCGAATACATTAAATCAATCGTTGACAAAAATAATTCTTGGAGCGATATGTTAGAATTAGCTTGTTTCTCGTACAACACGACGTACCACTCGTCACATTCTTTTTCGCCGCACGAACTTGTTTTTGGTCGGGTAGCGACAACTCCCGCAGAGAATTCCCGTGGCGACCTTAGGAAAAAGGTATTGACCTACGACCAATACATTGAAGGTCTCTGCAAACGATTAAATAGCGTGCAAGGAATAGCTAGGGAAAAATTGATAAATTCCAAAATTCGTGCTAAATATTACTATGATAAAAAAATCAACCCACAAGAATTCAGAATCGGCATGTCCGTGTATTTGTTAAAAGGTGGGGAGATACATAAATTCGAGGACCAGTATACTGGCCCTTTCACGGTTGTTGATATTCCAAATAAAAAGGGAAATGTGACCATAAGAATGAGAAACAATAAAGTAAAAACGGTGCACGCGAATAGACTGAGAGTTTCGTATGTTGAGCAAGAAAGTTAATAACTTACACGATAGTTTATAATTGACACATAAATAATAAAAAAAAAAAAAAAAGAGACAAAAAAAAAATTAGAATAGTTAATGCATGAAGTAGGGTAGAAGGTTGAAGGGAAAAATACGATTAAGTCTAAATTAAATTAGAGTAATTTTTAAATTACAGAAAAAAAAAGGAGAATGCAGAAGACGTCGCTATTGCTCCTTGTTCTTTGGGCGAGTTATATTAAAGCTGACAAGTTAATAGAAATCGAAGCCTTAGATAATCCTGGATTAATATTTACAGAGTTACCTGAAATTCGCTTCGCGGAAGATTTTTGTGTTATAAGATTAATTTTTAATTTTGATATAGGACAATATTATATTAAAGAGGCGCGTGAAGATTTAATTAAGTTAAAAACTTGCATACCACCTATGAGCAATGACCAAAATAAAACTGTTTTTGAAAAATTCGACGAAATTATAAGAAATTACGATGATATTTTGAGTAAACATGAAACCGTAATTAATTACTTTAACAAATCAAAGGTAACTATACCCAGGGAAGAAACTAGGAGGCGTCTAGGGAGAGAAGAAACGCAAAAGGAAATAAGAAGGGTTGTTTTTGAAAGCGAGAGTGACGTTTGGTGGGAAACTTCGGCAGTTATTGATAAGACTAAGGCATTATTAAAACTAAGCAAAATGGGGGAATCTAATATAGCTCGTCTATACCTTGATGAATATTATCACTTACCTCAAGCAGCGAGAGAAGCATATAGATTGATGATAGAACATCTGGATAATTTGAAATTGATGATTTCTGCTTTTCAAAAGGGTACTGAATTGTCTACACTTCTGGAGAATAAATTGTGCGAAAACACCTTATGGCGTTTAGAATATGATATGCGTTTTACTAATAAAAACTTTGACACTCCTAAAAGCTTGCAAGAATTATTAAAATTTTTGACTTTGGTTGAAATAAAGAGAGGAATATACGGAACACAGGGCTTAACGGAATATTTTATACGTATGAAATTTGATGATGCAGCAAAAATTTACAGCATAATTCCTATACCTTTGCCGCAAAATATTTTTAAGGATTTCAAGTGTACAGCTTTTATCAATCCAACGGATAAATTTATTATTGTCAAAAATAAGGGACATAAATTTATTAGTAACAACGAACTAAATAAATGTCTAGTGAAAAAGGGGTTTCATCTATGCTCCAAAAGAACGTTCGAGTACTTAGAAACAAACAGCTGTGAAAAGACCTTGCTAACAAAACCACGTGACATAAATTTCCATGAGTGCGACATAAGAATTGCGAATAATTTTACGAATTACATGTTGAAGTTAAAACCATTCTATAAGACAATCGTGGGGACAGGGGACGAAAAGAAACTAAGCTTGAAGTGCGGAAATATAATAAAGGGGGCAGTAAGCACAAAAGGGTTGAGAATTTTATCTCTTCCATCGAACTGTGAATTTGAATTGAGTGGAAATTATTCAAATATGTACTTTAACGCAAGCCCAGAAATTAAAAATATCGTTTTTCCGGAAGCCAAGTTAGATCTCAATGAACTATCAAGTATTTTCGCAAATAAAGCGCTAGAAAGAAAGTTTTATGAAACGTTAGAAAGCTCGCATAATCATAACTCCTTTTGGACGGCCGTGAGAGAGAGCGAAATTTACGCAGCTCACGACAAACTGAAAGAAGATTTTGAAGAATCTAGACTTAGAATACAAATTATTTGTGGGATAGTAATATTAATCTCAGCTGGCGTTCTTATATTTTTGGGAATATTAGTTATAGTAGTAAAAGATACACCAAACGAGGTTGAACTCGAAATTAATTCGGAACGTATCGAGAGGGGGGGAGTAATTGAAGATAGTCCCAAAAGGGCTGTAGTTCGGTTTTTATAAAGAATATGATTTTATTTTTCAGATGGCGGTACAGAAATTTATCAGTATTTTCGCAATATTAAATCTCGTCAAAATTTCTGTAGCAATTTACGGGTTCGATTGCACGGGAGACTTAACAAACATGACGGCTATTTCCTTGGTAGAAGTGGGGGATTGCGACATACAGCCGCCTGTATTAAACGTCACAAACAAGCATGTTAAATTATTACAATTAAATGAATTTAGTTCAACTAGGGTACTCATTTGCTCAGTTCGTGTAAATCGCGAAATCACGGTCTGTGGAAACATAGCATCTTACAGTTCAAGGGTACAGAACGGGGAAATTACGTACTATAAAGAATTAACGCGCGAAGAGTGTGCAAATATTCAAATGACGGGGGAATATACACTTGGTACAACAAAAATTACGGGAATAAAGCGAAACGGCACTACAAACACACCAGTTAAATTTGCGGGAAGTACCGGTGTATCGGGTCACTGTAAGGGTGGCGGATTTAGGGATAAATGAGGATCTTGGGAGGATGTCGTGGTTCAAGGTTGGGCAGAAATAATTTTGAAAGACTATTATGCGGATGTCCATATCGAAACAAATAAAATCAGATTACAATCGGGTTGAACATGCCTCTTAACTATGACGACTTGCACAGATTACGATGGTAGCATGGCTTTTTGGGATATGTTACCACCAGACAAGTGTGGATTAAAAAAATATTCTGTGCTATATGACGGAAAGGTGCAAATCGCTCACGAAGCGGAAGAAAACAAAGTGTTATACAGCGTAGAGTCGGAAGATTATACTTTTGCATTCTGGAAGACAGGTTACCTAAACACGTGTGGTTATAAATTAATACGCACTGAACATCCGAGACTGTTTTTTTTACAAGAACAGGTAGACGAAGAAAACATATTTAATACTGGTATAGCCACCTCGAATCTAGATCTTTTTGCGTATATAAATTCCAAATTTGTATATGTAGAAAAACACATAAAAACCCAAATTAATAATTTGTATTACGACATTTTAAAACGGGAATGTGAGCTTGAAAGAAAAGTACTGAATAACGCTTTATCAATCGCATCAATTTCACTAGACGACTTTGGTTATAAACTAATGAACGAGCCAGGGATTTTAAGTTTGACGGTGGGGGAAATTATTGATACCATAAAATGTGCAAAGGTAGAGGTAGAGTTGAGACCTACTTTAGATCAGTGCTACGAGCAGTTACCTGTTTTTCGGGGAAAGGATGAATTCTTTCTAGCACCACGAACAAAAATACTATTAGAGAAAGGTACAAGGATTGACTGTAATCAGAAATTACCACCTATGTATAAGGTAGGAGATACGAGGATAAAATTAGCCAAATCGAGTCCGTTCACAGGCGAGCCGAAGGTCCTTCAACCCATAACAAAACCTTTTTGGAATTATACAGATGCTAAAACCCTCGCAACGGGAGGTATTTACAACCAGAAAGACACAAAACGTTTAAGAAATCACATCATGATGAGTTTAGAAAAAAAGGCGATTATGTCAAACGTTCTAAGGGGTTTTTCGGGAGCAAAGGTGACAGATCAGGGGTTATCAATCGAGGGGTTTTTCGACAATGACACACTAGAATCATTGGTAGAAAAGACTTGGAATAAAATGTGTAGCCATCTTTTAACACTGGGAAACGTTTCTTCTATTTTTATTGCATGTTTTATGATTATTAAACTTATTAAAATGATGGTTGACACCATCATAAGAGGACATACATTATTCTTAATTTTCGGAGTGAGCTTTAAACTGTTAGGCGCTTTGTTTAACTCGGTGACTCAACTTTTCGTTTACATGGGAAGAAATATGAAAGAACAGGGGAAAGATAAAGACGTAGAAAAAGACTCAGCGGGAAATCCTGAGAAAAACAAAAATGCGAGTGAATAGCTTACGCTTTAACTCAACGACCGAAGTTAGACATTATGCAACAAAAATAGTAGTAGAATTTTAACAAATTCGAGATTAATATTTGTTTTGGTGATTGGCTCGTAGGAGAATGCAACTATAAAATAAAAAATTTTTAGCAAAGGGTTACAGGTTACAAAAATAAAAGAGGACGATGGTGAATTAATAGTTTGCCAAGGATGCCTTAGCGAACTTGAAAAAGTTTGGTTTGGAGGTCACGACAGGTTAGAGATAGGGGCATTTTTACACTCAGCGGGCATAATAAGATCACCAGACACAGTGATCGAAATAAAATATAAAATAACCTTAGAGGGGAATCCTACAGAAGAACCTCAATCACCACAAGCCAGTATCCATGAAGAAGAAAGTGCCAGCAATAATCCGGAAAGACAAATGGAATTGGAACAGGAATTAGCACCTTTTGTAGCATTACCTTTTTTTTATGTAGATGATCTAGTCAGCAGTGCTCTGAGTTACACTGGGCCTACAAACGAAGAGACAGATGTCCACGCAAGGGTTACAGAACCAACAGTAGAAGAAATAGAGGACGAAGTCGCGATAGATTACAACATTGAAAACATAAGGTTACAGACTTTTATTAATTGGCCAAACGAACTTTTTCACCCTGCAAGGCTAAGCGCGGCTGGGTTCATATACACGGGAATTCGTGATCAAACCGTATGCCCTTTTTGCGGATTACGACAAGAAGGGTGGAGTTACGATTCACACCCTTTAATAACACACATGTTTTGGAGTGGTAGGTGCGCCTTCGTGATAGCCAACACTGATAGAATAAATACACTTCTCAACGGTATGTCGGATGATACGCGAATAAATATTCTGGAACAAGAGCTAGTAAATAATTTTGAAGCAACAGAATGGCCAGTCATCGACCACAACATAGATGTTCAAGGGGTCATTGATCAGTTGGAGCTGGAAGAAGAAGAAGAAGAGGAAGAAGTTTTAAAAGAAAAAGAAAACCCCGCTGAGGAAGATGGTGAGAGTGACAATGAGGATATTCAAACAGAATTGGCATGTAAAGTATGCCTGACCAGAGAGTTAAAAACGATATTCCGACCTTGTAATCACGTAGCTTGTTGTAAAAGATGTGCTTCAATGTCAGAAACATGTCCGATTTGTAGAACTAAAATAACAAATTATACAATAGCTTTCGTCGCGTAAAATAGTGTTACAAAAAAAAATAAATAATAAATAAATTAAATAAATAAATAGAAAGATAATGCTAATAGTAAGATATTTTTTAAGCGAGATATAGAATTTAGATCTCAATCTTTAAATTTAATTAAATGCTAAATCAAACTGTAATTGAAAACTATCCCTCTTTATAATTATGAAGCAAGTTCGAATGTCTTCGTTTTATAATTGATTTGATTGGTTGAGAACGTTAAATTCAAAATTTAAATTGCGTATAAGTTGAAATATTGAAAATTTTGTTACTAAGAATTTTTATTAATATATAAAATATATATATTTTTTTGAATTTATTAACACTGTACATGATGATATTGAATTCACAATAGAAATTGAGACAGAAAAAACTTTGAATTTTTTTTTTGGACCTGACGATAACTAAGAACAGTAATCTTAATACTAATCACGATGAATTTAGTTTTGGCATTTATCACAAAAAGACACAAACTGATACTGTCATAAATAATTTTTCTTTCCACCCGTACCCCCATAAACTTGCATCTTTTAATTGCTACATTCACAGATTACTCTCAGTTCCTTTGTCTAGAATGAACTATTATAAAGAATTGAATTTCATAAAACAGATGGCTGTTAATAACAGTTACTCTTCTGAATTGATAGATAATTTAATAAGTAAAAAACGGGAGAAAATGTTCTTTAAGAAAATTTACCCACAAAATGATCTAAGAAAGAAAAATTATTTATCTTTTAGTTACTTAGTCAATTTATCAAATAAAATTAAGAATATTATCAAGAAATTAGATAAAAACATCTGTGTATCTTACAAAACAACAAATAAGTTAGGCAGTTTCATAAAGAACAATAAATCTAAGGATAGCATATATAATAAACAAGGTGTTTATAAGTTGTCTTGTGGCTCAGGTGACAAAGTATACATAGGACAGACTGGTAGGAAATTTATTGAAAGAATATCTGAACATAAAGCTGATTACAAAAACCGCAATAAAATCAGAAAAGATAGAAAAGCTAGGATAATGAAATCTAATTACGCAAAACATCTTAAAAGTTCTGGACATAAATTTAATGAAAAATTTGAAATTTTACATATTCAAGGAAAAAGTAAATTACTAGATTCGTTAGAATCTTTAAAAATAAACAGACTAAAACACAAGAACGTTTTATTGAATGATAAGTTAGATTTAAATGACTCCCCGCTCCTAAACTTGAGTTGATTGACCGTTCGTATTCTACCCTGACTGTTTACTATCGCTATACTTAAACACTCTGTACACTCACTTTAGCTTTAGTATTATATTGTACTCGGTTTGATAAAGACGCTTAGTCGTCGAAACATGTTACCATTTTTAATAAATTGTGTAGATCTCATAAAATTAAAACGTTGTTTTATTTTTATTAACCATTTAATAATTGCTATGGATCTTCATCAAGTATCACCGGATCAAATTAAAATTATTAAGAATTTTTGCAATAATTTTTGAACAATTTTGTTTCAATAAATGAACTAAATTTCTTTGTCAAATTCTATATGATAAAATAAGAATCTTTATTTAAAAAAAAAAAAAAAAAAAAAAACTTTTTAAGCCATAACCACAAAAATATCGAACTGAACTTAGTTGCAGGTTGCAAACGATAAGTAATGAATTAAGAGTTAAAAATTTTATTTGACTTCATTTTTTTTGAAAACAAAAGTAAAAAATTATCGTTTATTTAATTACAAAATTAAAGATTGAGCACGCTTGTGTGCCGATTGAGACTAGTACGTGAAAAATTGAGATCTTGACAAAAAAAAAATTTTTTTTTAGTTTAACAAAAAAGGAATATGATTAATAGAGAACGTAAAATTCAGAACTTTTAAACATTAAATAAAAAAAAAAAAAAAATTTAATAAATATAAAAAAAAAAAAAAAAAATTTTTTGAGATAAGGTTTTGAAAATGAAAATAAAAGAAAGTTGTATTTGAATTGAATTTTTATTATAAAAAAAAAAGATAAAAAACGATACATATATTTTTTTTTACACCAAAATTAATTATTTAATGAAAATCTTTCAAATAGCAGGGGGATACACCCAAGTATATCCCCCGAATAACGGCCACACCAATTATGGAGATTAAGTATTCGCTCACTCTTCCGCCACTCGCGAACGGCACGCTACCGCTCAAACTGAAAACAAAAAAAGGGGGGGAAACTATTAAAATAAAATCAAAAAAAAAACAGGAAGGAAGATATTTTTAACAAAAAACTTACGTTAACGGGAATTCTCATCCTCCGATGAAATAGGTGCTCACGCCAAATTTTACTCCGGTACTGCTCGGTGATCTCGAGACACCGGGAGGCCGGCGGCTCGTCGCTCGGCTAGTGCCTTGCGTAGTTTACGCTTCTGGATCCACAACTCAAACTGGAAAAAAAAAAAAACAAAAAATAAATAAAAAAAATAAATAATAAAATAAAAATTATAATGATAATAATAGTAGTGAAAAAAAAGGGGGGGGGGGTATAATTTATAAATCATAATGTAGAAATAGGGTTGACAACCGGTACTTTAAAAAAATATTTTTTTAAGTACTCGATTTTTAATGAATTATAACATTTTTTTTTTTTTTTTTTTTGAATTTTTAAATCAAAATTGAGCAAGAAGAATATTAAGAAAAGTTTTTAAAACTACCGGTTGATGACGTCATTAACCCGAAATCCCATTAAAAGTATATCTATATATATTGAAAAAAAAAAAAAAAAAAAATTTAAACACTTGTAGTTCTTATAATTTTAGTTTTTTTAAAAAAGAAATAATTCGTGTCGATTATTTTTCGATATTTTAACTAAATAAGCAAAAAAAAATATTATAAATTTCAAAAAGTTGCCAACCCTATAGAAAAGTAAAATTTTACTTACCACGACAGTCTTTACTGCGGGCATCTTGGAAGAACTTTTTAACTTTAATACGAAATGCACTGTTCAAACTTTCAGCAGCGGACCCCAACAATAGAGCGTCACGGCAAGGAGGCGGGAGGCCATAAACAATCCCCCGCGACCGCCGGTCAGTGACATTGACCCAATGAGGCCTCAAGGAATCGGGTCCCATAATATTTTAGGCGGACTTTACTTGTAGGAGAGGGAGTCCACACATGAGGAATATTATAATAAATCAGGCCAAGGCCAAGCCCTCGTGGAAAAGAGGCCAAATCATTGGTTTTTCCCCCAGATTCGGGCACACATGGGAGGGTCCATGATCCCCTCTACGGGGGTGGGTCCTCATGCGTAGGGGTATAAATAGGGCCGCGAACGCGAGCCCGGGAGCTTGGTTTTTCGGTCGCGATCCAGAACTCGACCCGTGCACATCGTTCCGCGAGGAAGATCTCCCCGACTTGACTCACGAGAGTTAGAGATTTTCAAAGTCTCGATATTTTAAAAAAACATAGCGAGATCAACCTGAGTGACTATTTATAGTCTTATTTTTAAGGGCATCTCTGAGTTTTCGAATCAGTGTACCTAATTCGCGAGTTTTCGAATAAGTGCGAGGGTTAACATAAATTAGAGTTCCGGCAGTGACTAGTTTGGTTTTAAAAGACTTTAAAGAAACAGCATTGTGTCCGACTAAAGAAAAGAGCCTGGAATTTCCTTCAGGACGGCGTAGAACCACCGATTCACCACCTCAAGCAGCCCAGCGGGAATCCTCGGCTTTCAACACTCTCTCTCTCTCTGTGCAGTGTCCAGAACTTTAATAGAAGTAAGATTATTTTTAAGGAAGTAGATCGTGTAACGTTTGTAATGGTTTGGTTTTGATAATAAATAGATTTTCCAGAAAAGAAGGTGAGGTTAATTTCTGCGATTCACGTGAAAACCAAAATAACCAATATTTTAAAGATAAAAGTTCAAAATTTTCGAAAACTTAAATTCTAATTTTAATTCTAGTAATAAGGGATATAATTTGTTTTTGTTGTGGTAAAAGAAATCATTTTTCCAATAAATGTATTCATAATAATAAAACTTGTAATTTTTACGGAAAAAAGGGCACTTAGAATACGTTTATCTGAAAAAACAAGGTAAAAATATAGTTCAAGGCAGTAAATAAGTGAAGATGTAAAAGTACATAATTTGCTTGCAGATGGTAGTGTGAAATCTGAGAAGATTTATGCGAGAAAGATTTTCATATTGTAAACGACGTTGTGATTGATGATGATGAAAAGTATAAAGTTTTGTATTCTTGTTAAGTGAAAGCAGATCCAATGTTTGTAAACGTAGAGATAGATGGTAAAACAGTTAAGAGGGTACATATACCTAAAAAAAAATCCACAGAAAAAATTTTGTAAGTTTTTTTAAAATTATTTATTTAAAAAGATATTTTTTTTCCATAATATACACACATTTTTACATTATTTTTTACATTTAGAAAATTAAAATAAGTGTTATAAAATTCAGCTTATTTAGGCTATGAAAGCTCATTGCTCGTAAAGTCAAAATTTTTCCTTAAAGCTGATGGACCCAGGACTTGGCATAGTTGTTGTACATGTGAGCGGAACCTCAGGCAACCAAATCCAAGCACTATTAAGTTACTTGCATACTCTAAAATTGCTTAATGTGGTAAAAATTTTGATAGTTTTTATCATTTTAGTCAATTTATGGTGTGCCATCAGCTTAATAATGCTTAGATTTGGTTGCCTGAGATTGCGCTCATGAGGGTTCACATGTACAACAAGAGTGCAAAGTCCTGGGTTCATCCGCTGTCTGGAAAAATTTTGGTTTTACGAGCAATGCCCTCATTTCTCAAAAATCACATATTTGAGAAAATGGCTTTTGAAGTTCTGAACAGATTTTGATGAATAAAATGTAACACACAAACACATGAACATTTATATCTTGAAATCATCTTGTCACAGGACTCTTGCTTGATGTAAATACTCTTTTGCACATAGCCGGATACTTTATTTTTTTGCTCCTGCTCCTAAAGTGACCCAAATAGCTTTTTTATCAAAAACACAGATTACACATTATTAGGCACCAAGACCAAGTTAAGACTTTGAGTCAGCGGAGTCTTCACATGCAATTATCTAAAAATTATCTTTAACCTTAAATCACAGAATTATTTTTTCACTTCACATTTGTACATAAACCTCTTTTTTTTAACAACTAAAAACTTCAAAAGTTTAACTGGTAAGAATTGGTCATTTATTCTAAAATTTTTTTTTTTTTTTTGAATAAAACTAACTTATTTACTTGAGATTAAAATAATAACAAAAACAAAACCAAGTAAAGTAAAATTTCACTAGAAAGATGACTCAAAGAACAAAAAAGTCGTCATGAACTTGCAACGCTGCGGAAATAATTTGATATCGATAGATCGATGTTCGATACTAAATGATGTAATATACTCAAGTAGACTCGTAAAGGTAATTTATGTCATATATTATGTCATAAAGGTTATAAATTTTTCCATGCGATCGATTCTAACTTAATAAATTATTTTTAGCATTAGACTTGAAATGAAAGTCAATCTTTCATTCTTAATTTTCATTATTTAGATATTATGTCACGGAAAAAATCTAATCACAGATAAAAAAAATTTCTGTTTTTTCATCGCTTTTATTAGACGAAAACGATATAAATACTTACAGTTCTGTTCGTGGATAAAAAAAAAAAAAAAAAAAATTATACCTTCATTGCGAAAATTAAAAAAGGAAAAAATACATCGAAAAAGCATTTGTACCTATGGTATCGTAGAAAGTATTTCTGCTACTAAAATTGACTTGAAATTCTTGAATTTCCAAAAAAGCCATTTCAACGTTAATTTAATAAATTGAATGTCTTTATTAAATTAACTGTAACTTTTTTTCCTTAACGAATTAAGAAACGCGGTTTGCGGCATTTGAAAGCTGATGTAAAAGTACATCAAGAAACACAAAAACCTGAAAATTGATTTTTTGAAAAATTTTAGGTATTCGCTCCGTGCAAGTAGGCAGCGCCACCTTGAATTTACAGCCGGATTTTTCTGTAAGTGTTGTCGCCAGCGCTACGTCACCTCGAATTTACAGCGCGGATTTTTCTGTAAGTGTTGTCGTGGATGAACTCGCACGGAGCGAATATGTACCCCCTTAACATGGAGGTAAATACAGGGGCGTATATTTCGGCAATTTCGGAAACTATTAAAAATATTTTATTTTCGGATGCACGTTTGGTTCCATGTGACTTACAGTGAACGAGTTATGGTAACGTGAAATTGGAACCGTTGGGTATAATGAAAAATGTAATCGTGAGATTTCAAAATAAAGTGAAACGTTTCAATTTATATGTAATGAAAGGTAAAGGAACGAGTTTAATAGGTCGACAGTGGTTAAAAAAATTTGATAATTGGCCTTTAAAATTTTTGGGATATAGTAACCGTACGAAAAATGAAATTTTATACGTTCGCGGTCGTTCTCGGATGAACAAGGTTATTATAAGGGCAGGAAAATAAAATTATATTTTAAAGATAATGTGAAGCTGATTCAGCTTAAGCCGTATCATGCACCATTCGCTTCGACGAAGAAAATAGCAAACAAAATTAATAGATTAGTTAAAATGGGTGATTAAGAGCCAGTGTCATGTAGCGCGTTGGCTACGCTGGTCTTTCCCGTGATGAAAAAGAACGGTGAGGTTAGATTATGTGGAAATTTCAAATTGACGATTAATCCACAATGAATTGTAAAAAGGCACGTGATTCCTATAAAGAAAATTTTTTTTAAGACTGTACAAGTAGGAAAAGAGTGGATACAGATTGATTTAAAGTATGCGTTAATGTAATTTGAAGTTGAGAAAGCATTTCGGGATGCACTGACTATAATTACAGAGGAAGGTTTATATAGGAACAGGAAAATTCCAGAAGGATTATCATCGAGTCTGGGAGAGTGTCAGAACACTTAGAGGAAATTTTGACAGAGGTTCTTTATACTGAAATTTATATCGATGATATTTATTGTACCGGTAGAACAAGGGAAGAACTTATTAAAGTACTTACCGAAATTTTTGTAAAACTTGAAAATGCTGGTTTACGACTTTGGTTTAAGATTTGGAAATTTTCGGATTTTTGATAAGTGAGTAGGGCTTGAGACCAGCTGAATCTAAGGTTATGGCAATAAAAAACGCGAGTTTACCGAAGAATCATGAGGAACTTACCGCATGTTTGTGTTTATTGAATTTTTATGAATGGTTTTTGCCAGATAGAGCAAATTTTGTAAAACCTTTGTATAATTTAGGTAAGAAAAATGAGTGGGTATGGACGGATGAGTGTACGAAACCAATAGAGTGGGTATGGACGGATGAGTATACGAAAGCAATCGAGTGGCTTAAAAATCAGATAATGTCAGATCGAATACTAGTTATGTCTGATCCGAATAAACAACTTGTTTTGGGATGTGACGCAAGTTATTATGGTTTATCAGCAGTTTTATCACACAGGTTTGATGGGTCCGAAAGACCTATTGCTTTCGCATCGAAAATTATTCCGAAGGGTGAATTACACAGAGCTATACTAGGTAAAGAGGCAGGCGCGATAGTATTCGGTTTTAAAAAGTTCTATCAGTATGTATACGGTAGTAATATAATTTTAAAAACAGATCATGAGGTTTTAAAGTTTATTTTCGGGACAGGTAAATATTTATCTATTACGATTCAAATTAGATTACAGATTGGATTAGAGATGGGTTTATTTTTCAAGTGGGTTTATGTATACGATTGAGGTTGTAAAATCACACGCTAATGGTAATTGTGAAGCTTTATCGCGATTTCCTATTGAAAATTAATACACTTGTATTTGATAGCGAAATTTCTAGTATAAATTTTTTCGGAGAGAGTATTCAAACATTCAATTATAAATGTATTGCACACGAAACTAAGAAAGATCAAACTTTGTGTAGACTAAAGAAATTTTTACAGCAAGTATGGCCGAGAGAGATTAAATCTTTAGATATTATTGAGAAAAATTTTTATAATGAACTAATAAACGTCCCAACAACCCTATTAACGTCTAGAATTAATTATTGAGAAGGGATGTTTAATATGGGGTTTTAGAATGGTTATTACCTGAATCGTTGAAAGGGAGGATGTTGTCTGAATTACACGCATCTCAAATGAGGGAGATTAAAATGAAGAAATTTGCGAGGAATTATTTTTGGTGGCCAAATTTAGATATAAAAATTGAGAATTTGATTAACTGTTGTAAAATTTGTATAGAATTGCGGAAAGAAACGCCAAAGATGGAATTGACACCGTGGTTATGGCCCAGTAAGCCATGGGTTGGAATTCATTCTGATTTTTTTTTTTTTTTTTTTTCTGCAGCAAAAAAAACGTAACGTCACGAAAAAGTGCGAGATTATGCAGCAGTATACCTATATATATTTTTCCCCCTCCAAGAAGTCCAGGCTCGCAGCAGGCTGAGCCAGAGCTGGCTGCTATTGCTATAGTCAACCATACACGCGTTAGAGAGAGAGATTTGATTTGATTTGATTTATTTATTTCGAGCATAGGGAGAACCCTACCATGCTCGTAGATGCAGTTACATTGAGTGTATTTTACAATAATCTAATTATAGTATACAAGTGTTATAATTATAGTGTTAGCTTTTTTTTTTTTTATTATTATTATTTTTTTTTTGTAACTACAAAAAGAATTATAAATGAAAATTGTTGCGGCGGTCTTCTGTGTGCGAGTAAAATGAGGGTGAAGCTTGGGGGATCAGAGTCGGGCGGAGGGAGGATGTAAGATGGGGGAAAGTATGGAGTGTAAAGGGGGAGGGATGAGTGTTAGATTTTTGTTGTGGGCTCTATGTATCCACTCTTCACAGTCAAGTTCGAAGAGTGCGGATCTGAGGGAATTTTTGTAGTTTTGAATGGTTGTGAAGTTGGAAAAGATGGAAGGAAATCTGTTTATTGTGTGGGATGATTTAATTGTGAATGAGTTTTTGTAGGATGAGGTACGAGAGTTGGGGATAATGAGGGGGGGTCGCGCACGGCGGTTTGAACGTCTTGCTGCGACTTCTCCGGGGTCAATAGTAAATTTGCTGAAGAAATGGGGGGGTTTTTGTGTTTGGATGATTGTGATAGCAAGAGATGTGGTGAGATATTCGCGCCGGGCCGCTGCCGAAAGCCAATTCATGGAGAGTCGATAGGGGGTGACATTAGCCACGCGGGGGATGGAACCGTGAGCAAATCGGGTGCAGGCATTTTGTAGGGTGTGTAGTTTTGTAGACTGTTGTTTGTTTAGGTTGGTTAGGATAGGTGTGGCATAGTCGACGAGGGGTAGTAGCAACGATTTGGTGAGGAGAGTGCGGGTGGGTCGTGATAGTGATTTGCGGAAATGACGCAGGGAGTAAAGGGCGAAGTGAACACGTTTAGAGGTCTCTTTAATTTTTTTTTCGACCAGTTTAGGGATGAAGTGATGTGGATACCTAGTGATTTTATGGAGGTGGAGTATGGGATGTGTTTGCCGTTTATGATGAGGGGAGGGAGGGTGTTGGGGTCAATTTTTGATAGGTATTGTTCACTAGCTATGAGCATGAGGGTGGTTTTGCTGGGGTTTAGTTGTAATTGATTTTGAAATGCCCAGTAGGCAATCGATTGGGCATCTTGAAAGAGAAGGGAGATGAAGTGATGAAGTTGGGAGATGGGGGCATGAATGTAAATCTGTTGATCGTCGGCAAAGATGGCATAATAGGAAAAGAGTGTGAAGAGTCTGAGGTCGTTTATAAATAGGACAAAGAGGAGGGGGCCAAGTACGCTGCCTTGGGGGACTCCAGAGGTGGTTGGGAGCCATGTTTCGTGTTGGCCATTCTCAAGACGTACAGCCTGGCTTCTACCGGTGAGGTACGAGTAGAACCAGCTTATAAGACGGTCCGGACAACCTAGTTTGCGGAGTTTGGTGAGTAGGATGTGATGAGGGATGGGATCAAAGGCTTTGGAGAAGTCAAATGAAATGAGGATGGTGATTTTACGGTCGTCTATGGCTTTGCGTGTGTCTTCGAGAATACCGAGCACTGCGGTTTGGGCGGAGTGGTGCTTTTTGTATGCATATTGAAAAGGGTCGGTTAGGTTGTGGGTTGTGATGAAGTTTGTAATTTGGGTGGATACCATTTTCTCTAGAAGTTTGGAAATTTCTGGAAGTAGGGCTATGGGTCGTGTGTCTGAGGGTGAGGTGGGGTTGGGGACTTTTGCAATGGGGATGATTGATGCTTTTTTCCATTCGGTGGGAAAGAGCCCAAGGGAGAGGGATGAGTTAAAGATTTATGTAATTTGGGGTAGCAGGGTGGGGAGGGCAAGTTTGAGCATTGTGGATGAGAGGTAGTCGGCGCCCATACCTTTCGAGCTAGAATTTACGAAGGTTTGCCATACTATGGTTTCATCGACGGGGGTAAAGTCAAGTTGAGGGAGAGGGGGTGGTGGGGGGGGTGTAGATAGGATTTGTCTGAGATGATATTCAGTTAGCGGTTGGGAGTTTTGAGAGATGGGGGCGAAATGAGAGTTGAGAGTGGTACTATCGAAGGTTGTGAGAGGTGAGGGTCGGGGAGGCGGAAGAATGTTGGTTCTACGTATTGCTTTCCATACTGAGTGGTGATTCGGTGAGTTTTCGATGATGTTGGAGATGTGAGAGTCTTCAAGGTTCTCAAGGTCATTTGTGATTTTGTTACGCAGTGCTCGGTATTCAGAGAAGAGTTTGTTGGAGTGTGATCTCACAGCACGCTGGTAAAGTCGGTCACGATTGTCCATCTGAGTGCGTATTGTAGGGGTGATCGAAGGTTTGTCGTGGGGTTTTATTTTAAGTGGTGTATTAGGTGCAAGGAGGTCAAATGACTCCAGTGTGAGTTTTGTAATGGATTTAACTGTTGAATCGAGGTTTAAGGGTGGAGGACAGGGTGAGGTAATGATGCAATTCACAAGGCGTGGGGGTGGGGGAAAGATTTCAGTGAGTTTTGTTTGTAAGATATTTTGTAAGGTGGGGAGATCAATTTTCTTGAGGTTGCGCGTGGTTAAGGTTTTCGTGGGGCGGGGGGGGGTTGCATATTTAACTTTAAAGAAATGAGGTCATGACCTGGTGTAAACGGGGTGTCGGATTGGGAGAAAGAAATGTTGTTTGTTGAGCGGGTGATAAAAAGATCGAGGCAGGTGTGGTGAGTGGATCCATCGTGCCATAGAAGGTGATGGGTGGGTTTTTTGCTAACAAGAGTAAGACGGTTTTCCTCGATTAGGTTATTTAGAAAGGTGGAGGAGAAGTCAGTTTTGGTCATATCAATGTTGAAGTCGCCAGTTATGACTACTTCGTCGTGTAGAGGTATGTGGAGGGTGATAGAGTTGAAAAAGTTGGTGGGGAGGGGTGATTTTGGGGGGCGGTAGACAACTGCAAATAAAAGGTTTTAATTTTTCAGTTTTATGGATAGTGCTAAGAATTCGGGGTGAGTTTGGGTAGTAACGGGTGATTTCGCTATTTGTTCGACTTTGAAGTGAGAGCGGAGGTAGATAGCTACGCCTCCTCCAGGCCTTCCAAAGCGATCGTGGTGAAGAAGTGTGTAGCCTGGTATGGTGTACATGTGAACGGGTGTATCACGTGGGATAAAGGTTTCAGTTAGGGCGATTATGTCGTAGTTCTCGCCGATGATTTAGTATTTTAATTCAGAGTAGTGAGCAGATAGGTGATTTATATTTACATGGGCTATGTGAAGTGAAAGTGTGGGGGTAGGAGGTGGTTTTTGTGTAAGTGGTAGATAAGCAGAAGGGTAGTTCTGGGTGGGTGCTTGTGAATTGCTATTTTTTCAGGAGGTGTTTTGAGCAGAAGGGGAGGGCAGGGTGGATTGGTTTGGTAGTGGGTTGTTGTGATTTGTAGTGCGAATGTCGAGCTCTATGAGGGAAGATGAGAGTGGATTTGTAATGGAGTGTTCGAAGCGGGTTAGGTCGAGGGGGGTGAAGATTTTGACGGGATTTTCGTGGGGGGAAGAGCGTAATAGGAGCATGTTGCCACGTATTAATGGACCTGGGAGTTTGAATTTTTTTGTGAGTGCACGCGCTTCTTGTGTGAGGGCGTAAAGTGAGGGTGAGCAGATGGAGTTCATGTAAACGGGTATGTTAGAGCCGTCGGTAAAGAGTTGGGTGTCGGTGACGTTGTAGAGTTTGGATTTGCGTTCCATCACAAAGTCACGTACAGCGGGGGAAGAGAATTTTGCCACGATAGAGGGGGGTTGATCGGTACGGTTACGTTGGGGGTTGCTGTTGTTGTTTGAAGGTTTGTATTCCCAAATTTGTACATTTAGAACGTGATTTATTGCAGTTGAGCGGTCTAGGAAATCAAGTAAGGTTTTGACGGCAGACATGGGGTTTGAGGTGAGGTTAGCGGGGATGCCTGAGAAGCGTATTTCTCATGGATCTTGCTCAAGAAGGCGGTGTTTAAGGGTGTTGACCTCATTTTTTAGGGTGGCGACTTCTATGGAGGTGTTTACCGTAATGGAATCGAGTTTATCTAAACGGGAGGCAAGAATAGAGGCAAGGTCTTTTATGTACTGGGGGTTCTCCGAGTTGTCCAGAAAGGCCTGGACATCTGGGGCAATTCCCGTGTTTGTTGAGAATTCAGCAACAGGGGTTAGGTCACAAGCGGGGCGGCGGCGGTCCGGTTGTTGTTCGGGTGAATTTTCAGGAAGACGTTTCCGCGAGGGTTGGGGTGGTTGGTTGTGTTGTAAGGAAAAGAGCGAAGGGATGGTTGATGAGGGGGTGGAGTCTAGGGGGGTACTATTGATGGGGTGATGGTGGGGGGTGGAGGGGGTAGTTGTGGGAAGGTTGAATTGTTGTTTTGAGTGAGTAAGGTTAGGTTTTTTAATTATAGAAGATTGTTTTGATGGGTTTGTTTTGGTGTAGCAGTTGGAACAAAGGAAAGGTACGGATTTGTCGGCGACGCTGGAGATGCAAGCGGAGTGGGAGAGGGAGAAACAATTTCCGCACTGTTTAGAAGACTCACCGCGTTTGAGTTGTTTGTGGCAGACTGGACAGGTACTGGTGGCGGTGACTACACTCATGTTTACTGGCGCTGGAAAGAGTTGGCGGTGTAGTGTAGTGTGGTAGATGGTCGGCAGCAGTATTTAGTGGCGCATGGGCTCGCAAGCGCACAGTAAGCAGGTGTTGTTGTAGCGTGCGACGGTGTGCGGCGGATAGCGTGTAACGGGCCTGCAAGGGAGCTCAGCGGTGGCAGTGGCGCACAGACGCACAGTGCGATTGGTAGGTGATAGTGTGCAAAGGTGTTGGCCAGAGGTGAGCAGCGTGTGACGGTGTCTGTAGCAGACGGTGGCGCGATGTTAGATGGCAGTAGGCTTGAAGGCGGTACCGCGCAGGCGTAGTGGGGTCGGCACAAGCACGTTGTGGTTTGCAGGTAGGCAGGCTGACAACTGGAGCGTAATTATCTCCTCGCTGGTAAGTGTTGCCAACTAAGTTTCGTCAAACTATAAGCTGGGAGTTAACCTCAAAACTTGGAGCCAGATTTTTCCGAGACCTCTAGCTCGTTTTTAGTAGAGCCAGGGCGTGTTTCTTTATTTTCGCAAGAGCCAAAAGGTCGTCCGGAAAAATCTGAAAAAGAGAGAGAGAGAGAAAGAGAGAGAGAGAGAGAAACGACTGTATGCCGTTTGTTTATGAAGAATAGAACCACTTAGTTCTATTCTTCATACGTTTATTCAAGGATGGGCTGAAAAGCAACACGTTTGCATGCATCATAACCTCTCTACTGTATAGCCACACGTGTGCCACACGTAAAATGGACTCGAATAATTTTTTTTTCTTTTGCTAAATATTTTGACACCACAGGGGTCAGAGTGAACACCTAGTGAATTTGGCGATAGCTACAACCTGGAGATGATTTTCCCAGGAAGTTTTGACTCCCGAAGAGTCAGGACAGACATCTGGTGAACTTGGCGACAATTACAACCTGGAGATGATTTTCCCAGGAAGTTTTGACTCCAGAGGGGTCATGGTGGACACCTGGTGCACTTGGTAGTAGTTACGCCTTTGAGATGATTTCCCCAGCAAGTTTTGACACCGGAGGGGTCAGGGTGAACACCTAGTGAATTTGGCGATAGCTACAACCTGGAGATGATTTTCCCAGGAAGTTTTGACTCCCGAAGAGTCAGGACAGACATCTGGTGAACTTGGCGACAATTACAACCTGGAGATGATTTCCCCAGGATGTTTTGACTCCAGAGGGGTCATGGTGGACACCTGGTGCACTTGGTAGTAGTTACGCCTTTGAGATGATTTCCCCAGCAAGTTTTGACGCCGGAGGGGTCAGGGTGAACACCTAGTGAATTTGGCGATAGCTACAACCTGGAGATGATTTTCCCAGGAAGTTTTGACTCCCGAAGAGTCAGGACAGACATCTGGTGAACTTGGCGACAATTACAACCTGGAGATGATTTCCCCAGGAAGTTTTGACTCCGTAGGGGTCAGGATGGACATCTGAAGCACCAAGTGATAATTGCACCTTGGAGACGACTTCCCCAGGAAGTTTTTACTCTGGAGCGGTCGGAGTAAACACTTCGTGTGCCTGGTAAAAACTAAGTCCTGGAGATGATCTTATAGTAAACATGATGATTTGACCTTAGAGTTACAAGCACCCAACAGGGAATTGTAGCCGAGCAGCCCAGCCAATAAACCTGGTCCCGCATGAGCAGCAAACTCACAGAACGTACGAGGAGTAACGACGGGGCCCCGATTCAGCCCGTACTACACTGTCAAAAATGTGGGAACTCCATCGCACATTAAAAAAAAAAGCGAAACTCGGGTTCCACGGAAAGAACGAAGTTCCCGACGCTTTTCCCCTGCAGTAATGCGAGTGAATGACAGGTGGGATAAAAGAATTCAATTTTTTTCAAACAAATCCTCATCCTTTTTTGCGTCTGATTGCCAAATTTCATTTTCAAATATTGGATTTTGACCACGTAAGAAGTTTTTTTCGCTTTTTTCCGATAAGAGCCCATGTTAAATGGAAAATTTATAAAATAATTTTTTTCTCGAAAACGACCCCGGTGACCTCAATTTTGTTTCATACAAAAGTTGAAGGTCTTGATTCAAGGAATCTACTGGATTTTTTTTCAAGCTATTTTAGTGGACTTTTTGATATCCGCTGAAGCCACCTTAAGGTTTAGCAAAGTTTGGCAAGATTTGTTAAAGTTTGTCAAGAAAGTTCATTTTCGTTCGGAATTTAACGCAATATTTAAAAATAAATCTGGGAATAACTTTTCCAATTGCACTTTGAACAGTAATTTTTTAGACTTCATTCCAATTTGTCTTCTTAAATATTGCGTTAAACCTTACAAAAAAAATTTCTAAATATTCTTCAATCAATTCTACAGGCGGCGCTTCTCTTCTTTTTAAAAAAAAAAAAAATTTTCATTTTTTAATAACTCATCGAAAAAAAAAATGTACAAATAACCCCAATTTTTTTTCCCGCTTAGCAAATATGATCACATCAAACTCAAATTAAAATTTTGAGTTTTTTTTTTTACCTGAAATTCGTAAAATTGTTAAAACCTTCGTATGTCACTTGTTTTCAGAACCCAAAAACGATTGAAAATCCAAATTCTTTTTGCTGCCCCTTACTTTATATCATCATTTAGATTTTTAAAATCTCTTCAAGCGTTTTTAGGTTAAAAATTCGAACCTCGTGGATCGCAAGTTATAACTTGAGGTGCAAGCCAAAAAACGGAATTTACTCCCTGCACAATCGACCGATGCGCAGCCGGCCTACTGCATGCCCTCGCTTACGTTCGGGCTGCAACACAGCGGCCGGCTACGTATCGGCCACTAGTGCATGGAAGCACAATAATCGTTCTTTTGGCTCTCGTCGAAAGGAAATCAAGATAAAAATGGTACTAAACGAAGTGAGAAAAGTGTATATAGGCAAAATCCAAAAAGTCGGCCACTTTTCTGTTGTGTCATGTAATGTAATTCCACGGAGAAGAAGGTATTTAGAAAAGAGATATAATTCTACTTCTATACTTACTTTGTTGCTACCTTTTTTTCTACTTAACATCTAACCCCAAACCTATCATCTTCTCCACTATTATGTCCGATCCTGTGCTCACCCTTTTACCTACTCTCTACCTAACTTTGAGTCTACGACTGTGCCCAACTCCTGTACCTACCCTCGTGCGTACCCACGTAAACACTTGTGCCAACCCTTGTTCCTAACCTTTGTTCTACATTTATATCTACACTTGTAGTTACTCATGCACCTAGTCTCGTGCGACCCTTGCTCTTATTTTTGTTTCTATCTGTGTAACTTTGTAGCTACACCTGTTATGACAGTTGTGCCTACCATTGTTCCTATCCTTAGTACATACACCTTTATTTACTTAGGCTCCTACGCATGCACCTTCTCTTGTTTCTACATCATTGTGCGCCTTAAACGATTTCATTTCGACAATTAATTTTGTACCTACCCTTAAGGCCACCCTTGCACCTACCTTGTGCCTATCATTGTTTCTCCCTAGTACCTACTAAACTTCTAACCTTGAACCTTCTCTCTTGTTTACTTTTGTTTATACTCCTGTACCTATCCTCATGTCTACTACTGTGCCTATTCTCGTATCTACCCTCTTGCTTACCCTTACACTGATGCTTTACCAACTTTCGTATTTACTCCTGTGCGTACATGTGTACCTGCAATCGTACATACCCTAGAGCTTATCCTAGCCTTCTCTTGTTTCTTACTTTGTTCCTAATTTATACCTACCTGTTGGCCTACTCTTACACAAACCTTTGAGGCTACCCTTGTACTACTCTTGTAGCCAGACCTGTACCTTCTCTCATTCCTACCTTTGTTCTTTTTTTCGTTCGTATTTGTGTGTTTATCCTCGTAACATAACTACTGTTCCTATACTTGTGCCTACCTTATACTTGTTCCTACTGTTGTAGCTACTTCGATACATGTCCTGGTTTATTTCTTTATACTTCCCCCTTTTTCTACTTAGGTTCCTACTGATTCACTTTTTCTTGTTCTTATGTCTGTTTGTAGTTTAGTGCATTCTTTCTACTTAACCATTTTATACTTAAACTTCTAACCCTGAACGTACCCTCTGGCACACCCTTATGTTTACCCTTGTATCTACCGTCATGTCTAATGTTGTGTCTATTCAGGTACCTACCATCTTGTCAACCCTTGTACCTACCCTGGTGTCCACTCCTGTGCCTACCCTCTTGCCTAACCTTCTGTCTACCACTGTGCGTACCCATCTACTTATTTTAGTGCATACTTTAGTACGTATCATCGTACTTACTATCGTTCTTAATCTTGTTTCTACTTTTGTAGCTACTCCACTGCCTACCCTCGTTAGAAACTAAGTGGCTACCCTTGCGCCAACCCTTGTGTTTACCCTTGTTAATAACCTTATTCCTACCTTTTTACTACTTTTGTAGCTACACCTGTACCTATTCTTATTCTTACCTTCGTTCTATTTTTTTTGGTTCGTATTCGTGTGCTTATCCTGGTACCGTAACTATTGTTCCTATACTTATTCGTACCTTATACTTGTTCGTATTGTTCAACCTACTTCTGTACATGTACTGGTTTCTTTCCTTATAACTTCCCCTGTACCTATTCTTATTCTTACCTTTGTTCTTTTTTTAGTTCGTATTCGTGTGCTTATCCTGGTACCATAACTATTGTTTCTATACTTGTGCCTACCTTATACTTGTTCGTACTGTTCAACCTACTTCTGTACATGCACTGGTTTCTTTTCTTACAACTTCCCCTTTTTTACTTAGGTTTCTACTGATTCACTTTTTATTGTTTTTATATCTTTTCGTACTATTGTGCTTACTCTGTTCTTAACCTTTTTTCTACTTGAAATTTTAACCCTGAAACTAACTACGTGGTTAATTTTGTGTCTGCTCCTGCGCATACTCTTGTACCTACTCTCTGCCCCACCCTTGTGTATATCTCTGTACCTATCATTATTTCTACTGCTGTGCCTATTCTTTTAATTACTATCTTATCCTCCCTTGTACTAATCCGTACCTACTCTCATGTCTACTCCCATGCCTGCCCTCTTGCCTAAACTTGTATCTACTCCTGTGCGTATCTGTGTACCCACACTCGAGCATACCTTAATGCGTACCATTGTGCCTACTCTTGTTCGTAACCTTGCTTCTACCTTTATACCTAATTTGTTGCTACCCCTCTATATACTTTCATACGAACCTTTGTGGATACTCTCCCGCTGAACCTTGTGTTTACCCTTCTTAATAAACTTATTGCTACTCATGGAATAATTTTGTTGCGACACATGTACCTTCTCTCGTGCCTAGCCTTGTTCTTTTCTTTGTTTCTACTAGTCTACTTATCCTCGTAACATTATTGCTCCTTTAGTTTTGCTTAATTTTGTACCTATCCTTGTACCTGCCATAGTTTATATCTGTGTAAATTATACTTTTTCTGTTTCGGTTTTTACCGATTCACTTTTTTATCTTTCTACGTTTGTTAGTATTACTGTGTTTACGCTGTTCCTTCTTTTTTCCTACTTAACTTCTAACCCTGTACTTAGTATCAAAAATGGGGCGTGGGTGAAAAAAAGCGTGAGGAGAGGGGGATGAGTTAATTATAAGAGAAACGAAAATACAGGGAAATAAGCATATTTCGGTACACTTGTACGGTTGATTAAGCATTCTTTTAGGGGGAAAAAAGGGCGTGGGTGAAGAAAAACTACTATATAATATGGTAAGATATATATGTATATGCCTACTAGGGGGTACCCCCTACTCGCTCCACTTGTCAACCCCCTGCTTTACTTTAATAAGTTGCTAATTAAAAATTTAACTTCTCTTTAAAAAAAAAATTTTCTGGAAGTTTTTCTAAAAATATTTTTTCTATGCTAAAAAAATAATGTTATAAAAATTGATTAAATTCAAGTTTTCATAAAAAAATTTTGATTTAATTTAATGATTAGGAATAAATTTTCAAAAATGATATTTTTAGTTCATTCGAATTTAAGAAAATAATTTTAACCAAATTTCATAACAAACACCGGTTGATTGTTTACAAGCTGTTTCAATAACCACCAGTTGAATTTTAAAATTTAAAATTTTTTGGTTAAATCATATTTTTAAATTTGTTGAATTTTTTAAAAATATTTTTTTAATTTGAAAAGTAGTTTCTTTTAAAATTTATTATTTTTATTTCTACTGAAATTTAAAGTGAGAAGAAAGGTTAAAGAGTTCATTTAAAATTACATCTATCTGAAGAAAAAAAAAAAAAAAATTTAAATAAACTAAATAACTTTTCGAAAACAATAAAGAAGAAGGAAAATGATGAATTAGTAGCAAGTTTTAAAAAAATGATTTTGACATAATTAATTGTAATACAAATTAAAAAGTTTATAGAAATGTAAAAGTTTAATAAAGAGTGAATTAAAAAATAAATAAAATCTATATTTTTTCAGATATTCAATTTGGAACACTTCAAATGCCGAAAAAGTATTCTAACTGTATGTATTTTTTTTTCTATCTTTGTAGGGAACATTTTTTGAGTAACCATGATTTAGAAGAAGATCTAAAATTAATTCATAATAAAATTTTAGTTTTTGTCTGCAATTATTGTAATATACATTTATATAAAGAAGAAGATTTAAAAACACATCAAAATAATTGTTTGAAAAAATAAAATCGATCTATGTACTGTACAACATAAATAAAAACAAAAATTAACACTAAAATTTGAAAGTTTATAAATTTTTTTTTAATTTAGTACTCAAATGGCTGCTCCTTAGGTACCTACAAATATTATGAAGATGAGCAGACAGGAGCAGCCAAAATCGAAACATAACTAAAAATAAGGTTTTTCGTCCTTAGAATAGCTTAAAATGGACGAAAAACCTTATTTTTACTTATGTTTTGATTTTGGCTACTCCTCAGCTGCTCCTCATTTTTTGCTCAACTTTGCTCACCTCACTCCTATATAATATAGTAGGATAGGATATTATACTTCCTTTTTTTCCTTAAAATTCGATCCTAGTAATTCAATTCTCACATTTAGTAATTATTATAAATATATAACTATTATATCGTTAAAACACCGTTGTAATAGATAAATATGATGATCCTCAAAATTCGATCCTCGCTCTTCAAGTTCGATCCTCAGAATTCGATCCTAAAAATTCTTTCGTATATAAATTAAAAATCAATTGTTTTTTCAGTTTGTAAAGCGTAGTTTAGTGTCGTAAAACATATAGAGAGATACGAGATAAGCAAAATGAGTGTTAAGAGCGGCTGGTGGGAAGTATTTTAGAAGTGAGGGAGCTTTTTGTGCACCTAGGCCAAGCTTGTGAAGCTCACGCCACTTATCGGATACAGAGGAGGCTGCACTGATACGGGTGGCTAGAAAGTTGTTTTTCGCTGAGGAGAGACGGTTACAAGCACGACGGTTCCTAGCAACGTTGCGTACTGATTTGATACGACAAGTGTTGCGGTATAAGCAAGTAGTCGCAAATCAGTTGTAACCCAGGGCTTATTTCGGGACGATGTTGTGAAGATTTTAAGCGGGGCAAGTTTGTCAAAAGTTGAAATCATTGCAGTAGTGACATAGTCGATCGGTAATGCCGTGGCAAGTGGGGAAGAGTGGGGTGAAGACAGGGGTGCATCAACCAAGGGTTAGGAGAATGAGGGCAAGTTTGATAGAGTAGGGGCAAGCACAGTAGTGACATCGCAAGGGCGAAGTTTTTTGAGATTGCGGGTAGTGATGCACTGGGATAGAGGCGAAGAGGTGTCGAGTGAGTAATCGATCTCGATGAAGTCGTGGCCGACTGTGAACGGTTCAGGTAATTTGCGGTAGTGGATCAGATGCTCTGGGGAAAGAGAGACATAGAAAGACATTTTTGTAATTGTGGATACAACTGTCTGTCGATGTAAACCTAAGTGATAGAGATATACAGAAAGAATTTTATAATTTCAAATAATTTTAATGATGTTAGTTTATAGAAATATTTGAATTTATCAAAATTATTTATACCTCTGTGGTGGTGTAGAAACCTGTTCAATATGTATATGTTAATTAAGGGGGGTTGGCGAGCAGAGCGAGCAGAGGGACCTCCCTAGTATATATTATTATGATTAGGTTCAAATTTTGAACGCTGTGAATGTCGCGCGCGTTGCTATGTAAATATTGAATGGCTGTTTTGTTATTCCTACCAAGTCTTGTTTTTATTGCTTAATGTTCGAATGCGAAGTTTGAGGTTCGGACGTTTGTTTACTTTCAAGTGAATTGAAATAAAAAGCTGAGTATTGAGTTCTTTTATAAATTGTGTGTTTGATTGTGTTTAATTATTATTCGACTAATTTATTTATTGTTGGTTTTAACATTTTGGAGGTTCGGTCCGGAATTAAACTGTGAGGGGCAATAGGGGAAAGAGAACTGACGAGGTTGGTTTTATTGACTGGGAATTTTCGAGTTTAGAGTAAATGACTCGCAGTCGTAGAAATACAAGGTCTTCTTCTGCTGAAACAAGTACGGAGGAAGATTTTATCCGAAAAATTTAGGAGTTAGAAGAAAGGTTGGAAAGTGAAAAACAACAACATCAGATTGAGATCCGTGAACGAGATGCTACGATACAAGAAAAAGAAATTAATTGTAATCAATACAAAGCAGTCATCGATGATCTCGAGGAGAAGGCACTTGAACGCGAAGCTGAAAATTCTTACCTCAGAAAGAAGATCAAGGATTTAAACCAGCTAAGTCATTTGAATATTTTACACCCAAATACACAAAATAATACGAATAATTTAGGCTCAAATATACACACAAACACTCATTCAAATCAGATTATTGACACTGAAATAATTATGAATCGACAGGATTCGCAAAATAATGAAGTTAGGACTAGTTTTAATAGTAATACACAGAACATACAACAGGATACACCGACAATACCTCCTTCTTCGAATTTTGTTGGACATAATATAAAACCTGATTTTTATGACGGGACAGCACCTTTAAGGAAGTATTTAAGTCAATTTGATATTATTTCTAAGGCCAATAATTGGGATAATTCTCTAAAGACAACATTTTTAGCATCATATTTGAGGGGCAAGGCTAGAACTGTGTTAAATAATTTTCCAAGTCATAGCTTAGATTTTGATAAATTGAAGGAAATTTTGGAAATTCGTTTTGGTGATAGTTATTTGGCTCCAATAAATTATACATTATTTCAAAATAGGAGACAGACGCCTAATGAGGATTTGCCATCTCTTGCATCTGATTTGGAACAGATGACTTCTGTCATTTATTCTGAATGTTCATTTGAAGTGCAAGATAAAATTGCATGTTCATAATTTATTATTGCTATTGGTGATTTTTCTATTAAGAATGCGTTACAGTTGGAGGGGATAACATCGTTGAAACGGGCTTTGGCAAGGTCGATGGAAATTAAAGCTATAAATGGTCAAAATGCATCTTATCCGAATTTTAATAATTCTTCGTCGAAATTCTTTTCAGGGAACAAATACACAATTTAGACAACAAAATCAGAATTTTAATACACAAACAAACACTCAGACATATAACACTGTACAACAACAACAAAATTCTAGTAAGGAATGTTGGTTATGTCACCAGATAGGTCATTATAGAATGAATTGTCCTAATCAGATGAATCAGGGAAACTGAATTTGGTCAGGCAAGATGGGGTTAGCTTGACCGAAATTAAAAATTCCCAATTAGATTCTAGTTGTGACTATTCTATTGGAAGGATTGAAGGGAATTTGGATTATTTTACGTATGATGGTTCTGTTAATGGAAAGGGATGTCGATTTAAAATTGATTCTGGTTCTGATGCATCAATTTTAAATTCTAGATTAGTAGATTTAGATTCGAAGAAGATTTAAATTGATACTGTTTTGAAATATCCTACTGGGGAAAATGTTCCTGTTCATTTTAAAACTAAGGTTGGTTTGACTTTAGGAAAATTTTCGTTACAATTAGAAGTTTTTGTAGAGAATACGAAAGAGGATTGTATTTTGGGAACTGACTTTTTGTTTCAGGCTGGGGTTTTGGAAAATATGCAGACAGGTTTGGAGAAATTATTTGGTTTTGTTGATAATTCCAGTAAAATTTGTAGTAGAGTTGTCGTTGAGGATATTCCTAATCACCTTTTGGAAATTTGTAAAACAAATTCTGAAAATTTGGATGAAGTTCAGAAAGATGAATTTTTGGATTTCCTGTCAGATTTTCGGGAGTTGTTTGATGATGAGAAGCTGATAGGTAACTGTGATTTTGTTGAAAATGAGATTAATTTGATTGATCCCCGTCCAATTAAACAATCTATTCGTCGAATTCCATTTCATAAACAGGCTGAGGTGAAAAAAGCGATCGAAGAGATGAAGAATCAGGGTGTAATTGAAGAATCTTCTAGTTGTTGGTGTTCTCCAGCTGCGATGAAGCGGAAGAAAGATGGTTTGATTAGATTTTGTATTGATTATCATCTTTTAAATAATGCTTCAATTAAGGATAGTTATCCTCTTCCTCGTATAGATTAAATTTTAATAAATTTGAATGGTGTTGAGTGGTTTTGTACGATTGATTTGAAGAGTGGTTATTGGCAAGTAAAAATTAGGTGCAATGATAAGGATAAAACTGCATTTTCAAACGGGGAGAGGCTTTGGCAATTTACTGTTATGCCTTTCGGATTGTCTAATGCCCCAGCCACTTTTGAAAGGTTGATGGAGAAGATTTTGAGAGGTTTAATAGGTTGTATTTGTTTGGTTTATTTAGATGATGTAATAATATTCGCCAAGACTTTTAAAGAGATGTTAGATAGGTTGAGGATTGTTAATGCTCGTTTACGAGCTGCAGGTCGAAAATTGAATAGGAAAAAATATACTTTCTTTAAAAGGGAAATTAAATTTCTTTATCATCTAATTTCAAAACAGGGAATTTCTACAGATCCAAAGAAAATTGTTTAGATAGTGAATTGGCCAGTGCCAAAGAATAAGAAACAACTTAAGAGTCTCTTATGGTTCTTATTATCGACGATTTATTAGGGATTTTTCTGCAATTGCAAAACCACTTTATGATTTGACAGGGAAGCACACTAAATTTTAATTATTGTTGGTTTTAACAATATATATATCCTACAATATTATATAGTAGTTTTCCTTCTTTCCTGCCCCCCTTACCTCCTCATGCCTCCCATGTTCTTTTTTCCATTAAAAAAATGCTTAAGTAACCGCAAAACTGCCCTGAAATATGCTTATTTTCTTGTTTTTTTATTTTTCTTATAATTATCTTCCCATGCCCTCATTTTTCATGTTTTTATTCTAAAATTTGGTTTTAAAAATTAAATTTTAAAACTACTTTAATCATTTTAATTGAAAAGTTTATTTTAATTCAATTAAGGTTCATGTTTTTTTTTTTTAAAGTTAAAATTTGAAAATTATAGTTAAATTTTAATCATTTTATTTTAAATTTTCATTTTAATTTTAATGCAACTAAATCTCATCAAAAAATTTTTGTTTTAAAAATTAAATTTTAAAATTACTTTAATTATTTTGATCTAAATGTTTATTTTAATTTAGTTAATAATTCTTTTCTATATTTAATACTAGAGAAGGTACAGGTGTCGCTACAAAATTATTCCATGAGTAGCTATAAGTTTAATAATAAGGGTAAGCACAAAGGTCGGCACGAGAGTATTCACAAAGGTTCGTATAAAAGTATATAAAGGAATAGCTACAAATTAGGTATAAAGGTATAAACAAGGTTACGAACAAGAGTAGGCACAATGATACATACAAAGGTATGCACGAATGTAGGTACACGAATGCGTACAGGAGTAGATACAAGTTTAGGCAAGACGGTAGGCATGGGAGTGGACACGAGAGTAGGTACGAATTTAGTACAAGGGAGGATAAGATAGTAATTAAGAGGATAGAACAGCAATAGAAATAAGGATAGGTACAGAGATATACACAAGGGTTGGGCAGACAGTAGGTACAAGAGTCTGCGCAGGAGTAGACATAAAATTAACCACGTAGATGGGTTCAGGGTTAAAATTTTAAGTAGAAAAAAGGTTAAGAACAGAGTAAGCACAATAGTACGAAAAGATATAAGAACAATAAAAAGTGAATCAGTAGAAACCTAAGTAAAAAAGGGGAAGTTGTAAGGAAAGAAACCAGTACGTGTACAGAAGTAGGTTGAACAATACGAATAAGTATAAGGTAGGTATAAGTATAGGAACAATAGTTACGGTACCAGGATAAGTACACGAATACGAACCAAAAAAAATAGAACGAAGGTAAGAATAAGAATAGGTACAGGTGTACCTACAAAAGTAGTAAAAAGGTAGGAATAAGGTTATTAACAAGGGTAAACACAAGGGTTGGCGCAAGGGTAGCCACTTAGTTTCTAACGAGGGTAGGCAGTGGAGTAGCTACAAAAGTAGAAACAAGATTAAGAACGATAGTAAGTACGATGATACGTACTAAAGTATGCACTAAAATAAGTAGATGGGTACGCACAGTGGTAGACAGAAGGTTAGGCAAGAGGGTAGGCACAGGAGTGGACACCAGGGTAGGTACAAGGGTTGACAAGATGGTAGGTACCTGAATAGACACAACATTAGACATGACGGTAGATACAAGGGTAAACATAAGGGTGTGCCAGAGGGTACGTTCAGGGTTAGAAGTTTAAGTATTAAATGGTTAAGAAGAGAGAATGAACAAAAGTACAAACAGACATAAGAACAAGAAAAAGTTCATTAGTAAAAACTTAAGTAAAAAAAAGAATGTACAAAGAGAGAAACCAGGGCTTGCACAGAGATAGTTACAATAATAGGCACAGGTATAGAGTAGGCACAATTATGACAGTAGTTTTGTTACGAGGGTTAGCACACGAGTAGGAACGAAGATAATAAATAAGGTAATCACGAGAGTAGGTACGGGTGTAGCTGCAGAAACAATGATAGGCAAAAGGTAGGTGCAAGGATGGCCTCAAAGTTAGGTAAAAAATTGATTGCTGTCGGAAATCGAATAAAAAATCGTTTAAAGGGCATCATGATGCAGAAGCAAGAGTAGAAATATTTATAAAAAATGTAGAAGCATGCGTAGAACCCTAAGTAAATAAAGGTGTTTGTACTATGTCAACAACAAGGATAGGAACAAAGGTAGGCACGAGTGTCATTGATGGGGGAGCTGGAGAGCTACATAGATAGAAACAAAAATAAGAACAAGGGTAGGCACAAGACTACGTGCAGGAGTAACTACAAGTGTAGATATAAACGTAGAACAAAAGTTAGGAACAAGGGTAGGCACAAGTGTGTACATGGGTACTCACGAGGGTAGAAATTATATAATACATCTTTAACAAGAAAGTTAAATACTAAGTTTACAATATTCTGATATTCATAAATTCTTTTCTTCCATTTGATTTCTTTTGAATTATTCTTTTCTCTTTGGATTCTTTTGTGATTTGTAATGCGGTTGTGATGTGTCAATTAGTTTGACGTTGATTTGTTTTCGAGTTAATTCGTGCAGTGCGTACGTTAGTATATTTCAAATTTCCTAGTTCGACACGACTATATATCTTTTAGATAAAATATCTGGTAGAACTAAGTTTCACTCTAAGGGGACATAATTGAAGATTTTGAAAGTTTGATTATAAAACCCAGTCATCACTTTTGCACCGGAAGGGTTCGTCTTTGAGAGCTGGTTTGAAAGAATTAAGTTGTGGATTAGACTAAAAGATCGTTCGGAATTGTTGATAAATATGGACGGCTGTGTTCTCAAAGAGAGATAATAGTAATTCATATAGTATGAGATATGAAGTAATTTAGTGGTAGACGAGGTCGACGATCTGATCGCCAAAGGTGTTTTGCTCGTGGAACGAGTCAGAATTTAAAAAAAAGATATACATACTCGGAACAATCTCTGACTGATAGCCAGTCTAGACTGATACAAAAAGGCAAAATATGACTTGATCGTAGTATCTCAGCAAGTGCAAAACGGACGCATATATTGTGAAGAGTGTGCAACATAGTCAACCAAAGGCAGAACGAGAGTTTCAACTGGTTTAAATCTGATTTTTCGAGTTAGCCATTTATAAAAATGACGTGTTGGGTGCACGGAGTAGTGAACTATACTATTTATCCTATATTAATTATATTAATAATCATAAAATTCATTTAATTTAATTTGGTGTTGGGTAGAGTAAAAATATTAAAAAATTATCACTGCATAAAATAAAGAAAATCGACATTTCAATTAGGCTTAATTTAGTACAGAATTATGAAATTGTGTTTGAACTTTGAGCGCTTGCCACACCTTGGCATTTCGGGTGATTCAATTTGACACTGATTCATGGGTCAAAACCTTTAATTAAAAAAAAAAAAAAAAAACAAAAAAAAAAAAAAACAAACAAACACAATGTGAGTTGGTTTAATAAAGACTTTAAAAGATAAATACTAAAAACTGATTCTCCATACCTTGCGTGAGAGCATATTATTTGATCAATTATAGAAATTCCACCATCTTTAAATTCATATTTTTCTATTTTCGAAGGAACATATCGAAATGTTCTGTAATGTTTCAATTGATTTTTTAGTTGGTTGTATTCTGAAACATAAATCAGAATTATCAATTGTCAAAGAATAAAATAAAATAAAATGGTATTTTTTACTCAGTTTAGCTTATTATTATTATTTTTTTTCAATTATTTGGCGAAGCTCTTTCTACGACTTTTTCCCGTTTTCGGTAAATTTTTAATTTAAGTTGGTACAAAAACTACTGTACGGATTTCCGTAAAATTTAAGAAACTCCTGAGGGTTCCCAGGGTGTACCTGTATAATTAGTAAGTCCACTAGTAAGTCCATACTTGTTGCTAATTAACAACTACAATAGGTTTTTCATTTATAAAGGAGCATGCACCAGAGAAAATAGGAGGAGACGGACGTACTCCGTCGTAGTTTGTAGAAATTCGCATCTTGTTGTGTTAATATTTTAACAGCTGATCAGACTTGCTAGGGGCAACGTGTATAAAAGTAGTTACAAAAAGAACCTCTCTCAACTGAGACGGCGCGGCGATTCCACACACTACTTGGTTGCGTTAACAAATGTACTATTTCATCATTTTATTTAGGTTGTGTCTAGGTACCATCGCCGTGTACCGTACACGGTACACGGTACACGGTAGCTTTTACTTCAGATCCTATAATTTATTCCAAATAACCCACTTAAGTTTAAAAAACTACTAGTTTTTACTTTAAATCTAATTACCCATCCTAAATAACCCACTTAAATTCACAGAGTGTCTAAAGTAACTCTTATTTGGTACCGTGTACCGTGTACCGTGTACCGAATACGGTACACGGCGATGGTACCTAGACACTTTCTTTTATTTACTCTAAATCTTAAATTTTCAGGCTTAAAGCATACCAAATTTATTCAAAATTTTATCTATTTAAAAAAAAAAAAAAAAACACACATCACTATGACTGAATTTACTTAATTTAAAAGTTTTAGTAACTTGCTCACGAAATTTATTGTAGGTAGGTAGTAACTGGATATAAGTGAGCACAGAACAATAAAGTATTTCAGTGATATATTGTCTTATTAAAATCGACGTTTCGACAAGTCTTTGCTTGTTTTCTTCAGGATATCTAAAAATATACATATTTTTGTTTTTAAAAATTATTAAATTACTTATATCAGTATTGTACACATTTACAAAGAATTTTGCTTACAGATATAAATCTTAAAATATATATTTGACTAGAATTGTCATTGGGTTTAATTGCAGTCATGTGCTAGCTTCAGCAGTCAAATAAATACTGACTAAATATTTTATTTTAATTTTTTTGTTCCTCATTACCCTTTACAGCCTATATTAGGCCTAATAGCAGGGGCAACCCCCACCACCTATGTGAGGGGGCTTATGCCAGTCCTACTCTAATTGTTTTTATACAGTTTACTCTGTTTTCCTCTCTGGTGCTTTTTAACGTAGTTTTGGCCCAATTCTCAATTCTCTGTCCCTACTCTAATAACTCCCTTAAAGAACCCCGATTGAGCGAATCTCTCGAGCGATGCTTGCATTTTGGTTTTCGGGGACTGAGTCGACCCTGCTAGCCGCAAGCGCATCGGGGTACTCAAGCTCAACCCGGTAAAGTAGTCAACCTTTTTCCGGTCGGTCATCGGTCAACTTTATTCCTCCGATTCGGACTCGCGGCTGGTCAATGTTTTCGGAGAGAATTTAGTCGGCCTTTGGATGTTCTAGTTGTAATAAGTAATATAGGGCATCCTACTTCACCTAAGCCACAGCGGATTCAATCCCAACAATTTTAACGCGTGAAAAAACAATCGAAAAAATCGCCGAGACCTGGGATCGAACCCACGATCCCAGGATTGGGAGTCGCGCGCTCTAGCCCGGAGCTACTGCGGCTCTATACTGACTAAATATTACAACAGCATTTATTGTGCGCTGTGCACATTCAGTAAACATAAAAATAGCGATAATTTTAAAAAAGATAACAAAGAAAAACAAGTGCGCAGTGGTGAAATTCCATGCGCGTCTGAATCAGAAATGCTTTTCTTCTACTGCATGTTTTGATATAAAAATTTGTAAACAATATCTTGAGGTCTTAATTTTTAATCTGAGATTTAAAAAATTAACGTTTTTAAACTTTTCTCGCGTTTTGTATATTGAAATTCAAGTTATGTTTTCGTGATTTTTTCTGATTTTTTAAAATAATTTTTAATGATAAAACTAATACTAAATCAAACTAAAGACTTTCAACTATGCTGTGTAAAATTTTCAAAATGATTCATTTATTAGGGTCACAGTACTGATGAGTTGAAAATAAAATCGTCTAGTCGGGCGCTGCGGTGCCCTCTTTTTCCCTCACGAAAGTACCAAACATCCTAAAGTAGAAAAAAAGTTAAGAACAGCGAAAGCACAAAAGTACAAACAGATATAAGAACAAGAAAAAGTGAATCAATAGAAACTGAAGTAGAAAAAGGGAAGGGTATAAGGAAAAAAAACCAGCGCATGTACAGTAGTAGGTAGAGCAGTAGGAAAAAGTATAAGGTAGGCATAACTATACGAACAATAGTCATGTTATGAGGATAAGCACACGAATACGAATGGATAAAAGAACAAAGGTTTGCACAATAGTGAGTACAAGTCTTGCTACAAAAGTAGTACAAGGATAGAAATAAGGTTATCAACATGGATTAACACAAGGGTTGGCGCGAGGGTAGCCAAAAAGTTTCGTATAAGAGAAGGCAGAGGAGTAGCTAAAATAGTATAAACAAGGTTAAAAACAATAGAAAGCACAAGGATACGTACTAAGGTATGAACTAAAATAGGTAGATGGGTATGCACAGTAGAAGATACAAGGTTAGGTCGGAGTGTGGCACAAGAGTGGATGTCAGGGTACGTACAGAGTTGGTACAAGGGTAGACAAGATGGTAGGCACCAGTATAGACTCAGCAGTAGACATGGAGTGGGCGACAGAACGTCAACAGACAAAACGACAAACGACAAAATTTCCGTGAGAATCAAACAACATTATATTAATTAAGATTTAATTGTTTTGCTGTTTAGATTATTGGTTTTATGTATACGTGTTGTAAATTAGAATAAAACTATTCATTTATGGATTTAATTTATCTTCAAAAATTTCCCAATAATAAAATAGTATATTATATAATAAGTGCGTAAAATGCGACATTCACGCACGCGTGCTGGCGTCGGCAAAGCCGTCGCAATAGCACAAGTGTGTGAACAATGCAATTTACGCACGTATTATATAAACTATTTTATATTACGAGTGCCCCAAAATGCTTAAAAAACATAAATTTATTGATCAACTATGCTAGATTTTAATTTTGGTAGGTTAGAATAGGCGTGATAAGTATAGAGAGTAGTTTTGGTGTATATATCAACATGCGAGTTTAGTTTTAGCCATGGAAAATAATCTAGTTACATTTTCTAGTCTGCTAGATGCTGCAGCTGCAGCTGGGTACGCGCAGCAGTATGGTGAGCCAAGTGATTTGAATAAAAAAAAGTGTTTTGCAGGTGTAAATGAAAAAAGCGAAGAAATGAAAAACTGAAAAAAATTTGTTAAGATTATTTAAAAAATAAAGTTTGTTAGCAAATTCCTTCCAAAAATTTGCAATTCGAACTTGCTTTTCGCCATACTGCTGCATACGAGCAGTGAGCCAGGTGATAATTTAAAAAAGTGTTCTCTGCAGGTGCAAATAAAAAAATGAGGTAATAAAAAACTTTAAAAATATATTGAGATTTTTTTTTTTTTTTCTAGGCCTTGGAGAATTAAATGACACCCCAGGTATTATCCAGGATGTCACGAATAGCGAATAAGCGGTAACGATGAAATCTCGGTCTCATCTTTACCGCCACTGCTTGAGAGTGTGTTAATTCACATAACGCACTCCTCCGCCTTTCTCTATCTAAGCGTGTTATCTTTCCATTCTGTCCCTGTTTATCACATCACCATGAATGGTCCGAGCTTAGGTAATAGCTATTACCCTCATGCTTCTAACGTTTAAATTGCATTTTCTCGCTCATTCACACTCTCGTTTCATTTGTTCATTCTCTCGCTCCACGTATATCAGGAATGAGGTGTGGCACGCAGGACACGCGGCACATCCATCCGTACGATCTCACATCTTTTTTGATTCGCGATCAGTCAAAACATCTCACTCATACCATTCATTCTTATCATTCGTTCTCATGCATCTATAGTTTCTAACCTTTACTCACATAGTTTTTAAAATAGTTCGACTTTGTACGGTATCACGCACCAGTCTCACTCCACCACCATAGAAGAGACTCTACGCGCCTTTTGTCGAAGAACGCTTTCGACTAACCTACCAATATGCGACCAGTTTTCTTGGCTCTCAAGCATCAGCCCCACCACGCTGTCTGGGCTGACTTGTCCGATCTCTCCCTCCAAACTTCTTCTTTCTTGACTCCATTCTTGACAGTAGAAGAACGTGTGGTTGGCATCGTCCTTTCCTCTGGAACAGAGCGCGCAGTCCGGGCCTTACCCATCTTATGTAGGTAAGATTGGAAGTTTCCGTGATTACTCAGAAATTGGGTGATGTAATAGTTCACCTCTCCATGTTTTCGATCGACCCATGCTGTCAGGTCCTTTATGAGTCGTCTAGTCCACTGGGCTTTGTCGGTCCTGTCCCATCGTTCCTTCCATCTCTGCCGGGTCAGCTGTCTAGCTTCGTCAATCACACCCTGCCTTACTCTTTCCCTCTTCCTCCGATATATGCGTTGTCTTTCCTGGGAGAGCGGCGCTATGGGTGTCACTCCTGCTATCACTAGAACCGCCTCTTTGGAGACGGTTCTATAGGCACTGGTGCCCCTATTTGCTGTACCTTTTCTGGCTTCTTGAGACAATTCTCTCTGCTCATCACCTCTGCCCAGATTTCTGCACCATACAGGAGAATCGAGTTTGTCGTGGACATAAGAAGTCTTTTCCTGCAGGGTCTTGGGTCGCCTAGGTTAGTCATGAGGCGGCTCAGGGCTCGCACTACGTTTACTGCCTTGCTGCAAGATTTGTCAATTTGCTGCCTGTACGAGAGCTTGGTGTCAATCATCAAACCTAAGTATCTCACAGCGCTCTTCGTTCTGACCACAGTCTCTCCGAGGTTGATGGGAACGTCTAGGGTGTTTATGCTTGACTTTCTAGTAAGCATTACCTCTTCCGTCTTTTGCTCGGCAAGTTCCAGCCCATGCTGTCCCATCCACTCCCTGACTATTCCCATAACCTCTCGCGCGATGCTTTCAGCGATCTCTATGGTCCTTGCGGATATGACTGCCGCAACATCGTCAGCGTATCCTACCAGAAAAGCATTTGATGGCATTTCCAGCTCAAGGAGGGCGTCGTATAGCACATTCCGGAGATCTGCCTCCAATATCGATCGCTGCGCTGCTCCCAAGGTAATCCTCAACTTCCGTTGTCCTTGGTCTGATGTCATATACTGCAGCAACCTATTCTGGAGATAGTCGCCATACATGCGCATTAGATATTTTGTCAATTTAAACCTTTCTTTCAGTGCTTCGAGTATGTCGACCCGCCTGGCTGAGTTGAAAGCGTTCTTCACATCTAGCGTGACGAGGAGAACTATCTCCTTCGAGTATTGGTTCGGTTCCAGGCTTTTTGGACTGCCTGTTTCACCTCGTCAATCGCGTTGATAGTAGACATTCCCTGTCTTAACCCCTTCTGTCTTTTCGACAGATCTCCAGCCTTTCTGATGGCTGCACGCAGTCTGGGCTTCAACAATTTCTCCAGCATTTTGCCAGCGGTATCAAGCATGCAAAGGTGGCGAAATGAGGATGGTGTTATTCCCGTGTTCTTCCCCTTGTCTATCAGTACGAGACGAGCGATCTTCCATCGTGCACAGAAGACGCCTGATCTCAGGCGTGCGTTGTACATATCCAAAAGCAGTTCCGGGCAGACTTGGGCAGTGGTGTTGATTGCCTCGGGTGGTATTCCATCTGGTCCTGGTGCCTTCTTGCTCCGCATTGTCCTTGCTGCCGCGATCAACTCCCTCCTCGTAAATTCTTCAATTTTTCCTCCGTAGCAAATTTCCTCCATAGTTTCCTAGCCTTCCCGCTCCGGATGTATTGGAAAGAGAATGTCTACTATCGTTTTCATCGTCCTGGCATCCATGTCATTATCCGACGCCTCAGAGCCTAGCTTCTTGGTTACAATTTTGTAACCAAGTCCCCATGGATCCTCATCTATGTCCAGCTTAAGCTTCATTCAGCTTCGATCTAGCTGAGGTTGATGGTCCTCCTCAGTTTTCTCCTGGCTTTTCTGAAGTCATCGTACTTAGCCGGGTAGTCCGACGTGTCCCTGGCTCGCTGAGCTCGATGTTTGAGTCTGCTGCTCGTCTTCTTGAGCTCGTCTATCTCCTAAGTCCACCAGTATACTGGCTTCATCCCTCAGTGGTTTCTCTTCCTAGGCATCACCCTGTCACAAGCCCTGGCGATGACTTTCATCGTCTCATCGGTGAGTTTCTCCACCTCTTTCCTCGTGACTGCCCTTCGTAGTGCTGCTGGGATATTTTGGTAACCTCGATAAAGTCCACGCTTCATGTTTCCACTGTCAATCCTATCCACGTTACAATGCGGCGTGGATTCGGAAAGGTAACTTTGCCTTACCTGTCCACGATAGGGGAACATGATGTAGTTGTGGTCCCTATGATTCCAGTCTTCCTCGCTCTATTCCTCCAGGACTTGCCAGTCAGTGATCCTGCCAGCCAGCCATTCCGTCGTGAAAGTGACATCCGGGTGCATGGGTCTGCAGCCCACCTTCCTGTACGTAGCTGTCCCGTCGTTCAGGACCACTAGTCCAGTCCGAGCGGCCATCTCTATCACCCTCGCTCCTCGGTCATCGGTGTAGGGCTCCCCCCACTCTTCCGCCTTGGCATTTATGTCTCCCGCCACTATCTTCCCGCATTCCATCATTCGAAGGAAATCCTTCAGTCTGTCCAGCTTGTCCGTGAATTGCAGAGTGTTATTACTCGGTGTGAGGTAGCAGCTGACAACTACCATCCTGCTCGCCTGTATCCAGACGAAACCAGCTCCTCTACCATGCCTCTCCACCCGGATTTTCATCGGATCCGGGAGTTTTGTTACGATGAGAAGCACCCGAGTAGGAACAAAGATAATAGCAAAGGTAGTCACGAGAGTAGGTATAGGTGTAGCTGCAAGCGTAGGTACAAGGATAGAAACAATGATAGGCACAAGGTATGTGCAAGGGTGTCCACAAGGGAAGGTACACAATTGATTGTCACTAAAAATTAAATTGAAATCGTTTAAGGCATACCATGATGTAGAAGCAAGAGTCAGTGCATGTGTAGAAGCCTAAGTAAATAAAGGTGTATGCACTAGTTTAACAACAAGGATAAGAACAAGGGTAGGCACGTGCGTGTGTAGGCGGGTACGCACGAAGGTAGGTACAGGAGTAGGCACAGTGGTAGACTCAAGGTTAGGCAACAGGGTAGGTACATGAGTATATTCAAGAGTGGGCAAGTGGATAGGTACAAGGGTTGGCATAGAATCGGACACAATAATAGGCGAGATAATAGGTTCAGGATTATGTGTTAAGGAGAAAAAAAGGTAGAAAGAGAGTAAGCTAAGAAGTATTAACAAGAAAAATCATTAAATAGAAACCAGGGAAGTCACAGAGGTAGGTACAAAAGTGAGCAAAACTAAAAGAACAGCAGTTATGTTATAAGGGTAAGAACAAGGATAGGAGTAATGGTATGCATAGGAGTAAATATGATAGTAGTCATATAGTTACAAGAGTATGGACAAACTTAAGAACAAAGATAGGCAGAAGAGTAAAAGATAGCAACAAGAGTAAAAACAATGGAAGATACTAGTGTAGCTACAAGTGTAGACACAGGGGTAAGCACAAGCAGAAAATTCTGGGTGGTTGGCGAGCAGAGCGAGCAGGAGCCCCCCCCCCCGTATTTTTCATACATAAATTAAACTTGATAGTTAGACAAATTCATCTTGGAAAATAAACTGAGAATAATAAACTTTATCAGTGCTAGTGTACTGACTCAGAATTCATAAATTCCAATGATGATTTAAATGCATGTATGTATTTAATATTAACTGAATTACAGTTATTGACACCGCCTGAATCTAAACTTGCTATAAGTTGGATGAATTATAATAGCTTACTTGATGAAAAAAACCTTAATTACTGAAATGCTTTTAAATTTAAACTATTTAACTAAAAAAGTTTATTTCACTTAAAATTTTCATAAGGTAATTGAATAAATCTTTATAACCGTATTAGTTTAAGGTCAGCATATGGAAAAATCTTTGACAACCACTAGTTGAAGCAGTTTTTAATCATCATTGAAATGTATAGGCTCTGAATCGCTACACTTGCATTGATAAATTTTATTATCACAACCACATTTCCGATATGAACTTGTCTAACAATAAAGTTGAATTTTACTTTTGGCTGCTATACTAACTTCCCATATTTGGTCATTGACATTACCTCCATCTGGATGCGCTGGTGAATAAGTACCTAATAGAATTATTAAATAGGTACATCTATCATGAATAAATGGTATTTTAATACTTAACGTATATCAACTTGGATTCTACATGTTTTAAAACTTCATCACTAATCTCTACAAGAGCATTAGCTCAGAACCGTACAATTCAAAGATGATTCAAAAATATTCACATCTATTAATAATTTAAAAGGTGTGCTTTTATAGTCAATAAGTGCATTCAACTTAAAACTGTATACATACAGTACACAGACTTCACATCAAGAATAATCATTCACTCACACACATGCAGAAAAAACGTCAATTTTACTGAGGACAAATAAACTTCCAAAGCTCCAACAGAAGATTCCACAATTGTAACTCATAGCTCACACAAAAATTGGAATAACTTATAGACAATGATTATAGGACGACTTTAGATATTTTGTTTTATACTTTTATTCAAAAAGTTAAATCCAAACATTACTATAATCATTGGATAAGGCTATCGGTCGTAATAATTATTAATTAAACTATGCTTATTGTGAATTTAGCGTGATGCTGCTGTATATTTGACTATTTTGTTAATTACTTAATGATTTATGAATCATGTAATAAAATAATAATTAGGTCTGCTGTCTTCTTCTTATCTGATTGCCTTTGCTGTCTGCAGTCTGCACAGTGCACTGAACACCGTATGAGGCCCTCGGCCTTTTTAATACGCGCACCTCGCCTGCGCAGCCTGCTCACATGCCTTGCAGGCTGGAAAAGTGAGACAGCGAGCTACGTCAGGTCCGACTTAGGCCTCAGCGTTTTGTAAGGGAGCATGCAAAACCGGATACGGAATCACTGGTCAATGGCAATCGCCTGAATCAGCAGCAAAAAGAAATCAGCAAGTTGAAAAATGGGACGCTGATAACTTTATAATGCGGAACTTTTTCGGGCGAATTTTTATTTAATTGATTGTGGGATCATCGGCTAAGCGCAGGATATTAAATAAAAAAAAATAATCATCCTAATATTATTTTATAGTGAACGACATAACCTAAAACAGAAAATTTAAAGTATATAAAGCGGTACGTTTTTACGGTAGTGCTAACACACTTTAGGATAAAAACAAAAAAAATTTGCTCCTATATCCGTAGGTAAGCGTTCGCCGAGGTTCTTAATTCCGATCACAGTATGTACACATATCTGTACAAAATAAAAGTTACGATGTACTTAGCGATTAGGTATGAAATGATGGATGTACTCAATAAACTATTTTGTTACCGCAGGAATAGTGTATAGTTTAGTTGAACAAAAACAGATAATAAAAAATTAATTGATTATTATAATTTTACTTTACATAATTTATTGATAACAAATGGATTTAAAAATTAAAAGATAATTATTTTTTTTTTAGCTATTTGAGAAAATTTACAAAAATTCAATTTAATTATTTATGAATTAAAGTATTGTCTTACTTTAATTACTCTTTCTCAAGGGCAGGCGGGGGGAGGGGGGTTTTACCCCTCCTGCTCACTCCGCTCGCTGGAAACGAAATCGAAAATACCGAAAAATCGGTATTTTCGAATAAATACCTACCAAAACTTTAAAAAAATTTTTTGAAATAAAAACTTTCCGAAGAGGGGCTAGCAAAACTCTTATTCTTACTAAGTTTATATCGTATTTTTAGTATTTTACATACCTGAGAGAGTCGAAAATTAGCTAGCTCTTAGCAAACCGAGATCGACGCCCAAGCCGAAGGCGAGGGTGCCAAAGGTTTGCTAAGGGTTTGTTCATTCTTGCATTCCCTCGTGTGTAATATATTTTTCAGTAGGAGGCAAGGAAAAAGCAAACTCCCTGCTTGAGTCAAGGAGGAAAGTTTGCACTTTCTACGCCGCATGATGAGAATCTTTTTTTTTTTTTGGGAATCTAGTGCAGCCCTAGAGTGTTCATCGCTCGTCTTTTTTTCGAAGTGCCTTCGAAAACGCAGTATCATCGGCTCATTTCTGAATATATTAATGCCAAAATTTGACAAAATGTACTTTAAATGATGCTTTATTATGCGTGATTGTTTAAATAAATTTAACTGACCATGTATCGCAGTAGGTAAAACAGTAAGGCTACGAGCCCAGGGTAGTTACCAGCCCAACTACCACCAGACCGCGCAACCTTATTGTCAACCTTATTTAGTTATTTTAACTACTGCAATAATGAAAATAATTTTTAAAATATATATTGTACTAGGAGGGGTACCCCTTGCTCGCTTCGCTCGCCAACCCCCCAGAATTTTATGCTTGAACCGACACTTATACACATACCCTTGTGTCTACCTCTGTACCTACTGTGATACATACCATCTTTTCTACTCTTATAGCTTGTGACTACACCTGCAACTTATTTTATGCCTACCTTCATCCTACCTTTCATCTTACTCCAAACCCTTGTAACTACCCTTGTTCTTACCGTTGCACTTACTGCTTTTTATAACTAAGCTTTACCCCAGGAATATGCTCATGTTTATATATCTGTTTCTATCATGGTGATAACTGTAGTTTGAATTTTTTTCATGCTTTTATTTCTAACTCTAAGACTACTTTGTTCTTATCATTCATCTTACTTTCATTTCTATCCTTAGTTATGCTTTTACCGACTTATTTTCGTCTTTTTATTTATTAACCTCCCTGCTTTATAATCTTGCTACTATCCATGTCTCTTGAGTATTTTTTTCCGACTCTCTTTACTACGTCTGTTGACTTTTTCTTCTTCCTATATATGTTAATAATCTTGTGCTTACTAACTTTTTTTTACTCAAGCTTCTAACACTGAACCTTCTACACATGCATTTGTTTCTTCATCTGTTTCTACTCCTATGCTAACTCTAGTTCTTTATTTTTTTTTATTTAAATTTTTAACACTGAATCTGGCCTTGTGCATAATCTTTTTTTATCCTCTTGTGCTTACTATTGTAAATAACCTCGTAACAAACCTTGTTCATAACATTGTTTCAAACCTGATAACTACTCTGGTAACTACATTGTACCTCCTCCCGTACCTGGACTTGTCATAACGTTTGTAATTTTGAGCCTACGCTTATATGTACATTTTTGCTTAGTATTGTTCCTATCTTTTTCACATGAATCTACTTGCTTCAATTTTGGTGTTTGCTGTTGTTTTTTCTTTTTTTCATGCGTTGGTCTCTAACTCTGAATCTTTGTTCTCATCTTTGTGAAAACTATCGTTTCTATTGTTCTTTCCAAATCTTTTTGTAATTACAATCGTGAAACTAATCATCTTCGTACAATTTTGCCCACACAGTTCTTTAACTTTTTTGACAAATATTTCCTACATCCTTTTACATTTGTTGTCAACATTTTTTCTACCTAGGTTTCTCCCAATTAACTTATCTTGATTAATATCGAAGTTTACCTTATGACACCAGTTTCCAGCCATGTGCAGCCTCTTTTACTTTTTTATTATTTTTATACTTCAATTTGTAACTTTGAACGTATGTTGTTCTTTTTTTTTCTCAACATCTAACCCTGAAACTATCATCTTTTACACTATTGTTTTCAATCCTATACAAACCTTTGTAGGTAAGCACTTACCCACTTTTGAATCTACCTATGTACCTACCCTCTTGCCAAACCTTGAAGCTCTCTAAGCGAAGCGGACGCGCAATTGTATTTTATTATCTTAAACAAATTTTGTCGAAGCTTCATCTAAATTAATCTACAATAAGTCATATATACCCTTTACCTTAGCACTACGTTCAGAGTTCATATTCATTTAAACTTTTGTGGTTATAGATTCATTGGTTTTGTTTCAGTTTGTACATACACTAATAATTATTATTTTCATGATTTTAATCGGATAATTTCGAACACTTTATTACATAATTATTTTTTTATCAAATCTATTCTCTAGATGTTTTAATTGAATTGTAATATAAAAATTAAAATAAAAATTCAAATTTTAAATTTTGTTCTTCAACCAATCACATCACGAATAAAATGCTGACATTTTTTTTTCTCTCTTTTATCTTAGGATATTAGTTAATTTTTTAAATATTTCGTAGTTACTTTTTAAATTTCTATAGTTACATTGCTGGTAACTTGTGTCAAAAATTGGTGGTGTGGGTAGAAACTGATAACATATATCAAAAATGGGGGGCGTGATTAAAACAAAGGGCGTGGGGGGGGGGGGGGGTGATTAGAAAAGGGTGTGATTTATTAGCACGGGAAAAAAAAGCAAACGCACGGGAAATTTTGGGTCAAATTCACGGGAAAAAAGATATTTGCCTGGAAAAATAAGAGATTAAACGTGAAAGAAAATAAATGTACGGGAAAAAAATACTTGAGCGGAAGTTAAATGTATTAAACGGGAAAAAAAATATATTGAACGGGAGTAGAATTAACATTGCACGGGAAAAAAATGTATTAAACGGCAATAGAATTGATCTCACACGGGAAAAAGAATTGAGAGCAAAACTCAACAAAAATCAAGCAAAAAATTTGTTTTATTGAAAATCATACAACTGTAATTGAAATTAACGATATTTATTATAAAAGATTAATACATTAGTAAAGCTTTTTTTTATTTTGTAGATCAGGTTGTAGGTCGCATCTGTTGTGCACTAATCTCATGAATTTCCTGGCCAATGCTAACAATCTAAGCGTTGATAGAATTATTTTCAAATCCTGTTCTTCTAAATCAAAAGATTCTGCAAAAATGTGGAAATCAACCACGTATGGTGCATCTTCATCATCCGGAACTTGAGTGCGCTCATTGCACCAAGCTCTAAGATCTGTGGCCAATACGGAAGGAGTGCCTTTATCACTTCGGATTAATCTAGGAAATGCAACAAGTTTTTCTTTTGCGGGTTCTATCATCTGATTTTTACGAATGAGATTTAGTAGTGCATTTGGCTTTGTAGTACCATCTGCATATTTATTTTTTACAAAAGCCTTAATTTCTGATGATAAGTATCGTGTAGAATCAATATTTTTATGTTCGTGCTCTTCTTCTGTTTCGTACAAGGACACGCAAGTATCCGAAGTAGGTACAAGCACGCTGGACACTCAGACAATCTATAAATTTCCTTTGTGCACCGATATTCAACTTGTTTTCCTTCTGCCACCATTTTCGTTGAAGATATTTTTCAAGCTTCTCTTAACTTTACAGCACTTTCTGCCTCTGTTGCTGATAGGTATTTGTGACGTAAAAGCGACACTCGTGTTGGTCGCCTGCATATTTTTTTAGTCTGCTGGATCACTTCAGATGAATTTTCTTCTTCAGATGAGTCCTCAGAGGTTTCAAAATACGTTAACTCACCAGCCATCTTTTGGTTCTTTGCTTTACTCGTCAACTGAGGCGACACTGTGAGTTGAAATGAGCTCAATAATAAAATGGGTGGAGAGATACTTAGTGAAAGAGCAGATGGTCTTTTGTTTCTAGGCTTGATAGGTAAACACGTTTTAATTAAACCGTGCAAAAGTATTTATTTTCCCGTGTAAAAGTATTTATTTTTTTGTGCGACCCACATCCCGTGCAAATGATTTTATTTCCCGTGCATTTTAATACTTCCCATTAGGAAATTATAGGAAAAATTAAAACACATAGAAATAAGCATATTTCGGTACACTTTTACGGTTAGTTAAGCACTTCTTCGAGGGAGCGTGGGGGGGGGGCGCGGGAGAGGAAATAGTAAGATTCATAACAAGCGATCGGCGAAAGTTATTAAACCTACAACGTATCACAAAATTAAAAACATTCCACTTTAAAAATTATATATTTTACGAAAAATTACATCTTTTCACAAATTATTGAAAACTTAGTGGCCATCTTTTTTAGAACAGCTTTTTGTTGGAAATTTTTTAGTGTACTCCTTCCATACTGATGACTGTGCATATCAACATTTGACTAGCTAGTAGAGAGTAGCCGCTATCTATACTCATTTTTAATTGAACTGAGCCACAAAAGTTTAATAAAAAGTTTTGGTACTCCCGCTATTTTGGATATACTTTGTTAAAGAAACCGCGCGCTACGAGCAACTATCAGGTACCTGCCGCGCGTGCAAATGTTCAAAATGTGTAATAAAAACAATATTTCTATTTTAAAAATTATATATTGTATTCATAATTTACATCTTTATATAAACTTATTATTTAAAACTTTGGTAGCCATCTTTTTTAGGAAAGCTTTTTGTATTTGTAGAAAATTTTTTAGTGTACTCCTTCCATACTGACTTTTTCTCGTCTTTGTCTTTTTCCTTTTTTTCAATGAGGCGATCGCGATCGCTGGAGTTCATCTCTGGACCCATGATGAATGAGTGAGAGTGAACGAAATCAGAGTATATATACCATCTCCATAGATTCTACGTAGCCACGTGATTCTTTTTCGAGTATAAACTTTTTTTAAAGTCTAACATTGTGTAAAGCACAACATGTTTTGGATAAACCGTCGTGATTTTCACACACCGTAACAATTTCATTGTGATCTAATGGAGGTTGGGAATAAGCAGCAACATCCTCGACGTTTTATCTAAAACGCTCCAGCTATTTTTTCTTTAATGAACCAGCTACGTAAATTTCGGTTGAATCTTTAAATTTTTCGCGAATAAGAGAACCTATTGAAGTGTAAGGAATTGAACTGGTGTTCCAATCTAATTTCGTTGCAGATCAGTATTGATATCTTTGAAATTTTTTGTTAGACGTTCCCATGAAAAAGGTGGTTTGAAAAAAAGCACTTCGGGATCTTCATTTTTGTCGAGAGGAATGAATGCAAACTCTTTGATAATGTAATCGTGTTCTCTGACGCTATTATGTCCGTCTTAAATAGTACTGCAAGGTTGCACGAAGCAAGCCATATCCATCACGTATCGCGCCATGATGATAAATGAATGAATTTGGTCATATTTTCATTCTTTTATATCAACTTTTTTACATCTCCGCTAACTGAGTTATATTGAACGATGCGATCGTGTAATATCATACAGTATGCTGCTGTATTCTCAGGAAAGTTGTCTCTTTACTCAAGCTCCAAGCGAACATCAACGGGAGCACTTTTGAGAGATTCGTTTTGTTTCGAGCAGTCGATAACTATCAGTTGAATGTATTGAATAAAATCGGATTTGCTTAAAATTGGTTCAGCATCTTTACTGTAGTACGGGATTTGAAAATTAGCATACATGTCGTACAATATTGCGTACTCGTTTTGACTTATATTAAGATTTAAATTGTTGTAGGGATAATATTGAGAGTTTAACGTTGCTTAAGTTACAAATACCGAAAAGATTAGCGTTTTGCGTATTCAAAGATTTTTTGTTGGTTTGTAGACCAATTATTACAAAACGTGGTTTTTCCAATTGATTAGAAGTTTTGTCAGTCCAAATGTGTTTGGTAGTTGCAGGAAGCATGTAATACTCGAAAAATTCATTAGATCTGAAACTCATGGTCACAGGACGATCTTTTTCGAGAAACATGAGTAAACTTATTCTGTGAGAATCTGATACCAAAACATAGGGCATGAGCCACTCGACTTTAGTTAGTTGATAATTAAAGAAACTTGTGTTTGGTCTCACGAACAAATTTTATTTTTTGTCAATTAATAATTACATTAATGCCGACGTTTCGTCATCGTTTTTAGAATGACATCTTCAGGGCTAAAAATATTCAAGATCACAAATTTTTAACAATATGACTTAAGGCTATTAATTTATAAATTATAATTTAAAAAGTAGTTTAGTTTACCTATAAAATACAGATGGAACAGCCAATGTAGGTATTGACTAAGTCAAATGATCAAAGACCAACTAGTTGTCGGCTTTGTGGACAAGACACTACTGATTGATAGAATTAGATTTTAGAAACAAAGATGAAAAGGCAGTTAAGAGCTCAATGGTCAACAGTAGAAGGTGAGGGGGGAATAAGAGACCGGACAATGTCCTTATAGTCCTTTCGAAGGAATTGAGTATCCTGCTGTCTATTAATGTTTTTATCATAAAATTGAATATAAAGCATCTCTAGAAATTTACGTTTTCTCGTAACACCCTCAGCATCCAAAACGGAAGCTCCATCAAAATCAAAAGAGTGATTATTAAGTAGACAATGTGTCGCAATAACTGACTTTTCATCTTTATTTTTAACATAACGTTTATGTTCATTAATGCGTTCGTACAAATGTCGTTTTGTCTCACCTACGTAATATTTTTCGCAATTATTACAATCAATTTTATAAATAATACCAGTTTTTTCAAACTTGTCAATTTTATCCTTGCCTAGAGTATGGAAGTGATTCAGTTTATTAATACTTCTGTAAACAGTTTTTATGCCAAATCTTTCGAAAATATAAAGCATTTTATGTGTGAAATATTTATGAAAAGGGTAAAAGGATAAAGTTAAAGTCAAATTTTCCAGCATTTTTCGATGAATCACTATTATTGAGGATCTTATCTAAACGAATTTTAATATGGCGTTTAATGAAATCAGAAGGATAGCAGTTATTGAGTAATAATTTTTCAACAGTTTTTAAATTATTTTCATGGAATTTTTTATCTGAAAGTAGAAGGCCTTATCAACGAGATTAAATACTATGGATTTTTTAATTTGTAAAGGGTGGTGAGAGTCAAAATGAATATATCTACCAGATGAAATTTCCTTCTTATACCAATTCATAACAAGTTTTTTATTTTCAGATTTAATTGTAATATCCAAAAAATTAATTTCGTTTCTATCATTTCCTCCCTCAATAGTAAATTCAATATGTTTATTGAAATTATTAAAATTTTTATGGATATTTGAAAGTTCAGACTTTTTGCAAATTAGGAAAGTGTCATCCACATATCGTTTATAAAATAAAATACTTGGTTTTAGTTTTTCAAGACAGTTATTTTCCAAAGCTTCAAGACATAAATCGGCGAACCAAGGGCTACAGCAACCACCCATAGGAGCGCCTCTTATTTGTCGGTAAAATCTTCTATTAAATTTAAAATACGTGGAATTGAGAATGAAATTAATAGTATCTAAAAATTTTCTCTCGTTTAACTTGGTTTTATTACATAAAAAAGACCATTTATTTTTCATAATTTGCATAACTAAATGATGATCAATGTTTGTAAACAAAGATACAACATCGAGAGAAGCTATCATGTGGTCATCCGGAATATGAATGTTTTCTTAATCTTTCTTAAGGGTGATCGAATTTTTAATGGTATGTACGGGTTTTGGAATATATTTATTGAAAAGAGTGACAAAGCGTTTTTCTAACACACTAGTCGGTCCATTAACAGTGGACACAATAATCCTAACTGGAAAATTTTCCTTATATACTTTTATCAGTCCGTAAGCTCTAGGCAAGTTTACATTGTTTACATTAGGTAAGTAATTTAAAAACATCGTCATCACTCTCTGAAATCTTACTATTAATCTTCTTAACAAGTTTATTTGTGCATTTTTTCAATTCATCAACAGGGTTATAAAAAATCTCTCGATAATATTTCTTGTCGCTTAAGGCTAATTCAACTTTCTCGATGTAATCTGACTTTTTAACAATAATAGATGCATTACCTTTATCAGCTTTACTAATATGCAAATTTTCATTATTTTTTAAGAAAGATTTTGTCAACCTAATCTTACGCTCTAGAATTTTGTCGGAAATATCTACCTGAGATTTATTCTTTATACTTAAATTAATCTTTGATTTTAGCTTTTTACGTATAATTTCTTGAAAATGGGGAAATTTATAAATTGCGTATTCGAAATCTTTCATTATTTGAAAAATAAATTTTCTATCGATTGAAGTTGAAAAGTTAAAGTTTTGGCCTAACTTTAAAACATCAACAACATCTTCAGGAATTGTTGTATTAGTTAAATTAATCAACCATTTACTTTGATCAAAATTTGGATTTAATTGTAAATTAGAATCGAAATTTGTATGTTTAAGACAATAATTATTATCATTGTAGGAAAATTTATTATGAACAAGAAACTTATAGTATAATCTAACATCAGTCTTTCTAAGGGTAAAAATGAATTTTGAGTGTAATTTCTCTCTATGACTTTTCAAGTGTGGTTGTATGTAATTAGCATAAAATTTAAAAAAATTCTTAACTAAAATTTTTGTCGTGCATCTCTCCATATTAAGTCTGAGAGTATTAATTTTACATAGAAGGTTTTTAATAATAAAATTGCAATCTGAAATTTCAGTATTAAGGACATCTTCAAAAAACTTTTTATTCATTTTAGAAAAATGTAGTCTTGATTCATTTGATACGAAAATAGAAGAGTCTTGCTTATTCTTCAGCAAAAATAAATGTTTGGGAAGAGTTTCGAAAGAGCGTCAAGTTAGTAAATACGAAAGACGAGCTTTACATTTGTTATGCTTTAAAAAGGTTTTTGATAATTTCACGAAATCGGACTTAATTGATGAATTAAAAACAATACAAATAATTTTAAAAATAGTCGACATATTAGTATTTTGATTTTTTAATTTACCATGGAGAGATCTGATACTGTAGGTAGGTGTGGTAGTAGTGTTATGAGTTGCGGGTCGTTATCCTAGGGTATTTTGATTTTCGTCTTCATGAGGTTTTCTTGATTGTGATCTTGTTTTGACTGGCATTATTACTGACCGATGCCGAATTAATTATGTTGCTTAGTTTGGTGGTTGTTCGTATTGGTTAGTTTATTATTAGTATTATTTAGTTAGTTGAATTTTGAATGAATCGTAGGTTGCATTACCTGTAGTTGTTTGAATAATAGCGTTCAAGTCATTCTTTGATCTAATAATAATTAATTCAAGCTTGTCATTGACAACAATCTTACGATAATCTTCAGCAAAGCCTAAAATCATATTTAGAGGGATAAATACATCAAAGTATCCATCATAATTTGAAATTTTTTTCTTCTTTTCTTCTGAAAGACCATACCAGTCTGAATTTTCTGCAATTAAACTTTGATTAGGATTAAAAGAAATCCAATTTTTCATCAAAGTAGATAAACTAACGTTTTTGCAACGATCTATTTCAATTCCATTTAATTCTAAACGAATGTCATCGAATAAATGACAAATGCCGTTATTGACAAAATGAGTATTTTTGGGTGCTTTTTTAGTAGTTGTATCAGTTAAACGACCGCAAATATGCAACACACTGCTTGATAGCAACAGACACAAGTCCTGATGTTGAATGGCGATGCGAATTTCATCGCTGTTGTTATAATTAGGTGCGGTGTATGGTTGATGAGCATGTACCTCATAATGAGAGATATTTTCATCGAACGCGACTGGATCTTAAATGCTTAGAATATCTTTCATTATTCTTTTAAATACAGCAAAAAAATATGCAAGTTATTTCTCACCAAGGACTTCTTTTAAACCTAGGCTCTTGAGAAACCTAATGTTCTGCCGTGTTAACGCTTTGGACGTTCGTTGGCGACTGATTGAAGGAACACATGGTGTAGTGTTTTTATAACTTCTGGAATCGAATGAGTGGAGTCCTCTACCGTGATATACAATACCCATCATGAAACTCTATGTACAACCTAACTTCTTCGCGAAAGTTTATTGAATCTCCGTCTTGATCTACTAGACGTAACTGAATGTTATCTATACTCTTTACACAAACAGGTAAGTAAATGACTTGCGTTGGGATTTTGATGATCTTGAAACCAGGATCAGCAACTGGATAAAACTCGTGTATAGCGTGAACTTTTTTATTGTTTATATGTGCTCTGGTTGTAATGTTACACTCAACTCTTATTGAATTTAATTTGAGTATATTCACGGGTGTGTCAGAATAGTGTAGAATATTTGCTGGAAGAATACGACGATCAATCCCTAATATGTTTGCAATCGAATCTTTAGGACAAAAATCTATTGGCGCGCTACTTTTTATTTCCATTTTGTGTTGACTGAGACTGGTATCCAATGCTATTGACACTTCAGTATCACCTGGACCCGATAATATTCATCCATTCTTTACTGTGAAATGTAAGAATTTCTTTACACACTTTTTGTGTAAACTGTTCAACTTCTCGTTAAAGTCAGGTGTATTTCCTGAGTCATGGAAACTCAGTTTTATTCAACCTTTATTTAAGAATGGTGATAGGTCAGATATTGAGAATCACCGTCCAATATGTAAAATTAGTGTGATACCGAAACTGCTCGATAAATTGGTCTGTGATAAACTTAGTGTATACCTGGGTAGCTTTATTATTACTAATCAACACGGTTTTTTGAAGAGTAGATCTACAGTCTCTAATTTAAGTGTGTTTACGGAGTTTGTAGTCAATAATCTGAATAATGGCAAAGTTGTTGATGTTATTTATACTGTTTTTTCTAAAGCCTTTGATCTTGTTAATGTTAAATCGTTTATTAGAAAGCTTGATGCCTATGGTATCAAGGGACCTCTTGCCAGATAGTTCAAATCCTATTTATCACGTCGTCTGCAAAGGGTTAAAGTTTGAGAATTTTTATCTGACATTATTGAAATATCTTCGGGTGTTGGGCAAGGCACACACCTTGGTCCCGTGTTGTTCTTGATTTTCATAAACGATATTGAGTCAGTTATTAATTTCTCCGAATTTCTCCTCTTCGCGGACGATCTGAAGATTTTTAAAACTATTGAATGCATGAATGACGTGAATGAATTACAGAGCGATTTGAACAATCTGGCTAAGTGGTGCATAAAAATGGCCTGGTTCTGAATATAAATAAATGCTTTTATATGATGTATGCTAGGAAGATGTCTGTACCGAATGATGACAGTTTGTACAATGATAGATTGATCAGTGTGAACCATATTAAAGATTTGGGCGTCATGTTTGACTCGAGAATGAATTTTCAAAATCATATTGATTATATCGCTGATAGATCTACTCGCCAGTTAAACTTCATTAAGAGATTTTCCAAAGATTTTAGAAAAGCTGATACCTTTAGATCATTTTATTATGCATTTATCTATCCAAAACTTAGCTACGCTTCTGTTATTTGGAATCCCTATTTGTTGAGACAGATTAAACTTTTAGAAACCATTAATCATAAATTTTTGAAATTTGTTGCTTATAGATTAAACAAGCCAATGCGAAAAAAAAATGAATAAAAAAAATAATAATAAAAACTATAATGAAATTTCGAAATTGCTTGGTATTCCTAATCTCAAAAGCTCTAGGATACGTAATGATATTATATTTATATTTAAGATTGTTTCGGGCTTGATCGACTGTAATTACTTGTACTCAAAACTTACTTTTTATAATCCTGTCAGAGAACTGAGAGGGAAGTACTATTTTTACATCAATCCTATAGTTTACGATTTCTTACTTCATTCCCCTATGATACGCGAAATGAAAATTTGCAAATGAAACATTGAATGGCTTAAACTGAATGATGTTAGTATTACTATTGTTAAAAGAGTGTCTTCAAGATTGCTTGAATATAATTGATAGTAATTTTTTATTTTTGTTATATTACCACCTACGACTAATTACTTTTTCTTATGTTTTGTAAACTTTTGTATTAATGGGTTTTCTACCCGTATATCTGAATAAATAAATAAATAAAAAATAAATAAATTTCTATGTTACTTTGATTTTCTTTGAGAGTCTTTTGGATGTATTTTTCAATGGCACTGATCTCGTAACAACCAGTTTGAAATTTAATTATTTGATCACCAATGTAAAATTTATTATTTCCTTCGTCTATGTTAGGAATAGAATTAAAACTTAAAAACTTGACCAATCCAAGACAATAGTTTTTATTCTATAAGAGTTCAATTGGAGGAAAATATTGAGCTTCTAAAGTTGAAGTGGTTCCAGTTAAAGTTAGAGTTAATGACTCCATGACAGTTCGGAATAGAATGAGGTAGGTGGAGAAAAAAAGAGCTTTGTATACCTTCGAGGTTACCACTTAAAAATTTTAAAAATAAATGGCCACAGTTATAAGTGTTATAACTTTGATATTTTTCAGGATTATATTTAATATTATCAACATTTAGATAAATCATTAGTTCAAGGAGTTGAAGATTACCAAAACTATCAAAATAAATGACTTCATTACCACGTTTTTTATATGCTACCTAATGTGTTCCAGGTCCAGAATCGTTGTCAAGATTAACAATCGCTGATTCACGACAATGAGGACCCGATTGCGGTAATTTATCTTTCATGAAAACTCCTCAAAAATATGGGATCTTCATCTTAACAGCATATTTTAGTAAATCAAAATTTGACAGTGCTCTATCTGGTAAAATTATTTCGGGCTTTTTTTTTAAACCCTTACCTTTGTATCGTTTCAAGTATAAAGCAAGACCTGTTTTATAATGCTGTAATTAAAGTGCTTCACCTAATGCTATTGCTTCCATTTTTTATTATGTCTTTTACTCTCTTCCAAATGCTGACGAGCTGACTTTGCATCGTTAATAGCTTTGTAAACTCCAGCAGCACCACCAGCCAAGGCACCTGTAGCACTTAATCCTGCGAACAAAGGAATTAGAGGTAAAACTCCACCAATTTTCGAAGATACAGGTAAAACTCGAGGAATTTTTATCTTTTTCTTTCCTGCTGATTCTTTTATTGCAGTTTTTGCAACTTTGAGAGCTGAGGTAATGATAGTTTTGGATAATTTACTGGAGCAGCTGATTGAGATGCTTTTTTGATTATGGTATTTATCGTGGTCATTTTATTACATTTACTTTTTCTTTCACAAGTTTTTTTTGTGCTCTTATTTTTAAGACCCATACCTAATTTAGACTTTGCTTTCATGATGTTTGTAACAATGTAAGCAGCTGCTTTTTCTCCAATACTTGCGTCCTTAGTGAGAACTCTTTGCCAAGCTTTATCGGCTATAACTTTGTCAGCAGCGTTTCTAGAAGTAATATTATCTCGATTTTGAGAATAAGCTATATCGTGCTCTTTACAAGCAGAATCTAGTGGATTAATTGGCTGATCACCTCGTGATCAGCGAGCAGCTAGTTTTGTGCCCGGTCCGGAATAGTTATACCCTGGTAAGTGAAGTTCAAAAGGAAGCTTGTTAATAATTTTGTTTACCAAACTGCAACCTCTCTTTTTTCTTCGTTTTGTTGTGGAAAATGATCATTCTTCTTAGTAGGTCAGTGTAAGACTGAGCGTAGAAGTATAAAAGCACAGTATTTATAGTAATCATCAGCATTCTAACTCGTGAGCTTGAATATTTAACATGGATTTTACAAAAAGTAATGCGAAATTACCAGTCGCCAATTTTGACATTCTTGTGAAGCAAGATAATAATGAGAAACGTCATGGTGATTTACTTCCAAGCAGCATCAGAACAGTTATATCTGGACCTTCTGAATACGGTAAAACCAATAGTATGCTCATTCTACTTACACATCCAAATGGATTAAGATTCGAAAACGTTTATGTTTACTCTAAATAACTATGTCAACCGAAGTATAAATTTTTAAAGCAACTTCTTGAATCTATTGAGGGAGTACAATACTTTCCATTTAGTGACAACGATGAGGTAATAGCTCCAGTTGATGCATTGCCAAATTCAGTTATTATATTCGACGACATTGCTTTCGGGAGGCAAGACAACGTGAGAGCATTTAATTGCATGGGTAGACATAACAATGTTGATTGTTTTTATCTTTGCCAATCGTACGCAGCTGTACTCAAACATCTTGTACGGAACAACGTTAATTTATTGATTTTGTTTCGCCAAGATGAGGTCAATTTTAAGCATGTCTATGATGATCATATTAATACTGATATGGATTACAAAAAATTAAAAAATTTATGCCCTGATTGTTGGCGAGACGGCAAACATAGTTTCATAGTTATTGATAAAGACAGCGGTTTGAATGAAGGTAGGTACAGAAAAGATTTTTGTTATAAATACAGATTGTTTTGCTATAAATATAAGTTGAATTTTATAACTACCACTAGTGTTTATCGAGACATCGTTACGAAAACATGGCTGAGTTGATTCGAGAGAAAAAAGTTCTTGAAGAGCTCGTTAAAGCTCGAGAAGCTGTAAAACGCAAGTATAATTTATTAAAATTTCAAAAAGATAGTACTGACCGTGTTTTAAAAGAAACGTTCAAACCTATAATTGATCCTTTACAACAGCTTGTGGAAGAGCAGAAGAAACGCAATACTTTAAATGAAAGTTTGATTGAAAAGGGTGTTGAGGATAAAAGTTTTATTGATCCATCAAATAAAAATTTTTTTTCAGTTAATGTAACTGAGAAACCAGCTGATGATGATTACGACTCGATTGAAAATTTTGATATTCTGGAAAGTACGATTATTGATACAGAGACTGCGAGAGAATTAATTGATGTGACAGCTGCAGATAATTGATAATTTATATGGAGTGAAAAAGAGAACTAAAAATGGTTATAAGCTTGGTAATGCAATCGTAAAGTTTGAAAAAGATAATATAATTGTTAATAACAAATCTTATCCAAGGACACCTGGACTGTTTGAACTGATTGTTAATGAAAATCCTAAAAATTACACTATATCTGATACAACATCGTACAGACAGATTCTTGAGCAAACTAGTGCTCATAAAAAAGGAAATTTTCCTAACGGTGAAATAAAAAAACATGCAGCTAGTAGCAAGTATAAAAATATAATTGCAGATCTTTTTCAAGCAAGTCCAATAAAACGTAGGAGTCCTTACAAGAAGTTCAAAGAGACAGTATTAGCTCGAAAAAATTCAACACCAATAAAAGTAAAGAGTGGACATGGTATCGTACCTCGATATAAAATTACTAACCATGGATTACTAACACAAATGGATTACGTATATTGGGATGATCCTAATGAATTGGTCGATCGAGTCCACTTGTTGATAGCCAAGCAATCAGCAGGAAATTTGAACCATTTAAACGAGATTCATTCAATTATTGAAGAGCTGCAAGAAGGTGGCTATATAATTTTAAAAAAAACTACATTTTTGTTCAATACCATATTTTGAGTCGAGAGATACGGATGTACAAAGACAATTGAGTATATAAAGCTAAAGTAAGCGTGTATTTATCAGTATTAACATGAGTGTCGATGTGTTTGAACGTCACCTCAAGAAAACTGAAGGAAAGGCTGGTCTACCTAGTCACGGTTTTAAATTTATTTCTGAAGGACAGTTTGACATTGTCAACAAAAGGTTGTGCAACCTAGCAGCTCCTCTTAAACCTAAAGACGCAGTTAATCTACAAACTTTGAGAGACCTTATCAAGTCGGAAGTAAGTAGCCTGTACAAGATTACTAAAAAATTACGAAGTGACGTAGACGATTTGAATACACTTCTTTATTCATATAAAGACGAGAATGAGTTAAAAAAACAGTGGATAATTTGACAGAACTTGTAGAAAATCATACAGACGATATTGATCAGAAGTTCCTGAAGTTGAACCGAAGTGAATTAAAAAAAGGAGAGTACAATTAATGGATAAAGAATCTTGTGTAGTAGAAGAAATTCACAAACCTGCACGTCAAAATTATCAACGCCGAAAATTCGATGTGCGAGGTTTGAACGAAACTTGGCAAGCTGATCTTGTAGAAATGCAACCCTACGCCAAAGAAAATAAAGGATATAGATATATGCTGTAACAGATATACGCTCCCCCGGAGGTATTTCTCACCGAGAGTGATAAATAATTTACTTTATAATTTACTTTAGGTTAATGAAAATGTACCTGCTTATTCAGGCCCGTTTATAACCTGTAGGAGCAGACGGCCGAGCGGGAGCAGGTAACAAAAAGGCACCATAGCAGACAGTAGTCTGAGGTGAGCGCGGCAGTGTCGCTACAGCAGCTAGTTAGATTAGACGTGTGTCAGCTGCGATTGTGACGTCGGAGTCTGCTGTCGCGACACCCCGCGCTGTACTGAGATATTCGTTGTCCGGGTGATTGAATGCTTCGTTACTAAAAGTGAGTACCCATTTCGTACCTGCTGGGCCAAGGGCCCCCGCTTGCTCCTACGGTAGTGTTAGTGTGTTATATTTGATTAATAAATAATAAGGTTGCAAAGAGCAACTCTGTTGTTGTGATTTTGTTCCCCCTAGTGTTTTACTCACATTGACGTTCCTTATTTTATTTGAATTTTATAAGGGGAATAAAACTTTTACAAATGGCATCCCTTGAGTGGCACTAGGTGAACGAAATTTTAACAAGTGTGAAAATTTCGTGTCGCGGTTGGGCTTGCAGAGTGTTTATTAATACCAGAAGCACGGAGGAAAGGAATCCTCCAGTTAGTGGTGCACGGTTTAGAACGTGACATAGTGCGGTAAGGACAAGGTGTCCTTGAGTCGGTAAGCCGAATACTCTTGTGCGAGCGAGAGAGAGAGAAAGAGAGAGAGAGTGTAACGACCGGCGATCGGTCTTCGTTTTGATAGCGCGCCTCTTTTCTCTTGACCGAAAATCGGTCGGGTGTAGTGTATGTGTGCACGACTGTGTGCGTGAGCGGCCGAAAGAAAGAGAGAGAGAGACAATCTCGATTGTCTTTGTTTTGATTAAACACCGCAAAAGTGAATATCTCTGTCTCTCTCTCTTTCATGGTATCGAGCGCTACCGAGAAGTGAGTTAGTGCATGAAAGGTAGTGTTTATAAATAATAATTTCAAGGTGGTGTTGCCGAATTAAATAAAATCGGTGAATTCTTCTATTCATTTTAATTTTGTAGCAACTTGAACAAATTCAAGTTAAAAATTTGTACCGACCTTGAAATTGTTTTTTGTAAACACGTGTGTGTAGTATGCTTAGTGTGTGTTAGTGGTGGCACGGCAAAAATTGCAGAATAACGAGAGAATTTTTTTTTTTTTTCTTTTGCTTGTTTTTGTTGTTGATTGTCGTTGACAATAATTCTCTCGTTATCCCACCACACGCGACTGCGGCCGGTAAAAAAGGGGGCGGGGTCTACCACCGCATGAGTGTACTGGCAAGTGGTGTGGAGCTTACGCTCGTGTAGTTTTAGAGTAAAAAATACGTCTCTTCTCTATTTTTCTTTTCGCGATTAATTTTTTTTAGGTGGAGATCATCGTTGGAATTCAGCGAATAATTTTTTTTCTTTTCTTCTTCTCCGTTTCTGTTTCTTTTTCTCTTTTTCCACGACTACGTCGTTGGAAATCGATAAATTTTTTTAACACCACTTGTGCGAATTCGCTCGTATAGCGTGCGAATTTTATGATAAAAGAGTGCATGTGTGAGTGTTCGGTAGTACAGAATGACAGACTTTAGAGCAATAGAACAAGTGTGGCGGCCACGTGATGCAGATTACGACGATCCCGATTTTGGACAAGGGGCGATCGAGGACAAGGCTACTCTGTACAAGTGGTCCACAACGATCAACCCCAGGGATTTAGGCGTTTTTCTAAATAGTCTGGACCTGTTGGAGACGAGGGATGAATTCGACCAGAGGGGTCGATTATACAGGTGCCTCGGGGGAGAATACTCGGTAGATGATTTTCTCCTGAACCCGTTGGTGGAGGATGAAATAGCTCTCCTCCGGCACAGGATAATATTGCGTCACCATTTTATGGAGAAGCAATTTACCACGCCACAAATTGAAGCCGGAACCGATCGACAGGAACAGTCGATGGATTTCACGGCGGGTCCGACGCCAAACGCAAATAGCTTACTGGCGGACAACACAAATGGGAATATGGCCCATGGTGAGTCGACAGGCACACGACAGGAAGATGCGTATAGGGAGTGACAGCCGTTAAAGGATTTGTTTATCAATCCTTACTATAATTTGAGTATGAATGAGCAAATTCGAAACAATCTAACAGACAGTCATGCATCCCAAGAGCCAGCTGAGACGGGGCACATCAATTTTACGATTAATGGAGTAAACATAGTGCACCAAGTGATATATTGCAAGCATTTATGCAATCACTACAGTCAGTGGCAACGAAGTCAGGCGCGTCTGCGAGAAGAACGTGCGTTGACATATCACGCACTAACATGACGACTGAAGGAGAAATCCCGGGACTTAACCCAAATGCAAGTACTCGAGCCCAAAGTGTGGGCGTGACAGTACGTAACTATAGGGTGACGTTTAGCGAGGTGATAACCCAGCGGTTGCAAGCCGATTTATGACAAACAAAGAATACCCACGCACATTGCCTCCAGAGCGAGAGGAATATACCAGGCCTGGGGGAGGGGGGCATGCAATGCATGGTGCCCAAGGTGCTTACACACAGCCTTTCGCAGGCTGGGGACTGGGACCCCGGGGAACGGATTTTTTTTCAACGACCAATGGTCATCAGTTCCCAGGCGACTCGTATTCATCTTTGTTACTTGCAAATGTTGGTGTGGGAAAAACGGTGCGTGGGTGGAGATTAAAATTCTCCGGAACCTCTACAGATAACATTGACGACTTTCTGCAAAGGGTGGAAGAGTGTCGTTTGCTGGACCAACTCAGTGATCAGGATGTGCTGGCCGCACTCTGTGAATTAATGGCAGGGGTGGCTTTGCATTGGACACGACAGCACCGACACGAGTGGCTCACTTATACGCACCTTGTCATGGCAGCGAGGAGACATTTTGGTGTGAATACAGACTTACAGGCGGCGATGCGACATGAAGCTGAATTCGTTGATTGAGCAGGCGCAGGTGGCGGAAGGATCGATGACGATACATCGATATTATAAACCACCACCATTGCCTGAAGAGTCAGTCATGCCTGAACTGACTTTTAACCAAACTGTGAGTAAATTTAGATGTAAGGTGGCAGGAGTGAATCCCGGGCAGGTGGAGAACAACAGTATCAAAGAGCTCGTCGTTAAGGCCATGAGCGAGAGGTATGAAGAAATTAAGAGAGATCGAAAAGAACGAATGGGTGCCAAGGGCACGCAAAGCTCAAATAAACCCAAATTTCCGAAGAAACCAGCGAATCCATTACCGAAACCTGCGGCCTCTACCTCAAGCAATAAGCCTGGACCGAAGCGGGATAGCGACGATAAAAATGAGGGGAAATAGCTAGTAACTGCAGAGTAGAGTAAAGAAAAGTTATACTGCCGGACTTTCAAGTTACCAGGTTACACAAGCGGGGCTTGTCCAAGGTGCAACCAGGGAAAGGGCAAGGGGGGCGAGAACTAAGTGGTCCGTCTCGCCCCAACATCGACGCAAGGACCTTGGTCGTGAAGAAGGATGCGGATCTACCTGCTCAGGTGAATGAGCGAACGACAGAAGCGGGAGAAATTCCGGTGCAGGTTCTAACCTGAATAGCAACTCGGGTCGTTGGTGGCTGCCAGTACACATAGGGGAATTTCGACTGCGTACCTTGTTTGACCCCGGCGCGACCAGAACGATCGTTGGTAAGTGTGGCGCTACGATCGCGTCTTATCTAGGGGTAAACGTTGAGCCGACTTTTGGACCAGGGACAAAAATGGCGAATAATTCGACAGCGCCGTAGCTGGAAAAGTGGTTCTGCCGTTCGAAGTTGCCGGAATAAGAAAGGACATTATGGTGTGGATAATGCCCGACCTTGACGGTGACTTTTACCTGGGTACGGGTTTCATCCGTTTGTTTAATACAGTCCTTCGGCCACGAGAGAATGTTCTCGAAATAGAGGGGGTGGCGGATCCAATCCCCCTCAAGGTCGCTCCGATAGAAATGCTAAAAATCGGTGCGATAGCTCCGATTGGTCTGGCCGAATTAACGGCCGATGAGCAGGCTACTCTGGACAATTTTTTGAAGGATCTACTACCTCCAGAGTCAGACAAATTGAGTTGCACAGAACTAGTCGACTTCGAGATAAAATTAAAGTCGAGTGAACCCACTAAACAAAGATACTATACAGTATCGCCAAAGATAGAAGAAGAGATGCATAAACAGGTTGCAATGCTCCTGGCGCAAGATATAATCGAGCCATCAGAGTCACCCTGGTCATCGCCCGTTGTTATGGTGAATAAAATCCAACGGCTGTTATCGTATGTGTATCTATTATAGGAAAGTCAATGACGTGACTGAGGAAGTGGCATATCCTATACCACAAATAGAGGCTATTTTCCGGAACTTAACTAAGGCAAAGTACATGAGTACAATTGACTTATCCAAAGCGTACTACCAAATGAAGGTGAAGAAAAAATCCAGACCTACTACGGCCTTTACAGTACCAGGTCTGGGCCATTTCCAGTGGAAAAGAATCCAAAATAGGGTGAAAAATGGGCCAGTTCCAACTGATGATGGATCTATTGATCCCACCGGAACTGGAACCCTGGTGTTTTTCCTACCTGGATGACGTTTACGTCGCAACAGAGACCTTTTTAGAGCACTTGAAAATGCTCGAGAAAATAATAAAAAGGATCCTCGCGGCGGGCCTGACAATCAATGTAAAAAAATGTGTGTTTTGCAGGTCCGAGGTGAAATACCTGGGGATAATGGTAACTCGTGATGGGTTCTACCCAGATCCCGGCAAAACAGAAAGAGTCCTGGATTTTCCAGCACTAAAGGCAAAGAAGGCCTTAACCCGTTTTCTAGGGTTAGCTAGTTGGCTGCGGAAATTCTCGGTGGACCTTGCAACGATTGCCAAGCCCCTGACAAGGTTAACGAAAACTAAGAATGCGTTCATGTGGGGCTCAGAGCAAGAGTCTGCATTTGGACAGGTTAAGATGCTCTTGGCTACATGTCCAATGCTTTACAAACCAGACTTTACGGTTCCTTTTAACGAATTGGGGCCATGTTGACGCAAGTGGTCGACGGAGTCGAGTGTATAATATACTTTGCGAGTCAATTATTAAAACCAGCCGAAAGGAATTATTCCGTCACCGAACGTGAGTTTTTGGCGGTAAAATGGGCCGTAGAAAAATTCAGGCCATATCTAGAGGGCTTTGAGTTTAAAGTGATCACGGATCACACCATTCTTAAGTGGTTATTTAATCTACATAACCTCACTGGTCGACTCGCCCGTTGGGCTTTGACCTTGCAGGGCTACAACTTTACGATCGAGCATTGTAAGGCTACCGCAAATGTAGTTCCTGACACACTATCAAGAATGTACGAGGAGAGTATTGCCTAAGTTCCTACCTTGGAAATGTCGGAAAAAACTGGTGACCGATGGTACAACTTAATGTGCGAAAGAGTTCAGACAAATTCCACCGACTATCCTTACTGGAAAACCGTAGGTGGAGAGTTATGTACTAACAGGCAGAATGAAAAAATTGACGACGAGATGGCGTGGAAGTTAGTGATATCGTAGAAACGCGAGCTCGTATTGTATGAATGTCACGACGAGCCGTCGTCTGGACATCCAGGCCGATATAAAACTCTGGAACGAGCGTTGACTAATTATTTCTGGCCTAGCATGCGTAAAGACGCGGCAAAGTACGTAAAAAACTGTACTGAATGCCAGCAATGTAAGGTCGAGAGGTTACCGCCTGCAGGGATGATGGGTAGAAGGATCTTTGATCGATCATGGGAGGTCGTGGCAGGTGACTGCCTAGGCCCGCTACCCAGATCCAAGCGTGGGAAAGAATATCTATTAATTTACCAAGATATGTTTTCACGCTGGATTGAATGCATACCTCTAGCGAGAATAAATGCGCCTAATATTATAAGAGCTCTGAAAGGGAAAGTGATTTATCGCTTCGAAGCTCCGAGAGTATTTTTGACCGGCAATGGGAGCGAGTTCGATAACGCTCAGCTCGATGGGTTTTTGGAAAACAGTGGGATATATCATACTCACACCCCACCAAAACACCCTCGTCCCAACACTGTGGAGAGAATAAACCAAACCATCAAAACCATGATTGTTTCCTTTATTGAAGAGCACCCCAGTGAATGGGACGAACATATCGCAGAATTTGCATTTTGCATAAATACTGCAAGTCAGGAGATATTAAAATTGTCTCCGGCTGTTCTCAACTTTGGGCGTCAACTAACGCAAGTAAATACATTGCGTAGAAAAGTTGAGATCAAGCTCGAAGAAGAGGTTGAGGTAGAGGCCATCAGAGAATGGCTGGAATGTATGAAAAAACTACCCGATCTCTACGAGCATGCAAAAGCAAATTGTGAGTCTGCCCAAGAAAGACAGGGCAAATACTTTAATAAAACACGGCGCGATGTGATTTTCAAGGTAGGCGAAAAGGTCTGGCGGAAAAACTGGATATTATCGAAAGCGTCTGAGGGGATCGCTGCCAAGTTTGCCCCGAAATACAACGGGCCATACATTGTCCTGAAGAAGACGAGTCCATACATCTACGTACTGTACGACGAAGAGGGCAATTACGTTGGGCCCGAGTATGTAGAGTATTTGAAACCATGCCATGAAGAAAGCTTGAGGTTCGAACCCCTGATGGCGGAAGGTGAGATCGAACGTGAGAAAACGGTCGAACCACACGAGGGTGAAGGTAAAAACGACACCCTAGAACAACTTGGAAATTCCGAGATGGCCGTCCGGGAGGCACCCAGAACACAGAAAACCCGCAAAAAGCGTGGTAGGCCGAGGAAGACAGCGGTCGTTCTAAAACGGCCAGCCCACGCAAAGACAGGCAGAAAGCAAACACCACAAATGAGTGTGAACTTGAGCGAACTTACAGCCGGAAAGACGCCCGAACTGTTGGTGGTACGACGGAAGTCCGGTCGACCGAAGGGATCGGTGAAGAGAAAACCCAGTCCAGTATCCTTGTTCCCACGGCAGACGAGAGCGCGAGCGAAGCTACTGACAGGCGTTAAAAATATGTAAATTGCGATTGTCTGGGTGTGTGTGAGAGAGATATTATTGTAAGGTTAGAATTAGCGAGTTAGAGTAATTTTATCTTAAAATTTTTGTTTTTTGTTTAAAGATTTTTTTTGTTTTGTTCAGCTTCTTCTAAGCTCACAGAATGCACGATCCTAGATTAATCCTTTATTCTTTCTTTTCTTTTCCTAATCCTGATATCCAAAAATTTTGTGTTCCTCACAGGAGATGGCGGAAAGAAGAAGGAAGTTTATAGTCCCGATGGTGATGGAGTGGACCCTCGGCCACATTGAGAAGCAGAACGAGCTTCATAGAAAAGCCTAGGACCACAAGAGAAAATTACAGCACATGCAGGTGCTGGCAAAATTACGCGAAGAGCGAGACACCGAGAACAGGCGTGAGCTAGCAACCGTCCGAGATCGTGAACAGCTGGCGCGGTACGAGCGACGACGAGAGTAGTAAGCTGGAGACTCTCCCTTCTGGCGGTACCAGGACGAGGCCAGAGCAACGGCGTGCAGCCCAGGCAGCGCAGAGAACGCACGAGGATGAAGAGCGCCGGGTTGCATTGGAACGTCAACAGGCAGAGGAAGATGCGAGAAACCTCGAGCGAGCCCTGGCCATGGACAAAGCCAAAGTCCTGGAAGATGCCAAAAGAGGAGAGATGAAGATAAAACGCCGATCAAAAACAGGACCGAAGATGAAGATAATATATAATTTTAATAAAATAAAGAAACAGTTATGTAAAAGAATGATTGTAAATTTTTTAGTTAATATTTTAATTCAAATTATAAGTTACAATTCAAGTTTTTTAGTTATTTAAATCTTCTTCAATACATAGATAAATGTATTTGATTAAAAAACTTCTAAATTTTCTCAAAGAAAGAAAGCAAACTCTCAAAAAATTCTTAAATTCATATCGTACAATCACATATTAAGAAAGATGAAAAATGTACCGATGTGAGTAGTTCTATTGCATCTTAGATGATTTAAAAATTTAAAAAAAATGGTTTCGAACTCACAAGCATGTGTAAGCAGAAGAGAGTAAAAAATAAGGGATCCTATTTTTAAATCTCTCCTAGAAGTCTACAATGTATGCCCACATTTGAAAGACTTAGATTGGTAAAAAAAAATAAAAAAAAATTGCAAAATCAGATTTTGAGCCGCTCTTCAACTTTCCACCTTCCCACAGACAGCCCCCTTTTATGAGTAGCCACCCACGGCCACACCCACATGTATCCCTCTCAGCTGAAGCAGGTTTTCTCTAAGTACTCGCGGCATGGACGGTCGACCAGTCCAACGTAGTTGCCTCCTCCCGGCTGGATCACGTTCAATGCTCGGGCTCAGTGGGATCACTCTTTCTCAAGCTGAAGCTTCGAATGCTCTCACCTTCCTTTGGTCGTTCGACTCGCATCCCTTTAACGATGTGAGTTTCTTCCGTTTCCTGACTGAATTCTTAGGTAAGCCCCTTCTTAATATCAGCCCAGGTACTCACTTTGCGCTCGCAGTCAACCTGCGGTTGCTCCATTTAGTGCCTTACTGGTAGCTAACCGGAGCTGACTTTAACACCAGTCGGAGGCTTCGGCAAACTGTTTCGTTCGCTCAATCCAAACTACCACAGGGTTCTCTAACGAAGTCTGCCCCCCGTTTATCAAATTGCGCTCTCTACAATCGCGAGCTACGTTCGCTTCTTTGCTCATTCTTAACCCTTAACCTTTATCCACTCACACTCTAATTGTCTACGCTTATACTTCGCTTATACTTTGCTCCTTTACTCTTACTTTGTTTCTTCGCTGAACATCGTTATCTTCGCTTCTTTGCTCAACCTAGCTCTTACTTCGCTTCTTCGCTCTTACTTCACTCTCACTTCGTTTTTACTTTGCTCTTACTTCGCTCTCACTTCGTTTTTACTTCGCTCTTACTGCTACCTTTTACCTTTTTACTCCACTAAGCTTAATTTTTTCTTTTTTTTAACAAAAAATCCCGGTTAAACCTCAGTTTGAGAAGCTTACTCAAATTAAAACCAGTAAGGTGCTCAAGTCGCTCGAAATTGGCTCGGGCAGCGCTAGTCGATTTGTGGTAAATACTGTCATTTTTAACCTATAAGAAAACTAAAACAAAAACTGAAATTTTGTTCATCATACAAATTTTTGGTTAAACTCGTTAAAACTCGTTAAGAACTAAATATTTTTTAATGAAAATTTAAGACCACATTCTTGAAGCTGTTCCATTGCTAATAAAATGGTCCAGATATTTATAAAAATTTTGTGAGCCGTGTTACTTACTTGTAATACAACACATTACCACTCTTTTTAACCTAAAAAAATTTGGATTCTAAGCGCTTAAAGGGTTTTTTTTTTTTTTTTTTTTTTTTTACCAAGCATTCATATTGTCGAAATTCAACACGCCTAGGATCTGAACAATTGCCTTTTCATCTATAAAATAAAATAAAATTTTACTTCCAATTCAGAAAAAGGTTTTTTCAGCCCATCCTAGCGGGTTAAGATTTGATAAAATATCAACAAAATGAGGTTACTTGTACTGCCGTACAGGAGCAAAACCGTACTATCTACTATGTGTTTCCTATGTAGATAGTGCAATGTTGCTCCTCTTATATCAACAATCCATTAGCATTGAAAAATCCTAGAAACTTTTTTATGAGATTAAACACTCAGTTTTTTTGTTAGATTTGTTTATATCTTTAAAAATTTAATTCTTTTAAATGAGAATAGCTTGTGAAAATTTGAGGAACACGGATCAAAAGAGAAATGTATTTCACTCTTAGTTTTTAAAATTTGTATTGACTTTAAAGAATCTTTGAGGCTCCGTAGCAATCTTAAACATTCAGAACTTTTTATTAACTTCTTACCGTTTTCGTACCTTTTATAAAAAAAAAGCGAAAAAGAAAACTTGAAAAAAAATAACAGTTATGTTGCTTCTAATATTTTAGATTTATAAGGATCCGGTGTTCTAATAGCATATTGTTCAAAATTTACCTATATTAAATCAAAGTTTTACTATAAAAGATAAAAATAAAGAAATAAAATAAATCACATAAAAAACTAAAATTATGAGTATGGTCTAAGGAGTTGTAAGATCAAAACAAATTTTTTTGGTTAAGATTATCTTCATTCTTAATACTTAATTAATAACATGATACATTAGCTTTTATCTTTAATTGCATGTTTAAAAAATTTTTGATCGAGAAGCTCGATATTGGCTTAGGCTGCGCCAGTCGATTTTTGAAAAATACTATCATTTTTAACTGATAAGAAAATAAATCAAAAACTTAAATTCTGTTTGTTCATCATACGAATTTTGAGTTTAATTCGTAAAAACTCGGGAAGAGCTAAATATTTTTTTATGAAATTTTAAAACCGCATTCTTGAAGTTTTTCCGCTGCTAATAAATTGGTCCAGATATTTCTAAAAATTTATGAGCCGTGATTCTAACTTTTAGACGATATATTGGTGATTTCTAACCAAAAAACTTTGGATTAAAAAATTAAGCATAAATTTAAGAGTCTAAAAAACTGTCAGAGAGAAAATTTTTCATTAAGTTACAAAGAATGTTTCTGTAGAACTTAAAAACTATATTTTTTATAAGTAAAAAATGGTGGTATTTTCTAAAAAGTGGCTATTTAAATTTTCATCGTTAATACTATTTCATAATTATATTCTTACTTTTATTTAAGTGTGTCCATGACATACCCAAAAAATTTTCGTTCTTAACTACGTCGAATGAAAATTATCGAATCAAAATATTGATAAATTTCAAACTATGATTTGAATTACGGTGAAAAATGTCTTTGAAAAATTGCAATTTTTCATTCTTCATATAAGTTTCGACATATTTCAATCGATTTTGAAAGCATTTAAAAGTATATACCTGGTCTATTTTATTTCAAGTTCTACGGATAGAAGTCAGAAAGCGTCAATTTGGTTTTAGGCCGCGGCCCAAAAATACAATTTTTTGGTCAGAAAACATAAAAATTTGATCGTACATTATAGTTTCATTACTCATTTTAATCTACAATACAAAAGTTGCATTTCTTTTATTTAGTATTGTGTACTCAGAGACAGAGACCCTGGTTTTTCCATCACATTGAGCAACACATGCTCTAAATATCAAATATTTTTTTCTAGTCCGTTGTGCTGGGTAAATTACCTGAAATACTGGAGCCTCAATTCAAACGTCATCACATATTTATCATGAAGGATTTTAATTTGGAAGTAGAGCATAAAAGCAAAACACTGTTTTTTCTTGAATTTCTTTTAAGTTTCAACTTTTCGACTCTACAAATGGTGTCCTCTTCAGGATATCTATATAAAACAGTTTATATTGTTCAGACAATGAAAAATATATGAATTTTGTTTACAAATTAAAAAATAATTTAATAAAATATAATAAAATATATAAATTTGTAACCAAAATTTACATATTTTTCAAATTAGTTGTTTTACGTCTGAGATTTAGATAAATCTGAAAGTTACGACCTTTTCGGACAACAAAAGGGGAGTATTATATAAATAAAAAACTCCTTATTTTTATGTTTATCAATCAACGTTTCGGCTACCAACTGCTGCGGTCATCTTCACAATTTTATTATTTAAAGTCACAAACAGTTTGTAAAGAAATGTCAAGCGAAGCAGACACTCAAAACTCCAGAAAATTGACGTTGAGTCTTAATCTTAACTTTTAATTATAAAATCCTGAAGATGGCTAGCCGATATGTCGATTGATAAACATAAAAATAAGGAGTTTTTTATTAAAATACTACTCCCTTTTTTGTCTTAAAAAGTCGTAACTTCCATGTTTATATATTTTTCATTGTTTTAACAAAATTAACTGTTTTCTATAGATATCATGAAGAGGACATAATTTGTAGAATCGAAACATCAAAACTTCATGAAAGAAATTCAAGAAAACACAGTGTGTTGCTATCATGCTCTATTTCCAAATTACTAATCCTTCATAATTAACCTAATTGAGCAAAAAACTACTGTTATGCATATCACTTATTTATGTTCATCACTTTTTGGTATAGTTATTGTTCTTATAAGGTTTACAATCAATTACATGATTTATATCAATATTCAACATTTACATTTTACATTTGTATTTTTAATCTTTCATAACCCTCAAATTTTTTGTACATTATATTATTGCGCATTTAATGACAATTAATCATTTAAATCAAATAAGTCTTACGTTTATGAGTTACACATTACATGAAGTGAGAAGTGAAAAGAAAACTTATAATTCATAGAATGATTAAAATTCAAACGAAGATTTACAAGTTGTATAAAAAGTTGCTTTTCAAAATTGCTTTCATTTCAATATCAATTTTAAATCATTTCTCTCAGTTTTTGTAGTACCTACCAGGAGTTTAAACTTACATAGATTTCTCATTTTTTGTATTCCATCTCAAGTACAAAAACGTATTTTTTTACCAACTATTGGGTATGCGTATTCTTATTACATAGTTGAAAAAATCAAATTTAAGATTTATTTACTAAACGCTTTAACATTATAAATAATTTAATGTAAAATTTATTGAACCAATTTCATTCAAGACTCGAATGAATTGGAGATATATTTGCAACTTTTAAAATATTAGTTTTTGATTTATTAAGCATTAAACTTTTCAACAACAATCTATTGAATCGAACTTTGCTTTAACAATAGTGGTAAATTTTGAGATTATTATATCTATTTAATTTGAAGTATGAATTGATATTTTTGAAGTATAACTTAAATTAATTCAAAAAACTAATTTATCACAAAATTTGTAATTTTTATACTCCTCTTGTTCTCTTCATTTAAGATGTTTGAGAATAATAAAATAAAATAAGCAGAAAAGTTACAAATTTATTTTTAAACTTCTAAAATGCAGTTGTTCGAGTTCTTTTTTCCCTTGAAATTAAATTTTAAAAAATTTTTCTCAGCTTCAAAAAAATAATTTTATTTCGCTTGATTCTATCATTTATAATCAAAAATCAAATCGAATAACCTCACGGATAAAACAATTGTTTTTATTGAACTTTGACAGTTCATTATCAAAAACTACCTCTCTATACCTACGCGGCTACGTTCGCTACGCATTTTTGATGGTTGTCGTCACTCTAAACCAATTAGAGCCAGAATAAAAGTCTGAATCTTCAATTCGAGAATTTCTCGAGCTCGAAACTCGACACTCGCACTCTCCTTTTTATAAGTAGGACTAGAAACTCGCTAGCGCTAAGCGCGCGTACCGCGCGCTGGTGCTATTATTCATTTGTTGTTTTTATTGATTTGAATCAATCGATGATTAAAAAAAGAAAATAAACATTAAATATTTATTTTATTCATTTTTTAAAATTAATAATAGAAACTCGCTAGCGCGCGTACCACGCGCTTATCCTATCATTCATTTACCACTTTTTTGAAATTAATTCAGCATTGTTAATAAAAGCCCCAAAACATAGGAATGATGGTTTTTTTTGCTGATTCATAAGATCAGTTCTGGAGTGATTTATTATTAATCATCTAACCTTACTTGATACCAACAATTTAATCAAGAGAATCCTGAAAAGATTTATATTTTTTTCAAACAATTTTGAAACCAAGACTTATGACCAGATTGTATTAAATATTCATCTTGACTTTTAAGTTGACATAAACGGCTGTTGCTTTTCCGACTTGATCAATTTTTTTGTTTGCTCACCCTGATTGCATAATTTTTGATCTATCGACAATTGGCTTCTTTGTGACCTTTTATTTTACAATAATTACATTTATATTTAGGTTTAAGTTTCGCATTACCTTGATCAATCTTTGATGAATCTTTGGTTTTATTTCCACAAAATTTCGATCTACCTTTCAAATTTGTGTTGACGAACATAGCGGAACTTCCGTCCTGATCGTGGTTTTGATTTCTAGCGCCATATTCTTCCAAAATTTTAATTTTCAGTGTATCTGCGTCAGGGAGGCTGTCTCGTGACTCGATAGCACATCGAAAATTTTCAAAACTATTTGGAAGACTATAAAGTAACATTATTGTTAAAAGATCGCCATTGATTTCAACGTTCATTGTTTGAAGTTTGTCGACAGCATCAAAAAATGTATTTAAATGTTGTTTAATGTCATCACCTTCTTGCATTTTATGTTGAGTAAGACGTTTTAAAAGAGCTGCTTTTCGAGCTGGACCTTGGGAGGCATAAATTGTTTTTAATTTAGTCCATACCTCATTTGATGTAGTACATCCTTTTATTTGTTTTAATTCGGGTGGACTTATACATAGTATGAGATCAGCTTTTGCCTTTTGATCTGCATTTATCCAAGTTCTGAGTTTTTTATCATAATTCACAGTCGGCGCTCCAGTATCGTCAGTTGCTCTGGGTTTGTCAATTTCGCCTGAGACGTACTGCCAAGTTTCATTTTTGATAAAAAGGGCTTCAGCTTGAATGCACCAAGTATCGTAATTGTCACGATTCAACATCTCCAAACGCGTCGAATACGTCGAACTTGAGCTATTTTCCATGATGGATGTACGCTTCCGCTGCGACTTTTCGTGCTTCAGAATAGGTTACGAACCTAACTTTACGTGACTTTGACTTTTAAACTAAAAATACTTTCGTCAATTAATTACAAGGTATTTAATGATCTCATATCTGGGCCCATAACCTGTCAGACAGAGCATTAAATAAAGCACAAACTCAATAATTAATGACTAAAAATTAAGTTTTTATTATGTCAAAAAATAAACAATAACAATCGGTTGTTATGACAGATATTGATTAAGAATAAGTTATATATGAAATTATTTATTTTCTCTTTTGAAACAAAAACGAATCTAAAACTTGAATTATAAATATATTTTAAGGTTGAATTCTAACAGAATCATTATCCAATTTTCCAGGTTAAGACTTCTTCACGCCGTTTTATAAAAAGTATTCGTATATTATAACCATAATTACACACCGTACATTAGTTTTTGTGTCTGGTCAATGTTTTTCTGAGAAATAACATGCGTATTCCAGATTATAGTCTTGTCTTTTATTTTCATGTCTAATAATAAATAAAATTAAAATTTATGTACCGTTATAGTAATTGCCCGACATAAAAATCTCTCAGCCTGCTCTCAAATTTGCCTTTAATTTTTAAATAGTGTTTTCAGATATCTTTGGATAATGTAATACAAATTTGAATAGGTCCTGAATATTTTATAAAAGATAGTTCTAAAATTCTTCTAAGATTCATTTTTTATTCAAAAATTTTTGATTGTACAGCAAAAAAAAAACACATCATACAGAAAATACCCGGATAAGATAGTCGAATGACCATGTCGAATACGTACAATATAAGGTAAGTGTACCTAATATGGCCCTGTACCTAATATGCCCCCCCGCCCGGTTATTTTGAATATGCTTGATATGCGGGATCTCTACAAGGTAGGAAGAAGTCAAAAACACTGAATTATGAAGTTTTAAGTTGTTTAAAACATTCGAAAATTATTTTCGCGTACGCCTTATAGCTAAAACTCGTTTCGTATACCTTCGTTATTATTTTACGTTGTAATTAAATGGTCTGCCAAAAGATTTAGACTCACCTGACCAAAACTTTCATAAAAAGCTTCGATTCGTTATTGTTTTAGCTTAGAAACGAGATTTTAATTTTGTTCAACTCGTTTTCTAACGAGTTTTATTTTTAAATCACTTTTCATTCTGCAGTGTACCTAATATTGCCCCCCCTCCTCCCCTCCGCGAATTAATAGAATTACCAATATTTCAAAGTGTATTTGCTAAGAGTCTTTAGTTTCATATTTAATTTTTAGAAAATCCTATCCTTATGTTATTTTAATAAAATAAATTCAATTGTTTCAAAGCTTTTTTCATTTTATAACAAAAAAGACAAACATTGATAAAAATTTAAAGTTATAATTTTTCTACTGGTTGCAAAGCTTTCAAAAACATTGTAAAAAAGGATCAATTTTAAAACAAATCAATTTTAAAATTATAAAAATTTTGAAGTTTTTTAGAACTTGTATCCTGATTGATTTAAAAAATAGGAACAGATCGCAATTAATAAATTACTTCAAGGGGGCTACACAAATTTTTGGTGTCTTGAAAAAAAATGTTTTGGTAAATCCTCTGGCATTTCAAGCTCATTGATCAAAATCGAACATGTAAGGTTTCATTTTAAAGCTCTTGAATTAACCTTTAAAATGAGACTTTACACATCAAAAAAATATTGATTTGATTCGCCACAACGTCGATTCTCGCTTAGGGGGGCCATATCAGGTACACCTACCTTATATGAATTATTATGTAGTTCAAAATTTCTTTTTCAAAAAATTTAGTCTATATTTTTTTTATTTTTTGCAATAAATTATAATGGATTAGGACATTTACAACATAAAAATTTATTTCAAATGTTTCGAGATCAAGACCCTAACGGAAAAGAAAAAACGTGAAGTATTTCAACTAAAATTAGATTCAGAAATTTTTCAAAAATTTTTAGGAGGTCAAAAGGCATTTTTATAACTAATTTATGAAAATTTCATATTCATTTTTATCTGGCAGGCGAAAATTTCATTAAAACTAAATCTATATTAATAGCAAACAGATTTTCTTGTTGACGAAATTTTGCCAAAAACCGCGTTTCTCTAGCCATCTTTCGAGATATTAAGAGAATCGATTTTTGCCTTGAGTATCCTTTTACAGACCATAAAATTGATGCATTTATATTGTGTAGGAGTTTCGGCAAAAAACCTTAAAGTCATTCCATGGGTGATCCAATGCTAAAAAAAACTCTGAAAACTATTGAAAAATCATCAAGCCAGACAAGGTTGTCTAAAAATTTTTTTTTTTGAGTAGCCTCTATTTTTTTTGTAAATTAATCGAATAGTATAATGCAATACGAGAGCAGAAAGTTGAACATTGCTGCACTGCGCGACATGTAAGAGGTTAGAAGCTCGACATTTCTTTCTGCACTGCTGTTATACGTCGGTATAGAAGAGAGCCTGAATGCAGCAACGTTGAACTTTCGACTGAGAAATCGGTGCACAGGATGCGTACTTTCAACCATCGGATGGAGAAATAGTATTTTTCATAACAGGTCGGGGAAGGGTTTATTTGGCCTCCGAGAGGTTTGTGACCCGAGCCGAAGGCGAGGGGTGCAACGAGGTGGCCAAAGAACCCTTCTCGACCATGTTTTGAAAAATATTTTTCCTCCAGAGATACCGAAAACAAGGGGTGAAGGTCCGATTTTGAGGTTAGAAGGAGAAAAAAATCTTTAAAAAGGAAAATTTTGGGCGCTCATCACAACATTCTATTCTCTTTTTAGGGACCATAGGATTTAAAGTATTAATTTTTAAACTTTGATTCATACATTGAAATCTCGAATGTCTAGTAAAACGCGGTTAACAACAAAAATTTTCTACCAAAAAGTTTAGTTTAGCTACGTATAATGTTTTTAAATTTTGATGAAATATGTGCCCTTAAGGTGGTGATTTATATTAAAAATTTTAATATTTTTCCTGGTGGTGACCAATGCTTGATGAAAAATTTACCCTAGTTCAATATATTTGTGAAACTATTTTAGTTTTTGTGGCGTGGAATCGCCCCAGAAATTTCTGTAACGTGGAAAATTTGTATTTTGGTGGTCTAAAGAAGGAGTTCAGTGGTAGTCCGGTAGAGGGCAGGTTTTAGAGTTTGCTGCCCGGCTTCTTCTTCGCGGCAGTAATTTATTCTCCGCGAATTAATCTCGATTTGGGAGTCGCCGTGAACGGTTGACGCGTGACTTCGACTTTTATTGCTGAGCCACCTGGTGGGTTTTCCGTTTCAAGTTCGTACGATCTCCCGACAACAACCACGTGGGCGTCAGGATCGCGAGTGACGTTGTGAGGAGTACGGAGGTCCCAAGCGGAGTGGGGACAATTTCCCAGCGCCGCCATCTCTTCACCACGAAGCCCGAGAGTCGACGGTCACTGGAGTCAACTACGAGAAGGGCCCAGAAGAAGAGTTTCGTCAATGGGTTGCATGTACGAGTGCGGAAAATCTTGTTTCTGTGAGGTTTGTGAGTGCGAGGCCAGCGGGCCGTATTGCGTTTTCCCCTTGCCATGCCCTTTGATTTTTTTTTTTATTAAACAGTTCCGAAAAGAGAATTACAGTGTTTCGTTATTATTGTAGCCTACTTTTTCCCTTTTCCTAATTTTAGGTACGTGACTCGGAAAGCAGCAGCACGATTAACAGCCGGCCATCGAGTTCAGCGAGATTCCCACGACGACGAGAGAGCTGGCTGGGCCAAAGGCGCCCTTTGATAAATATTTGGCCCTTATTGTCTTTTCTTTTGGGATAATTTTGAGGGTTTTGTTCGGGTTTAGTTGTGGGCATTTTATTTTTGTTTTTCACCGGGTTCTATTAGTATTCCCTCCATATTTTTAATCTGGTTACTCAATGAAAAAAACCTTTGTATGTTTCCTAGTTTCAAATAATATGATTCAGTTTAGAATGAAAATACTTGTTCGCTATTTCGGACATGAATTTTTTTTAAATTGACCAACCAGCCTCGGTTTCTCCTACCTGAAATACGTGAGCTTTATTATAAACTACAAAACATATTTCTGTCATATTTCTTACATTTAAATTAAATCATACATCTTAACATTTATTGTTGTTAGTATCAATACTACTAAAATTTTTATTGTTATTACTATTTAATATTTATATTTATACTTTTATTTTAAAAAGTATCCATTTCATACCAAAAAACTTTTTGTACGTAATTATCCACGTTGAATGAAAATTATAAAATTAAAATATTGATAAAATTCATACTAATACTATTATCGCATTATCAATACTATTTATCACACTCCCCAGCGTTATGGGGGTTTAGAGCTTGGCGGTTTATTTAATTGTTTATATAAAATTACTTATTTATCGCTCTCCCCAGCGTTATGGGGGCTTAGAGGTTGGTGGTTTATTGAATTGTTTATAAAAAAATACTTATTTATCGCTCTTCCCAGCGTTATGGGGGTTTAGAGCTTGGCAGTTTATTAATTAATTTATTTATTTTTTAATTATTCGCAACGGTTTTTGTTATTCAGCTTTCAAACTTGCGTGGTAACTGAGACAGTCAATCTTTCCAAATAAAGCGGGGGGCACCATGTCTATGAGCCATAAATTTAGATAAAAATTCAATTTTCAAAAAGTTATCATAAATATTCATTTTTGAGCCGAGGTATATTTGTTTATTAATTTATCAAACGACAAGCAGCACGAAGCGGCGAGAACACCGAGCAAAAGAAATTTTTTTTCCGAATAATTTTAGTTAGGTGTTAGTCCAAGTTAGGTACCTAACCTAACTCCTAACCTTCTTTAACATCCCTGGAGTTGAGTCGCGGCAGCGCCCACGTACAGATCCTTTGTATATACGCGCTGTAAAGTTCTGTGCCATGCGTGGTTTCCGAGCGCCCTCAACCTCCGACACTGCGCCGGGTGCCGACTCGACGTCGTGCACCGTCATACATCCGGAGGACTTCCACTAGCAGGAGCCGACGTGTAAGTTTACCTTCTCTCTTTCTCTCTCGCTCGTTGAGTCATCCCTGCTCGCTTGCGCGGTATAAGTCCGTTTATAATTTATTAATAAAGAAAGTCACGTTACAAAGAGTAACTAAATGTCTTGATTTTTCCCCTTACGCCTTCCAACGAACCCGTATACTTTATTACTCGGTCCTTCAGACCCTGACGTATTTAGTTACAACTGGCATCCCTTGGGCTTGGAAAGTAAAAGGGAAGAATCAATTCATATTACAAGAATTGAAAATTTGTTGTAGGAATGATGATTAAGGAATTTTGATATAGAGTGAAAACTGAAATCGGAAAGATTGTAAAATCGTCTCGTGTCAACGCAGTGAAGTGCGTGTACAAAATTTCGGGGAATCGGCGAGTGTGTAAACAAACAAAAAGTGCGGCTGACAGTGTTGTCGTAGTCAGCTTAACGTAGAAGCCGACGCCGAGTTGACCTTGTGTTAGTGTGAGCGAGACGGAAGATAAAACTTTAGTTTTGTTAGTTCACATTGTGGTGAAAAATTTTGACTTAAATTTGATTTGGATATGATTTTTTTTTGTAGTCCACATAGTGTTATAAGAGGGCGCAAATAGCGCACTACAATCTCCCCTCTCTTTCTAACTCGACGGGGAGACAGAACACGTGTGCCTTATGGAATAAGAGTATAGCGCAAGAAAATTATTGTGATTTTTTTTTTTTTGCTTTCGCGTTGTTTTGTTCCGAGTGAAATATTTTCACTCGCTTCAGATAAAATAGACTCGTCTCGAGTTTCTCGATTTGACGACTGAGTCGTCAAATAGCCTGGGGCTAAAAGCCACGGGCGAGGACATGGAGTGCAGGGGGCGTATTTACAGGTGCTTGTCGGGCGACTCCTAGCCGGAAGACTTCGTACCGGGAGAGTTGACGGAAAATGAAAACTTTCTGTTGCGCCACCGACTAATTCTGCGCCAACACTTCCTCGATATCTTTTTGCAAGAAAAAGAGCCCTTGACCGAACACTCGCTAGAGCACATAAAGCGAGATGGCCCGAATGCTAATAGCTCGTGGGCGGAGGAATCTACGGATAATGCCGGGATCCGACCAACGTACGTGTACAGCAGTGATGAGCATAGTAACGCTCGAAGGGAGCCGCTAGCTCAGCTGTACGCAAATCCATACGGACAAACACAGACCCGTAACCAATTCAAGGCTGAGAAGGAGCCTTCGGCCATGATGCCATCGGGCAGCCGAATTGGCTGGATTTTAAAATCAACGGTAACGACTATACGGTGTCAGCTGACGTACTGGAGGTCGTATTTCAGTCGTTACGCGTGACTCCAAACACATCCACAGCGCGGGCGAGTGAAAACACGCGCATAGAAAATTCCGATATGGAACTGACAGAAGGTGCCCCGGTCTCGACTACAACCAGAGCACCAAGTCCCCGGACGACGACAAAGCCTCCGCAAAGGGTAACGTTTAGTAAAACCATAACCCAGCGGATGTGGGAGTCTATGGGCTCCATGGCACGGACAGGGTTTGGTCAGCGAGCGGCTGATGTACCACAAAGCACAAAATTAAATGCTACAACGTTAAACCCTGTCGCGGCACCGTTCATCCCGGATAATCGAGATCCTAGCACGACAACTACGTTCTCCCATGGTCCGCACCGGTACACGGATGCTGGGAGAGGGGGGCGCGAGTCCCCGGAACCACGTGGGTACTCAAACGCGTAGCATGAAGCACCAACCAGAGCGGGGGAATGGGCTCAACCACCGTCCCACCAGCAGGGTGCACCTACGTCATCGGCAAATATCACTGATGTAGGCCGTAAAGTGCGGAGCTGGAAATTGAAATTTTCGGGAGCTCCGGCCGAAAACATCGACGAATTCCTGCAACGAGTGGAGGAATGTCGTCAACTGGATCGACTCCATGAAGACGACGTACTCATAGCCCTGAGCGAGTTGATGTCGGGGGTGGCCCTACACTGGGCTCGACAACACCGCAAGAACTGGGTCAGCTACGACCATTTTAGATGGGCAGCGAGTCGTCACTTCGGGTTTGACACAGGGATCCAGGTCCGGCTTAGGCAAGAAGACGAGCGACGGACGCAAGGGGAGGGTGAACCGGTGGTCCATTGCAGCCGTCCAAGAACCAGTCACAGCCAAAATCGATATAAAGAAACTGATAGCTTAGGCAATGAACGAGCGCTATGAGGGGCTACGAAAAGCTCACGCTAAGGGGGGGTCGGACCAGAAACCCGCCGGTTCCTCCGAAAAGACTAAAACAAGAAAAGCCAGCAAGACGCACCACAATCCCCGAAGCCACAACGAAGTCAAGGGGAGAAGAGGACAACTTCTGAGTCCAACGATGAAGATTCGGATTCTGACCTGGTTAAGAAAGAAAGGCTGTTCTGTTGGGATTGTAAGCTTCCGGATTACACGCGTAGGACATGTCCTCGGTGCAATTCGGAAAACCCCAACGGGAGCGGGAACTAGAGGGTCCGTCCCGCTCCGAAATCGAGAAGAGGACCTTGGATGTGGGAGACGCAAACACCGTAGAAGTTGAAGCTCAGGTAGAGGTGACAGAATGCTCCTCGGCGAACGAAATTCCCATGGCTAGCTCACAGGTAAACAGCGACCAGAGTCGCTGGTGGCTGCCAGTGAATATAGGGGAATTTCGGTTGAGAGCACTCTACGATCCTGGCGCTGCAAGGACGATTGTCGGCAAAGTGGGCGCCACTATTGCGACATTCCTCCAAGCAAAGTTTAAGCCTACGTACGGGCCAGGGGGGAAGATGACTAATAACACCACAGCGCCCGTAACTGGCAAGGTAGTGCTACCATTCAGCGTTGCCGGGGTCACGAGGGAATTAACCGTATGGATAATGCCTGACCTCGACGGTGATTGCTGTACTCCTCCAACAATGAAACGTCTTACAAATAGAGGGCGTGTCGGAACCGATACTCCTCGAGGTCGCATCACTCGATATCCTCGAAGTGGGTTCACTCGCTTCGATAGGTTTGGCAGACCTGAGCTCTATTGAACGTGAGTTCGTAGAGTAGAAAGATGCTACTTACATCTCTTGATCGGACGCTTTGGGGCAGTACGATCGAAGTTTTTTTTTAAAGAAAAAACGATGCGCTTACATCCAAATCGGATGTGGAGAAAGCGAAATTTCTCCGATATTGGTAAGATGGTGAGGATGAAGATTGTGATGGCATGGCAGAGGTAGATGCGAGTGGTTAATTGTTAGTTTTCTCGCGTAGCTATCCGTGGCCGCATTTGTATAATCCTAATGAAAATTCCATCTTAATCAAACAAAGATCCCTTAAGGATGCGGAGAAAGCGATATTTCTCCGGGCGTCAACCCACCGGTGCCATGGCACGGATTTCAGCCGAACGTCGTGAGGATTGCAGCTGTTTCAACTTTGGTGGCAGACCCGACATCTATCAAGATCCTGAAGGACGTAGGACAAGCAACTTTGCGCTCCGATATTGTATGCTATAACTCTAGTGAATGTATACGTGAGTCTATCGTTTCGCCGTCATTTTTTATTCCACGAGCGTTTCGAGATTTTTCTTTTGGAGTCGACTGGTCCTTCAAGATTTTAGTTTTGTAGAAATTATGTTAAGCTTTAGTGAGCATTCATTTTAAATATGTATGAGAGTGATCGAGTTGTGAATGAAAATTTTGTCTAAATTTAAAGAGTTAAATTTTGTAATAATCAAAACAAGCAAGCAGGGTAGTAGTTTCTATTTGATTATATTTTCTTTCATATATATATATATATATATAGAAATTTTTTTTTCCTTTTATAAGATGGCCCAGCAGAGTTAAGGGAGGTCGAGTTGGTAGACCTCGGTTACCAACAAAAGCATGGGGCTCTATAGATGACTTAATCTTAAGAGTGCTGCCTACCGCGCGGAGAGCGCCACCTAACGATGCATTACGGGCGCGTGGAAAAAGTTCCAGACAAAATACGCTTTCAATAATGATTTAATCATTCCCAAAAAAATCTCAAAAAATAGTTAAAATTATTGTACAGGTCCCTTACTATCTGGTTTTCCCGAAAATTTTTTCTAAATGCTTGTAAACAATGATTGAAAATCTCGGTAAAATCGGCGTCTGCTGCGCATGTTAATGCCGATGACAAAGAATTACTTACTGCGAATTATTCCTTCACTTGATGAAAAAACCAGATAGTAAGGGACCTGTAGGCTGAAATAACGAATTTTTTGGTATTTTTTTCGTAACAATTGGTGGATTCTAGCGGCCACATTTAGTATGGAACTATTTCAGCCGGCTGGTTGTTGTGATTTTAGTCTTTCGGGATAAAACAGAGCGGATATCTAGTTCGCCGCCCGACCGTAGATGGCGTCGATGCAAAAATTCAAGGGCGTACATATTTTTGTGAGTTGCTGGGGCCCCGGGGCTTAGCGACAGCTGTTACGGCGTGAGTTCCGACTGCATGGCAGATTGTCTTGGAAACGCTCGCTCCGCAGCGATTCACCGACTCGGCCGTTAGGCACTTCCCACTCTCGGGCTTGTTTTCTCAGTCGGAGATCGTCGATGAACCTTTATGTATGTACATTATACATGCCCAAAAATCACTAAACCATGATTTTTTTTAACCAACTAATGCTCCGCAAAAAATCGTTTATCGTTAAAAAAAAACAGTAGATAAAATAATTATTTTTTTAGCTCCAATCTTTTATTGATTTCATTCAATTTTAGTTTGTCAAAAGCCATGAAAATTACGAACTCAAAACCAAAAAAAATTATATATTTTGTAATCGTAAGAAACCGCTCTTTGCGCTCATTCAGTACCTTGGAATGTTTTGGATTTATAAAATCGATACAAATAATAAATCTTTCTAAAGGTATTGAAAAGAGGAATTTTTTTGCAACTACCGAAACCCTGTATCTACAAAAATGCTCTCGCACAGTTAGAAAAACCAATGAAACAAAACATCGCTCTTTTTAGCTAACTTAAGCTTTTTTTATTTGTTAAAACTATACAAATCATGGGTTGTTAGAAAGGTAATGAAATAAGGAAGTATTCTAAGTGAACCGCAACTCAATAAGTTCAAAATAGACTTCACACGATTGAAAAAAAACAACAAAAAACAGTAAAATTAAAACACTACTATAATTATATTAAATAAAATATAAATAAATAGATAGCTAAAATATAAATAAATACATAGTGGATATTTTTAAATATGGTTCAATTTCACGCTAAACTTATAAAATTCAATCAGACCTGACCATCCGGATATTTTCAAAATGCGAAAAAAAAAAAAAAAAAATTGAATGACCCCTTTATTTTTTTTAGAAAAAAAGGTTTCTGCCAAACTGACATATAAGACCTGACCCCCCGGTGATTTCTTTAGGATGGGTTATTTTGTAAGAGGTGCGGAAACCTAGCAAAGTATTTATTGATGAGTTATTTAGAAACAGAAATATTTAAAAAATGGATTATTATGATTTTTTTGAATACGTGGGAGGATTGCGCGTGATTTGCGCTGATAGAGGGTGTGAATATTACTTTACAAATTTTTCACATGGTACAGCGGTCACTATCCGGCCTGTGCATATAAATGAAAACATACGTATGTATATATAGTTGAGCAGCAATTACGAGGGGCGGAGCCTAGCTTGAATCGACCATTTATATTTGATGCGTAGAAATGAGCACAATTTTTCATGATGGAAGAAAAAAAAAATTTTCAAACAAGCGTGGAGCAACCCATGCATTTTTTTTTTTTTCCAGTTTTTAAATAGTTTTATTTGGTGCTATAAATTTTTATATTCATATAAATAATTTATTAGAAATGGTTTCCTAATATTTAAAAGTAAGCAGCTTTATAATTTCAAAAATAGTTAATACATATCAAATTGCCGCGTTATCAACTGTCACTTTTCTCTCGTCATAAAACCGCGGGAAAGCGAAAGGTCAGGTGATATCTACAGAGCTTTCGCGCCTAATCGTGTCAATACTCGACTAATTTGTCTGTGTTACAAGATAAGGCTTTTTCGCTGATTTTTTATTACACGTTTCAATTATATTCTTGGATCTAGCAAATCTAACGATATTTTTGAGAGATAATAGACACTGCTTCTAGCTTTTTAATTTATTATTTATTTATTTGATTATTTAGTGAATAAGTTTATTTAACATAAGTTTATAGGTTAATTTTGCGCGTTAAAATTGAGTGTGAGTGATTGAGTTAAAAAACAACAGTTTTTTAACAATGAGTGATAAAAACATTGGGATGTACGAATCAAACGAAGGTGATATTCCTGCAAAACGACGGAAGAAGCTTTTTGCGAAAAGAAAGAGCCGAAAAACTCGAGGGAAACGGTCAAGGTAAACATGTTTGTATTTCGCGTTTATTGATAAAATTTTAGTTTTTTCAATACTCTCACGATTGAAAATAAGTAATTTGATTAAATAGGATACGAATCTAAACATATTGTTTCGTTTACCTATGTGTTTACAATAAAATAACCCCAAAATCTTTGATTGTTTACTTCAAAACAATGATGTCGGGAGTCCTGAGCCGCGGACGAAAAAAATACTCTATTTGTTTGTTTTTTTTTTTTTTTTTTTTTTTTTTTTTTTTTTTTTTTTCAAGGTTTAGTTATAAAAAATCAATGGTATTTAACAAGCAAATTCATTAGATGAACTTGCCTTCGCGCGGTTAGAAAAAAGAACTCAAAATTCAGTTTTCAATCCGTAAAAAATCGCTTTTTTAACGACGGAGCTGTTATTAATTAATAAAACCTCCACTAATTATATGTTTTCGGAGAGATAGTAAAAAAAGAAAGATTTTAGCGTGAACCGCACCCTGCTACCTTTGAAAATGCCCACGCACGGTTCAAAAAACGAACTCAAAATTCAGTTGTCCGTGCGTAAAAAATCACTTTTTTAGCGACGGAGCTGTTTTTAATTAATAAAACTTTAACTTATTATATATTTTCAGAAAGATAGCAGAAAAATAAAGATTTTAGCGTAAACCGCACCCTCCTAACTTTTGAAATGCCCTCGCACGGTTCAAAAAACGAGCTCAAACTTCAGTTTTCGATACGTAAAAAATCGCTTTTTTAGCGACGGAGCTGTTTTGAATTAAGAAAACTTTAACTTATTATATATTTTCAGAAAGATAGCAGAAAAATAAAGATTTTAGCGTAAACCGCACCCTCCTAACTTTTAAAATGCCCTCGCATGGTTCAAAAAACGAGCTCAAACTTCAGTTTTCGATACGTAAAAAATCGCTTTTTTAGCGACGGAGCTGTTTTGAATTAATAAAACTTTAACTTATTATATATTTTAAGAAAGATAGTAAAAAAAGAAAAATTTTAGCATGAATCGCACCATCGTAACTTTGAAAATGCCCTCGCACGGTTCAAAAAACGAACTGAAACTTCAGTTTTCGATACGTAAAAAATCGCTTTTTTAGCGACGGAGCTGTTTTGAACTAATAAAACCTCCACTAATTATATATTTTCGGAAAGGTAGTAGAAAAAGAAAAATTTTAGCATGAATCGCACCATCGTAACTTTGAAAATGCCCTCGCACGGTTCAAAAAACGATCTCAAAATTCAGTTTCCGATACGTAAAAAATCGCTTTTTTAACGACGGAGCTGTTTTTAATTAATAAAACCTCCACTAATTATATGTTTTCGGAGAGGTAGTAAAAAAAGAAAGATTTTAGCGTGAACCGCACCCTGCTACCTTTGAAAATGCCCTCGCACGGTTCAAAAAACGAACTCAAAATTCAGTTGTCGGTGCGTAAAAAATCACTTTTTTAGCGACGGAGCTGTTTTTAATTAATAAAACTTTAACTTATTGTATATTTTCGGACAGGTAGCAGAAAAAGAAAGAATTTCGCGTGAACCACACCCTCCTAACTTTTAAAATGCCCTCGCACGGTTCAAAAAACGAGCTCAAACTTCAGTTTTCGATACGTAAAAAATCGCTTTTTTAGCGACGGAGCTGTTTTGAACTAATAAAACTTTAACTTATTATATATTTTCAGAAAGATAGCAGAAAAATAAAGATTTTAGCGTAAACCGCACCCTCCTAACTTTTAAAATGCCCTCGCACGGTTCAAAAAACGAGCTCAAACTTCAGTTTTCGATACGTAAAAAATCGCTTTTTTAGCGACGGAGCTGTTTTGAATTAATAAAACTTTAACTTATTATATATTTTCAGAAAGATAGTAAAAAAAGAAAAATTTTAGCATGAATCGCACCATCGTAACTTTGAAAATGCCCTCGCACGGTTCAAAAAACGAACTGAAACTTCAGTTTTCGATACGTGAAAAATCGCTTTTTTAGCGACGGAGCTGTTTTGAACTAATAAAACCTCCACTAATTATATATTTTCGGAAAGGTAGTAGAAAAAGAAAAATTTTAGCATGAATCGCACCATCGTAACTTTGAAAATGCCCTCGCACGGTTCAAAAAACGAACTGAAACTTCAGTTTTCGATACGTGAAAAATCGCTTTTTTAGCGACGGAGCTGTTTTGAATTAATAAAACTTTAATTTATTATATATTTTCAGAAAGATAGCAGAAAAATAAAGATTTTAGCGTAAACCGCACCCTCCTAACTTTTCAAATGCCCTCGCACGGTTCAAAAAACGAGCTCAAACTTCAGTTTTCGATACGTAAAAAATCGCTTTTTTAGCGACGGAGCTGTTTTGAACTAATAAAACTTTAACTTATTATATATTTTCAGAAAGATAGCAGAAAAATAAAGATTTTAGCGTAAACCGCACCCTCCTAACTTTTCAAATGCCCTCGCACGGTTCAAAAAACGAGCTCAAACTTCAGTTTTCGATACGTAAAAAATCGCTTTTTTAGCGACGGAGCTGTTTTGAACTAATAAAACTTTAACTTATTATATATTTTCAGAAAGATAGCAGAAAAATAAAGATTTTAGCGTAAACCGCACCCTCCTAACTTTTCAAATGCCCTCGCACGGTTCAAAAAACGAGCTCAAACTTCAGTTTTCGATACGTAAAAAATCGCTTTTTTAGCGACGGAGCTGTTTTGAATTAATAAAACTTTAACTTATTATATATTTTCAGAAAGATAGTAAAAAAAGAAAAATTTTAGCATGAATCGCACCATCGTAACTTTGAAAATGCCCTCGCACGGTTCAAAAAACGAACTGAAACTTCAGTTTTCGATACGTGAAAAATCGCTTTTTTAGCGACGGAGCTGTTTTGAACTAATAAAACCTCCACTAATTATATATTTTCGGAAAGGTAGTAGAAAAAGAAAAATTTTAGCATGAATCGCACCATCGTAACTTTGAAAATGCCCTCGCACGGTTCAAAAAACGAACTGAAACTTCAGTTTTCGATACGTGAAAAATCGCTTTTTTAGCGACGGAGCTGTTTTGAATTAATAAAACTTTAATTTATTATATATTTTCAGAAAGATAGCAGAAAAATAAAGATTTTAGCGTAAACCGCACCCTCCTAACTTTTCAAATGCCCTCGCACGGTTCAAAAAACGAGCTCAAACTTCAGTTTTCGATACGTAAAAAATCGCTTTTTTAGCGACGGAGCTGTTTTGAACTAATAAAACTTTAACTTATTATATATTTTCAGAAAGATAGCAGAAAAATAAAGATTTTAGCGTAAACCGCACCCTCCTAACTTTTCAAATGCCCTCGCACGGTTCAAAAAACGAGCTCAAACTTCAGTTTTCGATACGTAAAAAATCGCTTTTTTAGCGACGGAGCTGTTTTGAACTAATAAAACTTTAACTTATTATATATTTTCAGAAAGATAGCAGAAAAATAAAGATTTTAGCGTAAACCGCACCCTCCTAACTTTTCAAATGCCCTCGCACGGTTCAAAAAACGAGCTCAAACTTCAGTTTTCGATACGTAAAAAATCGCTTTTTTAGCGACGGAGCTGTTTTGTACTAATAAAACCTCCACTAATTATATATTTTCGGAAAGGTAGTAAAAAAAGAAAAATTTTAGCATGAATCGCACCATCGTAACTTTGAAAATGCCCTCGCACGGTTCAAAAAACGATCACAAAATTCAGTTTTCGATACGTTAAAAACCGCTTTTTTAGCGACGGAGCTGTTTTTAATTAATAAAACCTTCACAAATTATATGTTTTCGGAAAGGTAGAAAATTTAGTAGCAAAAGGTAGTAAATTTAGTTTTCTATCCGTGAGAAATCGCTTTTTTTTTGAACTTGTTTTTTATTATTGGTCAAATAGTAAGCTGCAGACAATTTTATTTGTTACTTTAATTAATGTCGGTTTTGTTTTATAATTTGTTAATTTATGAAAATTTCTGCTGTAATCAATATTTCAATTGAATCATTAGAATGACAATAAACAAATGCATATACTCTTGAAGCGAAAGCTCCATCCACGTCGTGCGGGTACGAAGACGGATACACTGAAATTCGAAAGCTTATATGTGAAATAAAATGGTATCAGCCGAGAGTAACTTTATAACGATATAACTCTGTTGTACGCAACGCCGGTAATTGTGTTTACTGAGGTATCGACGTCAAATTTTTAACTTAGCGCGACGTTATGACATTGATGTGGATGATTCATTAGCAGCAGAATTCTTTTTTTGCTGATTCTTTCTTCAGCCAACGCCCAGTCTGCAGTGTATAGTGAATACTATAGTTTTTAGAGGGAACGCATTTATTTTAAATTTCATCCCAGCCATCATCAAACATGGGTAAGTTAATATAATTTTTTTTTCATGAATGTTGATTATAATATTTAGTTTTATAAAAAATATCTTTTACCGTAGTATAACCTCAAATCATGGTGTTTGAACCTGTTTTTTTCGTAAAAATTTTTTTCGGCACTGTTGTCTCTCAGAAAGCTTTGAGGAAACTCGGGGCGCGGTGCTATGCACTTCAGTGTAATTAAGTAAATTTTGGTAGTGCTAAAAATTTTTTCTTTTTCACCTATTAATAAATAAGTCATGGAAAATACAATAAACTAAGAATACAAAATTAAATATTTTCCTGGCCCCTGAAGAATGAAACTCTGAAAAGTAATTTTCATTGTTTCTATTATTTTCTGATTTTTGGTGATTTTTTGACTGACTGGAGTGCATGGTCCCTCGCCTTTGACACTACGCTTTCCGTATCTTCAAAACGCCGCAGTGTCAATCTTTGAACAAAGCAACTGTCCATATAAACTTTAATTAAAAACGTTTTTTTTTTTAGCTGATCATCAAAGAGATGATACAAGCCCGCAAACCAATGGAGGAGGTGAGTATATCTTTAACAGTAAGAATTTTAGTTATTAATTATATGAATTGCAATTATAATGAAAAATATATTAAAAAATTGGTAGAACGCCCGAGGGATGACCGAAACAATGACAATAGAAATAACTCAAGAAATGGATCGAGAAACAACATACAATGTGATGGGAGTTGGATCGATAGATCCTACGCCAAAAAAAGCAAATAATGCCAAAATTAGCAGTAGTATCTGAAATGAACATTTTTCGTACTTTTGTAATAAATAATTTGTATTTGCAAAAATAATTGTTGTGATTATTATTTCTTTTTCCTATGTTGTTTTTTTTTTTTTTTTTGGTAAAAACCTGTATTTTCTTTTTGTACATTATTACTATAACTGTTTCATTACTCAATTAAAAAAAAGTAATTATTATGGCATTCTTTGAAATGGTAGTTTAAAATAGTTTATTCATAACAAATTTTCTTTATAATTATAAATATTTTTAAATTTTCAAAAATTAATTACTCAGCATTTAAAATTAATGTTATATATAATATACTTATACATGTTTGCAACGAAAATAAAAAAAATTTCAGATCAGCCACTACGGTGTATACACAGAGAGAAAAGATTGGAAAATTTATCCCGGAAAGAACTCGAGAAGTTATGGAGTTCATTAGATACTTTAATCGTGCTATCTATACTCTACAAAATACCGTATGAATAACGTAAAGACTGTAAGCGCCACGGTAACACCAGCAAATCAAATCGACTTTATCCCTTTTTTTACGTCCTGAATAAGCTGACTTTGATATAAATAGTATTATAGATAAATAAGATTCAAGACATCGAAAAGTGGGGACAGACTCCAATTGATTGGCTGGCGTTACCGTACTGCTTAGAGTTTTTACGGTACTCGCACGTTAAACTTTGGAGTTGAGGTAGCACGATAAATTCTCGAACCTGTCCCCCCCCCCCCCCCCTGTACAAAGTATTTGAAAAAAAATGTAAGAATTCAACCATAAAACCATTTTGAAATTAGCAACAGTAATAAAAGTACTCTTACATTATGGCTAATGCTTATGAAAACGTGTTTTTTGCAGACTCGAGATTTTAAAAAAATTTTTGATGACTCAATGATTGTCTCCACGAAATTTTTCGTGACATAATAAATATATTACAATAAAATTAATAGAACTAATGTAGCTTGGTTTTAAAATAAGCACGATAAGTTGTTGAAAACTTTTAATTTTCACCATAATATTTCAAGTTGAAAAGATATTGTAAACGGACGCATTACGGAGGAGTACTTCTATTAGTATATATGTGCTGTGGTCTAATTACATCAGTATAAGGGAGATCAATCAGAAGTGGGTACACACGGAGAGAAAAAAATTGTAGTATCTACCTATAAATGCGTAGTTATAACCTAAAAAAAATTGTAGATTCTACAATCTCGAATTGGAGTTTCTACAATTTTTTTTGTTAGATCTCCAATCATGAATAGGAATTTTTTTTAGATTTAAAAGGTTGATGAAAGGAGTCGCATTACAGATTATATAATATGTACGCATGAATATTTTTCCCCAGGAAGTTTTGACTCCGGAAGGGTCAGGATGGACAACTGATGCATTTGGTGTTAGTTACACCTTGGATATGATTTCCCCAGTAAGTTTTGACACCGGAAGGGTCAGGGTAGACACCTGGTGCATGGTATAGTAATAACTACTGGGCCAATTGAATTAACTACCCGGTATCCGTCCTGACCCTTGCGGAGTCAAAACTTCCTGGGGAAATCATCTCCAAGGTGTAACTAACACAAAGTGCACCAGGTATCCGCCCTGACCCTTCCAGAGTCAAGACTTCCTGGGGAAATCATCTCCAAGGTGTAACATTTCCAAGTGCTCCGGGTGTCCGTCCTGACCCTTCCGGAGTCAAAACTCCCCGAAGAAATCGTCTCCAGGTCGTAATCGCCGGTCTTATTACCTGCAGGTGACTACCGATTTCAATCTTAAAAAAATGGTTTTCATTGAAGGTAACAACCACAACTAAAAATAGTTAAAACTCCAATTTCTGCTTGTTGACTGTACAAGCGGAGCCATTTGCAGCGCTACCTACTAAAACTTGTAGAAACTACAATTTTTTTCTCTCCGTGTATGTAATACTGCGTCATCCCATATTTTCAATCAACATTATTTGAATGAACAAAAGATTTTGGTTATTCTGATATTACAAAAGTGTTTAATTAAATAAATTCGAACTGAAAATATATTTTCGTTCAGCGCTCTCTTAGGAATATAATAATTATCGCTTGCTTGGAAAAATTTCCCGTTACCCCATCTTTTTAATGTTTATGTTCACATTAGAATTTGTTTGGACCAAACATTATGTTTTCGAAAATTTTCGAATCAAATTACTTATTTCAATCGTATAATTAAAAAATAGTTTATATCATTACTTTTTAAATGACAAATAATAAATAAATTAAATTTATAAATACATATTATCAACCACAATCGTTTCATCTTTAGGGCTTCGTTTTGGCAAAAACAAAAAGCAGCTGCCAATGAATCTGAACGTGAATCTGCCCTTTCCCCTGCATCACATGATTTTCAAAGTCATGTGGATGCTAACTTAAATGGTTCGTTAAACGAATCTTTATTATCGTCAGAGAACCGTGAATTTTGTGAGCAAAATGTAAATGTTAGTATTTCGGAGAATATTCTATCGAACGATTCCGATGCTCCGATGATTAGTCATAGTCTGAACGTTCCACAGAGCTGTGACCATTTAGCGCGAATTCGAAATGATACTGTCTTGGAAAATGTTGTTTCAAACTTTTCAGATGTTACGATAACGACCAATAATGTTGATGTTGCGGTTGCTGAGAGTTCAGCAGAAAGCTTTGAAAATACGAATCAGCAATCCATACCTCAACCTTCAGTATTTTATGTAGGAGGAACTATTCATCAAGGATCTCCTTGTTTTGCGATGAACGGAAATCAAGGAGTACAATGTACTGCGATGGCCGCAGTAGCTATTGCAATGGCATCTGTAAAAGAAGCTTCAACATGGACGAAGGAGACTGTACAGATTATTTTGCACGCTGGCGATTTTTTTTATGCTTACAGTAAACAAAATCGTCCAAATCCAGTGCAAGCGCCTGAAGATAATCAGAATATTGATTATCTGATGCCTGAGGAACTGCACGATCAACTGACACTATTCGGTCGCAAATGTATTTTGCGACGAGGAGAAGTGTCAGTTGGACATCTAAAAGACCGCAGCGAAGCAATGCCTCGCAATCTAGAAGATGTCTTGAATGATTTATTGATAGATAATTTAATAAATGGTGTGACTCAAAGATGCATTTTTACTTGTAATGGTGCATCTGTAGCTATCATGGCTGAAAACCAGGGTCTGGCAATATTCGACTCGCATTCAAGAGGCATGGATGGAAAAGCTACTGCTGACGGTGTGGCGTGCTATATTTTTCGTAAAAATGTAAAAGAAATACTTGATATTCTTTTACATAATCATCTGGTAGAAGCACAATCTGATGATATTCTTCGCAATCGTTTTCAGTTTGTTGCTTACGAAGTACAGACAGAAGCGGCTGTTAGTGAAGAACCTACGCGTGAAGAGGAGTGTCACGAAGAAATACAGAGATTGAGACGGGAGGAAGCAGAAATAGAGACTGAACAGTTGGTAACATCTAATGCTTCATCAACTCGTGGTCAACAACCTAGACCAAGCCAGCAATCAAGAACAAAGAAATTAGATGAAGACGTTAACATGATTGTCAACATGAAATACTTCATGGAAGCGTTTCACGAAGCTTTTGATGATCATGATAGAGGTGGTATACTCGGATGTAACTTTAAAAATATTGTTTTAGTCAAACAACATTTTAATGGATACATGGTGAAGACAATGTTCAAGTGCAATATGTGCGGCTTCGAAGCAACAATTCGCAATCAACGACCTGGTTCTTTAGACCTGAATATTGCAGCTGTGATAGGTACACAGACGATTGGTACAGGTTATTATCAAAAACAGGAGGATTCCAGTATTTGGAATATACCTTCTCCTTGCAATGAAACTTGGCAAAACAAGGTTTCGTTGGTAAAAGATGCTGTTTGGGAAGCTGCAGAAAAATCAATGAATGAGGCTGCAGCTGAAGAAAAACGGTTGGCCACCTAAGAATCTTTTACAGGTTATAAAAAAATCAAGGTCGAAGGAGATGGTAGCTTCGAAAAAAGAAGCTACCCCAATAGCAAACATGATTCATCTGGGGCTTGCGTTCTTATTATTGGTTGTAAGACCAAAAAAGTTATAGACATGGAAGTTCTTCAAAAACGATGTTCTGTATGCGACTGGTACGATAGCCGAAACTTGCCACGTCCAGCTCATCCCTGTACTAGGAATCATGATAAAATGGAAAGTTCTACTTCCATGGAAAGAGAAGGCTTTGTAAGAATATTTGAACGAAGCAAAGCCAAGAGAGGCTTAATTTATGAAACTCTTGTTTCGGATGGAGACAGTTCAAATATTTATGCTATCCATCAAAGACGTCCTTACGCTACCGATGGTGTGACTGTACAAAACTTACTGTGCGTCCAGCACATCAAGCGTAATATTTCAAACAATTTGAAGACTGTCTCCAAAAGTAAAGGTTCGTACGGAACAAAAGTTAGGGAAGTCATCAAGAAAGCTGGCAAAGGAGCTCGACAATGTATCAAGACTGCAGTAGAAAGTATTAATCAATTGGATATGACTTTTGCCGAAAAACGGGAGTTGTTGCATAGGAACATAGTATTAATGAAGGACCATTTATTAGGAGAGCATTCGAATTGTCGCAACGGAAATCATTTCGGTTGTACAGGAGTTGGTGCCAATGGTGAAGAAAATCTTCTGTCTGCGGTTAGAAATGCGAACCTTCTCAACGCTTATCAAGAATGTTTTGTTCGTGCTGAAAGAAATGTTGACAGTTTGTTGCACAATGAGTCAACCAATAAGTCTGAAAGTTGCAATGCTCTTATTGCAAAAAACAATGCAGCCAAGCGATTGGACACACCGAAAAAATGGGAGTACCGTATTCGCTGCTGGATGGCTGCTATTTCTTGGAATGAGCACGCAACTTACGAGCCTGTTTGCAAAGCATTAAAAATTCCATGTCCAGTCTTAGGAAAAGAGTTGCAAGCGTTCCGGGCAAGTGAGAATGTGCAACGATCCATTAGGACTGCTGAAAATGGCCCAAAAGAGCGTCCTACTCAAATCAATCAATGTTCAGGGCCTGATGAAGATTATGGAAGGTATGCCAGGGCTCCAGATTTATCGACAGAAATTATGTCTGTGAGAATTGAAGAACTTATGAAGAAGTTAAGAGGCTTCATCGCAACACGAGTTAACTTGGAGCAGATGACAAGAGGACAAGCGTCCGATTATCTTTGGTTTGATGCCCGGTCGTTTTTACTTACTGCATCGAATATAGCAATAGTTTGTAGAATGAAACCTTGGACATCATGCTATAACAATGTCAATGCCATTCTTAACCCGAAGCCTCTAAACAGTGATGCCGTTCAGTATGGAAAAAAAACCGAAGCAGAGGCAATCGAAGAATTGCGAAGAAGGGGTTTCAACGTCGAGCCTTGTGGATTATTTGTTGATGAAATCATTCCAGGGATTGGAGCAACTCCAGATGGCTTAATTGATACAGATGCAGTTGTTGAGATTAAGTGTCCTTGGGATTCAAAAGACAAACCTGCTTTAGAAGCTATAAGGGATCGAAGCACCCGCATTTCCAAAGCATTTAGGCACTCAAAAAATGGTGACCTTACAATAAACACAAAGGACAGTTATTATTATCAAATGCAGTGTCAAATGCGCTGTACTGGAAGGCAACTGTGTTATTTTGTAGTATATACTCAGTGTAAACCTCACAATGTACACGTAACTATAGTGCACAGAAATGAAGAATTCATTGAGAAAATGATGACCCTTGCTCAAAGATTTTATAATAACTGTATGGTTCCTGAAATTGTCGATTCCAGAATTCACAGACGTATGCCCATACGTGAACCGCAGTATATTTTGGATGCCCAAAAAAAGCGCAAAGAGGATCTCAACAAGAAAGCTGCACAAACAGATCCTGCATCAACAGAAGCTGCACAAACAGATCCTGCATCAACCGAAGCTGCACAAACAGATGCTATATCGACTGAAGCTGCACCAGAAATAGGAGAAGCAATGGAAGGTGAAATTGAAGATGCCATGTATGACGAAGAGGAGAGTCGAAGAGACGACAATTGTGATGAAACCGGAGGAACCAACGACGACGACGACTTTATGTGCGACGATTCATCAGATTCCGAATCGGGATCTGATGAACAATTTGGTTATGAAGATACAGGCTATTGTGATGAAGTTAACAACGAAAACAGTGAGGTTATTGATTACGAAGTAGTTTTCGAAGGCAATCTTCCAGTGATTAACACTGTAGAAGAACTAAATCAGTTGATGAACCACTATGCAAAATAAATTAATTGAAGTGAGTTCTAAAAAAATTTGATAAAATTTATTATTTGATTTCATTGTTACAATACTTTTTATTGTTAACAAAAAGTTAGTTCGTTACTGGTTCCTTCAATTTTTTAGTTACTCATATAACTTCGTTTTGCCATACAGACAGAAAATAAAGAATTCGTGATGAGAGTATGATTGTTTCTAGAGTGTTTGAGTGTACAATCGAAGGGTTACGAACTCCAAAATGAATGAGTCTATATTTTTTTCTTTTTTATATATTCTTTGTAATTTTTTTATTACTTTTAAACATGCTTATACTTATTTTAAATATATGGATTTCGTTTACAAAGTTCTTTGAGTAGTATTCCAAACAGTTCTCAGTCTTTCAAAGATGATTGATTTGTTAATTATTTATTATTTTGGAGCTCGTAGCCTCTCGCATAGGAAAAATCACCGCTTCCGAACCATAGGTTCATGCACTTCGCGTGCCTTCCCATTGAGACAAGATCGGTTTTGAAGACCGAAGGTGATTCGCGATGAGAGTTTGATGATATCTAGAGTTCAGACGAGAGTTTGATTGTTTGTAGAGTGTAGGAGTGTACAGTACAAGGGTTAAGAACTCCAGCATCTAGAAAAAAATTTTTTCTTTGCTTAACAATTTGTCTGAATTTTTCTTTAACTTTAGAAGACACTTGTAATTTTTCTAATTGTACAGATTTTTTTTAAAAGTGCTTTATTTAATTTTCTAATCATTATAAATTTTATTTCTAATTTTTTCGCTGATTACGGAGTACCTAGCCCCTCGTACGTTGATATCGAGAATTTCTCATTATCTATCCAGATTTATGTATGATTATGCATTGTACAGCAACAAGAAAAGTTTTAAATGAAAAACTTATAATATGCAAAGTTGAAAATCACCACTTCCGAACCATCGGTTCATGCACTTTCCGTGCCTTCCCATTGGGACAAGATTGGTCTTGAAGACCAAAGGTGATTCGCGATGAGATTTCGATGGTTTGAAGCGTTCAGACGTTTAGTTTTTTGGGGAAAAGGGCAGATAGAATGTTCAGTACAGAAGATCAGAATTATTCAAAGCAGGCACTCGAACAGGAATGAAGAGAAACTCTAATCATCAGGTGATTAAAGTATCATTTAGAATCAACATTAGGTACGGAGCTCGGATAAATACCTACATAATTTGGAAATTCTAAACGTTGTCTAGCAATAAAAACTTAACAAAAAATCGCGAGGTATGTATAGATGTGATATGACGGTCATAGCTTGTGTGGTCTTAGTTTTTGTCTCAAAATTAGAAGTATATTTAAAGTTGATAAAAATTAAGACCATCTTAATTTATGCAACGGTCGGGGACTGGTCCTGGAACATGTACTAGGACGTCGCTAAATCTGATACTAAGACACTTCACATCTCTAGTCACAACCAACGATTCCGGAGTAGAGATGTGAAGTGTCTTAGTCTCAGATTTTGCGACGTCCCAGGGACAGTCCCCAACCGTTGCAAAAATTAAGACGGCCTAAATTTTTTTCAAGTACTAATTTTGATACAAAAACTGAGACCACAAAAGGTATCCGTCCCATCACATCTAAAGTGGTATGATATTCACCCAGATTTAAAAAATGTATTTTGACCCCCTGAATAAGAATTACATGAAAACTTTTAAACGGAAAACTTATAGTATTCGAACTGATAAATCACCACTTCCGAACCATAGGTTCAAGCACTTCGCGTGCCTTCCCATTGAGACGTGATCGGTCTTGAAGACCGAAGGTGATTCGCGATGAGAGTTTAATTGTTTGTAGAGTGTTGGTGTGTAGAGTCGTAGAGCTTCGAACTCCAGAATCTAAAAACTTTTTATCATTATCTTAACAATGGTTTCGTAATTTTCTTTAATTAACAAAGACACTTTTACTATTTTTAATACAAACTTTTTTTTTTTGAAAGTGATTAATTTTCAAATCATTATAAAATTTATTTGTAATTTTATTGCTGATTCCGGAGTACCTAGCCTCTCGTACGTAACAATGATTCAAAAATTTCCTTTTTTCTATCCAGATTGATTGGTGTATGATTACGTTTTGTACAGTAAGAAGGTGATTCGCAACGAGAGTTTGATTGTTCCTAGAGTGTTGGAGTGTACAGTAGAAGGGTTACGAACTCCAGAATCAAATAATTTGTTTTTTCTTTGCTTGACAATTTTTCTGTATTATTCTTTAACTTCAGAAGACACTTGTAATTTTTCTAATCGTAGAGATTTTTTATAAAAAGTGCTTTACTTAATTTTCTAATCATTATAAATTTTATTTCTAATTTTTTCGCTGATTCCGGAGTACCTAGCCCCTCGTACGTTAAAATGATATAAAAATTTTCCATTATCTATTCAGATTGATTGGTGTATGATTACGTTGTATACAGCAAGAAGAAAAGTTTTAAATGAAAAACTTATAATATGCAAAGTTGAAAATCACCACTTCCGAACCATAGGTTCAAGCACTTCGCGTGCCTTCCCATTGAGACGTGATCGGTCTTGAAGACCGAAGGTGATTCGCAACGAGAGTTTGATTGTTCCTAGAGTGTTGGAGTGTACAGTAGAAGGGTTACGAACTCCAGAATCAAAAAATTTGTTTTTTCTTTGCTTAACAATTTTTCTGTATTATTCTTTAACTTCAGAAGACACTTGTAATTTTTCTAATCGTAGAGATTTTTTATAAAAAGTGCTTTACTTAATTTTCTAATCATTATAAATTTTATTTCTAATTTTTTCGCTGATTCCGGAGTACCTAGCCCCTCGTACGTTAAAATGATTCAAAAATTTCCTTTTTTCTATCCAGATTGATTGGTGTATGATTACGTTTTGTACAGTAAGAAGGTGATTCGCAACGAGAGTTTGATTGTTCCTAGAGTGTTGGAGTGTACAGTAGAAGGGTTACGAACTCCAGAATCAAATAATTTGTTTTTTCTTTGCTTGACAATTTTTCTGTATTATTCTTTAACTTCAGAAGACACTTGTAATTTTTCTAATCGTAGAGATTTTTTATAAAAAGTGCTTTACTTAATTTTCTAATCATTATAAATTTTATTTCTAATTTTTTCGCTGATTCCGGAGTACCTAGCCCCTCGTACGTTAAAATGATTTAAAAATTTTCCATTATCTATTCAGATTGATTGGTGTATGATTACGTTGTATACAGCAAGAAGAAAAGTTTTAAATGAAAAACTTATAATATGCAAAGTTGAAAATCACCACTTCCGAACCATAGGTTCAAGCACTTCGCGTGCCTTCCCATTGAGACGTGATCGGTCTTGAAGACCGAAGGTGATTCGCAACGAGAGTTTGATTGTTCCTAGAGTGTTGGAGTGTACAGTAGAAGGGTTACGAACTCCAGAATCAAAAAATTTGTTTTTTCTTTGCTTAACAATTTTTCTGTATTATTCTTTAACTTCAGAAGACACTTGTAATTTTTCTAATCGTAGAGATTTTTTATAAAAAGTGCTTTACTTAATTTTCTAATCATTATAAATTTTATTTCTAATTTTTTCGCTGATTCTGGAGTACCTAGCCCCTCGTACGTTAAAATGATTCAAAAATTTCCTTTTTTCTATCCAGATTGATTGGTGTATGATTACGTTTTGTACAGTAAGAAGGTGATTCGCAACGAGAGTTTGATTGTTCCTAGAGTGTTGGAGTGTACAGTAGAAGGGTTACGAACTCCAGAATCAAATAATTTGTTTTTTCTTTGCTTGACAATTTTTCTGTATTATTCTTTAACTTCAGAAGACACTTGTAATTTTTCTAATCGTAGAGATTTTTTATAAAAAGTGCTTTACTTAATTTTCTAATCATTATAAATTTTATTTCTAATTTTTTCGCTGATTCTGGAGTACCTAGCCCCTCGTACGTTAAAATGATTTAAAAATTTTCCATTATCTATTCAGATTGATTGGGGTATGATTACGTTGTATACAGCAAGAAGAAAAGTTTTAAATGAAAAACTTATAATATGCAAAGTTGAAAATCACCACTTCCGAACCATAGGTTCAAGCACTTCGCGTGCCTTCCCATTGAGACGTGATCGGTCTTGAAGACCGAAGGTGATTCGCAACGAGAGTTTCATTGTTTCCAGAGTGTTTGAGTGTAGAGCCGAAGGGTTACGATCTCCAAAATGAATGAGTCTATATATTTTTCATTTTTATTAATGCTTCGTAATTTTTTTATTACTTTCAAATATGCTTATACTTATTTTAAATATGCGGATTTCGTTTAAATAATTCTTTTAGTAGTATTGCAAACAGTACTCTGATTTTCAAAGATAATTGATTTAGAATTTTTTTATGATTTCGGAGATTGTAGCCTCTCGCTCAGAACAAATCACCGCTTCCGAACCATTGGTTCATGCACTTCGCGTGCCTTCCCATTGAGACACGATTGGCTTTGAAGACCGAAGGTGATTCGCGATGAGAGTTTGATGGTTTCAAGAGTTCAGACGTTGAGACGATGAGAGATAAGATAAGAACTGTATCAGTAAATATTTCCTAAAACTGAATGAACATAGTATTTTGACTAGACAGGAGACTGCAGCATACTTCACGCATGTATTTGTGGAGGTTTAATATCTGAGGTTCAGATACATAATGAACAAAGATTCACATGTATCTGAGACTCAAGGGAGCTCATGCAATTAGAGCATCCTGTGGGAACAGCACCTGCCACGTCCAAGCCGTTGTTCCTGGGTAACGCCGAGAGCAGGTTTTAAACCTTTTAATGTTGCTTGCAGTCTCGTAAATTAATGAATCTGTTCTTGAACAGGGAAACTAAATCAGAAATCGAACGATACTGTGTTCCAAATGTATTTAAATAGTAAAACGTTTAAATTGTAAACCGTTGTACCTCCGAAAAGTAGGTTTCTTAGTAAAGAAAATTCGTGTACCTGTTTTGGATTCCTCATCCGGATTTACTTATATTATGCAGTTTTTTCTGATGTCTTGAGGTTTTGACACAATTTCAACTCCAAACCGAAGAAGACAAAAGTTAGTAAACTATATAGTTAAGTATGAGTTTTTTTTTGTTTTAATTGTTTTCTTCAAAGTGGAAACTCCGATATGAGCTGACACGCTCAATTTTTTTTAATCGGTTTTATGTGTGACAAGACCAAAATAACGAAGACAAATTTTTTTTTTTTCTTATTAGCGTAACAAACTTGTACAATTACTGTTTAGCACAGAAATCAAAGCTTCTTTATTGAGCTTCAAGCTAATATTAATTTTAAAGCTTTGTCATGAGTTTCTACATTTAGCTATAGACCTTCACAGTAACTCTGTGAAAATTTAAATGGCTGTTTTACAAGCTCAAAAAGTTTGATAAAATTTTATAGTTATCATTGATACTCTGTAAAAACCTGCTAAAGAAGAGCTTTTACTTAACAGCTGATAAGAATGCTTATTGAGCCTTCAACTCTTTTCAGAAAATGCAGTTTCAACATACAGTCAAACCTCGATAAATCAAAGTGCTGAGAGAATCAGGAAAAACTGAGAACTATCCAAAATTAGAATTATCACTACTATTTCATAAAAAATATGTTCAAGAGCACGGAACTTAACTTCGAAATATCGAGTTTAACTGTATTATTTAGTAAATTTTCATAAGTTGATCGAATTCTTCGGTAGAACTGGAGTAATCCCCCCAGATTTTGGCCCAAAACTCTCGAAGATGACATCCAGGTTCACCAAGTACACCCGTCATCGGTGACCTGGGTAGCTAGGTTTAAATTGACTCGATAAATATTCTATAACACCTCTCAAAGTCATCTCCACAGAATTTGGCCCAAACTGTCGAAGATGACCTCCAGGTTCCCCAGGTACACCCGTCATCAGCGACCTAGCTGTCCAGGTCAAAACTTCTTTCTCATATACTCTAAAACATCCCCGAACTCCATCCAAAGTCTTACCCCAAACATTCGCTCCGAACTCTCGGAGATGACCCCCCCCCCCCGGTGCCCCGGGTACCCCCATAATCGGCCACCTGGCTGTCCAGGTCTAAAGTTCCTCCTCATATACTCTAAAACATCCCCGAACTCCATCCAAAGTCTTACCCCAAACATTCGCTCCGAACTCTCGGAGATGACCCCCCCCCCCCCCCCCCGGTGCCCCGGGTACCCCCATAATCGGCCACCTGGCTGTCCAGGTCTAAAGTTCCTCCTCGTACACTCTAAGACAACCCCAAAAGTCATTCTCGAAAAATTCGATCCGAATTCTTGAAGATGACCCCCAGGTACCCCCGTCATCGGCGACCTGGAGGCCCAGGTCGAGAAATGACTACGGATTCATGTATTGTCACCCGAACCTAGACCCTCTGCAAAATTTCAGACCTCTAGGTCTTTTAGGCTCAAAGTTATAGAGCTTGGCAGTTTTTAACGTACGACGACGACGAAACGTAGGTAGTGAGAGAAAAGCATGATAAATAAATAAATAAAAAATAAATAAAATAAAAACACACGTGTTGCCCATCCTCGAACGAACGGCATAGTCTTCTCTCTTTCTCACTCTGCCTCTCTCTCTCTCTCTCTCTAACGCGTGTGCAGCTGCTGAGCTGTGAGTCTGGGCTTGTTGGAGGGGGGGGGGGGTATATATAGATATACTGCAACGTAATCTGACACTTTTTCGTGACGTAACGTTTTTTTTTGCTGCAGCCCCCTGCGCGTCGTAAGCTCCGATAAGGAACTTCGTTCCAAAAATCCCGTCCAACCTTTCAGATAATCGACTGTGTAGGCCCCGCCTCAGTCCACTCCTCTTGATCTTGCAGCTCATATGTATCATACGCAAACTAAGTAGTAGGACGGAATCAAATAAATTTTATGCATTCTTTTTAATTTTATAAATATTATTTTTCTTGATTTTCAAAAACAATGTTAAAAAATGGACGGAGTATTATTATGCGTAAACGATTTTGCTCTAATCAATGTAGATGTATATTTTTTAATTATTCCTTATTTTTCAAAAGAAATTGTTAATAAAAAATTCCATGTGGTATCTTTTTCCGATAATAGATATCGTTACAAAAATAAGGCATGATTATAATTAATTAATCTATACAAAAAAAATTATTATACTTAGGTTTATTTGTAAATTTTGACTTACATTATTTCATTTATTTAAAAAAAAAAAAAAATTTATAAACAAATGAAACAATGTTAGTCAAAAAATATATACATGAACCTAAATATAATACTAATTTACAGGATAATTAATTTTAATAATGTCTAATTTTTACAACTAAAACGACACTGCTGTTATATTGTATATATACATATACACATGCTAACGGTCGGGGGACGGGGGACTTGTCGGTGTCTAATAATTCTGAGCGGAGCCAGAATTTCGTGAACAAGCCACGGAGAGCCTAGCATGCATGCAGGCTGGATTGTTTGCGAAACGACATCGCGAATAAAGCCGAAGGTAGCCGAGCGTGTCCCCATAGCAACCGCTGCCACACAGGCACCCAGCTGTTTCTCTGCATATAGATACGGCTCATGTATGCCGGCAGCGTGAGACGAACCGCCGCGACCGTGGGCCGACGCGCGCCGCGCCGGTGTCTCAATTACGCAATATATTATTAATTACTTCTGGAATAATGTTGAACAAAATATTAGATCCCATTATCAAAAAAAAATTGTATGCGTCAGTAAAAATTTAGTTGCGAAATTTGAAGAAATTATTTTGATTAGGAATTTCCCTTTCAACCCCAACAGCATAGCTACAAGTTATTAGCGACGGCCCTGTGTGCCGGTATAGTAGAGCGGTTAGTTATTGTTTTGGCCGTTGGCTTAGTTGACGGCGGCACGGTCAATTCGGAACTCTCTCCGAGGTAGGCAGCACTCTTAAGGCGTATGGCTGTGTTTCATCAAGTGCCCCATGCTTTTGTTCAGAGTCCTCACGAAATTTTGTTTGTTCTATTTATATTAAATCTTTTTAAGTACTTTGAAAGAATTTAGCAGTATTAAAATTTTATTTTCTACTTTTTAGTACGTTTTTTTAAATAATTTCTCAAAACTTTTTAGAGAAAAGCATGTTTTTTAAAAACTTTTTTTTTATTTCTTTTTTATTTTCTACTTTTTAGTCTTGAAAAGAATATTTTAAGCGTAAAATTTTAATTCTAACTATTGTTTAAAGTTTGGTTATTATTGAAATTTTCATCATCCTTTTTACAATTATAATATATGAAAAATTTTTTTTTATTCAAATATATTGATAACTACCAAATTAGAACTCCTGCAGAACTCTTAAGTTTTGCAGAATTTGGCCCAAACTCTCGAAGATGACCTTCAGGTTCCCCAGGTACACCCGTCATCAGCGACCTGGCTGTCCAGGTTCAAACTTCTTTCTCATATGTTCTAAAACATCCCCGAACTCTATCCAAAGTCATACTCCGAGAATTCAAGCCAAACTCTCGGAGATGACCCCCAGGTACCCCAGGTACCCCCATCATCGGCGACCTGGGAACCTCGGTTCAAATTGCCTCGATAAATACTCTATAACTTCCCTCAAAGTCATCCCCGAAGAATTTAGCCCTAATTCTCGGAGATGACCCCCCAGGTACCCCCATCATCAGCGACCTGAGTACCTAGGTTAAAATTGCCTTGACAAATACTCTATTAAAACTTTTAAAGTCATCCCCGCAAAATTTAACCCAAACTCTTGAAGATGACCTCCAGGTTCCCCAGGTACCCCCATCATCGGCGACCTGGGAACCTCGGTTCAAATTGCCTCGATAAATACTCTACAACTTCCCTCAAAGTCATCCCCGAAGAATTTAGCCCTAATTCTCGGAGATGACCCCCCAGGTACTCCCATCATCAGCGACCTGAGTACCTAGGTTAAAATTGCCTTGACAAATACTCTATTAAAACTTTTAAAGTCATTCCCGCAAAATTTAACCCAAACTCTCGAAGATGACCTCCAGGTTCCCCAGGTACACCCGTCATTGGCGACCTGGCTGTTCAGGTTCAAACTTCTTCCTCATATGCTCTAAAACACCCCCGAACTCTATCCAAAGTCATACCCCAAGAATTCGACCCGAACTCTCGGAGATGACCCCCAGGTACCCCCATCATCAGCGACCTGGGTACCTCGGTTCAAAGTGCCTCGATAAATACTCTATAACTTCCCTCAAAGTCATCCCCGAAGAATTTAGCCCTAATTCTCGGAGATGACCCCCCAGGTACCCCCGTCATCGGCGACCTGGAGGTCCAGGTCGAGAAGTGACTACGGATTCACGACGACGACGATGACAAAACATTGTGAGTTAAAGGAAAGCATGTAAAAAATATCACACTCAATTTTTTCTTTTATTTCAGTTCTTACAGTTAACAAGGTTGAATATTTAGTAGCTCTACAATTTTTTTCAAACTTTTTACTTCCAAAGGCATCATTTCATACGCGAAGTAATGCTCATAAAAAAAAATTGATTAATATAGTTTCAATAAAAAATATTTCTTTTTCTTTTATAAATATATTATCTATTTTTCCAAACAAAGGTGCATTTTTGTTATTCAAGCGAATAATTTGGATTATGCCTAATTTATATTTAATACCTTTATAATTTACTTTTTTGTTCAATGAATTTGTTCATATTCTTTTTTGTTTAATTTTACCGCGAGTAAAAAAAAAAAGAACGTTCGACGTTGCCAAGCACTGCGTTTTTGACAACGTCGTCACTTGCAATACAACTTTCAAAAAGTACACTCGTATCTCTTGACTTTGCTAAAAAACTCGGCCGCTCAAGCGTCGAGCATTGATCAAAAGCGATTATTGTTTAATATTTAATATTTGTGAATAAATTGTGATTTAAATTATTCGCTCTCAAACGTACTTCATTTTGATACACTCAATCTACATTCACACTTCAAAGTCTAAGAAGAAAGCCGTTCTCGACCCCTTGGCTCTACGAGACGGCTAATTCGCAAGTATTGGTCCTTCGAACCTGGATAACACCAGAATCAGCAAAAAGAATATAAAAAACTAAAAAGCTGAAGCACGAGGCGCGCAGGCACGCCGGCGCTGAGTGTTCTATAACCAAAAGATACGCACCTTCAAACTGGTAAAATTACAAGCATCGTGTTTCGTCAACTTATGCATCGACTCATGATCATCATACCCGTGCTGTGCCACTAACCAAAGCGCACGAAAACCAAAACAAAGTTAGTTGAGTACGCAGGCACGCCGTTACTTAACTAGCTGTTATTTCTGCAACCTTGGAGCCAGTACACAAAACCTGCTTCACGAGTCGTCAACTTGGAACGTCAAGCTGACTCAACACTACGGAAGATTGAAGCTATTTTTTCATCAACCGTCATAACCTACAACACGGATTTGATCTGCATCTTCAGGCGTCGTCGATAATCGAGTCTTCAGTGGCGTCAAGATTAAAATACGTGAGATCGTTTTGTGACTTAGGTTTCAATTTAGCGATTAAACGAAAATTATTATCTTGAAAATTCAAATTTTCATTTCGCGTGACTAAACAAAACGTACGTTATTTTTATTGCTTGTATTTGAAAACTAATTTTATTAATTACTTTGAAAAATGACTGCAACATTTGAAGATCTCATAACCGATCAAAAAGTTACCGCGAAATTCATTCAAAACTTTCTTGTAAACACAAGTAAAGTCAAAAAAACTAGCATTACAGTTGGTTACCTCAATCATCGGGTCGACCTTCTCAACGGTTACTGGGACTCGTACAGGAAAAATCACCATGCTCTCGCTCGCTTCCCAGAATTCGAGGAGTCGGAGTACTGCACGGAGGACATGTACAGCACCGTTGAACTGCTGTACTCCGAGCACACGGCCGTACTTAAGCACGAGATCGAGAAACTGCAGCCTCAGTCAAATACTGGGTCTTCATCGGCTCAGCCTACAACTCAAACAAACACCGAACCTGTAGTACGCCAAATCCACCTGCCTCAGATTGACCTGCCAATGTTCGGAGGTAACCCTCTTGAGTGGGAGAGCTTTCGTGACCTGTTCGACTCCATGGTGATAAAGGTACCCGGACTTTCAAATGTCCAAAAGCTTATATATTTGCGATCGAGACTCACCGGCGAAGCCAAACTGCTCGTTAGTAATACGCCGGTAACCGAGAACGCATTCGACGGCGCGTGGGAAGATTTAAACTCACGGTACGGTAATCCGCGAATATTGTCAGCTTTTCATATGCGTAATTTGTTCGAGATTGATCAAGTCGTGAAGTCATCACCGGCAGAGATTAAACGTCTACTCGACACATTTCGGCAATCGATTCGCGCGTTTCGTGCACTTAAAAAACCTGTACACCACTGGGACGAATTTTTCGTGTACATCCTAGTATAAAAGTTGGACCGGGCAACTCGGTATAACTGGGAAACTTCACTTGCTGACAGCAAAGAGGTCCCAACCTTCAAGGCATTGACTGATTACCTTGAAAATCGCGTCAACGCGTTAGAATTCGCTAACAGTTCCGATAGTATTCTTAACGCTTAACCACCTAGGCTGAATCATTCAAACGCAAAAGGCAACTCAAATGACCGAAGTCACTCGTTAAACAAATCGGCGCTAAACGCTTCTAAAGTTCAAGACGTTAAGCCTCAATTTACTAATCAATCAGGTGGGAATAGAAAACCTAAAGTTAAAACGCCAAACCCACCAGTTTCTTCATGTACACTTTGTTCAGGGGAACATAGAATTGCGTCTTGCCCTCAGTTTATCGAGATGCAACCCATTTCACGCAGATATCAAATCCAAAATTTTAAACTTTGTCAAAATTGTTTACGCCCTGGACATTTAGTTCCAGATTGCCATTCCACACATCGTTGTCGAACTTGTAATCGAGACCATCATTCTTTGTTACACATCGATTCAAGCGACCAAACACAAAGTCAATCGACACGACAGAATGAAACACACAATCAGCCTCGCTCCCAGTTTCCTCAGCATACAAAATCAGTCTCGTGTTGCACACTTTCTTCGGTGACAAATCGAGCTGTTTTACTCGCGACTGCTCGTATACAAATTTGCGATCAGAACGGTCACTCAATCGTGATTCGCGCTTTGTTAGATCCCGGAGCAGAATCCACTTTTATATCTGAGTGTACTACTCAGAGATTAAATCTTAAACGCGAGATAGTGAACGTGAAAATTCAAGGCGTTCAGGCTTGTTCCACTGGCACTTCTACACATGAAGTCGCTTTTACGATAAATTCGCTTAAAGACAACAATTTTTCGATAAATATACACGCTTTAGTTTTACCTAAACTGACAGGTTTGATTCCAAGCGCCCCGATCACTCCAAAATCATGGGATCACGTGTCTGGTCTTTCGTTGGCTGACCCTGATTTTTCAACTCCAGGTGAAGTTGATTTGATTATTGGAGCTGATTTGTGCGGCCATTTATTCCTTGGCGATAAACGAGTTAGCTCCCTTGATGAACCCGTAGCCTGTCGAACCCCTTTTGGATGGGTCTTGATGGGTCCTGTTGATTTTGAAAATACGAACGTTCGTCGTTCACACTTGATTCACGTAATTCGATCACCTAATGAATTTTCTTTTGAAAATTTTTGGGATCCTGATAACGATCTGGATAAACCATCAATAAACTTGAAAAATGCACTTTATTGTTCAAATCAAATCGTTTCGTGCCATGACAACGACTGTTTATCTTTCGATCTTCAACGTTTATGGGAGATAGACGAGATTTCTTCCGAGAAACCCTTGTCACAGGAAGAAGAAGATTGCGTGAAAACATTCCTTGACACTCACACCCGCGATGAAACTGGTCGGTACACTGTGCGTCTTCCCTTCCGGTCAAATCCACATGAAAACTTGTTGCCTAACAGACAGGCTGCGGCATCGTTGCAAATCTCAAACGAAAGGAAAGCAGCGTCAAATCCTATTTTTAAGTCTGAATACAATAGTTTCATGTCTACATACCTTGACATGAAACACATGAAGTTAATTTCGTCAGAATCAGACGAAGGTACTTTTTTGCCTCATCACGGAATCTATCGCGTATTGCCATCACCGAAATGCCGTGTGGTATTTAATGCTTCCTTTAAAACTCAGTCAGGGAAATCTCTGAATGATTGTTTGATGGTAGGACCCAAATTACAGTCTGAGCTCTGGGCAGTTCTCACTCGGGCCAGACGATTTCGCTTCGCTTTTACAGCTGATATTGTCAAAATGTTCAGGCAAATAAATGTCCATCCTGATGATATTATTTGGCAGAAAATATTGTTCCGCTTTGAAGCATGGAAGAAAATGTTAGAATATGCTCTAACTACCGTTACTTATGGTACTAATTGTGCCCCTTGGCTTGCTTTGCAGACACTTCTACAATTGGCGGAAGACGAGATTCGTAAATTCCCTTTAGGTACTCGATCCATCCGCAAAGCATCATACGTTGATGACTTTTATGACGGTGCTGATACCCTAGATTCTGCTATTGAGGTTAAGAATCAATTAATCGGTATACTTAGAGCTGGTGGTTTTGAATTAAGCAAATAAGCTTCAAATTCCCCAGAACTTTGTCCGAAATCGGAAAATGATGTTAAGGAATTTAAGCTTGATCCAGTTACAACACTTGGTCTTGTTTGGAATCCTCGAACTGACACATTTTCATTGAAGGTAGATATGAACGATTTTAAAAAGGTTCAACCTACTAAGCGTTCCGTTCTGTCGGATATATCTCGACTTTTCGACCCCCTTGGCTGGTATAGTCCAGTTTTAGTTACTGTTAAAATTCTGATTCAAGATATGTGATTATTGGGTCTTGATTGGGATCAACAACTTTCTCCACAACTTTCAGAGCTTTGGGAGGATTTTAAAATTAAATTACCATTACTCGAAACCATTAACATACCTCGTTGGTTAGGTACCGAAACTTCTTCGGAGATAGAAATTCACGTTTTTACCGATGCATCTGAACGGGCATACTCGGGTACAGTTTATCTGCGTACAAAAAAACAAGCAGCTAGTTTTGCAAGATTATTACTTGCTAAAACAAAAGTTGCCCCCGTGAAAACTCTTAGTATCCCATGTTTAGAGCTATGTGGTGCACTCCTTGGTGCAAAGCTTGTCGACCAGGTACGTAAAAAGCTCGAGTATGAAAATGTCCAAACTTACGCTTGGGTTGATTCTCAGGTCACCTTAGCTTGGATAAAAGCTCATGCGTCAAGATGGACCCCTTTCGTCGCGAATCGTGTTAGTAAAATCCAATCGTTCGTACACCCGGATTCATGGCGTCATGTGCGCTCCGGTGAGAACCCTGCAGACCTTGCTACTAGAGGTATAAGCCCTGAGGAGTTGATGTCAAGTTCATTGTGGTGGAATGGACCACACTGGCTCTCCGACCCCGAATTCAGTCCCGGCAGTGAGGACTCAATTGAGACAACGTCTCTTGAACTAAAGCGTTGTAATGTAAGCACTGTTCATGTACCAGACTTGTGTATGATTATGAATCTTTTATATAGATATTCTGATTTGGTTAAGATTGTTAGAATAATCGCCTTTTGGCTACGCTATTTACAAAAATTGAAAAGGCGAGATTCGCCTAAAATTTTTTCTAGGGATAATCCGATTGAACCATTGAAAACTTTTGAGCTTTCTGAGGCACTCCGACATTTGATCTCGAAGTCTCAACATCATTTTTTTAGAGCTGAGATAGATGCTCTTTTAAAAAACCGCAAAATACCCTCTGGTTCATCCATTCGATCATTGAGACCTTTTTTGGATGAAAACAACTTATTACGTGTTGGCGGTCGTATTCAACGCGCTGAATTAAGCTACGATGAAAAGCACCCAATAATTTTACATAAAGATTGTCGTCTTGCGTACTTGATTATGTTCGAATCACATGCGAAAACTTTACACGGTGGGCCTCAATTTATGGTCAGTCACACAGTGCGTAAATTTTGGATTACTCACGCACAGGTACTTGCTAAGCAATTATGTAGTAATTGTGTGGTTTGCGCTCGTTTTACAGCCAAAACGCTAACTCAAATTATGGGTAACTTGCCTGAGTTCAGAGTCAATGCAACTCGACCGTTTTTAGCTACCGGCGTAGACTATGCTGGGCCTGTGATGTTACGTACCACGAAAGGTCGAGGTCACAAAGCATATAAAGGCTATATATGTTTATTTGTTTGTTTAGCGACGAAGGCTCTTCATATTGAAGCCGTTTCCGACTTAACCACTCCGGGATTTCTTGCCGCTTTTCGGAGATTAGTTTCAAGGCGCGGCCACGTTCAAACTCTTGCCAGTGATAACGGCACTAATTTTCAAGGTGCAGATAAGGAACTTCGCAAAATGTTTTGCGAAGCTTCCAAATTTTACAAAGATGCTTGTGTTTCACTTGCTAAGGATGGCACTGAGTGGACTTTTATACCCCCCTCTGCTCCTCACATGGGTGGAATTTGGGAAGCAGCAGTGAAATCTACTAAGCACCATTTAAAAAGAGTGATTGGCAGCTCGACCCTCACTTTTGAGGAAATGACGACACTATTGTGTCAAATCGAAGCTTGCTTAAACTCACGCCCATTAGTCGATTTGAGTAGTCATCCCGAAGATCTTGCTCTGCTAACACCTGGACATTTTCTCGTCGGTCATGCCTTGTCGGTGTTGCCAGAACCAGGAACGGTAAATTTCGATATAACCCCTTCAAAACGGTACGATCTTCTAACGCGAATGCGCAATGATTTTTGGCGACGTTGGAAGGCGGAATACTTATTTACTTTGCAAGTACGCTCGCGATGGTGTGATCCTAGGGAGAATTTGAAAGTCAACTCTTTAGTTCTTATTAAAGATGAGAACACTCCACCAGCTAAATGGCCACTCGCTCGCGTAAAGTCTATTAATACGGGCCCCGATGGTAAAATTCGCGTGGTCATGGTAAAAACGGCTACCGGTGAGCTCTTACGTCCAATACATAAGCTGAACCTGTTACCAGTCCCAGTAAGCGGTGATGAGTCCGATCCGTTGATTCGTTGAACTGCTGTTATAAAGCTTGAGTTTTCTTGGAATGATTATAATTTTCTTTTATATGTTTATTTTGTAAGCCGTCATGGCGGGCGGCATTCATATGCAAATAAATCAGATTTTTATTTAATTTTTTACATTGACACTGAAAATTGTAAGTCGTCACGGCGGGCGGCATTCAGTGATCAACAAAATCAAATACAAACTTGATTAAGTTTTTTTTATTTTTTAATTCTATTTACACTATTGCAATTATGTGCTTTCAGTTCTATCAATTTTTTTTACCTAAAATCATCTTTAGATGAGGCGGGCGGAATGTTCGTGAATAATCCGAACCTTTATAATTTACTTTTTTGTTCAATGAATTTGTTCATATTCTTTTTTGTTTAATTTTACCACGAGTAAAAAAAAAAGAACGTTCGACGTTGCCAAGCGCTGCGTTTTTGACAACGTCGTCACTTGCAATACAACTTTCAAAAAGTACACTCGTATCTCTTGACTTTGCTAAAAAACTCGGCCGCTCAAGCGTCGAGCATTGATCAAAAGCGATTATTGTTTAATATTTAATTATTTGTAAATATTTGTGAATAAATTGTGATTTAAATTATTCGCTCTCAAACGTACTTCATTTTGATACACTCAATCTACATTCACACTTCAAAGTCTAAGAAGAAAGCCGTTCTCGACCCCTTGGCTCTACGAGACGGCTAATTCGCAAACAATACCATTAAAAAAAATATTGTTCGTAGTAAAAATTTTGACGTTTTAGAAGAAGATGAATTCATGCTATTTTTAGGTGAGGGCGACACATTGGAATGATTAGGATTGGATTCCAAGGGAAGGTTCTTTTTATTTTTTTTCCATTCACTCAATTTAGTAGAAAAATCTAAGAATTTTTTCAACTTCCATTTCTCCAGTAAAATTGAAACGAGTTTAAAATCTTCACTCATGTTTACACTCATTGAAAAAAAATTAATAGTTCTTAATGATATTTTTGTCGATAATTACATTGTTTACTCGTATATACGCACAGCGAATCGATTGATAAAAATATTTTGAATTGAATAAACCGCTGCCAAATAACTACACCCTCTACAGTTGAAAAAAAAACTTCATTTACATTTCAAAAAATGGAGTTATTCCTTTTTTATAGCAAAGCGGTTAGCGCCTCACTTGGAAAAGTAATGGATGCCTTCTTTTTTCTTCTGTGTTTAGGATAAAAAAAAAACACTTGTAGACATTTTTATTTTGCGTGTACATCACACAACGTTTTCTGCAGAAAAAAACTTGCATTAGCAGATCTATAGCTGTTTTTATGTTGTATGATTATTTACCATTCAGTAGAGAAGAATCCAACAGCATCTCAGCTTATAATGTTCAAAAATAATGTGTTTGTGACTATGTGTCAAAATGAAAATGATAAAGCAACAGAAATTGATAATGGTGTTCCTGAAGATTAAAGCCAGCGGTAGCTGGCTTGGGAGAGTTTTCCAAAAAAAAGTAGCCATTGCTATCACGCTTTATTTACAGGAACAGAAGTTCCCGTAACCTCACTTAATACTTTTGTTGTAGGGTTCAACAGGGTCTACAAGGAATTGTATCAAAATTCTCTGGGATGTTTTTAGTAATTGTGTTATAAAATTTAAGGGAACTAGGAATTACTCAGCGCGCATCGAACCTTAGTTATTGCTTTTGCAAAAGAAATTTTTGTTAAATAAAATAAAAAATTCTAACTTAATCAGTTTTTAAATTGTTTTGCTTTACTTAGCCGCTCTAAGCACGCTGCTAGCGCGAATAGGAAAAAAACAAAAATAGTAACCTCAAATGCACTTTTCGAATATTTTAAAAACTTCTTCACAAATCAGCTCACGAATAAAAAGTTTACAAAAGATGGCGATAACTCTCTTTTATAAAGGGATTTTTGACATAAAATAAGATCGTCGAACACCTGAGTCATCTGAAAACGAGTATAATCATTAGAATTTAATTTAACATGGTAGTATTAGAATAGATGTTCAATTTGAAGATCTGTTGACAGAAACAGTAAATTATATAGTTTATTCAGAATAATAAAATATTTTAGAAATTGGCGCATCGAGAAACGGTGGTTGTAGACTTTAGCGGTTGAGTCATTATACAGGGTGGCGGAAATTATTCGAAACGCGCATATATCTCGGAATCAAAGCTTTGTGCAAAAAGTTTTTCAGATAAAAGTTGTTTCGTTTGGAGGGGGAAACAAAATGGTGGCTTTGAGTTTGGGTCCAGGGTCTTATGTTGGGCCCTGCGGTCCCAAAGTTTAGGTATTTTTGGAATTTTTTTTGGGCCATATTAAGGCCGCATGGAGCCCGTTTCTCTTTTACTCTGGTTGAATCCGAAATAATGCATTTTTTGTACAGCACATGTAATGTGAAAGTTTTTTAGTTAAAAATTATCAATAAAAAAGGCCCAAGAAAATTGAGTCCGGGGTCTCATATTGGGCCATACGGACCTCAAGTCCGCTTTTTAAAATAGGAACCCCTATTATTCACACCGGATTCAGAAAGAGCGAAAAATTTTACGATTTTAAGGTATTTTTTGAAATTTTTTTGGGCCCTTATGAGCACCAGCGAGCTTTGATAAGGCACATTTATCATTGACAGTGTTATTTCCGAGAAAAAAGCTTTTTTTCTACAGCACATGCACTTGGAAAGTTTCTTAGCTTAAAATTTTCAATATGATGGGCCCAGGATCTCATATTGGGCCCTAAGGACCCAAACCCAATTTGTTTTAGCGGATTCAGAAACAGCGGAAAATTTTACGATTATACATTATTTTAAAAAATTTTATTCGGCTCCATTGAGGCCTACTGAGCCCCAATAATCTCTGTTAATGTTTGCAAACGTTATTTTTGATTAAAAAATTTAAATGCTTGGGGAAAATTAATTGCTCTAAATCTTTTTTTTGGAAAATGGCCCTGTTAGCTGACATTTTTTTCAAAATTTAAAAGTCAGAAATAAGCGGGTCTTATTAAAGCTTCTACTGCTTGGAGGGTCTCAGAGGGGACTAAAAACCTTCAAATTTTATAAAATTCAATTTTTAATTAAATAATTTCTATTGTTCAGGACCCTATTAACTTTTGTACCACCTCAGCTACAAAACAAATCCCAAACCAATCTTGCAGCACTGTGTGCTGCCTTTACTGCAGAAACGAAGAACAACACCAGTGGCGTCTAATACGTGATGACGAGTAGACGCAATCAAAACCTACTCAGTTGCTTATATTTATAAATAATAATTTTTCTCTTTTAGTGTCCTGATTGCTTCGTTACAATAGGCACATATTTTACTGTGAATAATCAAAGTGTCATAAGTTATTTACTTTATTAAAATTATAAGACTCAATTTCAAACAAGAAGTTTATTTATTGTGTTTCTTCAATTTTCTACCCTCAATCCTAAACATTTTTGGTCGACTTCGAGCCAAATGAGATAAAGAAAAGCAGTGCCTGAAGAAGAAAATCATCATCGGTCCTTCAAAGAAGAAAACATCAAGAAAATTGAAGAATAAAACAGTATCAAGCACTGAGAGGTCGCTCAATTGATAAAGAGGGAAGTATGATAAGTACAACTGGACTTGTTGTATCTACGAGCGTGAAATTGGAGCCAACAAGCCAGTTAGCGCCATTTTTCACACAAAAAAGGGCGCGGCAGCCATTTGGTAAGCGGCGAGGGTTCGTCATCGTTGGAGCTGAAGTAAGGTTGTCGTTTACCTTAAATTTTCATTTTCTCTATATTTACCTCATTCCTTAACGGTCTACTTTATTATTTAATTTTAGAATAATACTGAGTAAAATAAATTTTATCTCAGATGTTATTAATGTGTTACTAACTTTGAATTTAATTGTAGTTTAAATTAATTCAAGTTAGATTCTTTTGAATTTATATTTACATTTCATTCAGAAATGATTACGCCTCTTCTTTCGTTTTGAGTTGAACTTGTTTACGTTTCACTGAGAAATGACCGAGTTTTGGCAGTTAGACTGAATTTACTTACATTTTCCCAGAGAATTATATGATTTATATTTATTTTATGTCAACAGTTTATTCTGGATTTTATAATTTAATTTTTTAACATTAAATCCTATTTATAGAAATTTAATATTTTATTCATCCATGTGAAGTTTTCGTACTTTCACTTGATTTATTTAATTTATTCTACTTTTAGTTGTTATCTTAACTCTTTGGAATTAATTAGATTGATTAAATTAATTAGATTCATTAAACCTTTCAAAGGGATACATACATCAAATCGACCTTCAGAATCAAGCATTAAGGTTCCGTTGGCATACCACCCACGGTTCTCAGTTTGTGCACCATAGTCTAAAGACATAAGAGCCTTTAAAGTGCTTGTTATTCCTACATTTTTTATACGATCAATTTCTATTGCATTAAGCTCATATCTAATATCTTCAAATAAATGACATACGCCGTTGCTAACGAAATGAGTATTCGCTGTTTTTGTACCATCTGACTTTCTTAATTGACCGGTTACATGTAGATAACTACCCGATGGTAAAACAGCCAAGTCCTGATACTGGATAGCGATACGAATTTCATCACTATGATTGAAATTAGACCCGGTACACGGTTGATAAGCATATAACTCATAATTTGAGATACTATCATCGAACTGAATGGGAGCTTGAATTTCTAAAATATCTTCCATTTTTATAACAACAAAAGAAATTGCAAGTTATTTTCCACCACGAACGATTCTTAGTCCTAGACTTTTGAGAAACTGGATGTTCTGCCGTGTTAGCGCTTTGGATGCTCGACGATGACTAATTGAAGAACTGCATGATTTTTGAGTTTTATAGTTTCTTTGAAGTCCTTTTCCATAAAATACAATACCCATTATGAGGATTTAATGTGTAATCTTATTGTAATAACTTCCTTTTGAAAATTTACCAACTCCCCGTCTTGGTCAACAATGCGCAACTGCAGATTTTCAATGCACTCTACATTTACAGGTAGGTATATAACTTGCGAAGGTATCTCAATTATTTTAAACCCAGGTTCAACTGTAGGATAAAATTCGTGAATAGTATGAACTAGTTTATTATTTATGTAAGCTCCAGCAGTGATGTTGCACTCCACTCTCAATGAATTATTTTTAAGGATATTAATATGATTATCGGAAATATGTTTCAAGTTTGCTTCAAGTTTGCGTCTACTAAATCCTAAAAGTTTTCCAATCGAGTCAGCAGGTGTGAAGTCAACTATTTCAGTACATTCAATTTCAGTGTGGAAAGTATTATCGTTAGGTTTAATCAATATTTTAATGTTTTTTTCTTGAAGAATTTTTTCAATATCAACCAATCCGTAATTTCCTGTATCGAAGGTGATAACTCGATCGCCAACGTAAAATTTATTGCATCCAATGTCAATATTAGGTATTGAATTGAATGTCAACAACTGTACTAAACCAAGAGTATAATTTTTACTCGGCAAAAGTTGAATAGGTGGATAATACTGAGCTTCAAGAACTGAAGAATTGGCTGATAAGGTAAGAGTAAATGATTTCATCACGACTCACCCTAAACTGAGCATAATTTATGAAAGGGACTGCTTATATATCTAAGCTTCCATTAAGGAATTGTAAACACAGATGACCACAGTTATAAGAATTGTAGTCGTGAAATTTTTCTGTATTGTATTTCACGCTGTTGACATTCAAGTAAAGCATTAATTCAAGCGGAGGTTTAAGATCACCAAAACTATCAAAGTAAACTACATCGTTTTTTCGAAAAGCAACCCAATGAGTTCCGGGCCCACTTTCATAATCTAGATTTACGATGGCGGATTCTCGATAATTAGGCCCAGAATATGGTAATATATTTTTCATAAAAACTCCTCTAAAATGTGGAATTTTAAGCTTTTGCGCATACTTTAATAAGTCAAAGTTTGTCAGCTGACGATTTGGTAAAGTTATTTCGAGCTTTTTTAGACCTTGCCTCTTTTTCTCAAGTAAACCCCTTTGCCTTTTTTTCTCAAGTAGGCTCCTTTGCCTTTTTTTTTTTAAGTATAGACCAAATTCTTGTTTATGACGTCCAAGATAAAGTCCTTTACCTGCAGCTATAGCTTCCATGGATTTATTATGTCTTTTTTTCTCTTCCAAATCTTGTTTACCTGACTTTACATCGTTAATAGCCTTATAAATTCCAGCTGCACTCCCTGCCAATGCACCTGTAACGCTTAAGCCGGCAAATAGGGGATCTAAAGGTAGAAATCCCCCAATTTTCGATGTCATCGGTAATACTCGAGGAACTTTTATTTTACTTTTTCCACCAGCTTTTTTAACTGCTAATTTAGATGCTTGAAGAGCTGCATTTATAATACTTTTTGGGGTATTATTAGGAGCTACTGATTTTGATGCAGCTTTTATAATAGAACTCAGTGGCGTCATTTTCTTAGATTTTACTTTGAGACCCATCCCTAATTTACTTTTCAACTTCATAGCGTTGGTAACAAAATAAGCTGCTGCTTTTTCTCCAAACTTAGCGTTTTTATCTTTTACTCTTTCCCACGCTTTATTAGCGAGGACTTTGTCTGCTGCGTGTCTAGCCTCTAAATTTTCGGGATTCTGTGAATAAGCAATATCGTGCTCTTTACAAGCAGCGTCTAATGGATTGATTCCTAGATCACTACGTGCTAGTCGCTTGGATAACTTAGTACCAGGTCCACAATAGTTGTAACCAGGTAAGTGCAATTCAATTGGAAGCTTATTGATGATGTTATTTAATAAACCACCACCTTTCTTCTTCTTTTTGTGAATGATCATTTCATTATAACAGCCAACTAACGACTGAGCTTGTGGATATAAAAACGATATATTTATAGGTTTCTTTAGTATTTAACATTTAGATTCCGAATGATCAACATGGATTTTTCACAAAACACTTTGAAACTGCCAGTACCAAACTTTGATGTTATTGCCGCACAGGAAAAGAAAGAAAAACGTCACGGTGACTTACTCTCATGTAGCATTCGAGCAGTTATTTCAGGACCATCGAGTTGTGGGAAAACTAACAGCTTACTAGCTCTTTTAACACAATCAAACGGTTTAAGATTTGAAAACATTTACGTCTACTCTAAATCTTTGAACCAACCAAAGTATAAGTTTCTCGAACAACTCTTGGAACCAATTGAGGGGAAGAAGTATTTTGCATTTAGTGACCATGATGAGGTAGTGTCTCCAGCTGATGCTTTACCTAATTCTATTTTTGTCTTTGATGACATTGCATGTGAAAAGCAAGATAATGTTAAAGCCTTTTATTGTATGGGGAGACATGAGAATGTAGATTGTTTTTATCTATGTCAGTCATATGCCGCAGTACCTAAACATTTAGTAAGAGATAATGTCAACTTGTTGATTTTATTTCGTCAAGATGAAGTGAATCTGAAACATATTTATGACGATCACGTTAATACTGACATGCCTTACAATCAATTTAAAAACTTGTGCTCAAAGTGTTGGGTAGAAGGTAAGCATAGTTTTATAGTTATAGATAAAGATAGAAATATTAATGATGGTAGATATAGAAAAGGATTCGATTGTTTCGCTATAAATATAGTAGAACCTAGTGAAAAATAATTAGTCTTGAGTCAACCTATGCTGCATAAACATGGAAAACATTGCTAAGGAGAAAAGAATCCTTGAAGAGTTTGTGAAAGCTCGAAATTGTAAAACGGAAATTCAATATTATAAAAAGTCAAAAAGATGATGCTGAACGTATTTTGACTGAAACGTTTAAACCTATTCTAAATCCTCTGGAAAAGTTTGCAGCAAAACGTCCAAAGCTCAATGAAAGCTCACCTCTTGAAACAGTTAAAAAATCTGAATTAAAAAAAGAAAATTCATTCAATAGTTTATTCAACGAATCTGAGATACAACACAATGATCTTGTCATACCTCCAAATGCATCATCTGCAGTTGAGGATGAATCTACGCTTCATGAGAGTGATACGTTTGATGAATTGGAAGAAACAAGTATTAACCGAGGAGAAGACATATTTAATCAAATAGAGCCTGATGAGCGAGATAATTTGTATGGAGTCAAAAAAACTCTTCAAGGAGACTACACTCTTGAAAATAAACCTATTAAATTTTTAAAAGATTCTATCGTAGTTGGCAATAAGACATATCCTAGAACTCAAGAACTAGTTATTCTCATTATTCGCAAAGATTCTACAACTGATAATTTGACTAACTTAAGTCGATATAAAGAAATTCTTGAGCAAACTAACGCTCACAGAAAAGGAAGCAAATCTACTGAAGACATAAAATATCATGTTACTAGTAAAAAATATCATAATGTTATTATACCTCTTTTCAATTTAAGTCGACCAAAAACAAAACTGTCTCCAAGAAGAACAATAAAAAAAATACAACTCAACAGACAACCTCCGTTAGCTGTATCTGCTCCAACAAAATTAGGTGGTTCTAAACTTAAATTCAAAAATGCCCGACTCAACAGCAGAACTGATTACGTATACTGGGATAATCCCAATGAACTCGTTGATCGTCTCAGGTTGTTAATAGCTGAGCAGTCAGCTGGAAATACAAGTCACACAAATGAAATTCATTCAATTATTGAAGAGTTGCGGGAGGGAGAGTATATATACTGAGAACATAATTACTTACCCATTAGTATCAAAATGCCTGTTGACATATTTGGACGTAAGGTTGAGAAAAAAGAGAGCAGCCGAGGACCACCAGGAGTTGGATATAAACTTACTCCCAACGGTGATTTCGATATTGAATCGAAAAGACTGTGTAACTTACCACCTCCGATCGAATCAGCAGACGCTATAAACTTGCGTACTCTACAAGACATAATTAAAAAAAGTAATATTGAATTTAAAAGACATTTACTCAAAGACATAGAGAGCACGAACGCAATACATAAAGCAGTTAGCGAATTTATCAACGATTTTGACAAAGAAAATATATATTTAGATATTGACTGTGTGGAAACAACAAGTCGTAAAACTTTTATTTCAACATAAAAAAGAGATTGAAGATCTTGTAGACTCGAAAATTCAGCTAGAGAACAATTTTGGAAAGATTTACCTAAATAAAACATGGAAAAAGTGGTTGAAGAAATACACAAACCTGCACGCAGAAATTACCCTCGTAGAAAAGTGGAAATACGGGATTTACACGATACCTGGCAAGCTGACTTGGTAGAAATGCAACCATATGCTAGAGAAAAAAAGGTCATAGATACATGCTTACAATCATCGATGTGTTTTCAAAATACGCTCACGCGATTCCTTTAAAGACAAAAACTGGTAAAGAGGTTGCAGCTGCAATGGAAACAGTCTTTAAAAGCACTCAATCTCCATGAAATCTTTATGTTGATATGGGTAAAGAGTTTTACAATAAAGATTTTCAAAATTTAATGAACAAGTATAAAGTTAATATGTACTCAATATACAGTGGTTTAAAAGCTTCTATATGCGAAAGATTCAATCGTACTTTAAAAAATATCATGTGGAAACAATTTTCTTTACGAGGCAGTTACAAGTGGATAGATATTTATCGGATTTAATTACATTATACAACAATAGAAAACATCTAAGCATTGGTATGAGACCGAAAGATGTCACTGCAAACCATACTACTGAAATTCTAAAAAAATAAAATAAAAATAAAAATTTTAAAAAGTCACCAAAATTTAAAGTTGGAGATAAAGTTCGAGTGAGCAAAATTAAAAATGTATTTGAAAAAAGCTATACCCCTAATTGGTCCACTGAAATATTTACTGTAACTAGTATCAAAAATACGCAACCAATTACTTATCACTTAAAAGATTATCAAAATCAACTTGTGGTCGGAGGCTTTTATGAACAAGAATTACAAAAAACCAAGTGCCCAGATACATATTTAATAGAAAAAGTTATCAGACGACGTGGCAATGAATTATATGTCAAATGGTTAGGTTTTTCAAAAGATCATAATAGTTGGATTAATAGTAATAATCTAGATAACTTTGTGTATTCAAAAAGTTGAGTAATAAATAAAAATTAAATAAAAAGACAAACAGTTGAGTTTAATATTTATTTATTGTCTTTCCTTTTTACAATTTAAAAAAAATTTCATTTTATCTTCTACATATTTCACACTTAAGTTATTATTTTTCACTTCTTTTTGTAAATTATTCAACTCATCATCGTTGGCAAATAAGTAAAAAAATTTAATCGGTCAGGTAGAAAGACTTGAAACTCTGCATCCAGAGTTATCACGACTTTTGGACCATCCATGATATCAGCTATTCTTATTGATGTTACTTTATAAAGTCTATCATAATCCGATTCCATTAAGGAGCCACTGGCAATTTTGTTCAGATTGGTGAGATCCATCTTTCTTCCACAGTGTCGTAGCAGCTAATGATGTTTTTTTTCCAATTCAGCTTCTTATATTGCATTTGAAAATGCAGTTATAGTGGGGATAAGGTCACGTAGTTATTAGAACAAACATTTGATTTATTGCTTTCTTTATTCAGAATAGGACCTAATACATTTTCCATATACTTAATTCGCATTTTAAAGATAATCGGGTTAAGTACAATACCAGTTCTTTGAATTCTTAGATTGAAGCATTCTCTGTCACATGCGGCTTGAATCCAAGGTCCAATTCTTGCGTTACGACTTGCAAAGTCATAAACAACCATAACCCTAACATTGACACTGTCGTTGAACGTAACACGCTTCATTTTAACTTGTAAACTATCTACTTTTTATTAGAAAATTCTAGTTTATTGTTTCCTGAATGTTTTATATACACTTGATCTTTTTTCACTTCTTCTTTTAAAGATTTGAAATCATCTGGATTTTCAATGAAGAATTTATTATATAGGTTAGGCAAGAACACTTGAAATTCTTTGTTGATAATAATTACAGTTTTTTCTCCAAATTTGGTGTCATACTGATATATAGTTGTATCTCTAAAACTTTCTCCACTAGCAAGCTCCATTAGAAGTTTCTTCGGAAGGTACTCATCTTTTTTGGCAATATCATTGACCTTAGTGAAATCCATTCTGTAACATAATGTATAAGCTAATTTTAGATAAAAAACTAATTAAATATTGAACATTTAAAACTAAAAATTGTATGCTTACTTTGCTTAAATCAATATTCCTTTTCAAATGTGAGTCTGGCTACTTTCTTGAGTGGTCCGTCGTCTAAAAGTTTTGAGCAGCAAGTGAGAGCCCTTCTTGAACTGCCAGCCTTATATACCGTACTGTCGACATCTGCTGGAGGCTTTGGCACATCATCCAAAACCATTGTTTTTTGTTCTAGAAATTTCTTGAAAGTGATGTAATTTCCAACACTTATTGCATCAGCTTGTGAAATTTTACCCCCACTCACAATATTTTTTTCTGGAAGCTTCTTTTTATTGACGTTATATCCTAGAGAAAGTTCATCTTGAGAATCTTCTAGAATTCTCTGGTGAATAAATCCATGTTCTGAATCTTCTAGAACCTTCTGATCAATGACGTCATTACCTTCTAGAACCTTCTGATTAGTGACGTCATTACCTTCTAGAACCTTCTGATCAGTGACGTCATTACCTTCTAGAAACTTCTCTGCGTCATTTCTTGTTTTATTAAGAAATTCTTCAATTTGTGCTATTCTATAGTCTCCCCAAGCTAAAGTATCGGTCGTATTTTTTATCCATGGAATCTGAATACATTCTTCTTTGAGAAGATATCATTTGTCGTCTGCAAAACTTAAACCAATCTTTACTTGTTTTTCAGTGCGTAGATTGTGAAGTCTTGCTCTAATAGTTCACTGTTCAACTTTAACTATAGATTTTTCGAAAAGACACTTTTCATAATGTTCAAACTTTATTTCTCTGAGTGCTGATGCTTTAACCCCTTTTACTTTCATTACAGGATCTTTGTTTTGTATTAATAAGCTGTACATCTTGGGTCTCAAACCTATGTACTTAGTAATGATGTCACAGCTGGTCTCATCCTTAAACAGGCCTAGTTTCTTCCCATTCTTAGGTTCAATGTTAAATTCATTATCTTTTTTATATGCTGATGTGTCAAAGTATTCCGAGTGTTCCCTCATAACAATTGTAAATGTCTACGCCCCGGATCTCATTTATAAAGCTGTCTGTATCCATGTATAAAAGCTTTAATGACTTTCCTACCCATTTTTTCATTTTAGAATAATGGAAGTCATACATTTTTACTTTGGATATATCCAGTATGGCAAGACCAATGTAAATAGGTTTGGATATTATGAGTTTAGTAGGCTTCATTTGAACTATAGCCATATTATCATCTATCCTTTCTATGCTGTGGAAATTTGGACTTGCGATACAAGCTTCTGCTTCATTTCTCCCAGGCCACTCATTAATAGGTCTTACATCAACCTGTTTTCGCTGGTTTTGGAGACATTTTCCATAAATGCTATTAATCAACCATTTAAAGAAATTTCTCTCAATATCATTCGTTGCTTCTGCTCTTTTTCTAGTATTATACTCAACGTATGATGCCAGCCATGCGGATTGATTGAATTGAAGGGCTCGATGAATTTTTTTTACTTTATGATTATTATTATGATTATTATTATTATTATTATTATAATTATTATTATAATTATTGAGTAATGTTAATATTACCTCCAATAAACTCTATCAACGGTCTCGCGGTATGCTGATCCATACATTCATCATCTTCATCAGGATACTCAATGATATACCGCATGTCTTCTAGAAAAAGAAAAAAACAAAGAGTTAACTTTTAATTTAATTAGTTGATTGTAATATAAATTATAAAATTTAAAAATTTACCTTCACTAATTATTGGAGATGGTGGTGGTGACGAGTCTGCATCACTCCCATAATTAGCGTTCAATTTATCACCATCGTTATCTTCATCCTTATCCTCTCCTTCATGCTCGTCCTTCTTATCCTCTTCCTCTTCTTCATCATCGTCCTTCTTACCCTCTTCCTTTTCTTCATCATCGTCCTCTTCTTCCTCCTCCTCCTCCATGTTTTTGTCCTCCTCCTCCTCCTCCTCCATGTCTTCGTCCTCCTCCTCCTCCTCCTGAATGTCTTTTTCTTCCTGTGTCCGTGACTTGATACTCCACCATTCGATTTCCTCTGGAGGAACGCCAATAGCATCATCGTCAATGACGAGATCTGAAACAAAAATTATATAAGTTAATATACATCATATCCCATAGGAATGATGGAATTATTTTATTTAAGAAAATTTTAACTTACTTGGTGATATTGATGAACGCTCGAGCGGCATCCACAAGTCATCCTTTAACTCTGAATTGAAAAGAAATTTCGTCCAGCCTGAAAAAATAAAAGAAATCAAATATGTTGAATGTAAATACTTTGAATACTAAAAATAAATAGTAGACTTACCTACTACATCGCAAGCAAGAGTCTTGTCGTAGTTGGGGATGCTGTCGCAGTCCCCAAATCGGCCGCTTCGATGGCCACCGGAGTCAACTCCGTTATGGATGGTGGAGTTGAAAGTGGAGACATTGGTGATTGACATCTACTGTTCCCGTTTGGAATTGTTGTCACTTCCGAGAAGGAGGGTGACAAAGGGGGGCAAAGGCATAAGAAATCAGGAAAATCAGCCATGGCCAAACACAGATCAGACGGTCCTGAATAAAGCTCCCGATGATCTATCTCACGCGAAGGGCAGCAGTATTCAAAATCGCCGCATCTATACCCTGCCGCTGAAAAAGCCATTCATTTTTATTATAAATCGACGGTACGTTCGTTTTCTCCGCGTTTTCTGATTTTGAAAATCGGTAAAAAAGTTATATCGGTTTATAAATAAACAAAGTATTGACGAAACAAATTGAAAATTTTTAAACTAAAAATTTTTTGTTAAAAATAAAAATTATGTTGAAAACTCAATATAATGCGTTTGCTAAATTCGGAATAATTTGAAAATTAACTATTTAATTCATATTGAAAAATTATTTTTGAATTTACCTTCAAGATCCATCAGCTCGACGTTCTCCTTGATTTGTTCAGGCACTTCCTCAACGGTCAAATCGATCAACTCGAAAACGATTTCACACATTTTTTTCTTTCACAGTTAAACTTTAAATTAAAATAATAAAATATATTCGAAGGGCGCGGTAAGACTGTGAAAATCTATGTCAAATTAAAAAGTTTAAATATATTTTAATCACGGTTGGACTGATTACAATTTCGAATTTAAATCCACGAACTGCACAGAAATGTAAAAATCGCAAAGTCAAACTAAAGACTTTAAAAATATTTGAAACTAAACGTATCGTACTACTGTAAAATTATCAAGGAAAATTTGAAAACTTAGGTGAACTTTTAGCACAAGCTGTTCGGTGACAGAAGTCTAATGAACTGAAACCTACGAGCTTGGGGTTTTATACCCTATGCATCATCCCTCTCCAACTTTTTTCAAGACCACCCTCTCACAACTCCCACTCTGATAGTCCTCTAGCACCCCTTCTCTGACTGCCCTCCACTGACCCAAACAAATTTTCAAGCAGCGCTCAAGACCGCCCTTTCAACTCCCACTCTGAAAATTTTCTAGTAACCTCCAAATTTTCCTCTAACAGCCAATCCACTGACCCAAACAAATTTTCGGTCAGTGCTTAAGACCACCCTCTCACAACTCCCACTCTGATAGTCCTCTAGCAACTTCCAAACCATCCTTTAACAGCCCCTCCGCTGACCCAAACAAATTTTCAAGATTTGCTAAAGACCGCCCTTACTCTGGAAGGACCACCTTTTGGGAGTTTCCCAAATGGATAAGGCGGGTTTTCGCGAGAAAGCATATTCTAACTATGCTGAACGGTAGACGATAATCATCTGCAACATTCCATGGTAGAAATCTGTGAACAAAAGGGCGGCTAAGACAACTCTGTACTGTCCATCATTTGCAAGCGGAAGACGTCATCCTCAAGCTGTGAGTCAACAGCGCAGTTAGCTAAATGACTTACTAGAAAATCCCCCACGTTCAAGGATTTTCAAAAAGTCTTAAATAACGTATTTCGCTGTTTCTTAAGAAAATGTCTCTTTAATGGGTCGACGCCGCAGGTAGCTAAATGACTAAGAGCACCGGGGTGGCGCTCGGTGGAAAGATAAACAATTGGAGATTTCCCAAAAACCATGACTCGCCAAATTTCGCATTTGCTGTTTCTTAAGAAAATGTCCCTTTGATGGGTCGACGCCGCAGGTAGCTAAATGACTAAGAGCACTGGGTGGCGCTCGGTGGAAAGATAAACAGTTGGAGATTTCCCAAAAACCATGACTCGCAAAATTTCGCATTTGCTTATTTACGATAATTTCTCTTCGATAGGTCAACAGCGCTAGTAAGAAAATCCCCGACGTTCAAAGATTTTCGAAAAGTCTTAAGGAACGTATTCCGCATTTGCTGTTTCTTAAGAAAATGTCCTTTTGATGGGTCGACGCCGCAGGTAGCTAAATGACTAAGAGCACCGGGGTGACGATCGGCGGAAAGATAAACAGTTGGAGATTTCCCAAAAACCATGACTCGCAAAATTTCGCATTTGCTTATTTACGATAATTTCTCTTCGATAGGTCAACAGCGCTAGTAAGAAAATCCCCGACGTTCAAAGATTTTCGAAAAGTCTTAAGGAACGTATTCCGCATTTGCTATTTCTTAAGAAAATGTCCCTTTGATGGGTCGACGCCGCAGGTAGCTAAATGACTAAGAGCACCGGGGTGACGATCGGCGGAAAGATAAACAGTTGGAGATTTCCCAAAAACCATGGCTCGAAAAATTTTGCATTTGCTTATTTACGATAGTTTCTCATTGATGGGTCGACAGCGTGGGTATGAAAATCCCACGTTCAAGGATTTTTGAAAAGTCTTAAGTCTCGTATTTCGCATTTGCTGTTTCTTAAGAAAATGTCGCATTTCGCATTTGCTTATTTTACGATAATTTCCCTAGCGAAGACTAAGAGCAGCGGGGTTTTGGAAAAATAAGCAGGCTCACTCTGCTGGGAAAATTCTTCGGTACGGCTTTTGTGAGATCCGTCGAAAAAGTATGGGACCCAGAGCTGCGCCTTTGAAAAGCTAGAGTTCCCACGGCTCCTTGAAAATCTATGGGACCCATGCACATTTCGTATTTGCTTATTTTACGATAATTTCTCTAGGGAAAATAGTTAATGACTAAGAGCAGCGGGGTGTTGTCTCACTCAGCTGATAAAATTCTTGAAAATTCTTCGGCTTTTGTGAGATTCGTCGAAAAAGTATGGTACCCCAGAACTCCGTCTATTTTTTCTTCAAAATCCGTGGGACTCCGGCTAGGCTCCTTCAAAATCCGTAGGACCCGTGCACCTCAAAAATCCATGGGACCCCCCGATAGAGTACCTACTTTTTCTTAAATTTAAAATTAAATTAGTTAAATAATTATTAATTTAGTGTTTTCATTCAAATTTATCTGTAATACTGAAAAAAAATATGAGATTTAGGCATCAAATTATGTAAAATCATAAAAAATTGGTAATTTTTCAATGTTAAAAAAATGAATTATTTACTTGTGTTTTGAACGATTTTGCACCGATCAACTTGAAAATTTTATTCGTTGATTTCGAATACTAAAAAGAGAAGAAAAAAATTTACAATATTTTCGGATGTTTTTAACCGGTTGAAATATACTACGCAAGTTTTTAAAAAAGCGAAAATTAGCTGTTTTTTGAAAAATGAACTTTTTAATAAAAATGGAGGTAAAAGTTAAATTTTTTATTGAATTTAAGTTAAGTAAAACTTCTTTTCAGTTTTTATGTAGTTTAAGTGAAAAAAAAAGTTTCAGGCATTTATAAAAATATTTGAGTGTTTGCAGTCGTATAAAAGCACAAAAATTTGAAGACTGAAGTATGAAATTTGGGGGTGCTCTATAATTTTGAGCACGACAGTAAATATAGTAATAAAACTGCTTTTATACAAGTGCATGGAAAAAAACATTTTAATTAACTTAAAATAAATTTTTATGTCTGTGGTCACTGAAAAAGTGACTGATAATTTAACTACGCGTTTTTGACACGTTTTTAAACTACCAGCCAAATGATCAGTCAGTAAGTTGACCGGTAAAACATATTAAATATTTTTGCGGACGATGCCAATCGATAAAAACAAATAATATTAAAAAAAAAAGTAAATGCCTTCGAAAAAGTGACTGACATTTTAACAATGTTTTTTTTTAAATATTTATAACAAATTGTCAAGTTGTCAGTCAGTAAGATCATAGGTTTTTGGAAGCCAAAAAAATTATCGACCTTGGTCGTTCACCTACGCTTGTGGTTATCGAAAAAGTGACTGACATTTGAAATATTTTTTTTTAACACTTTTTTTAACAATTTGCCAAAACGTCAGTCAGTAAGGTTATCGGTTTTGAGAGGTCTAATAATTTACGAGTTTGCTAGTCCACCCTCGCTCGTGGTCATCGAAAAAGTGACTGACATTCTGCAATGATATTATAACATACAATATCTAACTTTGCGCAAAAAATCATCCGGTAAGGACGCCAAAGTGATTTTTTGCAGCCAGCTCTTAAACTATTGTAATTATAAATACGGCAGTCACGGTGTCGCATCCCTTGAAACTACTCGGCTCGAAAAATCGGATTTTTCGAGCAGTAAAACGAACAACCCACGTTACTGGAGGTATGGGATAGTTTTTATTATTCTTTTTTTTTTCTTCTTGACGCCACTCACTGTACTCACGGCTCGCGAGTTAACTAAATATCATGATTTTTTTTAATGGAAAGTACCATACCCGGATTTGTTGGATGAGAAACCGGGCATAAGATAATTACTGAAATAAACATTTATATGAATTCATATCATAACATTAGAATATTATTTAAAACATTATTTCTCGAACACCCTTATTTATTTCATTAAAATATTCTTTGCTCGTCTATATAAAATGAATTGACTATAGTAAGTCTCTACCCGGGATTTTTATATATCCCATGAGCAAGAGTCCTCCAGGTAGATTATCTCACTCAAAGTTAAATCCTGATCAGCATCCTTTGATATTGCCTGAGAATGCAAGACTTACTTATTTTGTCATATCAGATGCTCATAAGCTTACACTTCATGGTGGCACCCAGCTAACTCTAGCTACTATTCGCCGAAGATTTTGGATTTTGAGAGGTAGATCTACTGTTAGAAATAATACTCACCAGTGCTTTACCTGCAAAAGGTATTCGAAGCGTTTTAATAGCCAGCATGGGTGAATTACCCTAAGCCAGAGTAACTTCAACTTTGGAAAATCCGGTGTTGATTTTGCTGGCCCTTATCAAAATTCGATTGTCCAAAACACGAGGAAAGGGAGCCATGAAGGGTTATATTTGCATTTTTGTCTGCATGAACACACGAGCTGTGCATATTGAGGCTGTTGGAGATTATTCAACTCCAGCCTTTATTGCAGCCTTTTATCGTTTTACCGCACGTCGGGGTCATTGTCCCGAAATTTTTAGCGACAACGGTACTAATTTCGTCGATGCAGATAGACAATTGAGAGAAATATTTAAGAAGACTTCCAGTCAGTTCCGACAAATTGCTTTTTCATTGGCTAAAGATAAGACTAAATGGAGTTTCAATCCACCGGGTGCCCCTCACTGTGGTGGTCTTTGGGAAGCCGCAGTGCGTTCGTAAATATCACTTGAAAAGGCTCATAGGTACCCAGGTTTTTAATTTTGTCCGGTTCGCGACTTTGCTCGCAAGGATCGAAGCTTGTCTGAACTCTAGACCGTTATTAACCTTAGCTGATGATCCTTTTGAACCTCCCTTTTTGTCACCTGCCCACTTCCTTATCCAACGACAATCTTTTTTGATACCATAACCCGTATTTATGCTTTAATGCAGATTGTTTTATAATTTTTTATACAAAATATTAGTTTATCTTTTACTTTTAATTTTTTAACTAAATTTATCAAAAATTATTTACTGATGTAGGGTCGTCGATTATTAATTTTCCGGATCTTACAAAATTTCGTTATTCAAAATTGTTTACTGATTAATTACTATCAGCTCTCAGGTTATGAAATTATCAAAGCTTTCGTTTATTTCTCACTATTTATTTATTTATTTATTAATTTCCCCAATGAATTTCGCCCTCTGATAAGGATGTTTGATACTTACAAAAAAATGCAGCCATTTCGTCAATTTTAATTGAATCTTCTAATAATTTATATTAAAATAAACGATGGATTTTTCTCCGTTTTGGTTTTTCAAAAATTTAAATAGTTGTTTAAATAATTGAACACGTAATCTTATGAAAATTAAACGTTTTTTTTATTTAATGAAAAAAATTTTAAATTGAATATTTTAAAAAATATTAAAATTTTCGTTGAAGTGTCACCGGAACTACCTCACAGTTTTTTCAACGATCTCTGCATTTTTGAGAGAGTTACAAGTGATAAAGAAAAAAAAAAGCTTGATTTTTTTTTAAACCACCTCTTCAATTGTTTCAACAAATAATAAGATTTTTCTAAAAACTAAGATGGACAAAAATTGGGAAAAATGCAACGTTTATTTTAATATAAATTATTAGAAGATTCAATTAAAATTGACGAAATGGCTGCATTTTTTTATAAGTATCAAACATCCTTAACAGAGGGCGAAATTCATTGGAGAAATTAATAAATAAATAAATAAATAAATAGTGAGAAATAAACGAAAGCTTTGATAATTTCATAACCTGAGAGCTGATAGTAATTAATTAGTAAACAATTGTGAATAACGAAATTTTGTAATATCCGAAAAATTAATAATCGACATCCCTACATCAGTAAATAATTTTTGATAAATTTAGTTAAAAAATTAAAAGTAAAAGATAAAGTAGTATTTTGTATAAAAAATTATAAAACAATCTGCAGCAAAGCATGAATACATAATCGTAAAGAAGCAATAAATGAACCATCTTAAATCCTCTATTATATTAATAAGTTTCCACTTTTTTTTGTTTTCCGTCGTCGTACATTGGACTTTCTTCTTATAAAAAAGTGACTTCTGTGCAACCGATTCGTTATAAATTTATTGGGTAAGGGTTTTTGATGGCGCTAATTACGATTTTAACATTTTTTAATTTGACCTTAAATAAGTATAATACCAAGGTTGGATTTAACATGTTTTAAGTTGAATAAAGAAAAGTGACTTTTACGTATCTGATTGGTTAAAAATTTGGTACTGGGGGGTTTAAGAGATTGCCGATTATGAATCTAAGCTTTATTTCGGAATGCGACCTACGTAAGGTCTACTTACTTAATAATAATAAAGCTTTATTGCATAGAATTAAATTCATGGCAATCTTTTGCCTACAGAGTTTGCGATCTAAAATATTCTTACAAAAATCAGAATTAATGAATAAATGTAAATATAATCATAAACACAATACAATAAAATCACAAGCACAAATTCTGGGAGAGTAAAAAAAGAAAAACGTGAACTCATATTTGAAGCAACTGTGGTTCCTAGAGTTTTCTCCCAGTTTTCTTCCTTGACGGGTCACCTAAATGAGGGCCGCTGCTTGCGATCACCGAACTGCGCTCGAGCCAGGACCTTCCGGGCAACCTCCGGTTTGTTCTTTCTTCCTCTTCCTTTTCCAGATGATTCTAAATAGTGTGTGGAGGCTGTTTTGTTCGCCTGACAGAATGCCTCTCCAGTTCACATCGTGAGATTCTGTCGCCGTGCACTTTTCAAAGACGTGCTTGTAGGTTTCAGTCTCAAAGCCGCAGAGGCGGCAGATCTTGGCGTCCTGGCCGAGCCAATATTTCGAGGACAAGGCACCACCTCCTGTGCGGAAGAGGGCTCTTACGGGGATCTCTCCCTTTCTGGCTTTGTACCAGCTGCCAAGATATTCCCTGCCGTATTTCTTTGACTTCTAGAGCGTAGTTTGAGTCCTTCAATTTCTGCTTTCGCCACTGTCTGTCTGTGCCACGGTGTCTTATTGTAAGCACTTGCCAGGTGGCTCTGCCTTCTTGCAGTCTAGCCGCGTACCCTAGCCAAGACCAGCCGTGCGTTTTAAAGTACTGTTCCTTGTGCGGTTGTCTGTTGCTCCTTGAAGGTCTTGCCCTCAAATTCCAGCTTACTTTGAACAGGTCAGCCCTGTCGGTGTTCTGCAACTTCTCCTCGTAGCCCATTGCTCTCTTTGAAGTTGAACAGAAGAGTTTTTCTCTGCTGCATTCGCTCAGGATGATGTAGCCTGGCGTGCATCAGTCCAGCTTAAGGGACCATTTCAAAAAGGTAGTTTGCAGGGTTTCCAAGACTGACCACTCTCTCCAGCCCCAGATTTCTGCACCGTACTGGGCAACCGAGTGTACCAAGGTGTCAAAGAGTTTCATGCGAAGGTACCAGGCGTCCTTTCATTTTCTTTCCCCCAAACTCCATACCTTACATACAAAACACCTTCCTGGTTTTTCCGACCTGCTCCTTGACCTGCGCTTCGTCTCCATTGTCCTGTGTCAAGGTGTAGCCCAGATACTTGAAAGACTTGACCTCCTCTATGGTTTCACTCCTCCAGGTTAAGGTTTGTGCAGACTTCTTGCCTCTGTTATCCCCTTTGAAGACTAGATACTTCGTCTTTTCCATGCTTAGTTCCAAACCTTTCTCTGTAAGGATTTTACCGAATCTTACCAGCATCTTGCGAAGAACTTCCAGGGAGGTAGCGATCAGCGCGACATCGTCAGCGTATGAGATTGAGAAGATTTTTAAACTACCCAATGCTGCTCCTGCCTCCTGAATTTTGCTCAATCTCGCTTCTGTGTCGGAGAGGCTGACGTTGAAGAAGACCGGACTCACTGGGCAGCCTTGTCTCACTCCTTTGACCACCCTGAGGATACCAATGACTCTGCCGTTGACCATGAGAACGCACAGCGATCCTACGAAGAGGACGTAAACTTTCTCGCCTTTGCGCAGGTTCTCGTCGACTGTGCTCTTAAGTAGAAAGATGGCATCGATGGTGCCCTTCCCCCTTGTGTAGCCCATCTGTGTACTGCCGTCTCCGTCAAGAGCCCAGAGTGATTTCTTCAGCCTCCTTCTGAGTATCTCCGCGTAGATTTTGTATCCTGTATCCATAAGAGTGAGTCCTCTGTAGTTTTTGGCCAGGTGTTTGTCTCCCTTTTTGTATATAGGGATAAGGGTACCTATCTTGCAGCCCTGCGGGATCGGGGCACCAGCCAACAGTTCATTCAGGAGACGACGTAGAGTTTCCAAAACGAGGTCGGACCCGTAGATCCATGCCTTGTTAGGGATACCATCCTACCCTGGGGATTTGTTCCTCTTCAGACTGACCAGCACGCACAGTAGCTCTTCTGCCTCGATTGGATCGTAGTGAGGGATGGGTGGGGGAGGAGTAAGCATGGAGGGTGATTCCTCCTGCGAGACGGGGAGTGCTCCCAACTGTTCCATGAAGTGAGATAACTATTCTTGCTTACTTATGGTATCGTCGACGTGCACCATTTTCTTTCTCTCCTGGTTCACCAGTTTCCAAAAAGTTTTACCCGTTTTGTCCTTCCTGGCTTCCTCAATTGATTTATCCATGTGAGCTATCCTTTTCCTTGTCAGCAAATCCAAGTACTCTTTCCTTGCTGTGTAGTAGGGGGTGGGCCCAATCCTGTCCTGCCTGTATGCCTTGAGAAGCTTAGCAGTCTCCGATTTAGCTCTCACGCGTTCTAAGTCAAACCAGGGGTCGTGTCTGACATGAGACTTCATCTGTCTTGTTGGTAGTGCGTCCTGAATAGCCCGCGCGAGATCCTCCCACGTAGCGGGAGAGGAAGCCATGTTCCCCTGTAGTTTCTCTAAATCGAGTTGCGTTCTCGTCTGACCACGAGGCAACGATGTTCCGTTCGGCACTGCGGGTCTCTTCGAGAGAGTATGCTAGGCGCGCGGTCAAGGGCAACTGGTCTGACTCTGTGCTGTCAGAAACTGTAAGGTTTTTGACTTCGTCCAGGGCGAGGTCGTTGACTAGCAGGTAATCAATAACCGATTTTCCTCTCGGGCCAACGTAGGTGTATTCTCCCTCTTCGTCTCCCTCGGTGGTGCCGTTCAGTAGGTGTAGGCCCAGGTACTTCACTTGGCTGAAAAGGACTTTTCCCTCTTCATTCAGGGTTTTGTCCTTAGATAATCTGTGGAAGTCTCTCAAGAGTTCTAGCTCCTGGCTGTCCCGGTAGTCTTCCTGGCCCGTCCTCGCGTTGAAGTAATGAAACATTTATTATAACCCTCCTCGTCCAGCATGTTACTTATAGAGGACCAGTTGAGCCGCCTTTCTTCTCTCATATAAGTGGCTATGAATATGTTGTCGGAGCTGTTGATGGAGGCTTTGACCACCAGAATCTCGTTCGAGGTATGCTTGGTGACGACAGAGTTCACCAGTCCCTTCCTGAAGCCAATAAGAATACCCTCTTTCGCCCGCCCTTTTGAGCCCTCGTTTCTTGCAGGTGCCGTGGCGTACGAGAAGTTAGTGAGAAACGGAGGGAAGAGTTTTTCTCTATCCTTCGTTATCCATGTTTCCGTCAGGCAGATGATGTGGTGTGTAATGAGGTCCCACTTCCCACCTCTGCTGCTGGTGAGGCCTGCCGTGTTCCACACCAGCAGCTTAATGTGGCGGATCTTACTTGTCGGTTAGCACGAGTTTTTTCCTGAGAAAAAACTAGAGCCATTCGTCGTATTTGTGCTCCTCCCCGTCGACGAGGACTTTGTTATGACCAATCTTGGCTTCTGAGCCTTGAGATTTCTTTTCTTGAGCGAATTTCCAGATGGTTTCCTTGTTTCTTCTTTCCTTATAAGTAAGATCGTGCTTTATGAAGATTTCAGTCCCTGCGAGCGAACTTTTCCTTCTCATGATCTCTTTCTTGGCATCCCGATCTCTGCATTCCACTCCAAGCATCTTCTTTTTACCTCTGATGATCCAGGTTTTATTTATTTTGGGAGAGATTTTCAGGTTGAGGCGCAGCCAGTCCTCGAGAGACTCTTTATTTGCGTCTCCCTGGAAGTCCCAGCCTGAGACCACTATGTTGCACTTCCTTATATCTCTCTCTCATTCTTCCCATCTTCTACGTGTGGGGGCCCCTGACGACTTTTCTTCTTGCGATTGACAACGAGGAGAGTTGTCTCTCATTCTGCTGGCAGAGTCTTTGACCAGATTCTCAAGCGCGAAGATTTTTTCTTTAAGCTCCGCGATGTCCTCGGAGTGTTTTCTTCTCGTTTTATCCTCGTTCGCTGAGATTCTCTCTACGCAGTGTTTTTGAGCGATCTCGTATTCTACCTGGTTTTTTTCGACGGTTAAGAGTCTCTTGTTTAGATTAGCCCAGTGTTTTTCCTGCGATACTCTACCTTCTCTGATTTCTCTGAGAATGGTTTGCAGCAAGTCATCTTTCTTACCTGCGGCGGGTCGCACGGGGTTTGGCGTGTTCTCGCTGTCTGGTGATGTGCAGTCTGACTCCGGGCCAGTGCGCAGCATCTTGCTATCCTGGCTATGAGGTGGGCAGGGGGAGTCGGGGTGCTTTCTCTTTGCACTGTCTCCTCGCAAAGGGTCTTCCACCGACGGGAAGAGTTTCCTCTGCTTCAGGTCTACCTTGTGTTTCTGAAAACTTTTCGCTGGCCTGCCTCTTTTTCCTGCTGACAGAGAGTTCTGTGTATCGCTCGGGGTCTTCGGAAAGGGATCCGGATCTGAGGCACTCGGAAATGTCTCCCGGGTCCTACCTGGGCTCTGCGGAGAAATCGATTCTCCAGGAGCTGTGCGCCTTCCGAGGGGGCAAGACTCCATCGTCGGAGTATGACGGGAGAGTATCCACAAGGGCTGCGGTAACCGCCTATTGAGTGCAGTTTTTAGGTTAAGCTGCCTCCTGGGTGCATGCTTCTCGTGACTTCCCTGGCAAAAGTAGTCAGGGTGACCTGTCACATACACGGCCATTCACGAGAGAGATAACGTAGATCCGGAAAATCACTTTTGCGTCCAAAAGAACACTGCAGCTTTAGAATTTCTCAAAACACCGAGACACCGAGAGCTCGCGTTATGCTACGTCAGCAGCCAACGTTCTCCCAGGTCTACTTACTTGAGGTAAAAATTTATTTTTCATTACATTTATTTCAAACTTGGTATACGGGGGTTTTAGAGATTTCCGATTATGAATCTAAGCTTTATCTTTGAATGCGACCTACATAAGGTCTACTTATTTAAGGTCAAAATTTATTTTTCATTAGATTTATTTCAAACTTTGTATACGGGGGATTTTGAGGTTGCTGATGACGAATCTAAGATTTATTTTTGAATACGACCTTCGTAAGGTCTACTTACTTAAAGTAAAAATTTATTTTTCATTAAATTCATTTCAAATTGTTATGCGGGGCTTTTAGAGATTGCTGATTACGAATCTAAGCTTTATTTTTGAATGCGACCTACATAAGGTCTACTTGCTTAAGGTATTTTTCATTAGATTTATTTCAAATTTTGAATACGAGGGTTTTAGAGATTGTCGATCACGAATCTAAGATTTATTATTAAAAAATTAAATTTTTTAATTTTGAAGAATTAAATTCAATAATTTGTAATAAATTTCAAAATATTGATGCATTGCTGTAATCACAATTTGATCCGTGGAGAGGTAAAGAAAAAAAGAAAAAAATAAAGATGCAAATTTGCAAATTTTTTTTTAATTTTTTCAAAATTTATTTGCGACGTTTCGTCCACCTGGTTTGTGGACCTCTTCAGGCTATAAATATATTTTAACGTAATACAATTGAAATTTTAATATTAATATACATAAATATTACAAAGAAATAGAAACAAATAAGTTTACCTATGTAATCAGTTATTACTCGAGTCGAGCTAATCGTCTAATGAGTTAAAATGTGAGAGATACAGAACATTTATACTCAGGAGAAAATAGGCGTGTCTTAATTTTGAGTACATAATAGATGAGCTTCAAAATAATTCGTTCTCAATCAGATAATTTATTGAATAAAGGTTTATAAGATCTACTAAGTTTCTGTGTATCTTCCCTTTTATTTATAGTATTCTTAGAGCTTTTTATAAACAACATTTCGGAAACCAGCCGCTTTTTATAATTATGTTCCGTATCTAAAATTTTTACGTCATTAAAATTAAAATGATGGTTAAAATCTAACTTATGTTTGTAAACAACTGACTCCGGGTCAATGTTTTTCTCGTGTTCCGACATACTTTTTTTCAAGGCTCTCTTTGTTTGACCAACATATGATACATTACAATTATTACATGAAAATCTATAAATTGAACCTGTCTTTTTCTCTGTCTTGGTAGTGTCTTTACCTAATTTTAGAATATCTGTCAATTTATTATTTATCCCCGGAATAAGTCTAAAGTTCGATTTTTTCAAGAAACGTCTACAATTTTTGAAAAAAGGCTCATAATAAGGTAAAACTAAGTTAACTCTCTCAGCCACTTGACTGTCACGAATATCAGGATTCACTCCATTCTTTATCAAATAGATTCTCTTCCTTACATATTTCTCAAAAAATTCTCTCGTGAAATCATTCTGAATCAAAATCTTCCTAACCAAGTCAATGTTCTTACTATAGAATTCATCCTCCGACAATCTCACTGCACGGTCAACTAAATTGAAAATAATATTAATTTTTTGGTTTTTTGAATGATTGGAGTGAAAATTAATGGTAGTATTAGAATAAATAGGTTTTAAATACCAATCAGTAAGGATAGTGTTATTGTTAATGGATAATGTAACATCCAGAAAGTTAATCTTGCCGTTCTCCTCCACCTCATGGGTAAATTGCAAATTCTTATCATACGAGTTAAAAACGTTTAAAATTTTCTCCACATATCTTTTGTTAATACACATAATGGTGTCATCCACATAACGATAATAAAATAAAGGGGCAATATTAAAATCTTTCTTCAATTTTTTAAGGCAAAAGGTCTCAAGGTCATCCAAAACCATATTCACAAAAATGGGTGAAATCGGAGATCCCATTGGGGTGCCTGAAACCTGGCGATAAGTCTTGCCATCAAAATTAAAATAAACGTTTTCAAAAAGAAGTCTGGTTGAATTATAAATATCACAAAAAGGAATCTTACTCTTGTTACGAATCTGGGTAAACCTTCTATCCAAGCTATCCAACACTTGTTCGAGAGTGACTTTTGTGAACAACGAAACAACGTCAAGTGAAATCAAAATATCATTCCTAGGTATATGTAAATTACTTATTTTATTCTTCAGATCAAAGCTATTGTAAATATGTAATTTAAGAAGGGAAATACATTCTCTAAAATTTTTCAATAAAATGGTAGATAAAAAATGAGTTGGAGAATTAATAGATGAAATTATTGGTCTGAAAGATAAATCTCGCTTGTGAATTTTCGACAAACCATAGCATTTTGATAAAACTGTGTCTGTCTGTGTAAGTTGATATTTATGATATTTATAATCTAAATAGGAATTATCATTAAGATATTTCAATTCTTCATAAACACGAGACTGCAATTCTTCCAATGGGTCATTGTCAACAAGTTCATACGTATCAGTGTCACCTAACATTTCAGTCATTTTCTCTATGTAAACAAATTTATCCAAACAAGCAGTAACGTTACCCTTATCTGACTTGGTAAAAAACACATTGTCATTATCTCTTAAAAATTGCCTAGTCAATTTTATATCACTATTTAATCTTTTTTCAAAAAAAGAGAGATGGTTTTTTCTATTATCAAAATTATTAATTGCCTGCACTATTCTATTTCTAACGTCATCTTTGCTTTCATGATCATAGTCAGTTTTTTGTAAACTCATTTCTAAATTTTTTACTGTACATGTAATGTCATTCTTGGTAAAAGATTGATTTTTATGAGAAATATTTCTACCTAACGAAACTATTTTTACTACGTTCTCAGGAATATCCACGGAACTTAAATTTCTAAATGTAAAAATTATATTTTCTTTATTCGAATTAGTATCATCAGATGGATGAAAAAGATGTAACATGTGATGAAATTTTTTATCATATCTCTTAGATAATAAATGTCTAGTTTTCTTCAATTTTAATTGAACAGATTTAAAAAATAATCTTCTTTCGTTCGAAGGTAAATTTTCGGTATGTATTCTCACATAGATTTTTTCAATCTCACTTTTCAAAAAATTTTTGTGAAAATAAATATAACTTATCTCGTAACTTATTAAGTAATTTCTTTGAAATTTTAAACTTGAAATTATCAAAACTTTTCTTAAATGAATCACTGTGCCAAGAGATATTATCAAGTTGTTTTGTTGAATTTGAAATGTTGTTAGGTAAAATATCATGTGTTCTGCATCGGAGAAGAAAAGATAATTGAAGTGTAATGCATAGATGATTAAATTTTAGTTGTTTCCATTCTTTGAGTGTACTAGTAGTATTACGTCCGTAGGTGGTCGTGACGTGATGTCTATCTTATGTTTGTTATTCTTAAAAGAGGGGGACTTATACGCCGAGTATACAAACATTCGAAATTCTCGATAACGAAATCAGAGGGGAGCGGGGCCTATACACCGGGGAGGGAGGCTTATACGCCGAACATTACAGTAATCACACTTTTGAATTAATTGCACTTTTATTATAAAAGCTCGGAGTCAAGTAAAAACTGAAAGCATTATAAAGTCTTTTAAGAAATGTTGCATTTCAAATGCCTTCAACGGTAGTGAAGACGATATTTTGTGAAACGATGACATTGAAGAAAGTGTAACGTTGAAAGTTGAAGACGAAACAGAAGAGTGGGATCCGTACCGAGTTGATGTTTGAATGAATTTTATGATGAAATTTGGTGTGTTAAAAATAATGAAACTTTTTATAAATGAAATGCTATGTATAAAAGAAATTATGTACAAAACAAAAGTTTTTTTAAATTAAACATTTACTAAATTTACTAATAATTATCGTTTTTATTTGATTTTAGACTCAGCTCGAAATTTTATAAAATTGTGTACTTGGCGTATAAGCCCCTCCTTAATTTTAAGAGTCGATTTTGGAGGCTTCCAGGGAGGCTTATACGCCGGACAATATGGTATTTACTTTGAATCGTGAAGGCGGAAAATCTGAGATTCTTCCTGATTACGATCGATTTTCTTTATGGCATAAGTTAATTAAAGCAACGACGCTGACTGTAGAAGCTCTTAACAGGTTTCAGGGAGTTCATGATTCTAGGTCAGATTTAGAGAGACACCTGTTCCCGGAAATCTTATGGTTTCAGGAAATCCAGACGGTCAGTTTTAGCAAAGAAATAGCTGCTTTTAAGAATTCGCGACTCATGCCGAGAAACAGTCGCATTCTTTCCAAACTCCACCGTAATACCGTTCGCGAATCAGACCAAAAAACTTGTTGGTCCACGCAGAATTCATGCTCCTTCCCTATCGCCCCAGCTAGTTTAAATGCGAGTAACGTGGCTTGTAGTTTCAAAAACAGAAAACGCCAATACCCGACCGCTGAGTTTGCCTTTTTGCTTGCGTCACAAAAAAGATGTAATTCTATGGACTCGATCGTTTTCTCTTGAATTTGATAACAACGAGGTATTTTACACGCCTCTACCTTCCCAAAATCATCCAACCAAGCCTTCCAAGACTGAAAATCGTCTTCACACAAAAATCATCCCAACCAATTTTGCTCATCCTTACTTTTTGCATCAATACGCGAGCTCGAATACTAAATAGGGACAATAGACCTAAAGGATCGAACAACGACATTATTACACTCAAAAATTCTTTTTACGTAGGTTTTCGAACAAAGTTCCGAAAATCCGCAGGAAATTTAGTTTCATTGAATCGAAAAACAAGAGTATCGAATCTGGTAAGCCAATGCAAACCTCAAACACGTTCCTCGCGGTCCTAAAAAAAATTTGCAGTTTTAGTTCAGTCACCTTTCTTTACTGACTCCAGAACACTCGGTTGGCTACTTGCCCAACCGTGCATGTTCCAGCCAGTCGTCGCATTAACCTCAATGACTTTTGCAATTTCGCCGTTAGCCTCATTAATGGTTTTGTAACTTTTTAGAAAATCGTTCATGTAGGTAACTTCCTCCACACTTTCCGCAGCCTCAGGATAAATTCCTTCAAAGGATCTCGCGTTTTTATTTTTTATGTACGAAGCAATACAAGGTGAACATCTTGCTTTAAAAAAAATAGAACTCATCAGGTTTTCCTGAGGTTCGATTGACCGATCTCTTCCTCTCTACAAAAATCTTTGTGCATCGCGATCTCTATTGAAAACTTTTATTTTCAAAAACATATCTTTCATATCTCCCTTAACCGCTACAAAATTTTGTCTAAATCTTATTAAAACTCGCAACAAACATTTTGATAAATCCGGATCGGCCAAGAACAAATCGTTGAAACTTTTATCATTTGATTAAGCAGCAGCATCGAAAACCAGTCAGACTTTTCCGGGCTTATTCGAATTTTGAGCTCCAAAATAAAATTTCCGGCTTTTTAATAAAAAGTGATACTTTAAATCCAGTTCCACTTTCACATATCGATTTTCCATATAGCTCATATGGCATTTTTAGCACTTTTTTGATTTTTTAGCTAATTTTCAAAAATTTCTCTTCAAAGCCTATTGCACTTACAGAATTCTGCAACCACGCACTCTCTTTGTTTTTTTATTCACTTTCAAGAAAAAATATTCTTATGTTCACTTTTGATGAGTTTGACCATGGGCTAAGAGGATTTCTAAAAGGATTTTCTAAGGTTTTTTGGTTTTTTAAAACTTTAATTGTACGTGAACAACTTTATCAAAACGATGTCTCAGAACATTTTTTCTCATAAATTCATGAAAAAACAAAAAGAATGCAAGTTTGCAGAATTCTGTACGTGCAATAGGCTTTGAACAGGAATTTTTGGAAAATTAGCTGAAAACCACAAAAGTGCTAAAAAGGCCATACGAGCTATATGGCGAATCAATATCAAGCTACATTAGAAGGAATTATCGATGGATTTCTTCATTTATTCATGGTAGAAAACGATCCCCAAAGTTTATTTAGGGTCAGTGACCCGCCGGGTATAGCATATCTTTGTAAGTTTCAGTTCTAAGCGCGTTTACTGCAGCTCCTCAAAATTAGCCTGCAGAAAATAAAATAAAGCTGAAGGAAAAAAGATTGTTTGCTTGGATTAAATTCTGATTTCAGACGAATATATAAAATACTCTTGAAAAAATTTAATGAACTTTTTTTATTTTACCTTCAACTTCGGCATCCGTTGCTATGAAAATGGTACTTAATTTTAAGAATTCCATATAATTGTCTATTTGAGCTGAAGCGTCTAGTATGCTTGGAACCGATTCAGGGTGACCAAACACAAAATCTTGTCGCCTGTAGTGAACGGCCAAATAAGGACCACCAATCGCATTTCTATTTTCCTGTACGGATATACATTGAAGATAAAAATATTAATTAAATTCTTTTTTTTTTTTTTTGACACGATACTTTAACAAAAAATTTGGCCACGGAAACTCAGATTCTGAGTTACCAAGGGTCCTCTCGTATTTTACTTATAAAAACAAAAAGTAAATTGAATTCTGCTTAAGATGGTCCAAAAAGCCATGAGATCAAGCAAGCACTTGAATCAAACAAACTTCGTAAATATTCTTTTGTAACTAATTTGATAATAATATAAATTAGTCACCATTAAAAATGATTTTTAAAAAAAATTTTTGGTATTATTCTGATGAAAATAAATTATTTAAAAAAATATATAAAGTTGAGTTGACTCGAGCAGTTGGAGTTTATAAATGCATTTTTTCAGTATGTACAGTGTTCTTTACTTATTTTCTTATTCAAAAGTTCGGTGACAGGATGTTTTTATTGCAAATGTTGGAAGTTAAGATTTTGAGGATGATTGTACACCCCGGTTTATATAGAAAAAGTTTTTGAGAAATAGTTAAAATTACTAGATGAAAAGTGAAAAAATTCATACGTCCATTCTGCATGCTTACACATAAAATTCCAGAACTTCAAATTATGTTTTCTCAAGAAAAAGCCCGGTGACTCCTATTTTTTATTTCACCATTGTAATCATAAGACTTTTATTTACAAAAAAAAATTATTAAAAAGCTCTAAAGTTTTAAATCAACTTTATCATTGTAGCCTTTTGGACCACCTTAACTGAGCTAAGGTGCACTAGATAAGCGTACAATATACTACTGTAAAAAAAATTTTTAGCCTCCATTTTTTACGCATTTTTCCATATTTTGGTTTGGAAAATTTTTTTTACAAAATAAATTTTTTAACCTTGTTGATCGCAAGTAATAACTTGTGTCTCTCCAATGCAAGCCAAAAGAACGGCAGGGACTCCCTGCGCACTCGACCAATGCGCATCCGGCCTACTGCATGCCCTCGCTGCGCTCGGGCCGCAACATGGCGGCCGGCTGCGAATTGGACGAGTGTGCATAGGAGTCCACGTGCCGTTCTTTTGACTTTAATCGGAGGAAATCAAGTAATTATTTGTGATCAACCAACGTTAAAAAAGTGTATATTTCACTCAGGTCTAATTTGTGTCGTGTAGGCCCGCGTGTTATTTGTTTATAGCCTGTGAGGTCTGAACAATGAACGAATGCTCGTAGATGGGCTTACTGAAGGGAGGACAGGCCAGGGGTGGTCTTGGAAACCTGGGTGAACGCCTGAGCATTTCAGCACCAGGGTCTAATGTAAATTTGTGGTACAAATAGGTTGGAACTTCGGTCTTGAAGACAGTAGAAGCCAGGGTAGTGGTAAGATACTTCCTACGTGTTTACAGAGCAAGCCATCCTAATGCTAGTCTGTAGGGCGTTACAGGAGTTCTTTACATCCTACGGATGCCCCCGTGTGCAAGCCTAACAAAAGCATTGTGTAGCACCTTCAGCCTGTCCTTCTGTCTTTGTGTGAGTGTGGTAAGGAGAGGGGCACTGTAGTCGAAGATCGATAAAACCAAGATTTTCGTCAGTCTGACTCTGAGATCTCGAGCAAGTGACTTGTAAAAATGCCCGAGTGTATACAGCCAGTAATGCACTTTCCTTGAGATGTTACTCACTTGTCTATCTAACTCAAGGGTCTCATCTAGGTGTACTTCAAGAAGTTTGATTGACTGGGAGTATGGTACATGAGTGCCATTAAGGTAAAGCTGAGGGAACTGTTGGACGTTGATACTCTTGAGTGGGTTGATGGCGCCAACTATCATAAGTGTGGTCTTGGCAGCGTTGAGTTCCAACCCATTTGGCCACTGCTTGCGCATCTATGAACAGCCCACTAATGGCATCGTATAGTTAGCTTAGGAATGCACTGATATGGACCTCAGAATCATCAGCAAAGAGTGACATGATTGCATTTCTGATGTAGTCAGGCAGGTCATTGATGTAGATAGCAAAAAGTAGTGGGCAAAGCGTGCTTCCCTGGGGAACTCCAGAGAAGATTTCGAGCCATTCCTCATGAGAGTCATCTTGCCTCCTTACAGCTTGCCTTCTGGCCTTGAGGTAGCTGGAGAGCCATTGAATGACTCTGTCCAAGCATCCCAGTTTCCTAAGCTTGCCAAGGAGTTTGACATGGGAGATGCTATCGAATGCCTTGCTGAAGTCAAAGGAGATGATAACTGAGAGCTGGTCTTGGTCACGCGCTTCTCTGCAATCCTCTAGTATGCAAAGAAGGGCAGTTTGTGTCGAGTGGTGTCTTCTGTATGCAGACCGGCAAGGATTCAGCATCTTGTTTGTGGTAATCAAGCGGCGAAGTTGGTCATTTACTACACGTTCCAATAGCCTAGAGAACTGTCGAAGCTGGGCAATGGGCCTGGTATTCGATGGTAACTGAGGGTTGGTGATTTTGTCAATGGAAGTAATGGAAACGTACTTCCAAGGCGCCGGGAATATACCGAAATTCAACGAAAAGTTGATAGTGTCTACAAGCTCCGGCAATAAGGCCTGGAAAGACATCTTGAGCATTGTGGACGATATATTGTCATACCCTATGCCTTTGGTGTTGGTGTTAAAAAGGTTGACTAAAGTGGACTCGGTAACAGGTTCAAAGTCAAACTGGGGCTCTGCTCTATTCAATGGTATGCTTGTCACACTGATGATGTCTTCCTTTAAGTATCGTAAGAAAAGTTTGTCATTGGGGGGCGCCACTGGCAATGTCCTCCTTTTCCAGCAGTTTTGGACGCAGCAGATGTTTCAGTGTGTGCACATACGTGGGAGCGTCTCACCGATACACTGAAACATCTGCTCCGCACCAAACTGCTAAAAGAGGAGCTGAGGGACCGAAAGTGACAAAATTTTACACCCTCTTCCGGATTTCACGTGAAGAATTCTGACACTTTCGAGAGCACTGGAGAGAAGGACATTGTCAGTGGCGCCAGCCAATGACAAACTTTTCTTACGATCTCTATAATTAATCTATTTCCTAACGGGCAGTTGCGTCACGCTATTAAAAGAAGACTCTTTTTTCGTAGAGATAAATGATTGCCTGCTGCAGGAGACTGATTCCTCTCTGTAAGACGGGAAAACTATTCTACTTCATCGAGGCGGATAACCAGTTGCTCGGATAGGAGTTAGTATTCTCTCGGAGGGAACGAAGTCTCTTCTGAAGAGGATGAGTTTCGTTTTGGAGAGAGACTCGTTGTCTTGTAGAATCCGCACTTATTTTATCCTGGAGTCCGGAGTGTTGGAGAAGTAAAAGTGTTATTTTTTATTTATTTTTTTTTTTAAATTATTTATAATTTAAAAAAATATTCTTGAATTAAAAAAAAAAGAGAGAGAGAGAATAGGCAGTCAAGTAAGAGTTTAAAGTTGTTTTAAAAATTTTTTGACCACACGAAAATTGATAATCGGAACAAAGATAAAAAAATTTCTGTTGAACTCGAGTGAGTCTAAGTTATTCCCAACAATCTTTTTTAGTACTCCCATTGACGCGAAAAATTTTTTCAAATGCTTTCTTAAAAATATTACAGCTTCCTGTTTTCTTCATTATTAACGAAAAGTTATTGTTTTGTTTTTACAATAAGTATTTAAAAAATGTAGCGATAAATTTCAAGGTTCGAGTACCAGCTAAGATAGGTTATGTTTATGTTCTCATTGTACTATTGCGGATCGGCGTCTAGCGATCGCTCATCGTTCTCTATGATCGTTCATGACATCCAGTATGATGGCTGCAATCAACAAGGAGCTGTCCAAAAATTACACTGGTTCTTTACATTGCTTAAGGAGGCTCATTCGATTTTGGTTTAAAATTGTGCAGCAAGCTAGAACTTGAAAAATATATTCTTTGTTAATTGCAGATTCGATCGGTAATAGAAAAAATTTAGGTCACCGGTCATTTTTAAAAGTTATGACAAATTGAAAATTACGTCATGTAACACAGGTTCTTCAGTGTTGCCTCGGCAGTCGTACGAGCCAGACGTGTTTTGCTCTGCGGTTATCTTTGAGGTAAGGCTTCCCACTTCGTAGTAGCACGGCCGCATGGTCGTCGCTATTCCGTGGTTTTTTTTTTATCCATTTACGAGTGTGTTGCGCTAAAGGCGGCCTTGCTATTAGATAGTTTTTTTTTAGAAGATAAAGTTAATATACCAAAAAGTAACATGGCAGTAAACGCCAAACCCCCCACTATTTCGTACTCCAAAGTCGCAGAGAATAACTTCCAGTACCCGAAAAAAAATCAGGCCATTGTTATTGAAACCGTCGAGAATGTGAAAATTAAAGAGTACATTGACGCGATAAAGGCATGTACTTCCCCATCTAACATAGTTGCAGCAAACATATTTTGTTTCTATCTCAAGAGCTCCACACTCGTCGACGAACTTACAGAGGATGGTAAAAACCTACTCAAAATTGCTGCATCGAAAGGACTATGTGACCGTACATCGCTAAACTCAAAAGAATAATTCTCTCTAATGTGCACCAGTGTGTTCCCCATAACATTGTTCTGGACGAAATATCTGATTTTGAAGTTACCCCGAAATCTGCCATGACCTGCCTTCGAGTTGGAGCTGATGCACCCGAGTTTGCGCACATATTGAGTTTTCGGCGACAGGTATACGTCCACCCTGACGACATTACTAGAGTACCAGAGGATTTTACGATTAATTTCAAAGACACCTCTTATCATGTGTATGCGACAAAGGATAAAATTATGTGTTTTGTGTTCAAGAAGGACGGACGAATACCTAAAAAGTGCGCCAGTTGATAATAACAAGCGGACACTCTCCACCCTTACGGTATCCACGGACAACACCGAGCAGGGAGATGACGATAAAAAAAAATCTGATGTTAACGCTGTTATCAAAAAGATTAAGAAAAAGAAGATTCAATCGGTGACTCCGCTATGGTTAAGGAGGATTTGATTTGATTTGATTTGATATATTTATTCAATGGACATTATGTTGTACAAAATTTCAGAATACATATAGATACAAAAGTAAAAGTATAAATTATTTTAACAGTAAATAATAGTAGTGAAGTGATGATAACAAAATAAAAATAAAATTTCTATAAAGATTAATCAAGTAAGTAACACGTGAATACATAGAGTAGTATAACAGAATATTAACTGTGGCTTGTGAGACGGCATAAGTTTTCACAGGAAGCATGACTCGATACAATGACTAGCATAAATACTCAATATAAATCAACTGATAAAGTTTAATCATGGTATACAGATTGAGGAATGGAGTATCACTTCACTAAGCACAGTCACACTTTAGATCAATTTTATCAGGCCATTGCTACGAAATGTCCTTTTACTCCGTTAGTCCATCAGGCAGTGTCATGAGATTCCTTGCTCCCCTTCTAGCAAAAAGAGATGATTTTTGACACGTGATTTGGAGGTGTGAAGAGATGGAGAGTTCTGGATGTGAGATGAGAAGAAGTTCCATAAGATGGTCGATGAAATATGAAAAGAGTTTCTCAAGAAGTCCGTATGACAGCCAGGTACAATAAGGGTGACCAGGTTCACATCCCGAGTAGGTTTTGATCGAGTAATAAAAAAAGTTAGCTAAATAATTCGGACTACCAGTCATTAAGATCTTGTAAAGCAGACAGGCTGCAAAGTAGTCACGTCGACTCTCTGCTCGAAGCCATCCAAGTTCCCGTCTATATGGGGACATGTTCATATTTCCGAATACCATAAATATAACGAATGCCCCTATTGAGAACTCGCTGTATCCTCAAATTTTACTCAGCAGAAACAGTACACCAGGGAGCAGTAGTCCACCAGAGGGAAGAGTAACGTCTGGATAAGGTGCTTCCTTAGCTTGAGGGTGGAACTCCGCCTGAAACAGTAAAGCCTGTACATGAGAGCATTAGCTCTCTTGCAAATCTGTGCGGCATGATCCTCCCAATTCAGTCTTGAATCGAGAACGACCTCCAAACTACGCACAGACGATACGAATGAAATGCTAGAATCATGCAGGGTCAGTGAGTCCACGCCAATCTCAGAGACTCTGTCCACATAGTAGCCTGATCCTAAGGTCATAGCCTTGGTTTTCCCAACATTGAGCAACAGATGATTCCTAGCAGCCCAGTCCGCTTTCCGTTCCGCATTTCGGCTAATCCGGTCAAGCAGTTGAGCAAGGTCCTCGATTCAGCCCTGCAAATATATTTGCAGGTCGTCCGCAAAGACAGTATGACATACGCTAGAGTCAAGTCCCTGTGCAATGTCTCTGACATAAAGCGCGAAAAGCAGAGGTCCCAACACCGAGCATTGCGGCACGCCTCTGTTCAAACGGCGAAATTAAGTCAAAGAACCATCCTCTGCCCTCACTGCTTGCGAACGACCTGACTAATACGAGGCAACCCATCTGAGTGGCCCAGATGAGAAACCAAGAGAGTGGAGTTTGGTCAGTAGGGTAAGATGATCTACCGAATCGAAGACCTTGCTAAAGTCAAATAGTACCAGTGCAGTGATGTGTTTCCTATCCATTCCGCGGCGTACGTCGTCAGTAAGTTTGAGTAGGGCAGTTTGGGTGCTATGATCGGCTCTGAAACCCGACTGAAATTTGTCCATAAGTCCCTCAGATTCAACAAACATAGACATCTGATTAAAAACCAATCTCTCCAATATCTTGGACAAAAAACTAAGCAAAGAGATAGGGCGAAAGTCACCCAAGCACTCAGGAGAAGGAACTTTATTGAGAGCAACCACAATGGATTGCTTCCACTGGTCAGGAAAGGTTGAAGTCGTCAAAGATTTATTAAAGATGTGCTGAATAAAAGGGCCCATAGAAGGAAGGGCAGAATGAATGAAGTTCTGCGGAAGTTGATCAACGCCCACAGCCTGCGAGGTTGACTGACCAACAGCAATCATAATGTCACTTAGTGTGACCTCAGTGAATTCAAAAAGGCTCATGCCATCTCTGTTACTTTGATTATCCAAGTACTCAAAGAGGGCAGGAGCAGCAGCATCAAATGACACAGAGGCAAAGTGGGCATTGAGTTCCTCCGCAGTGAAACCAGCAAGATTCGTATCAGGTTTAGGAGAAATTCCCTAGTGCTTGAGCTCCTTCCAAATTTGCCGAGGGTCAGTCAAGTTTCGGAGCCGATACCAGTAAAAATCGAGCCTAGCTGTCTCAATCTGTTCGTGTGCAGATTCGCGAGCAAGTCTGTACTCGTAGAGCTCTGTCTCCAGTTTTGAGCGTTTGTAACGTCTGTAGAGTCGGTCTCTCTCTTTTATGAGGGACCTGTGGTAGTGAGTGAACCAGGGATGGCGTCCCTTCTTATATCTGACTCTACGGAGTGGTGCAAAAATATCAAGGGCAGTATGAAGGTTGTCATACAAGCACTTCAAGTTGTCGTCAAGTGAAGCAGAGCCATCCCTGGTTGCCATCCAGTCACATCGCTGAAGGTAGTCATTAAGCGCTATCGCGTCCATTGACTTGTAGTCTCTATAGAAAAAATCAGGTATAGTAAGGTCAGGTACAAAAATGTCAAGGGTGGCAGTTAATAGATCGTGACCGGCAATGAAGGGAACATCAGTCTTCCAATAACTCGATACCGTGTTAAGGGCACCCACAAGACAGAGATCAAGCCAGGTGTCAGAGTGCGCAGAGTTGTGTGTAGGCCCATACGATACTGAGTAGAGTGAATGCTCCGCGATAAGAGTGCGCACAAAGTTGGCATCACCCGATGACGACAGCTGGTCCGCGTTAAAGTCACCAAGAATAACCTTGGTGCTGTAATCCTGCATGCTCACGCGAAGGTCTCCCACGAAGTCGGTGCCATCGAAAAACGGGACGTGTGGAGGCCTATACACAACACCCACAAAGATGGGATTACCCCCTTTCAAACTAACTTCACAAAACAAGTATTCCGGAAAGCCACGACCACCCATCCACTCTGTGGTGGAAGAGCAGATATGCTTCACGAATAGCGATTTATGAATATAAAGCGCAACTCCTCCTCCCTGAGTGTTACGATCACGCCTGAGCAAAACATAATCATCCAGCGAGACAAGCGAGCTCTCAATCGAGGGTGCTAACCAGCTTTCAGTGATGGCAAGTACATGCACCACTGGGTGATTCAAAAGAAAGTGTTTTATTTGACCCAAATGTCCCCTAAGTGACATAGCGTTAATTAAACAGACCTCAAGTCGATTACCTGGCTGACTCTTGGACGGTTGAGAACTAGGTGATGAACATGAGTATGAAGTTGAGGGCTCAGGCTGGTGTAAGTAAGATAAATGAGATGCATGAGATGAGCAAGAAGATGAAATTGATGAAATATTGTTACCTTGGGAGAGCAAGGGTCTCACAACAAGTAGAGGTTGGTAGAGGTCTACGATGACAAAAAACGGTTCAGATCATCCTCTGAGTTGATGGCGGCAGGTTTGTCGCCTTTTTTCTCCTCATGAAGATTTCACAATCTCTCACGAAGCAAACGAAACCAGAATCCTTTTCCGAGACTCTGCGGCGTACGAGGTTATTAAGTTTAAATTTGTATCCAGTTAGGTATTCGTTCACATCGATGAGTCCAGGGATCAGGGACTCCGGGTTGAGGTCTTGCGGCAAAGCACCACGTAAGCTCGAGGTGTGAAGTTGACCAAATTTGACCTTCGACAAGATTATGGCTTTGAGCAGTGGTCGAGACTGGAGGGTTATAAAAGAGACCACATGAATAATCCGTGTGCCGTAAGAACGTTGCTTACGGCTGGTTACGGCTCCTTACAGCTCCTTACGGCTGCTTACGGACATCCTACGGCACTAAAACATAACCTCCAAGAGCCGTTGGGTATCCGTAAGCAGCCGTAAGGAGCCGTAACCGGCCGTAAACAACGTTTTTACGGCACATGGATTATTCATGTGGTCTCCTTAAGTATCGATGGTGGTCGTGGCGCACTTGTCGACTCAGTGTCCGGAGCCTGCGGCTGTGATGAGTCAGTACTTACAGAGGAGTGCGAGGCTTGCTTACCAGGCTTGCTTATAGAGGCTGATGGAGCTGTAGCCTTGTTGAGCTGACGTACTGCAGCAATATCTCTCAATTCAGTATCGGGATGGACCGTTTTCAGCACCGAGTAGGCGAGGGCCTTAGGATAAACACTCTCGGGTACAAATAAACCACCAACCACAAGGTCTGTGGTCAAGCTTTTGCGTACAGAGTTCAAAGAGGACACCCGCTGACTCAAGACTGCATTTTTTTCTTAAAGTTTCTGAACTTTATTAAGGAGTTTAGAGTCCGCCCCTGAAGAATGTCCATCCCCGGAATCGAGTCTTATTTTGAATTCCTGTATATCACGTTGAACTTCCTTGAGTTGCTCATCGTGATTTTTCACCTGCTCAGCAACTTGAGGAAGATCATTGAGCTTGCCCTCAATGTTGTCGAGGCGGGTGCCGAAACATGCTTTAAAATCTCTCAACTCATTAAGAATTAGGTTTAGTGAGGCCTCTTCTGTACTATTGGTTGAAGCAGTCTTGGGTGTGGCTGTGTCTTGTGGCTGATTAGTTGAGGTGGACGTAGTCCCTGTAGCATCAGCGCAGGTTTGGCACACCTTAGTGGGAATTCCACCGCTGGTATTAACCAGGAATTCAGCACATCCTGTGTGAAACAGCAGTTTACAGCCCGAACAAGGGTGGATGAGATTCCTGGGCTTTTTCGGCATGTTGCAGCTCGAGCACACGTCTTCTCCAACTAGCATGTTGGTAAGTGATTGTTAAAGCAGGAAATCAATATTACAGAGTAGCAAGCCAGGCGAGTGGTAACGCCAGTTTTTGATCTGACTGGTAATTAAGATTTAAATTTTCGCGGCAGAACAGGCGAGTAGCAAAAGTGCCGGTGAGGTCAGACACTACACAGTCGGTAACTACAAATAGTGCCACCTGGCGGCAAAAATCGAATTCCTTGGGCGGGACGACGTTACCAAGCATGGTAAGATCAGATTAACCTCAAACACTATGTTGCACTGTAATACTTGAAAAAAAAAGATCACAGCAAGTAAACTTTCACTACACAATAGTTATAATGAATGCACAAACTTCACTATAGATGTTGAACAGATTTAGGGTTAATGCACAGTCGAAAATGCGTTGAAGTTCAGCTAAACAAACGACTGCGATCACAGAGCAACATGCGCGGTCCGACGAGCAGACGAAAAAAGAGGAAATAGACGACTCAAAAATAAACATACCCAGTTCTACTTCTGCTACATTCCTAATCAACTACAAGCAGCTGACCACTTTTGTTTGCGAAACTCTTAACTCTGGATAAGAGAATCGCCCGAAGCTTGCAACTTGTCACACCACGAACATCGATGGACTGATAATAATGATCCGAACTGTACATGGGGTGATTAATGATAGTTCACTAAAAATACGTCTGACTAAAATAACTAAAGCACTTGATGCTGCGGTTAAAGGCGCTGATGTCAATGTTGTCTCCTCTGCAGGGGATGATACTGGCGACTCGGACGCTAATTAACAGAGTTCATTTTTATTTTCGTACATAAATGCACTCGAAATACTCGTCCCACACTCCAAGTAATTTAACATCAGCTCCTGGTCAAGTACTACGTGTTGTATACTGGAACGCTCGCAGCGTAATAGAGAAGAAAGAAGAAATTCAAAAGATTGCAAAAGACTACGACGTTATGATTTTTGCTGGAACTTGGCTTGCTGCAGACTCTGACTTTCGGTTCGACTGCAGCTCTTTTAATGTATACAGGCACGACAGACATCGCAGTCGTGGTGGTGGAATAGCAATCCTGGTTCGTAGTACTCTTTTTTATAAAACAATGTTGGACATAAACAATCCAAGTGACATCACTGAAATCTGCGGTATTGAAGTACAGAACTTGGCCACCCCGCTGAATATATTGGCGTGTCACACACCACCTGGACACAGACATCTTTCAGCTTCTGAATGGGATGTGATCATTGGTAATTCGGCAAACAGAGGCCACTGCTTGTTTGTCCGGGATTTTAACTCACAGAATCAACCATGGAATTGAAATCACACGGACGCGGATGAAACATATCTACTCAACAGTGCTGATAAATACGAGCTATTTCTCCATAACACTGACACATACACGCATTACAGTGAGTCAAGTGGCAGCAAGTCGAAAATTTTCTTTTTCTCCTCTACTAGCCTCGCCTCGTCACTGTTCTCGACGACCTCATGGGATCGGATTACTACCCGATTATGGCTACTATCGACGTGCAGAAGCATATTTACCGAAAAAAATCATTTCGGTTGCTGTCTAAGCGCACCAACTGGACCCAAGTCTCTGAAATACTTGACAGAGGATACTGTGATTTTCTTACTTACGGATACGAACAGACCAGTCCAGTTGAGCATTATGAATTTTTTACGAGCAAGGTCTCAAATGCTGTGGTAAGTTCTACTCCTAAAAAAAAAAATGGTTGGCCCTGATAAGCATCGAAATCCGGTCTCATGGTAGTACGTAGAGTGCGATCGGTACAAGAGACTTCGACAGGCAGCTTTCAAGAGGTGGGAATTCACTGAAGCTGAAGAGGATTCAACTGCATATAAGAAGGCAAGAACTGAGGCAAGAAGGGAAAATGTTTCCGTGATTTTGCGGAAACTATTGATTTTAACAAGGATGCCACGTACACGTGGAACAAGACTAAGATATTCAAAAATAAATGGGTATAAAGGAAGAGCTCCAGCCGGAAAGAACACATTCAACACACTGTAAAGATTGAAGAGGCTCTGAAAAAAATTTGTAAGGTGGCTGCTCCCAGTAATCCTGATTGGCTGCCTCCAACCCAAGAAACCCTTTTTTGATAATCATTTCTCGTACGCTGAATTAAATATGGCGCTTGCATCAAGAGGTAATAAGTCCTTACTGGGTTGTGATAGAATCAACTACGAGATCCTGCACTGCATTCCAATTAAGTATAACCTTTTATTCTGGGACATCCTCAATCTTATGTACTCAAGAAACGTCTACCCAGAAAGTTGGAGAACCACGTACATTCATTTTGTAGAGAAACCGAAAGGAAAAGTTCTCAGACCACTGGCCTAGACGTCATGTATCGGCAAGATTTTTGAGCTAATGCTTCCATGCAGGATTAGATGGTGGACTGAGACTAAAAATCTCCTCTCAAGAAATCAGACAGGCTTCCGAAAGGGGTACTCCTGCACTGACAACCTGACGGTCTTCAAGTTGGATATCGAAGAGGAAGAAGCATGTGCTGGCTGTCTATCTCGATATAAGCAATACTTACAATGATGTGCGCTGTGACATACTTCTTGACAAATTGGCGAAGTTGGGGTGCTCTGTAAAAGCTCTCAGATATGTTAGATTTTTGATCTACGAAAGATTAATTTACTCAGAGATCAACCTCGCTGATCCCAGATATTGTTATAAAGGACTGCCTCAAGGAGGAGTACTCAGTCCTCTGTTGTACTTGCTGTATGTAGCAGATGTCGTTTTAAGATTACACCGGAAGGACAGAAAAAGGAAGTCGAGAAGCAGGGGCCACAAAAGAAAGAAAAAAATTAAGTAACGGAAGAAAAGTGATGAACGCAGAAAAAAGGTTCGCCGACAAAAAATTAAGAAACTACAGTATGCTGATGACATGGTGATATATGTAGTCTCGACTGGTGCTGATGAGGGTTAGCCCGATCTGAAAAAAGTCATCTGTGCCGTCACAGATAGATTCGTTCACTTCAATAGGTCGGGTATCAATCCAGGTGCAACTGAGATCACAGTAATGGACCAAACTATTGCATCCACCTCTGACGTGAAGTTCCTGGGCATCCCCTTTGACTAACAGCTGACTTTTGAAAAACATGTAAGACATATAGTACAGAAATCGAATAAAGCTTTGAACGATAAAGGATAAAATAAACACTTTATTATGTGTTATAATTTTTACTTTTCATAAAAAGTTTTTATAAAAACTGAAAATTATAACACATAATAAAATGTTTATTTTATCCTTTATCGCTGAAAATGAATTTTTATCAAGTAGATACCAGTTCAATTAAGCTTTGAATATAGTCAAGTTTATTCGAGGAATATACTGGGGTGCTCATCCGTCTACCCTGATGCGCTTGTAAGAGCTTCATACGTCCTATTATTAACTATGGTTTATTTGTATATTTACCAGTCCAGGAGTCGAGGATAATACGACTGGAAAGAGTACAGTATGCTGCTGTAAGAATGGCTTTAGGACTTCACTGTAGTATCCCAACAAACATTTTGATATCTGAGTCCGGACTAATTTCTATACAACTTAGAGCTAAAGTACTTTGTCAAAATTTTTTGCTCAAAGTGTTGAGCAATACACAGTTAATTACTCGACTGACAATATATAACTACATTGAAGGCATTATGATGAACCGCAGAAAGAAGAGCAACGTAATCCAAGAAAGTATCAAAAGAGTGGTGGAGCTCTCTCACCTTGTCAACAGGGGTTAGCACAGTATGGTTTATAATTACGAGTACGAAACTCTTAGAACGCCTCTCCAAGTAGATATTGAGGCTGACGGGCTACTTAAAAACAGTAAAAACCCTGCATTATTTTTCCAAGTGATCTTCAATAACGATCTGGCTTTGAGTATTTTTACGGATGGTAACAAGATGGACAGAGCTGTCTCTGTCGGTACCGCATGTGTCTGCCCTGAATTGGGAGTTGTCAAGTCATGCAGTCTAAACAAAAATATATCCATTTACACAGTGGAGTGTTTGGCTCTTGCAGATGCCATGCATATTGCTCTGGAGCACAGACATCGCGATGTCAATATTTTCACAGATTCATTAAGTAAAGTTCAAGCTCTAGCTGCTTCCAATTATGGTAAAAACACGAATCACCTGATCTTCGAAATACTACAGTGCAATATCAGGTATTATCAGGGCAATGAAGCAGGTACCATATTGACTATTTTTTTATCCCAACAAATGTTGGCATTGCGGGCAACGAATTGGCGGAAATGACGGCTAAAGAGTCCACCCACAAAGAACCACAGAAACTACTGCTACCGTACTCTGACCTCAAGCCCCTTTACAATAGAGAGCATTCGAGGATAACACCAAGCAACTTAGAGAAGATGGCATCCACAAAGGAATGGTTTATTTTGAGCGAATTTTCAGGCCATCAAATAAATCTTGGTTCAGTGGTCTCAATCTCAGCAGAGAGCAGATTGTATTTATCTCCAAATGTCGCAGCAACGATTTCAGCCTCTGTGAGTCACTTTTTAAAATCAACGTTGTGGATTCCTCGACTTGTGAATGCGGCCACGATCCACAGGACCTAAACCACGTCTTGTGGCAGTGCTCTTTGGGTGAAGAACATCGATAAGCTCTGATCAAGAGTATCATCAAGGTTAGGCAGTATCCACCGTATGACATCACCAGTTTTTTGTGCCAGCCGAATATTACAGTGCTTGATTTGGTGTCAGCGTTACCAAAAGTGGCATCCAAGATATTTTGGTTTATTTATATCGGCTAGTCAACAACAGTTTTTGATGTTTGCTACGGTTTGCTCGTAAAAACTGGTATTTACAGTCTGTAAACTGGTATTTTTTTTATCGTATAATGTATTAATTTATGCAATTTGTAACCAGTGATGGATGCCACTTTTGATAGTGCTGTTTGGTATACAGTTTTCTCAAAAAGAGTAAGATTAAAATTTGAACTTGTATACTTGTCGGGCAATCAAGTTGAATAATTCTTCAATGTATGATATGTAAAGCACCACATGCGATAAGAAATTTATAAAACAGGAAGGTTTTACAAAGTACACTCTGGATAAGTTTTGCAACTTGTTTTGAGTGTTTGTTTTGACAAGTATACTTTAAAATAGTTGGTAATATAGTACAACAATTAAGGAGGCTTATTCATTCTGTGCCGTATCAATTATGGGGGCTTACGAGGCCCCATTATTTTTTACTTTGGAATATTATAAAACAAACATAATTGATGATAAAATTAATAAATTTTGATAAATTAATTATAAAAACCTTATTTTATATCAATAAAACTTCGTTATAGCAATTTTTTAAGGATGTTTGGTACTTTCGTGAGGGGAAAAGAGGGGAGGGGGTGGGCAGCGCAGCGCCCGACCAGACGATTTGATTTTCAACTCATCAGTACTCTGACCCTAATGAATGAATTATTTTAAAAATTTTACACCGCATAGTTGAAAGTCTTTCGTTTAATTTAGTAGTTTTATGTTCAAAAAACATTTTGAAAAAAAAAACCAAAAAATTTTTACTTTCTCTTATGATTTTCTTGAAATTTGTGTGATTAGGTAAAAATCGGAGCTGGTACTTATTTGGGTAAAAAAACAATATTCTGTCTTTTTACCCTCGCCGCACCAGCTCCGATTTTTCCCTGATCACACAAATTTCAAAAAAATCATAAGAGAAAGTGAAAAAGTTTTGGTTGAACCTGCAAAGCGCTTTTGAAAAGGGTCCTTGGATGCCCTTATCTGGGTAAAAATATGAAATTTTTCTTTTTACCCTCGCCGCGCAAGTACCAGCTCCGATAAAAATCAAATCTCAAAAAATTAAAAAATACTATCAAATTCTAATCAAAATTTTAAGACTTTCTCATAATTGTAAATTTTTCAATTTGATGCTCTGTTTTATTGTAAAAATTCATCAAAAGATCAAATCTTATTCCCAAGGTACTTACATGGATGAAAATCACTATTTTAGGGGAATAAAACGAAATAATAAATAGATACTTAATCCTTTGTCCAGCAAGCCTTAGTTTAGGACTAATAGAAGCTTAAACCATCAATTCAAGATGCATACAAACAACAAGGACCTTAAGGTTTGTTAATATATAAAAAAAAAAAAAACAGCGAATTTTGTTGAACCTTTTCGCAGGTTTAACCAAAAGTTTTTTACTTTCTCTCATGATTTTTTGAAATTTGTGTAATAAGAGAAAAATCGGAGCTGGTACTTGCGTGCGACGATGGTAAAAAGACAGAATTTCGTATTTTTACCCATTCAAGGGCATCTAAGGACCCTTGCAAAAATCTTTTGCAGGTTTAATCAAAACTTTTTCACTTTCTCTCATGATTTTTTGAAATCTGTGTGATTAGGGGAAAATCGGAGCTGGTGCGGCAAGGGTAAAAAGACAGAATATTGTTTTTTAATAAGTACCAGTTCCGACTTTTACCTAATCAAACAAATTTCAAGAAAATCATAAGAGAAAGTAAAAAACTTTTGGTTAAACCTGCGAAAAGGTTCAAAAAATTCACTGTTTTTTTTTTTTTATATAGAAACAAACCTTAAGGTAGTAGTTCCGCGATATATAGCACATGCATGGGAAAACACATGCAAAATGCAAACAACTCAAACACTATCTGAATTTTTAATATGTTGTAAATAAACATCTGATCTTTCAAAATATCACTCAAAAAATACAGGTATCCATGCTTTTTTTCGAGATAATTGAGTTCAAAAAATGTTGAATTTTACAGGTTAGGTATTACTATATATTTTGATTTGGTGAATTTCTAACTCAATTATCTCGGAAAAAGCATGGATACCTGTATTTTTTAAGTGATATTTAGAAAGATCAAGTGTTTTTTTACAACATATTTTAATTTCAGAATTAGTTTGAGTTGTGCACTGAGGCGGAACTACTACCTTAAGGTCCTTGTTGTTCGTTGCATCTTGAATTGATGGTTTAAGCTTCTATCAGTCCTAAACTAAGGCTTGCTGGGCAAAGGATTAAGTATCTATTTATTATTTCGTTTTATTCCCCTAAAATAGTGATTTTCATCCATGTAAGTACTTCGGGATTGAGATTTGATCTTTTGATGAATTTTTACAATAAAACAGAGCATCAAATTGAAAAATTTACAATTACAAGAAAGTCTTAAGATTTTGAGTAGAATTTGATAGTATTTTTTAATTTTTTGAGATTTGATTTTTATGTTTGGACTCTACGGTAAAAGGCCTAATAAAGAGAACTTTGAAAATCAGACCTCAGTTTTGGATTCTGCATGTCTGAAATCATTATTGTCTACTGCAATATTATTCGTACTGTCTAAACCGGAAATGTTACTGTGTCAAAAGTCGTCAGGGGCACTTTCTTTTATTCAATAATAAATGGTTAAATTCGCTGTTTTTGGTACATATAAATGGGCCCTTATGCCCTTGTAACTCGCATGCATCTTGAATCGATGGTTTCAGCATCTATCAGTCCTAAACTGAGGCTCACTGGGTCAAAGTTGTAAGTATCTATTTTTTATTTTGTTTTATTTCGCTAAAATAGTGATTTTCATCCAAGTACCTCGGGGTTGAGATTTGGACTTTTGATGAATTTTTACAATAAAACAGAGCATCAAATTGAAAAATTTACAATTACAAGAAAGTCTTAAGATTTTGAGTAAAATTTGATAGTATTTTTTATTTTCTGAAATTCAATCTTTTTTAATCTGATCCTTAGGTAGAAGGGCTTCATAAAGGGAAAATCAGACTCAAGATTTAAGATCCAGGAGGTTGTAAGAATATTTTCCTATGATAACTTTTATACTACCTAGTTGAGATTTAATGCGCCCCTGAAAGGGTTAATATAGTCACGCAAAATGTAACTTGCAAAACTTATTCAGAGTGTACTTCGTACAACCTTCCTGTATTATAATAATTCCTTTAGGTATTAGTCGGCTGGCATATGCAAATGTAGGTAATATTATGTGAAACACATATGATCCATTCCATCTCAAATCGCACACCGCTCTGCCCAAAATTGGTTTGCACGGATTGAAACGTGAAAGGGCTTAAATGAAAGATAATTTTATGAAGAATCGAATGGTGAGTGGAATTTTATGAAATTTTCAAAATGGCGGCCGTGCCCATGCCATATATGACGAAAAAAGCTGATTAAGTTTTTAAAAAGTGTAGGAAGCGGCCGATTTAAATATTTAATTCATACTCAACAGTATCAGTTCATAAAATAAGAACTATATTAATAATTCAAATAGTCAAAAGTAATCTGCTTTCACAGACATCTACTCCTGCATTTGCAGTTGGCTGCTGGATTAATTATGATACCCAACTTAATGACCAAAACTTTGTACCACTGCACTACTTTAATTATTAATCAAATAAAAAAGTTTATTTATTCAAATTCTTGAAAAAGTTGTGATCACATTCAGCTTTATTAGTATAATGGCTTTAAATAAATATCTTTAAATCTCTATGACAACTTCAAGTTGAAGTAGTTTTAAGTGTTCTTAAAATGTACAAGCTCAGAGCTGATATCATATAACTGATAAACTTTATTACTCCAGTAACTTTTTTAACATATACTTGTCTGACAAATCAGTTGAACTGTAATGTGCTATACTACACGTGTGCTTTACTCCACATACATATGATCCATCCCATCTCAAATCGCACACCGCTCTGCCCAAAATTGGTTTACACGGATTGAAACGTGTAAGGGCTTAAATGAAAGATAATTTTATGAAGAATCGAAAGGTGAGTGGAATTTTATAAAATTTTCAAAATGGCGGCCGTGCCCATGCCATATATGACGAAAAAAGCTGATTAAGTTTTTAAAAAGTGTAATAAAAAAAGTAATAAACAATATTTTTTTCTCGAAATCAATGGATGAGTAGCGTTTGAGTTTACATTAATGGAACGCATACGATTTTTTTGGAAATTCTAAATGGCGGATTCAATATGGCGTCCAAACTCCAAAAACAGTACTTTTAGTGACTTAATATCATTGATTACTTTAGACAAAGCATTAGAAGTGAATAATATATTTCAAAATCACGAATTACATTAAAATTTTTAATTTCCGGCGACCCACAAGTCATTTTGAATACAAAATGGCGGGAAATAACTCAAAGAACCACATTTTCAGAACTTTTTCAATATATTCTGAATATTACAGATTATATAAACCGATAGATGAGTAGTGATTAAGTTTATAATGATGAAATGCATCCTTATTTTTGAAAATTCAAAATGGCGGATCCAACATGGCGTCCTAACTCTCAAAAACAGTACTATTAGTGACTTATTATCACTGATTCCTTTGTGCAAAGTATTTCATGTTAATAATTTATTTCAAAATTACAAATTACTTTTAAATTTTTCAATCTTAGTGACCTGAAAACCATTTTCGATACCAAATGGCGGAAACTTACTCAAAAAACTCAATTTTAGGAACTTTTCCCATATTCTGAATGTTTCATATTATATAAACGGAATAAATGGATAGATGAGTAGCCATTAAGTTTATACTGATGAAATGCATCCTTTTTTTTGAAAATTCAAAATGGCGGATCCAACATGGCGTCCCAACTTTCAAAAAAAGTACTTTAGAAGACTTTTTACCACGTATTCATTTTTCCGAAGCTTTTACTTTTTGAACTGTCACTTTAAATTTAAAATTACAATAAATTTATCGTTCCCAGTGACCCGCGAAATATTTTGGATTTGAAATGGCGAAGAATCATCCAAAAAATCACATTTTTGGATTTTTGTTTATGTTTTGATCGATATATATTATAAGACAGATCAAGCTAATAAAATGTATAATAATAATAATATTATTTTATTAATTTATTTAATTTATAATTTAATTATTAGTATTAAAAAGTTAATTATTAACAAGCTATATGCTCATTATATTTATTTGTTTTAATGTAAGTACTTAAGGCATGTTCTTGACGAAGCATCAATTTAGCTCTTATAAAAGACCTGAAGTAAACGGTTTGTGCCTATACATTTAAATGTAACATGTGTCAATATGATGCGTAGACCTTTAGTTTATTTTTCATAAAAAACATCTTTACTAACCTTGTAAATGTTTAAAATTAGTTCAAACTATTGTATGAACAAAGAGTGTTTAAGTAATCAAAACTGAATTTTTGATTGAGTTATACATTTCAATCGAATAAAACAGTATTAATATAACCTTATTTATTACTATTACCCTAGTAGATAGCCAATCAAACTTTTATTTTGAAATAAGACGTTCCATTATTGATAAAAACTTTATCATTTTGTAAGTTTAGTTTTTTAAAAATAATAAATTTAAGTAAAAAATATTATTTTAAATGATTAGTCTTGAATTTTTTGACTGTTAATCGATTAACAAAAAATATTAATTATTGTAGTGGCGTTAATCACAATGATCCTGGATTTTTGAAAAATTTTTATAAAATTGGTTTCTTCATCACCAACTATGTACTGAGGTTGATAAGCTTGTAAATATTCTATCCATTTTCACAGTATTGAAGAAAAATTAGGAATTCAAAGAATTATAAGTTAACAGTGAGTGATAAATTTTTAGAGAACCATAGTAAGACTTTTTTTTAATAACAATGAAATTAAAAATTTAGAGATAAATTTACTTTATGATTAACCAAGATTCTTTTTAAAGAATTATAACATCATTATGTTTTTTTTTTTTAACTTCAAGTTTTTGAAACTTTTTATCCGATGGCAGTGGAAGCGTAATGTTTTTGACATTCAGCTGTTGTGAAACTGCGCTTCCACTTACGTTGATGATAAAATTTTACTTTTTTTTGTAAATACTTATTGATCTTTCTCGTTCATCCTTTTTGTTCAATTATTTGCAGTTTATTATGAGTGATGGAAAAGCAGATCGATGTTCGAATCCTTTCCAACTGCTCGGTCACAAAGCGAGTAATATCCGCAATGCTCCAAAAACCTTGTTGCAAAAATTTCTTTCTTTATCACAAAATACCAAAATATGTGAAAAGTGTCGGAAAAATTGGTATAAAGACAAAGAAAAAATTATTTCTAGCTCTAATATGTCTTTTGACTCGTCTGAAGTCGATTTATCACGCTCAACTATTTCTCTTGACTCGTCTGCTACTAATTTATCAGATTCGATCTCCGATAGTTTTGAAAGTATCAACAGTAGTATGGATGTAGAAGACAGCTTAAATATTTCTTCAAATAGTTCTCTAAGTTCATCTATTGAAGAAGATTTAGCAGATATTTTGGAAGGGCTTCAACAAAAGTTTGCTTCTCTCCCAGAAAATGATCCAGATAGAATAAATATTTTAACTATTCTTCCAGCAAAATGGTCAATCAGAAAAATTTCTGCTATGTTTAAGACAAGCACTTATTCTGTAAGAAAAGCCAAAGATTTAAAAACGGTTCACGGCTCTTTCACAAAACCTCCTCCTCGAGCAGGACATCCTATTTCAAATGATGTAGTTCAGAAGGTTATATATTTCTATGAAACGGATGAAATTTCATGTGTTTTGAAAGGAATGAATCGTCATAGGTCAGTTAAAGAAAATGAAGAAAAAATAAAAAAACAAGAAAGAATGCTTTTATTTAATCTGGAAGATATACACTCAAAATTTTGCGAGAAATACCCGGACGTAAAAATAGGTTTATCAAAATTTATGACTTTGAGACCGAAAAATTGTGTTTTTGCTGGACAAAGTGGAATTCATAATGTGTGCCTTTGCGTTATTCATCAGAACTGTGAGCTTATGGTGGAAGTTTTGGATTTAAAAGAATTGACTCTAAGTTTTGAGTTTCCTCTTGTTGATCTCCAAGATTGTATTAAACGTATTGTGTGTCGAAACCCAAGAAATGATTGTTTTCTGAGTGAATGCGGATTTTGCCCTGGAGTTGATGATCTTAAAACAGATCTTCAATGGGCTTTGCAAGAATCAGATACGCAAGAAATATTATAAAGTACTTGGGTGTCGACTGATCGAATAACAATGCAAACAAGAACACGAAGCCCAGAAGAATTTTTAGAAGAGTTTGGAAGCAAGTTACTAGTATTAAAAAAACACGACTTCCTTAATCAACAACAAAAATAATTCTTCAAACAACTCAAGAATAGTTTGAAAAAAGGAGAATTCTTTTTGCTTATTGATTTTTCTGAAAACTATACGTACCATGTACAAAACGCCGTCCAATCATTCCATTACAATAATCGTCAATGTTCAGTCTATACTGTAGCTTATTATTACAGAGAAAATGACACATTGCATCACAATAATATAATCATTCTGTCTGATTCAGTAAAGCATGATACAACAGAGGTTTATATTTGCAATCGTTTAGTAGTTCAGCATATAAAAAAAATCATCGTGTATGTAAAATTATCTACGGTTCTGATGGAGCAAAGCAGCATTTCAAGAATAAATCCAACATTAGTAATTTAATGCATCATTATAAAGACTTTGGCTTGAAAGCTGAATGGCACTATCATGTTACTGCACATGGTCGGGGTCCACATGATGGAATTGGGAATTCTTTAAAATTCAATGCAAAACGAGCAAGTCTGCAAGCTCCATCAAATAAAAGTATTTTAAACTTGAATCAACTGTATGATTGGGCAAAAAATTATTTTGATAATATTCACTTTTACAGTTATGATAAAAAGCATTACGAAACTATAAATAATCGCTTAAAGACAAGGTACAAAAATGCAGTAGCTATTCCTGAGATATCAACCAGCCATGCATTCATTCCGCTAAGTGATAATAGACTACTAGTAAAAAAGTACTCCTTGGCAACTGATGGCTACACTGTAGAAATCTGAAATGCATTTTGTATTAACTTAAATATAACGGAATTTTGTTTGATGTAAATTTTAGTTCCTAAAATGTTATTTGTTAATATGTTTGTTAGTTTGTAATAAAAACCTGTTTCAACAAATTTTTCTTAATTATAATTTGATTACAATTTTCTACTTCCATTAAAGTACACCTTTATGAAAGAATATAATACGAATTGAATTGAATTGAATTGAATTTATTTATGGACTTTAGACTCATGGTCCAGTTTAGTCACTGCTCAGTGATCTATACAGACTTTGTACAATGATTTGAATGCCGTGCCCGAGTCTCCGCGACCCGAACTAAACTGACATCTCTCTAATTAAAGAATAATATTTGAGTATACGCAAGATCTGCCAATCTCATGTCTAAATAATTCAATAAATTTATTTATTTTATTATATGTAACGCTTAAAACAAAAACATAAATCCAAAAATGTGATTTTTTGGATGATTCTTCGCCATTTCAAATCCAAAATATTTCGCGGGTCACTGGGAACGATAAATTTATTGTAATTTTAAATTTAAAGTGACAGTTCAAAAAGTAAAAGCTTCGGAAAAATGAATACGTGGTAAAAAGTCTTCTAAAGTACTTTTTTTGAAAGTTGGGACGCCATGTTGGATCCGCCATTTTGAATTTTCAAAAAAAAGGATGCATTTCATCAGTATAAACTTAATGGCTACTCATCTATCCATTTATTCCGTTTATATAATATGAAACATTCAGAATATGGGAAAAGTTCCTAAAATTGAGTTTTTTGAGTAAGTTTCCGCCATTTGGTATCGAAAATGGTTTTCAGGTCACTAAGATTGAAAAATTTAAAAGTAATTTGTAATTTTGAAATAAATTATTAACATGAAATACTTTGCACAAAGGAATCAGTGATAATAAGTCACTAATAGTACTGTTTTTGAGAGTTAGGACGCCATGTTGGATCCGCCATTTTGAATTTTCAAAAATAAGGATGCATTTCATCATTATAAACTTAATCACTACTCATCTATCGGTTTATATAATCTGTAATATTCAGAATATATTGAAAAAGTTCTGAAAATGTGGTTCTTTGAGTTATTTCCCGCCATTTTGTATTCAAAATGACTTGTGGGTCGCCGGAAATTAAAAATTTTAATGTAATTCGTGATTTTGAAATATATTATTCACTTCTAATGCTTTGTCTAAAGTAATCAATGATATTAAGTCACTAAAAGTACTGTTTTTGGAGTTTGGACGCCATATTGAATCCGCCATTTAGAATTTCCAAAAAAATCGTATGCGTTCCATTAATGTAAACTCAAACGCTACTCATCCATTGATTTCGAGAAAAAAATATTGTTTATTACTTTTTTTATTACACTTTTTAAAAACTTAATCAGCTTTTTTCGTCATATATGGCATGGGCACGGCCGCCATTTTGAAAATTTTATAAAATTCCACTCACCTTTCGATTCTTCATAAAATTATCTTTCATTTAAGCCCTTACACGTTTCAATCCGTGTAAACCAATTTTGGGCAGAGCGGTGTGCGATTTGAGATGGGATGGATCATATGTATGTGGAGTAAAGCACACGTGTAGTATAGCACATTACAGTTCAACTGATTTGTCAGACAAGTATATGTTAAAAAAGTTACTGGAGTAATAAAGTTTATCAGTTATATGATATCAGCTCTGAGCTTGTACATTTTAAGAACACTTAAAACTACTTCAACTTGAAGTTGTCATAGAGATTTAAAGATATTTATTTAAAGCCATTATACTAATAAAGCTGAATGTGATCACAACTTTTTCAAGAATTTGAATAAATAAACTTTTTTATTTGATTAATAATTAAAGTAGTGCAGTGGTACAAAGTTTTGGTCATTAAGTTGGGTATCATAATTAATCCAGCAGCCAACTGCAAATGCAGGAGTAGATGTCTTTGAAAGCAGATTACTTTTGACTATTTGAATTATTAATATAGTTCTTATTTTATGAACTGATACTGTTGAGTATGAATTAAATATTTAAATCGGCCGCTTCAATTATCTCGCGTCGGTCACTTATCGGCTGGCTCACTGGTCAAGCGCCTCCTCGGTGGCTGCCTCGTGCTCGGACTTCGATTGTAGGTTAACTCATGTCGGCTAGCTTTGCACCTCATGCCAACGTGACTCAAGCAAATTTAATAATTATTTGCTGTAATACTCAAAGAAAAAGTAATGTGCGAGCGCGCGATTAATGACGGAGTGCTTTCACGTTATTTGAGCTCAACATGGGTAAAAATCAACTGCTTACTTGGATTCCATCATCCGGGTTTTTTCGGCTTGCTTTCACGCCTCATGAAAGCAAAAGAATCGCGGATTCAATAATAATCTGAAAGCAAGCTCAAAGGGAAGTCATTAGTGAGTGCCAATAAATATAATTGTGTGTTTACAAATTACTTGAAAATCCTGCAAGAGTGGAAAATCACTAGCTCATCTCTCATGGTTTACGCGCAAACGACCAGAACCTCGTTACCACCGCATGGTGAACGCGGTACTTTGGCTTGGCCCTTCATCAAGGAATTTACTCACAAATCTCACAGCAACGCTCAACTGGTTTACTCTCAAAAGGATCTACTCATCATTAACAATCATCACAGGACTCTGCTCAACAACAAAGAGTTTTTATCATAACAACAAGCTCATTCATCAAGGTGTACATCAACTCAACTGAGTTGATCGCAACTCTTTATTATTGTAAATACTCAAGTAAAGTTGTACACAATTGTTTAACTCAACCCAGAAGGTCTGTAAATATTGTAAATAAATTCTCAAATTGTATATAATGATTACAAAGGTGTATTTTAATTACTTACTCCCCCAACTACACTCACTAAAATCATTTGGAGCTGAAAAGCTAACTCAAATATTTAAGAGATACATTTACACTTATACTTTATGATTTTCACCTGTTTTCCAAGATGAGCTTGTTGAATTTTTATTGCAATTTCTGTGCAAACTTAACTTCTAATTTTTTTGTTTATTAATATTCCTTGCATTTGGATATACTAGCAGACCAATTCAATTATTAATAAAATTATTTAGCTGGATTGTATAAAAAATAAATCTTAAAAAATTTGTAGGTATACTAAATTTTATTACTATACTGTATTAACTAGGATCTTACCATTTTCAAAAATCATTAACAAATATTTGAATCTATAATTATCAAAGAGACTTCAAAATATTGACATTAAGACAATATGCTCATAGGTAGTATTTTTTATTTTCTGAAATTCAATCTTTTTTAATCTGATCCCTAGGGAAAGGGGCCTGATAAAGGGAAAATCGGACACAAGATTTAAGATCTAGGAGGTTGTAAGAATATTTTCCTATCATAACTTTTATACTACCTAGTTGAGATTTAATGCGCGCCTGAAAGGGTTAATATAGTCATGCATTAAGCATTGATATAGACATCAAGACAACACACTCACTAATTTGAATTGGGCAGTGCCTGGTACCAAATTTTGGTTATTAACTTGGCTACTATGATTTATCAAGTCTGGTAGTAAGTGCTAGTGCTAGAGATGATGTCGATGACTGAAGGTACGGCGTCCTTAAAATTACTGATCTATTTACTTCATCTTAGATTATGGACGTTTGTGTACTTGCTGAGTTTACATCTAATATCAGATGATCGACAATTCATACGTTAAGCTTAAATTTCTAATTTCAAGCACCTACTTTTTAATACCATGAGAGAACCAGTGAAAAAATTAATAGAAATTTAGAAATACAGTGTCTGTCGTGCATCGTCTTGCACGACAGAGTTCAAGAAAGAAACAACCGCAAACAAAGTTTCGGTCGTGCTGCGTCGTCCACGGCAGAATCCTAAAGAAAAAAAAAAAAAAGAGATTGACTCCATGCATTGCGTCGGTATTCGACCGACAGCCATCACCTGACACAAAGGCAAGTACGCCGCCAACGCCAAAATTCAAGAGCGGGCGGCCATTTTTAACAAGAGCAAACCACGAGGCAGCAACGCCGGAAAAGAAAAGGTGACGTCACGACCCACCAGCAGCTCCGCAATAGCAGCAGCGTAATACCCTCTCCTTACCACATCTCAACGACGAGCGTTGTAGGTTCCTCTACGCGTCGGGCGGATTGCAGCCGACAGTAGGAGCGAGAGAGACAACAGACAGCAGCGCTTCGTAAATCGTACACTTGCAGCGCACGCAGGCGGGCACATCGCCTGCACTGGGAAAAAATTGGGGACGACTCTCCTCACGTGTCGTGCATGGGGATACACGACGCTGTGGGGACAGCGAAACCCATATGCGGGGATCACGATCCCCACAGAAACTTTGCGTCGACGACCGATTAGCGTAATGTTTTCATAAATTGTTGAGATAGTGCTATTTTTACTTCAGGACAATCTCAAGGCTCGAAAGACTTGTAAAGTACAAGACATATCAGCAGTGAAATAACATATTTTGGCACACATATAACCGATGTAATGAGGATAAGCATCCAATTTTGAGGTTAGACTACATCAAGATACTCGGTGATTGCTAAAAATATATAGGTATACAAACTGCTGCTCGAGGAACGTTTGCGCGTAGGGGATCCCCATGCCCGACACGTGGGGAGAGTCGTGCCCAATTTTTTCCCAGTGTGCATTCAGCTGAACAGCGAAACAACACATTCTGGGCGCTTTCGCCGCTGGAGAATAAATTTGGTGTGTCAATTCCAATAGTGTTTTTTTTTTTCCCTCTTATATCTAATAAGTTGAATTAAATTTCTTATTTTGTTAAGGTTACTAAGGCTGGAAAGCAAAGTTCTATTTTTAAGTTATAAAAATAAAAGCATGTTTTCAAGCAAAGTTTTTTATGACATTACTGTTATATAGTTTTTGTTGAAAACCTAATACTTGCTTTTTATTTAATTTAAACTCATGAATTAATTCTCTAAAACCTATTAGTCAATATAATTCAAAAAATTTTTGGTAATAATTTAAATTAATGAATTGCAAAATATTTTCATTTCTAAAGCAAATTGTTAACACATTGTCATATGTGTTGTTACTGGAAAAGACCAATTTGTACTGACTTCATAGGATTAAACCTGCAACTGCCAAATTATAACAAAAGTGGTTGGTTCTGGCCCAGGACTCTTCAGCAACTTCAAAGTGGACTTTCATCACCAACAATTGGTAGTCCAGCTGCCTGGTGGTCAAACCAATCTTCCACTGCTGCATACTTTGCTTTACATCATTCTTGGGGTCTATACGAGCACTAATCTGATTCATGCTGGGTACTCGACTAACTTCTTAGTCTACGCTGGATCATCCTTTATCACAAAAATAGTATTGTATAGCTTTCTTCGATTATTTTCTACCTTTGCAGTAATACTGCTGATTTTGATGAATTTTTGAAACTATTTTTTTTAAATTTACTATAAGTTTCAAACTTTTTTTTTTCAAAACTCTGACATAGATTGTCTGTTTTAGGTTAATGAAGAATTTTGAAACAATATTATAAAAAAAAAAAAAAAAAAAAAAAGAGAGAGAGAAAGCCCAAACTCATTTTTTTGCCCACACATACTAACTGGGTTGTAAGTCATTCAGATTTCACTTTTATGAAATCAAATTCTGTAGGCTTGTTGGTAAACAAACCTAATTGCTTTTTTTTGTTCTGTGCTCTGCACAAATTTATGGAAAATTCAATTTACTAACCTAAAATTTACAGACAAATAATACAACACAAACATAATAATGATACCCTCCCCTTTAGTTGATGTTTAGGGTCATCATTTTTTCACGTTAGGGTGAAAATGAGTTATTGTTCAGGGTTTTCATTATTATTTGTCCACCAACGTGGAATAGATTTTGGATAGGGCCTTTTTCACCCTTGTTTTCTTACACTTAATACACTAAATACAGATGAAAGGAAGTAGAGATTAATATTCTTGTTCGTCAAACCCTCGAATTGACACGAGTTTTTTAAAGTTATTTTGTGCGTCATCACGTATCCTTATGTTCAACCTGTAACGGGGTATTTCTAAAGAAAAGGGCCTCCCTTAAATAATTAACGGAGTTTCCCGGGCCCTCCCGTTACAAGGAAAATCTCTCACAAAAACTCTAGGGGAAAACTCCTTAATCTGGGGTCAGGGTTTCCACGGAGAGATAACCTCCGGGAACGGTTGGTGAGATAGAGAGAGAGAAAATAAATTATTACAAAATTTTTAGGTTAAATTTGATTTTTATTCTTGTCTACAAAAAAATAAAAAAAAATCAAGTCTACAATTACAAAAAATAAAATTTTAATTTGAGAACAAAGGAATTAAACAAACTATAAAATAGTCTACAAAATGGCGGGTAACGACGCCGCGCCAAGACAAAAAAAAACTCTATCGAAATTAATAAACTTTTAATAATAGCCAAACAGAATTCTCATTTATCGTGCAATGTACAAAATTTCCGGAAAAACCATACTTTATCAAGTTTCTAATAAAATAAAACAAAAACCTTACGTTACAAAAATTTCAACCAAAATTCTCTGATGCCCCAAAATGGCTACTCTCTGGTTTTTCAACTCTCGGTATTGCAAGAAGGAAATAACCCAAGTCTTCGAATTCTTCTTGTACCTAGCTGTAAATAATAAAAAAAAAATGTCTACAACTCAACTAAAGAAAATTAGGAAAAGGGGAACTTAGGAAAAAGTCTACTCAAAGAAACAAAAAAAAAATCACACTCTCAAACACTACCTCACGCTGTGGCTACTGAGAACAGAGTGACGCTCCCCGCGTCTCTCTGACTCGACTTCCTTCCTCACCATCCCCTCCAAACACTCTCCACCAATCAACAAAAATCAATCCAATTAAGCCTCATTCATACTCGAGGAACAGTCATTTGTCCACCAATCAGACACATTCACGCCACAACACCCAATCACGCTCCCGTCTACAATCTTCCGGTGGCGATCGCCACGCCACCTATAGTACGCGCGAAAATCCAAAATAAGAATAAAAATAATGCACACGAGGCACTCACTGCGTTACCCTATCCCTTGCGCACATACTCTCTCTCTCGCTCTCCCCCATACGCACACATTGTTCGCGCAACGTACACAATACAGAAAAAAAAAAATAATATCCCACTCACGCCCGTGTCTACTGTGGTGAGCGTGCGCGCACGCGCTTGGCGACGCAGTTGCGTCGTCTGCCGACACGCGCCGCGCACCTCCTCCGTCGCCGAAAACTCCCCGACGGAGAATCGGAACCCGTGTGTGGTGTATGTGTGTGTACGTGCGCGCCCTGGGCCGGGAGAGCCTTCCCGGGTGGTGAACATGTGTGTGTGTGTGTGTATGTGTCGTGCGCGCGCCGGGTGCTCGTGCTGCTGCAACAGCAGCGTCCAGCCGACGGCGATCGTCGCCACGTGGTCGGCTTCTGCTGCGCGAGAAAGTGGCATAGTTATCACCTGGGAAAGTAAACAAACAATTTAATTATTTCATTGTTTTTCCCAGGTGACGTGACACTGCCAGGTAAGAAAAATAATTTACGAGGGATTCACTCCCTCGCAAACCTCATGAACATAACCTCAATCTACTCCATACCTCGTTTATTAGCACTATACTAATAAATCCATAGTTTAGATTCGTATTTCAAAACGCTTCAGAAAGAAAAAAAAATGGATGCAGCAGTTAAAACTCAACTCGCTATTCTCAAGCAAATGAGCGAGCACTACAAGAAATTCGAGAACATGGAACAAGTCGACAAAACACTGTTCCTAGCACAAATCAGACTTGATAGAATAGAGCAGGAGTGGAAAGAATTTGTGGATCTAGACGAAGAGATGCGTTCATTGAAAGCATTCGATGCCACTCACGATTATTTCACTGGGCGCCCGAGTTCCACAAAAAAGCTGATTGGCTACCCCCCAAACTTTAAGCCCCCAAAACCCTGGGTACCTGAGTTCTATAAAAAAGCTGATTGGCTACGCCCTAAGCTCTAAGCCCCCAAAACCCTGGGCGCCCGAGTTCAACAATAAAGCTAATTAGCTACCCCCCCAAGCTCTAAGCCCCCAAGACTCTGGGCGCCTGAGATCAATAAAAAAGCTGACCGGCTACCCTGGGGTTCCTGGGCGCTCGAGTTTGGGCGCCCAGGGTTTTGGGGGCTTAGAGCTTGAGGGGGTAGCCAATCAGCTTCTTTTTGAACTCAGGTACCCAGGATTTTGGGGGCTTGGAGCTGGGGGTGTAGCGAATCAGCTTTTTTGTTGAACTCGGGCGCCCCGGGTTTTGGGGGTTTAGAGCTTGGGGCATAGCCGATTAGTTTTTTTGTTGAACTCGGGTGCCCAGTGTCATGGGGGTTGAGAGCTTGGTGGTTTAATCAATTGTTTATAAAAAATTATTTATTTATCACTCTCCCCAGCGTTATGGGGGTTTAGAGCTTGGTGGTTTATTTAATAGTTAATAAAAAATACTTTATTTATTGCTCTCCCCAGCGTTATGGGGGTTTAGAGCTTGGTGCTTTCATCAATTGTTTATAAAAAATAATTTATTTATCGCTCTCCCCAGCGTTATTGGGGCTTAGAGCTTGTCGGTTTATTTATTCATTTATTTATTGATTAATTATTCGCAACGGTTTCTGTTATTCAGCTTTCAAACTTGCGTGGTAACTGTAACGGTCAATCTTCCTAAATAAAGCGGGGGGCACCATGTCTATGAGCCACGTAAATTGTAAAAGTTAAAAATTTGAGCACAAATCTGTCGGAATTCGAACGACCAAATAATTTTTGCACAAAAACGTGCACGAGTAATAAAAAAATAATTTGCAAATTTTTGTGCGCAAAAACATGTACAAATAATCTGAAAATTATTAGCACAAACTTGTGCACAAACGTTCGAATTTTGTGCACAATGTTCATTGAATACTGTTCACAGTATTGTGCACATACTTGTGCAGAGCCCGACTGAACTTTCTGCACAAATTTTTGCACAAAATTATGCACAAACTTATGCATAGACTTGTGTACAATTGTATGCACAAAATTGTACACAACTTTTTCGTAAGGGTTTGCTGGTATCTATTTTATTTTTTATTTTTTTTATATTGATAAATAAGTTATGGAAAAAATTAATAAACAAGGAATAAAAAATTATGTACTTTCACTGCCCCTTAGAACAGTTTTCAATGGTTCGAGTAAAACCAGTAAGAATATATCAATCAATGACATTTTACATATAGGTCAGAATCTCCTTCCTGAATTGCCAGATATAATAAACAATTGGCGGGTTTTCAAATATATGTTTGTCGCTGACGTGAAACAGATGTTCCGTCAAATCAGAGTCCACGATCAAGCAATAGTTTGGCGTTTCAGTCCTGATCAACCAATTGACATTTATTATCTTCTCACAATCACATATGGTTCGAATTGTCCAGTTTGGTAAGCGAATAACACGTTGCTTTTTCTCGCTGAAGAAAAAAACGTGTGACTATCCTTTGGCAGCAGATACTTGAAAGAACGATCGTTTCATGGACGACATTCCGTCAGGCGATCATACACTCCAAGAGGCCTTGAAAAAGCAGTCACAATTAATTGAATTACTCAGTAAAGGTGATCTGAGTCTCAGAAAATGGTTAGCTAACCACCCAGAACTTCTCAATCACCTATCTGGTGATCATTTAACCATTGAACCCGAACTATTATTCAAGGTCACTTCTTCCATCACAGTATTGGGTCTGAGATGGCTAGCTGATTTAGATTCATTCCAAATTGATTTTACCTGCCATCCTCTTCGCGATGCATATACAAAAAGATTAATTCTGTCCCATATCTCTCAAATCTTTGACCCTATGGGCTGGATTGCCCCTATTTTCATCACCGCTAAATTGTTTATGCGGTCTCTTTGGCTGCTCAAATGCGGTTGGGACGACCCTCTTCCAAAAGACTTCATTTCTGACTGGCGAGAGTGGCACGCCAAACTCAGCTCGTTAACATCCATAAAAATACCGTGGTATGTACACTGGTCACCTGAAGTGAAACTTTGTGAACTCCACGGTTTTGGTGACCCTTCACGAGAAGCTTTCGGTGCCGTGGTTTACTTAAGAATTGTTATAGGTGATCAGGCATATACTTCATTACACAATGCAAAAACCAGAGTTCCCCGACTAAATAGTCAAAGTATTGCTCGCATATAATTGTGTACAGCACAATTATTATCTCAACTCGCAAATCATATTGTTGAAATACTTAAGATAAATATCGATTCTATTCACTTGTAGTCCGATTCTAAGGACACTTTGTTCTGGCTACGCAGCCACCCCGCCCGTTGGCAAACTTATGTGGCTAATCGGTGCAGGGACATTCTCACCTTAGTATCTCAAGCGCATAGGCATCATGTCAAGGGTTAAGAAAATCCTGCAGATGTTGCGTCCTGAGGACTAGATCCAAATTTTCTCGCTGATTATAAAGTTTGGTGGCAAGAACCCTCGTGGTTACGTGATTTTACTCTACCCTGGTCCACACCGCTCGATAATCTAACGGTTGAAAAAGTTCAGGACGAAAGGACTTTTAAAAATTCAATGATAACTTCCTTGCACTTAAGCGAGATTCCTGATTCAATAATGTGGGTTTAAGCTCATAAATTCTCTAGCCTGAAAAAATTGCTCAGATTTACAGCTTACGTTTTTCGATTTCTACGGAACGTCCTCCGTAGGATGAGAGTGAAAACGGATTTTGTAACTTCCAATCTCGCGACTTTAAACTTGGAATTTTTAACTCAAATTAGCCGCAGTGATTCAGTCATCGTCGAACCAGCTGAGTTGGAAAATTCCTGCAATTATTTCATGTATCTCTATCAACAAGTTCACTCTGCGGAAGAGATTGAGCTACCACTCACTTAAGGAAACCCAAAACTTAAAACTTCACTTGCTAGATTAAATCCTCTGGTAGATAGAAGGCTCCTTCGTGTGGGTGATGGGTTAAGCCACGTTTTGCTGGCCTTTGACCAAAAACATCCACTCATACTCCCAGGAGACTGTTTTCTTTCTCAGCTACTCATACACGAAACCCACGTGGTTATGCAATGCATGGAGGTATACAGTTGACGCTCGGGACGCTTCAACGTAGTTTTTGGACGGAATCTACCACACCGCGCACACAATAAAGCGAGCTCGAAATTTCCCTGTCAAATCTGAACTAATGGTAGAAACGATAGTAGGCACAAGAATAAGAACAACATACGTTCAAAGTTACAAATTGAAGTATAAAAATAATATTAAAGGAAAAGAGGCTGCACATGGTTGGAAACTAGTGTCGTAAGGTAAACTTCGATATCAATCAGGGTAGGTTAGTTGGGAGAAACCTAGGTAGAAAAAATGTTAATAACAAATGTAAACGGATGTAGGAAATATTTGTCAAAAAAGTTAAAGAACTGTGTGGGCAAAAGTGTATCAAGAAGTCTACTTTCACGATTGTTATTACATTATAATTATAAATCTTATCTTACTATATTATATAGTTTTTTTTCCTCTCCCACACTCCCCCCACAGGCTCCTCAAAAAAGTGCTTTGCTAACCGTAAAAGTGTACCGAAATATGCTTATTTCCATGTGTTTTAATTTTTCCTATAATTGTCTAATCACGCCCTTTTTTACCCACGGCCCCCATTTTCGATATATGTTATCACTTTTACCTATACCTTCTATTTTTGATATATGTTATTACTTATGTAATTATAGAAATTTAAAAAGTTACTATTGAAATACTAAAAAAAACTTATATTTCATAAAATAAAAATAACAAAATAATAGCAGTAATCAAAATATATAAAACAGTTTAAAAAAAATATTTTTATAATTTTTTCAAATCTGTAAAAATTCACTATTATTGCACAATACTTAAAAAGTGCATTCAATACGTCACTCCTGCAGTAGGCACAATGATCAGACAAAGGTATGAACTAATATAAGTACATGGATACGCACACGGGTTGATACAAGTTTAGGCAAGAGGGTAAGCACAAGAGTAGACGCGAGAGTAGGTGCGGATTTGGTACAAAAGAGGTAGAGATAGTACTTACAAGAATTGGCACAGCAATAGAAATAAGACTAGGTACACGGATATACACAAGGGCGGGGAAGAGAGTAGGTACAAGGGTATGTGCAGGAGTAGACACGAAATTAAGCACGTTGGTAGATTCAGGATTAGAACTTTAAGTAGAAAAAAAGTGAAGAACAGAGTAAGCACAAAAGTACAAAAAAATTTAAGAACAATAAAAAATGAATCAGTAGAAAAAAGGGAAGTTATAAGGAAAGAAACCAGTGCATCTATGGAAGGTTCAACAGTATGAACAAGTATAAGATAGGCACAAGTATAAGAACAATAGTTATACTACCAGAATTTATACATCTCTATTCTCCCATTCTCCCATAAAAAAATCGGTGCATTAGTTTAAACGCCCATTTCTTGACAAAATTCGCAAAAAATTGCTGAAAATCTGCCAAAAAGGGTTTTGTACTACTAGGCTAAGTACAAGGATATGAGTAATTGTATGCACGTGAGTAGGTACAGTGGTAGTCATAGAGTTACGAGGGTATGTACACGAGTTTAACAAACATAAAAACAAAGATATGCACAAGAGTAAATACAAGGATGATTACAAAAGCACAAAGCAATAGTAGCTACAAGGGTAGCCACAATTGTAGACACAATGGTAAGCACTAGCATAAAAATCGGGGAGGGGGGGGGGGTTTGCGAGCGGAGCGAGCAGGGGGGTACCCTGCCCTACTCTTCTCCCACGCTCTCCCGATGCCCTCCAAAAAAGTGCTTAACTAACCGTAAAAGTGTACCGAAATATGCTTATTTCTATGTGTTTTAATTTTTCCTATAATTTTCTAATGGGAAGTATTAAAATGCACGGGAAATAAAATCATTTGCACGGGATGTGGGTCGCACAGGAAAATAAATACTTTTGCACGGGAAAATAAATACATTTGCACGGGAAAATAAATACATTTGCACGGGAAAATAAATACTTTTGCACGGTTTAATTAAAGAGTGTTTACCTATCAAGCCTAGAAACAAAAGACCACGTGCTCTTTCACTAAGCATCTCTCTACCCCAGGCGCGCAACAACGGAGGGGGGGGGCAGAGGTGTCAAGACACCCCCTGGGCTAGTAGACGACACCCTCTACAGTTTCTTGGGGGTGTCCACGGAATCGGAAATCTCAAGCCTTGAACCTCCAAAATCCTGGGCGCCCGAGTTAAACAAAAAAACTAATCAGCTATCCCTCAAGCTCTGAATCCCCAAATACCCTAAGCGCCCGAGTTCAACAAAAAAAAAAAAAAAATCAGCTATTCCCTGGGCTCTAAACCCTTAAATACCCTGGGCGCCCGAGTTCAACGAAAAAACTCATCAGCTTTCCCCCAAGCTCTAAACCCTCAAAACCCTGGGCACCTGAGTTCAACAAAAAAACTGATCGGCTATCCCCCAAGCTCTAAACCCGCAAAACCCTGGGCATCGAGTTCAAAAATAAAAACTGATCATTTATCCCCCAAGCTCTAAACCCCCAAAACCCTGGGCGCCCGAGGTCAACGAAAAAACTGATCGGCTATCCCCCAAGCTCTAAACCCCCCAAAACCATGGAAATCAAGTTCAATAAAAAAAAAAACTGATCAGCTATCCTCCAAGCTCTAAACCTCCAAAACCCTGGGCGCCCGAGGTCAACGAAAAAACTGATTGGCTATCCCCCCAAGCTCTAAACCTCCTAAAACTCTGGTTACCGAGTGGAATAATTTTAGAAGTTAAGCGTACTTTATATAATTGAATATCAAGTCCATAAAAAAGTGTTTTTTTTTTTTTCGTTCCACAATAAGGTTGTGGATTTTATTTTCTAGTTAGAAAAAAAAATTTGTTGATGATTTTTTTTGTTGCAACAAAAAAAATTTCGTTCAATTGAACTCGGGTGCCCAGGGATTCTGAGGGGTTTGGAGCTTGGGGTATAGCTGATCAGTTTTTTTTATTGAACACGGGCGCCCTGGGTATTTGGGGATTCGGAGCTTCGGGGAAAGCCAATAAGTTTTTTTGCTGAACTCGAACGCCCAGGGTTTTGGGGGTTTAGAGCTTGGGGGATAACTGATCAGTTTTTTTGTTTAACTCGGGTGCCCTGGCTATTTGGGGATTCAGAGCTTCACTGAAAATGTTAAGGTAGAATCAGTTGCGTTCTCGGCCGCAAGTCGCGCCGCTGTCTTAAGGAAGGACTGATTTGTCTCCACGAAACGACTGACTGCCTGCTGGAGGAGACTGAGTTGCGTCCGTATGAATTGCCGGTTTCACGCGAGGTTTCACGCACGCAACTCAGTCTCCTCCAGCAGGCAGTCAGTCGTTTCTCAGAGAGAATCAGTCCTTCCTAAGACACCGTCGCGACTTGCGGCCGAAAACGCAACTATTTCTACCTTAATCTTTTCAGTGTTGGGGGAAAGCCGATAAGTTTTTTTGCTGAACTCGGACGCCCAGGGTTTTGGGGGTTTAGAGCCTGGGGGATAGCTGATTATTTTTTTGTTGAACTCCGGCGCCCTGGGTATTTAGGAGTTTATAGCTTGAGGGATAGCTGATCAGTTTTTTTGTTGAACTCGGGCGCCCTGGCTATTTGGGGATTCAAAGCTTGGGGGATAGCCGATAAGTTTTTTTGTTGAACTCGGACGCCCAGGGTTTTGGGGGTTTAGAGCTTGGGGGATAGCTGATCATTGTTTTATTGAACTCGGTCGCCCAGGGTATTTGGGGATTCAGAGCTTGGGAGATAACTGATTAGTTTTTTTGTTGAACTCAGGCGCCCAGGGCGCTTAGGCATATTGAGGTTTAAGGATTGATTTAGGATTGTACAATTTCATTGACACCCCCTGAAAATACTAGGGGGTGTCAGGAAAAAAATTGATCAGGACACCCCCTAGCTTACATGGGTTGTTGCGCCCCTGCTCCACCCATTTTATTATTAAGCTCAGTTCAACTTACAGTGTCGCCTCAGTCGACGAGTAAAGCAAAGAGCCAAAAGATGGCTGTTGAGTTAACGTATTTTGCAACCTCTGAGGACTCATCTGAAGAAGAAAATTCATCTGAAGTGATCCAGCAGACTAAAAAAAATATGCAGGCGACCAACACGAGTGTCGCTTTTACGTCACAAATACCCATCAGCAACAGAGGCAGAAAGTGCTGTAAAGTTAAAAGAAGTTTGGAAAATATCTTCAACGAAAATGGTGGCAGAAGGAAAACGAGTTGAATATCGGTGCACAAGGGAAATTTATAGTGTCTGAGTATCCAGCGTGCTTGTACCTACTATATCATTCTTCGGATACTTGCTTGTCCTTGTACGAAACAGAAGAGGAGCACGAACATAATAATATTGATTCTACACGAGGCTTATCATCGGAATTTAAGGCTTTTGTAAAAGATAAATATGCAGATGGTATTACAAAGCCAAATGCACTTTTAAATCTCATTCGTAAAAATCAGATGGTAGAACCTGCAAAAGAAAAAATTGTTGCATTTCTTAGGACAATCCAAAGTGATAAAGGCACTCCTTCCGTATTGGCCACAGATCTTAGAGCTTGGTGCAATGAGCGCACTCAAGTTCCGGGTGATGAAGATGTACCATACGTGGTTGATTTTCACATTTTTGCAGAATCTTTTGATTTAGAAGAACAGGATTTGAAAATAATTCTATCAACGCTTCGATTGTTAGCATTGGCCAGGAAATTCATGAGATTAGTGCACAACGGATTAGACCTACAACCTTATCTACAAAATAAAAAAAAGCTTTACTAATGCATTAATCTTTTATAATCAATATCGTTAATTTCAATTACAGTTGTATACTGTTCAATAAAACAAATTTTTGCTTGATTTTTGTTGAGTTTTGCTCTCAATTCTTTTTCCCGTGCGAGATCAATTCTATTGCCGTTGAATACATTTTTTCCCGTGCGATGTTAATTCTACTCCCGTTCAATATATTTTTTTTCCGGTTAATTCATTTAACTTCCGCTCAAGAATTTTTTTCCCGTGCATATATTTTCTTTCCCGTTTAATCACTTATTTTTCCGTGCAAATGTCTTTTTTCCCGTGAATTTGACCTAAAATTTCCAGTGCGTTTGCTTTTTTTTCAGTGCTTATAAATCACACCCTTTTCTAATCACCCCCCCCCCCCCATGCACGCCCTTTTTTTAACTCACGCTCCCCATTTTTGACATATGTTATCAGTTTCTACTCACACCGCCAATTTTTGATACAAGTTATCAGGGAACCACGACAAAATCTACGAAAAAAAATCTACGAAAAAAATCTACGAAAACAAAATATATGAAAATAAAAATATACGAAGACAAAACATATGAAAATAAAAATCTACGAAAGGCATAATCTACGAACTTTATAATTTAAAATGAGACTATGATAAATTCAAATTGTAGCATCTAAATACATTTATATTTATATTTAAATTCAAATTATAACATCTAAATACATGTATATTTCCTTTTTTTTAATTCTATTTACATTTTGTACGAAATTATTCAGCCTGTATTTTCTAATAACATTTGTACAATTTTATTTACATTTTGTACGATTTTATTTTGCCTATCAAATTTTAATTTAGTTTTGATTTTGCTGTTGCTTGTATCGTACGATCCTCTGCGTTTTAAATTGTGTGAGCGTTTTTTTTCAAAATGTTACAATTTGTTAAAAGTCAAAAAGGCAATTGTTTATTAAAACACTCTGGTTTTTTATACAATAAACACAGAGTAAATAAAAAGAGCATCGTTTGGAAGTGTATAAAATATAAAGATATTTACTGTCTTGGTGAAGTTCATACTAATTCTGAGAGTGAAGATGGTAATTCATTTATTGAAAAATATATTTTCAATAGAAAATAAAAAAAATCATAAATAATAATTGTACAATTTTTTTTAAGGTGAAATAATTAAGGAAATAAATCATTCACATCTACCTGATCTTGTTAATTGTGAAGTTCGTAGTGTCTTTAATAAAATAAAAGAGAAATCAGTAAATACAAATGAGAAAACGTCAAAAGTTGTTGCAAGTTCTATTGCCAGTATATCCGATCAAGCTTGTGCGCAATTACCATCTGCTAATTCAATGAACAGGATGGTACAAAGAATTCATTCGAAGAAAACGGACGCTTTTTCTATAAATGGTAATTTGGAAGATTTTATTATACCCGAAGAACTTACGAAGACCTTTAAAGGAAAATTATTTTTAATGCACGATAGTCCAGACGGCAATAATCGATTTTTGTTATATAGTACTAAAAATAATTTTAAATTTTTAAAACAATGTAGATTGTGGTTCTCTGATGGAACATTTAAAGTAGTTCCCATAATTTTCTATCAGTTATATACCATTGATGGTTTTTGGGAGGGTAAAACAATCCTATTAATTTATTCATTACTACCTAAAAAAAACAAAAAAATTTATAAATTAGCTTTGAATGTTGTTAAATCATATATTGGAGACTACTTTCCTGATCAAATAATGACAGACTATAAAAATGCATTTATTAAAGCATTTCAAAGAATATTTCCAAATTCTAGAACTAAAGGTTGTTTTTTTCATTATAAACAATGCGTTAATAAGCATATTAAAAGTCTTGGTTACCAAACGTTGTACGCAGAAGATATATTGTTCATGAATGCCATTAAAATGATTACTTATATAAAATTTATTCCAGATTATGATGTAATTTGTGCATATGAAAAACTTTTGTTAACTAATTATTTTAAAAATAATGAAAAACTGTTAAATAAACTTTTAAATTATTTTGAGTATACTTGGCTCGGTGAAAAGACGCGTACTGGTCGTGGTCAACCTTTATTTACCATTGATTTGTGGAATAATTATAATGCTGTTATGACTGATTTGCCTCGCACCAATAATCTTGTCGAAGGTTGGCATAACAGATTTTCAAATATAATTGATAAAACTTATTCTAATATGACTGAAATGATTAATGCCATTAGAACTGAGCAAAATATGAGCAAACTTTTGATTGTTCAAGCAAAAACTGGTAAAGAAATTTCTCCTCCTCAGAATAAAAGACAAAAATTGTTTAATGAACGTTTAAAAAGAGTTGTTTCTACTTATGATCGTGAAAATGTTATTGTATATTTAGAAAATGTTGCTAACCTTATTGTATTGTGAAAGTGTAACATAAATTATTATTGAAATAATAAAATATTTGTAATTGAAACTTAATAAAATAAATTATTAAATTTTGTTCAGATAATTAAAAATAAAAATTATGTATGAATATGTGTATGCGCGCGAATTTATCCTAGTCCTAAGAATCTTAAGTATGTAATTCTTAAATTTTTATTTGCGTAGATTTTTTTTTAGAAGATTTGTAGATTGCGTAGATTTGTCTTTAGAAGATTTTTTTTTCGTAGATTTTGTCTTTCATAGATTTTTTTTTTCGTAGATTTTGTCTCGTAGATTTTGTCTTCGTATATTATGTCACGGATTCAGTTATCAGCTATGTGACTATAGAAATTAAAAAAGTAACTACGAAACATTAAAAAAATTAACTAATATCCTAAGATAAAAGAGAGAACCCAAAAAGAATAACAGCATTTTATTCGTGATGTGATTGGTTGAAAAACAAAATTTAAAATTTGAATTTTTATTTTTAATTTTTATATTACAATACAATTAAAACATCTAGAGAATAGATTTGATAAAAAAATAATTATGTAATTTCGTGCTCGAAATTATCGGATTAAAATCATGAAAATAATAATTATTAGTATACAAACTGAAACAAAACAAATGAAATTTAAAATCACAAAAGTTTAAATGAATATGAACTCTGAACGTAGCGCAAAGGTAAAGGGTATATATGAGTAAATCCGCCAAACTCTTATTTTCACTGTCTGGGCAGAGTAAAAAAGTTTCAGACAATACTTTTTTTTGTATCTAATTGAATAATTATTTAGATTTACACTTTTAGAGATTGTGGAAACAAATATAAAAGCTGAAAAGGTTATGCAAATGTTTAAAAAATTAGGTTTTACCCTGAAAGGCGCTGTGTCCGGAACTATGTTTTGAAAATATTATCCACTGTAACTTTTTCAGGCAATCTTTTTACATATTTACAACTGATGGAGGTATTAATACTGGGTTCAAGGAATGTTTTACGACCCATAAAAATATTGTGCCTATATTTTTCGAGAAATGACATAACTTTAAAAATGTGTTCACACGTTTTTGATAAAAATGAATGACCTATTTATTCAAGTTTTTGCAGGTTTAGGCATTATTCAAACGCTATAAATGTATATTTGTCCAAAACTACATAATTTAACGAATAATTTAAGACCAATCCGAATAATGTGCTTTCAAAATAAGCTCTTGTTTACATCATTTTATTCTGAAAAGTTCGAGCGTGAATTCTTGTAAAAAATGTTTTTTTCAGCTGGCACATCCACAGATTAAAAAAAAGTCTCCAAATTTAAGTGTGATCAATAAAACATAACTTTTTTTAATTAAGTATAGCTGCCTGAAGCCAAAAAACTTTATTTAGTTTAGAAAAAAGAGTTTTTTTTATTATTCGCTCCTTTGAACTCAACCTGTAGCAGACGACAGGCAGTGAGTCTTTCAGCAGCAGGCAGTCAGCTTCGTAGTTATAAACTCAAGTTTATCAATTTTTTTTAAATATTTGCTCATGATTTGCTCAGTAGTGTTTCAAAGAATGTTTATTATCTTACCAGAAATTAATAAACTTTGATAGTTGCTTTCAAACAAATCAATAAAATTTTCGGACATTTAAAAATGCCAACAGACAGTTATAACTGAAGAGTATTAGCAAATATTTCTTGACCGTTTTCAAAAGATTATTGATTGTATTCTGTTTATTGTTAAAACATGAGTAAGTGTACATATATTATTGTCTATATATTATTATTGCCTCCACTAATGTACACTGGCCGGACACCATATCGTTCCGAGGTTTGAACTGGCGCTCGAAATCTGACCGTCAGTCTAAAATTTTTCTAGTGCCAACCTTCGCGTCACGAACGAACTAAAAATATTATCTTTCCTAAAGTGAGGTTAGAGAGCCGATGTAAATGATCGAAATTAATCTCTACTTTTCACTTTTCACTATCAATGAATCAAAAACTCAATCAATGAATGATTATTAATTTTTTTAATAAAAAAGCTTGAAAAGTGAAAAGTAGAGATTAATTTCGATCATTTACATCGGCTCTCTAACCTCACTTTAGGAAAGATAATATTTTTAGTGCATTCGTGACGCGAAGGTTGGTAATAGAAAAATTTTAGATTGACGGTCAGGTTTCGAGCGCCAGTTCAAACCTCGGAACAATACGGTGTCCGGCCAGTGCACATAAGAATCACATAACCTAACCTATTCTTTGACATAGTTATTTAATATTTTTACACTAATTGTATTGAATCAAACCATCTGAAATCAGCCATCAAAAATTAACTTGTTGATTTTCATATATATTTTTATGGATTCTTGAAGCTAAGTGACTTGAAAATAACACCCTAAAATATTTTTTAAAAATTTCAATTTAATTACAAAGTTATTAAAAAAATGTAGTTTTGACCATTTTTTTTTTCAAGCTCTGATAACTCAAAGAATTTTTGATAAAAGTTTTTGAAAATTTAACAGCAAACGTAGAAATGGTCAGAATCATATGAAACATATATTTTAATGAAAATAACAAATTTATCAAAAAAAAATCTATTTTGCAATAAACAATTAACAGTTAAACCAACTTCTCCACCTCAAAAAAAAATTTTTTTTGCATGGAATTATTCCTTAGATCTTCCCTTAGACAGCTAAGGAAAAAAATTTTAGTACTCTTTAATAGAAACAATATTATTAATATTTTGAAGTTGACGCGCCGCGTACTCGCAGCGGGCTCGACGGTCGCGCGGCAATAAAAATAAAAATAAACATTAAAAGAATTAAACACTTATTTACTTTTTTTTATTACTATTTACACTGACTTTTTTTAAATTTTTTGTACAGAACTTTCCGAATCACTTGAAAAAACTTTACATTCTAAAGAATTTAAATGAAAAGGTTTGTTGAAGTTTATTATTAAAAAGAAAAGTTTTTAATAACCATCATTTATGTAAAGATTTCTATTTAATATTAATATTCATATAAGGCATGCTTATTTTTTTGCGGTTGACTCTTCGCTCGTTGCAGACGACGTTTATGAACAAATGAAAATCGCGCATCACGCTCTCGTGTATTGTTATTTCGTCTAGTTGTCTGTGCTTGTTTGCAAAATGCCGTCCCCTCCTAAATGTTGGAACCTTTTTAGCAAAAGTCACCACAACAACGTTAAAAGTAAATTACATTATTTATCAGAAAATTGTGATCAATGGTTCAGAAAATTGTTCGGATCGTTCTTGTGTTCTTTTTGTAAAACAAGACTTTACAAAGGTTATCCAATTCAGGAAAAAATAAAAGTTAGTGAAGCAATAGTAGCAGATGATGAAGAAAAAGAAGAAGATAATGAAGATAAAGAATCTGAATCAATTACTAATAAAAAAGATGCTAACTATCTTTGTAAATCAGTTGATGATGAGAACAAAAAACGAAAAATTACAGTTATGATTCAAGAAGCAATTATGGCTCCTCCTTCAAAAAAACCAAACTTAAATTTATCTCAATCTGAAAGTAAATTTATTCGAAATTCTTTTGGTCACAACGATATTTTTACTGAATTAAATTGTAAAACATGGATCGAAGACTTTAAAATAGCAATGTCACGTGCGTCAAGTAAAGCTCAGAAAATAATTTTGTTGACAACAATACCAGCGAACTGGTCCATTCGGAAAACAGCAAAAGAATTTGGTTGTCACGACACATGGTATCTTCTGCTAAAAAATTACAAAATGAAAAAGGTTACTTAGCTCAACCTGACAAAAAAAAGGACGAGCTATGAGCACAGATTTAATTACTAAAGTTGAAGAATTTTATCTTTCTGACGATGTTAGTCGAGTAATGCCAGGAGTCAAAGATTTTAAATCGGTTAAAATTAATGGAAAACGAAAACACAAAACAGTATGTAGCATCAGACTATTTATTTCCTTTCTTTTTTAGACAATATAAATTCGGTGTCATCTACAAAAGATAGTTTTATTAAGTTTATAATTTTATTTATTTATTTATTTTTTTATGTACAAATTTTAAAATATTCAAAATTCTCTAAACTCATGTTTTTAATCAATAAATTTTAAAATTATATAATTTACTCTTAATAGTAACTCTAATATACTCTGATATTTAAATTTACAAATCAAATAGAATTTTTTTTTTTTTTTTTCAGAAACGTTTATTGTTTGGCGATCTTGATGATTTGCACGAAAATTAAAAAAAAAAAAAAATCCTGGTTTTAAAATTTGTTTGTCAGCCTTTAGAGCTTTAAGGACACCACAGTGTATCACAGTTGGAGCTAAAGGCACGCACAACGTATGCGTCTGCAAAATGCATGGTAACATTCGACTGAAAGTAAAAGGACTCAAAGATGAACTTGCTCGGAAAAAATGTGACTTTGAAACTAGTTACCGAGATTATTTAAAAAAGATGACCTGTACAAATCCATCACCAAAATGTTTTTTGGGAAAGTGTAAAAATTGTCCAGGCACAAACAGAGTTTTCCGAGATTTACAAGCAACTTTGCAGAAATATCAAGTAAAAAGTATTTCTTTTGATCAATGGGTATCGACTGACAGGTATCATCCTCTAATTTAAAGATATACTTATAAAATATTTTTTCTGAATTATTTATAATGGATAACTTTTCAAACTTAATGTAAATTTTATAGATGCCAATTTCTCAATAAAACTGAAACTACAAGTGAGTTTGTTCAAAACTTTACGAAAGAATTGCCAGAAATCTTGAAGCATGATTTCATTGTCGAATCACAAGCAAAGCAATTAAATGAACTCAAAACGTCACTTAAACAAGGCGAGTTTCTGGTAACCCTCGATTTTTCTGAGAATTACTCGTTCAAAGTTCAAAATGCGATACAGGCTCATCATTGGAATACAGACCAGGCATCATTACATGTTTATGTAATTTACTATAAAAAAGATGGTACTGTCCAAAATTTAAATTTTGTAGTTTTTTCAGAGTACAAGGATCATGATGCGAGTGCCGTACATCTATACAACTCCAAAATGGTGAAATTTTTAAAAAAGAAATTCGGTGCACGCAATGTGAAAAAATGTATTTACTTTTCCGATGGGGCAGGTACCCAGTACAAGAATAGATTCAATTTTTTAAATTTATTATACCATAAACAAGATTTTAACATAACAGCGGAATGGAACTTTTTTGCTACCAGTCATGGTAAGGGCGCAGTCAACGGTATTGGTGGTTGCGTGAAGAGGAATGCGTATCGAGCGAGTTTACAAGACAAAACTATTGTTACTATACAAAATCTTTTTGAATGGGCTTGCAGTTATTTCAAGAAGATAGAGTTTGATCTTTGTTTAATAGAAGAGTACAATAAACATGCTAAAAGCTTAGAAAAAAGATTGGAAACTGCTCTGCCCATCGCAGGAACTCGTTCATTCCATTGTTACAAACCGTTTGATGTTAATTCCATAGAATGTAAAGTTTTTTCAAGTGATTCGGAAAGTTCTGTACAAGAAATTATAGTAATAAAAAAAAGTGAATAAGTGTTTAATTCTTTTAATGTTTGTTTTTATTGTTAAAAACGACGGCAAATAAGTTGATGCGTGGCGTGTTGCGTCGAAAGGGGCAGCGGGCTCGCCGCGCGACCGTCGAGCTCGCTGCGAGTACGCGGCGCGTCAACTTCAAAATATTAATAATATTGTTTCTATTAGAGAGTACTAAAATTTTTTTCCTTAGCTGTCTAAGGGAAGATCTAAGGAATAATTCCATGCACAAAAAATTTTTTTTGAGGTGGAGAAGTTGGTTTAATTGTCAATTGTTTATTGCAAAATAGATTATTTTTTGATAAATTTATTATTTTCATTAAAATACATGTTTCATATGATTCTGTGACCATTTCTACGTTTGCTGATAAATTTTCAAAAACTTTTATCAAAAATTCTTTGAGTTATCAGAGCTTAAAGAAAAAAATGGTCAAAACCGCATTTGTTAATAACTTTGATAAAAATTGAAATTTTTAAAAAATATTTTAGGCTGTTATTTTTAAGTCACTTAGCTTCAGGAATCCATAAAAATATATATGAAAATCAACAAGTTCATTTTTGGTGGCTGATTTCAGATGGTTTGACTCATTACATCATTGTACATTCATTATTTAGTACAATAAATAATAAATTATTTAACAGTATAAACTACTTTTACGTTTATTGATAGTCTCTCTGAAACGATATTTTCATTTGGTTATACTACTTGTAGTACAAGTAACTCAATGGTACCATGCAATGAGTATTATTAAAAATTTATGTTGTTGGGATTGTTATTATTAAAAAAAACTAAGCTGATTTCAACTTAATTTAATAAAAAACTATCCATCCTTTTATTTTTTCCTAAAACTCGATTGGCATAGGCGGATTTTAACTTTACTTAAATAATAATTTAATTGTTTAAATAACTATTTCAGGCAACTTGTTACGACGATCAACGCTACATTTTTTTATTTCTTATTATTTTAAAGAATTATTGCCAAAATTTCAAAAGTGTGCTTCAAAAATTGAAAAAGTTTCAAAATTACTGAAAAAAAACATAGTTTGGTGGATTTACTCATATAACTTATCGTAGATCAATTTAGATGAAGCTTCGACAAAATTTGTTTCAGATTATAAAATACAATTGCGCGTGCGCTTCGCTTAGAGAGCTTCATGATTTGGCAAGAGGGTAGGTACATGGGTAGATTCAAAAGTGAATAAGTGTTTACCTACAAAATATATATATATAATGGGGGGGGGGTACCCCCTGCTCACTCTGCTCGCCAACCCCCCCCCCCCCCCCCCCAGAATTTTATGCTTGAATCTACACTTGTACCCACACTTATACACACACCCTTGTGTCCTACTCTTATACATACCATTGTTTCTACTCTTATAGCTTGTAACTACATCTGCACCTTATTTTATGCCTACCTTTGTTCCTACCTTTCATCTTACTCGAAACCCTCGCAAGTACCCTTGTTCTTAACGTTGCACTTACTGTTTTTTATATCTAGGCTCTTACCCAGGAATATGCTCATGTTTATATATCTGTTTCTATCATGGTGATAACTGTAGTTTGAATTTTTTTCATACTTTTATTTCTAACTCTAAGACTACTTTGCTCTTATCGTTGAGAATACTTTCATTTCTATCCTTAGTTAAACATGTTTCTATTCTTTTTCAGACTTATTTTCGTCTTTGTATTTATTAATCTTCCCTGCTTCATAACCTTGCGACGATCCACGTCTCTTGAGTCTTTTTTTCCATCTCTCTTTACTACGTCTGTTGACTTTTTTTTCTTCCTACCGATGTTAATAATCTTGTGCTTACTAACTATTTTTTACTTAAGGTTCTAACGCTGAACCTTCTGCACATACATTTGTTTCTACATCTATTTCTGCTCTTATGCTAACTCTAGTTCTTTATTTTTTTTTTTTTATTTAAATTTTTAACACTGAATCTAGCCTTGTACATAATCTTTTTTTATCCTCTTTCGTTTACTACTGTAAATACCCTCATAACAATCCTTGTTCATAACATTGTTTCAAACTTAATAACTACTCTTGCAACTATATTGTACCTACTCCCGTATCTACACTTGTCATTACGTTTGTAACTTTGAAGCTATGCTTATATGTACACTTTTACTTAATATTGTTCCTATGCTGATTGTGACAATTGTAGACAACAATTTTTTACCTAGTCTTCTTCACATGAATCTACTTCAGTTTTGGTGTTTACTATTGTTTCTTCTTTTTTTCATGCTTTGGTTTCTAACTCTGAACCTTTGTTCTCATCTTTTTGAATACTATCGTTTCTATTGTTCTTTTTAAATCTTTTTGTAATCACAATCGTGAAATTAGACTTCTTTATACACTTTTGCGCACACAGTTCTTTAACTTTTTTGACAAATATTTCCTACATCCGTTTACATTTGTTATCAACATTTTTTCTACCTAGGTTTCTCCCAACTAACCTACCCTGATTGATATCGAAGTTTACCTTACGACACCAGTTTCCAGCCATGTGCAGCCTCTTTTCCTTTGTTATTATTTTTATACTTCAATTTGTAACTTTGAACGTATGTTGTTCTTATTCTTGTGCCTACTTTTCATTCTACCATTAGTTCAGTTTTTTCTTTTTTATCTTCCTAGACCTGTTTGAAGCCTTAGAACTAACATCATTTATACCCTTTGTTTTTATAATAGATACGCAACCCTCTACCAATATTAAAGAATGTAACATTATCCCTCTGTGTTGATATTAATAACGAATTTAAATTGGCTCAAAATAATTTTGTAACGAAGTTGATTTTTTGTGCGTTAATAATAGATGTTTAATATTGTGTTTAAATTTTAAACTTCTTGTTGTTATACTTCAAAAACTTATTCTAGGATTGAATAAAAAAAAGTTGAGTTTATGTAATGAATAGAAGTTCAAACATGACAGATTAGGTAATGTTGTTGAATATAATTTGAATTGAAAAAAGAAAAAAAATTTTTATTTGGGTGAAACTAAAAAAATACATAAAAAATTAAATAAGTCAAAATACTTCTGCAAGCTCTTGAAACGAGTTAAATATAAGATTTTTTTACCGTTTTGAGGTACTCCTTTAGGAGAAGCTTTTAAAATTACGACTTCTCTGGGAGGAGCGCCCTTCAAAGAGGTTAAATATAGAGTTTTTTGACAGTTTTAATGTTACGAACAACTTTTTGTTTATTCAATTAAATGAATATTTGTAAAAGTACATTCGTCCAAATTATTTTATTTTTATTCGTTTTTATGATTGGTTTTGCATTCACATTATATTCAAAAATGTTTTAGCTGATTTATCAGCATCGGTCGCGTCACAGTCAATCGAATATGGGTTGACTGCGGGCACCTTTTTCCTCGAATAAGGAGGACCACGGAGCGTAAGAACCTTGGGTTCGAACGCAGACGTTTGGCCGCGAAGACATTTTTGAAAAGATTTACGCGGTTAAATTGGTTAGGATTTTTTGTTCTTTTTTGTGTTTTATTTGTTTTTTTCGAATGTTTTTGGACGAACGCACTTCACGTTCTAACTGTCACCGAGCGAGCGATAAATTTTTTCTCACTGAGATAATTTTTTGTATTAATTCTGAATAAATAATTAACAAATTAATTGAAATAAAATTTGAACGATAAAATCATTTATTGTTTCGACGAGTTCGGAACATTTTGGTGCATCGACCGGGAAAACAAAACTAAATTCGAAATTTTTTGTTTCGCTCCTTTGAAAAATGAAGAAGACAGTCTACGTCTCAGGGTGGACCTCCAGCAAGACGTGTGCGACTGGAGAACGTATACCAACACCCGCCGGAAACTGAAAACTTAATGAGAGCAGCTTCTACACAGGGAACAGGTCTTGGTCGAGCCCCGCGTGCTCCACGCCATGCTGTCGCGCCGGTTCCAGCGCCTGATGATGTTCCTGCAGCTCCTGCGGTAGCTCGCCAACGAGCGCCGCGTGCTCCAAGCCATGCTGTCGCGCCGGTTCCAGCGCCTGATGATGTTCCAGCAGCTCCTGCCGTAGTCCGCCAACAAGCATCGCGTGCTCCACGTCGTGCAGCCATGCTAGATGTGCGATGGATCAATATACAGGAAGTCGAATCTGAAGACGAACCGATGGATTACGACACCGACTCAGAAGTTGTTCTGGAAATGCCAATTTCAGATTATGATCTGTCGGATGATGAAATCATTCAAGTGGTAGCTCCCCAACGACCACCGCTTTATCAAAAGCAACATCAAATCATTGTTGATGAAAGCGGCATCCTGATCAATTCGAATTTTCTTGTCAGTGGCCAAATTCCGCGTGGGTCGACGAGTACTACTGTTCGTGGCCGACAAATGCACCGTCATCAAGCAGCGCTAATGGGTCGTGAACTAACTCCAGGGCGTCAATATTCTTTAACTCAGGCTGTGACATACAAGACTCAAGAATTTCGTCAACATCATTTCACACCGAAGGCAGCAGTTACCGAGTTCCAGGAGAATAAAGACTCTGAAGCAAGTTCTGTTGAAGAATATTCGTGTGAAAACTTTGATAATGTTAGGTTTAATAATGCATTTCATAGTACTTCTTATCCGATTCAGTCGAGTGGTTTAAATTGTTCTAGGGGGGGAGATACAATGAATCTCGATTCGAACATTTTGTTTAATAATTCTACTCTGGTCAATCGGATGACTGCAAAATCTCTTCCAACATTTTCAGGAGATCCTCTCGACTGGATTGGATTTAAACAAGCGTACAATTTATCGACAGCACAAAATGATTATAGCAACCAAGATAATGGAAATGGGTTCGGTGATGCTGTCCCCTGGCATGACGCAGGTGGCCGCGCCGTCATACGCTGATGCGATCAATTTCCTAATAGGCTCCAGGACCCTATGCTGCTCGAGGGCACTGTTGATGGAGGCGTGGGGGACCAAACCAAAGGTATCGGTGAAGTCAAACTGTGCGACCACAACTTCGTTTTCATTAAACTTCGCGTCACACAGAATCTCTTGCAGAACAAAATTATGTTCGTGACACCCCTCGTACGGAAGGGAGCCTTTCTGGGACGCGTTTATTCTTTCATCAGCCATTGCCCAGCAGGTGAGACGGTCGGCGACAAGCTAGGAGAGGAGTTTGGAGGCGGTATCCCCATTGCGATAGGCTACCAATTTCCATTTCATAAAATATTTCGATGTACAGAATCACGAAAATTTTTTAATATAATCTAGCTTTTTTCGATTTTAAATTAAATTTTCTTTTTTCTCCAGTAACCCGATCAGAAAGATTGTCAGGGCACTAGCTAGGGCCTCGTTAATTGCCCCGAGAGCATAGTAAGGCCCTCGTTAGAATTGTAACGGGCATTCACGGGGCGAGACTTAGGGCCTAATAAGGTTCAGTTGGAATAGTATTTTTGGTATTTAGATTTCGAGGTTATAACTAATTCCAAATGTATACACAACAACTTGGACAATAAAATCTTGATAGTTTAATTTTATTTATTCACGTAATAATTCTGAAAAATCGAAAAATTCATTGTTTAAAAAAGATGAAGTGAAAAACGTCACTAAGATTCTAAATAATTTAGTAAAAGTTTTTTTCGAGGTTTTTTTACTATAACTACTACTACTTTTTAATTTGCACTACTACAATTTGAATAGTTTTATTTTTAAAATCACTTTTTCTGTAACAAACACTTACTATATATATATACTAGGGGGGGTACCCCCCTGCTCGCTCCGCTCGCCAACCCCCTAATTATAATTGATGAATAGAAAAATTAATCGAAACAATACGTAAGCTCTATGTTTGGTAAAATAATCAAAAGACTAAAGCGCTCAAAATCAATAAAAATTAGACACGAGAGTTCAGTTTGAACTTTACTTACTCATAATAACTTGATTCATAAAATCAGACTTACAGAGAAAAATTTTTAATTATTTAAGCAAAATCATGAGGTATAGAATTTTATTCCTTTTTTTAATAATTTTTAGTCAAAATCTATCCAGGGCTAAAATAGATCTAAAATAGAAAAATGAAATTATAAATCAATTTTAAAATAGTTAGAGCGTTCATGTAAGGTACATACATAAATTTTTGATGACTCATAAGAAAAATTTTAGTAAGCCCACTGGTATTTTGAACCATCTCATTAGATCTTACACACACAAAAATATTTTTTAGAGCTTCTTTTGCTTATGGCGGGCATATTAAATAGATTCATTTCAGATCAATATTACAAACTTTATTATATTTGCCGGCCCACAAGTGTCACTCACCTAATCACATTAACTATCTAACCTACTTCACTATCTCACCCATTTGGAGAACCCTACTAACCTTACTTAATCTTTCATCTTTAACCACCTGAGCTATTTTAATCTTAGCCGCATTACTGACCTTACTAATTTTACTTACTTCAAATACCGTAAATAATTCCCAACTCATCTCTCACTCACTCTACCAACAAACCCTACTCACCTTATTCATTCTTGATCTGACTCATCTTAGATCTCTAGCTTATACTCCCCATCCTGAAAACTACTCTAGTAATTTGCCGAATGATAAAAAAAATCAAGATTTTTTTCAAATTTTGCAAACTCGTACAAACGAACCTTGATTTTCTTCAAAATTATTTTACAGATTCTTCATGAGATGAACGTATTTCATTTATAGTAAGAGCTTGCTAAGTTGCGTTTGAACCGACTAATTGATAAACGGCTTTGTTCAGCACCCTCTCATGAGAGTCATGACAACAAAAAGTATTTTCTGCACTCCGGCCGGGAAGTAGCAAAAACTGGCGCGCTCAGAGGCCAGAAAATGCGTCGAGCAGAAAAATAGTAGTTCCTATACCACACGTGGCCACGAAAATAATAAATGTCTCAGATCACATGTTATTTTCGGCCGAGGCGCAGCCGATTGTAGTAATCTACTAATTAATAAAAATTTGAATGATTTAATTAGAAAGCTGAGCTCAAGACCTTTTTTATCATACATAATTTTATATGAAAATTTTCATTGGAGCCAAAGTTATAATTTTAATATGTCCATACCAGCCCACAACCACACAACCATCACTCACCCCATCTAAGTCTCTTTACTATTCTCACCCGTATTAAGGCGAAGTCATTAGGGTCATTTTAACAAAAAATTGAAGATTCAGTAAAATTAAAAATGAAAATGAAAAAAGGGCTCTGTACCGCTGGAGCTACTATCTTAATATATCTTTTAAGCCCAACCCCATCAAAATCGGATCAAAATTAACGTCAGAATATGGGAAACAGTTTTGTAAATTTTTGTATCTTAATAGCATTTGCTATACATCTATATTTATTGAATCTTTAGGAAGTTTTTTTATTTTCGTTTTCGTTTAATTTTAAATGATTTTTTTCGCAAATTCTGCAACTCCCCTTAAGACTTCGAATTTTTTTATCTTCAACTACATGACCTAGTTTAATCTTAGCCACATTACTGACCTCACTAATTTAATTTAATTCAAATACCGTATTTTATCCCTACCCCTTAAATCCAGCTGGATTTCCAGCAGGATTTCCAGCTGGCTATCCAGCTGGATTTCGGTTTCAATATAAAGGCTGGATTTCCAGCTGGATTTCCAAAAAGAAATTTTTTGGTGAAAATCAATATTGCTTGAAATCAAGTTATTATTCATTTTTCAATGATTTTGAAAAAATTTATCTTAGTTTTTTTTTTTTTTAATTTTCCAGCCGGATCTGTCCAGCTGGAAATCCAGCTGGACAAATTGAAAAATGAACAATAACTTGATTTTAAGCGATATTAACCAAAAAATTTTTTTTTGAAGTCCAGCTGGATTTAAGGGGTAGGGATCTCCCAAACTTATTTCATCCAATCTACCAACGAATCCTACTCACCGTATTCATCAACTCAGTCACTAACTTTAAAGTTTTGTTGAAGTACTTTAAATTTTGAAAAAGCTCTATTAATATTTTTAAGTAAAATAACAAACCCTTCCTCACCTCATCTCCCCTTCCACCCTCCTCCCGCATAACCTCCGCCTAACCAACCTTATTTACCTTACTAACCTGAATCGACTTAAATTATTAGCTCTCACTAAACTAACGTATCTCGCTTATCTAACCAGCTGGCTTGGGATTGCGTAAATCTGCCCACTTAAGTGTCCCTTGATTACCCGTAAAAATTTCTAGTACCGCACAAATTTGTATTCCTAAGTAAATGATTTTTATCAAAAAGTAAACATTGGTATTAAGTTAGGTATGGGTTATATAAATTAATATAAATAATATAAATTAGTAATTAATATATATAATATAAATTAAAATCCAATCGTTCGTTGATCTTAAATCTGTATATAAATATATATAAATAATTATTGGATTTTAAATTATATTATACTTTCAACGAAGAATTAAAAGGGATCTTTGAAAAGGGGATTTTTGAAAAAAAGGGGATCCAACTGAGGGGATCCAATACTTTCGACGAAGATCCAATTTAGGGGATCCAATTTAGGGGATCAGAAAAGTGCGATATTTAACTGTGTTTTGACCGTGTTTTTAAGAATTTCAGATTTTCGAAGATCCAATTTAGGGGATCCAATTTAGGGGATCAGAATCAAAAACGGAAATATAATATAGGGAGATTCAACTTAAAATCACAATGTTTACATGACACATAACCTCTAAAACAAGTTATTTTCTTTATATTCTATGACTGTCAGTGTTGTTTAGAGGGTTAGCTAAAATTTTTGTTTAATTCTTTAAATTCATTATCCCCACTAAAGCTTTAACTTTTCAATTTCATTCTCTTAAAAAAACTATCCACCTGTGTCCAATTTTCAGTCAATTACTGCATACGTTCATAGCAAATGATCTAGCGAGGCCCGAAACAGCGCCTTGGCTTCGCCCCGTTACAAACCGAGCTAGGGCCTCCGAAGGCTACCTTACGGGCCCTCATTCGCTCCCCAATAGCCTTCTGATCGGGAATGTCATAATCTATTCCAAAGTTGTCCTCGTTCTTCGTTGTTGGAGTTTGAGTTTTGAAGTTACGCCGAGCACCGAGTTTATCGGGGCTGCAGCGAGCGCCGTGCCCCGCTGTGGCGTGGTTTGGAACTCTGTTGCGGCCTCAGTCGATCTGAGCCACTCGAGTGATCAAGTCGTACTTTTGGCTGTGCCGGTAATCGCGCCTTTTCGAAGCTCTCCCGCACGCTGTATCTTTTTTGAGTTAATTGTAATAAAGAACACTCAGAGGTATTTTGAAGCAACATATCGTGTTTGAGTTTAATTACTATTCTCATCCTGCCCAACCATACTCTGCTATATAAAATCCAACAGGTTATAGGCACCCAGCACGCGGGTGACGATTTTTTTTACTTTTCTTTCTTTTCGAGCGATTCGTGTGTGTTCGAGTGAAGTGAAAATTTTCGGCACCGGCTCCTTGTTTTAAACGGAGTTTGTGTTTTAATCAGAGTGTAAATAAAATCAGAGTATCCTAAAAAATCGAGCGCGACGAAGGAAAGAAGGAAGATGAGTATTACTGATAAGGAACAAGATATCCTGAACATCACTGGATCCGGTGATGAAATCGAAGACGGACAACTTTCAAATGAGGTAAGAAAGTTAATCAGTGGGGAAAATTTATCAAGTAAGTGAATTTGTTGTGCACGCGGTGAACGCAGATGGGGGCGGGAAAATCTTGGAAGTTCTCGACACGCCGTTGGAAGTCGCGCGGCTGCCGGCTTTTTGTTTTAGGCCCGCGCGGTGAAACCTCCCCTCTTTTTCCGAGAACTGAGTCGGGCGCGCGCGAACTCGTTGGATGTTTTGTTTTGATCTCTTTCTTTCACGTTAACTCTGATTCGTTTTTTTTCTTTGTGATGGCGCTTATACACAATCGTGCCCTTATACACAATTCTCGGGGGTCGTGTGTGCATGGCCACTCCCTGGTGGGTTGAGTGGTACTTTTCTTGCAATTTCGGGAGAGTGCACATGTCCTTTGCGGGCGTGGGTTTTTTTTGATTCGACTGTCCGGTTCGAAAGTTTTTTGGGTGTGGTACGCCCGTTAAACTTAGGTTCCTCCATCACTGAGAAAGTGTTTTGGTAATTATTTTATATCTGCTAGGAAAACGCCGAAGATGGAGGTGCTGGTGAAGGAGACGGAGGAGAAAACCAGTCTGAAGAGACGGTTGACAATCAGTCGGGAAATCAGGGGTCGCAAGGTAATTTTTTTTTCTATCTTTGCATGAGTATGAATAGAGTATTGAGTTTTCGTTGTATTGAGGGAGGCTTAATTTAAAATCAGATTAATATTGTCGACAAATTCAGATGTATTTTTTTTTAAAGTCAGAAATCCAAAACACTCGAACGTAAATACACTCAAAATACTCATTTCACTGGAAACTTTTCAGAACCTTATGAACAGGAAGACCCGGTCAATTTGAGCGAAGAGGCGGTTCAAAATCAGAAGGAGAAGCTCCCGATGCCTACTATGCCAACATTGTATCCGGCTCCGGGCTGCGTTCCAACGCAGATGGATGCCACTGGTAGCGGCAACCATGGAGCGGCATCAGGAGGCACTCAGGCAACTCAAAACAATCCGGGGCAAAATTTTTCGAATACCGGTACAATACCGAAAACATCGAGAACTGCGAGAAGTCAACAAATCAATCCAAAGTTGACTGGGTTACACGTTCAGCGGTTCGTCCCATTGGAGAGTTACCAATTTTTGGAATCAGAGAAGAACCGCTTGCAAGATTTGTTAACAACAACTCAAGGAGTGATGAACCAATTCAGAGAATTGGCTGAACAATCAATGAGGAGCGAGCGTGAATTGAGGCGTCAACAATCAGAGGTAAAAAATGATTTATTACACTCCACCTTTAAAAATCCACCAAATTATGATAATTCTGATCCAAAGAATGTTCCTAATACATCGTTTCAGAAAAACGTTACCACTCAGTTTTCAGAGGAAGAGCCGCGTAGACATCCTAGTGAAAATAATCAGCGTGTTTCAGAGTCTCGCGAATCAAACTAATATGACGATGGGAGTGTGATGTACGATGATTTTTCTCGGGATCCGTGGATATCGGGTAATAGGATCGAGTGTCAAAGTTAGACACATTGAATGAGACTATGAAAAATCAGAGTTTTAAGGGGGTAAGATTCGATACATCCTATAAATTCACTAAGTCAACTGAGTATCGGCTTTGGTATGATCGACTTACAACCGAGCTAACCTTAGCCGGTCTCTTTGATGTAATTGACTCAGAAGCTACGGTAGATCGCGAATATTCAGTGGATGATAGAATAAAAAGGGAACAGTAGGTCAAGGGTATAATAATCAGTAGGCTTGATGATTATCATCATAACCTAGTGTATAGTATGTACGATCCACGTAGAATAATTGCGTGTTTGAAAAATCAGAGAAAACTTCAGAAAAATCTTACTCAGATGGTAGACCATATCAGCACGAACTGCCCAGATCCCAAATATGAATATTTGCAATATATTAAATCTAGAAATAATAATCTAAGTGGTAAAGAGGTTTTTAAAAACGGTGGAGGTGGAGGTAAAATGAATCGTAGTAAGAAAAATAATCAGGGGCGCCATAAGCCATATTCACTTGAGTCAACAGCAAACTACGCTAGTCAGGTAAATAATTGTTATTCTATGAATGATGAAATTATTTTTATCGCGGATTCAGGGGCTTCCGAACACATTGTTGAGAAGGGTTTGGTTTTGGAGAATTTTAAAAAAATGTACAGATGGGGTAATCAGAAGTGCGAATAGAAATCAGAAGGCTGATATAAAAATTAACGGGAAGGGAGACTTAATTTTGAAAAATAAATCAGGGGAGGAAGTTAAGCTGTTTAATGTATTGGTGGCACATGATATAGCGGGAAATTTATTGTCTCTGAATAAATTTACAGATGCCGGGTTAACCATACATTTAGATAGGAAAGTTATTAGGATTTTTGATGCAGAGGATAATGAAAACTATTTGGTAGGTGTTTACAGAAAACCAAACTGGTTAATTCAATTCATTTTTATAATGTTGAATCAGAAGACAGGAACGGCTTATTTAATTATGAGTGTACTGCGAAATTAGTTTCAGTTGACGGTTCCACCAGTCAATCCCAGACACTCGCTCCGAAATTTTTAGAATCGGAGGGAGAAATGAATAAATCAGAGAATCGAGTGTCTGAGATTGGGAGGGAGGAAGTGAGTGAAACGCCGTCAACTGTTGATCTTGAATCAGATTTTTTCGTTGATGCAGGCTTAAATAGCGGAATTTTAAACAGAGTTATTCACGATATCGAGAAAACGCGAAAGCTATGTGAATCAGAGTCGAGTGGCAGCGTTAAGTCGGGACATAAAGATCGAAGCATAAGCGTTTTGTCGGAGGGTATGATGTGGCACAGGCGGCTAAGCTATGCCTCTGTAGGGTACTTACGGAGAATGAGGAGGGATTTTGATTTTTTGAGGAATGTGAGATTCGATGATGACATAATGGACTGTGAAACTTGTATCTTAGCAAAGATGCAAAGACTTCCGTTCAAAGAAATCAGAGTTAAATCAGAGAGACCGTTACAGGAGATACACACGGATATAATGGGTCCCATAAAACCCGTGTCGTATCCTGGGTCTTGTCGGTTTTTAATTATATTCACGGACGATTATTCGAGATACGCGTCGATTTATCCGTTGAAATGTAAGGGTGATGCCGGGAAAAGTCTGGAGGACTTTCTGCGAAGGGCCAGAAATCTTTTGGGTCAAAATTTGAAGGTGTGCTATGTCAGGGCGGACTGTGTAGTGCATGTGTACAATCGCACACCGCATAAAGCGAATAATTTTAAGGTGCCTTTGGAAGTTTTTGCACCCAGGGTAAAGTTACACCTGGATAAGCTCCGTAGATTTGGTTGTAAAAGTTATGTGTATTTGCCAAACCCGGATACAAAATTTGCTAAGCAGGGTTTATCAACCATATTTGTTGGTTATACTAACACTGGTTATTTATTATGGCACCCGTCTTCGGGAAAATTCATAAATTCTAGAAACGTGAAGTTCAATGAGAAATTGGTCTACAAGGATGACTATGAACACAAATCAGAGATTATTAGTTTGGATGAATCAGGGTTTTGTCTGGAAGAGTCAGAAAAACAATCAGAAATTGTGTTTCCGGATTTGGGAATTGCTAGTGAGGTGCCGCAAATGCAAACAACTGAACTCCCAGAGACTCAGAGTAAGGGTGAGACAGTTGTGAAAGAAAAACTCAAGCGTGGGAGGAAAAGAAAATCAGAGTTGAAATAAAAATCAGAAGAACCGCCTGCAAAAACGCGACAGCCCTCGCGAACAGCAAATGTGAGGAAAAGACTGGTGAGAAGGTGGTTCTTTTAGAGGATACGAGTTTTGCGTATTTCATCCCTGACAGTATAGATAAATCGAAGATTAACTTTGGTTTCAACTCACTATGTGAGTTTCAACTCACTATGTGAGTGAATCTGTCGACGTACACCCAGAGGAGGATGAAATTAAGTGGTCATTTTTGGCCACGATAAATAAAGACCCAACTTCCTACCAGGAGGCCATGGCCTCTGAGACAAAATCAGGTGTGGGAACTAGTCGATAAACCAACTTCGCGCAAGGAAGAGAGGAAAGCAAATATTATCGACTCCAAGTGGGTGTTCAAAAGAAAATCGGGTGTAAATGGTGAGACCACCTACAAGGCAAGATTGGTAATCAGAGGCTTTCTTGATCGGAAACAGTACGATTTACTTGACACCTACGCCCCGGTTTCCAGACTTCCCGTACTCAGAGGTTTATTAGCTGTCGCAAATGAATATGATCTTCATATGTGTCAAATGGACGTCAAGACTGCGTTTCTTAATGGTGAGTTAGATGAGACCGTATATATGGAGATTCCGGAAGGCTTGATGGTGGATGACGAAGTCAGGAAAACCAAAGTGTGTAAATTAAAGAAAGCCATGTATGGTCTCAAAGTCAGCCCAAGAAAGTGGAACAAGAAGTTTACCAAAAAGGCTAGAGATCTTGGTTTGTCAAACACCGAGCATGAGCCGTGTTTGTTTACCCGTTTGAAAGACGATCAAATTGACATACTGCTTCTCTATGTGGATGACATGATAATAGCATCGAATTGTGCTAAAAGACTCCAATAAATAAAAGATAAGCTCAGCGAAGTTTTTGAGATGAAAGACCTGGGCGAGCTAGGAACTTTTCTTGGTTTAAGAATAATCAGGGGTCGAAAAAATTGTGAAATCAGAGTTGATCAATCAGAATATGCGTTGAAAATTTTGGAGCGTTTCAATATGACAAATTGTTTGTCTAGGAAAACTCCTATGGAATCTCGTCAAACTCAGAGAAGAAAGAGCAAGGCTACACTTGAGAATCCAAACACTGAAGTTGAAACAATCAGACCTAAGGTGTGCAATTTTGATGACAACGTTGAGACTATACGTGAAAATTTGAAATTCAGAGTTAGAACGGGTATCGTACTCAAGATGTCTGATAGGCATGCTGATAAAGTTAAACAGCTTGTTATAAAAGGGGTGGTTAAGGTCGGCTGGATTCTCACAGAGAAAACACCGCGGATATATTTACCAAACCTTTGGAATATGTGGCTCATAGAAAATTTACCACTCAGATTTTTAAACTAAATAATTGAAACATTTAAATCAGTCGTAATAATCAGAAGTCCGTTTATTTTACATGTGTTATTTTTATGTTTCTTGTTACAGCCCAGAGTACCAGGAGAAAGACAACAAACTCTCAACAAACGGAAGGACAAGGAAGGCAAGGAGGACAGGGAGAAATAAGAAAGAAAAAGAAAAGAGGTAGAGGCGTTCGCGGCTCAGGACAATCAGATAAAATTTGAGAGATTAATATTGATATTTTTTTTTGTAATTTAAGGGAGAGCTACTGTAGTTTATATTTGATAGGTTACGATAAGTACGTTGCTGGAATTGGGGCTACTCCCCGTTTAATTTTTTTTTTGCAAAATTTGAAATCAGAAATATGTTTGAATCAGATGTCTAAGACCGAATAGAACTCGGCTCCACTCCAAAAGGAGGGAGTGTTGGAGTTTGAGTTTTGAAGTTACACCGAGCACCGAGTTTATCGGGGCTGCAGCGAGCGCCGTGCCCCGCTGTGGCGTGGTTTGGAACTCTGTTGCGGCCTCAGTCGATCTGAGCCACTCGAGTGATCAAGTCGTACTTTTGGCTGTGCCGGTAATCGCGCCTTTTCGAAGCTCTCCCGCACGCTGTATCTTTATTGAGTTAATTGTAATAAAGAACACTCAGCGGTATTTTGAAGCATTATATCGTGTTTGAGTTTAATTACTATTCTCATCCTGCCCAACCATACTCTGCTATATAAAATCCAACATTCGCAAAAGTATTTACATTTTCTAATAATTCATTTTCGTCACTTTCATTAAAGTCATTTATTTCAATCACATTTTTTTTTACTAAACTTTGGCAGTTTGAACAAAAACTAGAATATTTAATATCATGACGCAGGTGGTCGGATTTTGTTTCAAAAATTTTGTGCGACTGAACTACCTGGATTATGGGGTTGTAGGCTTATCGATTAATGTGCTTATTTTTTAATTATATTCTTAATTACTTCGCCTACCGTTATGGGGTTGTAAGTTTATCAATTAATTTGCTTAAGTTTCAAAATTCTTTTCTTTTTCGGTCACCAATCAATTACCGGTGCGACATTCGTGCTATTTTCGGACCAACTAACAGGTGTATGTATGGTCGGTTTTTCAGACCAAATATTTTCCATAATTTGGTTTTCTGATCTTTGGTCTGTTTTGCAGTCGCCATCTATCGGATCGTCAAAAAAATTACTCAAAGATGAAAACTGCTGTCATTTCTTCAGAAAACAACACTCGTAATTGCACCTAAAATTGATTGGAGTCCGAAAAAGCATATATTTGAACATGTTCGATGGTGGGAGTCACATACGAGCATGTATTCCGTATTCGCTCCGTGCGGGTTAGTGGCGCCAGAGCTTGCGGCGGTAAAAAGAATAAGTGTTGTCGCCAAAATTAACATTGTATCAAATGGAGAGCGATTTTCAATTTTAAAAAAATGGAAAAAAAAACATGTAAAACAGTAAGTATGAGAATTTTTGTAAATAAAGAATCACAAATTTTTAATTCCAATTTATGTTTTCGTGAAATTTTTTTTTAATAGCTGATTTTTTTAAGATCAAGGTCATAACCTATATTTAATTTTGCAGCCGGCTGTGCCAATGTGTATTGAAATATGTACAGGTTTCGCGAGAATAACTCACAACATAGTTTTTGATCCAGTAAAAATAGATAAAGGTAAAAAACTTGCTGAAAAAAATACAGTGGCTCAAAATAAATTAAACGAATGGTTTAAAGTTCGCTCTTTAAGACTGAGTGCTAATACTGAAGTGTTTAAAGTTTTATCCAATATTAGGAATAGAGAGCAGAACAATAAAGCTAAAAAGCCGAATTCAAAACAAAAATTTCAAACAGTTAATAGTATTAATAAAAGGAGAGCTTTGGTATCTACAGAAAATATTCAATTAAATAAAAAAAATTCAAAGGTGGAAGTTAAAACAATTCCAATGACAGTTCCAAAAGATTATGCAGGAAAAAAAATTTTTAAAAAGCTAGATAGAGTCAAAAAACATAAAACACATGTTGAAACCAAGAAGAATGTAAAAAAAGTAGTTTCATGCTTAACTACTGATGAGACTGTGTTTGATTTAAGCAATGATGTTTTAGTTACTGTAAGTGAGAAAAATGTTAAAAGTCAAGATGATTTAGCTAAAGATTTTATCTTAAATGATAAAAAATCTAGAGTAAAAAAAACAGGAAGTAAAGCCACAGAGTATGGTATTCAACATGAAGCTGACGCTATAAAAGATTATTCTAATATTTATAATGAAGATGTTAAATCAATTGTTGTGTTTGTGATGCCTAGTCATCCATGGCTTTGTGCAAGCCCCGATGGAATAATTATAAATGAAGAAGACATGACCTTAAAACTATTGGAAGTAAAGTGCCCGATTACTTGTAAAGACAAAGCTATTGCTGTTAACAATGTTTGTAATGTTAAATATTTATTTATTGAAAGTGGTAAAGTATATTTAAGACCTACTCATCAGTATTACTGTCAGTGCCAGATGCAGATGTATTGCACTGGGACATTTTTGTGTTTGAGAGATGAAATATATTTAATTGAAAATTTACCAAAACTGCAAAATTTCTATTTTGATCACTACTTGAGAGAGTTATTTAATGATAATACAGTTGCTCATTGAGATTGCAGAGATATAAAAAAAATGTTTTTAATTTTATAATTACCTTTAAAAATATTTAATTTTTAGTACAATTACTAAAACAGTCATTAAACATAAGATAATTTAAAATTCTTAGTAAAAATAACTTTAGATAGTACAAAATAGTACAACAAAGTCAATTGTCAAGGAAAAATTTGTTTTTATAAAAGTTTTAAAAATTAGTTTGATACTCATTTTGACATTTATGTACACTCACAGGACAACTTAACTTTCCGCGAATCAAATTTCCCGCAGAAACAAAATGGCTGTCAGAGCCAAAAATTTTCTGGCGTGCCAACCCCGCTGGAAAAAAAAATTTTTCACGATTTTTGAAGTGCAAACGATTTAAAGATTATGTTTATCTTTTTATCTGTAGATGATTAATAAGATTGATTAAGAGATACGAAAAAAATACGAATCATATTTTTAATTTAAGTGCTGCAAAAATAAATAGTTGTGCTCACCCAAAATTAAATGCACCCTAGCTTAAATTTCAACCTGCAGGTAGACAAGTGTGAGCACAACTATTTATTTTTGCAGCTCTTAAATTTAAAATGTAATTAGTATTTTTTTCGTATCTCTTAATTAAACTTATTAATCATCTACAGATAAAAACATAAACATAACCTTTAAATCGTTTGCACTTCAAAAATCGCGAAAAATTTTTTTTCTAGCGGGGTTGGCACGCCAGAAAAATTTTGACTCTGACGGCCATTTTGTTTCTGCGGGAAATTTGAATCGCGGAAAGTTAAGTTGTCCTGTGAGTGTACAATCTAATTTAACTTTATATTTAATGTTGATTGAAGTATTAATAATTTATAAGCTAGTTAATGACATATTTTTGAATAAAGAAAATTTCAAACAAATGTTTTTATTTTATTCTTTATTTTCAGTAAATAGTATAGAAAACCTTGATTAAAAAAATTATGAATACAAATAAAATAAACTAATCAGTAAATTCTGATTTCAAAATTGGAGGCTGTAAATTAACAAGTACACAACACATGCTTATAATATCATCACAATAAGGTCTCATTTCATTTGAAAATTTATCTAAAATTCTGAACACCCGAATTCGTTGCATGATCCTTTCTATATGAATCCTAACTCGAGCAACATGATAAGTTTCGTCAACTTGATCAGATGTGAAATAATTATCACTTAAAAACGATACCATAACTAGTAATATATCTTTTCCTGTGCTGTCCATTGTCGATTTAATTTGAGGAAATCCTTTGTCGGCTAAAACTAAATCACCAGGTTCTAGCATCTCCAGTAGGCCAGAGTTTACTGTAATATGTGAATCACTTGTAGCACCTCCATAGCTATTACTCTTGAAAGATATTAGACCTGATGGTAAGCAACCAATTACAACTTTTACTCGATAACCTTTTTTATAATGTGAATAAAACTGCACTCTTTCTTGAAACGAAGGAGGTTGTTCTATAAAAAATTCTGTAGCATCGATGATTACTCTACAGTTTGCATATTCTGGATGGAAAGATTTAGGTGCTGTTTCTTGGACTACCTCCTTTGGAGGCCAATAAATATAATTTTTGAATGCTGCACTTACAATTTTTAGAACTTGATAAAAAATCCTTGAAACATTACTTCTATCAATATCAAATAAAGCAGATATTGCTGAAAAAGTTAAGTTACATTTCATTTTCATTAAAAAGACTAACAGTCTATCATCAATTTTAGGTTTCATTACTTTTTGACTTTTCTCGGACACATTTTTAGATAAAACCTTCAACAGTAAATTAAAGCTTTTCAGATTTGTTCCGGTCAAATCAAGTAATGCCTGTTCATCTTTGATACTATTAAAACCATTGAAGCGAGCTTTCTTTTTTACTTCACCACATTCTGTACATTGATTTTCTGATACTATCTTCTTTTCATCTTTTTTTGGAGAAGGTGGAAAACATGCTTGAGTCGATGCATCAGCAGTGCTGCTTACAGTTGGTTTTATTAATAAGTTGCACATAAAAATATTCATGGTGCATTCATCTTGTGTTTCTACAAAGTCATGCTGAATTCCAATATCTTTTTTTTCGGTTACATTCATAACTATATCTTCTGGTGCTGCATGTGCAAAATTTAGGTCTTCTTGATTATATTGCAATAGTAGATCAGTATTCTCGGATTCTGCAAGGTTACTGCAGCGTTGAAAACTCTTTTCATTAATAGATGATTTTTTCAACAGAAACTTGTATCTGTTTTGTGCAGCATTTGGAGTTCTTTTGTTGTAAATTTTAGGAAAAATAGTTGGATTGTAGCTGGGACTTCTTGGATCATCTGATTTACTATTGTCTAAAAAATGACTGCTGCAAATTTTACTTTTTTTAACTGGAGACCAATCTGAATTGTTATCAAGTCTTACAGCTTTAATCCATTGTTGCCGACGTAATTCATTGTGTATCCAATGTTTAATAGCTGGAAATCTATACCAGCTCACTCCTAATGTTTTACTTGTATTGTTACAGCCGAGCACGCTGCAGCCTCGCAATTGCGGGAGCCTTGCTCCAATTTTTTTACCTGTAGGATGAACACAAATTTATAGGTTAGACTATTACTTTCACGATATTTTAACAGATTTTCTTATAGTAGTACAGTAAAAAATAATTTTTTTATACATGTTTTGATATTTTAAAACATTTTTTAATTACCTGCCATTTTTTTACAGCTAAATGAACCAAGTAATAATTATTAAACTTTTAAGCCCGTGTTAATCAACTGTATTCTCCGCGTCAAAACTTACAAAAACTGACACCGTGATCGCTGCCTGTACCTTGCACGGAGCGAATATGACCCCCATAATCGAACATGTCCAAATAAATACTATACTTAAACTCTTTTGTACAATTTCACATAAATATTATTACGTTCTCCATATTTTTGAAAGAATGACACAATATAATAAATAAAATGCTTGATTCTCATTAGAACACGTGTTATATTGTTTAAACAAAAACCATAACTTTTTTTTTTTTTTAAATTATATGGCGAAGAATATAGAAGAAAAATCTAAGAATTATTTTAATACAAATTTCATGTTGACTGGAACAAAATTGACACAATGGCCGCATTTTTTCGAAACCATAGATCATTCTTAGTCGTTTATTTAAAACTGTAATAATTTTTTACCTATTTTGTCCATACTCACATATGAACAACCCAATTCGAGTTTTAGAGGTACCCATATTTCATTAAGAACTACCTTTTTGGTAAGAGGTATTCATTAAAATATACATTGAATTTAGAAGGTAACCATAATAAAAACATGAAATTTCATCAATGCCTTTAATGAACATACTTTTTCTAATGTCCAGTCTTCAGGTCTTTTCGTCTGATCTTTATCATCATAGGAATTTAAGTACTTTTTTCTGAATTCGGAAGCAGTTTCATATAATTTTAAACTATAGCGCATGCTTCGCCTGGCAGTCCAATAATCCAAAGAGCCATATGAATGATGTAAAGGAATTTCCATGTGATTAAACATTATAGTTCTGATAAATAAGTGAACATTATAAACCCATTAATAATCTTTTTAATATAAAAATAAAAATATATAATTTAAAAAAAAACTTTATACTTGCCTGTCTATTTCTGGTTTAATATTTTTTTTCAAACTAAAAATTGATCCATGAAAAATTATACAATTAAATTTAAGAGCTGTAATATTTTTATAGTTCCAAAAAAATGTTTTAATTTTTTCATTTTTTTTAATTTCACTGCAATTGATAACCAAATTTTCATCAACAAACTTTCCGGTTTTAAACATTTTTTCATCATTTTTTAAAAGATACACCTGGTCTAGCACAGTTAAACCATTTTCAGATGAATATTCTATACTTAACAGAGAATGAAAAATGAAATGTAGTCAAATGCAAGTAAATACTAAATTAACATTTTTAAATGAAAAAATTGAAAATTATAATTTACCATCAAAAAATTCATACATTTCTAGAACTGAATTATATCTTTTGAAACTTTTTAAATCAAAGAATAAACCCCATGGTAACTGTTGTTGAAACCCTATATCAGTACTTTTCCAGTGATAAAGATCACCTAAAAAAAAAGAATATTTTTGAAAACAAACCAATCATGAGTAAACACTAGAAAGGTTCAATGATAAATCAATAAAAACTAGTAAAAATTCAGAAATAAAAAAATTTGATGTTAAAATAAAGATTGTTAATTATGAATAAACTTACTCCATGGTGGTAAAACAAGACTCCATTTAAAATTATTATCGGCTTTGTTTAAGTGTTTAATGAATGTTACAATTCTAATGTATACATCTCTACGTAAATTAAAACCTTCCATTGGGTTGACATCATAAAGTATGTACCTACATGAAATAAATAGTACAAAAACTCTTATAAGTGTGCTTGCAGGTAAAACTGAAATCTTTACCTTTTTTTAACAAAACCAAATTGACTTATGGAGTTCTTACAACTTTTTTCTGTGTTTTTAACACAAAAATTTCTTGATTCACTATTTACAATTATTAATACCGAAACGTATAAAATATAGATTATAATATTAGTGACCATCATACAGTTAGCAATCAATTTTTTTTTAATTTTGTAGGTAAAATACTTTTTTGAAGTTTATGTTGAATTAATAATTCTTAAATTTGAAATAAAATATGTCATGTCAAGCATGTACTGATTTAAGTTATAAAATAGTAGAAACTAAATTTTTTTTTTCATTTCTTACATTGCAACTTTCACAAGATATTAAAAATAACAATATCGATGAAAAAAAAAATAATAATAATAAAAATAGTAGTAATAACAATAAATAATAAAAGGCCGATGGGCGATGCTAGATGCACGAAAAAGCCATAACCTTAACACCGTGATCGTAAACAACGTAAAAGGTCTACATTAAAATAAACAATATCAAATTCATGAAAAAATTTACTCTCTACAACAGAGATATAAAAAGAAAAAAAATTTTCATTTAAATTTTCAATACGAAAATCGGAAAACTACTGGAGTACATTTAACCTCAGTTTCAGTGCACATATAGTCTACTTTTCGTGTAAATAGCAGTATCTAAAAAGAAAAAATATATTTAAAAAATAGAATAAAAAATTGTGATTCGCGAAACTGCCTTAATTAACTCTAATCAGATCAGCTGACTTTCTACAGTCGACTCAGTCAGTACTCAGTAGTCAGTAGTCATCAGTCGGTTAGTCGAATTTTTTACACTCGTTTTTTCAATTTTTAAGTGCAGCCTTAATATTACATGCACATTAACTGCGAGTTTCTTTGCGATTGGTTACAAGTTTAATGATATGTTGTGTTGGGTTGTCTTCTGCAACGTTCCGCGCGCTTTTTTGAGGTGTTTACTGTTCTCAAAAACATTTTTTAATTAAATTATAATAAATTTGATTGATATAATTAAAAGTCTTTATGACTCTTAAATAATCATATTAAGGTACTGCTATTTAGAAAAATTGGATGAGTTCGAATTTCTTACAGTGGACAGTCCAGGATTACTGTAGTTTAAAACTTGAAATTCTCAGTTTATGTGGCAGGTACTAAATTTTTTTTTGAAATTAAATAAGTTGATAAAAACAGTTTCTTAAATTGTAATAATCCTACTCTAAGTTTGATTTTCTTATTTTGGTAAAAATGTATCAATTTGATTTTTGTTTTATTAATGTATTAGTTGCTACTGATTTATGAATTTCCTTTAAAAAAAAAAACTTTGAAAATATTAACCTAAGTTTTTACTAACCAAATTGAAAATTGATTAAAAATTTTTTCAATTAAAAGTGGTATATTAATGAATGTATGTACTTGATAAAGTTTATCATATGATGATCAATCAAATTTAATTAATTGATACTTTCAACTATTTTCATGATTTTTTTTTTAACCAATCGATTTTGCACTTTCAGCAATCATGCCATATGACAAAAAAACAGATTTCGAGAAACAGGCATGGGCTTGGGCATCAAATACTATTCCAGAAGATATTTCCAGAAATCATTTAGAATTTGCATATCGAATAGGACCTATGGGAAAAAAGTGTAAAAATTGCAAGTATGTTATTTTATATTCATAGATTTTTTTGCAATGCTATTATAGCAATGAAATATATATTTTTCTACAGAAATTGTAGCTTGCTATTCACAAATTTTATTTTTCCTTTGATTTCAGAAAGAATTGTGCTAGCAATCCTAGATGTTTAACAGGTTTGGGCGAGGAGTTTTACATTAAATCTTCTCCTCTAGAGGTTGTGACTCTTGAAAGTTCACTGAGAGAATTAAGGGATCCAACAGAATATGTAGGTTTAATGAATTTAGGTGCAACATGTTATGTCAACAGTTTAATACAAGTATGGTTTCACAATGAAGACATGAGGTAATCAAGTTAGTTTTCATTCAAATTACACTTTTTATTTCTAAAATTGTATTTTAAATTATGTTTTAGAAAAATAATATTCAAATGGGAGATTGAAAATGATCCTGATGAAAAGCATAAAATGCGCCAAGCTGAAAAAGAAAATACGCAATATTCTCCAGGAACAGCTGTTGGTCAATTGCAATATATTTTTGCAATGATGCAGTTTGGAAACCATAAATATCTTGATCCCATAAACTTAGCATCTGCTTTAGGTTTAGACTTAACAACACAGCAAGACGCACAAGAGTTTTCTAAGTTATTGTTATGCCACATAGAAGGAAAATTTCGTCAAAACCCAGAATTGACCAGCAGGTTACAAAAACTAACGCAAGGTCAATACAGTTACATAAATTGGTGAGTTTCCTTTAAGCAATTCAAAATATATAAGTATGATCAGCTATCCCCCGAACTGTAAACCCCCGCCGACCAGTTTTTTTGTTGAACTCGGGTGCCCAGGGTATTTGGGGGTTTAGAGCTTGGGATATAGCTGATCAGTTTTTTTGTTGAACTCAGGCGCCCAGGGATTTGGAGGTTTAGAGCTTGGGGAAAAGCTGACCAGTTTTTTTGTTGAACTCCAACCCAGGGTATTTGGGGGTTTAGAGCTTAAGGGATAGCTGACCAATTTTTTTGTTGAACTTGGGCACCCAGGGTACTTGGGCGTTTAGAGCTTGGGGAAAAGCTGATCAGTTTTTTTGTTGAGCTCGAGCGCCCAGGGTATTCAGAGGTCTAGATTTTGGGGGATAGTCAACCAGTTTTTTTGTTAAACTCGGTGCCCAGGGTCTTCAGGGTTTAGAGCTTGGGGGATAGCCGACCAGTTTTTTTGTTGAACTCCAGCACCTAAGCTATTTGGGGGTTTAGAGCTTGGGGGATAGCTGACCAGTTTTTCAAGCTGTACAACCCAATAACGCTGGGCGTCCAGGTTTTTTTCCCTCAAACGTTGAATAAATTAACAATGGATTCCTTAAGCTTTACACCCCGAAAGTGCTTTGCGTCTCGGTTTTTTCGATAAATAAATCATAAAATAAGCAAACAATTATCCCCCAAACTCTAGAACCAAAAAACGCTGGGCGTTTAGGCTTTTTTTCTGGAATGATAAATAAATGAATTAACCCCCCAAGCTCTACAATCCAATAACTCTGGGAGTAAGGGCTATTATTATTTTTTTCTTAAATGATTAATAAATATACAAACGATCCCTAAAGATCTCAAACCTGAAAACACTGTGTATCTTGGTTACTTTGATAAAACAGCTATAAAATAAATAAACAACTAAACCCCCTTCTAAAGCCTGGAGGCCCAGCGTTATTGAGATGTAAAGTTTGGGGGGTTATTCGTTTATTTATTTTATGATTTTTTCATGAAAAAAAACCATGGTGCCTAGCGTTGTTGGGTTGTAGAGCTTGGAGGGAAGATTGTTTATTTTTTTATTATTTGAAAGAAAAAAAAGCCTTAGAAGCTCGACGTTATTGGGTTGTAGAGCTTCAGGGGTAGGTTGTTTATTTATTTATCAAAAAAAAAAAAAAAAAAAAAGCCGGGATGCCCAGCGTTATTAGGTTCTAGAGTTTGAGGATGAATTGTTTGTTTATTGTATGATTTATTTATCAAAAAAACCGAGACGCAAAGCGCTTTTGGCTTGTAAAGTTTGAGGAGTCCAATGTTAATTTATTCAACGTTTGAGGAAAAAGAAAAACCCAGGACGCACAGAGTTATTGAGTTGTAGAGCTTGGAGGGTAGATTGTTTATTTTTTTATTATTTGAAAGAAAAAAAGCCTTAGAAGCTCGACGTTATTCGGTTGTAGAGCTTCAGGGGTAGAGGGTTTATTTATTTATCATTTCAAAAAAAAAAAAAGCCGGGATGCCCAGCGTTATTGGTTTATTGAGTTTGGGGATCGATTTTTCATTTATTTATTAATTATTATTCACGAAATAAAAAAAAAAAACACCCAGACGCCCAGCGTTATTGGGTTGTAGAGCTTGGGGGGTTGATTGTTTATTTATTTATCATTTCAGAAGAAAAAGCCTTGTTGCCCAGTGTTATTGGGTTGTAGAGCTCGGGAGGTAAATTGTTTATTTATTTATCATTTCAGAAAAAAAACCTGGTCGCCCAGCGTTATTGAGTTGTAGAGCTTAGGGATCGATTTTTTATTTGTTTATCATTCAAGGAAAAAAACAAATACCCAGATGCCCAGCGTTATTGGGTTCTAGAGTTTGGGGATGAATTGTTTGTTTATTGTATGATTTATTTATCAAAAAAACTGAGACGCAAAGCGCTTTTGGGGTATTAAGCTTGAGGAATCGAATGTTAATTTATTCAACGTTTGAGGAAAAAGAAAAACCCAGGACGCACAGAGTTATTGGGTTGTAGAGCTTGGGGGGTAGATTGATTATTTATTTATTATTTGAGAGCAAAAAAGCCCCGACGCTCGACGTTATTGAGTTGTAGAGCTTGAGCGCAGGTTGTTTATTTATTTATCATTTTAGAAAAAGAAGCCTGGACGCTCAGCGTTATTGGGTTGTAGAGCTTGGGAGGTAGATTGTTTATTTATTTTTCATTTTAGAGAAAAAAAAAAAACCCGCGTACACTCGGCGTTATTGGGCTGTAGAGCTTGAAGGGTAGGTTGTTTATTTATTCATTATTTGGGAGGGAAAAAAGCCCCGGACGCTCAACGTTATTGAGTTGTAGAGCTTCGGGAGCGGTTGTTTATTTATTTATCATTTCTGAGAATAAATAAATAAAAGCCTAGAGGCTCAGCGTTATTGAGATGTAAAGTTTGGGGATTATTCGTTTCTTTATTTTATGATTTATTTATCAAAAAAACCGAGACGCACAGCGCTTTTGGGTTATAGAGCTTGGGGGATCGATTGTTTAATTTTATTCGAAAAAAAAAAAAAAAAAAAGATCTGTAGTATACAAAATAAATAAATAAACTAACGCAATAAAACCTAAATTTGAATCTAATAATTATTAGACCGTATCCTGATTAGGAATCTGACGGAGAGTCGTGCGACCAAGCCAAAACACTTTTGAAGTGCAGCCATCGGCGAGTCAAGCTGCAGGCTGATTATAGAAGTTGGCCTGTCGTGCTGCAATCGACCGACGACATCTGAGGCCCGAGCGAACCACGATCTAAGCCCCCAAAACCCTGGGCGCCCGAGTTCAACAAAATCCTGATCGGCGACCTCCCAAGCTCTAAGCCCCCAAAACCCTGGGTGCCCGAGTTCAATAAAATACTGATTGGCTACCTCCCAAAATCCAAGCCCCCAAAACCCGGGGTGCCCTTGCCCAACATAGAAACTGATAAGCTACCCCCCAAGCTCTAAGCCCCCAAAACCCTGGGCGCCCTAGCCCAACATAGAAACTGATTGGCTACCCCCCAAGCTCCAAGCCCCCGAAACCCTGAGCGCCCGAGTTCAACATAGAAACTGATTGGCTACCCCCCAAGCTCAAAGCCCCCAAAACCCTGGGCGCCCTAGCCAACATAGAAACAACTGATTGGCTACCCCCCCAAGGTCTAAGCCCCCAAAACCCTGGGTGCCCTAGCCCAACATAGAAACTGATTGGCTGCCCCCCAAGCTCTAAGTCTCCAAAACCCAGGGCGCCCGAGTGCAACAAAATACTGATTGGCTACCTTCCAAGCTCTAAGCCCCCAAAACCCTGGAAGCCCTAGCCCAACATAGAAACTGATTGGCTACCTCCCAAGCTCTAAGCCCTCAAAACCCTGGGCGCCCTTGCTCAACATAGAAACTGATTGGCTACCCCCCAAGTTCCAAGCCCCCGAAACCCTGAGCGCCCGAGTTCAACCTAGAAACTGATTGGCTACCCCCCAAGCTCTAAGCCCCCAAAACCCTGGGCGTCCTAGCCCAACATAGAAACAACTGATTGGCTGACCCCCCAAGGTCTAAGCCCCCAAAACCCTGGGTGCCCTAGCCCAACATAGAAACTGATTGGCTACCCCCCAAGGGCTAAGCCTCCAAAACCCTGGGTGCCCTAGCCCAACATAGAAACTGATTGGCTACCCCCCAAGCTCCAAGCCCCCGAAACCCTGAGCGCCCGAGTCCAACATAGAAACTGATTGGCTACCCCCCAAGCTCAAAGCCCCCAAAACCCTGGGCGCCCTAGCCAACATAGAAACAACTGATTGGCTACCCCCCCAAGGTCTAAGCCCCCAAAACCCTGGGTGCCCTAGCCCAACATAGAAACTGATTGGCTGCCCCCCAAGCTCTAAGTCTCCAAAACCCAGGGCGCCCGAGTGCAACAAAATACTGATTGGCTACCTTCCAAGCTCTAAGCCCCCAAAACCCTGGAAGCCCTAGCCCAACATAGAAACTGATTGGCTACCTCCCAAGCTCTAAGCCCTCAAAACCCTGGGCGCCCTTGCTCAACATAGAAACTGATTGGCTACCCCCCAAGTTCCAAGCCCCCGAAACCCTGAGCGCCCGAGTTCAACCTAGAAACTGATTGGCTACCCGCCAAGCTCTAAGCCCCCAAAACCCTGGGCGTCCTAGCCCAACATAGAAACAACTGATTGGCTGACCCCCCAAGGTCTAAGCCCCCAAAACCCTGGGTGCCCTAGCCCAACATAGAAACTGATTGGCTACCCCCCAAGGGCTAAGCCTCCAAAACCCTGGGTGCCCTAGCCCAACATAGAAACTGATTGGCTACCCCCCAAGCTTTAAGCCCTCAAAACCCTGGGCGCCCTTGCTCAACATAGAAACTGATTGGCTACCCCCCAAGCTCCAAGCCCCCGAAACCCTGAGCGCCCGAGTTCAACATAGAAACTGATAAGCTACCCCCCAAGCTCTAAGCCCCCAAAACCCTGGGTGCCCTAGCCCAACATAGAAACTGATTGGCTACCCCCCAAGCTTTAAGCCCTCAAAACCCTGGGCGCCCTTGCTCAACATAGAAACTGATTGGCTACCCCCCAAGCTCCAAGCCCCCGAAACCCTGAGCGCCCGAGTTCAACAAAATACTGATTGGCTACCCCCCAAGCTCTAAGCCCCCGAAACCCTGAGCGCCCGAGTTCAACAAAATACTGATTGGCTACTCCCCAAGCTCTAAGCCCCCGAAACCCTGAGCGCCCGAGATCAACAAAATACTGATTGGCTACCCCAAAAGCTCTAAGCCCTAAAAACCCTGGGCGCCCGAGTTCAACAAAATACTGATCGGCGACCTCCCAAGCTCTAAGCCCCCAAAACCCTGGGTGCCCGAGTTAAATAAAATACTGATTGGCTACTCCCCAAGCTCTAAGCCCCCGAAACCCTGAGCGCCCGAGTTCAACAAAATACTGATTGGCTACCCCAAAAGCTCTAAGCCCTAAAAACCCTGGGCGCCCGAGTTCAACAAAATACTGATTGACGACCTCCCAAGCTCCAAGCCCCCAAAACCCGGGGCGCCCTTGCCCAACATAGAAACTGATAAGCTACCCCCCAAGCTCTAAGCCCCCGAAACCCTGAGCGCCCGAGTTCAACAAAATACTGATTGGCTACCCCAAAAGCTCTAAGCCCTAAAAACCCTGGGCGCCCGAGTTCAACAAAATACTGATCGGCGACCTCCCAAGCTCTAAGCCCCCGAAACCCTGAGCGCCCGAGTTCAACAAAATACTGATTGGCTACTCCCCAAGCTCTAAGCCCCCGAAACCCTGAGCGCCCGAGTTCAACAAAATACTGATTGGCTACCCCAAAAGCTCTAAGCCCTAAAAACCCTGGGCGCCCGAGTTCAACAAAATACTGATTGGCGACCTCCCAAGCTCCAAGCCCCCAAAACCCGAGGCGCCCTTGCCCAACATAGAAACTGATAAGCTACCCCCCAAGCTCTAAGCCCCCAAAAACCCTGGGTGGCCTAGCCCAACATAGAAACTGATTGGCTACCCCCCAAGCTCTAAGCCCCCAAAACCCTGGGCGCCCTAGCCCAACATAGAAACTGATTGGCTACCCCCCCAAGATCTAAGCCCCCAAAACCCTGGGCGCCCTAGCCCAACATAGAAACTGATTGGCTACCCCAAAAGCTCTAAGCCCTAAAAACCCTGGGCGCCCGAGTTCAACAAAATACTGATCGGCGACCTCCCAAGCTCTAAGCCCCCAAAACCCTGGGTGCCCGAAGTAAATAAAATACTGATTGTCTACCTTCCAAGCTCTAAGCCCCCAAAACCCTGGGTGCTCTTGCTCAACATAGAAACTGATTGGCTACCCCCCAAGGGCTAAGCCTCCAAAACCCTGGGCGCCTTAGCCCAACATAGAAACTGATTGGCTGCCCCCTAAGCTCTAAGCCTCCAAAATCCTGGGCGCCTGAGTTCAACGAAATACTGATTGGCTACCTTCCAAGCTCTAAGCCCCTAAAACCCTGGGTGCCCTAGCCCAACATAGAAACTGATTGGCTACCCCCCCAAGCTCTAAGCCCCCAAAACCCTGGGTGCCCTAGCCCAACATAGAAACTGATTGGCTACCCCCCAAGCTTTAAGCCCCCAAAACCCTGGGTGCTCTTGCCCAACATAGAAACTGATTGGCTACCCCCCAAGCTCCAAGCCCCCGAAACCCTGAGCGCCCGAGTTCAACAAAATACTGATTAACTACCCCCCAAGCTCTAAGCCCCCGAAACCCTGAGCGCCCGAGTTCAACAAAATACTGATTGGCTACCCCCCAAGCTCTAAGCCCCCGAAACTCTGAGCGCCCGAGTTCAACAAAATACTGATTGGCTACCCCAAAAGCTCTAAGCCCTAAAAACCCTGGGCGCCCAAGTTCAACAAAATACTGATCGGCGACCTCCCAAGCTCTAAGCCCCCAAAACCCTGGGCGCCTGAGTTCAACGAAATACTGATTGGCTACCTTCCAAGCTCTAAGCCCCTAAAACCCTGGGTGCCCTAGCCCAACATAGAAACTGATAAGCTACCCTACAAGCTCTAAGCCCCCAAAAACCCTGGGCGGCCTAGCCCAACATAGAAACTGATTGGCTACCCCCCAAGGGCTAAGCCTCCAAAACCCTGGGCGCCTTAGTCCAACATAGAAACTGATTGGCTGCCCCCTAAGCTCTAAGCCCCCAAAACCCTGGGCGCCCTAGCCCAACATAGAAACTGATCGGCGACCTCCCAAGCTCTAAGCCCCCAAAACCCTGGGTGCCCGAGTTAAATAAAATACTGATTGTCTACCTTCCAAGCTCTAAGCCCCCAAAACCCTGGGTGCTCTTGCCCAACATAGAAACTGATTGGCTACCCCCCAAGGGCTAAGCCTCCAAAACCCTGGGCGCCCTAGCCCAACATAGAAACTGATTGACTGCCCCCTAAGCTCTAAGCCCTCAAAACCCTGGGCGCCTTTGCCCAACATAGAAACTGATAAGCTACCCTCCAAGCTCTAAGCCCCCAAAAACCCTGGGCGGCCTAGCCCAACATAGAAACTGATTGGCTACCCCCCAAGCTCTAAGCCCCCAAAACCCTGGGCGCCCTAGCCCAACATAGAAACTGATTGGCTACCCCCCCAAGATCTAAGCCCCCAAAACCCTGGGCGCCCTAGCCCAACATAGAAACAACTGATTGGCTGACCCCCCAAGGTCTAAGCCCCCAAAACCCTGGGTGCCCTAGCCCAACATAGAAACTGATTGGCTGCCCCCTAAGCTCTAAGCCTCCAAAACCCTGGGCGCCTGAGTTCAACGAAATACTGATTGGCTACCCCCCAAGCTTTAAGCCCTCAAAACCCTGGGCGCCCTTGCTCAACATAGAAACTGATTGGCTACCCCCCAAGCTCCAAGCCCCCGAAACCCTGAGCGCCCGAGTTCAACATAGAAACTGATAAGCTACCCCCTAAGGGCTAAGCCTCCAAAGCCCTGGGCGCCTGAGTTCAACGAAATACTGATTGGCTACCTTCCAAGCTCTAAGCCCCTAAAACCCTGGGTGCCCTTGCCCAACATAGAAACTGATTGGCTACCCCCTAAGGGCTAAGCCTCCAAAGCCCTGGGCGCCTGAGTTCAACGAAATACTGATTGGCTACCTTCCAAGCTCTAAGCCCCTAAAACCCTGGGTGCCCTTGCCCAACATAGAAACTGATTGGCTACCCCCCAAGGGCTAAGCCTCCAAAACCCTGGGCGCCTTAGCCCAACATAGAAACTGATTGACTGCCCCCTAAGCTCTAAGCCCTCAAAACCCTGGGCGCCCGAGTTCAACAAAATACTGATTGGCGACCTCCCAAGCTCCAAGCCCCCAAAACCCGGGGCGCCCTTGCCCAACAAAGAAACTAATAAGCTACCCTCCAAGCTCTAAGCCCCTAAAACCCTGGGTGCCCTTGCCCAACATAGAAACTGATTGGCTACCCCCCATGGGCTAAGCCTCCAAAACCCTGGGCGCCTTAGCCCAACATAGAAACTGATTGGCTGCCCCCTAAGCTCTAAGCCTCCAAAACCCTGGGCGCCTGAGTTCAACGAAATACTGATTGGCTACCTTCCAAGCTCTAAGCCCTCAAAACCCTGGGCGCCCTTGCTTAACCTAGAAACTGATTGGCTACCCCCCAAGCTCTAAGCCCCCAAAACCCTAGGCGCCCTAGCCCAACATAGAAACAACTGATTGGCTGACCCCCCAAGGTCTAAGCCCCCAAAACCCTGGGTGCCCTAGCCCAACATAGAAACTGATAGGCTGCCCCCTAAGCTCTAAGCCCCCAAAACCCTGGGTGCCCTAGCCCAACATAGAAACTGATTGGCTACCCCCCAAGCTTTAAGCCCTCAAAACCCTGGGCGCCCTTGCTCAACATAGAAACTGATTGGCTACCCCCCAAGCTCCAAGCCCCCGAAACCCTGAGCGCCCGAGTTCAACATAGAAACTGATAAGCTACCCCCCAAGCTCTAAGCCCCCAAAACCCTGGGTGCCCTAGCCCAACATAGAAACTGATTGGCTACCCCCCAAGCTTTAAGCCCTCAAAACCCTGGGCGCCCTTGCTCAACATAGAAACTGATTGGCTACCCCCCAAGCTCCAAGCCCCCGAAACCCTGAGCGCCCAAATTCAACAAAATACTGATTGGCTACCCCCCAAGCTCTAAGCCCCCGAAACCCTGAGCGCCCGAGTTCAACAAAATACTGATTGGCTACCCCAAAAGCTCTAAGCCCTAAAAACCCTGGGTGCCCGAGTTCAACAAAATACTGATCGGCGAGCTCCCGAGCTCTAAGCCCCCAAAACCCTTGGTTCCCGAGTTCAATAAAATACTGATTGTCTACCATCCAAGCTTTAAGCCCCCAAAACCCTGGGTGCTCTTGCCCAACATAGAAACTGATTGGCTACCCCCCAAGGGCTAAGCCTCCAAAACCCTGGGTGCCTGAGTTCAACGAAATACTGATTGGCTACCTCCCAAGCTCCAGGCCCCCGAAACCCTGGGCGCCCTAGCCCAACATAGATACTGATTGGCTACCCCCCCAAGATCTAAGCCCCCAAAACCCTGGGTGCCCGAGTTAAATAAAATACTGATTGTCTACCTTCCAAGCTCTAAGCCCCCAAAACCCTGGGTGCTCTTGCCCAACATAGAAACTAATTGGCTACCCCCCAAGGGCTAAGCCTCCAAAACCCTGGGCGCCCTAGCCCAACATAGAAACTGATTGACTGCCCCCTAAGCTCTAAGCCCTCAAAACCCTGGGCGCCCGAGTTCAACAAAATACTGATTGGCGACCTCCCAAGCTCCAAGCCCCCAAAACCCGGGGCGCCCTTGCCCAACATAGAAACTGATAAGCTACCCTCCAAGCTCTAAGCCCCCAAAAACCCTGGGCGGCCTAGCCCAACATAGAAACTGATTCGCTACCCCCCAAGCTCTAAGCCCCCAAAACCCTGGGCGCCCTAGCCCAACATAGAAACTGATTGGCTACCCCCCCAAGATCTAGTCCCCCAAAACCCTGGGCGCCCTAGCCCAACATAGAAACTGATTGGCTGCCCCCTAAGCTCTAAGCCTCCAAAGTCCTGGGCGCCTGAGTTCAACGAAATACTGATTGGCTACCTCCCAAGCTCCAAGCCCCCGAAACCCAGGGCGCCTGAGTGCAACAAAATACTGATTGGCTACCTTCCAAGCTCTAAGCCCCTAAAACCGTGGGTGCCCTTGCCCAACATAGAAACTGATTGGCTACCCCCTAAGGGCTAAGCCTCCAAAACCCTGGGCGCCTTAGCCCAACATAGAAACTGATTGGCTGCCCCCTAAGCTCTAAGCCTCCAAAACCCTGGGCGCCTGAGTTCAACGAAATACTGATTGGCTACCTCCCAAGCTCCAAGCCCCCGAAACCCTGAGCGCCTGAGTTCAACAAAATACGGACTGGATACCCCCCAAGCTCTAAGCCTCCAAAATTCTGGGCGCTTGAGTTCAACGAAATACTGATTGGCTACCCCCCAAGCTCTAAGCCCTCAAAACCCTGGGCGCCCTTGCTTAACCTAGAAACTGATTGGCTACCCCCCAAGCTCTAAGCCCCCAAAACCCTAGGCGCCCTAGCCCAACATAGAAACAACTGATTGGCTGACCCCCCAAGGTCTAAGCCCCCAAAACCCTGGGTGCCCTAGCCCAACATAGAAACTGATAGGCTGCCCCCTAAGCTCTAAGCCCCCAAAACCCTGGGTGCCCTAGCCCAACATAGAAACTGATTGGCTACCCCCCAAGCTTTAAGCCCTCAAAACCCTGGGCGCCCTTGCTCAACATAGAAACTGATTGGCTACCCCCCAAGCTCCAAGCCCCCGAAACCCTGAGCGCCCGAGTTCAACATAGAAACTGATAAGCTACCCCCCAAACTCTAAGCCCCCAAAACCCTGGGTGCCCTAGCCCAACATAGAAACTGATTGGCTACCCCCCAAACTTTAAGCCCTCAAAACCCTGGGCGCCCTTGCTCAACATAGAAACTGATTGGCTACCCCCCGAGCTCCAAGCCCCCGAAACCCTGAGCAACCGAGTTCAACAAAATACTGATTGGCTAACCCCCAAGCTCTAAGCCCCCGAAACCCTGAGCGCCCGAGTTCAACAAAATACTGATTGGCTACCCCAAAAGCTCTAAGCCCTAAAAACCCTGGGCGCCCGAGTTCAACAAAATACTGATCGGTGAGCTCCCGAGCTCTAAGCCCCCAAAACCCTTGGTTCCCGAGTTCAATAAAATACTGATTGTCTACCTTCCAAGCTCTAAGCCCCTAAAACCCTGGGTGCCCTTGCCCAACATAGAAACTGATTGGCTACCCCCCAAGGGCTAAGCCTCCAAAACCCTGGGCGCCTTAGCCCAACATAGAAACTGATTGACTGCCCCCTAAGCTCTAAGCCCTCAAAACCCTGGGCGCCCGAGTTCAACAAAATACTGATTGGCGACCTCCCAAGCTCCAAGCCCCCAAAACCCGGGGCGCCCTTGCCCAACAAAGAAACTAATAAGCTACCCTCCAAGCTCTAAGCCCCTAAAACCCTGGGTGCCCTTGCCCAACATAGAAACTGATTGGCTACCCCCCATGGGCTAAGCCTCCAAAACCCTGGGCGCCTTAGCCCAACATAGAAACTGATTGGCTGCCCCCTAAGCTCTAAGCCTCCAAAACCCTGGGCGCCTGAGTTCAACGAAATACTGATTGGCTACCTTCCAAGCTCTAAGCCCTCAAAACCCTGGGCGCCCTTGCTTAACCTAGAAACTAATTGGCTACCCCCCAAGCTCTAAGCCCCCAAAACCCTAGGCGCCCTAGCCCAACATAGAAACAACTGATTGGCTAACCCCCAAGGTCTAAGCCCCCAAAACCCTGGGTGCCCTAGCCCAACATAGAAACTGATAGGCTGCCCCCTCAGCTCTAAGCCCCCAAAACCCTGGGTGCCCTAGCCCAACATAGAAACTGATTGGCTACCCCCCAAGCTTTAAGCCCTCAAAACCCTGGGCGCCCTTGCTCAACATAGAAACTGATTGGCTACCCCCCAAGCTCCAAGCCCCCGAAACCCTGAGCGCCCGAGTTCAACATAGAAACTGATAAGCTACCCCCCAAGCTCTAAGCCCCCAAAACCCTGGGTGCCCTAGCCCAACATAGAAACTGATTGGCTACCCCCCAAGCTTTAAGCCCTCAAAACCCTGGGCGCCCTTGCTCAACATAGAAACTGATTGGCTACCCCCCAAGCTCCAAGCCCCCGAAACCCTGAGCGCCCAAATTCAACAAAATACTGATTGGCTACCCCCCAAGCTCTAAGCCCCCGAAACCCTGAGCGCCCGAGTTCAACAAAATACTGATTGGCTACCCCAAAAGCTCTAAGCCCTAAAAACCCTGGGTGCCCGAGTTCAACAAAATACTGATCGGCGAGCTCCCGAGCTCTAAGCCCCCAAAACCCTTGGTTCCCGAGTTCAATAAAATACTGATTGTCTACCATCCAAGCTTTAAGCCCCCAAAACCCTGGGTGCTCTTGCCCAACATAGAAACTGATTGGCTACCCCCCAGGGGCTAAGCCTCCAAAACCCTGGGTGCCTGAGTTCAACGAAATACTGATTGGCTACCTCCCAAGCTCCAGGCCCCCGAAACCCTGGGCGCCCTAGCCCAACATAGATACTGATTGGCTACCCCCCCAAGATCTAAGCCCCCAAAACCCTGGGTGCCCGAGTTAAATAAAATACTGATTGTCTACCTTCCAAGCTCTAAGCCCCCAAAACCCTGGGTGCTCTTGCCCAACATAGAAACTGATTGGCTACCCCCCAAGGGCTAAGCCTCCAAAACCCTGGGCGCCCTAGCCCAACATAGAAACTGATTGACTGCCCCCTAAGCTCTAAGCCCTCAAAACCCTGGGCGCCCGAGTTCAACAAAATACTGATTGGCGACCTCCCAAGCTCCAAGCCCCCAAAACCCGGGGCGCCCTTGCCCAACATAGAAACTGATAAGCTACCCTCCAAGCTCTAAGCCCCCAAAAACCCTGGGCGGCCTAGCCCAACATAGAAACTGATTCGCTACCCCCCAAGCTCTAAGCCCCCAAAACCCTGGGCGCCCTAGCCCAACATAGAAACTGATTGGCTACCCCCCCAAGATCTAAGCCCCCAAAACCCTGGGCGCCCTAGCCCAACATAGAAACTGATTGGCTGCCCCCTAAGCTCTAAGCCTCCAAAGTCCTGGGCGCCTGAGTTCAACGAAATACTGATTGGCTACCTCCCAAGCTCCAAGCCCCCGAAACCCAGGGCGCCTGAGTGCAACAAAATACTGATTGGCTACCTTCCAAGCTCTAAGCCCCTAAAACCGTGGGTGCCCTTGCCCAACATAGAAACTGATTGGCTACCCCCTAAGGGCTAAGCCTCCAAAACCCTGGGCGCCTTAGCCCAACATAGAAACTGATTGGCTCCCCCCTAAGCTCTAAGCCTCCAAAACCCTGGGCGCCTGAGTTCAACGAAATACTGATTGGCTACCTCCCAAGCTCCAAGCCCCCGAAACCCTGAGCGCCTGAGTTCAACAAAATACGGACTGGATACCCCCCAAGCTCTAAGCCTCCAAAATTCTGGGCGCTTGAGTTCAACGAAATACTGATTGGCTACCCCCCAAGCTCTAAGCCCTCAAAACCCTGGGCGCCCTTGCTTAACCTAGAAACTGATTGGCTACCCCCCAAGCTCTAAGCCCCCAAAACCCTAGGCGCCCTAGCCCAACATAGAAACAACTGATTGGCTGACCCCCCAAGGTCTAAGCCCCCAAAACCCTGGGTGCCCTAGCCCAACATAGAAACTGATAGGCTGCCCCCTAAGCTCTAAGCCCCCAAAACCCTGGGTGCCCTAGCCCAACATAGAAACTGATTGGCTACCCCCCAAGCTTTAAGCCCTCAAAACCCTGGGCGCCCTTGCTCAACATAGAAACTGATTGGCTACCCCCCAAGCTCCAAGCCCCCGAAACCCTGAGCGCCCGAGTTCAACATAGAAACTGATAAGCTACCCCCCAAACTCTAAGCCCCCAAAACCCTGGGTGCCCTAGCCCAACATAGAAACTGATTGGCTACCCCCCAAGCTTTAAGCCCTCAAAACCCTGGGCGCCCTTGCTCAACATAGAAACTGATTGGCTACCCCCCAAGCTCCAAGCCCCCGAAACCCTGAGCGCCCGAGTTCAACAAAATACTGATTGGCTAACCCCCAAGCTCTAAGCCCCCGAAACCCTGAGCGCCCGAGTTCAACAAAATACTGATTGGCTACCCCAAAAGCTCTAAGCCCTAAAAACCCTGGGCGCCCGAGTTCAACAAAATACTGATCGGTGAGCTCCCGAGCTCTAAGCCCCCAAAACCCTTGGTTCCCGAGTTCAATAAAATACTGATTGTCTACCTTCCAAGCTTTAAGCCCCCAAAACCCTGGGTGCTCTTGCCCAACATAGAAACTGATTGGCTACCCCCCAAGGGCTAAGCCTCCAAAACCCTGGGCGCCTGAGTTCAACGAAATACTGATTGGCTACCTCCCAAGCTCCAGGCCCCCGAAACCCTGGGCGCCCGAGTTCAACATAGAAACTGATAAGCTACCCCCCAAGCTCTAAGCCCCCAAAACCCTGGGTGCCCTAGCCCAACATAGAAACTGATTGGCTACCCCCCAAGCTCTAAGCCCCCGAAACCCTGAGCGCCCGAGTTCAACAAAATACTGATTGGCTACCCCCCAAGCTCTAAGCCCCCGAAACTCTGAGCGCCCGAGTTCAACAAAATACTGATTGGCTACCCCAAAAGCTCTAAGCCCTAAAAACCCTGGGCGCCCGAGTTCAACAAAATACTGATCGGCGACCTCCCAAGCTCTAAGCCCCCAAAACCCTGGGCGCCTGAGTTCAACGAAATACTGATTGGCTACCTTCCAAGCTCTAAGCCCCTAAAACCCTGGGTGCCCTAGCCCAACATAGAAACTGATAAGCTACCCTACAAGCTCTAAGCCTCCAAAACCCTGGGCGCCTTAGCCCAACATAGAAACTGATTGACTGCCCCCTAAGCTCTAAGCCCTCAAAACCCTGGGCGCCCGAGTTCAACAAAATACTGATTGGCGACCTCCCAAGCTCCAAGCCCCCAAAACCCGGGGCACCCTTGCCCAACAAAGAAACTAATAAGCTACCCTCCAAGCTCTAAGCCCCTAAAACCCTGGGTGCCCTTGCCCAACATAGAAACTGATTGGCTACCCCCCATGGGCTAAGCCTCCAAAACCCTGGGCGCCTTAGCCCAACATAGAAACTGATTGGCTGCCCCCTAAGCTCTAAGCCTCCAAAACCCTGGGCGCCTGAGTTCAACGAAATACTGATTGGCTACCTTCCAAGCTCTAAGCCCTCAAAACCCTGGGCGCCCTTGCTTAACCTAGAAACTGATTGGCTACCCCCCAAGCTCTAAGCCCCCAAAACCCTAGGCGCCCTAGCCCAACATAGAAACAACTGATTGGCTGACCCCCCAAGGTCTAAGCCCCCAAAACCCTGGGTGCCCTAGCCCAACATAGAAACTGATAGGCTGCCCCCTAAGCTCTAAGCCCCCAAAACCCTGGGTGCCCTAGCCCAACATAGAAACTGATTGGCTACCCCCCAAGCTTTAAGCCCTCAAAACCCTGGGCGCCCTTGCTCAACATAGAAACTGATTGGCTACCCCCCAAGCTCCAAGCCCCCGAAACCCTGAGCGCCCGAGTTCAACATAGAAACTGATAAGCTACCCCCCAAGCTCTAAGCCCCCAAAACCCTGGGTGCCCTAGCCCAACATAGAAACTGATTGGCTACCCCCCAAGCTTTAAGCCCTCAAAACCCTGGGCGCCCTTGCTCAACATAGAAACTGATTGGCTACCCCCCAAGCTCAAAGCCCCCGAAACCCTGAGCGCCCAAATTCAACAAAATACTGATTGGCTACCCTCCAAGCTCTAAGCCCCCGAAACCCTGAGCGCCCGAGTTCAACAAAATACTGATTGGCTACCCCAAAAGCTCTAAGCCCTAAAAACCCTGGGTGCCCGAGTTCAACAAAATACTGATCGGCGAGCTCCCGAGCTCTAAGCCCCCAAAACCCTTGGTTCCCGAGTTCAATAAAATACTGATTGTCTACCATCCAAGCTTTAAGCCCCCAAAACCCTGGGTGCTCTTGCCCAACATAGAAACTGATTGGCTACCCCCCAAGGGCTAAGCCTCCAAAACCCTGGGTGCCTGAGTTCAACGAAATACTGATTGGCTACCTCCCAAGCTCCAGGCCCCCGAAACCCTGGGCGCCCTAGCCCAACATAGATACTGATTGGCTACCCCCCCAAGATCTAAGCCCCCAAAACCCTGGGTGCCCGAGTTAAATAAAATACTGATTGTCTACCTTCCAAGCTCTAAGCCCCCAAAACCCTGGGTGCTCTTGCCCAACATAGAAACTGATTGGCTACCCCCCAAGGGCTAAGCCTCCAAAACCCTGGGCGCCCTAGCCCAACATAGAAACTGATTGACTGCCCCCTAAGCTCTAAGCCCTCAAAACCCTGGGCGCCCGAGTTCAACAAAATACTGATTGGCGACCTCCCAAGCTCCAAGCCCCCAAAACCCGGGGCGCCCTTGCCCAACATAGAAACTGATAAGCTACCCTCCAAGCTCTAAGCCCCCAAAAACCCTGAGCGGCCTAGCCCAACATAGAAACTGATTCGCTACCCCCCAAGCTCTAAGCCCCCAAAACCCTGGGCGCCCTAGCCCAACATAGAAACTGATTGGCTACCCCCCCAAGATCTAAGCCCCCAAAACCCTGGGCGCCCTAGCCCAACATAGAAACTGATTGGCTGCCCCCTAAGCTCTAAGCCTCCAAAGTCCTGGGCGCCTGAGTTCAACGAAATACTGATTGGCTACCTCCCAAGCTCCAAGCCCCCGAAACCCAGGGCGCCTGAGTGCAACAAAATACTGATTGGCTACCTTCCAAGCTCTAAGCCCCTAAAACCGTGGGTGCCCTTGCCCAACATAGAAACTGATTGGCTACCCCCTAAGGGCTAAGCCTCCAAAACCCTGGGCGCCTTAGCCCAACATAGAAACTGATTGGCTGCCCCCTAAGCTCTAAGCCCTCAAAACCCTGGGCGCCCGAGTTCAACAAAATACTGATTGGCGACCTCCCAAGCTCCAAGCCCCCAAAACCCGGGGCGCCCTTGCCCAACATAGAAACTGATAAGCTACCCTCCAAGCTCTAAGCCCCCAAAAACCCTGGGCGGCCTAGCCCAACATAGAAACTGATTCGCTACCCCCCAAGCTCTAAGCCCCCAAAACCCTGGGCGCCCTAGCCCAACATAGAAACTGATTGGCTACCCCCCCAAGATCTAAGCCCCCAAAACCCTGGGCGCCCTAGCCCAACATAGAAACTGATTGGCTGCCCCCTAAGCTCTAAGCCTCCAAAGTCCTGGGCGCCTGAGTTCAACGAAATACTGATTGGCTACCTCCCAAGCTCCAAGCCCCCGAAACCCAGGGCGCCTGAGTGCAACAAAATACTGATTGGCTACCTTCCAAGCTCTAAGCCCCTAAAACCGTGGGTGCCCTTGCCCAACATAGAAACTGATTGGCTACCCCCTAAGGGCTAAGCCTCCAAAACCCTGGGCGCCTTAGCCCAACATAGAAACTGATTGGCTGCCCCCTAAGCTCTAAGCCTCCAAAACCCTGGGCGCCTGAGTTCAACGAAATACTGATTGGCTACCTCCCAAGCTCCAAGCCCCCGAAACCCTGAGCGCCTGAGTTCAACAAAATACGGACTGGATACCCCCCAAGCTCTAAGCCTCCAAAATTCTGGGCGCTTGAGTTCAACGAAATACTGATTGGCTACCCCCCAAGCTCTAAGCCCTCAAAACCCTGGGCGCCCTTGCTTAACCTAGAAACTGATTGGCTACCCCCCAAGCTCTAAGCCCCCAAAACCCTAGGCGCCCTTGCCCAACATAGAAACAACTGATTGGCTGACCCCCCAAGGTCTAAGCCCCCAAAACCCTGGGTGCCCTAGCCCAACATAGAAACTGATAGGCTGCCCCCTAAGCTCTAAGCCCCCAAAACCCTGGGTGCCCTAGCCCAACATAGAAACTGATTGGCTACCCTCCAAGCTTTAAGCCCTCAAAACCCTGGGCGCCCTTGCTCAACATAGAAACTGATTGGCTACCCCCCAAGCTCCAAGCCCCCGAAACCCTGAGCGCCCGAGTTCAACATAGAAACTGATAAGCTACCCCCAAACTCTAAGCCCCCAAAACCCTGGGTGCCCTAGCCCAACATAGAAACTGATTGGCTACCCCCCAAGCTTTAAGCCCTCAAAACCCTGGGCGCCCTTGCTCAACATAGAAACTGATTGGCTACCCCCCAAGCTCCAAGCCCCCGAAACCCTGAGCGCCCGAGTTTAACAAAATACTGATTGGCTAACCCCCAAGCTCTAAGCCCCCGAAACCCTGAGCGCCCGAGTTCAACAAAATACTGATTGGCTACCCCAAAAGCTCTAAGCCCTAAAAACCCTGGGCGCCCGAGTTCAACAAAATACTGATCGGTGAGCTCCCGAGCTCTAAGCCCCCAAAACCCTTGGTTCCCGAGTTCAATAAAATACTGATTGTCTACCTTCCAAGCTTTAAGCCCCCAAAACCCTGGGTGCTCTTGCCCAACATAGAAACTGATTGGCTACCCCCCAAGGGCTAAGCCTCCAAAACCCTGGGCGCCTGAGTTCAACGAAATACTGATTGGCTACCTCCCAAGCTCCAGGCCCCCGAAACCCTGGGCGCCCTAGCCCAACATAGATACTGATTGGCTACCCCCCCAAGATCTAAGCCCCCGAAACCCTGAGCGCCCGAGTTCAACATAGAAACTGATTGGCTGCCCCCTAAGCTCTAAGCCTCCAGAGCCCTGGGCGCCTAAGTTCAACGAAATACTGATTGGCTACCTCCCAAGCTCCAAGCCCCCGAAACCCTGAGCGCCCGAGTTCAACAAAATACTGATTGGCTACCCCCCAAGCTCCAAGCCCCCGAAACCCTGAGCGCCCTAGCCCAACATAGAAACTGATTGGCTGCCCCCTAAGCTCTAAGCCTCCAAAGCCCTGGGCGCCTAAGTTCAACGAAATACTGATTGGCTACCTCCCAAGCTCCAAGCCCCCGAAACCCAGGGCGCCTGAGTGCAACAAAATACTGATTGGCTACCTTCCAAGCTCTAAGCCCCTAAAACCCTGAGTGCCCTTGCCCAACATAGAAACTGATTGGCTACCTTCCAAGCTCTAAGCCCCTAAAACCCTGGGTGCCCTTGCCCAATATAGAAACTGATTGGCTACCCCCCAAGCTCTAAGCCCCCAAAACCCTGGGCGCCCTAGCCCAACATAGAAACTGATTGGCTACCCCCCAAGCTCTAAGCCCCCAAAACCCTGGGTGCCCTAGACAAACATAGAAACTGATTGGCTACCCCCCAAGCTTTAAGCCCTCAAAACCCTGGGCGCCCTTGCTCAACATAGAAACTGATTGGCTACCCCCCAAGCTCCAAGCCCCCGAAACCCTGAGCGCCCGAGTTCAACAAAATACTGATTGGCTACCCCCCAAGCTCCAAGCCCCCGAAACCCTGAGCGCCCGAGTTCAACATAGAAACTGATAAGCTACCCCCCAAGCTCTAAGCCCCCAAAACCCTGGGTGCCCTAGCCCAACATAGAAACTGATTGGCTACCCCCCAAGCTTTAAGCCCTCAAAACCCTGGGCGCCCTTGCTCAACATAGAAACTGATTGGCTATCCCCCAAGCTCCAAGCCCCCGAAACCCTGAGCGCCCGAGTTCAACAAAATACTGATTGTCTACCTTCCAAGCTCTAAGCCCCCAAAACCCTGGGTGCTCTTGCCCAACATAGAAACTGATTGGCTACCCCCCAAGGGCTAAGCCTCCAAAACCCTGGGCGCCCTAGCCCAACATAGAAACTGATTGACTGCCCCCTAAGCTCTAAGCCCTCAAAACCCTGGGCGCCCGAGTTCAACAAAATACTGATTGGCGACCTCCCAAGCTCCAAGCCCCCAAAACCCTGGGTGCCCGAGTTAAATAAAATACTGATTGTCTACCTTCCAAGCTCTAAGCCCCCAAAACCCTGGGCGCCCTTGCCCAACATAGAAACTGATAAGCTACCCTCCAAGCTCTAAGCCCCTAAAAACCCTGGGCGGCCTAGCCCAACATAGAAACTGATTGGCTACCCCCCAAGCTCTAAGCCCCCAAAACCCTGGGCGCCCTAGCCCAACATAGAAACTGATTGGCTACCCCCCCAAGATCTAAGCCCCCAAAACCCTGAGCGCCCGAGTTCAACATAGAAACTGATTGGCTGCCCCCTAAGCTCTAAGCCTCCAAAGTCCTGGGCGCCTGAGTTCAACGAAATACTGATTGGCTACCTCCCAAGCTCCAGGCCCCCGAAACCCTGGGCGCCCTAGCCCAACATAGATACTGATTGGCTACCTCCCAAGCTCCAGGCCCCCGAAACCCTGGGCGCCCTAGCCCAACATAGATACTGATTGGCTACCCCCCCAAGATCTAAGCCCCCGAAACCCTGAGCGCCCGAGTTCAACTTAGAAACTGATTGGCTGCCCCCTAAGCTCTAAGCCTCCAAAACCCTGGGCGCCTAAGTTCAACGAAATACTGATTGGCTACCTCCCAAGCTCCAAGCCCCCGAAACCCTGAGCGCCCGAGTTCAACAAAATACTGATTGGCTACCCCCCAAGCTCTAAGCCCCCAAAACCCTGGGCGCCCTAGCCCAACATAGAAACTGATTGGCTACCCCCCAAGCTCTAAGCCCCCAAAACCCTGGGTGCCCTAGACAAACATAGAAACTGATTGGCTACCCCCCAAGCTTTAAGCCCTCAAAACCCTGGGCGCCCTTGCTCAACATAGAAACTGATTGGCTACCCCCCAAGCTCCAAGCCCCTGAAACCCTGAGCGCCTGAGTTCAACAAAATACTGATTGGCTACCCCCCAAGCTCCAAGCCCCCGAAACCCTGAGCGCCCGAGTTCAACATAGAAACTGATAAGCTACCCCCCAAGCTCTAAGCCCCCAAAACCCTGGGTGCCCTAGCCCAACATAGAAACTGATTGGCTACCCCCCAAGCTTTAAGCCCTCAAAACCCTGGGCGCCCTTGCTCAACATAGAAACTGATTGGCTACCCCCCAAGCTCCAAGCCCCCGAAACCCTGAGCGCCCGAGTTCAACAAAATACTGATTGTCTACCTTCCAAGCTCTAAGCCCCCAAAACCCTGGGTGCTCTTGCCCAACATAGAAACTGATTGGCTACCCCCCAAGGGCTAAGCCTCCAAAACCCTGGGCGCCCTAGCCCAACATAGAAACTGATTGACTGCCCCCTAAGCTCTAAGCCCTCAAAACCCTGGGCGCCCGAGTTCAACAAAATACTGATTGGCGACCTCCCAAGCTCCAAGCCCCCAAAACCCTGGGTGCCCGAGTTAAATAAAATACTGATTGTCTACCTTCCAAGCTCTAAGCCCCCAAAACCCTGGGCGCCCTTGCCCAACATAGAAACTGATAAGCTACCCTCCAAGCTCTAAGCCCCTAAAAACCCTGGGCGGCCTAGCCCAACATAGAAACTGATTGGCTACCCCCCAAGCTCTAAGCCCCCAAAACCCTGGGCGCCCTAGCCCAACATAGAAACTGATTGGCTACCCCCCCAAGATCTAAGCCCCCAAAACCCTGGGCGCCCTAGCCTAACATAGAAACTGATTGGCTGCCCCCTAAGCTCTAAGCCTCCAAAGTCCTGGGCGCCTGAGTTCAACGAAATACTGATTGGCTACCTCCCAAGCTCCAAGCCCCCGAAACCCAGGGCGCCTGAGTGCAACAAAATACTGATTGGCTACCTTCCAAGCTCTAAGCCCCTAAAACCCTGGGTGCCCTTGCCCAACATAGAAACTGATTGGCTACCCCCTAAGGGCTAAGCCTCCAAAATCCTGGGTGCCTTAGCCCAACATAGAAACTGATTGGCTGCCCCCTAAGCTCTAAGCCTCCAAAACCCTGGGCGCCTGAGTTCAACGAAATACTGATTGGCTACCTCCCAAGCTCCAAGCCCCCGAAACCCTGAGCGCCTGAGTTCAACAAAATACGGACTGGATACCCCCCAAGCTCTAAGCCTCCAAAATTCTGGGCGCTTGAGTTCAACGAAATACTGATTTGCTAACCCCCAAGCTCTAAGCTCTCAAAACCCTGGGCGCCCTTGCTTAACCTAGAAACTGATTGGCTACCCCCCAAGCTCTAAGCCCCCAAAACCCTAGGCGCCCTAGCCCAACATAGAAACAACTGATTGGCTGACCCCCCAAGGTCTAAGCCCCCAAAACCCTGGGTGCCCTAGCCCAACATAGAAACTGATTGGCTGCCCCCTAAGCTCTAAGCCCCCAAAACCCTGGGTGCCCTAGCCCAACATAGAAACTGATTGGCTACCCCCGAAGCTTTAAGCCCTCAAAACCCTGGGCGCCCTTGCTCAACATAGAAACTGATTGGCTACCCCCCAAGGGCTAAGCCTCCAAAACCCTGGGCGCCTGAGTTCAACGAAATACTGATTTGCTAACCCCCAAGCTCTAAGCCCTCAAAACCCTGGGCGCCCTTGCTTAACCTAGAAACTGATTGGCTGACCCCCCAAGGTCTAAGCCCCCAAAACCCTGGGTGCCCTAGCCCAACATAGAAACTGATTGGCTGCCCCCTAAGCTCTAAGCCCCCAAAACCCTGGGTGCCCTAGCCCAACATAGAAACTGATTGGCTGACCCCCCAAGGTCTAAGCCCCCAAAACCCTGGGTGCCCTAGCCCAACATAGAAACTGATTGGCTGCCCCCTAAGCTCTAAGCCCCCAAAACCCTGGGTGCCCTAGCCCAACATAGAAACTGATTGGCTACCCCCGAAGCTTTAAGCCCCCAAAACCCTGGGTGCCCTAGCCCAACATAGAAACTGATTGGCTGCCCCCTAAGCTCTAAGCCCCCAAAACCCTGGGTGCCCTAGCCCAACATAGAAACTGATTGGCTACCTCCCAAGCTCCAGGCCCCCGAAACCCTGGGCGCCCTAGCCCAACATAGAAACTGATTGGCTACCCCCCAAGGGCTAAGCCTCCAAAACCCTGGGCGCCTGAGTTCAACGAAATACTGATTTGCTAACCCCCAAGCTCTAAGCCCTCAAAACCCTGGGCGCCCTTGCTTAACCTAGAAACTGATTGGCTGACCCTCCAAGCTCTAAGCCCCTAAAAACCCTGGGCGGCCTAGCCCAACATAGAAACTGATTGGCTACCCCCCAAGCTCTAAGCCCCCAAAACCCTGGGCGCCCTAGCCCAACATAGAAACTGATTGGCTACCCCCCCAAGATCTAAGCCCCCAAAACCCTGAGCGCCCGAGTTCAACATAGAAACTGATTGGCTGCCCCCTAAGCTCTAAGCCTCCAAAGTCCTGGGCGCCTGAGTTCAACGAAATACTGATTGGCTACCTCCCAAGCTCCAGGCCCCCGAAACCCTGGGCGCCCTAGCCCAACATAGATACTGATTGGCTACCTCCCAAGCTCCAGGCCCCCGAAACCCTGGGCGCCCTAGCCCAACATAGATACTGATTGGCTACCCCCCCAAGATCTAAGCCCCCGAAACCCTGAGCGCCCGAGTTCAACTTAGAAACTGATTGGCTGCCCCCTAAGCTCTAAGCCTCCAAAACCCTGGGCGCCTAAGTTCAACGAAATACTGATTGGCTACCTCCCAAGCTCCAAGCCCCCGAAACCCTGAGCGCCCGAGTTCAACAAAATACTGATTGGCTACCCCCCAAGCTCTAAGCCCCCAAAACCCTGGGCGCCCTAGCCCAACATAGAAACTGATTGGCTACCCCCCAAGCTCTAAGCCCCCAAAACCCTGGGTGCCCTAGACAAACATAGAAACTGATTGGCTACCCCCCAAGCTTTAAGCCCTCAAAACCCTGGGCGCCCTTGCTCAACATAGAAACTGATTGGCTACCCCCCAAGCTCCAAGCCCCTGAAACCCTGAGCGCCTGAGTTCAACAAAATACTGATTGGCTACCCCCCAAGCTCCAAGCCCCCGAAACCCTGAGCGCCCGAGTTCAACATAGAAACTGATAAGCTACCCCCCAAGCTCTAAGCCCCCAAAACCCTGGGTGCCCTAGCCCAACATAGAAACTGATTGGCTACCCCCCAAGCTTTAAGCCCTCAAAACCCTGGGCGCCCTTGCTCAACATAGAAACTGATTGGCTACCCCCCAAGCTCCAAGCCCCCGAAACCCTGAGCGCCCGAGTTCAACAAAATACTGATTGTCTACCTTCCAAGCTCTAAGCCCCCAAAACCCTGGGTGCTCTTGCCCAACATAGAAACTGATTGGCTACCCCCCAAGGGCTAAGCCTCCAAAACCCTGGGCGCCCTAGCCCAACATAGAAACTGATTGACTGCCCCCTAAGCTCTAAGCCCTCAAAACCCTGGGCGCCCGAGTTCAACAAAATACTGATTGGCGACCTCCCAAGCTCCAAGCCCCCAAAACCCTGGGTGCCCGAGTTAAATAAAATACTGATTGTCTACCTTCCAAGCTCTAAGCCCCCAAAACCCTGGGCGCCCTTGCCCAACATAGAAACTGATAAGCTACCCTCCAAGCTCTAAGCCCCTAAAAACCCTGGGCGGCCTAGCCCAACATAGAAACTGATTGGCTACCCCCCAAGCTCTAAGCCCCCAAAACCCTGGGCGCCCTAGCCCAACATAGAAACTGATTGGCTACCCCCCCAAGATCTAAGCCCCCAAAACCCTGGGCGCCCTAGCCTAACATAGAAACTGATTGGCTGCCCCCTAAGCTCTAAGCCTCCAAAGTCCTGGGCGCCTGAGTTCAACGAAATACTGATTGGCTACCTCCCAAGCTCCAAGCCCCCGAAACCCAGGGCGCCTGAGTGCAACAAAATACTGATTGGCTACCTTCCAAGCTCTAAGCCCCTAAAACCCTGGGTGCCCTTGCCCAACATAGAAACTGATTGGCTACCCCCTAAGGGCTAAGCCTCCAAAATCCTGGGTGCCTTAGCCCAACATAGAAACTGATTGGCTGCCCCCTAAGCTCTAAGCCTCCAAAACCCTGGGCGCCTGAGTTCAACGAAATACTGATTGGCTACCTCCCAAGCTCCAAGCCCCCGAAACCCTGAGCGCCTGAGTTCAACAAAATACGGACTGGATACCCCCCAAGCTCTAAGCCTCCAAAATTCTGGGCGCTTGAGTTCAACGAAATACTGATTTGCTAACCCCCAAGCTCTAAGCTCTCAAAACCCTGGGCGCCCTTGCTTAACCTAGAAACTGATTGGCTACCCCCCAAGCTCTAAGCCCCCAAAACCCTAGGCGCCCTAGCCCAACATAGAAACAACTGATTGGCTGACCCCCCAAGGTCTAAGCCCCCAAAACCCTGGGTGCCCTAGCCCAACATAGAAACTGATTGGCTGCCCCCTAAGCTCTAAGCCCCCAAAACCCTGGGTGCCCTAGCCCAACATAGAAACTGATTGGCTACCCCCGAAGCTTTAAGCCCTCAAAACCCTGGGCGCCCTTGCTCAACATAGAAACTGATTGGCTACCCCCCAAGGGCTAAGCCTCCAAAACCCTGGGCGCCTGAGTTCAACGAAATACTGATTTGCTAACCCCCAAGCTCTAAGCCCTCAAAACCCTGGGCGCCCTTGCTTAACCTAGAAACTGATTGGCTGACCCCCCAAGGTCTAAGCCCCCAAAACCCTGGGTGCCCTAGCCCAACATAGAAACTGATTGGCTGCCCCCTAAGCTCTAAGCCCCCAAAACCCTGGGTGCCCTAGCCCAACATAGAAACTGATTGGCTGACCCCCCAAGGTCTAAGCCCCCAAAACCCTGGGTGCCCTAGCCCAACATAGAAACTGATTGGCTGCCCCCTAAGCTCTAAGCCCCCAAAACCCTGGGTGCCCTAGCCCAACATAGAAACTGATTGGCTACCCCCGAAGCTTTAAGCCCCCAAAACCCTGGGTGCCCTAGCCCAACATAGAAACTGATTGGCTGCCCCCTAAGCTCTAAGCCCCCAAAACCCTGGGTGCCCTAGCCCAACATAGAAACTGATTGGCTACCTCCCAAGCTCCAGGCCCCCGAAACCCTGGGCGCCCTAGCCCAACATAGATACTGATTGGCTACCCCCCCAAGATCTAAGCCCCCGAAACCCTGAGCGCCCGAGTTCAACATAGAAACTGATTGGCTGCCCCCTAAGCTCTAAGCCTCCAGAGCCCTGGGCGCCTAAGTTCAACGAAATACCGATTGGCTACCTCCCAAGCTCCAAGCCCCCGAAACCCTGAGCGCCCGAGTTCAACAAAATACTGATTGGCTACCCCCCAAGCTCCAAGCCCCCGAAACCCTGAGCGCCCTAGCCCAACATAGAAACTGATTGGCTGCCCCCTAAGCTCTAAGCCTCCAAAGCCCTGGGCGCCTAAGTTCAACGAAATACTGATTGGCTACCTCCCAAGCTCCAAGCCCCCGAAACCCAGGGCGCCTGAGTGCAACAAAATACTGATTGGCTACCTTCCAAGCTCTAAGCCCCTAAAACCCTGAGTGCCCTTGCCCAACATAGAAACTGATTGGCTACCTTCCAAGCTCTAAGCCCCTAAAACCCTGGGTGCCCTTGCCCAACATAGAAACTGATTGGCTACCCCCCAAGCTCTAAGCCCCCAAAACCCTGGGCGCCCTAGCCCAACATAGAAACTGATTGGCTACCCCCCAAGCTCTAAGCCCCCAAAACCCTGGGTGCCCTAGACAAACATAGAAACTGATTGGCTACCCCCCAAGCTTTAAGCCCTCAAAACCCTGGGCGCCCTTGCTCAACATAGAAACTGATTGGCTACCCCCCAAGCTCCAAGCCCCCGAAACCCTGAGCGCCCGAGTTCAACAAAATACTGATTGGCTACCCCCCAAGCTCCAAGCCCCCGAAACCCTGAGCGCCCGAGTTCAACATAGAAACTGATAAGCTACCCCCCAAGCTCTAAGCCCCCAAAACCCTGGGTGCCCTAGCCCAACATAGAAACTGATTGGCTACCCCCCAAGCTTTAAGCCCTCAAAACCCTGGGCGCCCTTGCTCAACATAGAAACTGATTGGCTACCCCCCAAGCTCCAAGCCCCCGAAACCCTGAGCGCCCGAGTTCAACAAAATACTGATTGTCTACCTTCCAAGCTCTAAGCCCCCAAAACCCTGGGTGCTCTTGCCCAACATAGAAACTGATTGGCTACCCCCCAAGGGCTAAGCCTCCAAAACCCTGGGCGCCCTAGCCCAACATAGAAACTGATTGACTGCCCCCTAAGCTCTAAGCCCTCAAAACCCTGGGCGCCCGAGTTCAACAAAATACTGATTGGCGACCTCCCAAGCTCCAAGCCCCCAAAACCCTGGGTGCCCGAGTTAAATAAAATACTGATTGTCTACCTTCCAAGCTCTAAGCCCCCAAAACCCTGGGCGCCCTTGCCCAACATAGAAACTGATAAGCTACCCTCCAAGCTCTAAGCCCCTAAAAACCCTGGGCGGCCTAGCCCAACATAGAAACTGATTGGCTACCCCCCAAGCTCTAAGCCCCCAAAACCCTGGGCGCCCTAGCCCAACATAGAAACTGATTGGCTACCCCCCCAAGATCTAAGCCCCCAAAACCCTGAGCGCCCGAGTTCAACATAGAAACTGATTGGCTGCCCCCTAAGCTCTAAGCCTCCAAAGTCCTGGGCGCCTGAGTTCAACGAAATACTGATTGGCTACCTCCCAAGCTCCAGGCCCCCGAAACCCTGGGCGCCCTAGCCCAACATAGATACTGATTGGCTACCTCCCAAGCTCCAAGCCCCCGAAACCCTGAGCGCCCGAGTTCAACAAAATACTGATTGGCTACCCCCCAAGCTCCAAGCCCCCGAAACCCTGAGCGCCCGAGTTCAACATAGAAACTGATTGGCTGCCCCCTAAGCTCTAAGCCTCCAAAGCCCTGGGCGCCTAAGTTCAACGAAATACTGATTGGCTACCTCCCAAGCTCCAAGCCCCCGAAACCCTGAGCGCCCGAGTTCAACAAAATACTGATTGGCTACCCCCCAAGCTCCAGGCCCCCGAAACCCTGGGCGCCCTAGCCCAACATAGATACTGATTGGCTACCCCCCCAAGATCTAAGCCCCCGAAACCCTGAGCGCCCGAGTTCAACATAGAAACTGATTGGCTGCCCCCTAAGCTCTAAGCCTCCAAAGCCCTGGGCGCCTAAGTTCAACGAAATACTGATTGGCTACCTCCCAAGCTCCAAGCCCCCGAAACCCTGAGCGCCCGAGTTCAACAAAATACTGATTGGCTACCCCCCAAGCTCTAAGCCCCCAAAACCCTGGGCGCCCTAGCCCAACATAGAAACTGATTGGCTACCCCCCAAGCTCTAAGCCCCCAAAACCCTGGGTGCCCTAGACAAACATAGAAACTGATTGGCTACCCCCCAAGCTTTAAGCCCTCAAAACCCTGGGCGCCCTTGCTCAACATAGAAACTGATTGGCTACCCCCCAAGCTCCAAGCCCCTGAAACCCTGAGCGCCTGAGTTCAACAAAATACTGATTGGCTACCCCCCAAGCTCCAAGCCCCCGAAACCCTGAGCGCCCGAGTTCAACATAGAAACTGATAAGCTACCCCCCAAGCTCTAAGCCCCCAAAACCCTGGGTGCCCTAGCCCAACATAGAAACTGATTGGCTACCCCCCAAGCTTTAAGCCCTCAAAACCCTGGGCGCCCTTGCTCAACATAGAAACTGATTGGCTACCCCCCAAGCTCCAAGCCCCCGAAACCCTGAGCGCCCGAGTTCAACAAAATACTGATTGTCTACCTTCCAAGCTCTAAGCCCCCAAAACCCTGGGTGCTCTTGCCCAACATAGAAACTGATTGGCTACCCCCCAAGGGCTAAGCCTCCAAAACCCTGGGCGCCCTAGCCCAACATAGAAACTGATTGACTGCCCCCTAAGCTCTAAGCCCTCAAAACCCTGGGCGCCCGAGTTCAACAAAATACTGATTGGCGACCTCCCAAGCTCCAAGCCCCCAAAACCCTGGGTGCCCGAGTTAAATAAAATACTGATTGTCTACCTTCCAAGCTCTAAGCCCCCAAAACCCTGGGCGCCCTTGCCCAACATAGAAACTGATAAGCTACCCTCCAAGCTCTAAGCCCCTAAAAACCCTGGGCGGCCTAGCCCAACATAGAAACTGATTGGCTACCCCCCAAGCTCTAAGCCCCCAAAACCCTGGGCGCCCTAGCCCAACATAGAAACTGATTGGCTACCCCCCCAAGATCTAAGCCCCCAAAACCCTGGGCGCCCTAGCCTAACATAGAAACTGATTGGCTGCCCCCTAAGCTCTAAGCCTCCAAAGTCCTGGGCGCCTGAGTTCAACGAAATACTGATTGGCTACCTCCCAAGCTCCAAGCCCCCGAAACCCAGGGCGCCTGAGTGCAACAAAATACTGATTGGCTACCTTCCAAGCTCTAAGCCCCTAAAACCCTGGGTGCCCTTGCCCAACATAGAAACTGATTGGCTACCCCCTAAGGGCTAAGCCTCCAAAATCCTGGGCGCCCGAGTTAAACATAGTAACTGATAAGCTACCCCCCAAGCTCTAAGCCCCCAAAACCCTGGGTGCCCTAGCCCAACATAGAAACTGATTGGCTACCCCCCAAGCTTTAAGCCCTCAAAACCTTGGGCGCCCTTGCTCAACATAGAAACTGATTGGCTACCCCCCAAGCTCCAAGCCCCCGAAACCCTGAGCGCCCGAGTTAAACATAGTAACTGATAAGCTACCCCCCAAGCTCTAAGCCCCCAAAACTCTGGGTGCCCTAGCCCAACATAGAAACTGATTGGCTACCCCCCAAGCTTTAAACCCTCAAAACCTTGGGCGCCCTTGCTCAACATAGAAACTGATTGGCTACCCCCCAAGCTCCAAGCCCCCGAAACCCTGAGCGCCCGAGTTCAACAAAATACTGATTGGCTACCCCCCAAGCTCTAAGCCCCCGAAACCCTGAGCGCCCGAGTTCAACAAAATACTGATTGGCTACCCCAAAAGCTCTAAGCCCTAAAATTCCTGGGCGCCCGAGTTCAACAAAATACTGATCGGCGAGCTCCCGAGCTCTAAGCCCCCAAAACCCTTGTTCCCGAGTTCAATAAAATACTGATTGTCTACCTTCCAAGCTTTAAGCCCCCAAAACCCTGGGTGCTCTTGCCCAACATAGAAACTGATTGGCTACCCCCCAAGGGCTAAGCCTCCAAAACCCTGGGCACCTGAGTTCAACGAAATACTGATTGGCTACCTCCCAATCTCCAAGCCCCCGAAACCCTGAGCGCCTGAGTTCAACAAAATACGGACTGGATACCCCCCAAGCTCTAAGCCTCCAAAATTCTGGGCGCTTGAGTTCGACGAAATACTGATTGGCTACCCCCCAAGCTCTAAGCTCTCAAAACCCTGGGCGCCCTTGCTCAACATAGAAACTGATTGGCTACCCCCCAAGCTCTAAGCCCCCAAAACCCTAGGCGCCCTAGTCCAACATAGAAACAACTGATTGGCTACCCCCCCAAGGTCTAAGCCCCCAAAACCCTGGGTGCCCTAGCCCAACATAGAAACTGATTGGCTGCCCCCTAAGCTCTAAGCCCCCAAAACCCTGGGTGCCCTAGTCAAACATAGAAACTGATTGGCTACCCCCCAAGCTTTAAGCCCTCAAAACCCTGGGCGCCCTGGCTCAACATAGAAACTGATTGGCTACCCCCCAAGCTCCAAGCCCCCGAAACCCTGAGAGCCCGAGTTCAACGAAATACTGATTGGCTACCCCCCAAGCTCTAAGCCCCCGAAACCCTGAGCGCCCGAGTTCAACAAAATACTGATTGGCTACCCCAAAAGCTCTAAGCCCTCAAAACCCGGGGCGCCCTTGCCCAACATAGAAACTGATAAGCTACCCCCCAAGCTCTAAGCCCCCAAAAACCCTGGGCGGCCTAGCCCAACATAGAAACTGATTGGCTACCCCCCAAGCTCTAAGCCCCCAAAACCCTGGGCGCCCTAGCCCAACATAGAAACTGATTGGCTACCCCCCCAACATCTAAGCCCCCAAAACCCTGGGTGCCCTTGCCCAACATAGAAACTGATTAGCTACCCCCCAAGGGCTAAACCTCCAGAACCCTGGGCGCCCTAGCCCAACATAGAAACTGATTGGCTGCCCCCTAAGCTCTAAGCCCCCAAAACCCTGGGCGCCTGAGTTCAACGAAATACTGATTGGCTACCTTCCAAGCTCTAAGCCCCTAAAATCCTGGGTGCCCTTGCCCAACATAGAAACTGATTAGCTACCCCCCAAGGGCTAAACCTCCAGAACCCTGGGCGCCCTAGCCCAACATAGAAACTGATTGGCTGCCCCCTAAGCTCTAAGCCCCCAAAACCCTGGGCGCCTGAGTTCAACGAAATACTGATTGGCTACCTTCCAAGCTCTAAGCCCCTAAAACCCTGGGTGCCCTAGCCCAACATAGAAACTGATTGGCTACCCCCCAAGCTCTAAGCCCCCAAAACCCTGGGTGCCCTACCCAACATAGAAACTGATTGGCTACCCCCCAAGCTTTAAGCCCTCAAAACCCTGGGCGCCCTTGCTCAACATAGAAACTGATTGGCTACCCCCCAAGCTCCAAGCCCCCGAAACCCTGAGCGCCCGAGTTCAACAAAATACTGATTGGCTACCCCCCAAGCTCCAAGCCCCCGAAACCCTGAGCGCCCGAGTTCAACATAGAAACTGATAAGCTACCCCCCAAGCTCTAAGCCCCCAAAACCCTGGGTGCCCTAGCCCAACATAGAAACTGATTGACTGCCCCCTAAGCTCTAAGCCCTCAAAACCCTGGGCGCCCGAGTTCAACAAAATACTGATTGGCGACCTCCCAAGCTCCAAGCCCCCAAAACCCTGGGTGCCCGAGTTAAATAAAATACTGATTGTCTACCTTCCAAGCTCTAAGCCCCCAAAACCCTGGGCGCCCTTGCCCAACATAGAAACTGATAAGCTACCCTCCAAGCTCTAAGCCCCCAAAAACCCTGGGCGGCCTAGCCCAACATAGAAACTGATTGGCTACCCCCCAAGCTCTAAGCCCCCAAAACCCTGGGCGCCCTAGCCCAACATAGAAACTGATTGGCTGCCCCCTAAGCTCTAAGCCTCCAAAGTCCTGGGCGCCTGAGTTCAACGAAATACTGATTGGCTACCTCCCAAGCTCCAAGCCCCCGAAACCCAGGGCGCCTGAGTGCAACAAAATACTGATTGGCTACCTTCCAAGCTCTAAGCCCCTAAAACCCTGGGTGCCCTTGCCCAACATAGAAACTGATTGGCTACCCCCCAAGCTCTAAGCCCCCAAAACCCTGGGTGCCCTAGCCCAACATAGAAACTGATTGGCTACCCCCCAAGCTTTAAGCCCTCAAAACCCTGGGCGCCTGAGTTCAACGAAATACTGATTGGCTACCCCCCAAGCTCCAAGCCCCCGAAACCCTGAGCGCCCGAGTTCAACATAAAAACTGATAAGCTACCCCCCAAGCTCTAAGCCCCCAAAACCCTGGGTGCCCTAGCCCAACATAGAAACTGATTGGCTACCCCCCAAGCTTTAAGCCCTCAAAACCCTGGGCGCCCTTGCTCAACATAGAAACTGATTGGCTACCCCCCAAGCTCCAAGCCCCCGAAACCCTGAGCGCCCGAGTTCAACAAAATACTGATTGTCTACCTTCCAAGCTCTAAGCCCCCAAAACCCTGGGTGCTCTTGCCCAACATAGAAACTGATTGGCTACCCCCCAAGGGCTAAGCCTCCAAAACCCTGGGCGCCCTAGCCCAACATAGAAACTGATTGACTGCCCCCTAAGCTCTAAGCCCTCAAAACCCTGGGCGCCCGAGTTCAACAAAATACTGATTGGCTACCTCCCAAGCTCCAAGCCCCCGAAACCCTGAGCGCCTGAGTTCAACAAAATACGGACTGGATACCCCCCAAGCTCTAAGCCTCCAAAATTCTGGGCGCTTGAGTTCAACGAAATACTGATTGGCTACCCCAAAAGCTCTAAGCCCTCAAAACCCGGGGCGCCCTTGCCCAACATAGAAACTGATAAGCTACCCCCCAAGCTCTAAGCCCCCAAAAACCCTGGGCGGCCTAGCCCAACATAGAAACTGATTGGCTACCCCCCAAGCTCTAAGCCCCCAAAACCCTGGGCGCCCTAGCCCAACATAGAAACTGATTGGCTACCCCCCCAACATCTAAGCCCCCAAAACCCTGGGTGCCCTTGCCCAACATAGAAACTGATTAGCTACCCCCCAAGGGCTAAACCTCCAGAACCCTGGGCGCCCTAGCCCAACATAGAAACTGATTGGCTGCCCCCTAAGCTCTAAGCCCCCAAAACCCTGGGCGCCTGAGTTCAACGAAATACTGATTGGCTACCTTCCAAGCTCTAAGCCCCTAAAATCCTGGGTGCCCTTGCCCAACATAGAAACTGATTAGCTACCCCCCAAGGGCTAAACCTCCAGAACCCTGGGCGCCCTAGCCCAACATAGAAACTGATTGGCTGCCCCCTAAGCTCTAAGCCCCCAAAACCCTGGGCGCCTGAGTTCAACGAAATACTGATTGGCTACCTTCCAAGCTCTAAGCCCCTAAAACCCTGGGTGCCCTAGCCCAACATAGAAACTGATTGGCTACCCCCCAAGCTCTAAGCCCCCAAAACCCTGGGTGCCCTACCCAACATAGAAACTGATTGGCTACCCCCCAAGCTTTAAGCCCTCAAAACCCTGGGCGCCCTTGCTCAACATAGAAACTGATTGGCTACCCCCCAAGCTCCAAGCCCCCGAAACCCTGAGCGCCCGAGTTCAACAAAATACTGATTGGCTACCCCCCAAGCTCCAAGCCCCCGAAACCCTGAGCGCCCGAGTTCAACATAGAAACTGATAAGCTACCCCCCAAGCTCTAAGCCCCCAAAACCCTGGGTGCCCTAGCCCAACATAGAAACTGATTGACTGCCCCCTAAGCTCTAAGCCCTCAAAACCCTGGGCGCCCGAGTTCAACAAAATACTGATTGGCGACCTCCCAAGCTCCAAGCCCCCAAAACCCTGGGTGCCCGAGTTAAATAAAATACTGATTGTCTACCTTCCAAGCTCTAAGCCCCCAAAACCCTGGGCGCCCTTGCCCAACATAGAAACTGATAAGCTACCCTCCAAGCTCTAAGCCCCCAAAAACCCTGGGCGGCCTAGCCCAACATAGAAACTGATTGGCTACCCCCCAAGCTCTAAGCCCCCAAAACCCTGGGCGCCCTAGCCCAACATAGAAACTGATTGGCTGCCCCCTAAGCTCTAAGCCTCCAAAGTCCTGGGCGCCTGAGTTCAACGAAATACTGATTGGCTACCTCCCAAGCTCCAAGCCCCCGAAACCCAGGGCGCCTGAGTGCAACAAAATACTGATTGGCTACCTTCCAAGCTCTAAGCCCCTAAAACCCTGGGTGCCCTTGCCCAACATAGAAACTGATTGGCTACCCCCCAAGCTCTAAGCCCCCAAAACCCTGGGTGCCCTAGCCCAACATAGAAACTGATTGGCTACCCCCCAAGCTTTAAGCCCTCAAAACCCTGGGCGCCTGAGTTCAACGAAATACTGATTGGCTACCCCCCAAGCTCCAAGCCCCCGAAACCCTGAGCGCCCGAGTTCAACATAAAAACTGATAAGCTACCCCCCAAGCTCTAAGCCCCCAAAACCCTGGGTGCCCTAGCCCAACATAGAAACTGATTGGCTACCCCCCAAGCTTTAAGCCCTCAAAACCCTGGGCGCCCTTGCTCAACATAGAAACTGATTGGCTACCCCCCAAGCTCCAAGCCCCCGAAACCCTGAGCGCCCGAGTTCAACAAAATACTGATTGTCTACCTTCCAAGCTCTAAGCCCCCAAAACCCTGGGTGCTCTTGCCCAACATAGAAACTGATTGGCTACCCCCCAAGGGCTAAGCCTCCAAAACCCTGGGCGCCCTAGCCCAACATAGAAACTGATTGACTGCCCCCTAAGCTCTAAGCCCTCAAAACCCTGGGCGCCCGAGTTCAACAAAATACTGATTGGCTACCTCCCAAGCTCCAAGCCCCCGAAACCCTGAGCGCCTGAGTTCAACAAAATACGGACTGGATACCCCCCAAGCTCTAAGCCTCCAAAATTCTGGGCGCTTGAGTTCAACGAAATACTGATTGGCTACCCCCCAAGCTCTAAGCCCTCAAAACCCTGGGCGCCCTTGCTTAACCTAGAAACTGATTGGCTACCCCCCAAGCTCTAAGCCCCCAAAACCCTAGGCGCCCTAGCCCAACATAGAAACAACTGATTGGCTGACCCCCCAAGGTCTAAGCCCCTAAAACCCTGGGTGCCCTAGCCCAACATAGAAACTGATTGGCTGCCCCCTAAGCTCTAAGCCCCCAAAACCCTGGGTGCCCTAGCCCAACATAGAAACTGATTGGCTACCCCCCAAGCTTTAAGCCCTCAAAACCCTGGGCGCCCTTGCTCAACATAGAAACTGATTGGCTACCCCCCAAGCTCCAAGCCCCCGAAACCCTGAGCGCCCGAGTTCAACATAGAAACTGATAAGCTACCCCCCAAGCTCTAAGCCCCCAAAACCCTGGGTGCCCTAGCCCAACATAGAAACTGATTGGCTACCCCCCAAGCTTTAAGCCCTCAAAACCCTGGGCGCCCTTGCTCAACATAGAAACTGATTGGCTACCCCCCAAGCTCCAAGCCATCGAAACCCTGAGCGCCTGAGTTCAACAAAATACGGACTGGATACCCCCCAAGCTCTAAGCCTCCAAAATTCTGGGCGCTTGAGTTCAACGAAATACTGATTGGCTAACCCCCAAGCTCTAAGCCCTCAAAACCCTGGGCGCCCTTGCTTAACCTAGAAACTGATTGGCTACCCCCCAAGCTCTAAGCCCCCAAAACCCTAGGCGCCCTAGCCCAACATAGAAACAACTGATTGGCTGACCCCCCAAGGTCTAAGCCCCCAAAACCCTGGGTGCCCTAGCCCAACATAGAAACTGATTGGCTGCCCCCTAAGCTCTAAGCCCCCAAAACCCTGGGTGCCCTAGCCCAACATAGAAACTGATTGGCTACCCCCGAAGCTTTAAGCCCTCAAAACCCTGGGCGCCCTTGCTCAACATAGAAACTGATTGGCTACCCCCCAAGCTCCAAGCCCCCGAAACCCTGAGCGCCCGAGTTAAACATAGTAACTGATAAGCTACCCCCCAAGCTCTAAGCCCCCAAAACCCTGGGTGCCCTAGCCCAACATAGAAACTGATTGGCTACCCCCCAAGCTTTAAGCCCCCAAAACCCTGGGTGCTCTTGCCCAACATAGAAACTGATTGGCTACCCCCCAAGCTCTAAGCCCCCAAAACCCTAGGCGCCCTAGTCCAACATAGAAACAACTGATTGGCTACCCCCCCAAGGTCTAAGCCCCCAAAACCCTGGGTGCCCTAGCCCAACATAGAAACTGATTGGCTGCCCCCTAAGCTCTAAGCCCCCGAAACCCTAGGCGCCCTAGTCCAACATAGAAACAACTGATTGGCTACCCCCCCAAGGTCTAAGCCCCCAAAACCCTGGGTGCCCTAGCCCAACATAGAAACTGATTGGCTGCCCCCTAAGCTCTAAGCCCCCAAAACCCTAGGCGCCCTAGTCCAACATAGAAACAACTGATTGGCTACCCCCCCAAGGTCTAAGCCCCCAAAACCCTGGGTGCCCTAGCCCAACATAGAAACTGATTGGCTGCCCCCTAAGCTCTAAGCCCCCAAAACCCTGGGTGCCCTAGCCCAACATAGTAACTGATAAGCTACCCCCCAAGCTCTAAGCCCCCAAAACCCTGGGTGCCCTAGCCCAACATAGAAACTGATTGGCTACCCCCCAAGCTTTAAGCCCCCAAAACCCTGGGTGCTCTTGCCCAACATAGAAACTGATTGGCTACCCCCCAAGGGCTAAGCCTCCAAAACCCTGGGCACCTGAGTTCAACGAAATACTGATTGGCTACCTCGCAAGCTCCAAGCCCCCGAAACCCTGAGCGCCTGAGTTCAACAAAATACGGACTGGATACCCCCCAAGCTCTAAGCCTCCAAAATTCTGGGCGCTTGAGTTCGACGAAATACTGATTGGCTACCCCCCAAGCTCTAAGCTCTCAAAACCCTGGGCGCCCTTGCTCAACATAGAAACTGATTGGCTACCCCCCAAGCTCTAAGCCCCCAAAACCCTAGGCGCCCTAGTCCAACATAGAAACAACTGATTGGCTACCCCCCCAAGGTCTAAGCCCCCAAAACCCTGGGTGCCCTAGCCCAACATAGAAACTGATTGGCTGCCCCCTAAGCTCTAAGCCCCCAAAACCCTGGGTGCCCTAGCCCAACATAGAAACTGATTGGCTACCCCCCAAGCTTTAAGCCCTCAAAACCCTGGGCGCCCTGGCTCAACATATAAACTGATTGGCTACCCCCCAAGCTCCAAGCCCCCGAAACCCTGAGAGCCCGAGTTCAACGAAATACTGATTGGCTACCCCCCAAGCTCTAAGCCCCCGAAACCCTGAGCGCCCGAGTTCAACAAAATACTGATTGGCTACCCCAAAAGCTCTAAGCCCTCAAAACCCGGGGCGCCCTTGCCCAACATAGAAACTGATAAGCTACCCCCCAAGCTCTAAGCCCCCAAAAACCCTGGGCGGCCTAGCCCAACATAGAAACTGATTGGCTACCCCCCAAGCTCTAAGCCCCCAAAACCCTGGGCGCCCTAGCCCAACATAGAAACTGATTGGCTACCCCCCCAACATCTAAGCCCCCAAAACCCTGGGCGTCCTAGCCCAACATAGAAACTGATTGGCTGCCCCCTAAGCTCTAAGCCTCCAAAGCCCTGGGCGCCTGAGTTCAACGAAATACTGATTGGCTACCTCCCAAGCTCCAAGCCCCCGAAACCCAGGGCGCCTGAGTGCAACAAAATACTGATTGGCTACCTTCCAAGCTCTAAGCCCCTAAAATCCTGGGTGCCCTTGCCCAACATAGAAACTGATTAGCTACCCCCCAAGGGCTAAACCTCCAGAACCCTGGGCGCCCTAGCCCAACATAGAAACTGATTGGCTACCCCCCAAGCTCCAAGCCCCCGAAACCCTGAGCGCCCGAGTTCAACAAAATACTGATTGGCTACCCCCCAAGCTCCAAGCCCCCGAAACCCTGAGTGCCCGAGTTCAACATAAAAACTGATAAGCTACCCCCCAAGCTCTAAGCCCCCAAAACCCTGGGTGCCCTAGCCCAACATAGAAACTGATTGGCTACCCCCCAAGCTTTAAGCCCTCAAAACCCTGGGCGCCCTTGCTCAACATAGAAACTGATTGGCTACCCCCCAAGCTCCAAGCCCCCGAAACCCTGAGCGCCCGAGTTCAACAAAATACTGATTGTCTACCTTCCAAGCTCTAAGCCCCCAAAACCCTGGGTGCTCTTGCCCAACATAGAAACTGATTGGCTACCCCCCAAGGGCTAAGCCTCCAAAACCCTGGGCGCCCTAGCCCAACATAGAAACTGATTGACTGCCCCCTAAGCTCTAAGCCCTCAAAACCCTGGGCGCCCGAGTTCAACAAAATACTGATTGGCGACCTCCCAAGCTCCAAGCCCCCAAAACCCTGGGTGCCCGAGTTAAATAAAATACTGATTGTCTACCTTCCAAGCTCTAAGCCCCCAAAACCCTGGGCGCCCTTGCCCAACATAGAAACTGATAAGCTACCCTCCAAGCTCTAAGCCCCCAAAAACCCTGGGCGGCCTAGCCCAACATAGAAACTGATTGGCTACCCCCAAAGCTCTAAGCCCCCAAAACCCTGGGCGCCCTAGCCCAACATAGAAACTGATTGGCTACCCCCCCAAGATCTAAGCCTCCAAAACCCTGGGCGCCCTAGCCCAACATAGAAACTGATTGACTGCCCCCTAAGCTCTAAGCCCTCAAAACCCTGGGCGCCCGAGTTCAACAAAATACTGATTGGCGACCTCCCAAGCTCCAAGCCCCCAAAACCCTGGGTGCCCGAGTTAAATAAAATACTGATTGTCTACCTTCCAAGCTCTAAGCCCCCAAAACCCTGGGCGCCCTTGCCCAACATAGAAACTGATAAGCTACCCTCCAAGCTCTAAGCCCCCAAAAACCCTGGGCGGCCTAGCCCAACATAGAAACTGATTGGCTACCCCCCAAGCTCTAAGCCCCCAAAACCCTGGGCGCCCTAGCCCAACATAGAAACTGATTGGCTACCCCCCCAAGATCTAAGCCCCCAAAACCCTGGGCGCCCTAGCCCAACATAGAAACTGATTGGCTGCCCCCTAAGCTCTAAGCCTCCAAAGTCCTGGGCGCCTGAGTTCAACGAAATACTGATTGGCTACCTCCCAAGCTCCAAGCCCCCGAAACCCAGGGCGCCTGAGTGCAACAAAATACTGATTGGCTACCTTCCAAGCTCTAAGCCCCTAAAACCCTGGGTGCCCTTGCCCAACATAGAAACTGATTGGCTACCCCCTAAGGGCTAAGCCTCCAAAATCCTGGGCGCCTTAGCCCAACATAAAAACTGATAAGCTACCCCCCAAGCTCTAAGCCCCCAAAACCCTGGGTGCCCTAGCCCAACATAGAAACTGATTGGCTACCCCCCAAGCTTTAAGCCCTCAAAACCCTGGGCGCCCTTGCTCAACATAGAAACTGATTGGCTACCCCCCAAGCTCCAAGCCCCCGAAACCCTGAGCGCCCGAGTTCAACAAAATACTGATTGTCTACCTTCCAAGCTCTAAGCCCCCAAAACCCTGGGTGCTCTTGCCCAACATAGAAACTGATTGGCTACCCCCCAAGGGCTAAGCCTCCAAAACCCTGGGCGCCCTAGCCCAACATAGAAACTGATTGGCTACCCCCCAAGCTCCAAGCCCCCGAAACCCTGAGCGCCCGAGTTCAACAAAATACTGATTGGCTACCCCCCAAGCTCCAAGCCCCCGAAACCCTGAGTGCCCGAGTTCAACATAAAAACTGATAAGCTACCCCCCAAGCTCTAAGCCCCCAAAACCCTGGGTGCCCTAGCCCAACATAGAAACTGATTGGCTACCCCCCAAGCTTTAAGCCCTCAAAACCCTGGGCGCCCTTGCTCAACATAGAAACTGATTGGCTACCCCCCAAGCTCCAAGCCCCCGAAACCCTGAGCGCCCGAGTTCAACAAAATACTGATTGTCTACCTTCCAAGCTCTAAGCCCCCAAAACCCTGGGTGCTCTTGCCCAACATAGAAACTGATTGGCTACCCCCCAAGGGCTAAGCCTCCAAAACCCTGGGCGCCCTAGCCCAACATAGAAACTGATTGACTGCCCCCTAAGCTCTAAGCCCTCAAAACCCTGGGCGCCCGAGTTCAACAAAATACTGATTGGCGACCTCCCAAGCTCCAAGCCCCCAAAACCCTGGGTGCCCGAGTTAAATAAAATACTGATTGTCTACCTTCCAAGCTCTAAGCCCCCAAAACCCTGGGCGCCCTTGCCCAACATAGAAACTGATAAGCTACCCTCCAAGCTCTAAGCCCCCAAAAACCCTGGGCGGCCTAGCCCAACATAGAAACTGATTGGCTACCCCCAAAGCTCTAAGCCCCCAAAACCCTGGGCGCCCTAGCCCAACATAGAAACTGATTGGCTACCCCCCCAAGATCTAAGCCTCCAAAACCCTGGGCGCCCTAGCCCAACATAGAAACTGATTGACTGCCCCCTAAGCTCTAAGCCCTCAAAACCCTGGGCGCCCGAGTTCAACAAAATACTGATTGGCGACCTCCCAAGCTCCAAGCCCCCAAAACCCTGGGTGCCCGAGTTAAATAAAATACTGATTGTCTACCTTCCAAGCTCTAAGCCCCCAAAACCCTGGGCGCCCTTGCCCAACATAGAAACTGATAAGCTACCCTCCAAGCTCTAAGCCCCCAAAAACCCTGGGCGGCCTAGCCCAACATAGAAACTGATTGGCTACCCCCCAAGCTCTAAGCCCCCAAAACCCTGGGCGCCCTAGCCCAACATAGAAACTGATTGGCTACCCCCCCAAGATCTAAGCCCCCAAAACCCTGGGCGCCCTAGCCCAACATAGAAACTGATTGGCTGCCCCCTAAGCTCTAAGCCTCCAAAGTCCTGGGCGCCTGAGTTCAACGAAATACTGATTGGCTACCTCCCAAGCTCCAAGCCCCCGAAACCCAGGGCGCCTGAGTGCAACAAAATACTGATTGGCTACCTTCCAAGCTCTAAGCCCCTAAAACCCTGGGTGCCCTTGCCCAACATAGAAACTGATTGGCTACCCCCTAAGGGCTAAGCCTCCAAAATCCTGGGCGCCTTAGCCCAACATAGAAACTGATTGGCTGCCCCCTAAGCTCTAAGCCTCCAAAACCCTGGGCGCCTGAGTTCAACGAAATACTGATTGGCTACCTCCCAAGCTCCAAGCCCCCGAAACCCTGAGTGCCTGAGTTCAACAAAATACGGACTGGATACCCCCCAAGCTCTAAGCCTCCAAAATTCTGGGCGCTTGAGTTCAACGAAATACTGATTGGCTACCCCCCAAGCTCTAAGCCCTCAAAACCCTGGGCGCCCTTGCTTAACCTAGAAACTGATTGGCTACCCCCCAAGCTCTAAGCCCCCAAAACCCTAGGCGCCCTAGCCCAACATAGAAACAACTGATTGGCTGACCCCCCAAGGTCTAAGCCCCCAAAACCCTGGGTGCCCTAGCCCAACATAGAAACTGATTGGCTGCCCCCTAAGCTCTAAGCCCACAAAACCCTGGGTGCCCTAGCCCAACATAGAAACTGATTGGCTACCCCCCAAGCTTTAAGCCCTCAAAACCCTGGGCGCCCTTGCTCAACATAGAAACTGATTGGCTACCCCCCAAGCTCCAAGCCCCCGAAACCCTGAGCGCCCGAGTTCAACATAGAAACTGATAAGCTACCCCCCAAGCTCTAAGCCCCCAAAACCCTGGGTGCCCTAGCCCAACATAGAAACTGATTGGCTACCCCCCAAGCTTTAAGCCCTCAAAACCCTGGGCGCCCTTGCTCAACATAGAAACTGATTGGCTACCCCCCAAGCTCCAAGCCCCCGAAACCCTGAGCGCCCGAGTTCAACAAAATACTGATTGGCTACCCCCCAAGCTCTAAGCCCCCGAAACCCTGAGTGCCCGAGTTCAACAAAATACTGATTGGCTACCCCAAAAGCTCTAAGCCCTAAAAACCCTGGGCGCCCGAGTTCAACAAAATACTGATCGGCGAGCTCCCGAGCTCTAAGCCCCCAAAACCCTTGGTTCTCTAGCTCAATAAAATACTGATTGTCTACCTTCCAAGCTTTAAGCCCCCAAAACCCTGGGTGCTCTTGCCCAACATAGAAACTGATTGGCTACCCCCCAAGGGCTAAGCCTCCAAAACCCTGGGCACCTGAGTTCAACGAAATACTGATTGGCTACCTCCCAAGCTCCAAGCCCCCGAAACCCTGAGCGCCTGAGTTCAACAAAATACGGACTGGATACCCCCCAAGCTCTAAGCCTCCAAAATTCTGGGCGCTTGAGTTCGACGAAATACTGATTGGCTACCCCCCAAGCTCTAAGCCCTCAAAACCCTGGGCGCCCTTGCTCAACATAGAAACTGATTGGCTACCCCCCAAGCTCTAAGCCCCCAAAACCCTAGGCGCCCTAGCCCGACATAGAAACAACTGATTGGCTACCCCCCCAAGGTCTAAGCCCCCAAAACCCTGGGTGCCCTAGCCCAACATAGAAACTGATTGGCTGCCCCCTAAGCTCTAAGCCCCCAAAACCCTGGGTGCCCTAGCCCAACATAGAAACTGATTGGCTACCCCCCAAGCTTTAAGCCCTCAAAACCCTGGGCGCCCTGGCTCAACATAGAAACTGATTGGCTACCCCCCAAGCTCCAAGCCCCCGAAACCCTGAGCGCCCGAGTTCAACAAAATACTGATTGGCTACCCCCCAAGCTCCAAGCCCCCAAAACCCTGGGTGCCCTAGCCCAACATAGAAACTGATTGGCTACCCCCCAAGCTTTAAGCCCTCAAAACCCTGGGCGCCCTTGCTCAACATAGAAACTGATTGGCTACCCCCCAAGCTCCAAGCCCCCGAAACCCTGAGCGCCCGAGTTCAACAAAATACTGATTGTCTACCTTCCAAGCTCTAAGCCCCCAAAACCCTGGGTGCTCTTGCCCAACATAGAAACTGATTGGCTACCCCCCAAGGGCTAAGCCTCCAAAACCCTGGGCGCCCTAGCCCAACATAGAAACTGATTGACTGCCCCCTAAGCTCTAAGCCCTCAAAACCCTGGGCGCCCGAGTTCAACAAAATACTGATTGGCGACCTCCCAAGCTCCAAGCCCCCAAAACCCTGGGTGCCCGAGTTAAATAAAATACTGATTGTCTACCTTCCAAGCTCTAAGCCCCCAAAACCCTGGGCGCCCTTGCCCAACATAGAAACTGATAAGCTACCCTCCAAGCTCTAAGCCCCCAAAAACCCTGGGCGGCCTAGCCCAACATAGAAACTGATTGGCTACCCCCCAAGCTCTAAGCCCCCAAAACCCTGGGCGCCCTAGCCCAACATAGAAACTGATTGGCTACCCCCCCAAGATCTAAGCCTCCAAAACCCTGGGCGCCCTAGCCCAACATAGAAACTGATTGACTGCCCCCTAAGCTCTAAGCCCTCAAAACCCTGGGCGCCCGAGTTCAACAAAATACTGATTGGCGACCTCCCAAGCTCCAAGCCCCCAAAACCCTGGGTGCCCGAGTTAAATAAAATACTGATTGTCTACCTTCCAAGCTCTAAGCCCCCAAAACCCTGGGCGCCCTTGCCCAACATAGAAACTGATAAGCTACCCTCCAAGCTCTAAGCCCCCAAAAACCCTGGGCGGCCTAGCCCAACATAGAAACTGATTGGCTACCCCCCAAGCTCTAAGCCCCCAAAACCCTGGGCGCCCTAGCCCAACATAGAAACTGATTGGCTACCCCCCCAAGATCTAAGCCCCCAAAACCCTGGGCGCCCTAGCCCAACATAGAAACTGATTGGCTGCCCCCTAAGCTCTAAGCCTCCAAAGTCCTGGGCGCCTGAGTTCAACGAAATACTGATTGGCTACCTCCCAAGCTCCAAGCCCCCGAAACCCAGGGCGCCTGAGTGCAACAAAATACTGATTGGCTACCTTCCAAGCTCTAAGCCCCTAAAACCCTGGGTGCCCTTGCCCAACATAGAAACTGATTGGCTACCCCCTAAGGGCTAAGCCTCCAAAATCCTGGGCGCCTTAGCCCAACATAGAAACTGATTGGCTGCCCCCTAAGCTCTAAGCCTCCAAAACCCTGGGCGCCTGAGTTCAACGAAATACTGATTGGCTACCTCCCAAGCTCCAAGCCCCCGAAACCCTGAGTGCCTGAGTTCAACAAAATACGGACTGGATACCCCCCAAGCTCTAAGCCTCCAAAATTCTGGGCGCTTGAGTTCAACGAAATACTGATTGGCTACCCCCCAAGCTCTAAGCCCTCAAAACCCTGGGCGCCCTTGCTTAACCTAGAAACTGATTGGCTACCCCCCAAGCTCTAAGCCCCCAAAACCCTAGGCGCCCTAGCCCAACATAGAAACAACTGATTGGCTGACCCCCCAAGGTCTAAGCCCCCAAAACCCTGGGTGCCCTAGCCCAACATAGAAACTGATTGGCTGCCCCCTAAGCTCTAAGCCCACAAAACCCTGGGTGCCCTAGCCCAACATAGAAACTGATTGGCTACCCCCCAAGCTTTAAGCCCTCAAAACCCTGGGCGCCCTTGCTCAACATAGAAACTGATTGGCTACCCCCCAAGCTCCAAGCCCCCGAAACCCTGAGCGCCCGAGTTCAACATAGAAACTGATAAGCTACCCCCCAAGCTCTAAGCCCCCAAAACCCTGGGTGCCCTAGCCCAACATAGAAACTGATTGGCTACCCCCCAAGCTTTAAGCCCTCAAAACCCTGGGCGCCCTTGCTCAACATAGAAACTGATTGGCTACCCCCCAAGCTCCAAGCCCCCGAAACCCTGAGCGCCCGAGTTCAACAAAATACTGATTGGCTACCCCCCAAGCTCTAAGCCCCCGAAACCCTGAGTGCCCGAGTTCAACAAAATACTGATTGGCTACCCCAAAAGCTCTAAGCCCTAAAAACCCTGGGCGCCCGAGTTCAACAAAATACTGATCGGCGAGCTCCCGAGCTCTAAGCCCCCAAAACCCTTGGTTCTCTAGCTCAATAAAATACTGATTGTCTACCTTCCAAGCTTTAAGCCCCCAAAACCCTGGGTGCTCTTGCCCAACATAGAAACTGATTGGCTACCCCCCAAGGGCTAAGCCTCCAAAACCCTGGGCACCTGAGTTCAACGAAATACTGATTGGCTACCTCCCAAGCTCCAAGCCCCCGAAACCCTGAGCGCCTGAGTTCAACAAAATATGGACTGGATACCCCCCAAGCTCTAAGCCTCCAAAATTCTGGGCGCTTGAGTTCGACGAAATACTGATTGGCTACCCCCCAAGCTCTAAGCCCTCAAAACCCTGGGCGCCCTTGCTCAACATAGAAACTGATTGGCTACCCCCCAAGCTCTAAGCCCCCAAAACCCTAGGCGCCCTAGCCCGACATAGAAACAACTGATTGGCTACCCCCCCAAGGTCTAAGCCCCCAAAACCCTGGGTGCCCTAGCCCAACATAGAAACTGATTGGCTGCCCCCTAAGCTCTAAGCCCCCAAAACCCTGGGTGCCCTAGCCCAACATAGAAACTGATTGGCTACCCCCCAAGCTTTAAGCCCTCAAAACCCTGGGCGCCCTGGCTCAACATAGAAACTGATTGGCTACCCCCCAAGCTCCAAGCCCCCGAAACCCTGAGCGCCCGAGTTCAACGAAATACTGATTGGCTACCCCCCAAGCTCTAAGCCCCCGAAACCCTGAGCGCCCGAGTTCAACAAAATACTGATTGGCTACCCCAAAAGCTCTAAGCCCTCAAAACCCGGGGCGCCCTTGCCCAACATAGAAACTGATAAGCTACCCCCCAAGCTCTAAGCCCCCAAAAACCCTGGGCGGCCTAGCCCAACAGAGAAACTGATTGGCTACCCCCCAAGCTCTAAGCCCCCAAAACCCTGGGCGCCCTAGCCCAACATAGAAACTGATTGGCTACCCCCCCAACATCTAAGCCCCCAAAAACCTGGGCGTCCTAGCCCAACATAGAAACTGATTGGCTGCCCCCTAAGCTCTAAGCCTCCAAAGCCCTGGGCGCCTGAGTTCAACGAAATACTGATTGGCTACCTCCCAAGCTCCAAGCCCCCGAAACCCAGGGCGCCTGAGTGCAACAAAATACTGATTGGCTACCTTCCAAGCTCTAAGCCCCTAAAACCCTGGGTGCCCTTGCCCAACATAGAAACTGATTAGCTACCCCCCAAGGGCTAAACCTCCAGAACCCTGGGCGCCCTAGCCCAACATAGAAACTGATTGGCTGCCCCCTTAGCTCTAAGCCCCCAAAACCCTGGGCGTCCTAGCCCAACATAGAAACTGATTGGCTACCCCAAAAGCTCTAAGCCCTAAAAACCCTGGGCGCCCGAGTTCAACAAAATACTGATCGGCGAGCTCCCGAGCTCTAAGCCCCCAAAACCCTTGGTTCTCTAGCTCAATAAAATACTGATTGTCTACCTTCCAAGCTTTAAGCCCCCAAAACCCTGGGTGCTCTTGCCCAACATAGAAACTGATTGGCTACCCCCCAAGGGCTAAGCCTCCAAAACCCTGGGCACCTGAGTTCAACGAAATACTGATTGGCTACCTCCCAAGCTCCAAGCCCCCGAAACCCTGAGCGCCTGAGTTCAACAAAATACGGACTGGATACCCCCCAAGCTCTAAGCCTCCAAAATTCTGGGCGCTTGAGTTCGACGAAATACTGATTGGCTACCCCCCAAGCTCTAAGCCCTCAAAACCCTGGGCGCCCTTGCTCAACATAGAAACTGATTGGCTACCCCCCCAGCTCTAAGCCCCCAAAACCCTAGGCGCCCTAGCCCGACATAGAAACAACTGATTGGCTACCCCCCCAAGGTCTAAGCCCCCAAAACCCTGGGTGCCCTAGCCCAACATAGAAACTGATTGGCTGCCCCCTAAGCTCTAAGCCCCCAAAACCCTGGGTGCCCTAGCCCAACATAGAAACTGATTGGCTACCCCCCAAGCTTTAAGCCCTCAAAACCCTGGGCGCCCTGGCTCAACATAGAAACTGATTGGCTACCCCCCAAGCTCCAAGCCCCCGAAACCCTGAGCGCCCGAGTTCAACGAAATACTGATTGGCTACCCCCCAAGCTCTAAGCCCCCGAAACCCTGAGCGCCCGAGTTCAACAAAATACTGATTGGCTACCCCAAAAGCTCTAAGCCCTCAAAACCCGGGGCGCCCTTGCCCAACATAGAAACTGATAAGCTACCCCCCAAGCTCTAAGCCCCCAAAAACCCTGGGCGGCCTAGCCCAACATAGAAACTGATTGGCTACCCCCCAAGCTCTAAGCCCCCAAAACCCTGGGCGCCCTAGCCCAACATAGAAACTGATTGGCTACCCCCCCAACATCTAAGCCCCCAAAAACCTGGGCGTCCTAGCCCAACATAGAAACTGATTGGCTGCCCCCTAAGCTCTAAGCCTCCAAAGCCCTGGGCGCCTGAGTTCAACGAAATACTGATTGGCTACCTCCCAAGCTCCAAGCCCCCGAAACCCAGGGCGCCTGAGTGCAACAAAATACTGATTGGCTACCTTCCAAGCTCTAAGCCCCTAAAACCCTGGGTGCCCTTGCCCAACATAGAAACTGATTAGCTACCCCCCAAGGGCTAAACCTCCAGAACCCTGGGCGCCCTAGCCCAACATAGAAACTGATTGGCTGCCCCCTTAGCTCTAAGCCCCCAAAACCCTGGGCGTCCTAGCCCAACATAGAAACTGATTGGCTGCCCCCTAAGCTCTAAGCCTCCAAAGCCCTGGGCGCCTGAGTGCAACAAAATACTGATTGGCTACCTTCCAAGCTCTAAGCCCCTAAAACCCTGGGTGCCCTTGCCCAACATAGAAACTGATTAGCTTTTCCCCAAGGGCTAAGCCTCCAAAACCCTGGGCGCCCTAGCCCAACATAGAAACTGATTGGCTGCCCCCTAAGCTCTAAGCCTCCAAAACCCTGGGCGCCTGAGTTCAACGAAATACTGATTGGCTACCTCCCAAGCTCCAAGCCCCCGAAACCCTGAGCGCCTGAGTTCAACAAAATACGGACTGGATACCCCCCAAGCTCTAAGCCTCCAAAATTCTGGGCGCTTGAGTTCAACGAAATACTGATTGGCTACCTCCCAAGCTCTAAGCCCCCGAAACCCTCGCCTCCCGAGCTCAACAAAATACTTTTTTGTTACCCTCTAAGCTTTAAGCCCACAAAACCCTCGGCGTCCGAGTTCAACAATAAAACTGATCAACTATCATTTATCCCGTTTTTAACCCCAAAAATGTAATTAATTTAAGTATTTTTTATATCAGTATTTTTATCACCCGCGATAGCAGAGAGTAAGTACACAAGTAAACAAGCGTCAAGCGTGAGTCCAGCTCTGCTACAGCTGTTGGTAAGGAAGGCACGCTATAGCTAACTTTACGTCGCTCCAACGCAGACTTTGCCTCGCCACGATGAAAAGTCTGCGTTGGAGCGTCGTTAACTGTTCGCATCATCATATCGCTGAATTCAACTACGCTGCAAGGATTTTATTTTTTCCGTGCGTGATTAGATTTTTTCCGTGACATAATATCTTAATAATGAAAATTAAGAATGAAAGATTAACTTTCATTTCAAGTCTAATGCTAAAAACCTTTTATTAAGTTAGAATCGATCGCATAAAAAATTTATAACCTTTATGACATAATATATATGACATATATTACCTCTACGAGTCTACTTTAGTATATTACATCAATTAGTATCGAATATCGATCTATCGATATCAAATTATTTCCGCAGCGTTGCAAGTTCATGACGACTTTTTTGTCCTTTGAGTCATCTTTCTAGTGAAATTTTACTTTATTTGGTTTTGTTTTTGTTATTATTTTAATCTCAAGTAAATAAGTTAGTTTTATTCAAAAAAAAAAAAAAAAAGAAATTAAGAATAAATGACCTATTCTTACCAGTTAAACTTATAAAGTTTTTTAGTTGTTAAAAAAAAGGTGTTTATGTACAAATGTGTAGTGAAAAAATAATTCTGTGATTTAAAGTTAAAGATAATTTTTAGATAATTGCATATGAAGACTCCGCTGACTCAAAGTCTTAACTTGGTCTTGGTGCCCAATAGTGTGTAATCTGTGTTTTTGATAAAAAAGCTAATTGGGTCACTTTAGGAGCAGGAGCAAAAAAATAAAGTATCCGGCTATGTGCAAAAGAGTATTTACATCAAGCAAGAGTCCTGTGACAAGATGATTTCAAGAAATAAATGTTCATGAGTTTGTGTGTTACATTTTATTCATCAAAATCTGTTCAGAACTTCAAAAGTCATTTTCTCAAATATGTGATTTTTGAGAAAATGAGAGCATTGCTCGTAAAGCCAAAATTTTTTCCAGACAGCGGATGGACCCAGGACTTTGCACACTTGTTTTACATGTGAACCCTCATGAGCGCAACCTCAGGCAACCAAATCTAAGCATTATTTAGCTGATGGCACACCATAAATTGACTAAAATGATGAAAACTATCAAAATTTTTACTACATTAATCAATTTTAGAGTATGCAAGTAGCTTAATAGTGCTTGGATTTGGTTGCCTGAGGTTCCACTTATGAGGGTTAATATGTACAAAAACTATGCTAAGTCCTGGGTCCATCCACTTTAAGGAAAAATTTTGAGTTTACGAGCAATGAACTTTCATAGCCTAAATAAGCTGAATTTTATAACACTTATAAAAACACTTATTTTAATTTTCTAAATGTAAAAAATTATGTAAAAATGTGTGTATATTATGGAAAAAAAATATCTTTTTAAATAAATAATTTTTAAAAAACTTACAAAATTTTTTCTGTGGTTTTTTTTTTAGGTATATGAACCCCCTTAAGCATGAAATATATAATTCTGAAAGTATACCTCATGACGCTGCTCTGGTGCAAATACATCATGAAATTGTATGTCTGAGATTTTCAACTCCTAAATGGCAGAGATTGGGGGGTAGCCAATCAGTATTTTCTTGAACTCAGGTGCTAAGGGTTTTGTAGGCTTGGAGCTTGGGGGTAGCCAATCAGTATTTTGTTGACTCGGGTGCCCAGGGTCTCGGAGGATTCGAGCTTGAAGGGTAGCTAATCAGTATTTTCTTGAACTTGGGCGCCCATGTTTTCAGGGGATCGGAGATTGGGGGGTAGCCAATCAGTATTTTCTTGTACTCAGGAACCCAGGGTTTTGGAAGCTTGGAGCTTTGGGGGTAGCCAAAGAGATTCCATGCTAAGCTAGGGCAACCAGGGTTTTGGGGGCTTGGAGCTTGAGGGTAGCCAATCAGTATTTTGCTGAGCTAGGGCTTTCAGGGTTTTGAGGGCTTGGAGCTTGGGGGTAGCCAATCAGTATTTTCTTGTACTCAGGCACCCAGGGTCTTGGAAGCTTGGAGCTTTGGGGGTAGCCAAAGAGATTCCATGCTGAGCTAGGGCACCCAGGGTTTTGAGCGCGTGGAGCTTGGGGGTAGCCAATTAGTATTTTCTTGAACTCGGACGCTCAGAGTTTTCTTGGCTTAAAGATTGGAGGGTTGCCAATCAGTATTTATTTGAGCTTAGGTGCCCAGGGTCTAAGGGGCTGAGAGCTTGGGAGGTAGCGAAGCAGTATTTTGATGAACTCGGGCGTAGAGGGTTTTGAAGGCTTGGAGCTTTGGGGGTAGCCAATCAGTTTCTTTGTTGAGCTAGGGCACCCAGGGATTTGGGGGCTTTTAGCTTGGGGGTAGCCAATCATTATTTTGTTGAACTCAGGTGCCCAGGGTCTCGGGGGATTAGAGCTTGGGGGGCAGCAAATCAGTATTTTCTTGAACTCAGGTGCCTAGGGTTTTGTGGGCTTAAAGCTTGAAGGGTAGCCAATCAGTATTTTCTTGAACTTGGGCACCCAGGGTTTTGGAGGCATGGAGCTTGGGGGATAGCCATTCAGTTTTTTTCTTCAACTTGGGTGCCCAGGGTTTTGGGGTCTTAGAGCTTGGAGGTAGCCAATCAGAATTTTGTTGAACTCGCGCGCCCAGGGTTTTGGGGGATTATAGCTTGGGGGTTAGCTAATCAGTATTTTCTTGAACTCAGGCGCCCAGGGTTTGAGAAGCTTGGAGCTTGGGGGTAGTCAATCAGTATTTTGTTGAACTCGGGCCCCAAGGGTTTCGGCGGATCAGAGCTTGGGGGTTAGCTTATCAGTATTTTCTTGAACTCAGGTGCCCAGGGTCTTAGGGGTTTAGAGCTTGGGAGATTGCCAAGCAGTATTTGTTGAACTCGGGCGCCCAGGGTTTTGTGGGCTCAATGATTGGAGGGTTGACAATCAGTTTCTATGTTGAACTCGGGCGCACAAGGTTTTGTGTGCTTAGAGCTTAGGGGGTATTCAAAAAGTATTTTCTTGAACTCGGGCGTTCAGGGTTTTGGAGGATAAGAGCTTGAGGGTAAGCTAATCAGTATCTTCTTGAACTCAGGCGTTCTGGGTTTTGTGAACTTGGAGCTTAAGAGGTAGCCAAGCAGTATTTATTGGAACTCGGGCGTTCAGGGTTTTGGAGGCTTGGAGCTTTGGGGGAAGCCAATCAGTTTCTATGTTCAGCTAGGGCACCAGGGTTTTGGGGGCTTGGAGCTTGAGGGTAGCCAATCAGTATTTTGTTCAACTCGGGTGCCTAGGGATTCGGGGGCTTGGAGCTTGGGGGTAGCCAGTCAGTATTTTCTTGAACTCAGGTGCCCAGGGTTTTGTGGGCTTAAAGCTTGGAGGGTAGCCAATCAGTATTTTATTGTACTCAGGCACCCAGGGTTTTGGAGGCTTGGAGCTTCGGGGGTAACCAAAGAGTTTTCATGTTAAGCTAGGGCTTCCAGGGTTTTGGGGGCTTGGAGCTTGAGGGTAGCCAATCAGTATTTTGTTGAGCTAGGGCACCCAGGGCTTTGAGGGCTTGGTGCTTGGGGGTAGCCAATCAGTATATTGTTGAACTCGGACGCCCAGGGTTTTGTGGGCTTAAAGATTGGAGGGTAGCTAATCAGTATTTAGTTGAGCTCAGGCGCCCAGGGTTTCGGGGGATTGGAGCTTGAGGGGTAGCCAATCAGTATTTTCTGGAACTCGGGCAACCAGGGTTTTGTGGGTTCAACGCTTGGAGGGTAGCTAATCAGTATTATGTTAAGCTCAGGCGCCCAGGGTCTTAGGGGTTGACAGCTTGGGAGTTAGCGAAGCAGTATTTTGATGAACTCGGGCGTTGAGGGTCTCGGAGGCTTGGAGCTTTGCGGGTAGCCAATCAGTTTCTATGTCGAGCTAGGGCACCCAGGGTTTTGGAGGCTTTGAGCTTGGGGGTAGCCAATCAGTATTTTGATGAACTCGGGTGCCCAGGGTCACGGGGGATTAGAGCTCGGGGTGGTAGCAAATCAGTATTTTCTTGAACTCGGGCGCCCATGGTTTTGTGGACTTAAAGCTTGGAGGGTAGCCAATCAGTATTTTCTTGATCTTGGGCACCCAGGGTTTTGGAGGCTTGGAGCTTGGGGGATGGCCATTCACTTGTTTTGTTTAACTCGGGTGCCCAGGGTTTTGGAATCTTGGAGCTTTGGGGATAGCCAATCACTTTCTTTGTTGAGCTAGGGCACCCAGGGTTTTGAGGGCTTGGAGCTTGGGGGTAGTCAGTCAGTATTTAGTTGAATTCGGGTGCCAAGGGTTTTTGGGGCTTAGAAATTGGTAGGTAGCCAATCAGTATTTTGTGAAACTCAGGCTCCCAGGGTTTCGGATGCTTAGAGCTTTTGGGATAGCCAATCAGTTTCTATGTTGAGCTAAGGCACCCAGGGTTTGGGGGCTTGGAGCTTGGGAGGTAGCCAAGCAGTATTTACTTGAACTCGGGCGCCCAGGGTTTTGGGGGATTAGAGCTTGGGGGTTAGCTAATCAGTATTTTCTGGAACTTGGGCAACCAGGGTTATGTGGGTTCAACGATTGGAGGGTAATCAATCAGTATTTCCTTGAACTTGGGCACCCAGGGTTTCGGGGGATTAGAGCTTGGGGGATAGCCACTCAGTTTTTTTGTTCAACTCTGTCGCCCAGGGCTTTGGGGTCTTAGAGCTTGGTATGTAGCCAATCAGTATTTTCTTGTACTCGGGTGTTCAGCGTTTTGCGGGCTTAGAGCTGTGGGTAGTCAATCAGTTTTTTGTTCAACTCGGGCATCCACGGTTTCGTTGGCTTGGAGCTTGGGCGATAACCAATCAGTATTTTGTTGAACTCGGGTGCCCAGGATTTTTGGGGCTTAGAGAATTGCAATCGATTTTTTTTTAATATAATGATTTTATTTAACGTTTCTTACTCCTCTCTGCAGCTCGTTGGGGAAGTTCCCGATGATGAAAGACCCGGAAATCTTTCTCGACTTAAATGCTTGATAATCAATATCTTGACGAAAAAAAATCCGGGAGGATTGCAATCCTTTTTTTTTTATTTTATGATTTTATTTAACGTTTTATACCCCTATTTGCAGCTCGTTGGGGCAGTTCCCGATGATCAAACGACCCGGCAAATTTTGTGCGACTTAGATGCTTGATAATCAATATCTTGACGTGAAAAAATCCGGGAGAATGGCACTACTTGTTTTTAGACGATTTTTTCATATACTTCATCGTTCACTTTTCAAATGTTTTTTTGCAATAACACTTGTTTTTAACAATTTTTTACAACAAAGCGCGACTTTTTCTCAAAGTACTCCACTAAACAAAGAAAACGGCTCCCGGATGTTTACTCTATTCCTAATATTCTAGGGGATATTAATTTTTGAAAATGGACCTTCGATTTGGCCCTCTGTGACCGTCAACTAAGAGTGAAACTTCCTGGGGAAATTGATCTGGCTACCTGGTACTTGACCTGTTGCTACCTGGGGTGAAATCTACTATCCTATCTTCAACTACGAGTAAAACTTCCTGGGGAAGACGTCCCGGTTACCTGGTACTTGACCTGGTGATACCTGGGGTGAAATCTACTATCCTAACTTCAACTACGAGCAAAACTTCCTGGGGAAAACGTCCCGGTTACCTGATGGTTGACCTGGTGCTACCTGGGGTGAGATCCACTATCCCACCGTCAACTACGAGTAAAACTTCCTGGGGAAATTGATCTGGTTACCTGGTACTCGACTGGGTGCTACCTGGCATGAAATCTACCATCCCACCTTCAACTGTGAGTAAAACTTCCTGGGAAAATTGATCTGGTTACCTGGTACTTGACCTGGTGCTACCTGGGGTGAAATCTACTATCCTATCTTCAACTACGAGTAAAACTTCCTTGGGAAGACCCTGCCGGAGTGCGCCCTGACCCTGCCGGAGTCAAAACTTCCTGGGGAAATCATCTCTAAGGCGTAAGTATCACCAGTTGCACTAGGTGCTCGCCCTGATGCCTCCGGAGTCGAAAGTTCCTGGGGAAATCATCTCCAACCCGACAGGGAATAGCTGTGCGGGCTGGAGCCTGGGCCCTTACGGGCTGCCCTACTGCCCGTACGGGGCATGACCGGGCTGAACCCCTAAAAACCGCAAAAAAGAAACGCGGCGGTAGCCGGGCCCAGTACGGGCTCCCCGGTGTGCCACTATATACAGATATACAACTCTATGCGTAGGACTTGTATGTGCTTATTTACGTCATTCGTTATTGTAATCGGCTTGTGTTAACACTTGAATTAAATATTTTCAGCAAAGTTAAGTATTAATAATAAATCGTTAATTACACATTTCTAAGGTCATTAATCGTATTTATATGAAAAAATGTGTTCTTAAAAAATTAATGTTTGAGGTTAGGAAATTTATTTATTTTAATTATTTTTTTTAACTTTAGATGGATTCCGATGCTAAACAAGTTGTTTAGCATCAGAATCAACATAAATTCTTTAATACTATTTTTTAAATGAAGAAATAAGGTTAGAAATGAAACTAGTTACAAAAGGATCTTATTCTTACTCATTAGTAAATATCGATTAGTATTTTTTTTTTATTTAAGTTAATTTTTTTTAAATTAACCAAATAAACATTAAATATTTTTAAAGACAATTATAATATCTACATGATCAGTAGGTAATGACAGGGATAGCGTGACCGCGTGCGCATGTGCAGTGCCACATTTTTGGTGAAGATGTAACCTACTAGCCTCATGCTCGACGGCAGTTATTATTCCGCATTAAAATCAAAACCAAAAACAATAATCGAAAAAAGGACTTTGCTCGGGACTTTGTAGTGCTCTTGTTGCTACTTTTTGCAAGGTTGCTTCAAAGCCCTTTTTTCGATTTTTGTTTTTGTTTTTTTGTAGAACGCGGAATAGTGCTCCAAGCACGATGGGGCTGCCAGGCTCTAGCCGCGTTACACCCCGTACGGTCTGTGAAGTGGCTGCCCGTACGGGGCCAGGCACATTGGCTGGGCTGCCAGGCTAGAATTCCCTGTCGGGAAGGCGTACGTATCATCAGGAGCACCAGGTGTGCGCCCTGACCCTGCCGGAGTCAAAACTTTCGGGGGAAATCATCTCCTAGGCGTCACTAATACTAAATGCACCAGGTTAACACCCTGAATCCTATGGAGTTAAAACATCCTGGGGAAATCATCTCCGATGTGCAACTATCTCCAAGTGCACCAGGTGTCCGCCCTGATCCCTCCGGAGTCAAAACTTCCTGGAGAATCCTCTCCAAAGCGTAAGTACCACCAGGTGCACCAGGTGTCCGCTCTGACTCATCTGGGGTCGAAACTTCCTGGGGAAATCATCTTCAAGGCGTACGTATCACCAGGTGCACGAGATGTCTGTCTTGACCCCTCCGTTTTCGAAACCGTTGAAATGCCGAGGATTTCGCCGAGGATTTCACCGAGGATTTCACCGAGGATTTCACCGTTAAGATTCACCGAGGATTTCACCGCAAAAAGCAAGGAATGCACCGATGAATTCATCGATGACTTCATCGCTGATTTCACCGAGGATACTTGCAATGGGGGAGCGATTCTGATTAGATATTTGAATTTGAATTTGAAAGAGTTTTATTAGTCTTTGAAATACATATACATGTCCCTGCGTGCGGGAGACTCGTCTGTCGCAGCAGAATACCTGAGTTCTATATATAGTTTATGTCAGCTGGTACCTAGTCCGCTATGCGAACTCTTAGTCAGATGTATTCGCGTGTTTACAAATTTTAAATTTACCTTTTACATTTTCATTTAAGTATTTTCCCACATTTATATGGATAAAAATTCCAATAAAAACCATGTAAAATTAGATATTTATGTCACATTTCCTAGGCATAAATACTGAAACTGAAATGTTCACACCTCCCGTTCGTCATGTTGAATCGGAAAAAACCACCTCCTAATCGATTCCCGAAGCCGCAGACACCGTGCGCCGTCAGTTACCCATCCAAGTACTAACCGCATGCAGCGTTGCTTAACCTCTCTGATCGACCGAGGCGTGGATTCTCCGTGTTACGGATTTGCCGTAATATTAATTTTTATTTATTTGCCGGATTAAAAGCTGGTAGGGGAGGGTTGTCAAATAAATTGAGTAGACCATTAGTTACCATTATATACAATTTTGATTATTTATTTACAATATTTACAGATCTTCCGGGTTGAGTTAAACAATAGTGTACACCTTACTTGAATATTTACAATGATAAAGAGTTGCAATCAACTCAGTTGAGTTGATGTACACCTTGATGAATGAGCTTGCAGTTATGATAAAACCTCTTTGTTGTTGAGCAGAGTCCTTGGGTGATTGTTAAAGATGAGTAAATCCTTTTGAGAGTAGACCAGTTGAGCGTTGAGAGGAGAATAATAATTGATTAAAGAGAGAAACTGAGATATGAGAATATGTTGAATTGAGAATTGCCAGCATTAATTTCCGTGTAAAGAAAATTAATTAATTTGAGAAACCGCCTAGTCAAAACTCTTGACGAATTTGATTATATTAATTCAAATCATAAATACGAGTTTTGCTTGAGTACAGTTGAGGTAAACAAAGCAACAGAGAATGGCCTTGAAAAGAGTAGAAAAGAAAATGGCTGCGTGTAAGACAGCACAAAGAAAAGAGAGAGAGAGCAAGAGAATGCACAGTAATTTTATTGATTTTCTGGCTGTGAGAAGGGCAATGTAAAAACACCGGTAAATTATTGTTACCGGTTCTGAGCGAAATACCTAAAGATGCCACGCCGTGAAAGCTCTCCTTGCTGAGCAAGTAACCCAAGAATTGAATTGAGCCAAGCCGTTTGAGTTAATTGAAGATCAAATGTCTTCCGAGTTGAGCCAACACTAAGTAGATGATTCGTCGAGTTGACTGTACTGATGAGATGACTACGTTGAGGATGATGAGAAAGAGTCACGAGAAAGAACCAAGAGAAACCCGAGAAGTTTCACAAAATGGCGAGTGAAACCGTCTATTCACGAGTGTTGTCTTGTAGAGAGAGAGAGAGAGGCCCGAGCGTAACAGTCAAGTCATAAGTAAATGTAAACACCGATATTGATTTGAACTTAAATTATGAGAGTTTTATTATTTACATTAAAAGGTGTGAGCGTTGGTCGAGTAGCAGCAGAGAATGGCCTTGAAAAGAGAGAGAGAGAGATGCCCAAGAGAAATTAAAGCAGCAGCAACGGCGACAGCGGTACTGCCCAGCACTACGGCGCGCGGGAGTGAGAATTGGGACTAAAGTCCCCGCCTAGACTCATAGATGGAGCCATGTAGTTTATCAATTTAAAGTTGAGCGAATGAGCCGAAATATTTACGAGCGATTAGTGGTCCACTCCGTAACACTCCGCTACTCCATAAAGTTGGTTTTTATTAATTATTTACAAAAATTAATGAATGTGTATGCTCGCACATTATTTTTATTTATACTTTAGTATTTTAATAAATCAAAATTTTCTATTAGTATTCAAAACTACATTTTTTTCTTATATAGTTCAGCTACGAAAAGTAAAAAAATTTTTCTTTTCTTTTAGCAACTAAATTGAATGAATTTGTTAAGTAAAATTTGTGTTGCCAAATAAATTCAAACAATTCAAAAATTAGAATAGCCTGAATTATTAAAAAAATTAGAAGATTTAAAAATAGCGTGTACAAATAATTAAGATCATAAAAATACAAAATATCGTCTTTTCAACAGCACGATAAATTTATGGTTGTTAGGCCGGTTTATGATCTGACAAGTAGATTCAAACAAAAAAGTACTAATTTTGTAGGTAATTGCTTCTTATTTACGCTTGTAAATTTTTAGGGCAAAATGAACCTTGAAAGAAAAGATATTGCCAAATTTTTTTAACACGTTAACTTTTGGTAATTATTATTTTCTTGAAAGTTGAATAGGATCTGACAATTATATTGTAATGAAAAAATTCAAGGTAAAGAACAAAATTCTTGAAACACTTATCAATTAATTCATTATCATTGAATTTAACGGCACTACTGTCTAACGCGAATTGAAATTAAAGAATTTTAGAAAATAAAAAAATTTTGTCAGCAACCGAGATTTGAACTCGGGTCCTTTCGCTTAAGCCGATTACCGAAACTTTACGTCGACGCACTTTCGCAGCGACGCAGCAGCAGTTTGTACACCTGTATTTCAGGTAGCCGACGCACGGCCACCTGACCCCTGCACGGAAACCCGTGATCACCAGCACGGACGTGACCCGTATTATCGTGATGATCGCTTAAAATACAAGCGATTCACTGCGAAAAATAGTGAACAGTTTTTCGATCACTCTAATTTAGGGTCACAAAAAACAAGCAAAGCAAGAAAGTCAATTTTATTCTGCCACTGTTCTACACACCCGCATCCTATAACTCACAAATATAAGAAATTTTTTAGCTTTAATCTTGAATTTAAATTCTTTTATTAAGTCAAATTTATTTTTTTCAAATTTCAGATGAACGGAATAATAGTTTTTTGAGTAAAACTTTTTTTACAAGGGTAAATAAATTAGTCTAGTGTGAGGTTATGTGCACCCGAACTTTAACTTCTAAACTTGATCACCCGAAATTAAGGTGATCGTTATCTAAAATTACGGTGACTACCCATCACTTGCATATTTGTGAAAACGCGTTTCCTTGTGCGTATATACAGGTATACAAACTTCTACGGCGTTGCTGCGTCTGTGCGTCGACGCAAAGTTTCTGTGATCGCCTTTACCGGGCGATTGTTCTTTTCAACTGAGCTATCGCAGCCACGAACTCGTATTCTGCTGAAACCATCCTTCTTTTATTTCTCAAATTAAAGAGCCCTCGAAACCGCATGTCATAATAATGTATACCTACTCCCATTAATTAATTAATATTTACTTATCAATTAAGTCGATCTTATAAGCTGAGAAAAAATCATCAAACACTAAAATCTTAGGTTAGGTGCTATGTTGTGCCATGAATACGAGAGAGAGAGAGAGAGAGAGAGAGACAGCACCGTGCATTTCTCTATGTTACTCGCACTAGAATCTCTTTCTCTCTCGCACTGACCTATCAACCTTAACGTCTTTCATTACGAGATAGTAGTTTTCGCTACAAGTGCATTAGATTAATAAGCAATCCGTGAATGGCATGGCTTGCGCCCGAGCAAAGCGGGACTGATAATACGGCATTCTTGATTGATTATTTATCACTTTTACGAGAGGTATTCCGCGAAAGTAAGTTTCCCTACGAAAAGCAGCAAGGCAGTCATCTATCGCCTGTCCATACCCAGCCGAATGTGGTAAGTTTAAACAGAGCCGACTGTGTACTGTGCCTAGCTCTAAAACCTGCCTGATATTCGTGCATCAGACCCTGTGTATCAACGAAAGAGGAAATCTGGTCATGGACCAGTCTCTCAAGCACCTTTGACAAAAAACTAAGGAGGGTGATTGGATGAAAATCATTCAGACTTGTGGGCGTTTTGTTGAGAGCAATAAGAATTGACTTTTTTTAGCGTTCGGGGAAAGTTGAGGTGAATAGGGAAGTATTCAAGATGTTGCATATGAAAGGACCAATGGATGGGAAAGCCGATTGGATGAAGCTTTGCGGAAAATCATCAATGCCCACCGCCTGAGATGTTGACTGACTAATGGCACGAGCAATTTCGTCTACCATCACAGACGTAAAGTCAAAACTACCGTCACCATCATCAAATTCCAAATTCAGAAAATGAGAAAGGTCAGTTGTTGTGGCATCAAAAGAAACAGAGGCAAAGTGAACATTGCGATCCTCCACCGAGAATCCACCCAAATTGGAGTCAGGGTTTCGAGAGATTCCTAGATGTCTAAGTTCTTCCCAAAGCTGATGAGGGTTGGTAATGTCTTTCGGCCTATACCAGTAAAACTGAAGTCGAGCCGACTCAATCTGCTCATGAGCATGATCACGCGCTTGTCTATATAAATAAAGTTCAATCCCAAGTCTCGTACATCTTTAACGTCTGTAGAGTCTGTCTCTTTCAGATAAAAGGGAGTGATGATATGCAGTTAACCACGGATGGCGACTCTTTCTTCATTTGAGGGTTTTCAGTGGAGCAAAAACTTCAAGAAATTAGTATACAAGCAATCCACCCTCTCACTGAGAGAGCTCGTCTCATCCTTTTATAAGAATGCTAACAAACTTACTATCTAACGTTGACGGAAATCACCGGTATACCGACACTCTCACACTCTGCCCGTCTTAGCCCTCGCGCCGGCGCGTGACCATTCTAACGGTTGGTAGCTCTCTGCAGCGCAAACTTTTGAAATTGATGTTAATAAACCGAACTTATTCAGTCACCAACCGTCATAGTATTCAATTTCAATCGACATTCAATTAATCTTTCACAGAAATGTCGATAATTAAAAGTGAATCAGAAAAAATCTAGTTAAATTCTATTACATAATTGAGATATAGTAGTCGATTAAAAACAATTAATTAAAAACATTTGGAATAAAGATCGACTTTAATAGATATCAAAACCTATTTAAGATGATTGAGTTTTAAAAATGAATATTTCGATTAAAATTCATATAGCAAGTTGTTTACTAGTAACTTTATTTGATTTAATTCATATCGATAAAAATAAATCAGAATAAATTCAATTAAAATTGATTGCTATAACTAAGTTATTGAAATCCATGGTAAAAAATTGAAGACATTAAAATAGAAATCAATTCAAAACAATTGATCCGAATACCTATAAAATTGAATGAAGTCGATTAAAATTTATTAGTACTAGGAATCGAGTGCGCGCGCATACGCGCGCCGCGCAGAATTTGACAAAATTACAATCTCTAAAATTTAGATATTAAAAATTTGCAAGCGATGCTATTAACAAATTAAATTAGATAAGACAAATAAAAGATGATAAAGTATAGATATTTAAAAAAAAAGAGAAAACAAAGGAATTCACGAGTGTGGACAGAATTGGTGTAAAATCTGCCTCAAGTATTTGCTTGATGCAAAACCTCAAAAAAGAAAAATATATCAGAAAAAAACCAAATGTGTACATTTTTTATGACTTTGAAGCTTCTCAATCATCCTCTGTAGCAGGAGACGAAGAGAAAAAAAACCACCAAACAAACTTATGCGTTACACAATAAGTTAGTATATTTTGCTTAAAAGATGAGGATATAGAGATCGACTGCGTTGTTACGCGTCAAGTCCGAAGGACAAAGCGTATAATCATGATGCGGAGCTTTCATACGTTAAAATGATTGTTGGCCCTGAGAAGAGCCTAGGGTTGAAATGATAGATTTATAAATATGTGGGCTTGGCCCTAGAAGGACCGGGGGTGTCTTGATTGGGAGCTACGGGTGAGAAGGTAGCGTGCACCAGGTAGGATGCTTGTTGTCTGGTTCGGTGGGTGTGCGCTAGGACGTCCAAGTGTCATCTTGGTTGAGTTGAGGCTCCCGAGAGCAGAGCCCGGCAAACCTCAAGAGAAGTGCTTGGTTCTGCAGTCGGAGCCTGTCGGAGCTTGAAGGGCGTAGTTCGGAGCGGCGCCTCCTAAACTAGCGTCGGCTAGGCGGTGTAAGAGTAGGAAAGGGGAGTATAGGCCGTGCCTGCAGTACAGCTGGCTCAAGCCGGGGACTCACTAGAGTTCCACGAGAGAAGGTGGTGCCCGCTCGAAGAGCTAACATCAACTGGCCTAGAGAATTCGACGCACTCTGCTTATGTAGGCTTGGCGGCGCGGCGACCGTCGGCTTGAGCGTGGTGGGGGAAGTACACGCTGTGCGCAAGTGCTTTCGCGCTTGGGTGTAACAGCATCTATTGTGGGGTACGCGAGCATATTTTTTTGAACCCAACCAGAAAAACAGCTGATTGAATTTGTTACTACCTCCGCAAAAATTGCAAAAAAAGTAATTTTTCTGGCACAGAATAGTCAGGCCTATGACTGTTAATTTATTTATAAGTATTGTAATTCGCAGATGGTTCGAAAAAAAAATGTATTGATTCGTTAAATTATTTTCATATGCCTTTGAATCATATTCCGAAAGCGTATGATTTGGAAAATTTAGTCAAGGTATTTTTTCACATTTTAACCTAAAAATCGGATCTTCACCCTTCGTTTTCGGTGTTTTATGCAGAAAAAAACATTTCGAAATGCGGTTGTAAAGGGTTGATAGCTAACCTCGTTGGAAACCTCTGGTTGGGAAAATCAGCCCTCATTGACCTGTATCGAAATGTACTATTTTCTCATCTTTTTACACTCCGGACAATCAAGAGTACGTGGGAGAGATGCCACCTCTTGAATCTTACTCGGTCGACTGTTTGAGCCCGACCAAGCAAGTAAAACTTAATAATTGGTACAGAAAAATGGTAGATTTCGGCTATGTTTTTGTTGATTTCAAACGCAAAATACTAGAATATTGGGGACAAGATGTCAATATTTTAAGATTAGCGTGTTTGGCCTTTGCTGAAAATGTACAAAATTTCAGCGTTGATCCTTTCGACGTATGTACTATAATGATAGCCTCTACGTGCATGAGGGTTTTCAGAAAAAAAGTTTTTGAAACCTATCTTACAGGAATTCTTCCGCTTGATGGTTACAGAACGGTCGACAAACACTCGAAAAAAGCCCTAGTCTGCTTACAATGGATAGAAAAAAAGTATTGAATAGAAAAACTTATCACGGGGCAGACGGTCAAAAGCATCGGTTGTAAGAAAATAATCTCGTTGATGGATTCATCTCTGCTAACCGACAGGAAGACCACGAGGGCCATGGGCTTCAATTTCATGGATGTTTTTGACTTGGATGCAAAAAATGTTACGGAATTTAAAGTTACAAAACTCTGGAGAACGGCAAGACGATGGACTCAAGATTCGAGAAGACCAAGGCCATTTTGGAAAAAATCAAGCGTTTCGGTTATCTGCTCACGGAGAAAAAAGAATCCGACCTCGGTGACGACCGGGGATATGACCTCGAGTTCGCAAATTTTGCAACCGAAACACTGAAAAAATTGTCTAAACCGCCTTTAATCAAAGAAACACTAAAACACTAGATACATTAAAATTTATTTGATCTAAGAGATGCGTTTTTCGGAAGACGCACTTGTAACAACGTCAAGACTTACGATTGAAAAAAGGACGAAAAAGTCAGATACTTTGACGTGATTTCGTTGTACCCGAGTTTTCTCAAGATAGCAGCATTTTCCGTAAGACACCCAAAGTTTATATAGGAAACCAAGAATGCAGAAAATTTATAAATGGTAATATAAAACAATTAATAGCCTTATATTGTGAGAAATTTTACCTCCTGACTATCTGTATCAACAAGGCTGAGACAACACTGATAGGATCCTGGTTCTCGCTCGAGATCAAAAAAGTTGTGGAGCTTGATTACAAAATTCTCAAAATACCTGCGATTTGGCAATGCGAGATTGCGAGTCAGAAGAGGCAAAGGAGTAATACTTCAGGGATTTCAAAGAATTGGAAGGCATCGAGGTGGAAAAAATAAAATTGAATAGAACGTGGAACTTCGATCGGTTAGCAAGCTCTTTTTAAATGCATTTTGGGTAAATATTTTTCAAAATTGAAAAAATAAAATAAAAATAACAATTAATAAATAAACAACAGATTAAATTTTTATTTCAAATCTTAAAAGGAAATTAGGTCAGCGAGAGGACAAAAACAACCACAGAAGCAATGCACGATCCTGCAGATTTACTGAGTCTACTTACGTGCTCCAACGTAATACAAACAACCATTAATACAAAGTTTAAATAATAATAAAAAAAAGTTGAGTAATATTTTGTAGCTTACAAATTTCCAAACGGTAGGGGGCTTGGGAAGTTAGGTGATTTTATTGAGATTATCTACAACATTATCCCAATGAAATTTTTCATTCGCAGTCTCCGTTGCAGTACCAACTCCTGGGTTCGAACCTTTTGTTCTCCCTGTCACAGAACCAAGTCACCGATTTCCCCACCAATGTCGAGGTTTTGTCCTCGGAGCCAATTCTCGACAACCCGTAACAGAAGCATCCCCTGGGACTGGAGCAGTGTCTCATTGAGGATTCGTACAACTGGATACTCTAAGCTCGGGCCACTACGAGGTTCCCAAGATCTACAGGTTCTTCGTTAACGTGATGCTCCAGTCCAGTCGGTAAGGGAGGAGATCGGGGCGTGCATAGTTTGCCTACGACCAGGCCAGTCTCAGAAACCCCACCAGGATGCTTAACCTCAGGTCTAGCAGAGAGACCATGGCCTTCGCCGAGAAAAAGTCCTGGACCCTGTACCCCGAGGACAAACACTTTCACTTCCAGATTCCCTGCGAGCACAAGGAAGCTGAGCCTTGTCCAAGCTCCAGCATGATAACCTTGCCGTTGGCAAGGACGGCGAGCTCGATCTGATTGTCTCAATATTTTATGACTAATCCTGTCGAAATTTTTGTGATCTTACCTTGAAAATAAAGTTTGATAAGCCATTTTTTGTTTTGTTTTGTTGTTGAGTTGCGTCTGTATTTAGAGATGGGTCATTAGCAAGATTCAAAAATAGCGAAAGAATCAAAATTATTGGATTCTTAATAAAAACTCATATTTTTATATCGTATTATTATTCATATAATGATTAACTTTATTAAATAAAACAAAAAATAAAAAAAATATAGTAATGTTGTCTACAGCGAAATCAGGATATTTATTACAAAGGATTTTATAGTTAATTCATTGTATTAACCTTTCTTTGTAAACTCAAAAGGCCTCTCTAAAATGTACCTAAATATTATTTTTAAATTTTTTAAATCATTCAGGTGTTCGGTGATCACGTAATCGATACTGTTTGAAATTAGAGAGAAGTGAACTGTATAAAATGGGATTACCGCGATCGCGAGGGAGTGGGAAAGCGAAAAGAGGAGTTGGTTTTTTTTTGAAGCACAACACAATAGGTTTATGCCGCGCTTGAAGTATATTTATTAACTAAACACTATTTATAAAGGCCGAGGAGAGAGAACTCGCCGTTTTGACCAGGAGTTTCTCCATCTCGGTAAGATTGGGTAGAATCGTCGTAGTCAATCGGGTGATCTACGACGATGGCGTTGAGTCCCGTGGCGCGTGGTTGCGGAATCACGGTTGCAGCACGACTGGTGCGGGCGGAAACTGGTCGGTCCGAACAGCTCGGGCGTCGGTCGCTCGAATGACCAATTCCGTGTGAAAAAGAGGCGTTCAATTTTGAACATTCCGCTCCCTTTCATCGACTGCGAACGATTAATAATGATCTGTAACATACTAAAATTAATATTAAGTAAGGTATAAAAAGTATAAAGTATAAAAAAAAGATAATGGGTTTGAAGTAGCTTGTAAACGTACGAAGAAACGTAGAGGTTTACTGAGCAACAGTAGTTAGAGCTTACGCTCTTTGCGATAAAATTTCCAATGGGAAAAAAGCATTGAATAATTGAGGCTAAAGTGAATAGAAGACTTCACTTTAGAAGATCGAAGGTATGATAGTTTTGTGCCAGAAATTAATTCTGGTGCTTCGGTTTTTGAAGTTACAACTGATTTCTGGACCTGAAACGAGGTATTTGATACCTAAAACTGGTGTGGTTCAGACAGCTGAATATTTGCGTATGTAGCGGGAACTTGGACTAAGGGTATCACAAGTGGCGCTGTTTCAATAAGAATCGCCGGAGCCTGAACTTTGAATAGTTCAGGTGGCTGCTTTTTTGGGGTTTTATCTGGGGCATGAACTTGAATCTGTTCAAGAACCTGAGTTTCTGGAATTGCCGCTGGTTCCTGGACCTGGATCGTCGCCGAAGACGAAGCCGGTACCTGAAAGTGGGACAGTTCAGTTAGCCGATTTTTGAAAAGTATGGCCAAAGCCTGAATTGAAGTTAGTTCAGGTGGCTGATTGAAAAATATAGCCGGAGCCTGGACTAAAGTCATTGCAGGGGACTGAGTATTAAAAGGTTTCGCCGTGTCCTGGAGTAAAGGTTGTTCGATGGCTTTGAAAAATGAATTTCGTAAGTTCTAGCCGGTGCCTGGGACTCGGATGACTCAGGTGGCCGAACTTTTAAACTTACAGCCGAAGTCTGAACAAGAGATGGTTCAGGTGGCTGGTTTTCAAAAAACATAGCTGACGAGTAGGCTTTGACTGCCACAGGTGCCTGAATTTTGAAAAGTGTAGCCTGAGCCTGGACTGAAGGTGTCGTAGGTGGTTGAATTTTGAAAGTTGTAGCCGGAGTCTAAATCTGAACTAATTCAGGTGGCTGATTTTCAAAGACGGTCGCTGCAGCCCGGACTAGGGTTGTCTCAAGTGACTGGACTTTGAAAGAACCAGGCTGCAGCCTGGACTAGGGTCGTCATAGGTGGCTTAGTCTCGAAAAAGATCGCCGAACCCTGAACCTGGATTTGTTCAGGTGGCAGGGTTTTGAAAAATCGAATGTACGAATCGTGTCCATCGTCAAAAGTATCCTGCGTGTAATAAAACAGGTCTTTGACGAAGTAATCGTGGCTGCGATCGACATCAGTGCAGTTTCTTAAGACTTTATCAATGGTTGAAAATTCTTGCCAAAGTTGTTTGAGGCGCAGGATACGAGTTTCAGCCAACTCGCGAGTCATCCTGGCTCCTTTGCCTTTAAAAGCTTCAAAATGAGTATCAATCCGAGTTTGGATTCTGTTTTGAAGGGCTATGAAGTGAGCAAATGAAGCTGAGGTGTTTATGTTGCAGCTTTAAATTGAAGAAAGAGAAAATGAAAATAAATAGTGGAGAAAGAAAAGGAAACAAAGGGTATGAAAATCAAGGGATACTGTTAAGGCTAGTCGTTGAAAAGCGTGCGTTCAACTTGCTAGCTTGGGCCAGTGAAGCTTAATGATCTTGAGATTTGCCTTGCAAATAAATTAAAAAGTTGTGCGTTCAAGTTGAAAAGCGGGCGTTCAACTTACAAGCTTGTTAATTTGATGCGGTTGGAAGTATTTTTGATCAGATTGATTGAAGCGATCGTTCAATTAATTGATTAACAAAGAATAAATCCAGTGGTGTTATAAAATTATAAAAAGGTTATTATTAGCGGTGCAATTGAAAGTTGATCATTCAATTGGCTAAGCTAATGAAAAGTAAATCGCAAAACTATCTTGGGGTTTGAAAATATTTCCAGATCAAATAAGTCAAAGCAGGCGTTTGGCTGAATTGGTCCTGGAGAATCAATCAAAGCATTGGATTGAGTTGGTGTGCACAACTCAGTTTGAAGGTTGAATGAGTATACAGGACCTATTTTCGAAGTAGTTGAGAAGCTGCAAGCTGGCTGCTTGCTTTGAAAAGTAACTCAATAGTCCAATAAGAAACTATGCTGAACCTCGAATTTTTTGGGGCATCCACGAGACCAGTCGATATTTATGTATTTGAGCCTCAGGAATCCGAATTTGTTATTATTTTTAGTCGTAAACCCCGGCGTCAGGTAGAAAAATCAAAATGAAATTTTTTTTTGCGATTTTCTCAGAAACTAGGCTAGTTAGGTAAAAAATAACGTCACCATCGTGTTCCCCGTGAAATTTTACAAAAATCTACGTATTTTGTTTAATTCGTGATGAATTAATAATAATTCAACAAATAAAAGTTTAACATTCGAGTATATATAGGTATACACTCGCATGCAGCACAAACTATATCAAAACAGCTGCTGCGGAGCCGCCGCTGGTAGAGCAGTCGGCACCCGCAAACCTACATAAACGAGTCCATAAACTTTCGCAAGTCTCAGTTGCAAGGTTTACTTGCTAATGCCTTTTAATATTATTTTTAATCATTTTTCATAAAAATAAAGGGTACCACAGCTTAATACCCATGCAAGAGTTGCGTCAATATGGAGAGTTTGCTAACCTTAAAAAGATTTGTTTTAGTTTAAAATTTATTTAAAAATCAAAAATTATAATAAATATTGAAAATAATATTAAAGGTCATATTAATAATTTCATTCTGAATTGTAAACATAAAAAAAATAGTGAAATTGTATTTATTTCTTATTTGAATGATAACAGTACTTTAAAATGTTAGAGTTTGATTTGCAGAATCAAAATCAAAAACTTCATAATAGTTACATACTCATATTTAACTTGATAAGTTTTCTAAATAGTCATTGAGTGTTCTTGATTGTTATCGCTTGGTTGTTGTGGAGATCATTTTGTGATAAAAGATAAAGTACAAAGATATTGAAGTTTCCTGCTATGCTTTAAGATATATACCTTAACTCATTCAATTCAAACAAAATTTGTATTAGAGCTTAAATTTGTGTAAAAAATTCTTTTGATGCTAATGGTTGTATTTTTATGGTAAAGTTTTCTACTAAAATGAAAGAGTTTGAAGAAATTCAATTAAAACAGTTCTATAGTAAACTGTGAAAACATTGTAGGTAGTGGAAAGTCCAAGATAGTATGAACTTCAAATTCATGTTAGATAGTTTTATGCTAATGTATTTTGCATCGTAGGATACCTTGGTAACTTATACCTCATTCATACATATAAAATGAGTCTTATGACCAAGCGAAAACTATCCAGATCATATCATGAATATGAGAAATAATAAGGTAAACATTAGCCATATTTTAAATTTGATTCAGGTAAAAGTACTCCCAAACATGGATTAAAAAACAAGGTTTTTATGAATTAATGTTCAGGTTGAGAAAATATATATATAGGAAAGCTCAATTTGAATAAAAAATTTTTCTTTTTATATACTTTTCAGATTATTTTACAAATTATTTAACATTTTTGATTTTACAAGTCTGCTAAAATCATACAAGTCAGTTACACAATTAACTCAAATAATAATTATGGACATTTTGTGTGATGGGAGGGTTAACTCATTTTAAATTTTAAATTTTTCAACTGGAAGACAGCGTTATGTTAACAATAAACAAATGTACTTATTTTTTTTAAATAAAGTAAACGCAAAGTTTACTTTTCAATTTTTTCGTGTTTATTTACAAGCGATTTAAAAAAAAAGTTTTATTATCAAATGAATTATTCTTCATCTTCTTCTTGTTCATCAGTTTCAAACAAACATTGTAGCGGATTTGTATCTAATACTGGTGCAGAAACATGCCATCCCTCTTCCTCCTCATCCTCTTCCTCTTCTTCGTAATTTGCATCCTCTTTACTGTTATCATAAAATTGCTGCTCTTCTGGTTCCGAAATTTTATTACTGATGTCACAGTTGTCGCAGCTTTCTCCATTGCAAAATTTACAAGCTTCTGTACACTTCATTCCAGCTTTTTTGCAAGAACATCGATTAGAAGAACAGTTAGTTGTACATCCGCAATGCACCTAAAAAAACATTTACTGTTATTATTTAGTTATTATTTAGTAGAGGTCTGTAATAATCAGTTAAAATTTTCACCATAGAAATAAAGATTGATTTTTCACGAAATCTCCTCTAACATTTTTGTTATTTTATAAATGCTTGCAGATTTTTTTATACTTGAAATTTATTATTTTTTAATTCATTTAAATGGTAAAAACAGCAATTTGTGAATGTTATATTTCCAAACTATTTTTATGTTTAGCTGAACAAAAACCAATCCATTTTTTTTTTTTAAACTCAATAATGATTAAGTATTTTCTGATCTTCTTAATGACTCATCAACAAATTTGAAAATTTTTACGAGATGCTAAAAAATATTTGATCCTACTATGAAAATTTGTTCTTAATCATAAAAAAATTTTAAAAACCAAAATGATCGTAGGACAATACAATGACTTTGTTAAACGATACCATCATTATGATAATAATAAGTTAATATCTTCAATAAATTATATTATACTTGACTATAAATTTTCACGAAGAAACAAAAAATAATATCTTTTATGAGTACATATATTTTACTTTCGTTTTAGGAATTTTACAAAATTGAACATACTAGTAATTTTTTTTATTTTTTTATTATTTTTTTTTTTGGAAAATTATAAAATGAGTAGCAAAATAGAAAATTAACATTTTTAAACAAACCTGAGTTAAAAGTTTGGAAGGAACAGCTGGTTCCTCCATCATAATTGGAACGAGTATGAACTGTGTTCTTCTCCAGCCCCAATCTTCTGGATTTAAGTTCATACCCAACCACGACTGTATCTGATAATACACGCGTTTCACATGCTGGAGTAGAGCTGATTTTGTTGGTGGAAGTGATGATAACTGAAATTTCTTTTTTGATGTACGTACAAGCTTACAGTATAATTTGTATCTAAAATCAGCAATTTTTTCATCACTTTTTTTACTAGAATATAATTGAAGTACGAATTTCTCAGCAGCATTGTATAAGACATCGATATCCTGGTTAGACTCATAAAAAACCTGTGCTAGTAGTTGATTGTCGGGATTAGAAAGTAATTTTAAGATCGATTTTTTGCCAATGCCTAAAAATGCACTAGTAGTGTCACACCCAGCGAAAGAATGAGCAAATAAAATGTAAGGCTTGTGATTCAAATGATCGTCAGTTGCATATAATTGAAATGGCTTCTGTCCAGGCATATCTTTCTTAAAATACACATTAACATTGTCAGGTGTTAACGCTATAGCCAAAATCAGTAAGTCTACGTCATTCCCTACTATAGCAACTTCCTGTTTTTCCTTTTCTTTACATTCTATTGCTGTACGTACAATCAAACAGTCAGCATCTTCTTCAGCGATCCTAGTCTGAATACCATGATCTTTCAGGTATTTTGATAGCAATTGAACAAATTTCCATTTGTTAGCTACATTTGACAAGAACTGTGCTTGTTTTAAAGTAACCAAGTTATCTTTTGCAATAGAAACATCAGCTGCAGTCGATGTGTTATTACGCCTATATCTTTCATAAGACTTTGTTCCAATTAACTCATTATTGTATCCATCGAAGACCACCGTAACGTTCTTACCATATCTTCTTGTTATAAATTGAAAATACCCTTCGAAAATCCCTTGATAAGTTGTAGAGTGGGGCCAAACAAATTTGTGCAATAACCAGCCTCCATCAAGAACATGATAAAAATCCGGATCCTTTATCGGCTGACATGTAAAAAAGTACTTGTAAAGTTCTGCTTTCGGACTTTTTCTCATGATTCCAGAATCATCAAACAGACTTGCTGGAATTGTACAAAGCTCGTAAGAAAAAGCCTCTTTTTCTAGATCTTTGTTTGCTGCAACGAATTTTAAGCAATTGAATAAGTAAGTATACAAAGCGTTCAATTTATTTTATAAGAAACTTACCTTTGAAGACAACTGTTAATCGCTGAAGCAACACTTGGGAATCAATCTTGACGCAATTATCATCAAGCATATGAACTGTGCCAGCAACGACTGACAGAGGTTTTACTTTCAACAGTTTGGTAAGTGATATTTCTGGGAAGGTTTTTCCAATCATAGTTTTCATACTTTCCAAACCTGTTTCAACTGCTAGGTGACAATTAATCTTGCTATCACCAATTAAACCTGTAGATAATGACATTACTGAATAATCTGATGGGAAAGGGTTATGTTGTTCGAACCAGAATAAGAATTTATCGATGTCCATGTTATCTTTGTCCATTCGGCTGTTGGAAAGATCAATATGTTGTTCGCTAGTGTGTTGATGCAAATTAAGATATTCTTCTAGATTCTCCATCATACGAACGATTGCTGGCATTGGTATCAAATAACGAGCAACAACACTAGCCTCGACCCCTCTGCCATGCGTCAAGTTAGTTCCAAAGAATCTGTTTAAGGTTTGTTCTATTACTTGGTCAGTAGCGACTCCAGACCAAGGTTTGTCTGACCTACGCACGGTGAAACCTCCTTGCCTAGTGTACTGGATAAATTCTTCATGATCCATTCTTTCTTCCAAGGTAGCCATATCTTGCACAAACATTTGAGCGCTTTTGGCATACGCGTAACGACCGGCAGCATGGAAAATAGGTAACATGTCCTTCAAGCTGGATAATTTCAATCTCCAGTTGCCAATCCGTTGAGCTTCGATGTGTTGAAGTAATGTTTTAATGGTTTTGAAATACTGTACCCAAAGTTTGGCAGTATCACCCAACTTTTCCAAACGTTGGAGTTCATCGTTAAACAAATTTGTTAATCGTTTAATTACTGGATCTGCATTTATTTCTCCAATTGTAACATTTTCAGAAAAATTCTCGACATTGTTCTCATCTGCACTGTTGTGACGATCATAGGATGTATTTTTTTCCTTTGTAAAAAGATCCGAGATGTGAATAATGTCTGTTACCTGAACTTTAATAGTCTTGCATATAATTATTCCTAGAGATGTAAAAGTTAATATGTGTGCTCTCAAAGCTCTTGCGTATGCGTGTCCAGACATCATTTGTTTAATAGAGTCTTTAGCGTACACTGTAGCCCAAAGTTCTTCTAAGCCACAACCTTCCATTATATAGCCCTCACATCCCATAAATGACATGTCTGTATGGAAATCTCCAAGTATTACTTCGACATCTTTTAATTCTTCATCTTGAGAAACTAGTGCCCTAGCTTTATGAAATAATGGCTGATCAAATGTACTGAAGCACGTTCTCTGTTTCAACCTCTTGGTTTCATTTTTAGCATAATACAAGGCTGAATTAATTGTCATTGGTTGAGATGGTGGCGCGTTGATAAAAGGTAAATACTCAATATGACACGTTGAAAATGAAGTGTCGTCGCTGTAAATAGTTTCAAAGAAACCTTTCCAGGTTGCTATGGGCAATTTGACAGTTTTTCCCCAAAGGTAGAGTCCATATGCTTCAGGAACAGGCATCTCTTCTCCAAGAATGAGAGAATTTACATCTTCAAAAACTGTATCATGGAAAGCTTGTTTTGTACTATCTTTTGGATATTGAAGTGCAATAGCCTTTGCATTAGCTAAATCTGAGGCTTTGAGTTTTCCTTCGAACTTTTTAGTTTCACCATTGAAAATAATACCATAACCAGGTATATAAATAGCTATACCACCTAAACAATGGAACGTGTTTTTCCCATCCAATGTGGCAACATTATGATCCGTATTGTCAAATACGAACATAACAAAAACTTTATCTACATCACTAGAAATAACCATTGTCGGTGGATCCATTATAACGGACTCCTCAAATTTTATGAGCTGATAATACGATGAAGACACTCCAAGCTTGGATAGAAGATCTATTATCAATCGGGAACCAGTTTTTCTAAAAATGTATGTGGCCACTGACAACTGCTGCATGGAGGTAAAGCTAGGCGGCTGCAGAAAAGAAATCATGGACAAGGCAATGGTATTTAATCTAGCACGTCTTTCTTTTATTTTATTTTTTTGGTTATTCTTACGATCTATATTGTCTTTGTTTTTAATGTCAAGGGCCTCTCGTAAAAATACATGTAATAATGGTGGAATGCAATTTCTTGTATTTTCTGCTAGATCAGATGAATAGGAGTAAGAAGTTGTTGAATATTTTTCTTTCATTATTTCTTTTTTTAATATTCTTCCTGCAATCGTCAAAATGGTTTCTTTTTGCAATTCACTCAATTCACTCACTATTCTCCTCGGTACAGAAATCTGTGGCAACTGCAGAAAGGCTTACAGTTTTGTAATAGACAACTGGTTGTGTGCCTGATTTTTGAATTATCAAAATCTCATCGTTGAATCTATCCCGTAGATGTTTGAAAAGCGTTTCATTATAACAAGAATGCCGTTCCAATGCTTTCTTCAATTCATCGAGACTAAACTCAAATTTACCGCTGGTTTCGATATAATCGTACAGATTTTGAAAACACTGCTTGACCATAACAGTGTGCTTCGATGGCCCCGCTGTTTTCTAGAATTATTAAAATAAAATTAAGACAGTTAATATCGGCAAGTTATCGATTAACTCTGAAAATTATTAATATACAAAGTACTGTCAATTAATGTCAATTAATACAGAAAATATTTTATTTGTGTTTACTTTTAAATGTTTATTAGCGTTAAAAGAATTCTACTAATTTTTCACATTTAACAATGAATTGATTAGTCTTCGTAACTCGTTTTATTTTGCACAAAAAATTATTTAAAAAAAATTTATCAACACACAGTTTTCAAAAATTATCTGTTTCTTTATGTGGTTTTCAGTTACAACATTAAAAATAGAAAAATATGCCAATGCAAGCGTAACCTTACCTTTGATAAATGTTTGTAGCATTGCTCGTGATATGAGAGTTGGTTGCAGTTCGAACTAAATGCTAGACGAACCTTTCTAATTATTTTCTCAATGTCCTTATCTTGACTATCTCTGATGTTATTCACAATAATTTCTTTCGTTGTTTTCGACGAGAATGATCGAACCTTTTTATGTTTTCTGTCTAACTTGTTTGAGCAGAAAACGCAGAATTCCGAAAAATCGAATGAGCAATTTTCTGGTTCTTCTGAAGTGCCAGTTTCACTAGTAGGTGTTGATGCTTCATTCCTAATACTAGTACGAATAACAGGCTGTACATTATAAGTAAGTGTCGTTGAAGTAGTAGTAATAGTTTCAGATGATCCAGGATTTACCGTAGCACTTGTTGTTGAAATAGAAGTTGTAGTTTCATAGGGAACTTCAAAAACAGATTCAGGAGACAATAATTTTCTTCTTTTCGGTTGCGGTGATTTATCCAAATAATTCAACTTGCACTGATTATGTAAATAGAGAACCGATTTACCAGACCAATGTTTCCAAAAATCATCGGCCGATTCTTTGCTTTTTTCTATCAAAATCTTAACCTCATCTTCCTTTATTTCATGAAAATCCTCAAATTCTATTTGCAATGAGTCATTGCAAATAATACAGGACTTGCCTGCATCCATTACTGAAAATTGACAAAAATCGTTAAAAAAACCCAAATTTGCACACAGGATAAAAATTGTTAAAGAAAGATGTATTAACGCACAATGTAAAATTAGTTAACTAACAATTTACATAAGTAGTATTGAATTTAAAATAAACTTCAAAACTCTGAAACAATCTGACTTTAACATTGTATCCAACTTTTAGTTTTTGATGATTGGAGCTAAACAAAAAATTGTAAAATTTATCTAAAATAGAGTCAGGCCTGATGCCAAAGTTTCAAGCAGGTAGTGCTTTAAGTTTAAGAGAAACAAATACCCCCTCAAAAAATAACGTTACACCAAAAATCAAGTTTCAGATTTTTTCATCCAACTTTTAGTTTTTGATGATTGGAGCTAAACAAAAAATTGTTAAATTTATCTAAAATAGAGTCAGGCCTGATGCCAAAGTTTCAAGCAGGTAGTGCTTTAAGTTTAAGAGAAACAAATACCCCCTCAAAAAACAACGTTACACCAAAAATCAAGTTTCAGATTTTTTCATCCAACTTTTAGTTTTTAATGATTGGAGCTAAACAAAAAATTGTAAAATTTATCTAAAATAGAGTCAGGCCTGATGCCAAAGTTTCAAGCAGGCTGTGCTATAAGTTTAGAAGGAAAAAAACACCCTCTCCACTTAACGATACACCTGTCATGTAGTTTCTAAGTATTTTATTACATTTATTCTTTTCAATAATTACTTTTGCTTTATTATTTATATGTTCAATAAATTTTTTGGCAAAATACTTTTAACAGGCCACTATATCTGGATTCATACATGAGTTTTTATTGTAATTGTATTAAAAACAATAGAAAAAATACTCAAACAGCATTGAGTACTGGATGTATACCTTTTAATAATAAACAATGTGCATTAAAATAGAAAGTAAAAAAATGATTATATTCATTAATGTAATTACTTACTATGACTTTATAGGATACATTAATGCCTTATTGATTCAAATGAAACGTCCGCTAACAGACCTCCGCGATGAACATAACAAAAATTACATTTTTAAAATACCACGTTAAAAAAAATGAGCACTAGGATTGTTAATGACATAAACAAAATAAAATGTCAATCGTAGCAATCGTTCAGGTTATGTCTACCGACGCCAGCCGATGCCGATCTGCCACCTGCTCTTAGCTCTACCATCTATTCTTCATAGCTCTACCAGCGGCGGCCCCGCAGCAGCTGTTTTGATATAGTTTGTGCTGCATGCGAGTGTATACCTATATGTACTCGAATGTTAAACTTTTATTTGTTGAATTATTATTAATTCATCACGAATTAAACAAAATACGTAGATTTTTGTAAAATTTCACGGGGAACACGATGGTGTCGTTATTTTTTACCTAACTAGCCTAGTTTCTGAGAAAATCGCAAAAAAAAATTTCATTTTGATTTTTCTACCTGACGCCGGGGTTTACGACTAAAAATAATAACAAATTCGGATTCCTGAGGCTCAAATACATAAATATCGACTGGTCTCGTGGATGCCCCAAAAAATTCGAGGTTCAGCATAGTTTCTTATTGGACTATCAACAAGTTCTGAGGCAGGGCTCAGGTTTGTTTTGCGTTATCTCAAAATTACTATATTACAATATTAACAAAGGTTTTTGCCAAGTTACTGGCGTTCATCTAAACAGAAATCCAGGCCTTGCTGTGATGAAGCTGGCTGGAGGTAACTGTTTGATATGATCGATAAGGTAATTTAAGAAATTCAATTTCATAAAATTATAAAAGTAGTTTTATGGCTGGAGTCGATGAACAGTGATTGTTCAACTAGGCTTATGTGCGAGACACACTGGATTAGATTTAGTTTGAATTTGTTTGGTTAAAATGAGTTGTCTACGGCGACTCAAGTTGATAATAGGGTGTACAGGGCCTACTAACAACTGCTGTGCCACGTTGGTGGCTTGGTGTGATGATACTTGCAAAATGTCTAAGATTTTTCACTCTGGGGTAAGAAAATTAGTTTATGATCCTAGCAAATTTGAATGTTCTATTTTTGGACAAGGTTAGGCTACTAAATGTAGGTTTGATTTTAAATGTGCAGAGCACAGGTGTTAGAGATTTACCGCCTTTTATCGCCATTGGATTGGCCAAGCTGCTCGGACCGACCAGTTTCCGCCCGCACCAGTCGTGCTGCAACCGTGATTCCGCAACCACGCGCCACGGGACTCAACGCCATCGTCGTAGATCGCCCGATTGACTACGACGATTCTACCCAATCTTACCGAGATGGAGAAACTCCAGGTCAAAACGGCGAGTTCTCTCTCCTCTATAAATAGCCTTTATAAATAGTGTTTAGTTAATAAATATACTTCAAGTGCGGCATAAACCTATTGTGTTGTGCTTCAAAAAAAGTATCGATTACGTGATCACCGAACACCTCAATGATTTAAAAAATTTAAAAATAATATTTAGGTACATTTTAGAGAGACCTTTTGAGTTTACAAAGGAAGGTTAATACAATGAATTAACTATAAAATCCTTTGTAATAAATATCCTGATTTTGCTGTAGACAACATTACTAAATTTTTTTTATTTTTTGTTTTATTTAATAAAGTTAATCATTATATGAATAATAATACGATATAAAAATATGAGTTTTTATTAAGAATCCAATAATTTGGATTTCGCTATTTTTGAATCTTGCTAATGACCCATCTCTAAATACAGACGCAACTCAACAACAAAACAAAACACAAAATGGCTTATCAAACTTTATTTTCAAGATAAGATCACAAAAATTTCGACAGGATTAGTCATAAAATATTGAGACAATCAGATCGAGCTCGCCATCCTTGCTAACGGCAAGGTTATCATGCTGGAGCTTGGACAGGGCTCGGCTTCCTTGCGCTCGCAGGGAATCTGGAAGTGAAAGTATTTGTCCTCGGGGTACAGGGTCCAGGACTTTTTCTCGGCGAAGGCCATGGTCTCTCCGCTAGACCTGAGGTTAAGCATCCTGGTGGGGTTTCTGAGATTGGCCTGGTCGTAGGCAAACTATGCACGCCCCGATCTCCTCTCTTACCAACTGGACTAGAGCAGCATGTCAACGAAGAACCTGTAGATCTTGGGAACCTCGTAGTGGCCCGAGCTTAGAGTATCCAGTTGTACGAATCCTCAATGAGACACTGCTCCAGTCCCAGGGGATGCTTCTGTTACGGGTTGTCGAGAATTGGCTCCGAGTTAGTGCGAGAGAAAAGATTTGGAATTTTTTTTACGTTTTGGGCTTATTGCCAATCGGGTTAATTCAGCGAACGAAATTCGGGTCGAACATTAATATTGTATTGAGATTTAAGATTGTTTGATTAAAATTGTTAATTTTAAATTTTGTTTTGTTTTTCCGTTAACCCGGTGATCCTTCGTACGATCCTCATAACTTCACGCCGCTACCGACGACAGAAAGCTACCGCGCCGCGAAGGGTGATAAAGAAATAATTATTTAGTTTGCGAACGGTTTTTGTCCTTTTTAAGAAGATTTTACCGGCGATAAACGCCGAAGGCACAGTCGTGCTGAGTTTAGATTACAGAGACTGCGATCGGTGACGAAGATTTGCGGGGGTTTTTGTGGACACAGCCACAATCCTAACTTCGTCTTTTTATTTTGATCGAGCCCTGTAACAACATATACATTGAAATTTTCCATTCTATTTTCCGTTCTTTTATTTATGAACATTTTAATTATTTTCAACCGTCGATCACATAAAATATACATTTTTTAGAACCATAGTGTTATAATAATTAGTAATCAGCAAAAAATAATTAATCTGAAAATTCTCTGCTGTCAAATAAAGATGAATCACGGTATATATTATTATTATCATTATGATTATTATGAATCATTTCTATTATCTATGTACATACGAAGTAGGGTTTCACAATACCAATACAGTACAATAAATTATTGAACTATGTTTTAATTGCATTGATGTTTAAAAATGTTTAAAAAATTGTATTATTATATTTATTGCCTATTGATTATATAATTATTATTGAATTGGTATCATTATTTAAATTTTTTAATATCAGCTCAATCCTTATATTATATCAATATTAAATTAACTTTGATTTAACATTATTAAATAATTGATGTTAAATATTTTCAATATAAAATGTAATTTATTTAATCTCATCTTCTTTGTATTCCTTTACCCCGTAAAAACTTATTTTTAAAATTTAAAAAAATTTAAAACTTTTTTTTAATTTCAAATATATTTTTTTATCTTAAAGTGACGTATTATACGTCATTTTTTACGCGACGCGTCTGCTGGCCACTGGCCACACATTTAGAGGTTAAAGAATGCCACCCCTGGTGCAAAAGGTTCTCTGGTCGGCCATGCTACTCAGCAGGTTAGGCAGGGATGAAATGATATTATCTTTTTCTCTGTCTAACCTATAGAGTAGCACGGCCGAAAGAGAGTCTCTTGCAGCCCCTTTCCTTGAAAAAAAAAAAACCACCAAAAAATAAATTTCGATAGCATCTGAAAAATGATTGAGCACGACGTGAATCCTATAGTTTTACATTCAAGAGAGATACGCAGAACAAAATTTCATGACGTACTAACGGTAAAGGCGATCACAGAAACTTTGCGTCGTCGCAGCATCGCACTAACCTCAACTGGCTAAAAGTTTTGATAAAATTTTTATTTAACTGGTATTAAATCTTCTGCGAGGTAATCCAAAGGCTAAAGGGATGTAGCAAGCATATAATGAATACAAGTTTAACAACATATTTAGGTTACAATAACAGAAACAATAGATTTTGAGGTTGGCGTAGTCGGCGATTGTCGCAGCATCGCAAATCGCAATCGCCTGTCTGCTCAGAATATATAGATATACAAACCGCCGTGGCGATGTGCGATTCTGCGACGACGCAAAGTTTCTGTGATCGCCTTAAATGAGATAAAAACGTTCAAACTAGGGGAGAGTGGGGTGAATAGAACGCCTTTAGAAATAGATAGTAATTTATGACTTTTGTACATAAAATAAGTTTTAACAAAGAGGTGAACAATTCCAGAAAGAGTAAAAAAAAAAAATTAATAACCTCAAAGCAGTACGAAAACTTCAAAATTAATGAAATCCTGAGCAAGTCACGAGTTTGACGAAATGGGGTGAATGGAACGCCTGTTGTGAGGTGAATAGAACGCCTCCATTAAACAATTATTCAGAAAAATTTCAGGTCGAAAACGTTTTTATTTCACATAAAATATTATAAGTATTCACAAAAAAAGTTAACACTACACTGTTCACCAATTTTTATTAATTTCTGAAGGTTTGTTAACCTGACTGCATACAACTGGTGTGATTCTATTTTTTTTTTTTTTTTTTTTTCATAATTCTATTTATCAATATTATTTGCATATTAATAATGATACTAGAACTCCGCTAAATACTATTTAATCATTTCAAAGTAGGACCACACCTACAGCTCTAGCCAAGATGCGATTTTGGCCGAACATTTGACTAGCTTCTTGCGTATATAGAAATAGCAGTGCATAGATAGCGGAAGTTTTTTAACTGAAACATATTTTTGTTTTTAATTAATACTGAGAAGAACTTAAAGGATTATTTGATTAGTTAAACATTATTTGCGCATATTTGATTTATACTGATAAGATTCCGAACACCTCATCACATGTAATTATATGAAAATTTATTGAAAATGCACTCTGCTATAAGACTACTGGTTAAAATAACGTGATGAAAATATTTAATTACTCAACAACGAAAAACCCCCAGCTTCTATAAATTTAACAGTATCATTTTCTAATATTTATCTTTCAGTTCCCCAAGTTTGGCATTTTTTACTCATCTCTTTCTAATTTGTCCGGTCCAACCCTAATTTGACACTCGAGTTCTAAAAGGTGACAAGTCAAAATTTTTTTTAATAACATGACAATTCATATTTTTTTTTAAAAACATGGAATCTCAGAGATTTCCTTTAGAAACATGAGTTCTCAGAGATTCTCTTTAGAAACATGACATCTCAGAGATTGTTTTTAAAAAGTGACAATCGGTCGGAAAATTTCTTTTTCGAAAATTTTTTTTAGTCGGGGTGATGAACGAATATCCTTGAAATTAATTATCATATTAAGGTGGTTTTCTACCAGAGCTAGTCAAGTGCAAGACTAAAAAAAAATTATTTCTACTAAATTATTTACTACTAAAAATTGGTTATTGAAATTTATTTTTTAACTTTTTATGGCTTCTGAAATTATTTTCTACCAAAAAAACATTGACAATCACAACAAAACATTTTTTTAAACTTTTAACCTCGACTTTGAATACCGCTGTTTTGGAGGTTATTCACGTGAAAATTATTTTTGTAAAATTACTGTAAAATTTGTAAAAGCTTCACAAAACGCTGGGCGTCAGAGTTTAATTTTTTGAATAAAAAAAAATTATTAAATTCAGTAATCCCCAAAATTTTAAAACCACAAAACGCTGGGCGTCCAAGTTCAATTTTTAAATAAAAGAATTTAAATAAACTAATAATCCCCTAAGCTTCAAACCCACAAAGCGCTGGGCGTCCAAGTTCAATTTTTAAATGAACTAATAATCCCCTAAACTTCGAACCCATAAAAGGCTGGGCGTCCGAGTTCAATTTTTAAGTAAAACTAATAATCTCCTAAGCTTCAAACCCACAGAACGCTGGACATCCGAGTTTAATTTTTTGAATAAAAAAATATGAATATACTGATCAACCCCCAAGCTTTAAACCCACAAAACGCTGCGCGTCCGTGCTCAATTCTTTGAATAAAAAAAATTTAAATAAATTCTGTAATCTCCCAAGCTTCGAACCCAAAAAACGCTAGGCGTCCGAGTTTAATTTTTTGAATAAAAAAATATAAATAAATTCAGTAATTCCCCAAATTTTAAACCCACAAAACGCTGGGCGTCCGAGTTTAATTTTTAAATAAAAAAATTTAAATAAACTAATAATCCCCTAAGCTTCAAACCCACAAAACGCTTGGCGTCCGAGTTCAATTTTTAAATAAACTAATAATCCCCCAAGCTTCAAAGCCACAAAACGCTGGGCGTCTGAGTTCAATTTTTCAATAAACTAATAATCTCTTGAGCTTCAAACGCACAAAACGCTGGGCTTCCGAGTTTAATTTTTTGAATAAAAAAAAATAAATACACTGATCATCCCCCCAGCTTTAAACCCACATGACGCTGATCGCCCGTGCTCAATTTTTTGAGTGAAAAAATATGAATAAATTCTGTAATCTCCCAAGCTTCGAACCGACAAAACGCTGTACGTCCGAGTTCAATTTTTAAATAAAAAAAAATAAATATACTGATCATCCCCCAAGCTTTAAACCTACATGACGCTGGGCGTCCGAGTTCAAGTTTTAAAAAAACTAATAATCCCCTAAGCTTCAAATGCACAAAACGCTGGGCATCCAAATTTAATTTTTGGAATAAAAAAATATAGATATACTGATCATCCCCCAAGCTTTAAACCCACATGACGCTGCGCGACCATGCTCAATTTTTTGAATAAAAAAATATAAATAAATTCTGTAATCTCCCAAGCTTCGAAACCACAAAGAGCTGAGCGTCCGAGTTAAATTTTTTGAATAAAAAAAAAATATACATATTCAGTAATCCCCTAAGCTTCAAACCCACAAAACGTTGGGCGTCTGAGTTCAATTTTTAAATAAACTAATAATCTCCTAAGCTTCAAATGCACAAAACGCTGGGCATCCAAGTTTAATTTTTTGAATAAAAAAATACAAATGTACTGATCATCCCCAAAGCTTTAAACCCACAAAACGCTGGGCGTCCGAGTTCAATTTTTATATAAAAAAATTTAAATAATTTAATAATCCCCTAAGCTTCAAACCCACAAAGCGCTGGGCGTCCAAGTTCAATTTTTAAATGAACTAATAATCCCCTAAACTTCGAACCCATAAAAGGCTGGGCGTCCGAGTTCAATTTTTAAGTAAAACTAATAATCTCCTAAGCTTCAAACCCACAGAACGCTGGACATCCGAGTTTAATTTTTTGAATAAAAAAATATGAATATACTGATCAACCCCCAAGCTTTAAACCCACAAAACGCTGCGCGTCCGTGCTCAATTCTTTGAATAAAAAAAATTTAAATAAATTCTGTAATCTCCCAAGCTTCGAACCCAAAAAACGCTAGGCGTCCGAGTTTAATTTTTTGAATAAAAAAATATAAATAAATTCAGTAATTCCCCAAATTTTAAACCCACAAAACGCTGGGCGTCCGAGTTTAATTTTTAAATAAAAAAATTTAAATAAACTAATAATCCCCTAAGCTTCAAACCCACAAAACGCTTGGCGTCCGAGTTCAATTTTTAAATAAACTAATAATCCCCCAAGCTTCAAAGCCACAAAACGCTGGGCGTCTGAGTTCAATTTTTCAATAAACTAATAATCTCTTGAGCTTCAAACGCACAAAACGCTGGGCTTCCGAGTTTAATTTTTTGAATAAAAAAATATAAATAAATTCTGTAATCTCCCAAGCTTCGAAACCACAAAGAGCTGAGCGTCCGAGTTAAATTTTTTGAATAAAAAAAAAATATACATATTCAGTAATCCCCTAAGCTTCAAACCCACAAAACGTTGGGCGTCTGAGTTCAATTTTTAAATAAACTAATAATCTCCTAAGCTTCAAATGCACAAAACGCTGGGCATCCAAGTTTAATTTTTTGAATAAAAAAATACAAATGTACTGATCATCCCCAAAGCTTTAAACCCACAAAACGCTGGGCGTCCGAGTTCAATTTTTATATAAAAAAATTTAAATAATTTAATAATCCCCTAAGCTTCAAACCCACAAAGCGCTGGGCGTCCAAGTTCAATTTTTAAATGAACTAATAATCCCCTAAACTTCGAACCCATAAAAGGCTGGGCGTCCGAGTTCAATTTTTAAGTAAAACTAATAATCTCCTAAGCTTCAAACCCACAGAACGCTGGACATCCGAGTTTAATTTTTTGAATAAAAAAATATGAATATACTGATCAACCCCCAAGCTTTAAACCCACAAAACGCTGCGCGTCCGTGCTCAATTCTTTGAATAAAAAAAATTTAAATAAATTCTGTAATCTCCCAAGCTTCGAACCCAAAAAACGCTAGGCGTCCGAGTTTAATTTTTTGAATAAAAAAATATAAATAAATTCAGTAATTCCCCAAATTTTAAACCCACAAAACGCTGGGCGTCCGAGTTTAATTTTTAAATAAAAAAATTTAAATAAACTAATAATCCCCTAAGCTTCAAACCCACAAAACGCTTGGCGTCCGAGTTCAATTTTTAAATAAACTAATAATCCCCCAAGCTTCAAAGCCACAAAACGCTGGGCGTCTGAGTTCAATTTTTCAATAAACTAATAATCTCTTGAGCTTCAAACGCACAAAACGCTGGGCTTCCGAGTTTAATTTTTTGAATAAAAAAATATAAATAAATTCTGTAATCTCCCAAGCTTCGAAACCACAAAGAGCTGAGCGTCCGAGTTAAATTTTTTGAATAAAAAAAAAATATACATATTCAGTAATCCCCTAAGCTTCAAACCCACAAAACGTTGGGCGTCTGAGTTCAATTTTTAAATAAACTAATAATCTCCTAAGCTTCAAATGCACAAAACGCTGGGCATCCAAGTTTAATTTTTTGAATAAAAAAATACAAATGTACTGATCATCCCCAAAGCTTTAAACCCACAAAACGCTGGGCGTCCGAGTTCAATTTTTATATAAAAAAATTTAAATAATTTAATAATCCTCTAAGCTTCAAACCCACAAAACGCTGGGCGTCCGTGTTCAATTTTTAAATAAACTAATAATCTCCTGACCTTCAAATGCACAAATTGCTGGGCATCCGAGTTTAATTTTTATTTTTTTATATAAAAAAATTAAAATAAACTATCAATCCTCCAAGCTTTAAATTCACAAAACGCTGGACACCCGAGTTTAATTTTTTGAATAAAAAAATAAATATATACTGATCATCCCCCAAACTTTAAACCCACAAAACGCTGGGCGTCCGAGTTCAGTTTTTATATAATAAAATTTAAATAAACTAATAATCCCCTAAGCTTCAAACCCACAAATCGCTTGGCGTCCGAGTTCGATTTTTAAATAAAAGAATTTAAATAAACAAATAATCTCCTAAGCTTCAAACCCACAAAACGCTGGGCGTCCGAGTTCAATTTTTAAGTAAACTCATAATCTCCTGACCTTCAAATGCACAAATTGCTGGGCATCCGAGTTTAATTTTTTGAATAAAAAAATATAAATATACTGATCATCGCCCAAGCTTTATACCTACATGACGTGGCGCGTCCATGCTCAATTTTTTGAATAAAAAAAAATAAATATACTGATCATCCCCTAAGCTTTAAATCTACATGACGCTGCGCGTCCATGCTGAATTTTTCGAATAAAGAAATATAAATAAATTCTGTAATTTCCAAAGCTTCGAACTCACAAAACGCTGGGCGTCGGAGTTTAATTTTTTGAATCAACAAATACAGATAAATTCAGTAATCTCCCAAGTTGCCCACTAAACGCTGGGCATCCGAGTTTAATTTTTTGAATAAGAATATAAATATACTGATCATCCCCCAAGTTTGCAACCAACATGACGCGGCGCGTCCATGCTCAATTTTTTGAATAAAAAAATATAAATAAATTCTGTAATCTCCCAAGCTTCGAACCCACAAAACGCTGGGCGTCGGAGTTTAATTTTTGGAATCAACAAATACAGATAAATTCAGTAATCCCCCAAGTTGCCCACTAAACGCTGGGCATCCGAGTTTAATTTTTTGAATAAAAAAATATAAATATACTGTTCATCCCCCAAGCTTTCAACCAACATGACGCGGCGCGTCCATGCTCAATTTTTTAAATAAAAAAATATAAATAAATTCTGTAATCTCCCAAGCTTCGAACCCACAAAACGCTGGGCGTCCGAGTAACATTATTTGAATAAAAAAAAATTAATAAATTCAGTAATCCCCAAAATTTTAAACCTACAAAACGCTGGGCGTCCGAGTACAATTTTTAAATAAAAGAATTTAAATAAACTAATAATCCCCTAAGCTTTAAACCCACGAAACGCTGGGCGTCCGAGTTCAATTTTCAAATAACAAAATTTAAATAAACTCATAATCCCCTAAGCTTCAAACCCACAAAACGCTTGGAGTCCGAGTTCAATTTTTAAATAAACTAATAATCCCCTAAGCTTCAAACCCACAAAAGGCTGGGAGTCCGAGTTCAATTTTTAAATAAACAAATAATCTCTTAAGCTTCAAACCCACAAAACGCTGGGCGTCCGAGTTCAATTTTTGAATAAACTAATAATCTCCTAAGCTTCAAACGCACAAAACGCTGAGCATCCGAGTTTCATTTTTTGAATAAAAAAATATAAATATACTGATCATCCCCCAAGCTTTCAACCAACATGACGCTGGGCGTCCGAGTTCAATTTTTAAATAAACTAATAATCCCCTGAGCTTCAAATGCACAAAACGCTGGGCATCCGAGTTTAATTTTTTGAATAAAAAAATATAAATATACTGATCAACACCGAAGCTTCAAACCCACGTGATGCTGCGCGTCCATGCTCAATTTTTTGAATAAAAAAATATAAATGAATTCTGTAATTTCCAAAGCTTCGAACCCACAAAACGCTGGGCAACGGAGTTTAATTTTTTGAATCAACAAATATAGATAAATTCAGTTATTCCCCAAATTTTGAACCCACAAAACGCTGGGCGTCTGAGTTTAATTTTTAAATTTTTAAATAAAAAAATTTTAATAAACTCTCAATCCCCCAAGCTTCAAACTCACAAAAAGCTGGGCGTCCGAGTTTCATTTTTTGAATAAAAAAAAATTAATAAATTAAGTAATCCCCACAATTTTATCCCCACAAAACGCCGGGTGTCCGAGTTCAATTATGAAATAAAAAAATTTAAATAAACTAACAATCCCCTAAGCTTCAAACCCACAAAACGCTGGGAGTCCGAGTTCAATTTTTAAATAATCTAATAATCCCCTAAGCTTCAAACCCACAACAGGCTGGGTGTCCAAGTTCAATTTTTAAACAAACTTATAATATCTTAAGCTTCAAACCCACAAAACGCTGGGCATCCGAGTTCAATTTTTAAATAAACTCATAATCTCCTAAGCTTTAAACGCACAAAATGCTAGGCATCCGAGTTAAATTTTTTGAATAAAAAAATATAAATATACCAATGATCCCCCAAGCTTTCAACCAACATGATGCGGCGCGTCCATGCTCAATTTTTTGAATAAATAAATATAAATAAATTCTGTAATCTCCCAAGCCTCGAACCCACAAAACATTGAGCGTCCGAGTTACATTATTTGAATAAAAAAAAATTCATAAATTCAGTAATCCCCAAAATTTTAAGCCCACAAAACGCTGGGCGTCCGAGTTCAATTTTTAAATAAAAGAATTTAAATAAACTAATAATCCCCTAAGCTTCAAACTTACGAAACACTGGGCGTCCGAGTTCAATTTTTAAGTAAACTCATAATCTCCTGACCTTCAAATGCACAAATTGCTGGGCATCCGAGTTTAATTTTTTGAATAAAAAAATATAAATATACTGATCATCGCCCAAGCTTTATACCTACATGACGTGGCGCGTCCATGCTCAATTTTTTGAATAAAAAAAAATAAATATACTGATCATCCCCTAAGCTTTAAATCTACATGACGCTGCGCGTCCATGCTGAATTTTTCGAATAAAGAAATATAAATAAATTCTGTAATTTCCAAAGCTTCGAACTCACAAAACGCTGGGCGTCGGAGTTTAATTTTTTGAATCAACAAATACAGATAAATTCAGTAATCTCCCAAGTTGCCCACTAAACGCTGGGCATCCGAGTTTAATTTTTTGAATAAGAATATAAATATACTGATCATCCCCCAAGTTTGCAACCAACATGACGCGGCGCGTCCATGCTCAATTTTTTGAATAAAAAAATATAAATAAATTCTGTAATCTCCCAAGCTTCGAACCCACAAAACGCTGGGCGTCGGAGTTTAATTTTTGGAATCAACAAATACAGATAAATTCAGTAATCCCCCAAGTTGCCCACTAAACGCTGGGCATCCGAGTTTAATTTTTTGAATAAAAAAATATAAATATACTGTTCATCCCCCAAGCTTTCAACCAACATGACGCGGCGCGTCCATGCTCAATTTTTTAAATAAAAAAATATAAATAAATTCTGTAATCTCCCAAGCTTCGAACCCACAAAACGCTGGGCGTCCGAGTAACATTATTTGAATAAAAAAAAATTAATAAATTCAGTAATCCCCAAAATTTTAAACCTACAAAACGCTGGGCGTCCGAGTACAATTTTTAAATAAAAGAATTTAAATAAACTAATAATCCCCTAAGCTTTAAACCCACGAAACGCTGGGCGTCCGAGTTCAATTTTCAAATAACAAAATTTAAATAAACTCATAATCCCCTAAGCTTCAAACCCACAAAACGCTTGGAGTCCGAGTTCAATTTTTAAATAAACTAATAATCCCCTAAGCTTCAAACCCACAAAAGGCTGGGAGTCCGAGTTCAATTTTTAAATAAACAAATAATCTCTTAAGCTTCAAACCCACAAAACGCTGGGCGTCCGAGTTCAATTTTTGAATAAACTAATAATCTCCTAAGCTTCAAACGCACAAAACGCTGAGCATCCGAGTTTCATTTTTTGAATAAAAAAATATAAATATACTGATCATCCCCCAAGCTTTCAACCAACATGACGCTGGGCGTCCGAGTTCAATTTTTAAATAAACTAATAATCCCCTGAGCTTCAAATGCACAAAACGCTGGGCATCCGAGTTTAATTTTTTGAATAAAAAAATATAAATATACTGATCAACACCGAAGCTTCAAACCCACGTGATGCTGCGCGTCCATGCTCAATTTTTTGAATAAAAAAATATAAATGAATTCTGTAATTTCCAAAGCTTCGAACCCACAAAACGCTGGGCAACGGAGTTTAATTTTTTGAATCAACAAATATAGATAAATTCAGTTATTCCCCAAATTTTGAACCCACAAAACGCTGGGCGTCTGAGTTTAATTTTTAAATTTTTAAATAAAAAAATTTTAATAAACTCTCAATCCCCCAAGCTTCAAACTCACAAAAAGCTGGGCGTCCGAGTTTCATTTTTTGAATAAAAAAAAATTAATAAATTAAGTAATCCCCACAATTTTATCCCCACAAAACGCCGGGTGTCCGAGTTCAATTATGAAATAAAAAAATTTAAATAAACTAACAATCCCCTAAGCTTCAAACCCACAAAACGCTGGGAGTCCGAGTTCAATTTTTAAATAATCTAATAATCCCCTAAGCTTCAAACCCACAACAGGCTGGGTGTCCAAGTTCAATTTTTAAACAAACTTATAATATCTTAAGCTTCAAACCCACAAAACGCTGGGCATCCGAGTTCAATTTTTAAATAAACTCATAATCTCCTAAGCTTTAAACGCACAAAATGCTAGGCATCCGAGTTAAATTTTTTGAATAAAAAAATATAAATATACCAATGATCCCCCAAGCTTTCAACCAACATGATGCGGCGCGTCCATGCTCAATTTTTTGAATAAATAAATATAAATAAATTCTGTAATCTCCCAAGCCTCGAACCCACAAAACATTGAGCGTCCGAGTTACATTATTTGAATAAAAAAAAATTCATAAATTCAGTAATCCCCAAAATTTTAAGCCCACAAAACGCTGGGCGTCCGAGTTCAATTTTTAAATAAAAGAATTTAAATAAACTAATAATCCCCTAAGCTTCAAACTTACGAAACACTGGGCGTCCGAGTTCAATTTTTAAATAAACTAATAATCCCCTAAGCTTCAAACCCACAAAAGGCTTGGAGTCCGAGTTCAATTTTTAAATAAACAAATAATCTCTTAAGCTTCAAACCCACAAAACGCTGGGCGTCCGAGTTCAATTTTTGAATAAACTAATAATCTCCTAAGCTTCAAACACACAAAACGCTGAGCATCCGAGTTTAATTTTTTGAATAAAAAAATATAAATATACTAATGATCCCCCAAGCTTTCAACCAACATGATGCGGCGCGTCCATGCTCAATTTTTTGAATAAAAAAATATAAATAAATTCTGTAATCTCCCAAGCTTCGAACCCACAAAACATTGGGCGTCCGAGTTCAATTTTTAAATAAAAGAATTTAAATAAACTAATAATCCCCTAAGCTTCAAACTTACGAAACACTGGGCGTCCGAGTTCAATTTTTAAATAAAAAAATTCAAATAAACTCATAATCCCCTAAGCTACAAACCTACAAAACGCTTGGAGTCCGAGTTCAATTTTTAAATAAACTAATAATCCCCTAAACTTCAAACCCACAAAAGACTGGGCGTCGAGTTCAATTTTTAAATAAACTAATAATCTCTTAAGCTTCAAACCCACAAAATGCTAGGTGTCCGAGTTCAATTTTTGAATAAACTAATAATCTTCTAAGCTTCAAATGCACAAAACGCTGTGCATCGGAGTTTAATTTTTTGAATAAAAAAAATAAATACACTGATCATCCCCCCAGCTTTAAACCCACATGACGCTGAGCGTCCGTGCTGAATTTTTTGAGTTAATGATATATGAATAAATTCTGTAATCTCCCAAGCTTCGAACCCACAAAACGCTGGGCGTCCGAGTTTAATTTTTTGAATAAAAAAAAATATAAATATACTGATCAACACCCAAGCTTCAAACCCACGGGACGCTGCGCGTCCATGCTCAATTTTTTGAATAAAAAAATATAAATGAATTCTGTAATTTTCAAAGCTTCGAACCCACAAAACGCTGGGCAACGGAGTTTAATTTTTTGAATCAACAAATATAGATAAATTCAGTTATTCCCCAAATTTTAAACCCACAAAACGCTGGGCGTCTGAGTTCAATTTTTAAATAAACTAATAATCCCCTGAGCTTCAAATGCACAAAACGCTGGGCATCCGAGTTTAATTTTTTGAATAAAAAAATATAAATATACTGATCAACACCCAAGCTTCAAACCCACGGGACGCTGCGCGTCCATGCTCAATTTTTTGAATAAAAAAATATAAATGAATTCTGTAATTTTCAAAGCTTCGAACCCACAAAACGCTGGGCAACGGAGTTTAATTTTTTGAATCAACAAATATAGATAAATTCAGTTATTCCCCAAATTTTAAACCCACAAAACGCTGGGCGTCTGAGTTTAATTTTTAAATTTAAAAAAAAAAAAATTTTAATAAACTCTCAATCCCCCAAGCTTCAAACTCACAAAACGCTGGGCGTCCGAGTTTCATTTTTTGAATAAAAAAAAATTAATAAATTAAGTAATCCCCACAATTTTATCCCCACAAAACGCCGGGTGTCCGAGTTCAATTATGAAATAAAAAAATTTAAATAAACTAACAATCCCCTAAGCTTCAAACCCACAAAACGCTGGGAGTCCGAGTTCAATTTTTAAATAATCTGATAATCCCCTAAGCTTCAAACCCACAACAGGCTGGGTGTCCGAGTTCAATTTTTAAATAAACTTATAATATCTTAAGCTTCAAACCCACAAAACGCTGGGAATCCGAGTTCAATTTTTAAATAAACTCATAATCTCCTAAGCTTTAAACGCACAAAATGCTGGGCATCCGAGTTAAATTTTTTGATTAAAAAAATATAAATATACTTATGATCCCCCAAGCTTTCAACCAACATGAAGCTGCGCGTCCATGCTCAATTTTTTGAATAAAAAAATATAAATAAATTCTGTAATTTCCAAAGCTTCGAACCCACAGAACGCTGGGTGTCGGAGTTTAATTTTTTGAATCAAAAAATATAGATAAATTCAGTAATCTCCCAAGTTGCCCACTAAACGCTGGGGATCCGAGTTTAATTTTTTGAATAAAAAAATATAAATATACTGATCAACACCCAAGCTTCAAACCCACGGGACGCTGCGCGTCCATGCTCAATTTTTTGAATAAAAAAATATAAATGAATTCTGTAATTTTCAAAGCTTCGAACCCACAAAACGCTGGGCAACGGAGTTTAATTTTTTGAATCAACAAATATAGATAAATTCAGTTATTCCCCAAATTTTAAACCCACAAAACGCTGGGCGTCTGAGTTTAATTTTTAAATTTTTAAATAAAAAAATTTTAATAAACTCTCAATCCCCCAAGCTTCAAACTCACAAAACGCTGGGCGTCCGAGTTTCATTTTTTGAATAAAAAAAAATTAATAAATTAAGTAATCCCCACAATTTTATCCCCACAAAACGCCGGGTGTCCGAGTTCAATTATGAAATAAAAAAATTTAAATAAACTAACAATCCCCTAAGCTTCAAACCCACAAAACGCTGGGAGTCCGAGTTCAATTTTTAAATAATCTGATAATCCCCTAAGCTTCAAACCCACAACAGGCTGGGTGTCCGAGTTCAATTTTTAAATAAACTTATAATATCTTAAGCTTCAAACCCACAAAACTCTGGGCATCCGAGTTCAATTTTTAAATAAACTCATAATCTCCTAAGCTTTAAACGCACAAAATGCTGGGCATCCGAGTTAAATTTTTTGATTAAAAAAATATAAATATACTTATGATCCCCCAAGCTTTCAACCAACATGAAGCTGCGCGTCCATGCTCAATTTTTTGAATAAAAAAATATAAATAAATTCTGTAATTTCCAAAGCTTCGAATCCACAGAACGCTGGGTGTCGGAGTTTAATTTTTTGAATCAAAAAATATAGATAAATTCAGTAATCTCCCAAGTTGCCCACTAAACGCTGGGGATCCGAGTTTAATTTTTTGAATAAAAAAATATAAATATACTGATAAACACCCAAGCTTCAAACCCACGGGACGCTGCGCGTCCATGCTCAATTTTTTGAATAAAAAAATATAAATGAATTCTGTAATTTCAAAGCTTCGAACCCACAAAACGCTGGGCAACGGAGTTTAATTTTTTGAATCAACAAATATAGATAAATTCAGTTATTCCCCAAATTTTAAACCCACAAAACGCTGGGCGTCTGAGTTTAATTTTTAAATTTTTAAATAAAAAAATTTTAATAAACTCTCAATCCCCCAAGCTTCAAACACACAAAATGCTGGGCGTCCGAGTTTCATTTTTTGAATAAAAAAAAATTAATAAATTAAGTAATCCCCACAATTTTATCCCCACAAAACGCCGGGTGTCCGAGTCCAATTATGAAATAAAAAAATTTAAATAAACTAACAATCCCCTAAGCTTCAAACCCACAAAACGCTGGGAGTCCGAGTTCAATTTTTAAATAATCTGATAATCCCCTAAGCTTCAAACCCACAACAGGCTGGGTGTCCGAGTTCAATTTTTAAATAAACTTATAATATCTTAAGCTTCAAACCCACAAAACGCTGGGCATCCGAGTTCAATTTTTAAATAAACTCATAATCTCCTAAGCTTTAAACGCACAAAATGCTGGGCATCCGAGTTAAATTTTTTGATTAAAAAAATATAAATATACTTATGATCCCCCAAGCTTTCAACCAACATGAAGCTGCGCGTCCATGCTCAATTTTTTGAATAAAAAAATATAAATCAATTCTGTAATTTCCAAAGCTTCGAACCCACAGAACGCTGGGTGTCGGAGTTTAATTTTTTGAATCAAAAAATATAGATAAATTCAGTAATCTCCCAAGTTGCCCACTAAACGCTGGGGATCCGAGTTTAATTTTTAAATAATCTGATAATCCCCTAAGCTTCAAACCCACAACAGGCTGGGTGTCCGAGTTCAATTTTTAAATAAACTTATAATATCTTAAGCTTCAAACCCACAAAACGCTGGGCATCCGAGTTCAATTTTTAAATAAACTCATAATCTCCTAAGCTTTAAACGCACAAAATGCTGGGCATCCGAGTTAAATTTTTTGATTAAAAAAATATAAATATACTTATGATCCCCCAAGCTTTCAACCAACATGAAGCTGCGCGTCCATGCTCAATTTTTCGAAAAAAAAATATAAATAAATTCTGTAATCTCCCAAGCTTCGAACCCACAGAACGCTGGGTGTCGGAGTTTAATTTTTTGAATCAAAAAATATAGATAAATTCAGTAATCTCCCAAGTTGCCCACTAAACGCTGGGGATCCGAGTTTAATTTTTTGAATAAAAAAATATAAATATACTGATCAACACCCAAGCTTCAAACCCACGGGTTGCTGCGCGTCCATGCTCAATTTTTTGAATAAAAAAATATAAATGAATTCTGTAATTTTCAAAGCCTCGAACCCACAAAACGCTGGGCAACGGAGTTTAATTTTTTGAATCAACAAATATAGATAAATTCAGTTATTCCCCAAATTTTAAACCCACAAAACGCTGGGCGTCTGAGTTTAATTTTTAAATTTTTAAATAAAAAAATTTTAATAAACTCTCAATCCCCCAAGCTTCAAACTCACAAAACGCTGGGCGTCCGAGTTGCATTTTTTGAATAAAAAAAAATTAATAAATTAAGTAATCCCCACAATTTTATCCCCACAAAACGCCGGGTGTCCGAGTTCAATTATGAAATAAAAAAATTTAAATAAACTAACAATCCCCTAAGCTTCAAACCCACAAAACGCTGGGAGTCCGAGTTCAATTTTTAAATAATCTGATAATCCCCTAAGCTTCAAACCCACAACAGGCTGGGTGTCCGAGTTCAATTTTTAAATAAACTTATAATAGCTTAAGCTTCAAACCCACAAAACTCTGGGCATCCGAGTTCAATTTTTAAATAAACTCATAATCTCCTAAGCTTTAAACGCACAAAATGCTGGGCATCCGAGTTAAATTTTTTGATTAAAAAAATATAAATATACTTATGATCCCCCAAGCTTTCAACCAACATGAAGCTGCGCGTCCATGCTCAATTTTTTGAATAAAAAAATATAAATAAATTCTGTAATTTCCAAAGCTTCGAATCCACAGAACGCTGGGTGTCGGAGTTTAATTTTTTGAATCAAAAAATATAGATAAATTCAGTAATCTCCCAAGTTGCCCACTAAACGCTGGGGATCCGAGTTTAATTTTTTGAATAAAAAAATATAAATATACTGATCGACACCCAAGCTTCAAACCCACGGGACGCTGCGCGTCCATGCTCAATTTTTTGAATAAAAAAATATAAATGAATTCTGTAATTTTCAAAGCTTCGAACCCACAAAACGCTGGGCAACGGAGTTTAATTTATTGAATCAACAAATATAGATAAATTCAGTTATTCCCCAAATTTTAAACCCACAAAACGCTGGGCGTCTGAGTTTAATTTTTAAATTTTTAAATAAAAAAATTTTAATAAACTCTCAATCCCCCAAGCTTCAAACTCACAAAACGCTGGGCGTCCGAGTTTCATTTTTTGAATAAAAAAAAATTAATAAATTAAGTAATCCCCACAATTTTATCCCCACAAAACGCCGGGTGTCCGAGTTCAATTTTTAAATAAACTAATAATCCCCTGAGCTTCAAATGCACAAAACGCTGGGCATCCGAGTTTAATTTTTTGAATAAAAAAATATAAATATACTGATCAACACCCAAGCTTCAAACCCACGGGACGCTGCGCGTCCATGCTCAATTTTTTGAATAAAAAAATATAAATGAATTCTGTAATTTCAAAGCTTCGAACCCACAAAACGCTGGGCAACGGAGTTTAATTTTTTGAATCAACAAATATAGATAAATTCAGTTATTCCCCAAATTTTAAACCCACAAAACGCTGGGCGTCTGAGTTTAATTTTTAAATTTTTAAATAAAAAAATTTTAATAAACTCTCAATCCCCCAAGCTTCAAACACACAAAATGCTGGGCGTCCGAGTTTCATTTTTTGAATAAAAAAAAATTAATAAATTAAGTAATCCCCACAATTTTATCCCCACAAAACGCCGGGTGTCCGAGTTCAATTATGAAATAAAAAAATTTAAATAAACTAACAATCCCCTAAGCTTCAAACCCACAAAACGCTGGGAGTCCGAGTTCAATTTTTAAATAATCTGATAATCCCCTAAGCTTCAAACCCACAACAGGCTGGGTGTCCGAGTTCAATTTTTAAATAAACTTATAATATCTTAAGCTTCAAACCCACAAAACGCTGGGCATCCGAGTTCAATTTTTAAATAAACTCATAATCTCCTAAGCTTTAAACGCACAAAATGCTGGGCATCCGAGTTAAATTTTTTGATTAAAAAAATATAAATATACTTATGATCCCCCAAGCTTTCAACCAACATGAAGCTGCGCGTCCATGCTCAATTTTTTGAATAAAAAAATATAAATAAATTCTGTAATTTCCAAAGCTTCGAACCCACAGAACGCTGGGTGTCGGAGTTTAATTTTTTGAATCAAAAAATATAGATAAATTCAGTAATCTCCCAAGTTGCCCACTAAACGCTGGGGATCCGAGTTTAATTTTTTGAATAAAAAAATATAAATATACTGATCAACACCCAAGCTTCAAACCCACGGGACGCTGCGCGTCCATGCTCAATTTTTTGAATAAAAAAATATAAATGAATTCTGTAATTTTCAAAGCTTCGAACCCACAAAACGCTGGGCAACGGAGTTTAATTTTTTGAATCAACAAATATAGATAAATTCAGTTATTCCCCAAATTTTAAACCCACAAAACGCTGGGCGTCTGAGTTTAATTTTTAAATTTTTAAATAAAAAAATTTTAATAAACTCTCAATCCCCCAAGCTTCAAACTCACAAAACGCTGGGCGTCCGAGTTTCATTTTTTGAATAAAAAAAAATTAATAAATTAAGTAATCCCCACAATTTTATCCCCACAAAACGCCGGGTGTCCGAGTTCAATTATGAAATAAAAAAATTTAAATAAACTAACAATCCCCTAAGCTTCAAACCCACAAAACGCTGGGAGTCCGAGTTCAATTTTTAAATAATCTGATAATCCCCTAAGCTTCAAACCCACAACAGGCTGGGTGTCCGAGTTCAATTTTTAAATAAACTTATAATATCTTAAGCTTCAAACCCACAAAACGCTGGGCATCCGAGTTCAATTTTTAAATAAACTCATAATCTCCTAAGCTTTAAACGCACAAAATGCTGGGCATCCGAGTTAAATTTTTTGATTAAAAAAATATAAATATACTTATGATCCCCCAAGCTTTCAACCAACATGAAGCTGCGCGTCCATGCTCAATTTTTTGAATAAAAAAATATAAATAAATTCTGTAATTTCCAAAGCTTCGAACCCACAGAACGCTGGGTGTCGGAGTTTAATTTTTTGAATCAAAAAATCCCTTTATAAAAGAGAGCTATCGCCATCTTGCGTAAGATTTTTATTCGTGAGCTGATTGGTGAACAAGTTTTTAAAATATTCGAAAAGTGCATTTTGAGGTTACTCTTATTGTTTTTTCCTATGCGCGCTTGAAGCGCGCTCAGAAGAGCTAGTATAGATAAATTCAGTAATCTCCCAAGTTGCCCACTAAACGCTGGGCATCCGAGTTTAATTTTTTGAATAAAAAAATATAAATATACTGATCATCCCCCAAGCTTTCAACCAACATGACGCGGCCAGTCCATGCTCAATTTTTCGAAAAAAAAATATAAATAAATTCTGTAATCTCCCAAGCTTCGAACCCACAGAACGCTGGGTGTCGGAGTTTAATTTTTTGAATCAAAAAATATAGATAAATTCAGTAATCTCCCAAGTTGCCCACTAAACGCTGGGGATCCGAGTTTAATTTTTTGAATAAAAAAATATAAATATACTGATCAACACCTAAGCTTCAAACCCACGGGACGCTGCGCGTCCATGCTCAATTTTTTGAATAAAAAAATATAAATGAATTCTGTAATTTTCAAAGCTTCGAACCCACAAAACGCTGGGCAACGGAGTTTAATTTTTTGAATCAACAAATATAGATAAATTCAGTTATTCCCCAAATTTTAAACCCACAAAACGCTGGGCGTCTGAGTTTAATTTTTAAATTTTTAAATAAAAAAATTTTAATAAACTCTCAATCCCCCAAGCTTCAAACTCACAAAACGCTGGGCGTCCGAGTTGCATTTTTTGAATAAAAAAAAATTAATAAATTAAGTAATCCCCACAATTTTATCCCCACAAAACGCCGGGTGTCCGAGTTCAATTATGAAATAAAAAAATTTAAATAAACTAACAATCCCCTAAGCTTCAAACCCACAAAACGCTGGGAGTCCGAGTTCAATTTTTAAATAATCTGATAATCCCCTAAGCTTCAAACCCACAACAGGCTGGGTGTCCGAGTTCAATTTTTAAATAAACTTATAATATCTTAAGCTTCAAACCCACAAAACTCTGGGCATCCGAGTTCAATTTTTAAATAAACTCATAATCTCCTAAGCTTTAAACGCACAAAATGCTGGGCATCCGAGTTAAATTTTTTGATTAAAAAAATATAAATATACTTATGATCCCCCAAGCTTTCAACCAACATGAAGCTGCGCGTCCATGCTCAATTTTTTGAATAAAAAAATATAAATAAATTCTGTAATTTCCAAAGCTTCGAATCCACAGAACGCTGGGTGTCGGAGTTTAATTTTTTGAATCAAAAAATATAGATAAATTCAGTAATCTCCCAAGTTGCCCACTAAACGCTGGGGATCCGAGTTTAATTTTTTGAATAAAAAAATATAAATATACTGATCAACACCCAAGCTTCAAACCCACGGGACGCTGCGCGTCCATGCTCAATTTTTTGAATAAAAAAATATAAATGAATTCTGTAATTTGAAAGCTTCGAACCCACAAAACGCTGGGCAACGGAGTTTAATTTTTTGAATCAACAAATATAGATAAATTTAGTTATTCCCCAAATTTTAAACCCACAAAACGCTGGGCGTCTGAGTTTAATTTTTAAATTTTTAAATAAAAAAATTTTAATAAACTCTCAATCCCCCAAGCTTCAAACTCACAAAACGCTGGGCGTCCGAGTTTCATTTTTTGAATAAAAAAAAATTAATAAATTAAGTAATCCCCACAATTTTATCCCCACAAAACGCCGGGTGTCCGAGTTCAATTATGAAATAAAAAAATTTAAATAAACTAACAATCCCCTAAGCTTCAAACCCACAAAACGCTGGGAGTCCGAGTTCAATTTTTAAATAATCTGATAATCCCCTAAGCTTCAAACCCACAACAGGCTGGGTGTCCGAGTTCAATTTTTAAATAAACTTATAATATCTTAAGCTTCAAACCCACAAAACGCTGGGCATCCGAGTTCAATTTTTAAATAAACTCATAATCTCCTAAGCTTTAAACGCACAAAATGCTGGGCATCCGAGTTAAATTTTTTGATTAAAAAAATATAAATATACTTATGATCCCCCAAGCTTTCAACCAACATGAAGCTGCGCGTCCATGCTCAATTTTTTGAATAAAAAAATATAAATAAATTCTGTAATTTCCAAAGCTTCGAACCCACAGAACGCTGGGTGTCGGAGTTTAATTTTTTGAATCAAAAAATCCCTTTATAAAAGAGAGCTATCGCCATCTTGCGTAAGATTTTTATTCGTGAGCTGATTGGTGAACAAGTTTTTAAAATATTCGAAAAGTGCATTTTGAGGTTACTCTTATTGTTTTTTCCTATGCGCGCTTGAAGCGCGCTCAGAAGAGCTAGTATAGATAAATTCAGTAATCTCCCAAGTTGCCCACTAAACGCTGGGCATCCGAGTTTAATTTTTTGAATAAAAAAATATAAATATACTGATCATCCCCCAAGCTTTCAACCAACATGACGCGGCCAGTCCATGCTCAATTTTTCGAAAAAAAAATATAAATAAATTCTGTAATCTCCCAAGCTTCGAACCCACAGAACGCTGGGTGTCGGAGTTTAATTTTTTGAATCAAAAAATATAGATAAATTCAGTAATCTCCCAAGTTGCCCACTAAACGCTGGGGATCCGAGTTTAATTTTTTGAATAAAAAAATATAAATATACTGATCAACACCTAAGCTTCAAACCCACGGGACGCTGCGCGTCCATGCTCAATTTTTTGAATAAAAAAATATAAATGAATTCTGTAATTTTCAAAGCTTCGAACCCACAAAACGCTGGGCAACGGAGTTTAATTTTTTGAATCAACAAATATAGATAAATTCAGTTATTCCCCAAATTTTAAACCCACAAAACGCTGGGCGTCTGAGTTTAATTTTTAAATTTTTAAATAAAAAAATTTTAATAAACTCTCAATCCCCCAAGCTTCAAACTCACAAAACGCTGGGCGTCCGAGTTGCATTTTTTGAATAAAAAAAAATTAATAAATTAAGTAATCCCCACAATTTTATCCCCACAAAACGCCGGGTGTCCGAGTTCAATTATGAAATAAAAAAATTTAAATAAACTAACAATCCCCTAAGCTTCAAACCCACAAAACGCTGGGAGTCCGAGTTCAATTTTTAAATAATCTGATAATCCCCTAAGCTTCAAACCCACAACAGGCTGGGTGTCCGAGTTCAATTTTTAAATAAACTTATAATATCTTAAGCTTCAAACCCACAAAACTCTGGGCATCCGAGTTCAATTTTTAAATAAACTCATAATCTCCTAAGCTTTAAACGCACAAAATGCTGGGCATCCGAGTTAAATTTTTTGATTAAAAAAATATAAATATACTTATGATCCCCCAAGCTTTCAACCAACATGAAGCTGCGCGTCCATGCTCAATTTTTTGAATAAAAAAATATAAATAAATTCTGTAATTTCCAAAGCTTCGAATCCACAGAACGCTGGGTGTCGGAGTTTAATTTTTTGAATCAAAAAATATAGATAAATTCAGTAATCTCCCAAGTTGCCCACTAAACGCTGGGGATCCGAGTTTAATTTTTTGAATAAAAAAATATAAATATACTGATCAACACCCAAGCTTCAAACCCACGGGACGCTGCGCGTCCATGCTCAATTTTTTGAATAAAAAAATATAAATGAATTCTGTAATTTGAAAGCTTCGAACCCACAAAACGCTGGGCAACGGAGTTTAATTTTTTGAATCAACAAATATAGATAAATTTAGTTATTCCCCAAATTTTAAACCCACAAAACGCTGGGCGTCTGAGTTTAATTTTTAAATTTTTAAATAAAAAAATTTTAATAAACTCTCAATCCCCCAAGCTTCAAACTCACAAAACGCTGGGCGTCCGAGTTTCATTTTTTGAATAAAAAAAAATTAATAAATTAAGTAATCCCCACAATTTTATCCCCACAAAACGCCGGGTGTCCGAGTTCAATTATGAAATAAAAAAATTTAAATAAACTAACAATCCCCTAAGCTTCAAACCCACAAAACGCTGGGAGTCCGAGTTCAATTTTTAAATAATCTGATAATCCCCTAAGCTTCAAACCCACAACAGGCTGGGTGTCCGAGTTCAATTTTTAAATAAACTTATAATATCTTAAGCTTCAAACCCACAAAACGCTGGGCATCCGAGTTCAATTTTTAAATAAACTCATAATCTCCTAAGCTTTAAACGCACAAAATGCTGGGCATCCGAGTTAAATTTTTTGATTAAAAAAATATAAATATACTTATGATCCCCCAAGCTTTCAACCAACATGAAGCTGCGCGTCCATGCTCAATTTTTTGAATAAAAAAATATAAATAAATTCTGTAATTTCCAAAGCTTCGAACCCACAGAACGCTGGGTGTCGGAGTTTAATTTTTTGAATCAAAAAATCCCTTTATAAAAGAGAGCTATCGCCATCTTGCGTAAGATTTTTATTCGTGAGCTGATTGGTGAACAAGTTTTTAAAATATTCGAAAAGTGCATTTTGAGGTTACTCTTATTGTTTTTTCCTATGCGCGCTTGAAGCGCGCTCAGAAGAGCTAGTATAGATAAATTCAGTAATCTCCCAAGTTGCCCACTAAACGCTGGGCATCCGAGTTTAATTTTTTGAATAAAAAAATATAAATATACTGATCATCCCCCAAGCTTTCAACCAACATGACGCGGCCAGTCCATGCTCAATTTTTCGAAAAAAAAATATAAATAAATTCTGTAATCTCCCAAGCTTCGAACCCACAGAACGCTGGGTGTCGGAGTTTAATTTTTTGAATCAAAAAATATAGATAAATTCAGTAATCTCCCAAGTTGCCCACTAAACGCTGGGGATCCGAGTTTAATTTTTTGAATAAAAAAATATAAATATACTGATCAACACCCAAGCTTCAAACCCACGGGACGCTGCGCGTCCGAGTTTCATTTTTTGAATAAAAGAAAATTAATAAATTAAGTAATCCCCACAATTTTATCCCCACAAAACGCCGGGTGTCCGAGTTCAATTATGAAATAAAAAAATTTAAATAAACTAACAATCCCCTAAGCTTCAAACCCACAAAACGCTGGGAGTCCGAGTTCAATTTTTAAATAATCTGATAATCCCCTAAGCTTCAAACCCACAACAGGCTGGGTGTCCGAGTTCAATTTTTAAATAAACTTATAATATCTTAAGCTTCAAACCCACAAAACGCTGGGCATCCGAGTTCAATTTTTAAATAAACTCATAATCTCCTAAGCTTTAAACGCACAAAATGCTGGGCATCCGAGTTCAATTTTTAAATAAACTCATAATCTCCTAAGCTTTAAACGCACAAAATGCTGGGCATCCGAGTTAAATTTTTTGATTAAAAAAATATAAATATACTTATGATCCCCCAAGCTTTCAACCAACATGAAGCTGCGCGTCCATGCTCAATTTTTTGAATAAAAAAATATAAATAAATTCTGTAATTTCCAAAGCTTCGAACCCACAGAACGCTGGGTGTCGGAGTTTAATTTTTTGAATCAAAAAATATAGATAAATTCAGTAATCTCCCAAGTTGCCCACTAAACGCTGGGGATCCGAGTTTAATTTTTTGAATAAAAAAATATAAATATACTGATCAACACCCAAGCTTCAAACCCACGGGACGCTGCGCGTCCATGCTCAATTTTTTGAATAAAAAAATATAAATGAATTCTGTAATTTTCAAAGCTTCGAACCCACAAAACGCTGGGCAACGGAGTTTAATTTTTTGAATCAACAAATATAGATAAATTCAGTTATTCCCCAAATTTTAAACCCACAAAACGCTGGGCGTCTGAGTTTAATTTTTAAATTTTTAAATAAAAAAATTTTAATAAACTCTCAATCCCCCAAGCTTCAAACTCACAAAACGCTGGGCGTCCGAGTTTCATTTTTTGAATAAAAAAAAATTAATAAATTAAGTAATCCCCACAATTTTATCCCCACAAAACGCCGGGTGTCCGAGTTCAATTATGAAATAAAAAAATTTAAATAAACTAACAATCCCCTAAGCTTCAAACCCACAAAACGCTGGGAGTCCGAGTTCAATTTTTAAATAATCTGATAATCCCCTAAGCTTCAAACCCACAACAGGCTGGGTGTCCGAGTTCAATTTTTAAATAAACTTATAATATCTTAAGCTTCAAACCCACAAAACGCTGGGCATCCGAGTTCAATTTTTAAATAAACTCATAATCTCCTAAGCTTTAAACGCACAAAATGCTGGGCATCCGGGTTTAATTTTTTGAATAAAAAAATATAGATATACTGATCATCCCCCAAGCTTTAAACCCACAAAACGCTGGGCGTCCGAGTTCAATTTTTATATAATAAAATTTAAATAAACTAATAATCCCCTAAGCTTCAAACCGACAAAACGCTGGGAGTCCGAGTTCAATTTTTAAATAAACTAATTTAAATGAACTAATAACCTCTTAAGCTTCAAACCCACAAAACGCTGGGCGTCCGAGTTTAATTTTTTAAATAAACTAATAATCTCCTGACCTTCAAATGCACAAATTGCTGGGCATCCGAGTTTAATTTTTATTTTTTTATATAAAAAAATTAAAATAAACCATCAATCCTCCAAGCTTCCTCCTCTCCATCTCTCTTTCCTCTCCTCCGTCCTGTTCGCTTCCTTGCCACCGAGCCGCTCCAGAAAAGGTTTCCCATCTTCACCGCTACGCGGCGATCGACACTTCAACCCTTAGAGTGAAGTCGTCGAGTCGCGCTACGACCCTTGCGCCTTTTCCGGGGCCGCGGGGCTTCGCGCCCTTCCCCCACCAAGAGACGTCCTGACTCGCGGGGCCCGTCTCACTTCCTATAAATACCGAGAATTTCGGCAACCCACGCACTTCCTTCCAGGTCGTGCTCGTGGCCTGACACCTCACCTTCCTCCCTCTTCCCACGGACCAACTAGCACTCTCCGGAGGCGGACTTTGTCCTGCGGCTAGCGTCTATCTTACCCTTCGCCCTTAACCCAGGAGCTTCGTCACGTCTGCGGGCGAAGTAACCGACAGTGGTTCAAGGGACCCCTTACCCTTTCCTTTGTTCAGTAGGGAATATTCTCTGAATAAACCCGAGTATTTTAAACCTAATTACTTTTATTCTTTTTTTTTACCTGTACCCTTATTCGGCCCTGATTGCCACAAACAGTCCTTATCAGGACTACGTACGATAAAACGTAAGCCAGCCCTTTTTAGGGCTTCACAACAACAACAACAACCCTGCTACATTTATTTGTACAACAACCTACAAAGTAATTTGTACATTTCTCAGTTCAATTTTTTTTTTATCAACAGTATCGTGCAATAATTGAAAAAATCAAAGTATGACATGGACAAAGTATCTAAATTATGATTATTTAATAGATAAAAATGTGCTTGATGCATTAGCTATAATAACACAATAACATTTTTTTCAGGCAAACAATTTCTTCTGAATATCATTTTGAATTCCATTTCTTTCTTTGGATTAGATAAGTTGTTCAATATTTATTCTTCAGCCGAAGATTGTTTTTAGAAATTTTTTCAGTATTGATTTCCTTTGGTTTAAATATTCAAGTTTCAATTATTCATGCATATTAAAAAATATCCTTTCTTTTGATAAAGAATAGATAATTTGGTCACTTTTTCTTGAGAGTGTAGATGATGGTAATGCTCACATATATTAACAATTTATAAACCAAGTTGAAATCATGTATGAAAAAAGAATTAACTTTTTAAGTAATTAATATAAATAAAAAACTCAAGCCAAAACAAAAAAAATCTTTTCATGCGCATGAATATTAAAAAATATCCTTTGATAAAGAATAAACAAACTGGTAAATTTTTCTAGAGCGTGGAGCTGATGGTCATGCTCACCTTCATTACAAATTTATAAAACAAGTTGAAATCGTGCATGAAAAAAGTAAGAACTAGTTTAAGTTAACCATTCTAAAAACATATATTTATATGTATAATTCTATGGTAATTAAATAAAATTTAGCCAAAATTAGAAAAGTTTTTTTATGCTAACATTTTCTTCAGTCTTCATTTTTCAATATATTTTTAATTCCAATTTCTTCTGTAATTAAATAAGTTTTTCAATCTTGAGTCTCTTGCCATTCTGGTTGGGGGGGGGGAGGGTATACCCTGGAGGGTAAAAAAAAGTAATTATTTGGGTATTTTTCATGTGCAAACGGTAAAAGTTAACTAATTTATTTAATGACTATCTATTTTAACAATATTTGAAGTATTTTAAGTAATTTTTTGGTGTAGAAATATTAAAAAATAGGCCGATGCCAAGGCTTTTCCAGAGACGCCTCCGCTGGAAACTTTTTTGCCGTGAGCAACGCCTATTTTTCAGGATCATCTAAAATGAAAAAATAAAAAAGATTTAGTTAAAAGATAAGTTTTTCCTGGTGTTTGGGATTAGAGCGTAGTGGACTGTATAAAAATAAGGATAAAATTACCGCGATCGTGAGGGAGTGGGGAAAGGGAAAGAGTTGGGTGTTTTAAGCACAACACTGTGTAGTTTTATGCTGCACTTAAACTATACACAATGTGATGTTTTTCTAATCGTATGACACCTGAAGAGGAGGGCATTGCCCTTGAAACGTTGTGCAATAAAAAATTGATAACTAACTACATCTTGTTATTATTGTGCCTGGATCATCAATACAAAGTCACTTTTCCTACTTATTTACGCCTAGGCAATACAAAGTTGATTTACAACATTAAACTATACTTTATTAATTTATTGATACTATATACAAACGAGGAGAGAGAGCTCGCCGTTTTGGCCGGGAGTCTCTCTACCTCGGTGAAACGTCGCGGATAAGCGGGCGATCTCGCGACGGTGGGTTCAAATCCCGTGACGCGTGGTTGCGGCATCATGGTTGCAGCTTGACTGGTGCGGACGGATGTCGGCAGCTGGGACTAGTCATGTGTCTGTCGCTCAACTGATCAACGTAAGAGGTGAAAAAGAAGGCGGTGAATTTTGAACATTCCGCCCCCTTTAATCGACTGTGGTCGATTAATAATTATCTGTAACATATTAAATAAAAGGTAATATTAAGTAAAAGATAAAAAGATATAAAGCGTAAAAAAAAAAAAAGGTAATAGGTTTGAAGTAGCTTCTAAACGTACGAAGGAACGCAGAGGTTTACTAAGTGAAAGTAGTTAGAGCTTGTGCTCTGTCCAACAAAAATCCCTGGGTCGAAAACCCAGTGGTTGAAAAAGGGTGAAGCCAGGAACTGAAGATGGAACAGCTCAAGTGGCTGAGGTTTTAAAAATCTAGTCAACGTCTGGACCCAGCAGGGTTCAGATGACTTGATCGATGTATCTTTTGCCGGAGCCTGAACTTTGAATAGCTCAGGTGGCTGCTTTTTTGGGTTTTTGTCTGATGCAAGAGCTTGAATCTGTTCAAGTACCCGAGTTTCTGGAGTTGCCGCTGGTTCCTGGACCTGGATCGTCGCAGGGGGCTGAATTTTGAAAAGTATAGCCGGAGCCTGGACTGAAGTCGTTGCAGGGGGCTGAGCATTGAAAGGTGTCGCCATGACCTGTACTAAAGGTCGTTCAGGTGACTTTGAAAAGCGGTTTTGGTTAGTTCTAGCCGGTGCCTGGGGCTCGGATGGCTCAGGTGGCCGAACTTTTAAACTTACAGCCGAAGCCTGAACTAGAGATGGTTCAGGTGGCTGGTTTCCAAAAAACGTAGCTGGCGAGTGGGCTTTGACTGCTGCAGGTGCCTGAATTTTGAAAAGTGTAGCCTGAGTCTGGACTGGAGGTGTCGCAGGTGGCTGAGTTATAAGATTATTAGCCGAAGCCTGGACTTGGACCGTCGCAGGTGGCTGAATTTTAAGATTATTAGCCGAAGCCTGGACTTGGACCGTCGCAGGTGGCTGAATTTTAAGATTATTAGCCGAAGCCTGGACTTGGACCGTTGCAGGTGGCTGAATTTGGAGAGTTGTAGCTGGAGCCTGAATTTGAACTAATTCAGGTGGCTGATTTTTAAAAGACGTGACCAGCGTCCGGGCTTTGGCTGCCGCAGGTGCCTGAGTTTTGAAAAGTGAGGCCGGAGCCTGAACTTGGATTAGTTCAGGTGGCTGGATTTCAGAAATAGTGGCCGCAGCCTGGACTAATGTCGTCGCAGGTGGCCGAAGGTTTCTGAGAAATTTCGCCGTTGCCTGGACTTTGGATATCACAGGTGGAAGGATTTCGAGGTTTTTCGCCGAAGCCTGGACTAAAGGTGTCGCAGGTGGCTGAGTTTTAAGAAACTGGATGTACAAGTCGTGCATGTCGTCAAAGGTGCCCTGCGTGTAGTAGTACAGGTCTTTGACGAAGTAACCGTGGCCACGATTGACATCTTTGCAGTTTCTTATGGCTTTATCATTGGTTGAAAATTCTTGCCAAAGTTTTTTAAGGCGCAGGATGCGATTCAGCCAACTCGCGAGTCATCCCGGCTCCTTTGGCTTCGAAAACAACAAAATGGGTATCAATCCGAGTTTGGATTTTGTTTTGAACGGTTATGAAGTGTGCAAACGAAGCTGAGGTGTAATTGTTGCAGCTTTGAATTGATATTTTATAGATAAATCTGAATTGAGTAAAAACCCTAGACAATAAATAATATTTTCCGCACAGGGGTGAAAAATCAAGTGATGATCCTAAACAAGTCTAAAAGTTTAGTTTTAGGGGGTTGGGTTGTTTAAGGTTAGTATTTTGGTTTAATTTTAATTTTATGTGCTTGAGCACTGATAGGGAATTAAAATTGAAAGTGGCAAAAACAGCATTGCTAAAAAAAAAAAAAAAAACTGTGGAAAAGGTATCTTAGTTGTTAATTAAGATTTGATTACTAACCTATAACCTTCAATTTTATTTTATTGTTAGTTTATTTTAGGTTAATTTACCAAAAGAAGCTTTGCAAAAGTAATCCAATTGCACTAAACTAATTTTCAATTCTAATTTTGTATGGGGGAGGTTTGGGCTCAATATGTTTGTATTGAAAGCCAAACTTGCAAGAAAAAACAAAATTTTAGAATGTTTGTAAAAAAAATAGCGAGTCAAAATTTGTAACTAAACAAAAAGTTCAAATGTTAAAGATGAAAAACAAATTGGATTGGCTATACGATACTGATTTGTTGGTTGTAGAGTTCCAACGAAGACTTTAAGTTAATCTGAACAACTTGAGGATCACATCAGTGCTCGAGTAGAAACCTATAAATTCAATTGGTATTATTTATTTGTTTACTTAAAAGGTGAATTTTAAGTTGTAATAAACTTTACAAATTAAGTGTTTTCAAAACTTGATAAACTATAGATAAAATTTATAAGCCTTGATTGAAATGCAAAGAAGAGCATTGCAGTCTTGACTGGCAACAATAATCTCTAATTCAAAAGTAAAAGTTTCAGCAAGAATATTAAACTTTAAATTACATTAGAATAAACAAGTAATACAAAAAGTAAACAAATTGTGAGCTTAGAGTAAGTTGAAAAAGGTAAACAAAGTTTCAGGTTAACTTTGTAGCTGAGTAAAAAAGTAAACAAAATTCTAGGTTACAAAAATGGTAACAATAGGTAACTTTACTTTGTCGCGTTGGATGCTAAACAAAAATGAAACAAATTAATTAGTTTTGTGGTGAAAAACTAATAAAAATAAATATGGAACAAACACACCAATGTAGGTATCCATCGACGCCAGGTGTGTACTTGCTTGCATACGAGCTCCTGTTCTGTCTGCGTAATGGTTGGTGCGTTGAATTTTTTTGTGTGCAGCACCAACAAGCTCGTCGTGCCTGTTGGTCGCCGAGTGCTCGCTGTCCGATGATGTGAAGCAGACAGAGGCAAGCGATCGTCGACTTGCTGCTGCTGTTGTATGGTGGTTCAGATGTGAATGCGGGCGCCTCATCTGGCTTGGTGATTGTGGTCATCTTCTCCGTCGGGCGCGGTGTTCCTGTGGCTCCAGGTTGGCTTGTCGAGCGAGGGCAGTCGTCCACGAGAGTGATGTTTTGGTAGGCACGTGCAGTTGGTTCGCGCTGCACACTGCTGATGTTATGCCAACACTTGTTGGCTGCTGCAAGGCGAGATCGTCGGTCGTCTACTTGCAGCTACTATAGCCAGCTGGGTGCGCTGGACTCGAAGTGCCAACAAGATGGTCGCTCTTGTGTGTTGTATACATACGTAGTGGCAGGCTCTTCTCCGCTTATCTCTCTCTTTCTCTCCTTCACGAGGACCTGTCGGGTACAGTAGTAACCCTCCAGGGCACACCGATAAAAAGATTTCTTAGTCTCAAGGCCGCATTACCTATCCGAAGGTGAGGTAACGTGGCGATGCCGCAGCCGTCTTTGCGTGAATCTCTTTGGTGAGGTTATGTTCGACACTCGTTGCACCGATACCGACGCAGAGATTGATAAACTAATCAATAATTTTCTCATACCCCAAGCCTTAAACCCACCTGGGCACCCAGAGTGATTAATAATTATTTTTTCGTTGCTCACGTCCAAATTTAATTTAAAGTGGGATATTGCCGTGAGAATTGGGTGGAATTGATGTAAATGATAAACCTCATTCAAGTTAAAATTTATTGAATGAATCCGCACAACCCTAAAGGCCACTAGATCAATAAATGAAAAATGTGCTTAATTGATAAGTGAATTATTTATTGATATCGGTAAACCGTAGATTTTGCGGATTTATACTATAAATTTTAGGAACTTGAATGAGTTTGATCATTTACATCAACTCCACCCAATTCGAAACAAACATGGCAACACCCCATTTCAAATTAAACTTGGCCCTAAGCAACAAAAAAATAATTCTTAAACAGTCTAGGTGCTCAGAGTATTCTGGGTTTAACGCTTAGGGTATAAGAATTAATGATTAGTTCATCAACCTCACCAAGGGCGCAGAGACGGCTGCGATAGCGCCACGTGAGAAATTCTTTTATCAGTATGTATCTTCCTTAATCTATTCACGTGTAGCTAATATCAACGATAGAAAATAAAACCAATGCGCTTGAAAATATATAATTGTTTTTTTTTGTTTTAGAATACAGTTTTTAATATTTTATTTTTATTTTAAATTTACTACACTTTACTATTATAAAATTCATAAAACAATTTTAGTTTTAATTATGCAAAATTTTATGTAATGACTCCTCCTTACCTTATAGATTAGGTAGGAGGTATAGATTAGGTAGGAGATTACACACATTCAAAATATCAGGGGTAGCCGTATCAGGCACATTTACCTGAGACATAAATAATTAATATACGTACCAAGTTTATTTTAAAATTTAACATTTCTTTACTGAAATATTTATTATTACAAACATTTTAAATAAATAAAAAGATGATTATAAAGATCTTAAAATGACTTAGAGTTAACTAATAAAAAAGTAGAAAAAAAAAAAAATTATGTCTGGATTTGAACCGATGTCGGCAAAAGGAAGCGTGGAGACCATAGACACCAGACCACGCGATTGGTTTTAATTAAAAACTCAAAACTTATATTTAAATTGTGCCCCTTTAGGGCTTGATTATAAAAGCGAGATTATACTTAATGACTTTGAAGTTTAATAAACGTAATTTAATTTTTTATTTATCATTTTATTAATTTTTTTCCTCTTTTTTTCATTTAAATTTACATGAAAAACTTCGCATAATTAAAACTAATTCTATTATGAATTGTACTTGCAATTGTACTCAATTAAAATAAAAAAAAAATATTAAAATTATAATCTAAAACAAAAAAATTAAATAAGTATATCTTTTCAAGCGCTTTTGTTTTTTTCTATCGTTGATCTATACATGGAAAGAGTGGGGGAAGTACTCGTACGTAGCGGAGTGAGAGCGATAGAGCACGTCGACGCTGATTGGCCTAGTCGCTTGGAGCGGAGCGAGAAGCGCAACGCGCATGCACCGAAAATGATGTATGTTCAAAGCCCTACTGGCAGCAGACGACGGGAAGAGAAAATTCAAGAAAAAGTCAGTTTTTCATGTTTTTCAGATCTAATTTTAGATCAATTTTGACTTGCTAGGGCTCATAAGTTAGTTAACATAAGTAGAAATAACGCTAAAGAGAGTTAAATAGTATCCTAAAGCCCAATCGGGCTTTAACGGTGATTTGGTTTTTTTTAAACCAACTGCCGTGAAAGCCTGCAGGGCTTTATATACTTTGATTTTTGGTTTTAGGTTAGGACGCTTCAAAGAAAAACTATTTTAGGATGATTATTTCATTTATATTATACATCCCGCGCGTAGCTGATAATCCTCTGAGTAATTAAAAAAAAAAATTAACTCGAACAAAGCCCGCATTGAAAAGTTATGAACGTTTCATTTTTCGAAACGCTGATTCCCTTTGGTCAGGGGAATTGGATTTCAGTTTCGAGCATCCGGTCTCTCTGCCTGCGCTCTCTGTAGACTTAACCGGACGTGACGTATGCGGTGGGCGTGTCTATTTTTGCTGTCTCACTCTTACTGCTTACCTACAGCGGCAGACGGGGGCATGTAGGCCCGAGCCTGTAGCCATGAGGCGACTGGTGGCGCTGTATCAATTAGCAGCTCCCTACAGCTGACTCGTGAGCTGACTACAGCTGACTGCGGAGCCGCTGAGCCGAGCAGCTTGTAATGTGTTATGAGCAATAACTTTTTTATAAATAATTGATTGTCATAGAAAAAACAGTACTGAAGACCCTTATTTTCATTATATATTAAATAAGTGGTAGAATTTACAATTATTAATTTGTTTAATTTCAATAAAAGAGTATGAAATAAATAATCTCTACAGTCTTTCTATGATCATCATCATCAAAGATTTTTTAACCTCGTTGATCACAAGTAATAACTTGTGTCCCTCCGACGCAAGCCAAAAGAACGAAATGTACTCCCTGCGCCATCGACCAACGCGCACCCGACCTACTGCATGCCCTCGCTAGCGCTCGGGCCGCAACATGGCGGCCGGCTACGTGTCGGCCGCTGGCGCTTCGGGAGTACATTTCGTTCTTTTGGCTTTAATCGGAGGAAATCAAGTTATTTTTTGTGATCAACGGACTTTAAAAAAGTGCATATATCCCTCAAGACTAAAGTTTGCTGAGGAGGCCCACGTGTTTGCAGCCCTCGACTTCGTCTCGGGCTGCAATAACAGCGGGCCTCCACTGCAAACTTTAGTCCCTCTGGGAATAATATACTATTTCAATTATTGTGGTGTGCCCTGTGAGTTGATAATAATTGTGCTGTGGTTGTGTTGGGAACCTGATGGCTGGAGGTGCATATTGGCAATATTAAAAATAAAGTTTTTTCTGAATGAGTGTGTGTGTGTGTGTGTGTGTGTGTGTGTCAGGTTGAACTTGCAAATTACTTTTTTATAATCCACCCAACTTGCAAATTGCAAAAGGTGCAATTGCAGCACATAATGTCATTGTCATACGCATTATCGCTTAATTTCATAGAATCATCATAGAAATGTATATGCTCTGAGCCAATACACTTGAACTGTTAAAGTTTTGTAATCCTACCCTTTTTCAAAAATAAACTTGATGTCTGAAAGTTTTGTAATCCCACTTTTTTTCTAAAATAAACTTGATGTCTGACAATGAATTTTAATTTTGATTGTAACTGTTACATTCACTCAGGGTGTTAATGATAAATATATTTAAGTCAACATGAATCAATTATTAAAATTTTTTATCTTTTTTGTTGTCTGTATGCAAGCTTAAGTTATGCGGCCAAAGTGATTTTACATTTTAAAATTGGTTAATTAAGAAGTACAAAAGAAATAGATAGTTTTGGGTCTAGGTATCCAGTGGACCGGAAATTATGAATTCTATTTGGCATGGATTTTTAAAGTACGGATGAGCATTTGCTCCATTATTTTCAAAGTGGATTTAGTTTGTTCATTAATTATGTATGCAAAATGAATTCAAAAGTACTTCATAACAGTAAATTATGTCTATGATTTTTATGTGTTCTGACTAATGATAAAATTTATGTAAAAGAAATTTAAACCTAAAGAACTAGATGTATCCAAGTTAACATGAATCAATTATTAAAAATTTTTATCTTTTTTGTTTTCTGTAAGCAAGCTTAAGTTATGCGGCCAAAGTGATTTTAAATTTTAAAATTGGTTACTTTTTTTTACAAGAATTAAAAAGTACAATAGAAATAGATAGTTTTGGGTCTAGGTATCCAGTGGACCAGAAATTATGAATTCTATTTGGCATGGATTTTTAAAGTACGGATGAGCATTTGCTCCATTATTTTCAAAGTGGATTTAGTTTGTTCATTAATTATGTATGCAAAATGAATTCAAAAGTACTTCATAACAGTAAATTATGTCTATGATTTTTATGTGTTCTGGCTAATGATAAAATTTATGTAAAAGAAATTTAAACCTAAAGAACTAGATGTATCCAAGTTAACATGAATCAATTATTAAAAATTTTTATCTTTTTTGTTTTCTGTAAACAAGCTTAAGTTATGCGGCCAAAGTGATTTTAAATTTTAAAATTGGTTAATTTTTTTTTTACAAGAATTAAAAAGTACAAAAGAAATAGATAGTTTTGGGTCTAGGTATCCAGTGGACCAAAAATTATGAATTCTATTTGGCATGGATTTTTAAAGTACGGATGAGCATTTGCTCCATTATTTTTAGAGTGGATTTAGTTTGTCCATCTATTATGTATGCAAAACGAATTCAAAAGTAGTTCATAACAATAAATTATGTCTATGATTTTTATGTGTTCTGGCTAATGATAAAATTATATGAAAGAAATTTTAAACAGAAGAACTAGATTTATCTAAGTTAACATGAACCAATCATTGAAAATTTTAATCTTTTTTTTAATCATTTTATGGTTACAAATGAGTATTTGGTACATTTCAATGTAAATTTACATTAAAATAAAGTTATGCAATGTACATTTAAAAAATAGGTAAATACTAAATTGAATTTTTTTTTTTTACATATGAAATTGATTTACCTAGGACTTTTATGGGTTCTGGTTTATGTCGTGGTTTTACATCAAAATAATTGAATATATCTTAGTTATTGTTAAATTATTTAGAATTTGTTAAGATCGTGAAATCATTTATTAAGACATATTTCAACAATATTAATGATGTATTTATGGAGTTTGGTTTTTTTGAACTTGTGGACAAAAAGGAAATACATTTAAATATTTACCGAATTTACGCAATAAAATCTTTAAAAAATACTTTTAAAAAAGTAATATTTACGGCGATTGGTTTTTTAAAAAGGAATCTAAATAAAAAATTATACGCTAAGTATGATCTTTAAAAAATACTTTTAAAAAAGTAATATTTACGGCGATTGGTTTTTTTAAAAGGAGTCTAAATAAAAAGTTTTACGCTAAATATAATAATCTTTTTTTGAAAATGAATTAATGAAAGAAGTGAAATCAAAAAATTTACTACGGATGACTTGAGGCCGAATTACTTATTATTTAAAAATAATTTTTTCTTCTAAAAGATGATTATATTATGTTGAATCACCTTCAATATACGTAAAGTTAACATTTTTCAATTATAGCACATACATGGGAAAACACATGCAAATTGCACACAACTCAAACTCTCTTTAAAATTAAAAATTAAAATAAGTTGTTAAGAAGCACACTGAGCATTCAAAATATAATTTAAAAAACACAGGTATCAATGCTTTTTTTCGAGATAATTTAGTTCAAAGAATATTAAATTTTTACAGGTCAAGTACAGCCATACATTGTGATTTAGTTGATTTCTAACTCAATTACAACATGTTTTAATTTTAAAAAGTGTTTGAGTTGTGTGCAATTTGCATGTATTTTCCCATGTATGTGCTATAATTGAAAAATGTTAACTTTACGTATATTGAAGGTGATTCAACATAATATAATCATCTTTTAGAAGAGAAAATTATTTTTAAATGATAAGTAATTCGGCCTCAAGTCGTCCGTAATAAATTTTTTGATTTCACTTCTTTCATTAATTCATTTTCAAAAAAAGATTATTATATTTAGCGTAATACTTTTTATTTAGACTCCTTTAAAAAAACCAATCACCGTAAATATTACTTTTTTAAAAGTATTTTTTAAAGATCATACTTAGCGTATAATTTTTTATTACTTCACTTGGCAGGGAGGTTGGATTTCCGTGCCTGTGTGATTGTAAGGCCGAGGCCTTACAATCACACAGGGACGGGCATCCAACCTCCCTGCCGTATGAAGTATACTATTTTTCATCCTCTCGTCCCGAAAGTACGCCCAAAATTAATGAAAATTGCATAAATATGCAACTACAAAAAGAGCCCCTGTAATACCGCAACCCACCATACTACTTTTACTGCCGCTAACAACAGCACTCCACGTGGCCAGTAACCAGTATTTATGAAAAAGTTTGGCTGAGCAGCTGAATGTACTAGGCATGTTTGACGTGCATGCATGATGGAATAAAAAACGATATCAGCTGCAGAAGAGGAACAGTTGCATTGGCCGCGGCTTTTGCATTGGCGAGACGAAGTCGAGCCAAATGCTGGCTTGTATTATCCTAAGTGGGAGAAACACTCTAACCTCCTGGACAGTATTAAAATAGCAGCTATAAGAATAGCCTTTAGTTATAGGATATCAATGCCGAAAAATATAATTCTGGAGGAGTCGAAACTCGTGGCACTCTGTGATAGAGCTAAAGAGCAAGAGAAATAATGTTACCAAAGTCCTTTCAAACCTCGACAACTCCTGCTTCAACTCAATCTCTCAATATTTCATTAGGCATAAAAAATGCAAAACCAAGAGAAGAGTATTTGAGAAAATAATTTTTTTCACAGTTTCATAATTATTTCTGTTACCTTGACACTTGAACAAAATTTTCCGATGATTATAATATCAGAACTTTTTGTTAAGTGATTAGAATTTTTTATTATTTCTTTATTAATTTTTTCCATAACTAATTTATCAATATAAAAAAATAAAAAATAAAATCGGTACCAGCAAAGTTTCTTGCACTTGATCAACATAATATGAATCATTCTGCAAAATTTTGAAATCGAAGTTTTAATTATTTTCGGTTTACCATTGTCAGTCATTTTCACAAAACACTCTTTTTCAAGCAAAATTTCGATAAAATACGGCTGACAAGGTTTTTCCAAATGTAATCAAAATTTTGATTTGAAATTTGGCAGAAAGTTCCATTACTTGTATATCTAGTGCAGGTATCTCTTCATTTTCAATAATATTATTTGGTTTTCAAAAAAAATAATAATATATAAGAACTATCAAAATCAGATCAAAGATATTGTGTTAAAGAAGAACTAAGATAACTTAAATATTGATCTCAAACTTAAACAGTAAACAATATTATTGAAAATGAAGAGATACTTGCACTAGATATACAAGTAATGTAACTTTCTGCCAAATTTCAAATCAAAATTTTGATTACATTTGGAAAAACCTTGTCAGCCGTATTTTATCGAAATTTTGCTTGAAAAACAGTGTTTTGTAAAAATGACTGACAATGGTAAACCGAAAATAATTAAAACTTCGATTTCAAAATTTTGCAGAATGATTCATATTAAGTTGATCAAGTGCAAGAAACTATGCTGGTACCGATTTTATTTTTTATTTTTTTTATATTGATAAATAAGTTATTGAAAAAAATTAATAAACAAGGAATAAAAAATTATCTACTTTCACTGCCCCTTAATGACCTTCAAAAAATTTGAAACAATCGATAGCTTATTTTTTAACCGTAAAAAAGCGATTTCCACTTCCACTTTTAAAAAATTATTGAAAAAACTTTTAAGTTAAACACTCTCATGCGGAGCCTTAGAGCGGTCTGAAAAAAAATTCCAAAAAATACCAAAAAATCATTGAAAATGGGCCAGCCTCTATAATTTTTATTAACTGTATAGTGTAAAAAACATAAGACAAAAAAAAGCTGAAAAAGAGGTAATAAATAATAAATAACTTAAGTCTAATCAATGTTAGTAAAATAATTGTAATTTTAATTTCTATGCCTCATTCAAATTAGCTCCGACCAATTTTCCAGCTGTCCGCCAGTGCAATTAAAAGGGTCTTATATTTTGTGAGAAATATTCGAAACATATTAATCTTTTCAATATTAAAAAATCTGGAATTAATATTAGTTTCTCAGTAGCCTTTTCTTGCGGTATTTGTTTGTTTTATTTATGTAAATATTTGTTTCATAAATTTTAAGTTTTTTTATTTTAGTTTATTTCAAACACACTGCACATAGAATTATTAACAATCTTCAAAAAATTTTCAGCTGTAAAACCTGTGGAACTGAACACAAAACATCAACTACATTTTATGAATTAGATCTGCAATTAGCTCCAACGTTAAGTGAAGCTATTGAGAAATACTTGGTAGAAGAACAGCTAACTGGTTTGAATCAGTACCATTGTACAGTATGCAACAGTAAACAAGATGCAACACGTTTCATAAGGCTTGACACTTTACCAGAATCATTAAATATTCAGCTTTTACGATTTGTATTTCAGAGGTAATTTCATCATGAATTTGAACTATTTATTCATTTCTTTATTAGCATTTACGGTTCTTCTTTTTGCTGTATTCAGTAAAATATATTATATTATTAGAGTATTACTGAATATAGTTTACTACTGTTGTTGCTGAAATTTATTTTACCTTATTCGTTTTTGTATTCTATTGGTCCAAAAATCGTTGTAATATGTTTCCAATTTCATTCATTGATTTGTCAAGAAGTTATCAATAGCTTTATTGTACATATTAATTGCAAACTATAAGATCAACAAAGATTATAAGCTCAGCTCACGCTAACGTTTGATGTATATCTATACATGAACTGTGTACATAGCACGATGGTCTTGAGAGATATTATGTGATAAAAATGGCTTAATAATCGAGTTATGGAGTACGTTTTTAGATCATTAGTAGATTCAAAATTGAAAAAAATTGCGATCGTAGCTGATCCCGTTCCCGAGATACCGATATTTTAATATTTTTTAGCGTGAATACAACACTAATAATTTCGAATTTTGATTCTGACCGAATTTTTTAGGAACCAGAAGATAATACTTACTAACACGGAGATGGTTTGTCCTTTGGGACCTGGATTTTCATGAAACTTTGCACATAGTTTTTATTCATCATAAAAACAAGCCCTTCAGTGTTCTTTTTCCAGAATGGGCCTTTTTTCACCTACTTCCTATATAGCCCCTGTGTTAAAAAGTAGGCTTTTTCCTATAAAAAGCCGTTTTTGGCCTCATTTTCAAAAAAATTTTCCTTGGACCGTATTGCACTCAGAAATATCTGGAACTTCGCATTTTTTTCGTTTTTCCAAGTACTTTTGAATAAAAACTATTTAAAAATTTTTTTGAACGGTTTTAACTATGAAAAATCAAGGTTTTTAAAGTCAATTTTTAGTACATTTGGGTTACAATACACGTGGTCAAGATCATTCAAAAAATTTTATCAATATTTTTTTTTCAAAAGTACTTAGAAAAATGAAAAAAATGCGAGGTTCCAGATATTTCTAAGCGCAATATGGTCCAAGGAGAAATATTTAGAAAATGAGGCCAAAAACGGCTTTTTATTGGAAACAGCCTACTTTTTAACACAGGAGTTATATGGGAAGTAGGTGAAAAAAGGCCCATTCTGGAAAAAGAACACTGAAGGGCTTGTTTTTATGATGAATAAAAACTGTGTGCAAAGTTTCAAGAAAATCCAGGTCCCCAAGGACAAACCATCTCCTTGTAAGTAAAATTTAAATTGAGAATTTACTTGTTTAAAATTGCGAATGCAATGTTATGGGACTTCTGGTGAGCCCATTCGTGAGTCCCAAAATTGAAAAAATTAGTTCTTTTGATTTTGGAAACACCAAAGCAGTAAAGATGCTTGTTTCACTTTTATAACATATTTATAAACTCGCAACAAAGCCGTAATGATTTTCTGAATAATGATTTCTTTCTTTTTGAAGCGAAGCTTTTTATATGAGTGAATCTGTAAAAAGATATATAGATATGTATATATACTATACAAATATGTGTATATATAGTATCTAATATGGCCTATATTAGATATATATGTCGTAGGCGATTAGAGATTTCAGGCGGTTAGCTAACTGTCTGGCGAATAGAAAATCGAATCGTTTAAAACGTCTTTTTGTCTAACTGCCTGATACACTTTAGGCAGTTAGCCGATAATAATAAAGCTCTGCGTCGTCAATGAGAATGATCGTTTATTATGAACGTTTTCAGTAAAGCATCATCATTTCTTAGCTATAAAATTATACAAAATAAATAATAAACATTACAAAAATATAATAAAAATAGTAATAAATTTTTTTAGCTTTACAGAATCACTTTGTAGCTTTGGAATTGCACCGTCATGAAAAAATTATACTATGAGAATTATCGTTTATTATGTATTTACTTTGCGTAGTATTATTAATATTAGCTACTTTTGTTGTTTTCTGGTAAGTCGATTTAAACATTATCATATCCTAAATCGCGGTAGCGCGAGCGGTTGATGGTGAGTTGCTGGACGCCTTTATGACGATGCTTTACTGAAAACGTTCATAATAAACGATCATTCTCATTCACGACGCATAGCTTTATTATTATCGGCTAACTGCCTAAAGTGTATCAGGCAGTTAGCTAACTGCCTAGGCAGTAGGCTAACCACCTAGGCAGTTAGACGAAAAGACGTTTTAAACGATTCGATTTTCTATTCGCCGGGCAGTTAGCTAACCGCCTACGCGGTTGCTTCTTCCACATGTGGCAGAGTCTGTATCGCAATATTCAGGACCGTGGCTTGCAAGTTGCCTGTAACGATTACAGCGACAGGTCGGTCAAGAAATTTACTCACATGCTCGCTGCTTTGGCCTTTGTCCGGATTTCTGACGTCGAGTGCTACTTCACTGCATTGAAGGCTGCGGCTCCAGCTGCATTAAAGGACTTTGTCCAATACTTCGATCGGACGTATGTACATGGTGAGATTTTTATACTTATCATATGCGTGTGTGTGTGTGTGTATTTTTTACACATTACAATGTATCGTAGGAAAACCGAAGGTTGGCAGACGCAGAGCAGTACCCCCCCCCCCCCCCCCCCCGATACAAAACTCACTTCTGGAATCACCATGATGCTGCAATAACTAATACCGCGAAAACTAATAACGTTTCGGAGGGCTGGCACAATCGTTTCCACATACTCATGGGAAAGAACCACCCCGACATCTACTCATTCATCAAGGAAATTAAAAAAGAGCAAGGTGACACAGAGATAGCGGTGGTGGAACTGTCTCTTGGGCGAAAAATAAAAGCAGCTCCTAAGAAAAGATGGGTCGACGTACAAACAAGACTGCAGAGAATCGTTTTAAATTATGAGTCGTACGAAATTTTAGCTTTTTTGGAAGCGATCGGGGACACCATGTCTACCTAAAATGTTTTTTATAACTGTTATACTTATGTAATTATTTTATTTACAATTTTATTTGTTTTTGTATGTATTTATTATGATCTGTATAATAAATGTATTGATACCAGTCACTCATCTTTTCGGGCAATATTCGGGTGACGCTGTTCGGGCGAATGGTCGGTCGGGCAATTGGTAATCGGGCAATATGGTATCGGGCATTTCAATATTCGGGTAAAGGGTTTTCGGGCAAACGGGTGTTCGGGCGATTGGATGTTCGGGCAAATGGACGTTCGGGCAAATCGTTTCGGGCAAACGGTCGGCAACCTCAGCTTTGGCTCCAGTTTATGAAACACTTTTACACGTAAAATTCCGTCTGTGACTTACATACCCCAGTTGATGGAACGGTTTATCTAATTTTCATGTTAGATTTTTAATTTGTTCGTGTTTGGGAGTGATGAAACCCTCGAATTTTGACGATTCCGTTCCATCAACTGGGGCACTTAAGTCACACACGGGATTTCACGTGTAAAAGTGTTCTATAAACTGGGGCCAAATCTGAAGTTGTCTAATAAACTGGGGCCTTGACTTTAAATGGAGGCATAAAAGGTCTTGACTTTAAACATTCATTATTCAATAAATAAATACAATTATCATATAAAAAAAATTTATTTAAGTTCCTAAGAACCTAAAATTTAAGTATTTAAAAAAAGATTTAGTCTAATATGCTTTGGTTTTTTCAATAAAATTCAAAATTCTGAAAAGTAGCGATTTTTGTAATCATAATTGGCATCTTTACCTTAATTTTACGAGTGGCTCTTCTGTTGTTTTGTTGATTAATTGCGTACTTTTTAATAAATAAATTAGTTTAAAAAAAAATTGTTCTGTATGACCTGAACAGACTTCCGCTTCCCCTAAATTAAAGTTTCTAAAGCTAGTTTTTAGTCTGACTTAGTTACAATATACATGGACAAAATAATTCAAAAAAATTTGTAATGATTTTTTCCAAAAGTCCTTGATAAAACGTAAAAAATGCGAGGATCCAGATATTACTAACTACAATGCACTCCAAGTAGACATTTTTCGAAAATGAGGTCAAAAACGGCTTTTTATTGGAGTCAGTTTACTTTTTAACACAGGGCTATAAGGGAAGTCTGTGAAAAAAGACCCATTCTGAAAAAAGAACACTGAAGAGCTTTTTTTTATGATGAATGAAAGCTGTGTGCAAAGTTTCATAAGAATCCAGGTCCCAAAGGACAAATTATCTCTTTGTTAGTAGAACTAACACAATGACCAATTTAAACATTTATTAAGGCGAAGTCATAGGGGAGTTTCAGAATTTGCGTAAAAAATCAGTTAACATTAAACTAAAATAAAAATGAAAAAATGGGCTCTGTAGCGCCTAATCTACTACCTTAAGTTATCTTTTAAGCCCAATCCCATCAAAATCAGATCAAAATTAACGTCAGAATATGGGAAATAGTTTTGTACATTTTTGTATCTTAATATCACTTGCTATATATCTATATACAAGGTGGGTTAAATTAATGTAACACCTTGATTATCTCGATAACAAAGCCCCAAGCGAAAAAATGTTTCAGACAAAAGTTGTTTGGTTTCGAGGGGGACATACGATGGTGACCTTGAGTTTGACCTCGAAGATCATTTTCAAGGTTATCTGAAGGTCAAGTCGAGTTTTTTAAATGGAAAAACCTATTTTTGATACCAGATTCTGAAAGTTTCTTAAATTCTGCGTTCAACCATATGCATTATGCTTGGCGTCAAAGGTCATTCCAAGGTTAATACGAGGTCAAATATGAGAAAAAAACATTATTTTGTCGTAAAATCGACTTTTTAAACGGTAAACACCTATTTTTGATACAAAATTATGAGAGCTAATTAAACTCTGCGTTCAACCACATGTATCTCGCTAGGGATCAAAGGTCATTTCAAGGTTAATACAAGGTCAAATAGGGAGAAAAACGTTATTTTTTTTGTACAATCGACTTTTTAAACGATAAACACCTATTTTGATGCAAAATTTTGAGAGCTTATTAAACTCTGCGTTCAACCATTTGTATCATGCTAGGGATCAAAGGTCATTTCAAGGTTAATACAAGGTCAAATAGGGGAGAAAACGTTATTTTTTTGTGAGATCGACTTTTTAAACGGTAAACACCTATTTTTGATACAAAATTCTGAGAGCTTATGAAACTCTGCGTTCAACCATATGCATCATGCTAGGGGTCAAAGGTTATAATTCCTCGGAATGTATTACTCCATACAGTCAGAAATTTTCAACAAAGATTACACTTTTGTATTCAAGATCAAGGTGGAAACTTTGAGCAATTATTAAATTCATTATAACATTACAAAGGTTTAATAAGCATCAAAGTTTATAAAAAATAAGATATTTTAACATTATTATTGTGTTGAATAAAAAATTATTGTCTCATTTCTGCGTTTTTACTTATTTTTATTGTTGACTATAAAATACCTTGAACTCGATAATCTTTTCACCTTTGACCCCTAGCATAATACATATGGTTGAACGCAAAGTTTAATAAGCTCTCAGAATTTTGTATCAAAAATAGGTGTTTACCGTTTAAAAAGTCGATTTTACGACAAAATAATGTTTTTTTCTCATATTTGACCTCGTATTAACCTTGGAATGACCTTTGACCCCTAGCATGATGCATATGGTTGCACGCAGAATTCAATAAACTTTCAGAATCTACTATCAAAAATAGGTATTTACCGTTTAAAAAGTCGATTTTACAAAAAAATAACGTTTTTGTCCCTATTTGAACTTGTATTAACCTTGGAACGACCTTTGACCCCTAGCATATTGCATATGGTTGAACGCAGAATTTAAGAAACTTTCAGGATCTGGTATCAAAAATAGGTGTTTCCATTTAAAAAACTTGACTTGACCTTCAGATAACCTTGAAAATGACCTTCAAGGTCAAACTCAAGGTCACCATCGTATGTCCCCTTCGAAACCAAACAACTTTTGTCTGAAACATTTTTTCGCTTGGGGCTTTGTTTTCGAGATAATCGAGGTGTTACATTAATTTGGCCCAGCCTGTATATTGAATTTTTAGGAAGGATTTCTCATATTCTGAAGTTAATATTGATCCGATTTTAATGGGGTTGGGCTTAGAAGATAGATTAAGGTAGGAGCTGGAGCGATACAGAGCCCTTTTTTTCAATTTTATTTTTAGTTTTACTGAATCTTCATTTTTTTGCTAAAATGACCCCTTTGACTTTGCCTAAAAAAATCAAAATTCTATTTGTATTTTTTAAACCAAATCTTAATTTATTACAGAATGGCTGGACGTAAAAAAAAATTATCAACATCGATACAGTTTCCTGAAGAGTTAGATATGTCTGAATACTTAAGATGCTCTCCAGGAACACATGTTTTTACTCTAGTAGCTGCATTAAATCACAAAGGGGGATCGGCGCATTCAGGACATTTCAGTGCTAATATTCGAGATTCCTGTGGAGAATGGTTCGAATTTAGTGATGATAAAGTGGAAAAAATGCAAAGTAATCGAATAGAGGATGATACCATAAATGGTAAAAAATTCTTTATTAGATTTTAATGAAAGTTTTAAAGTTTAAATAATAAATATTATTTAACTTCAATTTAGAAAATGGGAAAGGAGGCAGACGAGGTCGTATACCGAAAGGATTTTTTTCATCAAATACAGCTTATACGCTAGTGTATAAGAGAAAAATCAACCTTTTGGAAACTGTGAACAAAACTAACATGAAAAAGTTCAACCAATCTGCTTTAAATCATGTTGTCGTTATACAAAACCCTTCTGTAACACTTATTCGGGACTCTGTTAACATTTCAATGAGAGGGAAGAGATTATTAAATGAAAATAGCAAAACAAGCATGCAAATTCTTGAAAAGAGAACGAAAACGGAACTTGATTCTGGTACAACCGAAAGTCGTTCTTTCGATAAAGAAAATGCCAGTAGAGAACCTGATGAATTGGATCATTTTTATGATGTTAATGAACCAGTTGAAAACGATACAATACTAGAAACTAGAAAAGAACCAAAAGAAAAACAAGATTTCATGATGATGAGTTGTAATCAAAGAGATGAATTTGAAGATGTACGTATGGTTCGTTTTTCAAATTATATAAATCAACATTTAAACAAATTTTTTTTTTTCTTAAAATCATTTTTAATTTATCATAACTTTTAACATAAATATTTGTATACTTTATAATTTTCTTACAAATTTACCTGTTCGATGTACGGTTCTATAAGGCCCAATACCTTCCTGTGTTTTTTAGTGTTAAACTCTCTATGGTTAGTTTCTCAAAAATTTTTCAGCAGAAATCCTTGAAATATTGAAGTTTGTTCTGTTTTTTTTTTTTTTTTTTTTTTTTTTTTTTTTTTTTTGGTGACATTTTAATTAACCTGATGTTTACATACATCTTAGTTAGTCAATATAATAACTGTTTCTTATGTTGAGAAATGAGAAATAAAAAAGACATGCTAAATATATAATTTTAACTTCTAATTTAAGACCTGATGAGGGCAGGGATATACTGTCGAAACGTGTCATTTAATAATAATAATAATAATAATAATAATAATAATAATAATAATAATAATAATAATAATAATAATAATAATAATAATAATAATAATAATAATAATAATAATAATAATAATAATAATAATAATAATAATAATAATAATAATAATAATAATAATAATAATAATAATAATAATAATAATAATAATAATAATAATAATAATAATAATAATAATAATAATAATAATAATAATAATAATAATAATAATAATAATAATAATAATAATAATAATAATAATAATAATAATAATAATAATAATAATAATAATAATAATAATAATAATAATAATAATAATAATAATAATAATAATAATAATAATAATAATAATAATAATAATAATAATAATAATAATAATAATAATAATAATAATAATAATAATAATAATAATAATAATAATAATAATAATAATAATAATAATAATAATAATAATAATAATAATAATAATAATAATAATAATAATAATAATAATAATAATAATAATAATAATAATAATAATAATAATAATAATAATAATAATAATAATAATAATAATAATAATAATAATAATAATAATAATAATAATAATAATAATAATAATAATAATAATAATAATAATAATAATAATAATAATAATAATAATAATAATAATAATAATAATAATAATAATAATAATAATAATAATAATAATAATAATAATAATAATAATAATAATAATAATAATAATAATAATAATAATAATAATAATAATAATAATAATAATAATAATAATAATAATAATAATAATAATAATAATAATAATAATAATAATAATAATAATAATAATAATAATAATAATAATAATAATAATAATAATAATAATAATAATAATAATAATAATAATAATAATAATAATAATAATAATAATAATAATAATAATAATAATAATAATAATAATAATAATAATAATAATAATAATAATAATAATAATAATAATAATAATAATAATAATAATAATAATAATAATAATAATAATAATAATAATAATAATAATAATAATAATAATAATAATAATAATAATAATAATAATAATAATAATAATAATAATAATAATAATAATAATAATAATAATAATAATAATAATAATAATAATAATAATAATAATAATAATAATAATAATAATAATAATAATAATAATAATAATAATAATAATAATAATAATAATAATAATAATAATAATAATAATAATAATAATAATAATAATAATAATAATAATAATAATAATAATAATAATAATAATAATAATAATAATAATAATAATAATAATAATAATAATAATAATAATAATAATAATAATAATAATAATAATAATAATAATAATAATAATAATAATAATAATAATAATAATAATAATAATAATAATAATAATAATAATAATAATAATAATAATAATAATAATAATAATAATAATAATAATAATAATAATAATAATAATAATAATAATAATAATAATAATAATAATAATAATAATAATAATAATAATAATAATAATAATAATAATAATAATAATAATAATAATAATAATAATAATAATAATAATAATAATAATAATAATAATAATAATAATAATAATAATAATAATAATAATAATAATAATAATAATAATAATAATAATAATAATAATAATAATAATAATAATAATAATAATAATAATAATAATAATAATAATAATAATAATAATAATAATAATAATAATAATAATAATAATAATAATAATAATAATAATAATAATAATAATAATAATAATAATAATAATAACATCAAAAACAACTATAAAATATGTTTTCAGTGTGTTTTAACAAAAATCAGCAAAGTTTTTAAAAATTTTTTTAAAGGATGAAGCCTCTTCTGTCACTGCTGTCACTGACTTATCAAAATTTTTAATATGAATCGCCACCTACTGCGCGCATATTTGGTCAAAATCAAAACTTGTATACATAGCCAAACTGTATTTCTTGTAAACAATATTTTTCTGCAAACACGTTTCTTTATCTGTCTTTAATTTTGAAATATGAATAAAAGTTAAAAAATCACTTTTCTGTATACGCTGTAGAGGGAAAAAAACTTTTCTAACTTTTAGATTAATATTAATCCCCAAAAAAAACCTCAAAAAGGTAAAAAATCTTAGGGAGAGTTTTTGCACCTGAACACAAATAATAAATTTTTCTAACAAAAATTCATGATGTCAAAGTAGGAGTTTTGTGATTTTAAAAAGTACGATATCATCATCTAGTTCTACTAAACTCTACCAAACATTAGAGTAGTCAAAAAGGTATTACAAATAATGGTTTGGTAGAGTTTAGTAGAACTAGATGATGATATCGTACTCTTTTAAATCACAAAACTCCTACTTTGACATCATGAATTTTTGTTAGAAAAATTTATTATTTGTGTTCAGGTGCAAAGACTCTCCCCAAGATTTTTTACCTTTTTGAGGTTTTTTTGGGGGATATCACTATTTTTTGTTCGGTATAATATTTTATTTGAGTCATAACTCAAAAATTAGTAGAACCTGAAAAATTTATGCAAATATCTAAAAAATTAGGTTTCACCCGAAAAAACGTAAGAAAATGCCTTGCCCGGGACTAAGTTTTGAAAATATTATCTGCTGTAACTTTTTTAGGCAAAATTTTTGTTTTTATTTTTTATATTTAAAACTAGTGGAAATATTTATACTGGGTTCAAGAAAGGTTTTGCTATCATTAAAAAGATTGTGCCTGCATATCTCGAGAAATGACAAAATTTAAAAAATTGTCTGCATGATTTTGATAAAAATGAAAAATTCATTTCTGCAAGTTTTTACAAGTTCAAGCATTATTCAAATGAGTTAAATGTACATTCGTCTAAAACTCCTTACAGTTACGAATATTCTTATATTAATTAAAATGATGTGCTCTATAAATAAACTATTGTTTACATCGTTTTATTATTAAAAGTTCCAGTCAGAGCTGGGCATGTATTCGACAGTTTTTTTTTCGGATACTTTTCAAAAGTACCTGAAAAAGTCTAGAAAAATATTTTCGGATACATATTTTTTTTCCTTACCATTCAAAAAAGTATCTTCAGATACTTTTTTATTTAAGTATCCTAAAATTTTATCTTTTGATACCTTAAAAAAGTATCTTCACGAAAATATCTTTACGAATGTACCTGCGAATTGTATCTTCAGATACTTTTCAATTTTCGATAGTATCCGAAAAATGTATCTTCAGATCTTTCGATGGCCCGTGCAAAGAAAAACCTTGGGTCAAAATTTGGGGAGATAAAAGTAACAAGGAGAGCTTGCGGCGATTAGAATATCTCCAAACCCACATTTCCCCCGATTTTAGCCTGCGGCGATAAAAATAACAGGTCTAAGGTATTAGCGGCGGAGATAAACGTAACAACCCCACCCCCAGCGGCGAATAAAAAATTCATTAAAAATTAACTTCACTTTTTTTAGGGTCACGACGAATTCGTATATTATTCACCGAGGGACTAAAGTGTGATGTGGAGGCCTGCTGCGGTTGCAGCCCGAGCCGGAGGCGAGGGCTGCAAATATGCGGGCCTCCACATCACACTTTTAGTCCTGAGTGATACATACAATTTTTTATCACTTCCGGCTGAGAGTTCGAGCCACAAATATCAAGTTTGAGACAAAAATATGTAAAAAAAAGGTGACTGATTAGGTCGTCTGATCAAGCCATGGCTGTCATCTGCTCTGACATGCGCGCTGTTATAACGCGCATCTTTTTTGGACGCGTTAATTTAAATTTTTTTATTTGCTGAAAAATTCAATAAAAAAATTAATTTTTGAAAAATTTGAAAGGTGGTAAATATTTTATGTAATTGAAAAAATTTTAAGTTTTTTCAAAAATGATTTAAATAAAATTTAAACTCAATTTAAAATTTGTTTATTTCTTACCGTAAAAATTACATAAAATTTTTTTTTATTTTACATTCAACACTATGGGATACATTATTACATAATACATATTCAGTCTGATTGTTTTTTAAAAACAATTTACATTAGTTTTTATGTATTTAATAGAACTAAAACATTTGGTTTTTTTTTAATTATCATGCATTTTTATAATCTATGACTTTTTTAATAATCATAGATTTTTAAATGAAATAGTGAAGGCTTTAACTAAAATACTCTTATTTAGAAAAAAAATGTAAAGAATAACTAAATTTTTTTTTTTTTGAGTACATTACTTTAAAAATAAAAACTTAGTTGTTTCAATTATGATGCAATCCTTATTGCTTTTGGCAGTAATTATTATTAATAATAAGTTGTTGTATAGTAACAGTGCAGTTTTGAAAATTTTGAGGTGATGATCCAGAATTATTACAGCTTTGTTCACTAACTTTTCTTCTTTTGTTATTGTTTGGCTTACAGAATTGGTTGTTATTTTCTAGATCATTAAATTGTTGATTGGCATATGATTCTGGAATATTATTACCATTAGATTGTAAATTATCAGAATTGTCATCTTGATATTCAAGCTCATCTGAATATTGATTTTCAAATAACCCAGAACAATCTTTGCTTGTGGACTGATGATTCGATGGATCATAGTTGTTCGAACTCGAATAACTTTTGGAGTTGTTGACATTACGGTCATTAGTTTGAAACTTTTGATTTTCTTGATTTTGATTACCATAATAAGGATTGTTATTCTTTACAGAATTACAAGATAAAGCAGTTGAACTATATTTACTGACATTGCAGTTTTGTTTTGCTTTAGTTTGATCACTATTAGCCATTGGAGTTTGTTTCGAAGACACATGTGGAGCTGAATTGGAATGAACTATTTGACCTTGAAATCCATAATTTTGATTGTTATTTATAGCTGTGTCAGCAATTTTATCAAAAGCTTGTTGTCGGTGAAGGTGAATGATCAATGTATCCTAAGGCAACTGAATCAGAGCGCCATCCCAAGTGAGACTTCAAAAAGGCTAGCGTAGCACCTGTATTTGCTAGTAAAGTAGCACATGTTCTGCGAAATGCATGTCCTGTGTATCGTTCTGGGTTCTCCAAATTGAGGTAATTGGCTATTATTGATGGAATGCCTCCTATGGTATTTTTGCCAATTGCTTGCCTGATACACTTACCATGTTTATACGCAATGAAGAATCTATTACTTTCCACATCATCTGGGCGTAAGTTCATATATTGCTTAACAATGGTGTAATAATTTCTGCCAATAATGAATTCTCTGGGATAATCGTTTTTGTTGTTAATTATGGAAACTATTATTTTATCTCCAGTATCTTCAATTTCAGAAACTTTGAGATTAAGATATTCTTTACACCGAAGACCTCCAAAAATACCAAAAATTAACATAACCTGTAAGCAAAATCAGAAATTAATCATGTAATTTTAATCTTACAGCAATCATTTCAACTATTATTATATTTTTATTCTGTTAATTTGATATGAGTATTTGTTGTTTGTAAATTACCTGGTGAACCAAGTATATATCAGCATCACTGGTAGTCAGGAATTTCATTACTTGTTCCCAAGTGAATGTTTTTGCTTTTACTGGTTTGTAACCTTTTCCAAAATTCCTAAGAATAGTCTTTAAATCTTCGAATTGATTTATGTTGATTCTATGACGCAGACTTATTGTTGTTCTAAGTTTTGACCATGTGCTCTACAAGGTAGTCGGTTTTAATTTTTCTTTGAGTTCTTCAAAGTATACAACGAGTAAAGCTTCTGTAATATCGGTGACTTTATGACCGTGCATATATTTAAGAAATTTAGCGTAAGCCAACTCGTAAGCAGCTCTTGATTTCTTAGGCAATTGATCTGCCATTATAGCGCGTTTTTCCGCTTCAAAATCTCGAGAAATGACTCCGTCGGCGACTTTTTCAGGATCTAAATAATCCAAAATTTCTTCATCTTCAGATTCGGAATCAGACATATTTAATAATAACACTTTTGTGGTACAAATTTATTCTACTAATTTTAATCATTGATCCCAAATTCTTTCAAAAATCGCACTAAAAAAATGGATTAAACAAAATAAATGTGCCGTAATTCTTTGATTATCATGTTTAGGCGGCCATGACACTGCAGAGTTCGAGAAGGATACAACGACACTCACGCATGCGCACATTACCGGGGAGAAAGTAAAATAAGGGTCTCCTTGAAGTGTTTGCTTCCCGAATCGCCGGGAAACAAGCTCGAACTTTCGGCCAGGAAGGATAAAAAAAATCATCCTTCAGTTACTGCTGAGATAAAAGTAATCCCAACTACGTAATATAGGCCGAGAAAAATAACCGATCATTTTGGGTGACGAAAATAATAATTCCTTAATACGTGAGCGACGAAAAAAATACGCATGTTCGTTCCCTCACACAAGGCTGGAGAAAAAAATAACCCGACTATGATTAGCTGCAAATAAAAAACCCCTGCCTATCTCTCGACAGAATTTCGGTCTCTCGAGCACAGGCGGCAAAAAAAATAACCCCTGTCTTTCTAACGATATAATTTCAGTCTCTCGAGCACAGGCGGCGAATTAAGTAACCCCTGCCCATCTCCAGACAGAATTTCGGTCTCTCAAGCACCAGTGGCGAAAAAAATAACCTGTGTCTTTCTTACGATTCAATTTTTAGCACCGGCCGGGAAAAAAGTAACCCCTGCCCAACTCTCGACCAATTTCGGTCTCTCGAGCACAGGTGGCGAAAAAAATAACTTCTGCCATTTTAACGATATAGTTTCGGGCTCTTGAGCACCGGCGGCGAAAAAAATGATCCTTGACCTTCTCTTGACAAAATTTCGCACTCTTAACGACTGACCGCTACAAAAAAGACCCTTGAACTTTTCTAGATAGAATTTTAGTCTTACTAGAACCAGCCGCAAAAAAATAACACCTGCCTTTGTCTCAAGATAATTTTGATCTCACGAAATGATTTTTTTCGCGGCTGATGCACAAGAGATCAAAATTTTGTTGTGAGAATAGCAGGGGTCATTTTCTTCGTGGCTGGTGCTCAAGGGAGTAAGAATTCATCAGGGAAGGGCAAGGATTATTGTTTTGTGGTCACTCGTTAAGAGGCCGAAATCATGTCAAGAAAAGGGTAGTGGTAGTTTTATTCGCAGTTGGTACTCGATACACCGAAATTTTGTCAAGAAAAAGGTAAGGGTCATTTTTGTCGCGGCCGGTGGTAGAGAGATCAAGATTTAGTCAAGAGAAGGGCGATAATCAATTTTTCGTGGCTGATCCTCGAGAGATTGAAATTCTGTCGAGAAATGGGCAAGGGTTACTTTTTTTGCGGCCTGTGCTTGAGAGACCGAAATTCTGTCTGGAGATGGTTAGGGGTTATTTTTTTCGCCGCCCGTGCCTGAGAGACCGAAATTCTGTCGAAAGATGGGCCGGGGTTATTTTTTTCGCCGCCCGTGCCTGAGAGACCGAAATTCTGTCGAAAAATGGGCAGGGGTTTTTTTTTCGCGGCCTGTGCACGAGAGACCGAAATTATATCGTTAGAGTAGCAGAGGTTATTTTTTTCGCCGCCTGTGCTCGAGAGATCGAAATTCTGTTGAGAGATAGGCAGGGGTTATTTTATTCGCCGCAAATCAGTTTCGGGTTATTTATTTCTCCACCCTTGTGTTGAGGGAACGAGCATGCGTACTTTTTTCGTCGCTCACGAATTAAGGCATTATTATTTTCGCCGCCTAAAATGATCGGTTATTTTTCTCGGCCTATATTACGTAGTTGGGATTACTTTTATCTCCGGCAGGAACTGAAGGATGATTTCATTCGTCGTGACCTTAAAAAAAAAAAAAACTATTTATCGCCGCAGTCTTAAATTGGGGAAAATGTGGGTTTGGAGATATTTTAATCGCCGCAAGTTCTCCTTGTTACTTTCATCTCCCCAAATTTTGATTCAAGGTTTTTTTTTCGTACGGGCCGTCGACTTTACCAAAGGATTTTAAGAGAAAGATATTTAAAAAAAATTTTTTACAAAATTTTCGAAGAAATATCTCAATAAAAATTTTCTAAGTTAAAAAAAATTTAGTAATTCAAATAAATTATAAAAAAACTAAATTTTTCTCAAAATTTTGAAAAAAAAAATTTTTTTTTAACTACACGGAGGAACAAATGCAGGAATTCATTGTGTTAATCTAACTAAAGTTCATACTTGTAAATACTTTATGATGATTTGAGGTTAGGTATATAAAAACAAAACTTGCCAGGAGGCGAGGCTCAACTTATCACCTGACTAATCTGATTGGTTCCGTTGCAGTAAAGCTTAAAAATTTTTCGGTGTTGATGCAGAGCACAGTTTTACTAAATTCAAGCGTTCCCTGAGCACACAAATTTCTCGTGTTACTTCCACAGTAAATTTCTGTATTTGTTATCTCTGTGTATCTTTCTCTTGAGATACTTTTGAAAAGTATCCGAAGATATATTTTTCGAAAATTGAAAAGTATCCGAAAGACATATATAGCAGATACATTCAAAAAGATACTTTTCCGAACATACTTTTGTAAGTTGTTCAAAAATACATTTTTAGGATACTTTTTAAAATGTAAAGTATTTAAAGATACTTTTTCAGATACTTTTTAAAAGTTGAAAAGTATCTGAAAAAAATGCTACCGAATACAAACCCAGCTCTGGTTCTAGTGTTGATTCTTGTAAAAAATGTTTTTTATTTCACTCTAACCTTAAAATGCGCCTTTTAGATGCGTCCAGGGGCCTGCCGGTAGCTGCTAAAATCACGTTTCTAAGGCTTTCTCTGACGCCATCTATTAAAAAAATTTCTAACCCCAAATATTACGCTTGCTTTTGATGCTGCTAGCTCATAGCTGCCCGCAGAGCAGATGTAAGTTTTTGTTTTCAGCTGCAGGGAGTAATTTTTTTTTAATGATAAATTTTGTCAACAATTGCTATTTTTTTATTTTAGTAATCAATATAAAATACAATTTATTTTTGATTTTAATTGAAATCAACTTGAACAAAATAAAAAAATGATCCCCACAAAATTCTAAAAATCAACCCAAATAATTGTTAAGAAGTAGATGTGAATTTATTAAAGTTTGTTGCGGATTTACTGCTTCATTAATTTTATTTATTTGCCGGATTAAAAGCTGGTAGGGGAGGGTTGTCAAATAAAAGTTGAGACAGACACAATTTAATAAAAACAGTGTTAATTTATTTATTCTCTAATTTTAACACAGCACTCTATTTACAAAAATATTCAAATAATTATAAAATTACACTCAGAAAGGTTATACAGTTTAATAAAGATTATTTTAAAGCAAAAAAAAACTGAGAGGTAGAAATATTATAAGTCTACATTGAGAATTTTCCAGAATTAATTTCCTTGTAAAGAAAATTAATTAATGTGAGAAAAGCCCAGTAGAAATTCTTTACGGATTTGATTATGTTAATTCAAAAACGTAAACAAGAGTTAAATAGAATAAAGGTGAGATAAACAAACCAACAGAGAATGGCCTTGAAAAGAGAGAGAGAGATAGAGAGATGGCCCCGAGAAAGTTACATAGCAGAAAATGGCCTTGAGAAAAGAAAATGGCCGCGTGAAATTAGCGCGTCTACCAAAAGGAGAAACCCGCACAGTAATGTACTTACTGCACACAAAAACAATGAGAGGCTCAAGTAAATTATTGTTACTTGAGCCAAATACCTGGAGATGTCCTTCGAGGTGGTTTGCGGAGAGTACCCTGAAGAAGAAGTCCTTGCTTTGTCCACCAAAGAGAAGATGAAGTTGCCAGTGAGCGCGCCGTTTGCAAGATCGAATGATTGCTGCAATATTATTGATTGCAACAATCGAGATGAGCTGGACTACAAGATCACTTCAGCACAAAAAACTCACAGGAAAAAACACCAAGATAAATAGAGAGTTAACCCAAGAAAAGCTTAGAAGAAACTTAAGAGAGAATTCTCCGCTGCGTGCTACGAGAAGCGCCAAAACGAGAATAAAGAGAGAAGAAGCAGCAAGCCCGCGCAAAGCCGACGCTGTCAGCTCTGCAGCAACGCCAGTCCACCCAAGCTGCGCAATTGGCTGCGCGAGAGTTCCCAGCACCATGTAGTTCTGCGTGGACTAAGAGATGGCGCCACGCAGTCTACAACTATTGATTTTCTATCTCGACGATGTGAACGGAGTGAAATTATTGTTCGCTCCGCAACAAAGTTCATTTGTCCCAGTATTGCAGAAGAATTTTAAATCATCTAAATTAAATTTAAATTTGGACCGCATTAATTAATGATTTAATAATTGGGCTCTTCTTTTTTTTTCAGTATTGTTATTAATAAAGTATCAAATTGAAATGATCATACCTCATATTATCTCTATAGTAAAAGTAAAGCTCAACTTTGAACGCTGTAGGTATAATAAAAATCAAAAGTTTAATTAATTGCAGTAAATAGTAAGATACCAATTAAAATTAACTATATACTTTTGAAGATTTGTTTTAAAGTAAAAAAGAAATATTTTGAAAATCTTTTGAAACTATATTTTAAGCTTTGTTTGGTTTTATATTTAAAATCACACCAGATATCTATCATCTTTAATAATTTTCAAACTATTTTGAGCTTATAAAAAGTTAATTGATTTTATTATCAGAATAAACATGGCACTATACTGTTTTCTTATGTAGCGACTTCACTTTAAGTAAAATGAATTGAACATAATAACAATAGCTGATTAATTGGTTTACTAAATTGATGATTTTTTTGTAGCTTAAACTAATTAATGATGACATATTCATTTTTATGTTCTTGCTAACCAATGCGTTTGAAACTTTAAAAAAAATTAAGCAAACAACCAAAACACTAGGTAATTTTCAACAATCAACACTTTTTATTTTTCACTTTATCACAAAATTTCAATTTTCAGAGTCAAACAATTATGATCACTTATAATCTCTCTAATATGAAATTTAATTTTAACATAAATTATTACAAATATTGAAAAATTGAAATTAATGAAAAGAGTTTGTTATTAATTTACTTATTAATATAATCATTATAATATGAAAAATTCTTTAATCTATTACGGTAAGCTGCTGCATCTGTTAATCAACAATCAGCTGATCTACAGCAGCAGCTAGCTTTAGCAGTGAGAAAGAAACTATAGCTGTCTCTCTCACTCCAAAAAAGTAACTAACCTCTGCAATATATATAGTAATACACCCAAGCTAAAACGAAAAAATACGCTTGCTCATGGAACTAGACTCGCTTGCGGTCTAGTCATAACCTAGTAAACATGAATGTATTGAATTTTTTATAATTTTCTCACTGGTTGCGCTTTTTTGGGTATTCGTGAAATAAAATAGTATACGTCATAAGTCCATTTTACGGACTTATGACGTAATATACTATTTAAGCCGACACATCCACAAATTAAAAAAAAATCTCTAAACTTAAATGTAAACAGTAAAACATAACCTTATTTAACTAAGTTCAGCTGCCTGAAGCAAAAAAACTTCAGTTTAAAAAAAAAAGAGCTTTCCTATTATTCAGACCTTAGAGCTCAACCTGTAGCAGACGACACTGTAGTAATTCAGCAGCAGGCAGTCAATGACATGGTTATGAACTTATGTTAATCAATTTCTTTTGCTCTTTACTTATAATTTACTTAGTAGATTATTGTAAAAATAGGAGTAAGTGAATACTATCGCCTATATATTATTATTGACTATGCATAAAATAATACATAAACAATCGATAACTCCAACCTATTCATATGAGGCCGTATGATGACTATTCAACAAAATTTAAGTGTGACAGTCCAGTGACTAATTAAATCATCGGTAACAATTTAGGATTTGGCGCGAGTCATGTGACTGTCGAACGCAGATCAGAGCGGACCTCTGAGGTGGTAGAGCGGGAATTGGGAAGCCATAGGTAGTTTTCGTGTCCGTGCGTTCACACGTTTAGGAAAGTCAACTTGTCTTGGTTCGACGGATTATCGCACTCCTCGAGGGTAGCATGTCGTCGAAGAGAGTGTTGGATGTGACGGAAGGTGCGGGATCAATTGTCATCGCCCGGGAAGCATTCTTTTGTCACAACGAGTCAACCAGCTTTTGGAAGCCGCGGACGACGGGGAACCAGACCGACGTCCGGCAGACAAGCAAAGATCTGCAGATCGATTCATGGCAGATCTTGGGGAACCTCACTCGTTACGGAAGTCGAAGCAATTATTGTCAATTGCGTCGTGCGTTGTGGTAGAGCTGTAGTGAAAGAGTGTGGTGTTTGTTGGTTTATTACATGTCAAACGCCGGGAACGCTTGACGTCGGCTACACGGCGACCCGAGTGTAGTAGCTATTGCGGCTGGTAGGCATCGTAGCCTGGCATCTGGATTTGCCTGACGGCTTGGTATGAGGTGCACCTTAGCGATTCCATAAGTATATTGTATATGTGCGAGTGAGTGTGGATGCGTGTGAGTGTATTCAGTATACTGTTATTGTAATAATCTTTGTTTTTCTCACGCGCGCGTCAGGTAGCAGCAGGTTGTTTCATGCGCGCGTAGCTCGATTTAAAGAGCATTGACGATTCTTTGTTTACTGATTTCAACGACACCGAGTTGTAATTCGGAATTTGTATTTTAGGTTTAGATTTTTTATAATAAATTACTAAATTGTTAATTTAATTTTTATTGACTAAACCTAGTGTTCCTGCGAATCGATCCTGATTTAATGCTCACACCCGCTACCGATAAACGAACTAGCCGACCGCGTCGCGAAGTATGGTAATATTCGTGGACGCGATTTTCTCATTTTATTATTTCAGGTCGACGAGTTGCAGTTCGACGAGTGCTTGTATCAGCACTAAGTACAGGTTGTAAGGATTTAGTACGCACCGTGGGTATTTGTATTGACTCATACAAACCCTTAAATCCACCCCTGTTACAAGCTGTTTAGATAATTATTATTAAAAAAAACTTAACTTTCAATTGAAAAAATACTAATCTGTCCTTTTATTTCTTTCACAAAAAATAGATTGACAAGGTCGGATTTTAATTTTTTATAAGTAGGAAAAGTGACTTTACAAAGCTGATTTACAACATTAATTTTTTATAAATAATAATTTAATGTAAACGAATAAATTTGGCGTTTGATCTTATTGAATTGATCATATTGGTATTGAATGAAAATTCGACCGAGATGCCTTTCGGCTCAGGGACACTGAGCTCACACCATTTTATCCCTATCCTCCCGGTAAGGTGACCATTCTTCTAAAGTCTTTTAATTTAACTCCAGAAGGGACCCCCTCCCTCCATAATCCCAGTCTTCTTTACATAACACGAAAGCAGGTAAGTACAATGCTAACCGTGCTATGGGTATAGTAAAAACCCACATTGTAGGGAAAAACCTATACCTGGATGACCGAGGCCGTATGTACGGATCTTGATGTATGAACTCCCACTGTTTCTGATTCTAGTCCACCCCAGTGCGGTATGTTACATACATTGGACTCCATTTCCAGCCTCTGTGAGGATCAGGCTTCAATAGAGAGATTGTTTATAGGTCTCTGACCCAGCCGTAGTTCCCGTTCAGAGCCGCCGTATTAAACACATGAAAATGATTTTCAGAGGTGCCGGCAAACGAGAATCGATCCCGTAGAGCCACCACGGCTCTCGTGGTTGATCTTAACAAACATAAATTTTATTAGCCGTTATCAAGTCTAATGTATGATTGTTGACATTATCAATGTCAACACGAAGATTAAAATTTTGTAAAGTAGAAAAAATTTGCCTCGATGGGATTCGATCCACTAATCTTTTGCACAAGAGTAAAGCGACCTATACACTAACAATAAGCTACGATCCAGTGCACTGGATAATGTTAACAGGATCATACATTAGTCTTGATAATGGCTAATAAAATTTATGTTCGTTAAGATCAACCACCAAATTTATGTGTTAATAATTAATCACTAACAACCAATGAATTTAATAAAATTTGAATTCAAGTTTATACTTAAAAATTGAATATAATAATTTAATTGTTTAAACAAATACTTCAGACAACTTGTTATAACGATTCACGCTACATTTTCTTATTATTTTAAAGAATTTTCTCAAAAATTTCAAGATTGTGCTTTAGAATGGAAAAAATTTCAAAATTACTCAAAAAAAAAAAATTAATAATTTGACGGATTTGCTCATACATCTGTTTCTTTTACTGATAGCAGTTAGTTGAATCCAACTCATGCTTAATAACAAAATTGCTAATTATGCAAGTGTATTTTGAATCAAGAAAAACAGTATTTTTAATTTTTTTTGTGCATATTATAGGCCATTTTCCATCTGCTGTTTTAGTTAGTAACTCTTCCACACTCATCATTCTCATATCTTAAAAAAAAAAAAAAAAAAATCATACAATAATAATTATTTTTACATACTTACTGTTTGATATTTGAAGTATTTAATTTATTTCTAAGGACCGCGAGAAGTAGTTGTGAGGGATGATGAGAGAGAACTAGGTATTTTAAATAACAACTAGGGCTGCACGTATATACTTGTGAGGTATGCTGGGTTATTTTCCATTTTCCTTATAACTTTACAAAGAGCTCCAAGCTCTAAATTCTGAGCGTAATATCTTGAAGCAATAGGTTGTAAATCTCTGTACTACAAGCTAATGCCAGGTTGATCGCCATGTGTTGATGATAATTCCAAACATCTATCCCCATTTACGGAATCTAACTATATTTACTGAAGAAAATATGAAGATTTTTAGACACAAAGTGTAAGCAGTTTTGAGTTAAAAATGAAAAACATGTAGAGGCAACAAAGCCAATGAAGTGATTGTAAAAAATAAGCAAGATAGTTTTGAAAAATGAATCTAAATTTTTGGTTTATCAATGTAATGCTAATAAACGAGAGGCGGAGTAGATTAAGGTTATATTCATGTGATGTTGACTATAAGAATGCGTGACGACGCAGCAGCTATAAAAAAACTCGTGTGAATTCGAGGGTTAGACGAGCAAGAATTTTAATCTCTACTTCTATCTATCTGTATTCAGTGTATTAAGTGTAAAAAGGGTGTAAAAGGCCCTACCCAAAAATCTGTTCCACGTTGGTGGACGAATGCTAAAGAAAACTATGAGCAATAACTAATTTTCACTCTAAAGTGAAAAAATGATGACACTATACATAAAATTAAAGAGAGGGTAAAAATATTGAGTTTGTGTCGTATTCTTTGTCTGTAGGTTTTAGGTTAGTAAATTTAATTCTTCAAAAATTTGTGCAGAACACAAAACATCAGCAAAAACAATTAGGTTTGTTTACCAACAATTCAACAAAATCAGCAGTATTACTGCAAAAGGTAGAAAATATTCAAGGAAAGCTATACGATACTGTTTTTAAGAAATGTTTGATCCAGCGTAAACTAAGAAGTTAGTCGAGTACCCAACATGCATCACATTAGATCCCAAAAATGTTGAGAAGCAAAGCATGTATTCGCTGAGCTGCAGGAGTTTGGTTTGACCACCAGGAAGCTGCACTACCAATTGTTGGTGAAGAAAGTTCACTTTGAAGGTGCTAAAGAATCCTGAGGCCAGTACCATCCACTTTTGCCTTAATTCCGGTAGTTGTAGGTTAGTCCTATAAATTCAGAATAAATTATTTTTTTTCAGTTATAACACATATGACAATGTACTGACAATTTGCTTTGAAAAATAAACAATATTTTGCAATCAATCAAATTAAATTACTCATTCAAAATTTATTTAATTAAATTTGACTGATAAGTTTATAAAGAATCAATTGATGAGTTTAAATTGAAATGAATAAAAGGCAAAAATCTTGTGCTTTTGAGCAAGAGCTAAATAACAGTTGTGTTATAAAAAACTTTGTTCAAAAACATGATCAGCTGTTATATTTATAATTTAAAAATAGAAATTTACCCAACAGCTATTGCGACCTTAACAAAAAAAATAGAAAATTTATTCAAACTTATATAGTATAAAACAAAATTGATATTGACACCAAAACTCGTTTCAAACGGTGAATGTGCCCCGATTCTTATTTTCAGCTTTGTGGGTGCAGGTGCTGCGTGTGCTGCAAAGTGGGTGACGTACAAAGCGCTGCTGTCCGTTGTCTCTCTCGCTCCTACTGCCGGCTGCGTCTGCACGGCGCGCACAGGGACTTACGACGGCTCGTCGTCGTAAAGCGGTAAGGAGGGGGATGGCATATCACATCGCTGCTACTTAAGTTGAATTTGTTGCTGAGCTGTAGCGAACTGTGACGTCACCTCCTTCCCGGTGTAGCTGCCTTGTCGTTTGCTCTTGTCAAAAATGGTCACCTAGCTCTTGACTTCATGCGCTGTGGGCGTCCTTGCCGTTTATGCTTGATGATGGCGGTCGGTCAAATACCGACGCAAAGCTTATAGTCGCTCTCCCTGTTTTCTTTGTTGAACTCTGTCGTGCAAGATGATGCGCGACAGACACTGAGACTCGAACATATGTCACTGGTTCACTCACTCAAACTCGCATTACACTTGTTGTGTGGTTCATCCGGCTCGATCCGGACCAAATATTTAAAGGATTTAATTCATTTCGGAGGACCGCGAGAAGGAGTTGCGAGAGATGAAGAGAGAGAAGGTATTTTAAAGGGTAGGTATTTTAAATAACAACTCGGGTTGTTCGTATACACTTGCGAGATTTGATGGTTTATTTCCCTTATGACTTTACCAAGAGCTCCAAGCTCTGTTTACTTTAAACATGTTACTGGAGCCAAGCCTTTCGCCTTTTTGACAGGGAAACCTCGAGCTCCGGCTTTCTTGGGTGCTCGCGAGCTTAATTGATTCCGTAACGAGAGGCTGCTGCGTGCTCGGGCGGGAAGCGACTGCTGTCAGCGGATATGGGCAGCTGGGACCGAATTGAAAACCACGCATAAAAATCTTCTACTTTATTTTAAACTGGAATATTTTCAAAGCCTATAACTTCAGGTGTCGGAGAACTGCAAAGATCAAGTTCTAAAGAAGCGGGGGTTTTCTCTACTTCTGAGGAGATTGAGGAGAATAGGCTATTATTTTTTTTCTTTAGACCCACTAAATGGCACGCACAACGTATGCGTCTGCAAAATGCATGGTAACATTCGACTGAAAGTAAAAGGACTCAAAGATGAACTTGCTCGAAAAAAATGTGACTTTGAAACTAGTTACCGAGATTATTTAAAAAAAATGACCTGTACAAATCCATCACCAAAATGTTTTTTGGGAAAGTGTAAAAATTTTCCAGGCACAAACAGAGTTATCCGAGATTTACAAGCAACTTTGCAGAAATATCAAGTAAAAAGTATTTCTTTTGATCAATGGGTATCGACTGACAGGTATCATCCTCTAATTTAAAGATATACTTATAAAATATTTTTTCTGAATTATTTATAATGGATAACTTTTCAAACTTAATATAAATTTTATAGATGCCAATTTCTCAATAAAACTGAAACTACAAGTGAGTTTGTTCAAAACTTTACGAAAGAATTGCCAGAAATCTTGAAGCATGATTTCATTGCCGAATCACAAGCAAAGCACTTAAATGAACTCAAAACGTCACTTAAACAAGGCGAGTTTCTGGTAACCCTCGATTTTTTTGAGAATTACTCGTTCAAAGTTCAAAATGCGATACAGGCTCATCATTGGAATACAGACCAGGCATCATTACATGTTTATGTAATTTACTATAAAAAAGATGGTACTGTCCAAAATTTAAACTTTGTAGTTTTTTCAGAGTACAAGGATCATGATGCGAGTGCCGTACATCTATATAACTCCAAAATGGTGAAATTTTAAAAATAGAAATTCGGTGCACGCAATGTGAAAACATGTATTTACTTTTCCGATGGGGCAGGTTCCGAGTTCAAGAATAGATTCAATTTTTTAAATTTATTATACCATAAACACGATTTTAACATTACAGCGGAATGGAACTTTTTTGCTACCAGTCATGGTAAGGGCGCAGTCGACGGTATTGGTGGTTGCGTGAAGAGGAATCCGTATCGAGCGAGTTTACAAGACAAAACTATTGTTACTATACAAAATCTTTTTGAATGGGCTTGCAGTTATTTCAAGAAGATAGAGTTTGATCTTTGTTTAATAGACGAGTACAATAAACATGCTAAAAGCTTAGAAAAAAGATTTGAAACTGCTCTGCCCATCGTAGGAACACGTTCATTCCATTGTTACAAACCGTTTGATGTAAATTCCATAGAATGTAAAAATTTTTCAAGTGATTCGGAAAGTTCTGTTCAAAAAATTATAGTAATAAAAAAAAGTAAATAAGTGTTTAATTCTTTTAATGTTTGTTTTTATCGTTAAAAACGCCGGCAAATAAGTTGATGCGTGGCGTGTTGCGTCGAAAGGGGCAGCGGGCTCGCCGCGCGACCGTCGAGCCCGCTGCGAGTACGCGGCGCGTCAACTTCAAAATATTAATAATATTGTTTCTATTAGAGAGTACTAAAATTTTTTTCCTTCGCTGTTTAAGGGAAGATCTAAGGAATAATTCCATGCAAAAAAAATTTTTTTTGAGGTGGAGAAGTTGGTTTAATTGTCAATTGTTTATTGCAAAATAGATTATTTATTGATAAATCTATTATTTTCATTAAAATATATATTTCATATGATTCTGTGACCATTTCTACGTTTGCTGTTAAATTTTCAAAAACTTTTATTTAAAATTCTTTGAGTTATCAGAGCTTGAAAAAAAATGGTCAAAACTACATTTTTTTAATAACTTTGTTAAAAATTGAAATTTTTAAAAAATATTTTAGGGTGTTATTTTTAAGTCACTTAGCTTCAAGAATCCATAAAAATATATATGAAATTCAACAAGTTAATTTTTGGTGGCTGATTTCAGATGGTTTGACTCAGGGATGATTAATAACTGCCCAAGACGACCACCAATTAGAAGGAAGTCAGCCTCGACGAAGGGGATCAGTTTCTAACTCTTGAGTTTTATCATCTCCTCGTAAAAAAAGGCTTATTGACAGTCGTAAACTTTTAACAGTTCCTGTAGGGGAAGGTGGAGCGAATAGGTCATCTGAAGTGGGGTGAATAGATCGCTGTTAAAATTTGAAACAAAATTCATTTTTTTTACGCTCAAAATTAATTCTAATAAGAAAGTAAATTAACTTAAATTAAGTAAAAAAATTTTGTTGATATGAATGTATTATAAATTATTGGAAATTAATAAAATGCTCAGAAAATCGCAGGTTCAAAAAAAGTGGAGCAAATAGGTAGTGTTTGATGAGGTGAATAGATCGCTTCAATTTAACAAATCGTACGAAGTAATTTGATTAAAGTAGTACTTTATTACAGTAAAGAGATCATACAAGATCTAAAAGATATTAAACATTGAAATGTTCTCTAATTTTTATTAGTTTCCGGAAAGTTCATTTAACCTGACTACGCACGACCGGGGTGATTTAAGCACTTTCTTCGCTGTAATTTTACTTTCTAGTGATGTGCACTTATTAATACTAATTCTTCGAGTTTAATTGAATGTTGGATAATCATTTTTGATTGTAAAAGAAGCAAAAAAACACTTAAAACTAACTTCTTAAGTTGGCTTGAGTCGATGCACGCCTTGACAAGGTTTAAACAGCAGATGATGCCACCATGCAATTTGCACGTATCATTTGCCCTAGAAAAAGATGTTTTTTTTTTTTTTATATAAAGCATTTATTAACATTTAAGTTTTTATGCTACAAAAATAGGTGAGAAAAAAATACACTTGTAGTAGTTACAATTATTATATAGTTACATAGAATTAGATTCAGATCCTCAGATTGCATTCTAAAAAGAATGCCACAAGTAGTTTACACATATTCGTGTACGGATTTTGAAGTACAACTATGCCTATATAAGGGAAATTTATTCCCAACTTTCTGAGACCGCTGGTCAGTTGGAGCCGCTGGTCATCGTACATTGGACACTGCCAAAGGACATGGTTAAGATCTTGTTCACCAAGCCCGCATTGACAGTCTGCACTCTCAACAACTCTGATTTTGGCCAGTGGAGCCGCCAGACCACAGTGTCCGACCCTACATCTGGTAATTGTAGTAATTATTTTCCTTGACGGATTTTGGCCATGATACCCAGGGCTCCTTCCTGTCATCCAAATAATTTTCAACATAGTATAAACCCTTGTGAAGACCCTGGTCCATAACAAAAATCAAGGTGTCAAGAAAGGCATCGGCTTTACAGAGTTGATTCAAATCAGTTAAAGGAATATGCATGGAAAGGTCAGGATCTCTTTCACTTGCCTGGACCGCTAAACGGTCTGCCTGTTCATTCCCAGTGATTCCCATGTGCGATGGCACCCAAACAAATTTAATCTGACAACCCGTGTCACTAAAATATTCACTTGCAATGGTTTTCAACTTCAAAATTGACCCTGATATCGATTGATTTCGACTTCAAAGCCATCAGTGCACTTAGGAAATCAGAGAGAACAAACAGGTCTCCCTTACCATCCCGGATACCCATTTCGACGGCATCGAGCAAAGCAATGCTTTCGGCCGTGAAAATGGATGCCCGACAGTCAATACTTCTTTGTATTTCAACACCGGTGGCAGGGCAGTGTGTGGCAGTCCCCACCGAGGGGGCCTCAGACTTACTGCCATCAGTGTACCAAACCCTAGTCAGATCAACATTCTGCAGGAGGCGATCTATGAGCATTCGGTTAGGATCATAAGAGCCACGGAGATGGATCCCCAAATCCATGTCCACAGAAATATCAAAAAACAACCCGACAGGGAATTGTAGCCGGGCAGCCCAGTCAATGAGCCTGGCCCCATACGGGCAGCCAGTTCACAGACCGTACCGGGAGAAACGCGGCTAGAGTCGGGGCCAGTACGGGGCCCCGACTCAGCCCGGGCGACATTGTCGTAAATGTGGGAACTCCATCGCACATGAACATGAGCATAACCTTATTTTTTAAGTTTCGAAAATTTAAAATAATACCGAGCAAATCATTAAAGTTTATCGCTATCAATTACATAATTTTCTAATGAAACAATATAATTAAAAAAAAAAAAAAATTATAAAAAAAATAAAATGACTTATGCAGTTTAAGTGAATACTTTTTTTCAGTATCTTTCAGTGTTTATGGCCTTCTAAAGCTGTCCTAAAGTTTAATATCAAATTATACAGCTGTAGCAGCATTATTTTAAAAGTTAGAGAAATTTAGTTCAAATTGAACCTAATGCGTTCTCTCATCAATAAAAATTCATTTCTGTATCTTTTAAAATAATGCTGCTATAGCTGTATAATTTGATATTAAACTTTAGGACAGCTTTAGAAGGCCATAACAAATAAAAAAGTTACCATACTTAAATAATTTCTAATGGTCACTTATAAAAACATGTATCTTACTTTCCATCGAGCACAATTTGGGAAGAGTTTTTAAGATATCTTTTTAACTATTTAATATTATTGTTCGAAATTTGGTCATAAACTTTGAAACAATAAAAGAAAACTGCAAAGCTAATTTATATAACCTTGAGATGGTTATTCAGAAAATTCCATTAAATTATTTATCTTAATTTATATTACAGAATGGCTTGTGCCATGGCATTATGCCTTCAAGTTGTATACAATTTCATTATATCATGCACTTAAGGCCATTTTTTTCAAATAACATTGCTTATTTATAACTATACGTTTTTTATATATTTGTTTTCAAGTTTTTTTTTTTTTTTTTCGGCCCACACTTTCACGCCTTTCCTGTTGATCAGAAACAAAAAAAAAAAAAGAAATGCGTTGAAAACCTTTTTTTCTTTAGTTTGAACCTAAATAGAAAAAAAAAATTTTTTTTTTGACAAAAATATAAGAAAAAGAAAAAAAGTAACCTCTTTTTTTTAACTTATTTGTTTAAAAAAAAGGGGTTTTAAACAATTTTTTTTTCTCGATTTAGGTTCAGACTATTAAAATTATTATAAAGAAAGTTTCTGCCAAGTTGCAACTAAATCGATTGATTTGTTTTGAAATGAGAATGTGGGACAATTTGAAAAATGCAGTTTCGAGAAAAACGCGATTAAAGTTTTCAAAAGGTGTATTGACTTGTTTTTTTAAACTTACGTTTTAGTCAGCTATTCCTGGACCATACAACATGTCATCTACGGTCAGATCATCATCTTCCAGCTTTAAAAGATGCTCTTTTCGAGCTTTTCGGGCTAGTTCTGATTTTTCATGTACTTTTTTTCCATCTTCACCGACAAATTGATTCCCATGAAAATCTCGTTTTTTTCCTCTAGTATTATCAACTCTTTTATCTTTAGTTCCTTTATGCTGGGTAGCGTGCACAGACATTTTAAAAAAAATAGTTTCAATTTAAAAATTAGACGATGTTTTTGCCTCAAAATTTTGAACGAAACTAACTGTTGCTCGACTTTGTCCTTCGACGCAAGGCAGCTGCCGTATTTCCCCTCCTTCTTTTCAGTCTAATACCATTCTCCAAAACATAGTTCAAAAGAGAAGCCTCTTCCTTTAAATCTTACCTGACCGAATAAAGAGGTCGAAGGAACAATAGAAATGAGCCCTACTCCCTAAGCCGCTCGAGTCGAGCAGCATCACGTATGCGCTCGACTCGAGCGCTCCGCCTTACCTACCTCTGTAAAATAATTCATAACTTAAAAACTAGTCATGATATTGCTTTAAAATTTTGAAACAGTATTTTTGAGATGTTTTAGAGTAATTTTAAGCAAAAAAAAATCGACTTTTTTTTTTTTTTTTACACTGAGTCCCCCCCTTAACTAACATATTTTTATCACTCGATGCAATACCGACGCCACCGTCGGCCAAAGCTCCGTTGAGATCGTCAATGTCGACCAAAAGGAGCTCAGCGTGCTTCAAGCCATCTAGGGAAAGAAGACGCGCGAGTAAGGAATGTCGAGTTTATGATACGCACGGCACAGCGAAATGTAAACAGAAACAAAGTGCGAGGGCTCTCTACCTACGTCTTCGCTGTTCGGCGTCCGCGACGCAACTGTAGAAAACAATGTATTTACCTCATGTACAATTTTTTTTTTTTTTTTTAGTCGTAAATTGTTGAAAAAATAATGTATATTTAAAAAAAAATTAACAGGTAATTTAAGTTAAACGTTTTAATTTTTTAGTACAGTCGTAAGTTTTTGTATTTTCAAATATTTAATTGAATGTTTGATTAAGTAAAGAGATGCTCATAAATGATTTTTTGTGTGAATATGAAATATTTTTTTTAACTCTTTTTTCACTGAAAAATTGCTTTAAACTTCCGAATTAAATATTGTACAGCGAAGACGATAATTATATCGGTCTTGGTCAAGAGTTGAACATAAAATGAAAAATAAGAGTATCTTATTGTGTGTGAAAATGTAATTAGGAAAGCAGAAGGGAATGAGGCGGGGTATGTCTAGTTCACATTTAGTCAGAATTTGACTTGATGAAAATTTTGTAAACACGATTAACGAGTTGGGAGTCTTCCTTCTTATTCAAAGTGTCATCATAACTGTCAATGAAAAGTCATTCCGAAATAAGACGTTTTCCCTGTCTAAAACTGTTTTTCTACATGCACAGGATAACAACCAAGATTTTGATTGGAAGGAAGTTCGTATTTTAGATTAAAATTAGTGAAATTATTAAAATTCGTTCTATTTGCCCCACGACCTATTCGCCCCATCCTCCCCTATCTAGCTACTGTCAACTTTTAGGACAAAATCGGGGGACTTCTTGTCTAAGATCTTATGGATACAATTTACGTAGCCAGATTGTGAGAACCTCGTACATTCAATTGTACCCGTGACGAAATTCGTGATCCTCTGGAAAATTGTCATTGTTTCTCAAATCCGACACGAGAAACCGCTTGTTTCCTAATGCGTCACTAGCCTCGAAAATATGCTTATTTCCCACTCTCGACGCGCCGATCGTTTCAAACACTAATGAAAGAAACGCCCGTATGCTTAGGTTTCTTTCACAAGTGCTGGAAACGGCCGGCTCAGTCGCATGCTATTCTAAGTGGCAGGTTCCACCACTGCTTACAAAAGAGAAGTCCAAAGAAGAAAGAGAATAGTATATATAGATATATACAAGTTAAAAACTTCAAACTATACTATGTAAAATTTAACAACTTTAAAACCAATGAGAGTTCAACTGTTAAATATCACCCCCGCTATATGCGAGCGATATCGCCGTTCGGCGGGCATTATTAAAAAACACACCGTGCGCTTCGTGCGCGGGATATAGATTATTGTTTATATTGATAAAATGCTGCCGTAATTCATAGTAATTGATTATTCATCGAATTTTAGAAAGCACAGTCCTGTACAAGTAAGTGAACCTTGTCGTTCACACGCGGTTCCCTTACTTGTACAGGAATATACTATACTAGGACCACATCTAGATTCCAGATCCATGAACATCTGGTGAAAACCACTGAGGAAAATTTTGAAGATTTTCACCAAGATTACTACAGTGATGAAGAAAGCACCAAGTCAAATGCAACTCAAGTCATTGGACCAGGGATTCTAGTCTAACTCGTCCTTAAATTAATAAAATAACTAAGATGACTTCCTTAGAGCAATAATTGGTGTTATTATAAATTTTAGTATTTAGGTTAAGATATTCAAAATCATTACTTTTTATGACTTGATATCTACAAAAGATTGTGAGCTTATGAAATGAATAAAATACATTTCCTCTACGAGTAACTTTTTGAGTTTAGGACACAACTTATAACTCCAAAACGCTTCGAATATTCAATATTTATGAAGTTTGGTAATGATCGGCATGCGCTTATGAGTAAAATTTAAACTGCAAGTGCCGTGCTTCTAACCTGTTATTGCCGAGCTGTATTAATTTTAGACATTCCTGATATCGATAAGATACGATGTTTTGTAAAATATCGATATCGGTATCGAAAATATCGTTTTATATAATATCGATTAAAAATGAAGTTTTATTATAGAAATTTGAATTAGGGATCAAATTTTTTATTAAAGAATATAATGTTTTCACTGACGCTTTGAAATCCTCTATTATATTAAGAAGTTTATTTTCGTCGTCGTCGACGACTTCCTTTTTGAAAAAAAAGTGACTTAGACGTCTCAGATCAATTAAAAATTTGGTACTCAGGGGTTTTCGAAGGTGCTGATCACGAATCCAACATTCATTTTTAAATTTGACCTATGTAAAGTCTACTTATTCAAGGTTGAAATTTATTTTTTCTCAGGCTCTTTTCAGAATTTGACGTCTATGATTGATTAGAAACTGAGTAGTTGAGGATTTTTGGAGTTGCTGATTACGAAACTGACCTCTATTTTCTGATTTGGCCTATGTAAGGGCTACTTACTTAAGGTAAAAATTCATTTTTAATAGAATTTTTTTTAAGCTTCGTTGTTATAGGGCGTTATTTAAACAAGCGGACTCGGGAATGCAACCCACGTTGATTTGTCGAGTTCGCTGTATAGCCTCTATAAGCTCTGCCGCAGTCGCCCACACGCCGACGAGCTTCCTGAAAAAGTAGAAAAATCCGTCCGCGATAATAAATCCCTAAACGGTTTATCAATCGGGGAAGGCGCGACAGCTCGTTGAATTCGGTAGGTGGGCGTGGGCTAGAGGAATCGAGCGTGTAGAACACAGGTCAGCAAAATAATTGTAACTCAAAAAGTTAATTTTTAATATTTAATGACAAAAATTAACTTAAAACTAATACAAAAATCGATGCTTAACACGGTGATTAATTCTAAATAAATACTCGTGCGATCGAGTATTTCAATCAACAGCAAAGAGTTATCAGTGCTCTCCAAACTGATATACGCGCGCATACAACAACCTGCTGCTATCGGCAGCTCACTCGCGCGCGAGAAAAACAAAGAATATTTTACGGTCGATTTCAATCACTCACACTCACACACGATAACAGTTATCTTTGCTTAATAAATAACAACTCACGAAGACGCCGCAGGTGCACCTGTTACAAGTCGTTAGGCTAAAACTCTAGCCTCCAAGCTAGACGCCCAAAACGTAGAATGCTATGCCTTGCGGCCGGCGTACGGTTCAGTGTCGTCGTCTCGTTGTCGCAGGATACCAAGTTGTCCGAGGATGACAATCCTGTCGAGGACTTGGTTTCGTTCCGGCAATAACTCCCGAGCACGCACGACACAACAAAACCGATCTTTTACTCGTATTTTTAATAACCCGGTGTAGTTTCGAATCGTCACGATACATACTCGAACGCGTGCGGCGATTGGAATGAATTCGGTCCTCCTTCTACCCGGCCCGATATTCTACCGGCGCTGCGAACATGAAATTAGTTTAATGTCGTCGCGATTAATTAACTCGACCGTGACACCCCCCTTCAAGAGGTGTCGTATCCGAAAAATACGTCACTTCGATATACCACGAACGCGGCCTATCCGAGTTTAGGGAAACGTAGGTTAGAGTTAGGTTTGAGGAAAGAAAACACACCATCTGTATGTGGCCACTTTATTGTTGTAAAATCATGGACGGACCACTTGTCCACGTCGGTAGGCTTACTAGCCAAGCCGTGCGGCTGGCTTTTCTTCAGGCTGCATATTGCCTTGCCATCGGGTGACGTTAACCGCCACGTCAGTGTTGTGCCCTGTTTGGGCAAAGGTCAGGGTCCACCACCGCTGGATATCGACAAACTGGACACCAACGCTGGTCCTCCTTCTTCTTCTTCCATTCGAGTTTAACTGCCTCTTTCCTGGCGTTCACTTCAAGGAAAAGCAGCTTGCTTGCTGCCAACTCCCGATCCTTCTTAGCCTGTTTACATTCTATCGTGGTGCGGGCTTGTCTGGCTCTCGCCTCTTCTTCTGCGGCTCTTGCCTGTGTTCGTACTGACCGACGTTGTGAGATTACGTCCGGGTCGGACAGTCGATCAGCAGCCTGGCGACGCACAGTGCGGCCAAACGTGGTAAGAATGTTCTAAATTCTTGAGCCCCCTTAAAATTTGACATTTCTATAATAAAATTTATATCAAAATGTTAGTTTCATGCCCCAGAATCGATCCATTGTGCAATTTTTTTGAAAAAGTAGATTTATTTGGCAGTAATATACAAAAAGTTAAAATTTGCACGAAAAAACGGGCAAAATTTCATGATTTTTTAATTTTAAATCACTGTAACTTGCGAAAATCCGGTAAAATTTTTATGAGGATAGGGTTTTTCGATGTATTTTTATCCGCTGAATCCAAATCTATAATCATATTATGAGATTTACGGAGTTTTGTGAGAAAAAATTCGAAAAAACGTGATTTTTACCACTTCTTTTTTATCCTTTTTTTTGGTCAATTTAATGATTTCAATGACTGTAGTTATCGAATATGTGATAAAATTTTTATGAGAATAGAGTTTTTCGATGTATTTTTATCCGCTGAATCCGAATCCATAATCAGATTATGAGATTTTTGGAGTTTTGTGAGGAAAAAGTCGAAAAAAGTGATTTTTACCACTTTTTTATCCTTTTTTTGGTCAATTTAATGGTTTCAATGACTGTAATTATCGAATATGCGATAAAATTTTTATGAGATGATTCCTAATGAAGAATTATCAAATTGCTTTTCTACTAATAGAAGAGCAATTTGATAATTCTTCATTAGGAAGATACACTAATAATAAATATGATATAAATAACAAAAAATTTTATTTTACACGTTTCATGATTTCAAAATTTAAGTTATTCAAAAACTAACTTTTCTTAGTTATATATTAGATTTCAAAAAAATTTATAAATTTTGATAAAAATTCGATAACTGAAAAAATTGTGTAGTTAATGAAAGGTGTTCCAAGCGAAGAAACTTTTACAAAAATACTATGTGTTGATGTTTTTATACAGTCAATCACACTGCATAAAAAATTTAAAAAAAAGTGATTAATATTAATCAATAAAATCAAGGTAAATAATTGTATATAAATTCTATGAAAACATTCTTAAAACTTCGATTTAAATTTCAGCATGACTAAAAAAACAACAAATGACCAATTCTATATGTGTGAATGAAAAAAATATAAAAAAACCAATGATCCTTGCAAAAATATATGGTTTTTTTATTATATTCCTTGTACGTTATTCAAATTGATTAAAATATTGAAAAAAATCGATTAAAATGCGGTTGTTATATTTTTTTCAAAGTTGAACCTCTCAAGTCATCTGTAATGTTACTTAATGAGTGATACTACATCGAAAAACCCTATTTTCATAGAAATTTTACAACATTTTTAAAATAAGTACAGTGAAATCATTAAATTGACCAAAAAAAAGGATAAAAAAGTGGTAAAAATCACGTTTTTTCGATTTTTTCTCACAAAACTCCAAAAATCTCATAATCTGATTATGGATTCGGATTCAGCGGATAAAAATACATCCAAAAACCCTATTCTCATAAAAATTTTATCACGTATTCGATAATTACAGTCAGCGAAATCATTAAATTGACAAAAAAAGGGTTAAAAAAAGTGGTAAAAATCACGTTTTTTCGATTTTTTTCTTACAAAACTCCATAAATCTCATAATCTGATTATGGATTCGGATTCAGCGGATAAAAATACATCGAAAAACCCTATTCTCATAAAAATTTTGCCAGATTTTCGCAAGTTACAGTGAATTAAAATTGAAAAATCATGAAATTTTGCCCGTTTTTTCGTGCAAATTTTTACTATTTGTGTATTACTGCCAAATAAATCCTTTTTTTCGAAAAAAGTGCACGAGGGATTGATTCTTGGGCACGAACCCTACATTTTGATATAAATTTTATTATAGAAATGTCCAATTTTAAGGGGGCTCAAGAATTTAGAACATTCTTACCACGTTTGGCCGCACTGTGCGACGCCATTCTGCCATCTCTGGTGGTATGGTTCCTGGCCACTCCTCGTACATCTCCTGCAGTTGACTGAAGAGGTCACGCTCCCAACTTTCCTGCTCCCTCGAACTTTGTCGGCACTCCGTCAACTCCGATGCCAGCATGCCCCAATCGTCGGGTGTTGGCAAGGGGTTTTCTGTCGTGTGAGTGCCGCCAAGCTCATTTGTAGGCGTTACGGCTTGGGGTGCTGCAGGCTCGTCTACTCCAACTATGTCCGACGCTGCAGCTAATCTTAATGTCCCGTTAGGCTCGCTAGGAGCCGTTTCGGCTTGGGACGTTGCCTGTCCCCCTGATTCGGTCGTATCCGGGGCCGGGACTCGACCGAGCCTAACCTCTTCCTCCATGATCCGTACCAATGCCTCCTGGTTGAAGGAATCTGCCATGACCTGCAACAAATGAAGGGAGGAATAAGGATAAAAAAAAAGATAGACGGATTAGGCCTTGCGTTGTGCGCGAGTTTTCCGCGTCGACGGTGTTTTCATGTTGTCGACGCAAACTTTCTTAGTCGACCCTTTCGGCCTTCCCCTACGCTTTCCAAACGTCGGGTCGAGTTGTACACATGGCTCGCCGCCATTTACAATTTGCCGCACAGACTCACTCAAAACATTCGCCCTCGCGGTAGGCTCATTCCTGCACACCACCTCACGCTCGCTAGCGTCAGGATTTTGGCACGCATTTTCCGTCGCTGTATCTTCTTCTCCTGAAGACCCCGGTTCAACTCTTGCGATCCATTTCTTCAGTTGTTGTACAGCCACTGGACTTTGTTCATTCCCAAAGGCGTCTACGATCGTATACGTATTGCTACCTAGCTTTTCGACCACTGTATACGGGCCTGTATACTTAGGTGCTAGGCTAGCCGTGAAGCCTTTAGCCTTATTGGATAGGACTTTGTTTTTTCTCCAAACCATGTCACCAGGCTAGAAAATTACTTCGCGGTGTCGCTTGTTGTAATGCTCAGCCGCTCTGTCCTGTTGAATTCTTGAATTTTCGCCAGATTTCCTTCTTAAGTCTTCGGCTCTGGCTGTCTTGTCCAGCCTTTCTTGAAGAGCCATTTCTTCATACTTTCTTAGTGTCTCGTCAGCTAGTCCTTTGCTGACTACACTACAGTCGATCGGCTGACGCAACATATTCAACATGGCCGGAGTCGTTTTTATTGCCTAGTGCTGCGCCCTGTTGTACGCGCAGACCAGCTCGGGTAAAAGGACGTCTGATTCTTGCTGATTGTCTGCAATAAAACACCGGATCATAGTTTTTAGAGTCCTATTTAGCCTTTCCACTTGGCCGTTAGACTCAGGGTTATAAGTCGGCGAATTTTCATGTTCGACGCCGAGTTCTACCAGATGGTCGTCGATTTTGCGATTTTTAAACTCCGACCCTTGATCCGATAGGAAAATTTCCGGCTGACCCCACCTTAGGATTACGTCTTACCAGATGTGTTTCCATATGGCTTCACCATCAGCCCGTTTTAACGTGTGAACAGATCCGTTAAAACTAAGACATACTTGTGTCCGTTGTCGCTACGGGTATATGGACCCAGTATGTCGCCCGACACTGCCTGCCATGGTCTTACTATCGCTCGCTTTCCCAGGCAAACTCCTCATATATACATGATAAGGCGTCGGGCACCACATTTAAGGAACCTTTACGATATTCCGTCGTAAATGTGTAGCTTTGCAGTTCCAGCGACCATCTTGCCAGCCTGCCCGTCACGTTTGACAGTTTGTTTAGCCACTTCAGCGAATTGCGGTCCGTAATTACGTGGAATTTAAAACCTTCGACGTAACATCGAAACTTTCTAATCGCCTCGGCTACTGCCAAACATTCACGTTCTGTCACCGTATAATTGCGCTGTGTTGAATTTAGAGCTCGGCTAAAATACTCAATGACTCTTTCCTCGCCATCGATGGTTTGAGTCAAACATGCCCCGATGCCAGTGTCTGAAGCATCGGTCTGAATCACGAACGGCTGGGTAAAATCTGGCCTAGCCAGCACTGGGGCTGACGCTATCAGCACTAAGATTTTCTCAAATGCCTGTTGTTGCTCAGCCTCCCATTTGTAACAGACTCTCGTGCTTGTGAGTCTCGTCAGCGGTTCGGCTACCGTGGCAAAATTCTTCAAGAATTTCCTATACCAGGAAGCCATTCCCAGGAACCTCTTCAATTTCTTGCGGTTGTTCGGGATAGTATAGTTCAAGATGGCTTCGACTTTTCCTGGACATGGTCGAATTCCATCTCTGCTGACGATTACGCCTAGATATTTCACTTCAGGCTGGCAAAATTTACTTTTACTGCGGTTTACCGTCAGTCCAGCCTCTCTCAATCCAGCCAGTATGGCTTCGAGAATCCGCATATGCGTCTCAAAGTCTTCCGTAACGATTACGATATCATCGAGGTATGCATAGGCGTATGGGCCAGATTCCCGAATTATCATATCGATCAGGCGTTGGGAAGTCGATCCAGCCTGATCTAATCCAAACGACATTCTTTTAAATTGGAACTGGCCTAAGCCTGGTACCGTAAAAGCCGTTATCGGCCTCAACTCTTTCTTCAGTGGCACCTGATGGTACGCTGACGACAAATCTAGAGTCGATATTTATTTGGCCGTTTTAATCCTTCTCAAGATATCATCCATATATGGTAAAGGATAGGCTTCGGTTTTTCTGGAGACTGAGTTAACCTTACGGAAATCTATACAAAATCTCCTAGTACCATCTTCCTTCTTCACCACCGGCGACAACCCAATGTTTCCAGCATGCCAAATTCTTTTCCCAAATTCAAACGATAACAGTCACTACCGTTGTAAAAGGGTTTTTTTACGGCAGTACCGATTATCAATGCGCATGCATATCATTTTTCATGGACATACATCAATAGGTATACAAAGCATGAGTATCTCTTATCTTACGCACCGGGTTACGCACCAATATATGTCTCACAACTTAGGCGCAACCTATGAGTATGAGTGTGTGTAGTTAGGAAGCTGTGCAGTAGATCATTGATCTGTTGTGAAATATGGCATGAGCCAAACTAGCTATTTTTTATTGTTGTTTTTGATTAAAATATACTTTAATTTGTTGACAGAACTGTAAAAAAAGCTGCGTAGCAGTTAGTAGCAAAAAAAGTTCATACAGGTACTGTTAAAAAACAGTCGGAAGTTGGATTAGGAGCTGACAGTTATCGCAGCGAGACGCTATGAAAAAAAAATAGTGAATAGTAAACTTATATTATTGGAATCCATTTTATTTAAAGTCTTATAAAAATTTTGCTTTTGAGCTACGTCAATATACTTGAAAATTAAAAATTTTTATTGTACTAATAATGCTTTTTTTTACTCGTGATGGGCATCTTTCGTCTCTGCTTTAAAGAAATACTCTTTGCTTCTGCCATCACTTCAACCTCTTTGCGTTTGATATGCATTCCTAGTGAGTGCTTACACTGACTTTTTGTAGAACAGGCAAGGCAGAAACAACTTGGCTCGCCAGTTACTAAAATTATCAAAAGATTTCCATTTTCCTTCTTGGCGCTCAGATGCTTTCAAACCTTTTGTTGTTATTCCGAGAATTTCTGTTTTATAAAAACCTTCACTTCTGTTGACAAGTCTCGATTATGGTTGGTGTGATTTTCGTGGGCGTTTTCTGTTTGAAACAAAGATATAGAAGAGCAAGAACTATCGTAAAATAAATATAGCCCTGCCGGACGCTCCGAAACTCTGAAAGTGGCCCCAGTGCATCTATATTCTACTCGTTTACCCTTTCAGCTTCTTCTGCAGATGCATACTTCTCACGTTCGATCTATTTAAGTGTTATCCGCTGACGTTTTTTAACCGGCTCAATCACCTCCTATTCTTCTGACCAATTGGGGTGATCTTCAAAAACCTTCACCTGCTTACTATCCATCTTGAAACGAACTTCACCTTACCGAACGGAACTAAGACAAATTTTTTCTCCATCGCTTCTATTTTCTCCTGTTGAAATCCTATTTTTTCCATTAAAATTACTTTTTACCCGCTCAAATGCAATTTTTTTTGCGTGCAATTATAATTATTGTGACGTGCGCTTTGATCCTGTGTGATTGCTTTTTATTTCCCGTGCCTTTTATTACTTCCCCAAAAAAAAGTTCTTCAGTGTTCTTTTTTCCAGAATGAAACTTTTTTTACCTACTTCCCATATAGCCCTTGTGTTAAAAAGTAGACTGATTCTAATAAAAGCCGTGTTCGCGCCGTTTAGCCTCATCGCAAGTCAGTGCGCAGTCGCTCGTTTTCTTCAGCTCTGCAAGCCAGATGCCTGCGGATGCAGTCAGGTATCGTTCACTTCGCCTATCGATGTAGACGTTTCGAAGTACAAAATACTTTTTCACTATTCCTTTTAATTTTTTATCAGATAAAATTCGCGCACACACACTCAAACACTTGTACATACACACTCTAAATTACATAAATTTTGCAGTTAAACTTTCAATAACTTCTTTTATCCATTCCCTCACCACATTGGCCAGAGAAGAAACCTCATTTACTCCGCTGCGGTGCGTTCATGGTCCTTCGAGCTTGGATATGAGTTGAGAAGAAGCAAGCGTGTAATAAGTTTTGTGCAGTGTCGTGAAGTGAGAAGTGACGTTCTCATGTGCAGAAAGAAAATTTTTGTTATACATCAAGAAAAAGTATTTCTTGTTCGGTCACGCTAGATTACGTAACGTTAGAAATTACGTTACAGTCATAGTTAAACCGTGCAAGAGACGCTATTTTTGAAAAGCTGTCTTCTCTCGAGAAACGAGTTAGCTTGATCCTAATCTGGATGCGCATCCTTCAAAGTGCCCTCTGCTGGCCAGTCGACGGTACTACCCCTCACTCAGCATGAAAGTAGACTGCAACGCAGCAATCACCGATGGCAGCGTAAAGTAAACAACACAGCAGAAGCATCAATTTTGCCTTGGTATTCATCAAGTTACGTCTCATATAGGATTTGATGAGTATCTTTCAATTTATTTTACATCAATTTAGTAAAATAAACCATGACTTTATCTAAAATCATCTGTAAACTTTACACCTTATGTTGACTCAATGTCTTTTAATCAAGATGAGTTTTAATTCTACTTAATTTCTTACGCGTTTCACGTAACCTTAGTTTGCCTTATATAAGTCGGGCAGCAAGATACCACGCGCTTCTCGTATCTCCCATTCTCTGCACTGAGACTCATGTCAAAAAATTTTTCATTCACTATCGTGTCTACAATCAATAAACAGCTATCGACAGTCGAAAACATACGCAACTTTTTGACTAACACTTTAAGGCAGGGTGAAGCTAACCTAACTTGCGAGGCTTTGAAAAGCTGAATAGAACTTCTTAAAAAGTATTTTAATACGCTCCTAGATAGACATGAAGAACTGTCTGACTTGTACGAGCAGTATAAAAAGCACGATTATTATATAAAAGACTTTTTGCAGAATGCGAGACGTTGTACGTACAACACGAGGTAGAGCTCACTGCAATGTTATCGCGCAAATTGAAGGAACTATAGGCAGGGATTGTCACGACACATGAGCCATTACGTGCTGCTAGCACGTAAATGGTCACTACTGCCGCAGCGTTACCAAATCGCTCTCTTCCAAAATTCTCGGAAAACAGGAGGAGTAGGATACCTTCAAAGAAATGTTTGTGACTATGGTAAAGAACGACATCACGATGACACTGATTCTGAAAATGCAGCACTTGCGTAGCTGTTTGGAAGGAGATGCAGCAACGCGGATAGCCAACTTTCAAATAACTGGTGACAACTTTGAGGTGGCCTGGGATGCCTTAGAGAAAAGGTTCGACAGTAAAAGAATGTGATTAACCACGCACATTAATCGTCTTTTGGGCATGCCACCAGCTACAAATAAATCATTGTGTGAGATAAATAGACTGCTGGACACCACCGACGAGAGCAGACGCTCTCTCTCTTCGCTTGGTCGACCAGTAGATCATCGGAATGACTGGTTCGTCCAACTTCTTGTTTTTAATTTGGATCCTGGTACACGTGAAGACTGGGAAAAATCGTTGGAAGGACGCAGCACTTTTCCTACCTACGATGAGTTGTCAAAGTTTTTGGAAAATAGAGTCAAGTCACTCGACACAGTTCACTGCAGCGAGCCTTACTCAAAACAAAAATCAAAATCCTCAAGTTTTCAACTGCAGAAATACACAAGAAAGTCAGTTGCAGCACATCACGTTCAAGCCAGCGGAGACGCCAAACTAGGAACAGCAAGACAACCTCAGAAATGCTCAAGCTGTAAAGGAGAATTAGCTCAGTGCTCTACAATTCTACAGAAAGGCCTGTTTAAATGTATGAAGACAGCAAACTACCTGAAGGTGTGCATCAACTGCCTACACCCAGGACATAAGCCTTCGTCATGTCCTTCAAAGTACAAGTGCCGTTACTGCAAAAGAGAGCATCACACTTTTTTACACCAAGATCCACTACCAGCTGCGACAAACACTTTGCGAGGCACCTTTTCTGAACAAGCTCAAGCTCCATCAACTGCAGTTGGAATTCAATCAGTGAGTGGTACGATGCCAACTTACGCAACACTCTTTAGTGGAACAACCTTGATGTGAAACGCTAGAGTAATCTTGCGCTCTTCGAACGGAGAAACTATACACGCGCTTTGATTGATCCTTGTTCAACAGGATCATTGATAACCGAGAATGCTGCTCAAATGCTCGGACTTGAATGCTTACCTGTCAACATCGATGTCTCTATTATATGTGCTAAATCTACATCCTACTCATGGGCGATCACTACAATGTATCTCAAATAAATTTTACCAATTTTATTTAGTTTCACCTTATATCCAAGCGAAAGAAATGAAATCTTTAAAAAGAAAGACCTTTAAAAAGGTAAGAATTTACGGCGAGTGGTTTTTTTGGACAGAACTAAAACAAAAGTATATATGTTGTTACTTCCAGATCTATGTTAATATTAATCAATTTATCCCGAAAGATAGGAACAGATGAATAAAATATAAAAAAATAAAAAAACCATCTTTCAGTATAGTTACAGTGAATTCTGTTTATTTTATTTTTTAACTTTTATTTTATAAATTAATTCGAGTATCTACTCTGATTTTGATATTATGTTTTCGGGGATACGAACAGATAAATGAAATGAAATCTAAAATAATTTTCCGGACGAGTTTTTAATAAATTTTTTTCAGTTTTATTTCATTAAGAATTTTTACTCAAATTATTAAAAATTCCTATTCTGATTCTGCTGATATTTTTTTGGAATATGAACAGATGAAAGGGATGAAATCAAAGAATCATCTTCCGGACGAGTTTTAAGTAAATTTTTCTTTACTTTTTACGCATCTTATTTTTTTTCATTTTTTTTTTTTTTTTTTTTTAAACTTGAATTTGATTATTTTTTGGTAAAAGTTTACTATCAATTCATTCAATTTAGGTGTCGTTCAATATTGATAAAATAATCCGGACTCGACGGAGCCGCAGATTTATTGATTAGAATAATATTACTTTTCAAAGGAACAATTAAAAAAAAAAAGTTCTTAGATTTCTAAGTCTTTTTATTTTTAGTTTAATACAGCTTCTGCTTTTAGGTGGTGCATGAATTTGGTCGACTGTTAATCGTTAATCTGCGGCTCCGTCGAGTCCGAATTATTTTATCGATATTGAACGACACCTAAATTGAATAAATTGATAGTAAACTTTTACCAAAAAATAATCAAATTCAAGTTTAAAAAAAAAAAAAAAAAAAAATGAAAAAAAATAAGATGCGTAAAAAGTAAAGAAAAATTTACTTAAAACTCGTCCGGAAGATGATTCTTTGATTTCATCCCTTTCATCTGTTCATATTCCAAAAAAATATCAGCAGAATCAGAATAGGAATTTTTAATAATTTGAGTAAAAATTCTTAATGAAATAAAACTGAAAAAAATTTATTAAAAACTCGTCCGGAAAATTATTTTAGATTTCATTTCATTTATCTGTTCGTATCCCCGAAAACATAATATCAAAATCAGAGTAGATACTCGAATTAATTTATAAAATAAAAGTTAAAAAATAAAATAAACAGAATTCACTGTAACTATACTGAAAGATGGTTTTTTTATTTTTTTATATTTTATTCATCTGTTCCTATCTTTCGGGATAAATTGATTAATATTAACATAGATCTGGAAGTAACAACATATATACTTTTGTTTTAGTTCTGTCCAAAAAAACCACTCGCCGTAAATTCTTACCTTTTTAAAGGTCTTTCTTTTTAAAGATTTCATTTCTTTCGCTTGGATATAAGGTGAAACTAAATAAAATTGGTAAAATTTACCAATTGATTCCTGACTAGAACAAACAACTTATGACTCCGTTGAGATGAATGATTTTATCGATATTGAAGGACAATTAAAATGAATTAATTTTCTTGTATACTGTTTTACTGATTTTTAAACATAAAGTATAAAAAAAAAATTTTTATTTTGATAATTCTGTTATAGCAACTATACAGTAAAAACTCAACTCGCCGTTGGTATTTTACATTTTAAAATTTTTTTTTTTTTTTAATTTTATTTATCTCCAAGCTTTAAAAAAAAAAAAAAAAAAATGATATTTTACTAATTATTAATTTTTTATTTTTAAACTATTTAATAATTATTAACTTAAGTTTATTTTGATTATTTAATTTTTTATTTTTCAGTTCTCAATTAAAATGAGGGTAAAATAAATTGAAAAGATTTTTTTTCTTAGTTATGTGTTGTTATTGCTCTGCAAAAGGAGTTTTGGCGTAAGAACCAAACTATGCTTAAATGAATTTTTTGAGATGTTTTTTTTTTATCACGCAGTCAAAAATGTTTTTTCAAATCTCTGATCTTACTAGATTGTTTTATATTTTTTTCATCATTTTACTTACTCTAAATCTTAACTTTTCAGGCTTGAAGCGTAATAGTTTTATTCAAAATTTTATCTATTTGTAAAAAAAAAAAAAAAAAAAAAAAAAAACTTAAAACACATCACTATGACTAAACTGACTTAAATCCCACACAATTTGAAGGTTTCACAAAAATATTGCAATCTGTAGTTATAACAGATACTGTACCGATAAAATTTTTGGTGATAAAATTTATTATATTTACAATTTTTGCAACATTTCTGACAATTTGAATAACCCCATAAGACATTGATCAACATCACATTTAAATGCAGCTAATATCAATGACCAAGTACAGGGAGTTGGTATATAGCGGATGAAACTAAAATTAAACTTGATAGTCAGACAAATTCATCTTGGAAAATAAACTGAGAACAATAAATCTTATCCGTGTTAGTGTATTGACTCAGAATTTATGAATTCCAGTGATGATTTAAATGTATTTACTTGTCTGACAATTTGAATAACCCCATGAGACATTGATCACTATCGCATTTAATTCAAATAACATCAAAAGTTGGTACCACACCACTACATTTATTATCAACTAAAAATGTAAATTCAGTCAGTTTTATGAAAAAGTTATAAATAATTTTGTGTCATCTATTTTTTTTATAATTTTATCTTTATCTTTAGATATTGGCTTGTACAGCGTTATGCAGTCAATACCTTGGGCATTTTTATGCAAACAACAAATTAAAGTATTTATTTAATTATTTTCAATTTGCAGGGTCTGAACCGATAAAATTTTTTGGTGATAAAATTTGTTATATTAAAAATTTTTGCAACATGTGTGTACTTGTCTAACAATTCCAATAACCCCATGAGACATTAATTACTATCTCATTTAAATGCAGCCAATGTCAATGACCAATCACAGGGAGTTAGCATCTATATTATATACATATAAATTAAAGTTAATAGTCAGACATTCATCTTGGAAAATAAACTGAGAAGAATAAAACTTATCAGTGCTAGCGTATTGACTCAGAATCTAAGTTCCAATGATGATTTAAATGATGTATATATACATATATATTTATTTAACTTTAACTGATCACGGTTATTGACATCTCCTGAACTTAAACTTGCTGTACGTTGGATGAATTATAACAGCTAACTTGATAAAAAAGCATGAACCACTGCAACATTTTTAAATTACTATTAAACTGAAAAAGTTTATTTCAGTTAAATTCTTCAAAAGGTAACTAAAAAAATTTAATCTTTATGAGTGTATTAGTTGAGAGTCAGCATATGGAAACCTCTTTGACAACCCCAAAGAAAGTGAAGTAGTTCTGAAGAATCATCATTGAAATGTTTACTCTGAATCGCTACACTTGCATTGATAAATTTTATTATCACAAACACACTTCCAATATGAACCTTTCTGACAATCAAGTTAAATTTTACTTTTGGCTGCTAAACTAACTTCCCATATTGGTTTATTGACATTAATAATTTAAAAGATTTGCTTTGATAGTAAATAAGTGCATTCAACTTAAAACTGTTTATACAAAATATTCATACACTTCACATCAAGAGAAAAATCATTCACTCACACACATTCAGAAAAAACTTCAATTTTAATGAGGGCCAATAAACTTTCAAAGCTGCAACAGAATATTTCACAATTTTAACTCACAGCTTACACAAAAATTAGAATAACTTATAGATGATATCATAGGACAACCGTCGACTTTCAATATTTTGTTTTAACCCATTAAGTCCGAGGATTTTTTGAATTTTTGGTTGTGTTTGAGCTGGGAAATCTTAGGGAAAACTGTGAAAAATGTATACCTGAATACCCTATCCCCCTATTTTCAAGTATGCCCTACACGATGGTATAGTTCAAAAAAGTCAAAAATTCGATTTTCATTTGTTTATAAACAAATTAAAAAAAAAAACAAGATTTTTTTTGCACTTTTTTTTTTTTAATCGAAAAATTGAGTGGTTAAAAAATTTTTTACACACTTTAGAATATCATCACGGGTGATCACGCATTTCAAAGTTTCCAAATCTTCTTGAAAATTGTAGCTGCGATTTTTGTAAACAAAATGGCGGCCAAAACACTGCGAAGAAAAAATTCGTAAAGCAGCCGAAGGCGGAACCAACATCGAAAAACTTATTTTGCTCAAAAATATTTATTGAAAAAGCATAAAAAGTCTTTGAAATGTTAATTGTTAATATTTTTATCATTTCAATTGCATATATGCGAGTATTGGGCCCAATAGGGAGGGACCCAAAAATAAACATTGAGAAATCGAAAAATAAAAAATACTAACTTATTCTACGTAAAATTATAAGAACAAAATATACTTGGTGTTTTTTTTATTGGGGCCACTATTTTTTCATAAAAATTCGTTGAAGTTGGGACTATCAACCAATTGAGTCCAAGGATTTTTTGAATTTTTGGTTGTGTTTGAGCTGGGAAATCTTGGGGAAATCTTGGGGAAAATGTATACCTGAATACCCTACCCCCCTATTTTCAAGTATGCCCTGCACGATGGTGTAGTTTAAAAAAGTCAAAAATTCGATTTTCATTTGTTTATAAACAAATTAAAAAAAAAAAACAAGATTTTTTTTGCACTTTTTTTTTCTAATCGAAAAATTGAGTGGTTAAAAAATTTTTTACACACTTTAGAATATCATCACGGGTGATCACGCATTTCAAAGTTTCCAAATCTTCTTGAAAATTGTAGCTGCGATTTTTCTAAACAAAGTGGCGGCCAAAAAACTACGACGTAAAAATTCGTAAAGCAGCCGAAGGCGGAACCAACATCGAAAAACTTATTTCGCTCAAAAACGAGGCCTTCAGATGTATTTATTTATTTATTTATTTATTTATTTATGTTATTTATTTATTAGATTACTTGATTTTTCTTTTAAAAAAAAAATAAATAAATAAATAAATACTTGAATTTTTATTTGTTTCCTTTTTTTGTTATGCAGTGTCAAACTGAATACGAAATATATGTTCAATAAAAATAGCCTGCGTATTTTATAATTATTAGAAATACAATTTTGTTATGCAGAAGAAGAGAAAGTAAGAAAGAACAACGGATTCATTGATGCTGTTAAAGCTTTTGCCAGGTGTATACGACTATAGCTGAAAGGCATAGAGTCTGCTTCGTAATCACAAGTCCATGGGTTCAAATCCCGCTTAGAGCAAAAAGTATCTCAAATACAGAAAAAAATTGTAAATCCAAAAAAAAAAAAAAAATTCGTCTTCCAATGACTTTAAATCTTTTTTTTTTTTTCTACTTTCAAATACACCTTTTTGAAAGGATATACTTCACCAAATATTGGTCTGAACTGAATAAAAAACTATAAGAAAAATTAACTTTTAGTAAAAAGCGATCAGACTAAAATTATCATAGATGCAGGCTAGAAAAAATTACAAGAAAATTTTGTTCAATTATATCCATAAATCAAATCTTTTATAAAGAAATATTTCATCAGATATAAAGAAAAATTGGCAGATTGAGAGTTGAAAAAAAAAAAAATTTTTTTATAGCCTAAGGATGAAATTTTTTTTTTCAATCACCACGAAGTCAACGCCTCTGAGAAATTTTTATTACGACTTTTACAGTTTACAACTGTATCTGCGCTTTTTCTGAATACTCGCCGTGAGCGGGATTCGAACAACGATCTAAGCATTGCTAAACTGGCTCTTTGCTGCTTTAGCCAACGGCCGTGTACAGATTTACAGATTTAGACTTCATTTATATGTAAAAATAATAAATTATGAATTTTCTGTAGCAATAATAGTCTTTACCAATCTCTCTCAATCAAAAATTATAAAAATGTATAGAAAATTTTTAAAAAGTAACAATAACTCGACAAATTGTAAATTTCATCTCTTAGCCGTTACACTTATAAAATACAAAACATAACGTTGCCCAACACCTACCACGCGGAGGTTGATGAAACAAAGTGTCTTTTTTTTTTTTTTTTTTTTTTATTACTTTTATACTTTTTTTGTGTTTTTCTAATTTTTTTTTTTTTTTTTTTTTTTATCAATTTTTTTATAAAAATAATTTTTTAGTTCAACAATGAAACTTTCTTAGAAATTATGAAAACTTTTAGACTACAATAAATTTAATGATTATTTTTAGGAACGCAATTTTGACAAATAGATAAGCTGCACTTTTCACAGTACAAACGTGTCCTAATGGGACAGAAGCAACATTTTCTTAGTTTTTCTTTAGTCAAAATTTGGTGATTGCCTCTAGTAGACTTTTCCTTTGAAAGATAATGCTTGGAAATTGCCATCATAAAGTCAAGCGAACTTGATTTTTTAGTTTCCTTGCCGTGAACATAGTTCGAAAGAACAACTGCATTAGCTATTGACGCTTGAATAAGACGAATAAAAACGATCCACGTCCACTTTTTAGACCTTATGCAAGGCATAGCGTAGTTACAACGTCCATCATGAACGTCAACGCCACCCATATTTTTATTATAAAGTTGGAATGCATTAGGGAAAGCAATTTCTTCTTTTTCTTTTTTTTCTTTGCTCCTCCTTTTCGCTGTGTATGTGGGTGTGACACCAGCAGCAGTAGAAACCATCGACACTGGTTTAGAGTCCTGCAATGTAATGTAATTTATACCACTACTTTTTTCGTATTTCACTGCAACTGTACCTTTCGGTGACTTTTTAGGAATAACATTTTTTTCCTTTACACGATTTTCTCGGATAGTACCAGTCGAACGAACCCCTAAGTTTTTTAAATGTAAAACAAGATCAAAACTAGTAAATAAATTGTCCATGTATAAATGATAAAGAGGCAGTTTCCTAAAAGTTACGTTTGAAAAAAAGTGCTGAAGCAAACTCATAACAACACGAGTACCTAAAGAACATTTTTCAAGTTTATTGTCAGCTATTGCAGAGTTTTTACCACAGTACAAATCAAACTCAAGTAAATAGCCATCAGGAGTGCAAAGACCCCAAAATTTCAAGCCAAATCTAATGGGCTTCCCTTTTATGAATTGTTTCAGAATAGTTCTACCATAAAACTTGGCCATCATCTCGTCAACGGCCATTGCAGCTTGAAAATATCCAAATTGCTGGATGTTTTCCCTGAATAAATCAATAATTGTACGTACACGCCATCCAAAATCATTTTCATTTTCATCTGCAGGTTTAGAATATTTGATGTTTGATTTTATTTGCTGAAATTTATCGCGAGCCATAGCCGCTTTTACTGGCTCAAATGACAAAAAAGGATCATTTGACCAGTAGTGTTTGTAAGATTTTCGCGAATTGTAGGCTGATGCAATTAAAATACCTATAAAAACGTTAAGTTCACCCATCGTTAGTTCATACCCGTTTGCTCGAGTACACATAATTATGTGATTTTTTATACTATCTGAAAAAAAAGTTTCAAATAGTTCAACACAATTCATACTTTTTATTTTTTTTTTGTTAGCATCAGACATTTGGCAACTATTTTCAACGTTTTGTGGATAAATTTGTTCTCCCTCGACCCACTCATAAACGTATTTATCCTCCAAACGACTGTTATTGCTAACATAATTTTTTGATGCTTGAGAATAAGTTTTTTGTGAAGTTTTATCATTTTGAGAATCGTTTGTACAGTCGTCGCTTTCTTCAGCTCCTCAGCCTTCGCTTTCATCTCCAGAATAATTTGGATCAGGTATGCAATATCGTTCGTCATCTTCATCAGAACTGAAATATTCTGATTCAGAATCAGTATCAGGAGGTTTAGCTGGTCTAGGTCGCTTTGGTCGCATATTGAAAAGTTTGAAATTATTCAATCACTAAAAATTGAACAGATTTCAAAATTTTTTCAATTTATTTATTTATTTGTAGTCTGGACTAGCTTGAAATTCGCTAAAATTATCAGCCACAGTCTTTGAGCAGCTCCCCTGGTGGAACTTATCATCTGCCAGGGTAAAAATGTCATCAAACCAACCATTGTTTATATTCTTTTTTCACCTAATTTATTAGTATGTTGTTTAAACGTGACGCCACCTAGCGGACTCTTTTCGTTATGAAGCATGTTTACCCTAGCAGATGATAAGAATTTTCACCATTGTCATTTATAAAAAATGTTTTTTCATTTTTATTTTTTTTTTCGAAATAAATTATTATTTTTTATAAATATATAAATTATTGGAAATATCTGCAAACATTAAAAATATTCTGTTCATTTAGTTTTCTCTTCAATTAGTTTTTGCCCAACTAGAATGACTACATTCAAAATTTTATTAATTTTTACAAAAACATAATGTAATAAAATGTAAAAAAATAAAATATATTGTACGTTACATTTCTTGTATTTTTTTTTTATTTATGGCAATAATTTTGAGTTTTTAATTTTCGTAAGCAAGGTTCGAACCCATGAAGTGGGGATTATGAAGCAGACTCTATGCCTTTCAGCTATACTCGTATACACCTGGCAAAAGCTTTAACAGCATCAATGAATCCGTTGTTCTTTCTTACTTTCTCTTCTTCTGCATAACAAAATTGTATTTCTAATAATTATAAAATACGCAGGCTATTTTTATTGAACATATATTTCGTATTCAGTTTGACACTGCATAACAAAAAAAGGAAATAAATAAAAATTCAAGTATTTATTTATTAATTTATTTTTTTAACAGAAAAATCAAATAATCTAATAAATAAATAACATAAATAAATAAATAAATAAATAAATACATCTGAAGGCCTCGTTTTTGAGCGAAATAAGTTTTTCGATGTTGGTTCCGCCTTCGGCTGCTTTACGAATTTTTACGTCGTAGTTTTTTGGCCGCCACTTTGTTTAGAAAAATCGCAGCTACAATTTTCAAGAAGATTTGGAAACTTTGAAATGCGTGATCACCCGTGATGATATTCTAAAGTGTGTAAAAAATTTTTTAACCACTCAATTTTTCGATTAGAAAAAAAAAGTGCAAAAAAAATCTTGTTTTTTTTTTTTAATTTGTTTATAAACAAATGAAAATCGAATTTTTGACTTTTTTAAACTACACCATCGTGCAGGGCATACTTGAAAATAGGGGGGTAGGGTATTCAGGTATACATTTTCCCCAAGATTTCCCCAAGATTTCCCAGCTCAAACACAACCAAAAATTCAAAAAATCCTTGGACTCAATTGGTTGATAGTCCCAACTTCAACGAATTTTTATGAAAAAATAGTGGCCCCAATAAAAAAAACACCAAGTATATTTTGTTCTTATAATTTTACGTAGAATAAGTTAGTATTTTTTATTTTTCGATTTCTCAATGTTTATTTTTGGGTCCCTCCCTATTGGGCCCAATACTCGCATATATGCAATTGAAATGATAAAAATATTAACAATTAACATTTCAAAGACTTTTTATGCTTTTTCAATAAATATTTTTGAGCAAAATAAGTTTTTCGATGTTGGTTCCGCCTTCGGCTGCTTTACGAATTTTTTCTTCGCAGTGTTTTGGCCGCCATTTTGTTTACAAAAATCGCAGCTACAATTTTCAAGAAGATTTGGAAACTTTGAAATGCGTGATCACCCGTGATGATATTCTAAAGTGTGTAAAAAATTTTTTAACCACTCAATTTTTCGATTAAAAAAAAAAAAGTGCAAAAAAAATCTTGTTTTTTTTTTAATTTGTTTATAAACAAATGAAAATCGAATTTTTGACTTTTTTGAATTATACCATCGTGTAGGGCATACTTGAAAATAGGGGGATAGGGTATTCAGGTATACATTTTTCACAGTTTTCCCTAAGATTTCCCAGCTCAAACACAACCAAAAATTCAAAAAATCCTCGGACTTAATGGGTTAAAAAATTAAAGTCAAATATTTCTATAATTACTAACCAATAATTATAGAAATAATAATTATTAATTAAACTATGCTAATTATGAATTTAGCGTGATGCCACTATATATTTGACTACTTTTCTAATTACTTAATTTTTTAAATCATACAATAATGAGCGCTGTCTTCTGCAGCAGTTCGAGCTGATCAGCTGTTGTCATGCCCTGGGCGGCGGGCGGCCCAGGCTGGGCCTCTTGCGTCCGCGCACCTCGCCTGCGCAGGCTTCTCGCAGCTTGCTGCAGCAGGCCAGCAGCAGGCTGCAAGAGTGAGACAGAGAGTCCGTAACATCCGGTTTCGGCTGCAGCGTCTTGCAAGGCAGCATGCTGCAGAGAGACCGGATGCTCGACACTGAAATCGGAAATCGCCTGAATCTTGAGCGAAGAGAATTTGGGGAGTTGAAAAATTGAAACGTTGATAACTTTATAATGCGACCATATTTCGTGATGATTTTTTTTTTTAAATTACTCAGAGAATCACCGGCTATGCGTAGGCTATATGGTTTAAAAAAAATAATCATCCTAATATTGTTTTTCTCGTGATCGTCCTAACCTAAAATCGAAATTCAATGTATATAAAGCCCTGCAGGCTTTCACGGTAGTAAGTTAAAAAAACCTACTCGCCGTCAAAGCCCGATTGGGCTTTAGGATCACGAGTAGACTTTAATTTTGTTATGAGACTTACAGCTGCTGTACTACCGTATATCACTTCGAACATACCCACAGAATAACTCGCAGGGCACTGGTAGAACATCTACATGTGCTGGAGCTGGCAGATCCAGACTACGACAAACCAAAAACGGTGGGGTGCCTACTTGGTGCGGAGGTCTACGCAGCCATACTTCGTCAAGGTCTACGCAAAGGGCCACTGGGCACTCCAATCGCACAAAAAACAACTCTTGGTTGGATGCTTACGGGTCCGTCGTCGAGTAACTCTGGGATAAACGTCGAGCCCTCCTCAACTTCAGTGCACACGTTTTATCCAAGTATCCATACATTAAAACTCCTGAAACGTCTGTGCGATAGCGAGGAATTTCAAGAACGTCCCCAACTTTCTATAGAAGAGCAACAGTGTGAAGAGCACTTTATTAATAGCCACACGCGTGACAAGGATGGCAGATACATTGTGAGATCACTTTTTAATTCTGACCCCATCTTACCAAATTCAGGAGCAGCAGCAATGGCTTGGTTGAGACACTTGGAGCAAAAGTTTTCTGCCAACCTCGAATTTAAGCAACAATATTTAAGTTTTATTCAAGAATACAAAAAACTTGGTCATCTAGAAGAGGCGACTTCGGATCAAGAAGCTAGAGGATACTTCCTTCCGCATCATACCGTTTCTAATAAAGGCAAAAATAAGAGTCGTATTCGACGCCTCACAAGCCGCAAGCAATAAACTGTGTTTGAATAATTTTCTACAGACCGGTCCCAAAACTCAATTGGAAATTACCACAGTCATTGTTCGTTAGCGTCAGTTTAAATTTATTTTTACAGCCGACATAATCAAGATGTTCCGCCAAATCGGCGTTCATCCACACGACTTTTGATGGCAGAAAATAGTTTGGAGAGATCTTCTGAAGAGAAGATTCTAATACTCTCGTTAAAAACGGTAACTTATGATATGAACTTTGCCCCTTATGCAGCTGATCGAGTCCTCGAGCAACTGGCAGAAGACGAGGGAGATAAGTTCCCCACTGGAGCTTCAACCATACTTGAACGCACTTACGTGGACGATTCCTAAGGAGGAGGTGACACCTTGGAAGAAGCTCAAGAAGCTCGCTCACAACTTATCAACATTTTTAAATCCGCAGGCATGCAGTTGGACAAATGGGCATCAAATCACTTCGACATTCTACTAAATGAACCCGGAAACACAGCCAGCCTCGCCATGGATAGAACAGTGTCAACCTTGGGACTTCTATGGTCACCAGCGACGGATGAGTTTCATTTCAAGGTCGAAGCGCGCCCTCAGCCGATAAGAATCACCAAGCGCCACATATTGGCCGAAATATCGAGACTTTACGATCCACTAGGATGGCTAGCACCAGTCATCATCCGTGCCAAAATTCTGTTACAACGATTGTGGATACTTAACCGAGACTGGGATGAAGAGGTCGATTCTCAACTTCCATCAGCTTGGATGGTCTACTACACTCAGTTGGCATCGTTGAAACAATTAAGAATCCCAAGGTGGTTTGCAACTACGAAAAGTTCTAAAACCGAGCTACACTGCTTCTCCGACGCTTCAGAAAAGGCATACGCAGCAGTCGTATATTTGGTATCTCAGGAGCCTGAAAACCAACGACGTATCACGTTCCTAGCAGCCAAAACAAAAGTAGCACCTATTAATACTGTGACTATCCAAAAACTCGAACTATGCGGAGCGACGTAAGAAAACTTACTCAACGAATCATCGCTGATTTCAAGAAGGAAGATGACAATATTAATTGCTGGACCGACTCAGAAGTGGTTTTAGCCTGGCTCGACAAACATCCAAGCCATTGCAAGGCTTACGTCGCGAACAGAACTAGCAAAATCCTGACAGCTCTTCCCTCGGCGCAATGGAGACATGTGTTGACCGAAGAGAACCCAGCAGACATTGTGTCAAGAGGTATAGCTCCTGCTGAACTCAGCGATCACAGGTTATGGTGGGAGGGTCCAAAATGGCTTCGCTTCTCAGATGCCAGTGAAGAAGTCAATTCCTGAGACAGAACTCGAACAAAAGTCTACTCTCTCTGTTTATCTTGGTACAGTGAAACACGTTCCAATCGAATCATTTGTAGGCCGCTTCTCATCGTTCACAAGGTTATGCGGATTCGTTGCTTCTGTTCGACGCTGGTGCGTATACAAACGAAATTTGCTTGATAAGCATCTACCAGAGATTTCACTACTTAAATTTGACGCAGCTTGGCAACATTTCATTCGAGCAATACAAAGTCAACACTACGAAGAAGAGTTGGTACGCTTACGTCAAGGCAAGCCAATAAAAAGATCGAGCTGAATACTGCATCTGTCACCCTTCATCGACAATCAAGGGACGCTCAGAGTTGGTGGCAGGCTGGAAGTCGCAAACATCAATTATCAGGAGAAGCATCCAAGTATTCACTGCTAGCCACTTTTCATGGCCAATTATCCGTGAAGCTCACGAGAAAACTCTACATGGTGGCCCGCAGTTGACGTCAAGCCACATCCAGTGTCAATTTTGGATTCCACGTTCGAGAAACGCCGTCAGAATGGTTATTCGTAATTGCATACGCTATAAACGTTTTCAAGGTTAAACTAATTCGCAACAAATGGTGCCTTTACCAGTAGATCGTCTGACTCCACCGAGACCTTTCAGTGTCACCGGTCTGGATTATGCTGGACCCTTTCTGATTACTGCAACCAGAGGTCGAGGCTACCGCACTCACAAAGGATACGTCGCGATATTTGTATGCTTCGCCACTCGGGCGGTACACATAGAAATCGTTTCCGATTATTCCTCACAAACTTTTCTATTGGTATTTAAAATTTTCATTGTAAGAAGAGGTCTTTGCCACACAGTGCACAGCGACAATAGTATTACTTTCCAACGAGCAGCCAACGAGATTCATAGGCTCTTTCGAGAAGATTCGGGATTCATCAGAGAAGTTACAGCAAGTGTCGCGAAAGACTGCATACGCTGGACATTTATACCACCTCGAGCTCTATCGTTTGGAGGATTATGGGAGGCAGCCGTGAAGTCCTTTAAGCACCACCTGAAGTAGTTCGTCGGATATACACCACTTACTTTTGAGGAATTCAGCACCTCAGGAGCACATATCGAGGCATGCCTGAACTCAAGACTGCTCAGTACATTAAGCTCAGAGCCTTCTGATTTGGCAGCGCTTATCCCCAGGCATTTCCTGATCGGCCAACCTCTGACGGCTCTACCGGAGCCATTTTCAACCAACCTTACTGAGATAACCTCGGACAGATGGAAACGGATTACGCTGATCCGCGATCATCTCTGGAGACGATGGCAGAAAGAGATCCTCCACCATTTGCAGCAACGCTCAAAATGGCTCGAACCCACAAAGCCATCTGCAGTGGGCGACTTAGTAATCCTCACTGACGACCTCCAACCATCGCAGAGGTGGCCCTTAGCTAGAGTGACTGCACTGCTTCCTGGTCCGGACAACTTGGTTCGCAGGATACTCGTACGTACCCCGACATCGACGTTCCAGAGAGCAACGAGCAAGGTAGTAGTCTTGCCCGTAAACCAAAAGGCTACAACGGCTTTTGCCCAACTCAAACCGTCCGTCGAGGCGAGATACATCCCTAACTATCCGCATGGCGGGCGGCAGCGTCAACCCTGAAGATATTTAAAGAAAATTGTAAAAAAAAAAAAAAAATGCATTCATTACTCTTCACAAACACTCGAGACGCGGTAATCACACGTTAAGTTACATCTATTTGCCTTGTTGCCTGTGAAATAATTAATTTCCTAATTTCAATTCTAAATTTTTTTTAAACATCCTTTTTGTTAGTAGTAAGTCAGTGCGCAGTCGCGCATTTTCTTCAGCTCTACAAGCTGGATGCGTGTGGACTCAGTCAGGTATCGTTCTCTTCCCCTATCGATGTAGACGTTTCGAAGTACAAAATACTTTTTCACTATTACGATAATTTTCTGTTAAATTAAATTTGCACACATACACTCAAACACTTGTAACTACATACTCTTAACTACATAAATTTTCCAGTTAAACTTTCAATAACACTTGTTCTTCTTTTATCCATTCCCTCACCGCATCGGCCAGAAAAGAAACCTTATTTACTCCGCTGCGGCGCGTTCAAGCCATTTTTGACCTCATTTTCGAAAAATTGTTACTTGGACCGTATTGCACTTAAAAATATCTAGAACCTCGCATTTTTCTCGTTTTCTCAAGTACTTTTGGAGAAAAATTATGACTGATTATGAATGATTTTGTTCATGTAAAATTAAAGTTTCTAAAGCCAGTTTTTAGTATATTTGGGTTAAAAACATACATGGAAAAAATCATTCAAGAAAAATTTGTAAGAATCTTTTTCCAAAAGTACTTAAAAAAACGAAAAAAATGCGAGGTTCCTGATATTTTTAAGTGCAGTACGGCCCAAGTAGGAATTTTTCGAAAATGAGATCAAAAACGGTTTTTTATTAGAATCAGTCTACTTTTTAACTAAGGAGTTATGTGAGAAGTAGGTGAAAAAGGGCCCATTCGGGAAAAAGAACACTGAAGGGCTTTTTTTTTTATGAATGAAAGCTTTGTGCGAAATTTCATGAAAGCCCAGGTCCCAAAGGACAAATTATCTCCTTGTAAGTTTACAACTAAGACTTAATGATTAAGACTTAACTTAAGCCAACGCTGGTGCAAATCTGACTTAAATCGAGTATTGGCCTTGAAACCTTAAACTTAAAAAAAATCTTATTGATTGAAGTTAAAATCAAATTTCTGCTGTATGACTATAAGTTTTTGTTCTAGTGATGAATTAGTAATTTTTTAAATACTTTTTTTCTAGTCTGAGTTTGAGAAGTGGGGTCTAAGTCCTAAAATGAGATTTTTAGTCCGTCGAGATAATGAGTGTCATGAACTGAACTTATTGGCACAGCAGCAAGCAAAGGTAGTTTATGAAATCTTATTGAAAAATATTAACATTCTTTAAAGCTTTCATTTTTTATTTTAGCAAAAAGAATTGGAAGAACAAAATGAGAAGCGGCAATTAGTTATTAATTTTTATGAAACAATCACGAAAAATTTATTATCGAAACAGTTTCGATGGATACCAACTGACTGGTTGATCAATTGGTTGAAAGGAACAAGAAAAATGGACCGAGATTCTCCAAAAACTACACTAACTATCGACTGTTCTGGTCTAATGTGTCCGCATGAGAAACTAGATCCTTTGAAAGTTAATAAATCGAAATGTATTCCATTTCAGGCTGCCCAATTTTTATACTCTAAATATGGAGGAGTTAACGATTTAAATGAAAAATCTTTATGTGATACTTGTGTTAAAAAACATTGCAAAAAATTAAGATTCAAAGAAAATTTGGAAAAAGATTTTAAAGAAGTAACTGAGGTGTTAAAAAATATGAAACAGCTGTAAGTGTAATCGTTTTTTTTATGCATTTAAAAATATTTGTAAAATCTTGCCTTAGTGCTGTTATTCATCTGGAAAATTCTAATGAAATCAAGTGGCAAAATTTATTTTATTAGTCAAATAATGTAATAAGGAGCTTTTTATCAAGGTAATTTTTAATTACTGATATGATCGATGTCAAACTAGTGACACATCTCGGAGTGTGTGAAGGTGTTTACAAGGATTTGAATCATTTTCACCTTTGAATAAAAATAAAGAATTGAAAAATGAAAGGACGTTTGAAAAAGAAGCGATTCTTTTTTATACTAACGTAGTTTTTTCTCTTTTGACTGAAAAATTTTAATTTGAAAATTGTTTTTTTTTTTTTTTTTTTTTTTAATTCCTTATTTATTATTAAATTTTTGTACGGCTGTAACGCGAAGTTGAATTGTTCTGTAAAATACTAACGTGTAAGAGACAGAAAACTTTTCTGAAAAACACCAAAACCATAAAGAACCATCTTACATGAGTAAATTCGTATTTTATGCAAAAGTCTAGGTATTTATGCAAAAGTCTAAGTATTTATGTAAAAGTTCATAGACCTCTTAAATTGGTTAAAAAATAGTCGTATCCCTCCACTTCTGTTGGTTAATTTTGATTTTGCATATTTTTTCAAGTCTCAGTTGCAAAAGTGAAAATCATACATGGTGCCGTTCTTATTTTTGGGCACATGAATGAAAATTTATTTATTATTTTAGGTTTTTAGCAACAGTACATTGCTTTCAGCGCCTTATGATGGCCAAAAAAGTTTCATATGATAGACAAAAATATATTTTTAAAAAAGCTAATCTTAAAAGCTCTTCAGCGAAAAATAAAATTATGAGTAGGAATTCTTTTTGAAACCAAAGAGAAGTGGATTTGATTGAAAAAAAGTTTTTGCCCTACGGGAGTAGTATAAAAAATGACCTCAACCGACAGACGAGATTTAAACTCGGATCCCCAAGTTTCCAGCCTGGTACGCTACCAATTACACCACGGAGGCAACAAGCTCACTTCTCTGTTTATCAAATTCAATCATTTTCTCAATCTTAGAAGAAACTCCTGTAGTTGCCGCTTCCACAATACGCCTTACAAATATTATGTAGTATTCTGACAGATGCTTATTAGTGTAACAATTATGTAGGCAGTAGGATTCACTCAGATACCCCTTGCTACAAGCAATAAAAACCTCTGTTTTAAGAATAACAGTGTGCGAAACACAACGTGTTTCGATAATCACGTGTCACTTAGAGCGGTCGTTGGTTCAATGGTTAGCGTGCTTACTTCTGAAACAACGTCGTTTAAAGGGTCTTGAGTTCGATCATCGGCGCAACCAACTTAGAATTATTTTCTTCGTTAGTTTTGTCCTTAACATCGATCCCTACGTTCACCCCGACTACTTTGGAGTCGGTTTTACTGGGGGCTTTCATTTCAGCTCTGGTCGGAAAATCATCTCGACCGGGGGCAATATTTGGGGCATAATTTCCCAATGAGTCACCTGGTTCAGCGCTGGTCTTTCGATTAACTCGAATGGGGCATATACCCTGGGTTTCCCGTACTCCTCATGGTTTATTTGGACCATGGGCTAATGCAAAGCAGTGTAGGGAACAAGTCGTTAATTTGCACATATGGAGCATAAAAGTCGCAACTATAAATAAGTATAAAAAAAAAAAAAAAAAAAAAAAAAAAAAAAAAAAAAAAAAAAAAACACGTGTCACTTATGAATAAATTGGCTGGAAAATATTGTCAAAGTTTTCTAGATGGATGTCGAAAGTAAGCTAAGCAAGCTAATGAAAATATTCCTGATGAGTCAGATAAAACAGAGGAAAATTTAGTTGAAAATGAAAATAGTTCTGTAGATGGCTTGTGTGATCAAATTATTGAGAGCAATGATGAAATGGATGGCAGTTCTCATGATTTGGTAAACATTGTAAGCGAACAAAATAAAAAAAGTCAAGTAGCAAAAAAGAATGAAAAAGCTAATCCCGGTGTTAGTTATGATGGTTCGTGGCCAACAAAAGGATAAACATTATTTTGGCACTGCTATTGACATATTAGCAGGATTTGTTCTAGACTTTGATACTGCTTCTAAATATTGTCACATTTGTGAAATTGCTGCTAAAGAACTAGGATAAGGACTCACCGGATTTTTATTTCTAGTACTAAGGTCATGCTAATAGTTGTGCAATAAATCACGAAGGATCTTCTGGAGCTATAAAGACAACAATTGCTGAAATTCTTTGGAAGCGTTTTGAAAGTTATGGCTTCAGATTTAAGACAATGCTTGCTGATGGAGATTCAAAAACTTTTAATCACCTTAGCAAACTAAATGTTTATGGATCAAAGTATAAGTTGATAAAAGAGGAATGTATAAATCATGTTTCCAGAAGGTATGTCAACTCAAAAATTTAATAATTTTTCATAAACAAAGTTGAAATTTTTTTGGTATAAATTATGGACCTTTCAACATCTTTTATCCCAAAAAATTTATTTTATAACTTTGCATCAATTAGTTGAAGGCTAATAACACTCAGTATCATGGCTGATTTTTAAATTATTTTTTTATTTTAGAGTATACACAGGCTTAACAAATATCGTCAAAGAAGAAAAAGCTCGTAAAGTTACACGGGGTAGAGGCCATATATATGATGACAAGTACATAAAAATTTATAAATGTAAGAAAAACATGTTATGTTGAGATATATGTTAGAAAAAATATAACTGACTTCAAATTTAACTTTATTCACAGTTTGAACTTGACTTTATTATAATCAAACATCAAGTTTTAGCTTATATTTAATCTATTAAAACAGATAAGGTGGTTTTCTACTAAATGCATTACAGAAGAGAATCAGCTCAAATTTTCTGGAGGTGTTTATTAGATATTAATAAACATTTCTACAAAGTCTGATGCTAAAGCCCAATCGGGCTTTAACGGCGATTTGGTTTTTTTTTTCAAACCGATAGCCGTGAAAGCCTGCAGGGCTTTATATACTTTGATTTTCGGTTTTAGGTTAGGACGTTTCAAAGAAAAACTATTTTAGGATGATTATTTCAGTTATATTATACATCCCGTATGTAGGTGATGATCCCCTGAGTAATTAAAAAACAAAAATTATCCCGAACAAAGCCCACACTGAAAATTTATGAACGTTTCATTTTTTGAAACGCTAATTCCCTTTGGCTCACGGTAGTCAGGGGAATTCGATTTCAGTTTCGAGCATCACGTCTCTCTGCCTGCGCTCTCTGCAGATTAAACCGGACGTAATGTTTCCGGTGGGCGTGTCTACTTTTGCTGTCTCACTCTTACTGCTTAGGCAGACGAGTGCATACGGGCATATAGTCATGAGGCGACTGGTGGTGCTGTATCAAGTAGCTGACTACAGCTGACTGCTGAGCAGAGCAGACTGCAGGCATATTGAGGCATATCAGTTGTAATGTGTTATGAGCCATAAATTTTTTATAAATAATTGATAGTAATAGAATCGTATAAATAGTATAATAGATGGTAATAGTTTTTCTATGATCATCATCATCAAAGATTTTCCTATTATTGTGGTGTGCCTTGTGTAGTGATAATGATGATTGTGGTGGGGACCTGAGCGCTGGAGGTGCATAATTGGCAATATTATAAATGAAGTTTTTTCTCAATAAGTATGTGTGCGTGTGTCAGGTTGAACTTGCAAAGTTACTTTTATTTAAATTAGTTATGAGTTACTCTTATTTAAATTAGTAATGGTTAATGCTTTGTTAGTTATGAAATTGATTTACCTAGGAGTTTTATGTGTTCTGGTTTATGGCGTGGTTCTATTTACATCAGAATAAGTGAATATATCTCAGTTATTTAGAATTTGTTAAGAATGTAAAATCATTTGTGAAGATATATTTTTTGACAATATTAATGATTAATTTATGGAGGTTTGTTTTTTTGAAGTTGTTGACAATAAGGAAATACATTTAAATATTTACCAAATTTATCAATTTCGAATAGTAGTTATCGATATTAAAAATTACTCAAATTGAAAATCAAAATTTACCATATAGTTTAAAAGTTACAGCAAGTTAAAGATTGAATTTTTTCATTACGTGAATGGCCACTACGCTGAAAAATGTACTAAATTATTGATATTCGTCTTCTTACAATAGAGATCCTTTAGAAAAATCACATACATATAGTTAAAGTATCAAAGAATTGATTTCTTGAAACTGCAAAAAATTGACCTTTCACAAATTTTACAATCATTTTACAAAAATAATTTTCTCGTGAATAACCTCCAAAACTGCGGTAGTTAAAGGTGAGCTAAAAAGTTTAAAAAAATGTTTTGTTGTGATTGTCAATGTTTTTTTGGTAGAAAATAATTTAAGAAGCCACAAAAAGTCAAAAAATAAATTTTAATAACCAATTGTTAGTAATTTGGTGTAATAATTTTTTTTGGGTGTGAATTATTAGCATGGGAAAAAAAAGCAAACGCACGGGAAATTTTAGGTCAAATTCATGGGAAAAAAGGACATTTGCACGGGAAAATAAGTGATTAAACGGGAAAGAAAATGAATGCACGGGAAAAAAAATACTTGAACGGAAGTTAGATGTATTAAACGGGAAAAAAAATATATTGAACGGGAGTAGAATTAACATTGCACGGGAAAAAATGTATTAAACGGGAGTAAAATTGATCTCGCACGGGAATAAGAATTGAGAGCAAAACTCAACAAAAATCAAGCAAAAAGTTTGTTTTATTGAACATTATACAACTGTAATTGAAATTAAAGATGATTATTATAAAAGATTATTGCATAAGTAAAGCTTTTGCAATAATTTAAGCTTTTTTTGATTTTGATGGACGGCCTCTTTTTCGCTTCTGACCGAGAGGTATATTTTTGGCTTCGTCCGGTACTTCAACTTCCTTTCTTTTGATCGTATACCAACGGAATGCTGACATTGGGTTTTTTATACGAAAACAGGACAACTGCATGTAACTCGATGAACCCAGACATCTATTTTCCAAATTTTGTTACGCCAATCACTGTAATCATCGAACGTTCTCCATTTATTCTCTTGACGTTGGTAATCCTTGAGAAGTCTTGGTGTGATAGAAGTTTGGCTTTTTGTCGATGCAGTGAAGTAAGGTAAAATACCCAAAAGTGAAACAGAGCGAAAAATACCCCAGAAGTGAAACGGTTTTCTAAAACAATAATAATTTAATTAAAAACAATTCTAGAAAGCACAAAAAAAATCATATGCAATCTTGAATAGTGTAGCTTCAAGACCTATTAATTTTTTTTAAGAGTCATTCGTTTATATGTTTGTCAAAAATCAAACAAAATTGAGTTTTTTTTAACTCTATGACGGGGTTGATTTCATTCCAAAATCTCACCAAACTCACGTTTGAGAATAAGACTTTCAATCGTCTTTATTTATTATTAATTAAACTGCTACTATTTCAAGACTATTTAAAGTGATACAGTTCTTGAGTTGATATTACCACCAAAATTTTACTTCAAAAGTCATAAAATTTATTTTTATTCGTTATTTATGAGGGGTCCAATTGTGAAATAAAATGGACCAAAAGTGAAATATTTTTAATATTTTTGGTCTCACTTCTGGGTCCGCAAAAAGTCAAAAAATCTCTACTCGGTCCAGAAGTGAAACACTTTTTAATTAGATATTTTTCAGTCAAAACTATCTTAAATTAAAAAAAAAAGTTTGTATCCTACATTTTCAATACTGAGCTACTAATTTTTCAAAAATTTCGTGAACTTGTGTGAAAAACGGTGCCTAGAAACAGTGTCAGACTAACCTAACCTCTAAAGTTGTTTATTTCTTTCTCTTGCCAAGTACTGTCACAGGGCTCGAATTAAGGAATTTAATTCCTCGGAGGATCGTGATTGAACACGAGAACCCGCGGCGATCGTCGTCCGCACTCCTCCGGCCTGATGACAAAATGCACTTTCTGTGCACACGACAATCCGTCGATTTTTCTTCAATACCTGAAAAGAGGGGGGAAGACGCGTACGCGAACTAATGTTTTTATTACGCGGCGCGGCTGCTCTCCTTCGTCGGTAGTGGCGTGAGTTTACGTGGACCGATCGCAGGAACACGGGTTAATTAAATTAATGATAAAATGTAAATTTTAATAATTTTAATTAACAATAAAAATAAATGAATCAAAAATTTACATAATATTCCAAATTAATTCTATCTGATTGTTTACAAACAATCCAACCCGAATGACTCGAAATCTTAAGTCGACGAAAATTGATTCTACAAAAATAAAGTTCGTCGTCTGTGTTGTGGTCGCTATCAACACACCGACACACACACACACTCGCGCACGCCTGCTTGCTGCAGCGCGCCAAAAGAACAAAGGCTTGGACTAACTCCGATACAAAAATCTAAGTACTTCCTGTACTTCGCACACACTCTGACTCTAACTATCACACGAACAAATACTCAAAGATTAACCGCTACGCGGACTTACTTTTCTAGCAGGTGCACCTTCGCTTGATTAAACAATAATAATAATTACTATTAGCCCGAATGGCTTCACACAAGACGACAATGCCTTCCAAGGCCGCACGCTGACTTCCCGTGAGAGGTTTGCCTTCCCCGCTCCGATCCAATGGCAACTGGATCACAGGAAAATCTATACAACTTCTCACTGATAGCTTTATCTAACACAACCTCAATAAAGTTATCTAACAACACAAAAAAGTAAATAAGTACATTCGCTCTCTGACACACGTGTGATCGCGCCAAGCGCCGAGATTAGAGTAATGCTGATCGGTAGATCTCGTCATCACCTGACTTACCGATCCGCATCTGCGTTCCATAACAGTTAGCGCCGAATTCGAATTTAATCGACGCGGTAGCTGTTACAGTACATGAAAATTTTGTACTCAATCATGATCAACATACTTATGTATTCATTTTAAAAACAGCAATTAAGTAGTAATTTGATATCAATGTTTTATTCAACTTGAAGTGCAGTTTTTAGTATTAATTATATCACTTATATATGGGTCAAAATAATACTTTTTTAAAAAATCGTCCGCACGAGGTCGATGGATCTTTCTGAAATTTTTTGTCGTTAAAGTTCCATCCAAAACAAGACTTTTTCCGCAAACTAGAAGTCGCTATCACATTTCTACTGCGTGCGGCGTCGTTTTGAAATACAAAAAAAGACCTATTTTAGTGGTATTTTAAAGCTTTCTTTGAAAAATCATAACTTTAGTTTAAAACAAGATAACCACATGCGGTTTGCGTCAAAATTTTGTTTGAGGCAAGTACTTTCGGTAAAAAATATAATAACTAACTTTTTAACTTTTTTTCCTATGTACAGAATACCTTGATCAAATGTTATTTTTACTCGTTTTTGTCCTATCTTCACTTGAATGTAGCTTCATTTAGGTCAATATTTTTGGTATATCTAAAAAATGCAAGAAATTCTTCATAAAAAGACCAAAATTTTGCGACCTTACAGGACTCTGTGGGACCTTCCACTTCCTAGATACAGCCGTTTGAAAATTTTAAAAAACTCAAAAAACGCGTTTTTTGCGATTTTTAAGGGCTGTTTTGCACTGATTCCCCGATCAATTTTTTTTTTTTAACTGTATGGAGAGATACTTCAAAGTATCCCAAACAAGAACCAACAGTTTTTTTTGACACATTGGGTCTTTTTTTTCATCGGGAGCAATTCTATTTTACGTTATTTTCTTTAAAAAACAAGCTTTTCGACTCAATTAGCAGCTGCAATAATAGGTTATAATGGCAATTAATGAAGTTATGGTTCCGTTATTGGAAAAAGACTTCAGTATTTGAGAAAATATTTATTTATTTTTATGTTTTTATAAAAAATTTTAAATGATTCAATGATAAATTTTAATATTAGCTTCTCCTATTCCAATTTGTTTGGACTCAACTTTTTTTTACGAGACGTACTGTTATTTTAAAGATATTTTATCAACGAATTTTAAATAAAAAAAAAAAACTAAAAAAGTTTTTGTTAATGAATGTTATTGTAGTTGATAAAAATTGGATGTTAGCCTAACTTTGATTTATGGTAGTAGGTATGGTCCTCGAATAAAAGATCAAAATAGCACGAAACTTGGTAAAAATATTGCTAGAAGTGTACTTAAATTTTAAGAGCTTGATAGACCCTAATAAAAAAGATCTGATTAATTTTAATTTAGCACGATTTAACACGTGCTCTTGTGGAGAAATCATAACTGTTTATACACAATCTCGAAATTAAACTTGAAAGAAAGACTGGAATATAATAAAAAAAATTTGAGTCATAGTAAAATATTCAATACACTTTTTCCGACCGGAATAAATTTTTCGTAGATCACGTAAGTTGGTTAAAAAAATCATCAAACACTAAAATATTAGGTTAGCCACCATGTTTTACGTGAGTGCGAGAGAGACGCAGAGCAGAGCTCCGTGACGCCTTCTGTCTTACTCGCACAACTATTTGCTCCGTGCAAACTGCAAGTTCGTTCGCGACAACAGTTACAGAAAAATCCGCGCTAATTGTCTGTACTAATAAAACCTACATGAAGTTTTGAAAATTGGCGTTGAACGATTACCTTCATGCTGATTAGCTTTAAAAGCTAACTTCAGGTAATCAGGTAGTAAACAAAGTTGCTGTAACCTCAGAGAGAGTTTTTTTTTTAAGGAGTTTTTTAAAGCTTCTAAGTCTTGTTTTGTTTTTTTTTTATACAATTGTGTCCTCAATGCATTTATAACTTTCATTTGATCACCTTTGTTAAAAAATATTTAACTATCAAAATAAATAATAACTAAAACTGATATAAAAAAAAAATATTCTTTTTTCTATCAAAAATTTATCTGTTCTTATTTAATAGTTGTGTAATTTTCGTGTGTGTTGAAAAACAATGAGCTAAAGTAGTGTTAATATTTATCTTTAAAATGTATAGTCAAGATATCTGTTGTCTCAATAATTATGTGACTGATAAATGCCACACCAATAGATGGAATAGTGTCTCCAACTTTTTTCATAAAATAAAGAATCTGCCTTTTAACGAAGTACAAATTCTCATTTCAAGAGTGGATGGACTTCAAAATATTGAAAATAGTGCAATTTGTGACTATCATTATAAGGCTTATTTGAGTTATTATGAATCTTCAAAATGCAAAAATCAATGCTTTAGTCCGTTCAAAAAACATTCTAAAACTATTACCATTAGACTTTTCAGTGTAGACTTATAACTATCACAAAATGCACAAAAAAATCTAAATATTAATGTACCTATGGCACAAAAACTTTGCAACCATTGTTACACTCAATTAAAAAAAAAAGTTGAGGTCTACAATTATGAAATTAATTTCTGTGCAAATCCTTTTGAAAAACGTAACCATAGTAAAATATCTGAAAATTTACATCAGTTAGATAAAATATCTCTTGATTTTATGAGATCTAATATGGCTTTAGATCTCACTGTTATTGATCAAGTCTGTAGTGTATGTTTTCATCAATTGAAACTGGCTATTAGTGAGCACAAGAAAGATGATAAAGTTGAAGTAATTCAAGTGCCAGATGAAAACTCGGAGTCACAGAGTGATCAAGGATTACTTTCATCTGAAGGCAAGGGTGGAACTTCGGGCTCTGAATATTTAACTGAAAGTCAACATAAAAGAAATCTAGACTGCATGCTTGATACACTTGGAATACCTAGTTTCAAGCGACAAAAAATGAATGATCAAGCTGTGATTGAAAACGGTGTTGCTATAGTTCAATCAGTTGTAAATAAGGTTTCAGATGCCTTTGAAAATGCTAATGATATTCATTTTCCTCATTTAAATTTGACTAACGCATTGGATAATAGTTATTGGTTTGCATTCATACAAGTTGTTTGATTAAAAGTCTATTTAAGCTTTACAATAATAATTTATAAGAATAGGTTTGAAAAAGTACTAAATAAAAGAGTTTAAAGCTTTTTATTTTTACAGGTATACTGGGTAAACGTATTAGAAAAACCTATTTTAAAATTTTAGCTCACGTTAGAAAAGAGATTGAAGAATTTTTTCTGGATGATGCTAATAGTATGCTATGCAGTGGGGTAAAGGAGTGCATTAATCTTAAAAAGATGATAAAACTAAAGAAAAAGTACAGAAAAGAAATTACGGAAGTACGGAAATTAGAGACTAAAGAAACTAAAGTACCCTGCTTAGCTTTTTTTGTGAGTTTAAAAGAAGAACAGTGTTTTTATGTTGGAGATCCAGGGACACATAACATTTGCGTGTGCGCTATTCATCAAAATTTCAAACTAAAATTGTCAGCTGCTAGATCAGATGTTAATTACAAGGATTTATTAGTAGCTGGAGTTTGTTCGGTTGAAAGGTCAGAATGCATGCTGAACGAATGTTCAAATTGTCCTAATAAAGAATCTATGAAAAATTTTTTTTTAAATGGTTTAGATCTGAACATTGTCACGACAACCTCTGTGAAATATTTGCAGTGGTCTAAAGTAGATGTAAATGACAATGATAAAATAAAGAGAGTATCATTGAAAGAATTTACACAAACTTTGGATGCTACTTTAGAAAGTTTGATCAATGAAACTGCAGATTTGAAGGAGCATCATTTTATTGCTAATAAGCAAAGTGACTATTATTCTTGGAGTAAGAAAAATCTGGAAAAGGATGGTGGAGTAATTGCAATGGATTTTGCAGAGAACTACGAATTCATAGCTCAGAACTCTGTTCAAGCTTATTTTTTTAACAGCACGCACGCTACGCTGTTTACAGTAGTCCTTTATTATAAAGATCAAACCACCGAAGCTGTTAAAAAGAAGTCATTTTGCTTAATTTCTGATTGCGATACCCACCAAGCTTATGTAGTTCATGCTTTTATTGAATCAATAATGACAGAGATAAAAGTGAAATATCCTTTTATCAAAAGCATTAAATACTTTTCTGATGGCGCGCCACAGTAGTTTAAAAATAAGTAAGTAATAATTGATACACGTATAGTCGGTGAATTTTGTTGCTACTCAATTTAGTGCTCGTATTTGTATGTGTACGCGATATGATCAAGTTAATATTGAGATTTTTAATTTCATTTTATATTTACTAGCATTGATCGCTGTTGAATGATTATTCTGCATTTCTTTTTAAAATTTTATTTTTAACTTTCTAATCATTTAAAAATATAAAGGATTTTAAAATGAATGAAAATTCTTATTTACGCTGACATATTATACATTATTAAATTCAAGTCCTCTTTCTTTGCACGTGTTTCCATTATAAAATAATTTATTCAATGATCTTTTTGCATATGCTTTAAATCAATTTAAAAACACCTCGTACAAAACATAGTTCAAAATATTAATACACTATTATTTTTTTAGAAACCATTTAATTAATATTTGTTACCATGAAAAGGACTTTGGTCTAAGAGCACACTCTCACAACTTTTTTGCTACCGCCCATGGTAAAAGTGCGTGTAATGGCATTAATGCGGTTGCTAAAAGAATGGCAAGAAAAGCATCGCTTCAAAACACTAGAATTATGACTGCTCTAGAAATGTTAAATTATTTAAAACAGTCTAACTCAGATGTCAGATATAAATGGTTCATTCCTATTGAAATTTATTGAGTTTAATTTCCTATTAATTTAAGCATTTAACAAATTTTAGTTATCATTACGTGCCACAATCAGCGATAACTGATACAAAAAAGAAACTTGAAAAAAGATTTGAAAATGCAAAAACTATACCAAATACTCAGGAAAATCATTGCTTCCAGCCTGTAGATTATGAATTAATCAAAGTCAAACGATTTTCCGTAGATGAAAGAACGCGGACAGTACGTCTCGTAAAAAAAAGTTGAGTCCAAACAAATTGGAACAGAAGAAGCTAATATTAAAATTTATCATTGAATCATTTAAAATTTTTTATAAAAACATAAAAATAAATAAATATTTTCTCAAATACTGAAGTCTTTTTCCAATAACGGAACCATAACTTCATTAATTGCCATTATAACCTATTATTGCAGCTGCTAATTGAGTCGAAAAGCTTGTTTTTTAAAAAAAATAACGTAAAATAGAATTGCTCCCCATGAAAAAAAAGACCCAATGTGTCAAAAAAAACTGTTGGTTCTTGTTTGGGATACTTTGAAGTATCTCTCCATACAGTTAAAAAAAAAAAATTGATCGGGGAATCAGTGCAAAACAGCCCTTAAAAATCGCAAAAAACGCGTTTTTTGAGTTTTTTAAAATTTTCAAACGGCTGTATCTAGGAAGTGGAAGGTCCCACAGAGTACTGTAAGGTCGCAAAATTTTGGTCTTTTTATGAAGAATTTTTTGCACTTTTTAGATATACCAAAAATATTGACCTAAATGAAGTTACATTCAAGTGAAGACAGGACAAAAACGAGTAAAAATAACATTCGATCAAGGTATTCTGTACATAGGAAAAAAAGTTTAAAAGTTAGTTATTATATTTTTTACTGAAAGTACTTGCCTTAAACAAAATTTTGACGCAAACCGCATGTGGTTATCTTGTTTTAAACTAAAGTCATAATTTTTCAAAGAAAGCTTTAAAATACCACTAAAATAGGTCTTTTTTCGTATTATAAAACGACGCCGCACGCAGTAGAAATGTGATAGTGACTTCTAGTTTGCGGAAAAAGTCTTGTTTTGGATGGTAAGGTAAAGATGCCAATTATGATTACAAAATTCGCTACTTTTCAGCATTTTGAATTTTATTGAAAAAACAAAGCATATTAGACTAAATCTTTTTTTACATACTTAAATTTTAGGTTCTTAGGAACTTAAATAAATTTTTTTTATATGATAATTGTATTTATTTATTGAATAATTAATGTTTAAAGTCAAGACCTTTTATGCCTCCGTTTAAAGTCAAGGCCCCAGTTTATTAGACAACTTCAGCTTTGGCCCCAGTTTATGGAACACTTTTACACGTGAAATCCCGTCTGTGACTTAAGTGCCCCAGTTGATGGAACGGAATCGTCAAAATTCGAGGGTTTCATCACTCTCAAACACGAACAAATTAAAAATCTAACATGAAAATTAGATAAACCGTTCCATCAACTGGGGTATGTAAATCACAGACTGAATTTTACGTGTAAAAGTGTTTCATAAACTGGGGCCAAAGCTGAAGTTGTCTCATAAACTGGGGTCAAAAGGTCTTGTCTTTAAACATTAATTATTCAATAAATAAATACAATTTTCATATAAAAAAAATTTATTTAAGTTCATAAGACCCTAAAATTTAAGTATGTAAAAAAAGATTTACTCTAACATGCTTTGTTTTTTCAATAAAATTCAAAATGCTGAAAAGTAGCGATTTTTGTGATCATAATTGGCATCTTTACCTTACTTTAACGAAAAAAAATTTCAGAAAGATCTATCGACCATCGGTTTTTTAAAAAAGTATTATTTTGACCCATATATATTTCTGACTATAAATTTTATATTACCTTAAAAATTTAATTTTTTTCACTTAAAAAAATTTAAACATAAATATTTTCTAAATTTATAAATAAGTGAATTAATTATTTAACTTCAATATACTTTATTATATTTAGCCCTAAGGTATTACATTTTAGCTTGATGATTTGTGTACGCACCCTCGTTTCACTTTTGGGTACACTTTGTATTTTTCCACGCATTTTGTATGTTTCACTTTTGGGGTACTTTTTCAAACGTTGTTTCACTTTTGGTCCAAATCAAGGTGTTTTTAATTGTTTTTTTATAATTTTTTGGCGCAACTAATCCATATAATATTTATAAAAATAAAAAGCTGACATCGTCTGGTTTACGAGAATATTTTTCTTTTTGGGTAAATGTATACAGTTTTTTTGTAAAACTCAAATTAATCCCGATTTCCCCTCGAGCGTTTCACTATTGGGTACTTTACCTTACTGGGTTGAGCTATCCGTTTCACGTTGAAGAATTGTTGTTTTCGAAGTCACCCACTGATAGGCCTTTGTCCACAATTCAATGGAAATAGAACGAATTTCAGAAAAATTCTTACAATTGACAGATGACGGATCTCGTTGCTGCAACCATTGCTTTACCATATTTTCTGCAGAACCAAGATATTGACCAACAGGCAACCTTTCTCGAAGAGTGTGCTCTCTTTTTATGACGGCATTTGTAGATTCTACTCCGTTATTCGAGGAAGGGAGGCCAGCAGCAGCACCTTCATACCAATTAGAGTGTTTGATCAGCCATTCTGCTTCGAAGTACTGAACAAACTCAAGAACTTTTTTATCAGTACTTTTTTTCCATTTTTTTAGAAACAAAGTTGTAGCTTTTTTGAATGTTTCTTGGTCTTGAGTTGACTGCAATACTTCAATGTCTTCTTTGAGTTCGGAACGTACATTAACTGAAATTAACCGCAAATATTGATCTACTTTTTTAATCATGTGAAAGTGTTACGTGAGGCGAACTTCTGGAGCACCAAAAACAGTTGTAAAACCACTTGTTATGGCCTCGCTACCATCAGCCAATAAAACTGAAGGTTTATATTCTGGTACAGCTTTTTTTATGGATTGAAACATGAATGCAAAATCCTCCCGTGTTTTTCCTTTTGTTATTACGACGGTGAAAGGATGAAAAGCATAATTCGCGTCACTTGTACCAACAAGAAGAACAGGATAGCCTTGCCAGATCAGTTTGTAGGTCGCATCTGTTTGCACTAATCTCATGAATTTCCTGGCCAATGCTAACAATTTACGCGTTAATAAAATTATTTTCAAATCATGTTCTTCTAAATCAAAAGATTCTGCAAAAATGTGGAAATCATCTACGTATGGTACATCTTCATCATCCGGAACTTGAGTGCGCGCATTGCATGCTCTAAGATCTGAGGCCAATATGGAAGGAGTGCCTTTATCACTTCGGATTGTTCTAAGAAATTCAACAAGTTTCTCTTTTGCAGGTTCTACCATCTGATTTTTACGAATGAGATTTCGTAGCGCATTCGGCTTTGTAATACCATCTGCATATTTATCTTTCACAAAAGCCTTAAATTCTGATGATAAGCCTCGTGTAGAGTCAATATTTTTATGTTCGTGCTCCTCTTCTGTTTCGTACAAAGACACACAAGTATCCGAAGAATAATATAGTAGGTACAAGCCCGCTGGACACTCAGACACTCTATAAATTCCCTTTGTGCACCGATATTCAACTCGTTTTCCTTCTGCCACCATTTTCGTTGAAGATATTTTCCAAACTTCTTTTAACTTTACAGCACTTTCTGCCTCTGTTGCTGATGGGTGTTTGTGACGTAAAGGCCACACTCGTGTTGGTCGCCTGCATTTTTTTTATGCTGTTGGATCACTTCAGATGAATTTTCTTCTTCAGATGAGTCCTCAGAGGTTTCAAAATACGTAAACTCACCAGCCATCTTTTGGCTCTTTGCTTTACTCGTCGACTGAGACGATACTATGAGTTGAACTGAACTCAATAATAAAATGGGTGGAGAGATACTTAGTGAAAGAGTAAGTACTAATTAGTCACGTGGTCTTTTGTTTCTAGGCTTGATAGGTAAACACGTTTTAATTAAACCGTGCAAAAGTATTTATTTTCCCGTGCAAAAGTATTTATTTTCCTGTGTGACCCACATCCCGTGCAAATGATTTTATTTCCCGTGCATTTTAATCTTTCCCATTTTTTTTTAGTCTTAAACTTGACTAGCTCTGGTAGAAAACCACCTTAAATTAGATTTCTAACAAGGGAAATACCCCAGGTGTTACACTCGAAAAGAGTCATAAAACGTTGAAAAATGTTCCTTATATTAACCATAACAAAGTCCACCTAGTCCTAAACCCTCGAGCTCTAATATTTTTTTTTTGCGGGGCGTTTAAAAATCGAGATTTTGAGGTTTTTTTGAGTTTTTTTTCGCAATTTTGAGATGGGCGTCCGCCATACTTTTGATCGTGTTAATTTCATTCTACCGAATATTCTAGAATCGTATAATCGACGAACGAAAATCTTGTATTGCCTTAAAGCCTGTGGAACCAGCACGTATTGTTACAGCTTCAAGAAGTTATTTTATTTCACTCTAACCCTAATATGCGCCTTTTAGATGCGTCCAGGGGCCTGCTGGAAGCTGCTAAAATCACGTTTCTAAGGCTTTCTCTGGCGCCATCTATTAAAAAAATTTCTAACCCCAAATGTTACGCTTGCTTTTGATGCTGCAAACAGCTAAGTGCTAGCTCATCGCAGACTGCAGAGCAGATGTAAGTTTTTGTTTTCAGCTGCAGGGAGTAATTTTTTTTAATGATAAATTTCGTCAACAATTGCTATTATTTTATTTTAGTAATCAATATGAAGTACAAATATATTTTTGATTTTAATTGAAATCAACTTGAACAAAATAAAAAAATGATCCCCACAAAATTCTAAAAATCAACCCAAATAATTGTTAAGAAGTAGATGTGAATTTATTAAAGTTCATTTGTCCCAGTATTGCAGAAGAATTTTAAATTATCTCAATTAAATTTAAATTTGGACCGCATTAATTAATGATATAATAATTCAACTCTTCTTATTTTTTCAGTATTGTTATTAATAAAGTATCAAATTGAAATGATCATAACTCGTATTATCTCTATAGTAAAAGTAAAGCTCAACTCTGAACGCTGTAGGTATAATAAAAATCAAAAGTTTAATTAATTGCAGTAAATAGTAAGAGACCAATTAAAATTAACCATATACTTTTGAAGATTTATTTTAAAGTAAAAAAGAAATATTTTGAAAATCTTTTGAAACTATATTTTAAGCTTTGTTTGGTTTTATATTTAAAATCACACCAGATATCTATCATCTTGAATAATTTTCAAACTATTTTGAGCTTGTAAAAAGTTAATTGATTTTATTATCAGAATATACATGACACTACACTGTTTCCTTATGTAGCGACTTCACTTTAAGAAAAATAAATTGAACTTTATAACAACAACTGATTAATTGGATTACTAAATTGATGATTTTTTTATAGCTTAAACTAATCAATGACGACATTCATTTTTATGTTCTTGCTAACCAGTGCGTTTGAAACTTTTAAAAAAATTAAGCAAACAACCAAAACACTAGGTAATTATCAACAATAAACACTTTTCATTTTTTACTTTATTACAAAATTTCAATTTTCAGAGTCTAACAATTATGATCACTTATAATCTCTCTAATATGAAATTTAATTTAACATAAATTATTACAAAAATTAAAAAACTGAAATTAATAAAAAGAGTTTGTTATTAATTTACTTATTAATATAATAATTATAATATGAAAAATTCTTTAATCTACTACAGTAAACTGCTGCATTTGTTGTCAGCAATCAGCTGATCTACAGCAGCAGCTTTAGCAGTGAGAAAGAAACTATAGCTGTCTCTCTCACTCCAAAAAAGTAACTAACCTCTGCAATATATATAGTAATACACCCAAGCTAAAACGAAAAAGTACGCTTGCTCATGGAACTAGACTCGCTTGCGGTCTAGTCATAACCTAGTAAACATGAATGTATTGAATTTTTTATAATTTTCTCACTGGTTGCGCATTTTCGGGTATTCGTGAAATAAAATAGTATACTTAATTCGTCCGTAAAATGCATGATTAAAGTACTCCGCCGCCGCCACCTGCAGTCGTACTTTAATCATGCATTTTACGGACTTATGAAGTAATATACTATTTTCTCTGAAAATAAAGCTTCATTGATCATTTTTTCCAGACCAACTATCTGTTAGAAGCAAACTTTTTTCAGTAATGTGCGGACTCAAACAATGGTTAAGCCATGTCTTAACATGTTGTTTTGTTAATTAGCCAGATTTGCTACAAACTACAACAAAATTATTGGGTGTATTTTCCCTTACTTGCACAGCAACTTGAGGCCCAAATTTATTTGCAGTCGTTTCTTATAAGTCAATTAAGATCGAAGACATAAGCTTGCCAGACGCTGTTAATATTGGCTGAATAGTGTATGAATTCGTAGTATTAGCGACAGTGTGTACCAAAAGTTCAGTATGCTTTTCACCATTGTAACTTATGGTTCGGGTAGAATGGAGTTCTTTTAAAAAACCAGATTGATCGGAGTTGAGAACAAAATCTAAATTATAAGTTGGTATTTTTGAATTTGTAAATTCTACATGATTTAATATTTTTTGATCGATTTCAGCCATTTCTGTTGAGTGCTTTCTTGTAACAATTTTAGTTAGTTTTCTCTAATTCGACACGGGATACGTGCCGATTCTCGTGTAATAACCCCAATAGGAATCCCGAATGAAACATGAAACTGAATGAGAACCGCGTTTCTCGTTCAGTTTTTCTTAAAAACTGAATGAGAAACGCGTTTCCAGTTCAGTTTTTAGTTCACATTTCAAATTCCACTGGTCTAAAACACAGAAATTTAAACTGAACTGAAGTAATATACTGCACGGAATAGCGCGTAATATACTGTACGCATTGGTAACCTAACTGACATAGTTGCATCATGTAAACATGAACATAGCCTTAAAATTAACCAAGGGAAGGCTCGCTCTTAGAGCGATTCCGACTGAATTAAAGTCAAATAAATTAAAATCCTAACTATCAAGATAATTCATCGAATTCGAGAAAATACATTTTCGAATCAAGCACGCGACCAACGTATGATTCTAGTCGAGTCGGAAATTTTCTGACGTTTAAATAATGTGCTATAATTGAAAAATTGTTAACTTTACGTATATTGAAGGTGATTCAACATAATATGATCATCTTTAAGAAGAGAAAATTATTTCTAAATAATAAGTAATTCGGTCTCAAGTCGTCCGTAATAAATTTTTTGATTTCACTTCTTTCATTAATTTATTTTCAAAAAAAGATTATTATATTTGGCGTATAAATTTTTATTTAGACTTCTTTTGAAAAAACCAATCGCCGTAAATATTACTTTTTTAAAAGTATTTTTTGAAGATCATACTTAGCGTATAATTTTTTACTTAGATTCCTTTTTAAAAAACCAATCACCGTAAATATTACTTTTTTTAAAGTATTTTTTACACGCATAGAACTCGGCGGAAAGAAGCGGCCGGTAAGCATACCGAGAAAAAAGTCGGGTGAAGTTACGCCCGAAAAATCGGCAGAAGGTTTCTGATTTTTTCCAAAGCCTGTATAGGTATATGCCTCGGTAAGGTGTTCGCTGTTCCTAAAGTGCCGGGGTACGACCAGAAACCCCTCAGAAAGTCATTTTAAGACAAAAAAATGATTTTCCAACAAAAAAAAAAAAATTTTCCCGTTTTATACCGTGCCCCCAGACGCATGAAGTTAAAAAAAAACAATGAAAAAAGAATGAAAAACGGAATCAATAGATTAAATGGTAAAAAAAAATACAAGCTGGCAACCCACACAAATAGTATATCGTTCGGAGATATGTCAAAAAGGAAGCTCTGTGCAAAATTTCAGATCTCTAACTTCAAAATTGCGCCTTTGCCATTGAAAAAATGGTTTTTTTTTTCGTTTTTTGAGTTTTTTTTAATATTTCCCAGAGTTTGACCTCATACTAGCCCGACTAATAAGCGTTTTCGGTAAAATCGCCCAACAAGTTTTTTTTAGGTTTTTTATGAAGTTTTCAAAAATTTAGGATTTTTTGTGTTTATCTTTATTAATAGGTACGTACGATCAAAAAAACCGTTTTAGTCACTTTAATTTTTATGGTTTTTTTTACTATCTTCCAAAGTTTGACCTCATACTAGCCCTAATAGGAAACGTTTTTCGGTAAAATCACCCTGAAAATTTTTTTTAGGTTTTTTCATGAAGTTTTCAAAAACGTATGATTTTTTGTGTTTATCTTTATTAATAGGTACGTACGATCAAAGAAACCGTTTAAGTCACTTTAATTATTATCGTTTTTTTACTATTTCCCAAAGTTTGACCTCATACAAGCCCTACTAAGAAGCGTTTTTCGGTAAAATCGTCCCGAAAATTTTTTTAGGTTTTTTTATGAAGTTTTCAAAAATGTAGGATTTTTTGTGTTTATCTTTATTTATAGGTACGTACGATCAAAAAAACCGTTTTAGTCACTTTAATTTTTATGGTTTTTTTACTATCTTCCAAAGTTTGACCTCATACTAGTCCTACTAAGAAGCGTTTTTCGGTAAAATCGTCCCGAAAATTTTTTTTATGATTTTTCATGAAGTTTTCAAAAACATATGATTTTTTGTGTTTATCTTTATTAATAGGTACGTACGATCAAAAAACCGTTTAACCCACTTTAATTTTTATCGTTTTATTACTATATACCAAAGTTTGACCTTATACTAGCCCTACTAAGAAGCGTTTTTCGGTAAAATCGTCCACAAAATTTTTTTTATGTTTTTTCATGAAGTTTTCAAAAACGTATGATTTTTTGTGTTTATCTTTATTAATAGGTACGTACGATCAAAGAAACCGTTTAAGTCACTTTAATTTTCATCGTTTTTTTACTATATACCAAAGTTTGACCTCATACTAGCCCTACTAAGAAACCTTTTTCGGTAAAATCACCCTGAAAATTTTTTTTAGGTTTTTTCATGAAGTTTTCAAAAACGTATGATTTTTTTGTGTTTATCTTTATTAATAGGTACGTACGATCAAAGAAACCGTTTAAGTCACTTTAATTTTTATCGTTTTTTTTCTATATACCAAAGTTTGACCTCATACTAGCCCTACTAGGAAATGTTTTTCGGTAAAATCGTCTCGAAAATTTTTTTATGTTTTTTCATGAAGTTTTTTAAAAAACGTATGATTTTTTGTGTTTATCTTTATTAATAGGTACTTACGATCAAAAAAACGTTTAACCCACTTTAATTTTTATCGTTTTTTTACTTTATACCAAAGTTTGACCTCATACTAGCCCTACTAAGAAGCGTTTTTCGGTAAAATCGTCCACAAAATTTTTTTTAGGTTTTTTCATGAAGTTTTCAAAAACGTATGATTTTTTGTGTTTATCTTTATTAATAGGTACGTACGATCAAAGAAACCGTTTAAGTCACTTTAATTTTTATCGTTTTTTTTCTATATACCAAAGTTTGACCTCATACTAGCCCTACTAGGAAATGTTTTTCGGTAAAATCGTCCACAAAATTTTTTTTATGTTTTTTCATGAAGTTTTCGAAAACGTATGATTTTTTGTGTTTATCTTTATTAATAGGTACGTACGATCAAAGAAACCGTTTAAGTCACTTTAATTTTCATCGTTTTTTTACTATATACCAAAGTTTGACCTTATACTAGCCCTACTAGGAAACCTTTTTCGGTAAAATCACCCTGAAAATTTTTTTTAGGTTTTTTCATGAAGTTTTCAAAAACGTATGATTTTTTGTGTTTATCTTTATTAATAGGTACGTACGATCAAAGAAACCGTTTAAGTCACTTTAATTTTTATCGTTTTTTTTCTATATACCAAAGTTTGACCTCATACTAGCCCTACTAGGAAATGTTTTTTGGTAAAATCGTCTCGAAAATTTTTTTTATGTTTTTTCATGAAGTTTTTTAAAAAACGTATGATTTTTTGTGTTTATCTTTATTAATAGGTACGTACGATCAAAGAAACCGTTTAAGTCACTTTAATTTTTATGGTTTTTTTACTATCTTCCAAAGTTTGACCTCATCTAGTTTTCAAAAACGTATGATTTTTTGTGTTTATCTTTATTAATAGGTACGTACGATCAAAAAACCGTTTAACCCACTTTAATTTTTATCGTTTTTTTACTATATACTCAAGTTTGACCTCATACTAGCCCTAGTAAGAAGCGTTTTTCGGTAAAATCGTCCCGAAAATTTTTTTTTATGTTTTTTCATGAAGTTTTCAAAAACGTATGATTTTTTGTGTTTATCTTTATTAATAGGTACGTACGATCAAAAAACCGTTGAACCCACTTTAATTTTTATCGTTTTATTACTTTATACCAAAGTTTGACCTTATACTAGCCCTACTAAGAAGCGTTTTTCGGTAAAATCGTCCACAAAATTTTTTTTATGTTTTTTCATGAAGTTTTCAAAAACGTATGATTTTTTGTGTTTATCTTTATTAATAGGTACGTACGATCAAAAAACCGTTTAACCCACTTTAATTTTTATCGTTTTATTACTATATACCAAAGTTTGACCTAATACTAGCCCTACTAAGAAGCGTTTTTCGGTAAAATCGTCCACAAAATTTTTTTTATGTTTTTTCATGAAGTTTTCAAAAACGTATGATTTTTTGTGTTTATCTTTATTAATAGGTACGTACGATCAAAGAAACCGTTTAAGTCACTTTAATTTTCATCGTTTTTTTACTATATACCAAAGTTTGACCTCATACTAGCCCTACTAAGAAACCTTTTTCGGTAAAATCACCCTGAAAATTTTTTTTAGGTTTTTTCATGAAGTTTTCAAAAACGTATGATTTTTTGTGTTTATCTTTATTAATAGGTACGTACGATCAAAGGAACCGTTTAAGTCACTTTAATTTTTATCGTTTTTTTTCTATATACCAAAGTTTGACCTCATACTAGCCCTACTAGGAAATGTTTTTCGGTAAAATCGTCTCGAAAATTTTTTTTATGTTTTTTCATGAAGTTTTTTAAAAAACGTATGATTTTTTGTGTTTATCTTTATTAATAGGTACTTACGATCAAAAAAACGTTTAACCCACTTTAATTTTTATCGTTTTTTTACTTTATACCAAAGTTTGACCTCATACTAGCCCTACTAAGAAGCGTTTTTCGGTAAAATCGTCCACAAAATTTTTTTTAGGTTTTTTCATGAAGTTTTCAAAAACGTATGATTTTTTGTGTTTATCTTTATTAATAGGTACGTACGATCAAAGAAACCGTTTAAGTCACTTTAATTTTTATCGTTTTTTTTCTATATACCAAAGTTTGACCTCATACTAGCCCTACTAGGAAATGTTTTTCGGTAAAATCGTCCACAAAATTTTTTTTATGTTTTTTCATGAAGTTTTCAAAAACGTATGCTTTTTTGTGTTTATCTTTATAAATAGGTACTTACGATCAAAAAAACGTTTAACCCACTTTAATTTTTATCGTTTTTTTACTTTATACCAAAGTTTGACCTCATACTAGCCCTACTAAGAAGCGTTTTTCGGTAAAATCGTCCACAAAATTTTTTTTATGTTTTTTCATGAAGTTTTCAAAAACGTATGATTTTTTGTGTTTATCTTTATTAATAGGTACGTACGATCAAAGAAACCGTTTAAGTCACTTTAATTTTCATCGTTTTTTTACTATATACCAAAGTTTGACCTCATACTAGCCCTACTAGGAAACCTTTTTCGGTAAAATCACCCTGAAAATTTTTTTTAGGTTTTTTCATGAAGTTTTCAAAAACGTATGATTTTTTGTGTTTATCTTTATTAATAGGTACGTACGATCAAAGAAACCGTTTAAGTCACTTTAATTTTTATCGTTTTTTTTCTATATACCAAAGTTTGACCTCATACTAGCCCTACTAGGAAATGTTTTTTGGTAAAATCGTCTCGAAAATTTTTTTTATGTTTTTTCATGAAGTTTTTTAAAAAACGTATGATTTTTTGTGTTTATCTTTATTAATAGGTACGTACGATCAAAGAAACCGTTTAAGTCACTTTAATTTTTATGGTTTTTTTACTATCTTCCAAAGTTTGACCTCATCTAGTTTTCAAAAACGTATGATTTTTTGTGTTTATCTTTATTAATAGGTACGTACGATCAAAAAACCGTTTAACCCACTTTAATTTTTATCGTTTTTTTACTATATACTCAAGTTTGACCTCATACTAGCCCTAGTAAGAAGCGTTTTTCGGTAAAATCGTCCCGAAAATTTTTTTTTATGTTTTTTCATGAAGTTTTCAAAAACGTATGATTTTTTGTGTTTATCTTTATTAATAGGTACGTACGATCAAAAAACCGTTGAACCCACTTTAATTTTTATCGTTTTATTACTTTATACCAAAGTTTGACCTCATACTAGCCCTACTAAGAAGCGTTTTTCGGTAAAATCGTCCCGAAAATTTTTTTAGGTTTTTTTATGAAGTTTTCAAAAATGTAGGATTTTTTGTGTTTATCTTTATTAATAGGTACGTACGATCAAAAAAACCGTTTTAGTCACTTTAATTTTTATGGTTTTTGTTGAGTTTTTGAGTGAGAGTCTTATTGATGTAATTTAAAATAGTTTGATTGTTTGCTGCACGTCGCGACTAATGGCTTTATTTGGAGTACGTGCCTTAAGAAATCGTTAAGCGCCTCGAAGTTGTGAAATTCCGACGAAACTCATTTATTGTTTACTCCCACGCCCCCGTGCTGATTTGAACATCTGCCGGCATTAGCGTACTTCATACCTGAGCTGGCTACTGAAGTAGGCCTGCGAGCCTTAAGCAACGGTCAGCCCAGGTCTGTCGTTTAATGTAACTCAGAGGGATTAGTCGAGATGCCTCTTCTCTCCCAAACTTGTATAACTACATTTTTTACTTATTTCAAATATATTATTTAACTCAAACCCTGTCTTTTATTTATAGCATTAAATATTTAACAGTTTTTTTATTATCTTCCAAAGTTTGACCTCATACTAGCCCTACTAGGAATAGTGTAGCCGCCGTAGGAGTTTTCGTGTGCAAGCCCGCGCCACGACGGCCACCCAAGTTTAAAAGATGTATTTTGAACTCCTTTATCGAAATACCGATGGTGGCCGTGATGAAAATAATTGCCACGATTAATAAACAATATCTAAGCTATTTGGTATGCAATTAAGGTAGATCCAGCGACCTGCACCGTATCAAGCTGGTGCTCCTTTAGGGTACAATCTAAGAAATGCACATTTTATCGTATGTTTATGTTGCTATGCTGTAAAAATAATTATTTAAACGTATCTAGATATTAATTTCGAAGAATTAATACGTAAAAAAAAAATGTTTTTTACAAATGCTCCCTTGCACCCCATAATCTAATCCGTGACTGAATTTTTCGAAACGTGGCAACGTTCCAATCGGTTGACTATTCGCAGTCATCAAAAGTCGAAAGTGCGAGTACTTATTTGTTTATGTTATGAAAATAATATTTTAACACATTGAATTTTACTGAATTACACTTCCAAAGTTTTATTAAAACATTTTTTCTCAAACTAGGTTAGCTTCAATGAATCATTAAAAAATTTTTTTTCTTATCATCAATATTAATCACTCAATTATTAACACGAATTTTATTTAAAAGGTTATAATTATTAGGATTATTGATAAAAAATTCAACTTCATGCACAAATATTATCTATAAATCATAGCTATCGAATTTTGTTCCACTAAGAGTGTTTACAAGTAGCTGCTTGCCTGAAATTGCGAGGTTGCAACGTCTCCGCGGCGGCAGACGACAACCTTGATCATGGCTGGACACGAATCTAAATGAGTATTTTTTTCGCACATTTTATTATTTTTCTCAAGAATTAATCCGGCTACCCTATATTTTTAAAATTTTTAAATGACCCTTGAAATTTTTGTCACCTACACGCATAGAACTCGGCGGAAAGAAGCCGCCGGTAAGCATACTGAGAAAAAAGTCGGGTGTAGTTACGCCCGAAAAATCGGCGGAAGGTTTCTGATTTTTTCCAAAGCCTATATAGGTATATGCCGCGGCCGAGTGCTGCAGCTGCTGCGCTGTAGCGCTGGAGCTTGATGCAGGCAGACTCATCCGCTTTTTCAAAAACGCTGTCAATTTTTATTTGTTTGAACAATTTCTTTCAAACTTTTCAGAAATGTTCTTTAGGACCTAATGAAAAACTTCTTCGCTGGAAGTTTTTTCAAATATGAACTCTTATGCTTACTTTTTTAATCTAAAGTTTTTGGTTATAAAGTGCTTACTTTTATTTTTAAATGTTTATTACTCGGTTCTGAAAATTTAAAAAAATATTTAAACAACTCCGTTGGCAGCGGTAAGGGTTCAAAAATATAAAGCTAAAATTTCGTCAAAAAATATTAAGTGGTTTTCGAGTTCTCGCGTGTTGAGTAAAAACTTAAATTTTTCTCGATTTACGCATTTTTTCGCATTTTAAGTTCAAATTGGCCGCAGCATGTACCTATATAAGCTTTGGAAAAAATCAGAAGCCTTCCGCCGATTTTTCGGGCGTAACTTCACCCGACTTTTTTCTCGGTATGCTTACCGGCCGCTTCTTTCCGCCGAGTTCTATGCATGTAAAGATTTTATTGCGTAAATTCGGGAAATATTTGAATGTATTTCCTTTTTGTCCACAAGTTCAAAAAAACCAAACTCCATAAATAAATCATTAATATTTTTGAAATATTTCTTAATAAATTATTTAACGATCTTAACAAATTCTAAATAATTTAACAATAACTAAGATATATTAAATTATTCTGATGTCAAACCACGACATAAACCAGAACCTATAAAAGTCCTAGGTAAATCAATTTTATATGTAAAAAAAAAAATTCAATCTAGTACTTACCTATTTTTTAAATGTACATTGCATAACTTTATTTTAATGTAAATTTACATTGAAATGTAGCAAATACTCATTTGTAACCTTAAAATGATTTTAAAAAAATAAAAATTTTCAATGATTGGTTCATGTTAACTTAGATATATATAGTTCTTCTGTTTAAAATTTCTTTCATATAATTTTATCATTAGCCAGAACACATAAAAATCATAAGGCAAAACACCCAATAGTGGAACGCCTCCGGCCAAATCGTGAAATTTTCTACTTTAAGAAAAAAACTTCTTGTATTTTTAGCAAAACTGAAATGTTATTGCTTACTTACACTATTAAAGAGTATATTCCAATCAAAATTTTATGCATTAAATGCTTCAATTATTTATTAAACAATATCAAAAAAAAAAATTATAGTAGCCCAAAAGTGGAATGTTTTTCAAAAAAGTACACCCAAAAGTGGAATGGAGTATACCAGAGGTGGAACGTGTAAATCAAATGGGGATTGAAAAATCATACCCAAAAGTGGAATGCTCGAGAAGCAGTATATAAAATATATTAAAATTTTCGTAATATGTCAACATTTAAAGCCTTAACATCAGTACAGTCTTCCTTTATTCAGTTATTGACTTTTTTAAATGAAAGGAGAAGTAAATTTTGTTTACCTAGCAAGTAGCAAGCGTAGCTACAGATTAAAAACTCTCTAACCTAAAAAGGTTAGAAATTTAGACATGATTCACACGTAGTTTTCATCATCAAATTATAAACAAAACTTTATTTTACATTCAGGGCGTGGAATTTTTGTAAGTATTTCTTAATTTTTAATACAAATATCTGCAACAAATGATACTAATATATCGTTCCACTTCTGGTACGACGTAGTTGCAACTTCAAACTCGACGTGCAATATCCACGTTCCACTATCGGTATATGCATTCCACTTTTAGTCATGACTTTAATGCTTAATTTAAATTAAAAAAAATGTTATTATAGCCCAGTTTTTACAGGAATATTTTTCTACAGCTCTATTAATAAGTTAAAAAAAAAATTATGACCGTAAGATATTTTTTTATATTGAATTGAACAATTTAAAAATAGCTGTTGTAAAGGACCCCGCGGAATCCTTATGGGAAATGGCTTTCGGTCAAATCGGTTTAAATTAAATTATTTTAGTAGTTTATAACTAGTAGATCAAAAGTCTCAATGGGCACTAAGCTGTAAAAACTCATGGTTCAAAGATATTGCTTGTTGAAGTTACGAAATTTTGGGGTTAGGGGGGTTAGAGGAGCATGCACCTTCGACTTTTCGAAGAGCTTCAGGGGAATTTTTAATAAATTTCTGACATGCCTTTATTTAAAATAAGTCACCAGTCGCACAATTTCTGGTCCATTGGATACCTAGACCCAAAACTATCTGTTTCTTTTGTACTTCTTAATTAACCAATTTTAAAATGTAAAATCACTTTGGCCGCATAACTTAAGCTTGCATACAGAAAACAAAAAAGATAAAAATTTTTAATAATTGATTCATGTTGACTTAAATATACTTATCATTAACACCCTGAGTTAATGTAACAGTTACAATCAAAACTAAAATTCATTGTCAGACATCAAGTTTATTTTAGAAAAAAGGTGGGATTACAAAACTTTCAGACATCAAGTTTATTTTTGAAAAAGGGTAGGATTACAAAACTTTAACAGTTCAAGTGTATTGGCTCAGAGCATATACATTTCAATGATGATTAAAATTAAGCGATAATGCGTATGACAATGACATTATGTCCTGCAATTGCACCTTTTGCAATTTGCAAGTTGGGTGGATTATAAAAGAGTAATTTGCAAGTTCAACCTGACACACACACAAAGACACTCATTCAGAAAAAACTTTATTTTTAATATTGCCAATGTGCACCTCCAGCTATCAGGTCCCCAACACAACCACAGCACAATTATTATCAACTCACAGGGCACACCACAATAATTGAAAAATTTTTGATGATGATGATCATAGAAAGACTGTAGAGATTATTTATTTCATACTCTTTTATTGAAACTAAACAAATTAATAATTATAAATTCTACTACTTATTTCATATATAATGAAAATAAGGGTCTTCAGTACTGTTTATTCTATGACAATCAATTATTTATAAAAAAATTATTGCTCATAACACATTACAAGCTGCTCTGCTCAGCGGCTCCGCTGCAGTCAGCTGTAGTCAGCTGTAGGGAGCTGCTTGATACAGCACCACCAGTCGCCTCATGGCTACAGACCCGGGCCTACTACACGGAAAAAATAAAATCCTTGCAGCGTAGCTGAATTCAGCGATATGACGATGCGAACAGTTAACGACGCTCCAACGCAGACTTTTCATCGTAGCGAGGCAAAGTCTGCGTTGGAGCGACGTAAAGTTAGCTATAGCGTGCCTTCCTTACCAACAGCTGTAGCAGAGCTCGACTCACGCTTGACGCTTGTTTACTTGTGTACTTACTCTCTGCTATCGCGGGTTTACGGCAGCATAACTATAAAAAAATGTGTTTATTGATAGTTGTAATTAATTTAAGTATTTTTTATATCAGTATTTTTATGCTACAGCTGTTGGTAAGGAAGGCACGCTATAGCTAACTTTACGTCGCTCCAACGCAGACTTTGCCTCGCCACGATGAAAAGTCTGCGTTGGAGCGTCGTTAACTGTTCGCATCGTCATATCGCTGAATTCAGCTACGCTGCAAGGATTTTATTTTTTCCGTGTAGGTACATGCCCCCGTCTGCCGCTGTAGGTAAGCAGTAAGAGTGAGACAGCAAAAATAGACATGCCCACCGCATACGTCACGTCCGGTTAAGTCTACAGAGAGCGCAGGCAAAGAGACCGGATGCTCGAAACTGAAATCGAATTCCCCTGACTACCGTGAGCCAAAGGAAAATCAGCATTTCGAAAAATGAAACGTTCATAACTTTTCAATGCGGGCTTTGTTCGGGATAATTTTTTTTCAAATTACTCAGGGGATCATCAGCTACGCGCGGGATGTATAATATAAATTAAATAATCATCCTAAAATAGTTTTTCTTTGAAGCATCCCAACCTAAAACCAAAAATCAAAGTATATAAATCCCTGCAGGCTTTCACGGCAGTCGGTTTGAAAAAAACTAAATCGCCGTTAAAGCCCGATTGGGCTTCAGGATTATCGTGACTCGACAATCATTTTTTCAAACGTCCTGCGTGCAATGGTTACTTGCTATGAATTTTTTCAATCCAATTTTTTTGCTTTCTGAAAAGACCAGCGTTGAAAGTATATATCATGAACAGCCTTTTTTTCAAGTCTCACTCGCTTGAACTCATTTTTTATATGCTGCTCCAGCTCAAACATTTTCATCGGAAAAGTTCCTTCAGCTTCGACGTATTTTTTAAATCTACTTACATGTGTACGGTGTATTCAAGAATACAATCTTTGGGTTGAATTAAGGGGGGGACTCAGTGTAAAAAAAAAAAAAAAGTCGATTTTTTTTTTTGCTTAAAATTACTCTAAAACATCTCAAAAATACTGTTTCAAAATTTTAAAGCAATATCATGACTAGTTTTTAAGTTATGAATTATTTTACAGAGGTAGGTAAGGCGGAGCGCTCGAGTCGAGCGCATACGTGATGCTGCTCGACTCGAGCGGCTTAGGGAGTAGGGCTCATTTCTATTGTTCCTTCGACCTCTTTATTCGGTCAGGTAAGATTTAAAGGAAGAGGCTTCTCTTTTGAACTATGTTTTCGAGAATGGTATTAGACTGAAAAGAAGGAGGGGAAATACGGCAGCTGCCTTGCGTCGAAGGACAAAGTCGAGCAACAGATGATTGATGGTCTCTATCCTTTAATTCAACAATTTTTTTCATTGTTTCAAAAGAAATCGTATGATTGGAAAAATATATTTTATGTAAAAATTCGTAGCCCTCGGCCTCAAGTTTTTTCTTCTTTAGAGATGGCTCCAAGTCAGATAAAGATTCGGAATGATCTAAAGTACTGGCTTCAGAACTAAATTTTTGTGATAACTCATCAATTTATTTATTTTTGCTTGAGTCTTCAACTTCTATAAATTCAGAACCATCTTCTTCAATAAATATGGTCTCTTTGGTTTCTATTTCGACCTATGTATAACATAACTTTTCGTATACATCCCATAATTGGCTAGCGATAGAGGCATGACAAATGTCTATCTGGCCTCGAAATTCATTGGAAATTAAAGGCATATTGGTCGTTGAAATATACTTCAAATAAAAAAAAAACTTGCTGAGCATTGATATCCATGATGAAATAAAAAGTTGATATTATTTCCAATTATCAGCATGATCTCTAAAAAATAATGATTTGAAAGCGTGAGTCTTTTATTTTATTAAACAAGTGACCATTTTATATTTTGAAGTTTTATTCATTATATCTTAATAGATCTTGTTTTCACTTGTAGAATAAAAATTAGAAGATGCCCTCTGGTGGTTTTGAGTTCCTCCAAAATCACTCAATGCCGCATGCAGACATTTTAAGGTATTAAGGGGGCAGTAGGGGCTAGACAATTTCAAAAAATCCATTTTTTTTTTTTTTTTTACATTTTCGTAAAGTATAGGGTCTTAAAAATGTCCCCTAAAAATTAGAAGTCATTCGGAGCAAAACTTTCCAAGATACAGAGCTCTAAGCCCGGGCGCTCCAGCTCGGTCGCACGGCTCGTCGCACTTTAAGGAGGTTCCCTACCATCTAAGTAAGTCAAACGTGTATTTGACTACAGTAGTCGTCTGCTCATTGGCTCAGCTACTTTCTAACCTCTGTATGAGCCAATGAGAAGTCATATTTACAAGAACATAAAATCAATTGTTTATAATTATTGCTACAGGCTCCTAATGAATGTTTTGAAACAAGTATAATCAAAGTCTGATTTTTTCTGATTTTTGTGCGTAGTTACATTAAAATCTGTGGGCTGGAAATTAAGTATTTGCTGTTTTAGTAAATTTCCCATTAGAACTCATGCAAATTTGTGAAATTTGAAATGTTTATAACTTTTTTCACAAGCTCCTCAGGGCTTTGAAATTTTAGCTGAGCTATTTTTATACTAAAAACTTTGTGTTCATTTAATTTGGACAAAATCTGTGGGCTAGATCTATTTGGTAGGGAACCTCCTTAAACGCGTTTTTCTCGAAACTAACATTTTCAAAGTCGGTGATCATTCTCATTTCAAAACTACTTCACCGATCGTTCTAAAATTTGGCCCACTTACTTGTTATATAAAATACCTGCCCCCTACGGAGAGTTTTTATTTTTATTATTTTTTTTTTCGGTTATACGGATACAAAATGGCGTCAATTTTCCGCGAAAAATCGGTATTTTTTTAATAATTGTTGTCAAATCTTAAAAAAAAATTTTAAAAATAAAAACTCTACGTAGGGGGCGGGAAAAAGTCCTATTCTAACTAAAAAAATTTTTTGATTTCATTTCAGGATTTCATTTTCAATCAAAATTATGGCGGAGGCCAACCTCAAAATAGCGAAAAAAAACTTGGAAAAACCTCAAAATCTCGATTTTCAAACGCTCCGCAAAAAAAAATATTAGAGATCGAGGGTTTAGGACTAGGTGGACTTTGTTATGGCTAATATAAGGAACATTTTTCACCGGATTATGTCTCTTTTCGAGTGTAACATCTGGGGTAGTTCCATTGTAAGTGAAAAAAACAATATTTGTAATAAATTTTTGACAACCACAAAAAACTGAGTAATTTTTTATGAATTACGTAAGAATTTAGCCAAAAAATCGCTCAAAAATGTTAAAAATCAACTTTGTACCGGTGCTGCGAAAAAACTATACATTGAAAAACCTCATTTTTTTCTGATTCTTTTACAAAGAATCGATTGACGGTATTGATTTATTAAAAATAACGAATTTTGGAAATTTTTAAAACTTAAAAATTTTTAAATTTACGTAAGAATTTTTTTTTTTTTTCTGAAATTTTTTTTTCACTTTTTGGACGATATTTTGAACAACTTTTCATATGGGTATAGTAAAATATTAAATTGAGCCAAAAGTAAAAAATCTAACAGCTCTAAAAAAATTTGAATAATTTTTTACTGCGCCCTTTAAAATGCTATAATTTAAGGAGAATATTTCCAAATTTTGAGTCCCATATGATTATTTTATCTTTATTCTGAAATCTCACCCGGGAGTTCCCTTAAGGACGTTGCCTCGTGAAATAAAATCCATAAGAATCGTTTGAAAATTATTGCAATCTTTAAGTTTAGGCTTAAGGAATAACTTGTCAAAATTTCAAGAGGATTTACAATACAGTTGTTGAGAAATTTTAATTCAAAGTTGGGCTAAAATCGCTTTAAATCGTGTGATTTAACATAGGCTCTTATGGGAAAACCCTGCTGTTTTCATTTTGCTGTAGTTTTCGAACCAGGTTGGCAATCATCTTGAAATTTGGATATGTCATTCCTAGAGCCTTAAAGAACAAATTGCTATGTTTTTGGAAAACTTCTTATGGATTTTTAAACAATTTCGGCATTGTTTTGTTATTAAAAAATCAGTAAAAAGTTTGCTGATTTTTCCTTATTTTTAAAAAAGTTTTCTAGACTTTTGATTCACACTGTTAAAAACTAGAAGTCTTCAGTTATACTATGTAAAAATTTCAGAAAGTTTTATTAGATCAGTCTCGAGTACCAACTAGTTGAAAATAAAATAATTTTGTTAATCGACCGGGTAGACTCGAGGCAAATGTCAGCTGTTCCCGCGCCTAACCTATGGGCGGCTTCCCCCACTACTTCCGCGACGAGGCAACGCCCTTAAATTTGACTGAGCACAGAGGTGAGCTCGTTGCCTTCGTGGTGTAATTAGTAGCTCACGAGGCTGGAAACTTGAGGATCTCAGTTCAAATCTCGGTGGAGTCACTTTTTTTTAATTTTTAATTTTGATGGGCGTTATTTGGGTTTCTTTAGTCTAATCGCCTCTTGCGTCTCGTTTCTTCAATTAGTGGAAAAACATAGGTTTTTTTTGCTTATAGCAAGGGATATTTAAGGGGACTCCCCAGTGAGATTTCAGCCTAGGGATATAATAATCATGTGGGACTCAAAATTTGGGAATATACTCCTGTAATAAGCGCATTTTAAAGGGTACAGTCAAAAAAAAATTTCAAATTTTTTTAGAGCTGTTAAGATTTTTATTTTTGGCTCTAATTAATATTTTGCTAAATCCATACGAGAAGTTATTCAAAATATCGCCTATAAACTGTAAAAAAAATTTCAGCAAAAAAAATTAAAATTTGCGTTAGCTTAAAACTTTTTAAGTTTAAAAAATTTTGAAAAATCGTTATTTTCAAAAAATCAATACCGCCATTCGATTCTTTTTCAAAAAATAAGAAAAAAGTGTTCTTAGAGTTTTTTTGATCCAATGCATAGTTTTTTCGCAGTGTTGGTTCAATGTCGATTTTCAACATTTTTGAGCGATTTTTAGGCTGAATTCTTACGTAATCCATCAAAAATTACTCAGTTTTTTGCGTTTATCAAAAATTTATTACAAATATTATTTTTTTCACTAAAAAATATAAATTAACTGTTGTAATATATTAAGTGTGAATTAAAACTTGATTTTTAGCGAAGTCAAATTTGAACGGCCAGTACTAAAGTACGTCGAAAAAAAGTTAAATTTAAAATCAGTTATATTTATTTAACGTATATCTCTAAATATTATGTTTTTTAATATTAATTAATTTTTATGCAAAAAACAAAGTATACTTTCATTTTTATGTACAAAAATGAAAGTACAAAACCGACTTTAAACCAACACTGCGAAAAAACTAGGCATTGAATCAAAAAACTCTTGGAACACTTTTTTCTTATTTTTTGACAAAGAATCGAATGACGGTATTGATTTCTTGAAAATAAAGATTTTTCAAAATTTTTTAAACTTAAAAAGTTTTCAACTGACGCAAATTTTAATTTTTTTTGCTGAAATTTTTTTTACAGTTTTTAGACGATATTTTGAGTAATTCTCGTAAGGAGTATATTCCCAAATTTTGAGTCCCATATGATTATTTTATCCCTAGGCTAAAATCTCACCGGGGTGAATTCTTCATAATTGTTACCCTACTAAGCAGCTGTGAGAATTCTACATAATATTGCTAAATTATGAATTTTGGTCGTAGTCTTTTTGTTAGTCATCTTTCGAAAAAAATATTTAACGTAGCAACTTCTTTTTTGTTAAGAATTTCAAAAGTAATATGTTTCATCGAGTTTGAGATTAAACTGTATTTTTTGTATGGTTTTGAGCATAAAAAACAAAAAATCGTTTGTTTTTTTAACTCCATCAGCCGCTTTAGACGATTTTTTGTAATCGTAAAATGTTTCTCAGAACATGAAATAAAAATCGAACTTGAATTTGAGAGCTTTTCAAAAACGTGTGAATAAAAATTCCCAAAGTGGGCACTCCGTTTTTTCGTAAGTTTTGAAAATAAAATTTAATTCCATATTTTTCAAGTACCCATCAATACAACAACATCCCACCTAATGGTTTTAGTCCAGTGGTTTCGCAATCGCAGAAAAATCCTTAATAGATCGTTGATAGTTAGAACCGTAAGAAACAAAACTCTTAACTTGTTTCTTATTCCTCGGCACTGGCCAATTCACTATCTTAACAATTTTCTTTGGATCTGTAAAAATACCCTGTTCTGAAATAAAATGACCTAAGAATTTAATTTCTTTCTTGAAGAAAGCACGTTTCTTCCAATTTAATTTCAAACCTGCAGCCCGAAGACGAAGAAAAACGATCTTTAATCTATACACCATCTCTTTAAATGTTCTAGCCATTATTTTAAGATCATCCAAATAAACCAAACAAATTTAACTTATCAAACCTCTCAAAACTTTCTCCATCAATCTTTGGAAAGTAGTGGGAGCATTACACAAACCGAAAGGCATAACAGTAAACTACCAAAGTCCTTCTACTATCGAAAATGCAATCTTATTCTTATTTATTTATTTGTTTAGAACATACGGGCTATCGACCCAATTACATAGTCTACATAAAAATTATTATTAGGTAACGCACATGAAGTTAATCATCAGAATCAAAATTAATTATTCAAACTTAAATATTTTATTCATTACATCTCTCCTGAAAGTTTCAAGTGGCATATATAACAAATCATAAACATTATATAAAGGGGATATTAATGAACTAGTGCAGGAAATAAATGATTTACTCGACAAGTTAGATCTAGAGAATTTAACTGCTAACGTACTAAATTGTCTTAACATGATACCACCAACCCAACTTTAAAATTCACTGACTGTAACAGTTCGGGTGAGTCAATCCAACCATGCAAGAGTCTAAAAAAAGAAGAGTATATTCAAAAAATCGAGAAAAGAAATTACAGAAGGAAGACTAAATTGCACAGCAACACCAGAATAGTCATGGTCAAACCTGTCCATGGGTTGATGGGATCGATAGGCCAAAGAACGCAAAAATCTATGATGAACCGATTCGAAGAGTTTAATATCGGAGTCAGTTTTTGGCCGCCAAACACCAGACGCAAATATCAACACTGATCTTACATATGAATTATATGAAATAATCAATGTAGATGGATTGGAAAATTCCTGCGATAATCTTAAAATATAGTGTAACATACGATTAGCTTTGGCAACAGTAAAATATATATGATCCTTAAAACGAAACAATTCATCATAATAAACGCCTAGGTCTCTAACTAGATTCGATCTAGATAACAACGTATCACATAAATAATAATCATAATAAATAGCCTTACTCTTAAAGAAATGTCATCACAGTACATTTATTCAAGGAAAATGGAAGGGCATTATCATCTGACCATTGGCCTAATCTAATCAAATCAGCCTGCAATTTCAGGACATCATCCAAAGACTTTATTGCTAAGAACAATTTTAGATCATCTGCGAAAATCAAAAATCTACAATGTAAAATAGAATAAATAATATCATTTATAAAAAGAATAAACAATAGTGGACCCAGATGTGAACCCTAAGGGACACCTGTCCTAGCAATAAAGACCTTAGACCGAAAATTAGATATTTTAACCAAAAGTTCTCGATCAGTCAAATAGGATCCAAACCATTCCAATAATGATCCAAAGATTCCATAATTCTCCAACTTATAGATAAGAAGATCATTCTTATCTAATTTTCAGCTGCCAATAACCTCTCAAATCAATCACACAATACCATTTAAGGACGTTTCAGGCTTGGTATCAGGGATTTTCGAACAATGTTAACTATTTTTGTAACTACCCATAGAAGCACTCTTTTACATGTTCTTTCGAATGCCATAAAAAAAAATATGGCAAGCGAGACTCGTTGTTGAGTTATGAACGCTCAAAGTTCGGTCATTTTTCATGGGATGGCACGTAGAGCACTACAATTTTTTAATGTTGTCGACGACTGCAAATTAACTAGTAGTTAACTTTTTCTAAAAAAAAGAGTATATACTAGTTATTGGAACAAGAATCAATCTAACATTTTTCAAAATACGGCAACCGGGCCAACTTTCAGAGTAATTTAACAGTAAACTTGATTTTTTAGTCTTTGCGGTTATGCTGCGCCACGAGAGCGAGAGAGACAGAACGAGCGGCGCGTCAGCTGTTTCACCCCAAAACTGAATGAGAGTCACTGGAGGTCTGAAACGTCCTTAATACCATGCAAATTTATCAAAATCTGATCTATACGAGGAAGAGGATGACTATCATTATTTGTGAAATCATTCAAAAGACGATAATCAATACAAAATATAATTGAACCATCCTTCTTTTGTTTCATTACGGCTGTGGAGCACTAAGAACTAGATTCCTTAATCACATTTTGACTCTTCATTTCTCTAATTGCCTTACTCACCTCAGCCTGTTGACGAAATTAGATCCGACGAATGAGTTGTTTAATCGAACGTAGATTAATCAATAGTGATGATTAGCGCCCTCCATGTTAAAAAATTTTTGGATTAGAAAGGATCTCCGGCGACGAAAACACAATTAACAACACTTGTTATTTTGTCATTAATTTATTAAAATTGGTGCAACGTTTCTTCCACCGATGTGCGGACCTTTTCAAGCACTGTTTGAATTAAAATTAGCTAAAAATAAATATTTATAGAGAAGTAATTTGATTACAAGAATTTTTTTATAATAAGATTTACGAACCTGATATAAAAGTTGAAAGTGTACAATTTCCATTTCTATAGTTTAACACCGAAGCGGTAATGTTCTTCGGTAACGTCAGAATGGGAAGTGAGAGGTAAAGAGGTTTTGGAATTAAGATATACAGATCAGGGGATAATATGTAAACAAGGTAAACGAAGAGGTGGGTCAAAACATAAGAACGATGAGTTAGAATAGAGAGTGATAAACTCTACTGAGGAATTGTGTATCTTCTCTCTTGTTGATAGTATTCTTACTCTGACGGATAGATAACATTTCAGAAATTAGTCGTTTTCGGTATGTTGGTTCTCGATCCATTATTTTTGTGTTTGAAAAATCGAAAGTATGTTTTTAAAGATCCGAGTGTAGACTAACTACTGAATTCTTGCTCTTTTTCTTTCTGTGTTCTTTTATTCGAACGCCCAGCGTACTTTTGGTTTCCTCTACGTATGTGGCTGGACAGTCTTTGCAATTAAATTTGTAAACGACATTCGTTACATCCTATCTTTCTGTAGTGTTCTAGCCGAGCTTTAGAATGTTGCTCATATTATGACTAATTTTTGGGACAGGACAAATACTATATTTACAAATACTATATACATTTATGAAAGAACTGCTGGTCATATGGGAGAGAAACAAACGTAGGTCGATCACCGCCAACAGAGTCCAACTCGCAAGGAGATTCGATATGTCGAAGTCTCTTACTGATAACGGCATCTACAAACCACTCGGGATAATCGTTCTCCAATAATTGTCGCCTGATCAATCCCAAATTCTTCTCGTGAAAACAGGAGTGAGATAGCAGAATAGCTCTATCCACGAGATTCATCACGATCTTCCTCTTCTGCTGAATCGAATGATTAGAGTCATGAAGTAACTACCGTCCTTGAAGAAGCTATTGTATAGCGAAACATATGTAACGGTTCTTAACTGTCTTAAATAAGTTTTTAATAAAGTGAAGATTTAACTACTCTATAAAAAGAGCTTTTATTTATTTTCCTAACGAATGATTAGAATTAAAATTGATCAGGTGGCTAGTGTTAGTGAACTTCTGATACCAATCGATGATAAGGTTCTCACCCCTTCTTATGATAGTTGTGTCAAGAAAACTCATACTACCATAATTTTCAAGTTCATATAGAAATTCCAGGTGTTTGTTAGATGTGTTAAAAACATCTAATAGGCTAGTTACGTGTGTACCTTTAACACAAACAAAAATATCATCCGCGTAGCGAAAGTAAAAGAGGGGTGCATATCCGTGCAAAGTCTCAAACTTCCGAAGATAGTCCTGTTCAAGGTCAATCATGACGATATCAGCAAAAAAGGGTGAGATAGGAGAACCCATTGGAGAGCCGAATATCTGATGAATATCTCTAAATATATAAATATTCATTTTTTGCTAATTTTAATTCAAACACTGCTTGCACATCGGCGGAAGAAACGTTGCGCTAATTTTAATAAATTAAGGGGGGGGGGGTATACCCTGGAGGGTAAAAAAAAAGCAATTTTTTGGGTATTTTTCATGTGCAAACGGTAAAAGTTATTTAATTCATTTAATGACTCTCTATTTTAACAACATTTGAAGTATCTTTAGTAATTTTTTTGTGTAAAAATATTAAAAAATAAGCCGATGACAAGGCTTTTTCGGAGACGCCTCCGCTGGAAACTTTTTTGCCGTGAGGAACGCTTTTTTTTCAGGATCGTCTAAAATGAAAAAATAAAACAGATTTAGTTAAAAGATAAGTTTTTCCTGGTAATAACACGAGTTTTTTTTTTCATGATTTTATGGCTGTTTGAAGAAAAAAGTCTTTTTTTGTCTAAAAATTCCGCCATTTTGTAGCTGCCAAATTCACAAAAATAAAAATTTTTGTAAACCCTCGTGTTATTACCTCAAAAAAATGTAATAAAGAAGCAGTCAAATTTTTGAAATGATCGGTGCAGCGGTTGTCGAGATATTTTCCTCACCAACTTGAAAAAGACTAGTTTTGAGAAAAACGCGTTTAAAGTTTTTTAAGCTTTAACCTTAGAATGAATCGTCGATTTCTGCACCATAAAGCAACTCTTTAGCTTCAGGTTCTTGATATTGTGCATGCTTTTCTTCCCTTCTTCTTTGAATTCTAGCATCTTTGCTGTCTCTGGTAGCTTCTTTTTCACCCTTCTTGATGCGGTTATTATCCTCGATTTCTGCCCAAGTGTGAGCATTGTAACCGCAGATCAACTCAAAATGACTTAAAATTTTGTCAAAACATTTCTAAGATGCTGTACTTTAAGAAAATGCAAAAAAAAATCGATTTTTTTTACCTCAAGGGTATACCCCCCCCCTCCCCCCAATGACAAAATAACAAGTGTTGTGAATTGTGTTTTTACCACCGGAGATCCTTTCTAATCCAAAAGAGTAGATCAATCAAATTTATCTCTTGCTCAACAACATCACAATTACCTATCATCTTCTCGTCATTAAACAAATCTCGAAAATTTGACAGGAAATCCCAAAATGTATCCTTCTGAATTTCATCTAAATTTTCAGAATTCGTCTTACAAATTTCTCGGAGATGGTCTGGAACATCCTCAATTATAACCCTACCACAAATCTTACTTGAACTAGCAACAAAACCAAATAAATAATTTCAACCAAATAATTTCTCCAAACCTGCCTGCATATTTTCCAAAACTCCAGCCTGAAACAAAAAGTCAATCCGTAAAATACAATTCTCTCTCACATCCCCTACAAAAACTTCCAACTGTAACGAAAATTTTCCCAAAGTCAAACCAACCTTTGTTTTAAAATGAACGGGAACATTTTCTCTCGTAGGATATTTCAAAGGAACATCAACTGCAACTTTCTCTGAATTTGAATCCAACAACTTCAAATTTAAAATACAAACATCAAAACCAGTATCGATCTTGAATTTTCTTCCGTAGTTGTTTCGGAAGAAGAAATTTCCTTGAAATTTGTGTCGATCAGTAAAAACCAACTTACTTTATCTGTTGCCCCTCACAATTAAATTCCGACTCGAGCCCTCAAATGTTATAACCAATAAATAAATAATAATTAATTAATATCAATTAAACTCAATCAAACATAATATTTATAAAAGAGACTTAAAATACTCAGCTTTTATTCTCAAAAAGTAAACAACATGTTTAAACCTAAAAAATTCACATTCGAACCCACTGGGCAACATGAATAACAATAACAAAAACTTATATACGTAGCAACGCACGTGACATTCACAAAGTTCTAATTTTGAATTCATAACATTACTAGCAACATTTTAATCAAGTTTTGTGCAATTACCATCTTTTCTTCGAGTACCATACCTACTACCTTAAATTCTATCAGGCCAGTTGTATGGTAAAAAAAAAAGTATATTATAGTACGGGTGCAGCATCGTCATGACGTGCTGCACCAGTGCTATATACTATTTTATAGTACGAGTAACCGAAAACACGCATGAAAGATTTGATTTTGAGGTTAGAGTGACCAGGAGTACTATAAAATACTTGATTATTCCTAACCGTGTACTGTATGTTTTTCAGACATATTTTTGACGGCGAAAAAACTCACTTTCTGTCGCACTGCGACAGTAAGACATCAGCTATTTTCTGCTGCATAATCTGTATGTAGAAAGTACGAACAGCTGATCTCCCTACTGACTTAGTGCGACAGAAAGTGAGTTTTCATCGAATAACAGGTCTAAAGAAAGTCTGAAGAGGGCTATTACAGTTAAAAGTAATGTGGATAACGTGAGACGAAAACTTATTCAGACTCTAGTCCGAATACATGTTTCTCGTCTCTTGTTGTCAAAAGTGATATTTTTTTAACTTCAGATAGCGTCTACAGGATAGAAAATAATTTACTCTCCTGGTGACTAATCTTCTCCGGGGCTACCAAAAAATCTTGGAAATATGCTCTGCACGTACATTAAGCTTTGGTTGAGCCCAGGAGAAGATGTAAATCAGGAGAATAAATAACTATTATTCTCTAAAAGCACTTGAAATGCGATTTGAACGATCACTTAGAGATTAATATTCATAGGAAATTAAAAGCAAGCAGTTGTACTCAAAATCCGTACGCCACCAGAGGGAACTTAACAATGTGTTTATTAACCTTGAAGGAGGCATTTGAATTAGGGGAATAAAATAAGTTACCGCGATCGCGAAGGATGTAAAAAAGAAAATTGATAAAACTGCAAAAAAATCGCCGTTAATCTTATCCGGCACTAGAATATGTATATTGTAAACTATTCACTGTCGACGATTGATCTCTGGTACAAACTCATAAAATATGGAAGCTGCATGATAATTGCAGCATCACTGTATGGCTGAAAGTAGTGGCTAATTGGGTAATAAAAATACCTGCATGAGTTCGAATTTATTCATAGAATATTATAATATATACTGATTAAACTACCATAATTGTCTGTAAATTTTTTGCGTCAACTTATTTAACAAAAATTTTCAGGCCTATTACAGATGGGTACATTGTTGGTACAGAATCCTTAAGACATTGGAAAAATTATGCAATGAAAGATTTTCTCAATGACGTTGAACATCCTCTATCTGACGAATCAGACGATGAAGAATGTTTAAATTTTAATGAAGATTTATTATGTGAGCACAATGCACTTCGTGTGTTGGATTCAAAAAGAAAAATCGTTCCAGTTGAAGCTTGGTTAATATTGAAAACATATTTTCCGAATTGTAAAGAATATTTATCAACAACAGCAGCTTGTTCACTATGCGAGGTAACCTACATGTTTGTTTTTTTACATACTGAAATTTACATTACTTCAGCTTGGTGTGATTTCGTAAGCTTTAGAGTCCCTGTTTATATTTGAGGTCATTCATATATTCTCTATCGAGTAAACTAGTAAAAAAAACCTATCATATAAATACTTCCCTTCATGTTATATTGTTTGAACTACGTGGTAAATTTTTTGAATGCATAATATCTCGCAAATAGCTATTATGTTATATTAATTATTTTCCTGACCTGAAATTAGCCAATAGAAACGCAATATTTGACATTTAGCGGAGGGGTGTGGGTATAGTAAATATACTATTAGAAGTAATACTTTTCCTGCGTCGTGTGTAATGTTTTTTTCATTACGATGGGTGGTAAACCCAAATTATTTCGATAGTTTTTCGGTTATTTTCAATCCGAACATTTCGAGTCGCATTGCAACTCGAATTGTTAGACTTACTTGATTCATCTTTTGGGTTAGGCCCGAGACACTGCGGTGTATACCTATATATACCTATGAATACTCTTATATAGGTCTTACTTGAAGTTGAATCGAATAATATAAGTCTAATAGTAAACAAACATTAGTAACCTTCGCAAAAATGTGAAATCTTTTCATTTGCCTGTTTGTTTTCCTGTCTACACGAGCCATCCATCTAGAAGCCGTGGAGGATTACACCTCGGAAGCTTTTATGCATTCCATCGATTCACAGCTAAGCGTGGCCACTGCAACGAGCTTTGCAGTGACCAAGGCTCAAACTTTATTGGCGCGGACGTCGAACTCCAGCAAATGTTGCAGAAATCTTCAGACATTTCTGCGCGAGTCAGCGCAACTTTGACTTCCCAGGGTATAACCTGGACCAGGAATTCCCCTGGTGGTGCTCACATGGGTGGGATTTGGGAAGCCGGAGTGAAATCCACTAAATATCACATAAAGAGAGTCATCGGGGAAAGGGGAAAATCGAGGAAAAAAGGGAAAAAACATTCTTTTCATTTGTTTGATCCAAATAATGTGAAAGTTGTTTTTATTGTTTAATATTTGTTTATTGTTGCTAGTGAATAATTTGTTTCCACGATTAATAAATAAAAAAATTTTCATGAAATTTTTTTCCTTTTTTTTATTATTGTTATTTCTATAAATAAAAATTATCATAATGTATTATAAATTATAATAATGTATTATAAAATTATCATATGTATCAGAAACTAGAATTATTTATAACCTTTTAAACATTTTAAGCTCAACAATTCTTCAGATTTTCAAGAATTTTTTCACTTTTACAGATTTTTTTCTTTAGCCGATAGATCTAATTCAAATCAACTAAAAATCTGTAAAAAGCTAACCTATAAATAATTTATCTAATGTCTGTTATTATTGTTTGTGAATAGAAAATGAATTTCAAAAAATTAAAAAAAAAGTAGCAAAAATTTGAGTTTGCAAAAAAAAAAATAAAAAAAATAAAACTAAAATATTTATTCCTGTTATTTTAATAGAATCTTTGAATTATTGATCGAGTTTGCCTCTACTTGATGAAAATTAACAAACTATGGGAAATAATGATTAAAAACTCTGTATATAGAGTAGTCAAATTTTCAGTCGTAATACCTCTACTGCTCCAAAATTGTCGATGATTTTCCGACTGTTTTGCACAGCAACAACGAGGGGGCCAAGTTTCGCAGGTTAAAATTTTTTTGTCAAACTTTCCCGCGAGTTGCTGTGCAATAAAACTGGAAGAAAATTTTCTACAATTTCAAAGCACGAGGAGTATTCGGCTGGATTATTTTCTCCAGCTGAATTTCAACCCATAGAAGCACAGTATTTCACATTTTTGCGAAGGTTACTAATGTTTGTTTACTATTAGACTTATATTATTCGATTCAACTTCAAGTAAGACCTATATAAGAGTATTCATAGGTATATATAGGTATACACCGCAGTGTCTCGGGCCTAACCCAAAAGATGAATCAAGTAAGTCTAACAATTCGAGTTGCAATGCGACTCGAAATGTTCGGATTGAAAATAACCGAAAAACTATCGAAATAATTTGGGTTTACCACCCATCGTAATGAAAAAAACATTACACACGACGCAGGAAAAGTATTACTTCTAATAGTATATTTACTATACCCACACCCCTCCGCCAAATGTCAAATGCGGCGTTACTATTGGTTGAAATTCAGCTCGCGAAAATAATCACTATAATTATTTTATTTATTAAAAACCGTTACACATGTTTTGCTACGCAGTAGCTTCAGACGGTGGTCAATTCAAAACTAAACATTCAAACGATACAAAAATTCATACGTAGTCAAAGTAAACAGTGTTTTTACATATATTTCTTGATTGTGCGAGTATTCAATACATGTGTACGCTATTAAAATGGAAAATTCGAAATTGAAACTATTTTAACAATGGAGATGAAGTTAAATCTAATTAATAATTTAAAAGTTATGTAGGTTTTTCTTTCTTAGCTCTATTTATTCCTAAGGCCTCTAAAAAATCTAATCACTAAGCAAATATCTGTCATTTTGGTTTCGATATGATGATGGTTACCGGACATTTTTTCGCATCCATTTTTTCGCTGACCTTTTTTTCGCATGTACTACGTTTCGCATAATACTTTAAAAAAAAAAAAATTTCTACAACCGATTTTTGCTTTAATTTTTTGCACACTTCATATTTATTGTAAGTACATTTTCACAAATAAATATTCCAAGCAAGATTGTGGAGGTACTCCACTTCAGTGTTGTATTCAGCGTGTTCCTCGTACGTTCCTACGACTCGTTGCAAACGCCTCTGTACGTCTAGCCACTTCTTTTGCGGAGCTGCTTTCACCTGCATTGATGCAAACAATTAGTGTTGTTTTTAAAAAATATTTAGTTCGTTTTTAATTATAAGTATTCACTCTTTTTCCGGCACTTAACTCTGCGATCATGCTCTCAGGTGCGCCGGCTCTTTCTCAAACTCGGTTATGGCAGAGTACAGATCAGGATGAGCTTTGCCGACAACGATGTTAAAGCGGTTGTGCCAACCTTCGCTTAAGTTGTTAGTTTTCTGCTGACCAGTCAGTGCTGCATCGAATTGGTTCCAGATAGCTGGAGCGTACCGAGGAGCTACGGCCTTCCTCCTACCTTGTGCCGGTCGACCGTTTACATATGTTTCGCCAAAGTACCGCATGACTGGCAGTAAATCTTCATCGATCTCGTCCTGCAAAAGTCGAAAAACTCGAGGAACTTCGTCTGTAGGAATGAAGGCTAGTGCAGCCATCATGTGAGCTTGCACACGAATAGTTTCGTCGTCGGGATCATTGTACTGCGTCTGAAGACAACTAACCTGAATGTGTCGGTACACCGACTGCTTCAGGTGGAAAAAGCAGCAGGAAAGTGGGGATTCCGGATACACCTCCGCACAGGCGTTCAAAATACCTTTCTCGAAATCAGCCATGATTCGTTGAGGTGCAAAATTTCTAATGTGGTACTTCTCAGCCGCAGTTTGAACTGCCTGAAGTACAGCTATATATTCAGCTTGCTCCTAGTGCGATAAAAGCGCGTAGACAAAGGAAATCGGAACAGTTTCTTGATCATCGGCATTACGTAATCTCTCGCGGGTCCCCAAAATTGTAAAAACTTGGGTAAATATTGTAGGTGACACCTGAATTTCTCATAAAGTGACCTGTACTTTCAAAAAATTCATTTTAAATTAGCAATGACTTACTTTAAACGTTCCATCTAGATACCAAGTTCAACTTTTATTCAATAATTGAAGATTACGTTGAGTGGCGAATACTATTACGCGTCTGCCATCTGACGTTCCGGAGTCAAAAATCATAAATTTTTCGTCCGCGAGGGTTTGTTGATAACGACGGTGGAGAATATCGATTTCATCTAAGGAGTTGGAATTTGGTGGTAGGTTCTTGTGATAAAGCCTTCTGAGAGATTTGCTCAAATTTTCTCTTGAGGATAATTGACACAGAACCCCTGCATGAAGTCATAATTTAAATTTTTAAGACACCAAAAATTCATCTCATTGCCTCACCTTGAGAAACACCACCCAACTCAGTTCGAAGTAACTGCGCAGGGGGTTGCTCAGGATGTTCTTCGGCTTTTCTCTTCAGGTTAACCTTAATCTTTTCGGTTGCACATTCATTGAAATTTGGGGGATGCCAGTGTTCGGATTTGTCGAGCCCTTTAAACCCTATAATTTGCTCGCCAAATTTTGGAACGTTTGTAATCGCACGGGCTTTGCATTCCTTCTGCCGTTCTCTTCGACAGACGATCGATTTCGACCAACAAATTTGGAGTGATAATATAAAAAACCATTGAGAAAAATTGTATTACCGTCTATTTCTAGAATTTTTACTTTGGAGAAGGTTGGATGCGAAAAAATGACCCCCAATCGTTGACGATGTTTTCTCTTGTTGGACAGGTACGGAAAGACAACCAAACATTTTTCTTAAATATATTAATTCTCTTCATGAAAATATACAGTTCACGATAAAAAAGGAGATTAATGATACCATAAACTTTCTAGATTTAACTAAAAAAAAACAGGACAATAAATTTTCTTTTAGTATTCATCACAAACCTACTCACACAGACGCTATCATTGATAATTTTTCACTACATCCTTATTTTCACAAAATGGCTGCTTTCAATACTTTTATTTATAGATTACTTTTAGTTCAAATGTCACCCGAGGATTTTAATGCCGAATTTACTTAGATAAGACAGGTTGCATGTAATAACAATTATAATCCTGGTCTAATTAAGAGCTTTTTCGGTCATCAACCAATTATCGGTGCTTTATTCGTGCTGTTTCCTGACCAAATAACAGGTGTATGTATGGTCTGTTTTGCAGACCAAATATTTTCCATTATTTGGTCTGTTTTCCAATGTTTGGTCTGTTTTGCAGTCGCCATCTATCGGATCATCAAAAAACTTACTCAAAAATGAAAACAACCAAGGTGCTAGGCTTTGAGATAAGAACGCGGCAACACAGTTTATGACTGAACTTGCTGTCATTTTTTCAAAAAACAACACTCATAAAGCACCTTTAAATTGATTGGAGCCCGAATAAGCATATATTTGAACATGTTCGATTATGGGAATCATACATATACGAGCGTGTATTCCTGGTCGGTGCCGCAGATTGGAATGGCGCGCGCGTAGCGTGCGTATATTACCCTCATAATCGAACATGTCCAAATAAATACTATATTGAGCAAAATAGAGAATAGAATGACTTTGAACTCGGTGTATCCTTTGTTTGCTCAAAATGAAAATAATAACAGGACTTATTGTACGATTACATACATGGAAAAGATGACTGAAAAAATCGTTAAGTTTTTTAAAAAATACAACCTGAACTTCGCTTGTAAAACAAATGAAAGTTTTCAAATTATGATTAAAAATAATAAATCAAAAACTGACAATAATAATAAATCGGGAGTTTATAAAAAACAATGTATTACCGAAAATTGCAATAGGGTTGGCAATCAGTACTTTAAAAATATATTTTTTTTAAAGTACTTGATTTTTAGTGAATTTTAACATTTTTTTTAGAATTTTTAAATCAAAATTGAGCTAGAAAAAAATTAAGAAAAGTTTTTGAAACTACGGGTCAATGACGACATTGACCCGAAATCCTATTAGAAGTATATCTACATATATATTTTGAGATTTTTTAAAATTTAAACACTTGTAGTTCCTTTTATTTTAGTTTTTTTTTTTAAAAAGAAAAAATACGTGTCGATTATTTTTCGATATTTTAACTAAATAAGAAAAAAAATATTATAAATTTCAAAAAGTTGCCATCCCTATTGTTTATATATAGGCCAGACAGGAAGATGTTTTCAAGTTAGAAATAAAGAGCATGAGAGTGCATACAATAATAATCATCACACCGAGAGAAAAAAAACAGAAATTTACTGTGTAAGCTAACACGAAAATATCGTGTTTTAACCTTACGCAGAAAAAATCCTAAGCGCTACTGTAGCCGAACCAATCAGGCAATCAGGTGTGACCAGAGTAATTTTGATTGGCTCTCTTACAGTAGCGCTTAGGATTTTTTCTGCGTAAGGTTCACACACGATTTTTTCGTGTTAGCTTACCACAGTAAATTTCTGTTTTTTTTCTGTCCGTGCACGAAAAATCAAATTATGCGAATCATTTATTACAACACAATCATGAATAGAATAGCAGTTTTAAAATTTTACCCATTTGTAGTAAAAGTAATAGATTAGATTTTTTAGAGGCATTAGGTATAAATAGAGTTAAGAAAGAAAATCCTACATTAGTTTTAAATTCTCAATTAGACTTAAATTCATCTCCATTTTTAAATTTGTTTTGATTTCGAATATTCTATTTTAAAAGAGTACAATTTTTAATAATAACTCAATAAACAATTAACAACTAAACTCCACAATTCTAAAGATTTTCAAAATTTTTTCACTTTCACAGTTATTTTCCTTTGGTTAATTAATCTATTTTAAATTGACTTCCATAAAACACTTACTACCTTTTTGAATATTTGTAATTTTCACCAATAAAATAGATTAGCAGTTCTTGAGTCGATTTTATTGGTTGTAGTTAAAGGGTTCACCGTTTAATTACGTATACTCCCGGTATTCATCGTAGCCGTGGCAGCCCAAAAAATTTCACATAATTTTCGCACGTGTAAACACTTTATTAAGGTTATGTTTTGCTGATACTGATAACAAAAGTGAAATAGTTCGGGATGATCGTAAGTTTTTTTGGTCTTTGTGGTGTATTTAACAGAATGATAAGAAAATGGATTCAAAAGAGTAAATATTGATATCCAAGCGACTTTTTTTTCAAGAATTCTTGCTTGATTAAAAGGCATTTGGATCAAAAAAATCATTTGTCAATGAAATAGCAAATATTTGAATCAATCCTAGACTGTCAATCCTATCTCAGGTTAGTTACTCCTCAAATATCCCCTAATTTTTTTTCAAGAATTCTTGCTTGATTAAAAGGCATTTGCATCAAAAAAATAATTTGTCGATCGAATAGCATATATTTGGGTCAATCTCAAACTGTCTATCCTGTCTCGGGTTAGGATTTCTTGGCTCAAATAAGATCTAACTTTTTTTTCAAGAATTCTTGATTGATTCAAAGGCATTTGAATCAAAAAAATCAATCGTCATTTAATTAGCATCTCTCAGAGTTGATATTCAACTACTCGGCCTGGTGATCCGACACCGAAAAAAATCTAGCTTGATTTTTTCATAATTTTGAATCCAAATGGAGGCCTACGATACAAAAGAATCATTTTTCAGTGTAAAAACAAATATTTAGCTTGATCTCAAACTGTCTATCCTGTTGACATGGATTTATAATCCTTGACGTAGTTATTTTTAAAAGTGAGATCCTCAACTTTTTAGAACAACTACTTACGTAGTTGCCCCGTCTCCTTGTTATCTGACTCTTAGTGGGTGAATAAAATATAGTAGAGTAACAGATAATAGAATGATTTAGAAGTATTGTTTATTAGAAAGAGTGGAAGTTTACAATTAAATGATGAGTTTAATGTCCTCCGACAGAGTTAAAGATTACAATAAAATACCTTATAAACTACCGGAGTTGTCCGGGCTGTTCGATGTTCTCGGAAGGTTCTCTGGGCCTTCCGGGACCTTAACCTACTGTGATGGCGAAGGCGATCTTGCACTAACGGATCCTTGCCGGCTCCGGCTCTACTTGTCCAGGTGTGCTTCCCGTGGCTTAAATCGCTTGACTACTCGCGATCAAACCACTCGAGTGTCGGGGCGAGAGTAGTTTGGGAGCGCGGCTAAGTAGCGGAAGGAAGCTACTTCGCCCCACCTGTTCAAGCAGAGCGGAGGCGTCAGCTAGCAAAGTGCTTAATTGCAGTTTGCGCAGCCCCTTCCCTAACCCCTTTTAGGCGGATTATAAGTAAGTCTGTTGCAACTTGAGAATGTGGGATTTTGATGGAGATCGATACATGACATGCCTCTTTTCCGTTGTTGCCCTCGACAATGCAGGGCTGGACGACTGTAGGAGTGCAGTCCTTGTATCGAAGATAGAAAATGTATCGATCATCTCGATCGTGTGAATTTTCGCGGATGACGGTGGGCAAGTGCCTAAGTAAGTTTTTTTTTTTTTTTTTTTTTTTTTTGTAAAATTTCTTTATTTTTATTTTTATAAAAATAGTTAGTTCAAGTGGTAGCGTTTTAGATGTAATTTCTACCCGATGTTCGAAGGGATCGGTATTTTTTGAGTTTTTATAATTGTTGCATAACAATGATCACAGGGTGGGAAAGAGTTGGTTGAAGGTGGGTAAGAATATCGTAATTTTTGAGTTAAAAGCCTGAAATTTTCGAAATTTTTATATGAAAATCTGAAATAGCTAGTTGTTTTAGCTAAGTGCTAAGTAGAAGTTCTTGCGTTGCTTGCGCAAGCCAACTAACAGGGATTTAGGCATGATAAAATAATTATTGCTCTGTATTGCGTGGTTATCAGGCGCTGGAGCAAAAAAAAATTCTGTATGGATTGGTTAATATTTGGAGTGGGAAGTTGCTTCGACGTATATATTCATTCATTAATTGCCAGGAGGAGGGAAGTTCACAGTTTTCGTCGTGATTTTAAGTTCGCTACTTAGTTTAGTAAAAAGTATTTATAACGTTCGATGAAAATTCTGTAATATATATGATGGTGTTGAGCGCAACTGTTTTGAAGTTACAATTTAGATTTTAAACTGTCGCATTACAGTCAAAATTTAAAAAAATAAAATAAAATTGCATAATATTATCAATAAAAAAAAATTATTCTTCAAGTTCCTAAACGATTTGAGTTTTAATTTGTCATTATTTAGTTCACTATGAAACTTCAAATTCAATATAAGTATTTTGTCTTAGTGTTTTAAAATTTTTAATATGTTTAAGTTTTTGCGCTCGACAAAAAATTTATAAATTAGCAGGGAGTTTCGGTGAAATCGGTGCTTACTACACTCCGTTTGACTGATTTAGACTGAGTTTTGCTTTAATTAGTCGAAAATAGTTAAATAAGTTTCAAATTTATTTGATAAAATTTTTGAGTTTAGTGTATAGAATTAAATTATTTATAATTGACGTAACTTAGATTTTCGCAATAAGTATTTTACATTATGTGTGTTACGGAAAAATTTACAAATAAAGCCTATTTTGAATTTCGATTCGTTGAGATTGTACAATAAATATTAAAAATTAATATTACAGCAGATATAAAAAAAAAATTTAAAAAGTGATAATGGAGTTAAATTAGCTTGAGCCAAAGTTTTTACCAAATGTTAACAATATTTAAGTATCATATAAATTAGTTAAATTTAAGATAATGTTCGAGTGTTAATTAAAATTTAAATTCTGAAAATACACTCAATTTAGTACACAAAATTGTCTGAAAAAAGTTTATATTTTACTGGTGAAGCTGCTTCTTTCCTTGATGCGAATGTTGCTGTATCGTTGTCTATGGAATCGGTTGGTCGGCAGATCGACGGTTACGTACGAGAGTATAGTGCGAGTAGGTGTAAACGGTGACGTTGCAGTGGTGCGCTCATCAAATTATATCATGCTAAGTTGCCGGTTTTGATAAATGTGCTGTAACTAGTGCATTCAGTAGGTGCTCCAGCCGGTACTACGTCGATCGGAGAGCTAGTTGGACTCGCAGTATGGTTAGTTTACAAGGATTGTTATCGCAATTCTTCAACTGATCGAGGTGCATTAAAAGGTAAATACTTTCACATTTGTTATAAATAAATTATTGTTTGTTTAAAAAAAATTAAAACATTCATCTGATACCTGAGTGTCGACGGATAGTAAAAAAAAAATTCTTTTCTTGGAACTTCGGCGTGTTTGTGAGTATAATACTTTGATTTTTACTATTTTTATTAAATAATTGTCAGAGTTAAGTCGTCAATTGTCGTTATTTCATAAATTAATTGTTTACAGGTTGTATTGAAAGATTCGTGGGTGTGGCTGTATGGTTGGGTCGCGTGCTGCAGTGCATTGCGGGTGAGTCTGATGGGAGAGTCGACCGTGGCTGGAGGTATAGCGGGTCTGCATGCAGCGGGCGCACTCAGCAGGCCAGTGGTCGCGAAGATTCATGGGTATGGTAGAGTCTTAAGCGTGTTTCCGGATGGACAGTTGATCAAATTTGGTTTGAAAATGAAGTGTTTCTTTTTATTTTTGACTATCTAATTTTGCTAAAATTATTAATAACTTCCGAAGATAGGATAGTATATTCATTCATTTAAAATTATTATCATCATTATTTTCAATTATTTAATTATTTATTTATTTCATTAATATTATTATTATTGACTTTTTTTTCTATTATTTTTTCTTTTATTTTGTATTTTTTTCATTTTATTTTACTTGTTCATTTATATATATATATATATAAGTATATATATATATATATAATTTTTTAATCACTCAAATTTTTTATTTTTATTTTTTTTATTTTTTTTATTTTTTTTTTTCAACGTTTTGTTTCGTTTTTCATGGCTCTGCGACGTGAAGCGGTGGTTTTGTATTCGAGTCTGGTGCTTTTGGAGAGGGTGTGGGCATTGTCGAGATTTGTGGAGGTGAGTCCACGTGGATTACGATGTCTGCTGTTTTTTGAGTGGGAGGCAAGCTGCGAGTCTCATTAGGAGAAGTATCGACCTGATGATTTACTTTACATGTGCATGATTTTGGGATGTATTCTTCTTCATTTGCTTTCATATCCCGTTTATTTTCCTTTTTTCTGTTGCAGATAAAGAAGAAGGTCAAGATCTTTTCGATTTGAAGAAATCTATCTAACAGGATTTTTAGGACCAGTGTCAACACGACTGAGGATCTCAAGCCGATGGCCACGAGCGAATGTGTTCGTTTTTGCTCCGTTCTTCGGACATGGATCGCCCGCAGTTTACTTTCGATTTCGTTTAGGGGAATCGGATTAAAATTTTGGAGTGATTCAGTGAGTTCTTTCTCCACCTCCATGGGGTATTTGATTGCGTATTCATGTATCTAGGGTTTTATGGTTTTCAATTCTACTGAAAGTTCTGGTTTATAATTGTACTCTGATGTGAATCAGATTTTCCGAAGACCGTGTAAGGTAAAGCTTGACGTGTGTGAAGTACATTCACCACTTAGGTAAAGTGAACCTGTGCCATTTATGAGAAATTCATTTCGATGATTATGGCAGGTGATTGTGAGCTTAGTTGGTTTTAAAGTTGAATATAATCATAAATTCGATGCGTGCAAGGGTGTTAGAATTATAGGCGTATTTGGTATAATAACTGTCGAGCAGGTTTTTAGAGAAGAGGTTGTCGGCTGATTGAACATTGAATACTCACACAATGGGTGTGTAACTCCGTCGATTAGGGGTAAGAAGTCTTCACATAGCTTAGTGTGATCATAAGTGAAACAAGATTGAAGGAGTTCGTCATTTAAGAGAACATATGTCTGGTTTTTCGATAAGACAATATAATTAACTGTTGGTTTTATTGCTAAATAGCCTGTATTATCCAAGGGAAGGTTCATAGGGTTTGGGAAAGAGTGTATTTTGTACAAGTCTAGGTCGTCGTCGATTACTAAAGGTAGATTTATAGAAACGTGAAGCTTTCCATTAGTGATGAAAATAGTCGTTTTCGCTACGCTGAATAGGTAATGGGGTGTAATTACTTCTGCTGTATTTGGTATCCGGAGATTCGGATTATTGTTAATTTTTAGGAGTAGATTGGACATTTGGGAAAAAGATAACAGAAGAGGGTGTGGATGTCCTTTTGCGGTGGTTTGAATTACTTCTAACAAGGTTTCATAACCCCTTTGTAGTTCGTCAAGTTCGTATGAGTAATCGAACCACCATCTGGTAACGTTCGCTAATTGCAATTCTTTGTTTATGGCCAAGTTTCGTTCGGAAATGTTTTCAACACGACTGATTAAGCGTGAAATTTCTAATGTTTGATTATTGTTGTATTTATACAGATTTTCGAGCTCCGATTTGAATAGATAAGTTGATTCGAATGAAATTTGGGATAAATTATTCTGACTGTCGTACAGTTTGTCAATGTCATTATTGACTAGTTTGCGGTCTTTCGAGTCCATGATACCGAATAACCATTTTGTAACCCAACCGCCAACTTCGATTGGAGCTCCTCGAGTTTTTCGATTGTAGGGTTGGTTATTAGTTTCTTGCAAAACGAAAAAGCTTTTTATAGATTCGTGTAGATCATTTATTGCGAATAATTTGCAGGTTGTGTGAAGTTCTGAGAGTCCTGGTGTTATTTGGTCAGGGTAGACTCGAGATAATTCATTCACTAAATGGTTGAAATTTTTGTGTTCCGTTTCGAAGTTTCTGTCTAGTGGGGGACAATTTACGAAAATATTAATGTGAATTTTTGTTCTGACTAAATTAATTTTTCCGACGTGTTCATAGAAAATACCCGGGTTATTGGGGATTGATTGTATTTCATAAAAGGTTTTATTTTCCGTGTTAACGGTACCAACTGGAGCAAAGCTCATGCACCACAGCAAAATAAAAAGCATTTTTCTGGAACAAAAATTAGGACAGATTTAAATTAGATGAGGCGATGATTTATGAGAATAAAAAAAGAGGTTTTTAGTAAAATTTTTTCAGGTGGTCTTTGTGGACTAAGATTTTTTTCTTGTTTTGGCTTTGCAAGAGGGTGGTGTTATTTTTGCGTACTTCTAGGACGTCGAAAACTCCGCTGTAGAATTAATCTAGTTTGTTTTTACGCGGTAGTTTGTTGACGTAAACTTTGTCTCCGGGTTTTATACCGAGAGGTTTAGTAGATTTGTCGTAATTTCTTTTGTTAATTTTTTTGGATGATTCTAAACTTTTCAATGCCATCTCTCGAATTTTAGCAATTCTCGTTGCTAAATCGTAGATGTAACCATTATATGTGTCGTTATCGAAGTCGTCTAGGCATCCTGAAGGGGTTCTAGGATTTCGTCCCATGGCTATTTCGTAGGGGGTAAAACCTGTGGAAGAGTGGACTGAGGAATTGTATTACATCATGGCGAAGGAAACTAGCTCGTCCCAGTTTTGATACTTAGGGTTGCTAGTCCTCAAGTAGTCTTTCAAGACAGCATGACTTCTTTCCAGCGACGCGTTCGACTGGGGGTGGAAAGATGTCATCGTTTTTAGACGACAGTCAAACATGCTTTCGAGATTTTTGAGGAGTCTATTCCTAAAGCTTTTACCTTGATCGCTCAAGATAATTTTAGGTACTCCATGAGCGGCTATAAGATGTTGAGCTAGGACTTGTGCCACAGTTAGCGCTTTAAGATTAGGTACAGGTACCGCTACACAAAATTTTGTAAATAAACATTGCATAGTGATTATGTAAGCATTGCCACTCACAGTTCGAGGCATAGGTCCGACCGCGTCGATGGCCACTTTAAAGAACGGTTCTGCGGGCGTATCGGTAATTACCATGGGTTCTTTGGTGCGATAACCTATGAGCTTAAACTCTTGGCATATTCGACATCGATGAATGAAATCGACTATATCTTTACGCAAACTGGGCCAAGTAAATTTTTCTCTCACTCTTCTGTAAGTTTTCTCTACTCCACGATGTCCTCCAAATAGACTATCGTGGCATTCTTTTAGGATGGTGTTGCGGGATTCGGGTGGGGGTGTTATGCAGACACCTAGACAGATCGTTAGCGTCATGGGTATGTCTTTGAGAGCGTCTCGGACTTCTCGATATAGAGTTCCACGTGGTAGTGCGTCTGTGAGTTCGCCTTTTTGTGACATACGAACCAATGATATTTCTTTCTCGAGCAGTAGATGATAAAGATTGTATAAGCATTCTTTCAAAAAACTTTGCTTGGTGGGATTTCTTTCGGTTTCTGTAACTACCAAGGAGAAGATAGTTCGGCCTCGGTTTTTAGAGACAAGAACATTGCCAACCGTGGGTTCAGATCTTTGAGTTCGCTTTTTGAAATTAGCCCTAATTCGGCAAAAAGTTGGTTGTTAGGTGTGTTTAGGTTCAAATTCGCAGGGATAAAATGTATTATGTTATCTTTATGTCCCGTGAGGGCGTCTCGGGTGAGTCTCACTGTTAGTCGTGTACGGGGTTTGATCGAAGTGTTAAAAGGATTTAGGATTGAGGGTATGATTGGCGGGATGGTTTTAACGCCTGTGAAAATATCATTATTAATATTAGCCGTAGTAGTTTTCAAATTTTTAGGCATCAAATTTGAATTAGGTTGATTTGTAGGAAATTCTAGCTGCGAGGATTGAAGCGTCGTTTCGGCGATATCTCGAGGGCGAGTAACATTCTCTTGAGGGTTTAGACAGTTTTTCGATGGGGCTAGCTTATGATCTAGTGTGATAGTCTTTGCGGAATTTGTTGAAGAGTCGGAATCATCGCTAGACATGATTTTGGTGTTTTCGAGATTGAAAGTGTTATCAAAAGTTGTTGGGGGTATTTTAGGTGTGATGAGAGTGGATGATAAGGGAGGATTTTTGAATTCTGAGTCATCGGTCAGTTGCCATTTATCTAAGTCTAACAAAGATTGTGTATTGTTCAAATTTTGTCTATTGTCTGCGTCAATAAGATCATTTTCCAAATAGCCTGGATCACTGTGGACTACAGAGTGATCCGCTTCGTGATAGTTAGCTCCTAGGTCGAAATTTTTGAGGAGTCTTTCCCATTTTCCAGAGTCCCACCACAAAGAATTAAATCCTTCGATAAACTCTTCTTTCTCCTTAGTTGAAGTTGGAAGGTTTGAGCTGAGCTTGGAGTTCCAAATTTGATTTTTCAGGGGTAGTCTCGTAGAGTTCTTCTTCATCAGAAGATGAGGAGTCATCATCATTTGCTGGAGGTTTCACTCTTTTTGATAGAGAATCAAAGAATGCCTTTCTTGATGCGGGTTTTGGGAAATGGGCGACTACATCTTCAAAACTATCTGATGGTACCATGGTTTCATCGAACTCGCTTATGCCAGAAATCTCATCTTGTTCTTGGTTGCTGACTTCAGACGCGGAGGCAGGAGATGTGGTTGTTGTATTGAGTGGTTCTACCAAACTAGGTATTAAAGATCGGCTTTGCAAGGGTACAGGCGAGTCGGAGGCGCTTTCGGTTCGTCTGAAGTTTCTATCTCTGAGGTAGAGCTTTCGGCGTTTGCTTGATCGGTGGGTGTATTTTTCAGCTTTACCTGTTGATCTCGTCTGAGTCTTAGACGAGAGGCGATGGTATTACCTGGAAGATTTCCCTGACCCGATGCGTTCGGCGATACATGAGTTTTATTTTTGGACTCTTTTGGTCTACCTCTTCGCGAAGGGCTGGCTTGCGGGGCGTCAAAGAAGTTTTCTTCTTTGCTTTTGTTGTTGGCTTGTTGAGCAAGGGACGTTTTTGTTGGTTTTGGTTTTTGAATAGGTAGTATGGTTTTTGTTTTGATTTTCTTCAAAGATTGAGAGGCTGTCTTTGCCGACTCTTCGTTTTCTAGCTCTTTCTGGTCTATCGGATTTCTTGAAAGCCAATCGACGTTAGTGTTAAGCCTTCCAGGCTTGTAACGGAATATATATCTGTAGCCAAGCAGTTGAGCTCTCCAGCGGTTCAATCTTGACATTGGATCTTTGATTGAATCAATCCATTGTAATGGTTCATGGTCGGCGTGTACATAGAAAGTGCGACCGTAAAGATAGTGTCTGAAGTGCATGATGCCTAGGACTACAGCTAAACACTCTCGCTCAGTGGCAGAGTAGTTTTTTTTTATGTTTATTAAGCGTTTTTGACATATATGCAATAGGTTGATCATTATTTGGTTCGCCTTGACTTAAAACTGCCCCGACTGCATGTGCACTAGCATCAGTTGTTAGGATGAAAGGTTTAGAGAAGTCTGGGCAAATTAGAACTGGTGCCGGTCATAGAGCTGTCTTTAGTTTTTCAAAACTGGCTTTTTGGCTCTCTTCCCAGCGGAATTTACAATTTTTCTTGAGAAGGTCGTTTAGAGGTTTTGCAATTTCAGAGAAATGGTGGATAAATCGGCGATAATAAGAACAAAGCCCAAGAAAATAACGGACGTACTCTTTAAGACGGGAAAATCTTGAATATCTTTGATTTTCCCCGGTCAGGTTTGACTCCAAATTGGTCGATATGTTGGCCCAGGTATTTTACTTCGGGGGTTAGAAATTCGCATTTTTTGATTTTCAATCTCAACCCGGCATTAAACAATCTTTGAAAAGCTTCATTAACCTTTCTCTCGTGATCTTCAAGAGAGTTGGAGAAGATGATTAAGTCATCTAGGTAAATGAACAATTCGATTACTTGTAATCCGGTCATGACGGCGTCCATCAATCTTTGGAATGTCGGGGGAGCATAGCAAAGTCCAAAAGGCATGGTTGTGAATTCAAAATGCCCGTAAGGCGTTGAGAAGGTGGTTTTAGCTCTGTCACCCGGGTGCATAGGTATTTGGTGGAATCCGTTAACAAGATCAAAAACCGAAAAGTATTTGGACTTGCCTAGGGACTCCAGTATTTCTTGAACGTTTGGGAGTGGATAGGCGTCCGGAATTGATAATTCGTTAAGCTTTCTGTAATCAATAACAAGACGATGTTGATTTTTACCGTCAGGGCCAGGCCGTTTTGGAACTATCCATAAAGGTGAGTTCCAAGGGCTGGAGGAGGGTTGGATGATTCCTTTCTTCAGCAAGTCGTCTACTTGCCTTTTAATTTCTTCGTGCAATTTTGGAGGATAACGATATTGACGTGTATATATCGGTTTGTCAATGGTTAACGGAATGGTATGTTGTACTAGATGTGTGCGAGAAGGGTCGTCGCCAGGTAACATGAATAGATATGGAAAGCGTTCAACCACTCTCTTCAATTGAACTAAGGCTGCTTTGTCGTGATGTTTTCTTTTCAGAAGGTCAAATATTCGAAGTACTCTTTGTTCAGGAGGACGAGGCGTTCCTTCAGCCTCAGAATCGAAGAAGTCGTCGGAACTATCGAGTTCAAAGGGATACAGATCTTGCACCGGTATTTCGACTTCTTGAGGTTCGTTTTTCGTGTTAATCGCTAACACGTAACATGAACCTTTTTCATGGGTAACGGCTGACTCACCGATAAATATTCCGGTAGGGGTTTGTATTCGATGAAGATACGCCTCCCCTCTTGGAGAGCTTTCCGACACAGGAATTTCTATCGCAACTTTACAACGTGCTGGCAACGTGTATCTTGTGGACAAAGCTTTACCTTGTTTTCGACGAGCTTTATAATGGAGGATAGTCGAAGGTATTTAGCTGGACGTAGGTTGAATGTCGGGAATGGCGTTTTGACTTTGAGGTGTTTGTCGAGAGTCAGAAGATTCTGTAGGGGACTCGGAAGATTCGGAATCGCTGTTGTCTGTAGCACTGGAGAAGCAAATGTTTTGAGTGCCATTTTGAGTGATTAATTGATTATTGGCCAAGTCGATTTGGCCCTTTTCAATTTGGAGATAACGAGAGCCGAGAATTGCATCTTGTTCGAGCGAAGAACTTTCAGGGAGGACGTGAAAGTGGTGTTTTCTACCGTCCCTTTTTTTGAAAGTAACAGTACCAAGAGTGTAGACAGGTTCTGCTCCGATCCCGGTCAGTTGATGAGTACGATTTTTACTCACGTCAGCGCTGGTGTCAATTAAAACTTTAAAGCTTTAAATAGTTCATTAATAATTTCGATCTTAGGTGAGCCGTACGAAATTTTCTTTCTTTTTCTATGGTTTCTAGGATTGTAAATTTGAAGTGAATACGTGTCGAAATCGTTAGTAGGTTCATCCAAATTAGGGGTGTCGCTACTCCGGTTGGTTGAATTTCCGGAAAGGGTTTCTGAACCAGAGGATTCTGATTCAGAGCGATCTGAGTCTGAGGATAGGCCTTCAAGAAAAGAATCGGGAAGATTTTTCATTTTCCCGGCTTGCTTAAGTCTCCGGAGTTTCTTCAAAGTTCTTTTGCTGATAACACCATCTTGTAAGAAAGGGGCATCGTAGTGAATTCGGTGGAATATATGTTTTTGTTTACAAATACGATTTGTAATTTTTCCATGAGCGTCGACTTGATTATTATTTTCTCCCTGGATTGTAATGGGAGGGTGAGGATGGTAGAAAACCGAGTCTTTAAGAACAGAAGCTTGGATGACATTCACTTCATTGGTTTGTGCAGCGGAACATGTTACGACGCCCTTTTTGAATAGGTAATTTTTAATTTTTATGGTTGGTGCGGTTTTCTCGCCGCAGACTCTCCGTACTCACGCGTTTTGAATGTTTTCACCGATCGGCGCTCGGGGCTCTGAGTGCGGGGGGAGCTCGCAGGCGCGCCGTCCGGACGAGCTTGTCTCCAGTTTAAATTTTCGCTAGGGGAGATATTTGTGGGAATATTCGTTGGAGTTGGGGCTTGTGGAGTAGGGATGTAAGGACCTGGGAATCCGGGTCTACCAGGCTGCTTTTCGCAATAATTGTTAGGGAAGTAAGCTGGTGTTGCGAAATTAGGATAGGGCGAGTGAAAAGGGGGCATAGGCGCTGGGGGGTAGTAGTAGGGCATAGGAGGATAATAGGGCATATAAGGGTGAAAATTTGGATAAGGGAAGGGATGGAAAAAGGGGCTTGTCGACCTATTAGGGTAATAACCTCTAGGACTCTCAGACCTAGGGGCGGGAGTAACGATCTGATGGTCCGGATTGATCGGATCGGCTCTGTCTTTCTGGGTTTTTCAAGATACTCGAAGGTTTTTCGTAACGCAGAGAAGGGTGAGCATCCAGTTTACCTTCTGCTGTGTAGGTCATTGTTCTAGGCATTTTGATATCGTTAGGGTCATAAGAATATGAGATGTTTCTATTGAAATTTCGGGGGTCATTAAGATCAGAGATGTTAACGTTATGGCGGTCGTGAGATGATTCTCTTTCGGGTGTTGCAGGTCGTCCATAATCGCTAGGAGATTGCGATCGTGGAGGCGGTTTTTGGGTGGAGGAATACTCTACTCGGCACGGTTAGGTGCTCCGATGTTAACCCATTCCTCCGCGTTCAGAGCTGCGCTTATGGCTTCGGAAAAATTAATAGGGTTATGGTTGGACATCTGATTACGGATAACAGAAGGTAATCCGCGAATGAAATATTCGGTAGCAAGGTCTTTGAAAAGGGCCTTATTATGTCTCTTAATGTCCTCGTCATCTACTCCCTCGTTTTTTAGTTTCGTGGCAGCGCGGACTATAGCTGAGAGTCTATCGTGAAAATTTAAAATAGATTCGTTCTGTCTCATATAAGAGTCTGAAATAAGGTTAAGGTAATAAGATAGGGATCGTTTTTGATAAAAACGTGAATGGGTGAATAAAATATAGTAGAGTAACAGATAATAGAATGATTTAGAAGTATTGTTTATTAGAAAGAGTGGAAGTTTACAATTAAATGATGAGTTTAATGTCCTCCGACAGAGTTCAAGATTACAATAAAATACCTTATAAACTACCGGAGTTGTCCGGGCTGTTCGATGTTCTCGGAAGGTTCTCTGGGCCCTCCGGGACCTTAACCTACTGTGATGGCGAAGGCGATCTTGCACTAACGGATCCTTGCCGGCTCCGGCTATACTTGTCCAGGTGTGCTTCCCGTGGCTTAAATCGCTTGGCTACTCGCGATCAAACCACTCGAGTCTCGGAGACGAGAGTAGTTTGGGAGCGCGGCTAAGTAGTGGAAGGAAGCTACTTTGCCCCACCTGTTCAAGCAGAGCGGAGCGTCAGCTAACAAAGTGCTTAATTGCAGGTTGCGCGGCCCCTTCCCTAACTCCTTTTAGGCGGATTATAAGTAAGTCTGTTGCAACTTGGGAATGTGGGATTTTTATGGAGATCGATACATGACACGGTATCAAGTTAAGTTTTCCGGGCTCAAATAAGATCTCACTTTCTTTCAAGAATTCTTGCTTGATTAAAAGGCATTAGGATAAAAAAAATCATTTGTCAACAAAATAGCAAGAGTGAGTCGATCACAAGCAGTCAACCTGTCTCAGGTTAGGATTTCCGGGCTCAAATAAGGACTAACTTTTTTTCAAAAATTCTTGCTTGATTAAAAGGCATTTGCATAAAAAAAAAAATCGTTTGTCAATGTAATAGCAAATATTTCAGTCGATTACGAACAGTCAACCTGTCTCAGGTTAGGATTTCCGGGCTCAAATAAGACAATTCGATTTTTCGGTATTTTATCACTCATTTCAGGTCGTGCCGAGCAGTTGAATCTTGACTCTGAGAGATGCTCATCAAATGACAAAAGATTTTTTTGATTCAAACGCCTTTTGATCAGGCAGGAATTTTTGAATAAAAATTCAGATCCTATTTGAGCCCGGAAAACCTATTCTGCGACAGGTTGACTGTTGTAGATCGACCCAATTATTTACTATTTTATTGGCAATTGATTTTTTTGACTCGGAGCTCTATATTCGGATTCAAAATTACGAAAAAATCGAGCTCGATTTTTTTCGGTATTTTATCATTCATTTCAGGTCAGGCCGAGCAGTTGAATTTTGACTCTGAGAGATGCTCATCAAATGACAAAAGATTTTTTTTGATTCAATTGCCTTTTAATCATGCAAGAATTTTTGAATAAAAATTCAGATCCTAATTGAGACCGGAAAACCTATTCTGCGACAGGTTGACTGTTGTAGATCGACCCAATTATTTACTATTTTATTGGCAATTGATTCTTTTGACTCGGAGATCTCCATTCGGATTCGAAACTACGAAAAAATCAAGCTCGATTTTTTCGGTATTTTATCACTCATTTCAGGTCGGGCCGAGCAGTTGAATCTTGACTCTGAGAGATGCTCATCAAATGACAAAAGTTTTTTTTTTATTCAATTGCCTTTCAATCAGGCAAGAATTTTTGAATAAAAATTCAGATCCTATTTGAGCCCGGGAAACCTATTCTGCGACAGGTTGACTGTTGTAACCCGACCCAATTATTTACTATTTTATTGGCAATTGATTTTTTTGACTCGGAGCTCTTTATTCGGATTCGAAATTACGAAAAAATCGAGCTAGATTTTTTTCGGTATTTTATCACTCATTTGGGGTCGGGCCGAGCAGTTGAATTTTGACTCTAAGAGATGCTCATCAAATGACAAAAGATTTCTTTGATTCAAATGCCTTTTAAGCAGGGAGGAATTCTTGAAAAAAAATATAGATCCCATTTGATTCCGGAAAACCTTACCTGCGCCTTTTTGTGTGTAGTAGAGTTGACCCAATGATTTGCTATTTTATTTGAAATTGATTTTTTGACTCAGAGCTCTCCATTCGGATTTAAAATTACGAATAAATCGAGCTAGATTTTTTCGGTCTTTTATCACTCATTTCAGGTTGGGCCGAGCAGTTGAATTTTGACTCTGAGAGATGCTAATCAAATGACAAAAGGTTTTTTTTATTCAATTGCCTTTCAATCAGGCAAGAATTTTTGAATAAAAATTCAGATCCTATTTGAGCCCGGAAAACCTATTCTGCGACAGGTTGACTGTTGTAGATCGACCCAAATATTTGCTATTTTATTGGAAAATGATTTTTTTGACTCGGAGATCTCCATTCGGATTCGAAATTACGAAAAAATCGAGCTCGATTTTTCGGTTCTTTATCACTCATTTCAGGTCGGGCCGAGCAGTTGAATTTTGACTCTGAGAGATGCTCATCAAATGACAAAAGATTTTTTTTTAATTCAATTGCCTTTTAATCAGGGAAGAATTGTTGAAAAAAAACTTAGATCCTATTTGATTCCGGAAAACCTTACCTGCGACATGTTGACTGTAGTTGAGTTGACCCAATGATTTGCTATTTTATTTGAAATTGATTTTTTGACTCAGAGCTCTCCATTCGGATTTAAAATTACGAATAAATCGAGCTAGATTTTTTCGGTCTTTTATCACTCATTTCAGGTTGGGCCGAGCAGTTGAATTTTGACTCTGAGAGATGCTCATCAAATGACAAAAGATTTCTTTGATTCAAATGCCTTTTAAGCAGGGAGGAATTCTTGAAAAAAAATATAGATCCCATTTGATTCCGGAAAACCTTACCTGCGCCTTTTTGAGTGTAGTAGAGTTGACCCAATGATTTGTTATTTTATTTGAAATTGATTTTTTGACTCAGAGCTCTCCATTCGGATTCAAAATTACGAGTAAATCGAGCTAGATTTTTTCGGTATTTTATCACTCATTTCAGGTCGGGCCGAGCAGTTGAATTTTGACTCTGAGAGATGCTCATCAAATGACAAAAGATTTTTTTTTTATTCAATTGCCTTGTAATCAGGCAAGAATTTTTGAATAAAAATTCAGATCCTATTTGAGCCCGGAAAACCTATTCTGCGACAGGTTGACTGTTGTAGATCGACCCAAATATTTGCTATTTTATTGGAAAATGATTTTTTTGACTCGGAGATCTCCATTCGGATTCGAAATTACGAAAAAATCGAGCTCGATTTTTCGGTTCTTTATCACTCATTTCAGGTCGGGCCGAGCAGTTGAATTTTGACTCTGAGAGATGCTCATCAAATGACAAAAGATTTTTTTTTAATTCAATTGCCTTTTAATCAGGGAAGAATTGTTGAAAAAAAACTTAGATCCTATTTGATTCCGGAAAACCTTACCTGCGACATGTTGACTGTAGTTGAGTTGACCCAATGATTTGCTATTTTATTTGAAATTGATTTTTTGACTCAGAGCTCTCCATTCGGATTTAAAATTACGAATAAATCGAGCTAGATTTTTTCGGTCTTTTATCACTCATTTCAGGTTGGGCCGAGCAGTTGAATTTTGACTCTGAGAGATGCTCATCAAATGACAAAAGATTTCTTTGATTCAAATGCCTTTTAAGCAGGGAGGAATTCTTGAAAAAAAATATAGATCCCATTTGATTCCGGAAAACCTTACCTGCGCCTTTTTGAGTGTAGTAGAGTTGACCCAATGATTTGTTATTTTATTTGAAATTGATTTTTTGACTCAGAGCCCTCCATTCGGATTCAAAATTACGAGTAAATCGAGCTAGATTTTTTCGGTATTTTATCACTCATTTCAGGTCGGGCCGAGCAGTTGAATTTTGACTCTGAGAGATGCTCATCAAATGACAAAAGATTTTTTTTTTATTCAATTGCCTTGTAATCAGGCAAGAATTTTTGAATAAAAATTCAGATCCTATTTGAGCCCGGAAAACCTATTCTGCGACAGGTTGACTGTTGTAGATCGACCCAAATATTTGCTATTTTATTGGAAAATGATTTTTTTGACTCGGAGATCTCCATTCGGATTCGAAATTACGAAAAAATCGAGCTCGATTTTTCGGTTCTTTATCACTCATTTCAGGTCGGGCCGAGCAGTTGAATTTTGACTCTGAGAGATGCTCATTAAATGACAAAAGATTTTTTTTGATTCAATTGCCTTTTAATCAGGGAAGAATTGTTGAAAAAAAACTTAGATCCTATTTGATTCCGGAAAACCTTACCTGCGACATGTTGACTGTAGTTGAGTTGACCCAATGATTTGCTATTTTATTTGAAATTGATTTTTTGACTCAGAGCTCTCCATTCGGATTTAAAATTACGAATAAATCGAGCTAGATTTTTTCGGTCTTTTATCACTCATTTCAGGTTGGGCCGAGCAGTTGAATTTTGACTCTGAGAGATGCTAATCAAATGACAAAAGGTTTTTTTTATTCAATTGCCTTTCAATCAGGCAAGAATTTTTGAATAAAAATTCAGATCCTATTTGAGCCCGGGAAACCTATTCTGCGACAGGTTGACTGTTGTAGATCGACCCAATTATTTACTATTTTATTGGCAATTGATTTTTTTGACTCGGAGCTCTTTATTCGGATTCGAAATTACGAAAAAATCGAGCTAGATTTTTTTCGGTATTTTATCACTCATTTGGGGTCGGGCCGAGCAGTTGAATTTTGACTCTGAGAGATGCTCATCAAATGACAAAAGATTTCTTTGATTCAAATGCCTTTTAAGCAGGGAGGAATTCTTGAAAAAAAATATAGATCCCATTTGATTCCGGAAAACCTTACCTGCGCCTTTTTGTGTGTAGTAGAGTTGACCCAATGATTTGCTATTTTATTTGAAATTGATTTTTTTGACTCAGAGCTCTCCATTCGGATTCAAAATTACGAATAAATCGAGCTAGATTTTTTCGGTATTTTATCACTCATTTTAGGTCGGGCCGAGCAGTTGAATTTTGACTCTGAGAGATGCTCATCAAATGACAAAAGATTTTTTTTGATTCAATTGCCTTTTGATCAGGCAAGAATTCTTGAATAAAAATTTAGATCCTTTTTGAGCCCGGAATGCCTAACCGGAGACAGGCTGACTGTTTGAGATTGACTTGATTATTTGCTATTTTATTAGAGAATGATTTTTTCGACTCGGAGGGCTCCATTCGGATTCAAAATTACGAAAAAATGAAGCTAGATTTTTTTTGGTAACGGATCACCTATTTTAGGTCGGGCAGAGCAGTTAAATTTTGACTCCAAGAGATGCTTATTAAATGACAAAAGTTTTTTTTTATTCAAATGCCTTCTAATCAAGCAAAAGAATTCTTGAAAAAAAATTTAGATCCTATTTGAGCCCGGAAATTCCAACCTGCGACAGGTTGACTGTAGTAGTATTCGCTTGTCTAGCCCGAGTGAAGCGCCCCCAAGCGGCGGCTAGACGTACTTCAGAGTAGGTGTAAACAAAAGCTTATGTTGCTGCAGAAGCATCGACAGATATAAAATAAACAATTAGTAAATAAAATAAGTTAATTTTTAAAGAAAGAAAAAGTAATTTTATGTTTGAAAAACTCATAACTTCATTCTAAAAATTAAAAAAAAAAAAAACAAGGCTCTCATAAAATTTAAATTCTTTATCATACTAGCACGTCTGTCCCCAAACAAAGCTCGTCAAAAAGCGTTTGTGCGTGATTAAGAAATGAAGTGTAAAAAAAGACGTGTCCTCCAATCTTTGCAAGTGCAAGGAAAAGTAATAAATGTAAAACAGTTGATGAAATTTGTTGGAGATGGAGAAAGAGCTTATGTAGAGGGTGAAATAGTACTGAATGCAAACCATATCATGTTGTGTGGGTACACAAAAAGAAATAAAATTTCTTTGGAAATATTTGCTTTGTGTTTACAATCTAGTTCAATCAAAGGAAATCCCCATGAACTATCTTTTAGTATTCAGAAAATCTCTGGAGAGATTAGCGCTAATTGTAGTTGTAAATCTGGTGGAAAAGGAAAATGCAAGCATGGAGTTGCTATTTTAATGTATTTAAACAGGTTAGTGATTAAATATTGCTAAAAGCGTCATTGCTTGAATACAAAACTGAAGTAATTGTTTATTTATAGAACAAATGAGTCTGATCTAGAAGACTTAAGCTCCATAGATTTAAAGCAAGCTTGACGTAAGCTAAAAAAAAAAAAGTGGAGATATGTATACAGCTATTCCAGTAAGCGAGTTTTGCCATCCAGTTTTGAAGTGCTGTCAAAAAAAAAATAGTTCCTTTGAGCCCAAGAACAGCTAAAAAAAGAGAATCCCTGGATATTTTGTCAATGCTTTTGAAAGGTTTCAATTCTTGATGATATTATGAATGTGATAACAGTGATTTAATATTTTTCAGAGATTAAATCATTATCATTATTATAGGTCTTACAAGAAAGTGTACTATAAAGATAGCTAAGGACCGATTAAAAAAATTAAGCCAAGTATGTATTGAGGAATTTGAAACAACAGAGGAAACAACAAGAACTTGAAGAATCCGTGAAAAATATTCTAATTTATCAAATAAACAAAAGTGCTGAGGACAGCATTTATATAAAAAATCTGTCTACAGAGCTACTCAATTTTTACAATAGACAAGTGATTTTGAGTTTGGAGCAGGCAATGGATTTATGTTTATCAACTTTGTTTCAAAATTCTGAGATTTGGCAAAAAGAGCGAAGAAAAAGAATAACAGGCAGCACTGGATATAGTTTTTTTACAATAAAAAATAAAAATAAATTTGATTGGACTTCAAAAATTAAAAATCATTTAAATTCTAAATTTAAAGGAAATGCTGCCACTGAGCATGGAAAAAAATGTGAAGGGCCAGCCGTACAATTATATGAGAAGTAAAAAAAAAACTGTAACTCATATTGGTTTATTTGTGAATCTAGCTTTCTCTTGGCTGGGTTACAGCTCAGATGGTATTGTTATCAAAGACCGATAAAGTGAAGTTAAATCTCCAGTGGCAGGAAAAAAGTTTAAGGGTTACGAATGCTTTAAGTAGCTTCCTTATTTTCAAAATGAAGAAGGAAATTTGAAAATAAAGAGAAACCACTCTTATTATTTTCAAATACAGATAGGTATGTTTGTGACCGGTTTAAGGATTTGAGATTTCATTGTGTACTTCTCTGGGAGTAAATCTTGTGCAGTTTTCTCAATAAAATATGATGAATTATCTGTAAGAAGATAATTCATCATATTTTATTGAACTTGTAAATATCTTGTTACAAGTTCTAAGTGATGTTTATTTTACAAAATATTACCTTTTTTAAAAAATACTTATGATCAAGAAAATATAAATACCTCATTGAATGAAAACACCAAAATAGATTTAGAAAATTCTGACTCAAGTTCAAGAAGAAAAAAAATTACACCAAAAATTATAAGAATTGAGAAGCTGAAAACACCCATTATTTTGAGAAAATCTGCACCAAGGTCATAAAAAGTTGTTAAAAACTCGATTCAGTTTAGTAAAAAATAAACAATAAAAAAAATATGTTCCTGATTTACGACAAAGCTTTAATATGTAGCAAGTATTTTGTATAAATTCTTGTGATCTTATATTTAATTACGCATAACTAGTTGTGAATACTACTTTATTCATCGTTATATAATGTCAGAACAAAACTGTGAAAAATGTGTTCAACGATTAATGATAAAGTTTAATGATTAAAAAATTTTGTAAGTGCATTATCATGCTAGTAGATTTAAAAAATTTTTAGTACAAGATTAAAAAATATTCTTTTTATCAGAGTTTATTAGTCAAAATTTATTAGTACTAGATCAAGATATATTTTTATCAGAGTTTATTAATGTTAAATATATTTGTGTGCAGGGTATATAATTATTGGATCGAACAAAGTGTAATTATTATGTATATCTATGTAAACTAATGTTTATGTGAAATTTGGCTGATTAAAATTAATTGTTTAAAACTTACTTGAAAATAAAACAAATGATAAAAATACATTCTTTCTCAAGTTAATTACAGATTTATTTGAAAATAAATATGAATTTAACATTTTTTCTTGATAAAACCATTAAAATTCATAAAGATAGTTTTTAAATACTAATTTACATAAATGTTTCTTCATCTAAAATAGGGGGGCTTAAATTAACTAACCCACCGACTACTGTAAAAATGTCATCATGATGAGGGATTAAATTCCACTGAATTCTACTTTGAAACATTTTTGAAATTTTCACTCGTTGAATTGCTCTTTCAACGTGCACTCTGACTGTAGCAATTTTTCTAGTCATTTGAAAATTTTGAAATGAAAATTGATTGTTGCTGCCAAGCTTAGCTGTACGCCAAAGTTTAATATTATTATCTAAACACTCTGATTCTATTTCAAATCCCTTGTCAGTCATGACTGCATCAATGCCTGGTGTAAAATTTTCAATCATCTTGCTGTGATTAAAGATGGCTTTATCGGACGACTTTCCTCCAAACACTGCACTCACTCCAATTATTTGACCTGCCGGACTAACTGCAATCAAAACTTTAACTGTGTGAGTTCCTTTATAATTGGAGTATAGTCTTATTCTACATTTTAAGCAACTAGGAACTTGAAAAGGGATTTCTGTACAATTTAAAACTGCAACAGTATCCTTAAAATTGCTGAAGCACTTTGGCATGTTGCTTTTTTCGAAATTTCACTTAAGACTTTAATATCTGAATAAAAATTATTTAAACAAGTATTTTTCTGGTTAAAAAGCACAGATAAACATAAAAAATTTAAATTTAAACAAAGATTACATAAACACAACATTATTCTTGGTTTAGCATCTTCATATTTAACTTTGTTGTCTTGATACTCACAAAATGTCAATGTAAGGTTATCAAGAAGTTTCAAATCAACATTTGTGAATGCTAACATCTCTTCGTCAGTCAGCAACATGTCAACTAAACTCATTCTGTTGTTAGAGAGTGTACTTGTACAAATTGATTCTCCACACTTATGAATAATACTATTTTGAGCTTCATTTATATCTAACTTTAAATCCATTAGTTCAGTTAAAGCGATGACTGCAATTGTTTCTTTCACTCTTTCTTCGAAAAGATTTGGGCTGCATTCTTCACAGTTTACAGGTTCATAACTCAATTGATTTTCAGGCATATCTTCCAAGTCTCCTTTAAGAAAAGTGCTAGCAGCAGAAATATCATCTGTAGGCTCTTTTACATCACTACTACATACTTGATCAGTTGAACCGGAGCTTGAAGTTGATGCGTCATTTGAATCAGAACTCACAAATATTCTTAATTTAAACAAAAAATTAAGTATTTAATAATAACATTGAAAAATAATTTTTTTAGATTTATAATTTGAATACTCACTTCAGTGTTTTACATTCTTCTTGTCTTTTTTTAATCGGCTTAATCTGCTCTGATTGGAAGAAATTTTATTTTCATCTTGAGTTGGTAAAAAAAAAATTGTGGCAAATTTTTACATGGAATAGCAGTGGGCTTCAAAATTTTTTTTTTGCCATGTAAACCTTGAACAAAGAGTTTTTGTATAACAATTTTGAACTTAATTTTGTTTTGCTTTACTTACTTTTTTTATGGAAACCAATTCAAAATGATGACTGCAAACAAACGTATTATTTGTTATGCTTTTTAAATCAACTTTGCAAACTTTGCTCCATTTTTTTTTTTCACACTATTATTTTCAGGAAATCTATGAAAAGATATGCCTGCTGCTGGTACAGTGCAACAACCTTTGACTGAACATTTTTTATTATACATTTTAGATGATACATTACAGGTGATAAAAACGTAGCTAAGTAAAAATAATTCGATCGAGAAATTATTGTTATGATTAGGTTATGAGAGTTCACTAAATGTAAAACTATTAAAACTACAAAGGAACTTTTTATTTCTATTTATAGACTTCACGTACTTTTGCACAGATAAAATTGATATTTTTTTAAAACACTTGCGAACGTTTGAAAAAAATTTTATTTTTCACGACCGTCAATGCTTCTGCACTCTGCAGCATTAAGAATCAAAGCCAGCGGTAGCTGGCTTGGGTAGAGTTTTTTTTTTGTTTACACCTACTCTGAAGTACGCCTATCCGCCGCTTGGGGGCGCTTCACTCGCGCTAGACAAGCGAATTACCGATGAATGATAGTTTGAAATTTGATAAAAGTTGGATCTTTGGTATTTTTATTTAAGTTGAAAAAACTGTTCTTGTTTTTTATATTTTTAATTGTATGATTATTGATAAGTTTCAAATAAAATGAATTATTCCTTTTGAATTTACTTATTTGAATTGCATTATTCAAATAAAATGTTTATTAAGATGATTATTGAATGTTTATAAAAATTTCACTTGGTTCTTCGTGTACGCGCACGATGATTATGATCAAATTATCATCGGGGCCGAAATTGCTAGAATTAACTGAATTGAATTTGATTCAGTAAAGTAAAAATTCAATGCAAGAAAGATAAATTTCTTGTGATTGGAACACCAGTGTTGGCAGTTATTATTTTGTTTTTTTTTTTGAGGTTGCCAAAGGCAGACTTCAGTTTGATATGTTTTTTGAATAAGAAATTCAATTGGAAAAAACTGTTGAAAAGAAAATACGTGTTTGCATTTTATTTATTGATAAAAGGTTTCTTGAACGCAAACTCCATTACAAGTAGAGTTGACCCAAATATTTGCTATTTTAATGGAAAATGATTTTTTTGACTCGGAGATCTCCATTGATCGAGCTAGACTTTTTTCGGTATTTTATCACCTATTTCAGGTCGGGTTGAGCAGTTGAATTTTGACTCTGAGAGATGCTAATCAAATTACAAAAGATTTTTTTGATTAAAATAACTTTCAATCAAGCAAGAATTCTTAAAAAAAAGTTGTATGGTTTTTGAGCCAGGAAAACCTATCTTGAGACAGGTTGACAGTTTGAGATTGACCAAATATGTTTTAATCAAAATTTAACTTTATAAAAAGTATCTCAAGCTCAAAGATACTTTAAAAAATTAAAATTTGCATGAATACTTTTTACTCTTAAAAATTTGAGATCATTAAATTATTTTAAACCATTTTATTTTATTAAACTACTGTTCTTTTTAGCTATTATTATAAATATTCAAGTGTTTCTTCATCTGTAATTGTTTAAAAAATTAACGAAATCAAAAAAAAATATCACATGCGCAAATACTCCTGGCATTTACTTCTAAAGATTTTAAAAAATTAAAATTTCATACAAACTCTTCTCAATTTCGTACAGACACGTCTTTAAAAAATTAATTTTATTACTGAATATTCAGCAAAAGTATTTGAAGAAATTGTATCCAATTAACTGTTGAAATTATTTGGAACCAAATTTCTTTGAAAATATTAGTTAGCTCATACATGATTATTCATTAACTTATCTTATGATTGTTGTAAAAAATTATTATCATTATTATTATTTTTTTATTTAATGTAAATTGATCTTGAGTATTTGTTTCACAAGATTCAGAGTCACTTAATCATTATTTCTGATTGAAAGCAATGCAATCCTATACTTGTCTCAGTAATGTTTCAACTTTCTCAAAGCAATAACAATTTTGGAACACAAGCTATGTATTTACATTAATTTTTCTGATTAAAAACTACCCACCTCATGTTTAAAAAGTTTACGCTAGAAATAAAAAATATTGAGAAAAGGCTTGGTCTGGCCTAAAATAATTTTTTTTTTTTCATTTAAAATATTTTAAAAGACTTAATAGTTAAAAGTAAACGTCTTCTTAAAAAAAATGAAATTTTAATTCTTTTGACTTGGCTAAGTACTTGATGATGCTTCTTTATTTTATTCTATATTTTTTTAAAATAATAATTAATTTTTCGTAAGTAAAATACAAAACATTCTTTGAACTATAATTAAAAATTTTTATCGTTCTTTTACTTCTTGCGCTTTCACGTTTTTCAAACGTAACCGCCGCGGGCCTGAACTCAATGCTTCGAAAGAAACGCTCCGAACCTCGCGCTAATTATGCGTGAAAAGTTCCTGCTACATCATATAACCATCGTTATTTTGAATGAGACAAACCCACGTGCTTTCGCGTGTCGTGTAAGGTTATCCACGGACTTTTGTTTTTGCAAAAAGTATATCAAATAAAACAATCCAAGTTACTACATCTACAACTCTTTCGGAATAAAATTTTTGAATCTGAAGGGACTTTTTAAATCCTTAAGGGGAAGTCAGGCGAGGGTCCAATGGTAGTTAGTTAAAATTAAAAAAAAAAAAATTGAGGGGATCAATTCAAAAAAGGGGCTCTGTAGCAGGGTAGCGACATTGAAAAGCTACATTTCAAAAAAAACTGCATCAAAATTCGTTGAAAATTGGCCGAGAAAAACGCAGAACGGTAATTTGGTATTTTTTTTCGTCGGCCGCATCAGCCGTGACAGCAGACGCCACTGCTGCTACAGTGCGTTGCTGTGCGTGAGACCGCGCGTACGTAATTCTAACCAACAAATTTCTAATCATGCAATCAAAAAGTAACAAATTTGTTGTAACCCACGTTTTTGTTGTATTTATGTTTTTATAAGTAATTTCAAACAGTTGCAAAGTGATCAGAGCCAAGAGCTTAGAATCTTCAAAGCTGGTAGGACAAGATTTCAATAATCCTTAGTCAGGTTTGAAATGTATGAACTAAGCCAGCCAATTACATACTTGAGGTGATGAACACTGATAAAGTTTTTTATTGACACAGTCTCTGAGGGTATATTAGAGTCAAGATCTTAGAAACTTCAAAGCAAGTAACAAGTTTTAAACAATTTTTAGTCATTTTAGAAATTCTAAATTTTATAAATAGTTTAAAAATATTTTTTTTCTACTTTTTCAATTGATTTATTTATCAAGAATTCTTTTTTAGTTTTAAAATTTTATAACTATTGAATACTTATATTACTTCAATACTTATAACTATTGAAAACTTGTCTTACTCGCTTTGAAGATTCTAAACTTTTGATTCTTGTATATGACTTATAGAGACAAAATTAAACAGATCTTGAAAAAATTTAATCTGGTTCATTTTTATGAGCTACATGCAAAGTTTATTATTGTCATAAAATCTTAAGATTTTCTTGGCTGACAATAAAGGTGTACTATGATTTTTTTTGTGCAAGGCAACCATGCCTTTGAGCATTGACATTTGCTCTTGCTGGGAGACCTACAACTTACTTTACATTTGAACTGTTCCAAAGCGTCAAGTCAATTCATTTGATAAGATCTCATTAGTTCAAGAAAGTTCTGATTGCATGAGTGATTGCAGCTACTGTTTCAATTTTTAGTTATCAAGTAGGCTAAAGTAAGTGGTCTCCCAGCAAGAGCAAATGTCAATGTTCACAGGCATGGTTGACTTTACACAAAAACAATAATAGTTCAGCTTTATTGTCAGCCAAGTAAATCTTAAAGAATTTGTAGCAATAATAGACTTTGTGTGAGTGAAGCTTATAAAAATAAACCTGATTACAACTCTTTCAAGATTTGTTTAATTTTATGACTATGTCTTGTTGTTGTTTTTTTTTTTTTTTTTTTTTTTTATGTACAGATATTGTTAAAACAACTATTTTATTGAAATATTACTTGTACTAGAAATTTTTATGAATCAAGAGACCTACTTTACATGAAGAAAATTATTGAAATTTTTACGATCTGAAGCAAATCAAGAGTAAATATTGAAGAAATAATTGAAGAAACATGAATTGTTTATAATGCAACTGAAGAGTTTTATTTAAGAAGAAAATTTTTTCATAAAACTAGTGATTTTGCTAATTTTATTTTAGAAATAATGTATGATTCTTTTTTTCAATTGACACATTTTCAGCCTTGTATTGAGTGTAATGAATAAGTAATTTTGAGTTTCAGCTTATTTCATTATTTTGATTTTTCATCACATATATACTTGATTTTGCAAGATAATTTTTACCACGAATTTGATTTATTGAGGAGAGGTAGCTGAGGAGTAAGCCGTAAGGCAGTCATAAAGTTTTACAAACTTATAGGTTAGACGCGCTGTTACGTGACGCAACATTATTAATATAGTCAAACATTAAAATAGTTGAAACGACCAAAGAAAAAGTGTTAAATCAGCATACGTTCCCAGGGAGCCTAAGCTGTCTAATCAGCACCTTTGGATTGAGGTGAGGAGGGGACAGCCAGGCTCTTGGGAGACGTATGCTGGAGGAACAGTCCAGTACGAAGTTGAAGTAATAAAACATCGTGTTTTAATTTAGTCTAATATTTTTATAGTATAGTTAGGAAGTAATAGCGCGTCGCAATAATTTTAATATAATATAATTTTATATTCTAATTACTATATAACAGTGTGTCGGGTTTTCTTATTTAAATTAACATCATTTATATTATATTTTTTTAATTGTGACCAAGTGAATAATAAAGAAAAAAAGGCCTAAACAACCGTGCACGTTCATTACCAGTCACCCTATTTTCAGGAGAGAGAGGAGAAAAAGGAGAGAACAGGAAGTAAGGTAAGGTCTCAAGTAATAAAACGTTAGTCCTAAGATCTCTCCCTTGTTTTTTCCCTCTTCGGTAACTATAGTTAATTTCCCGTCCCCACACGAGGGGAGCCTTCTGCCCCCGGTTTCCACTCCTACCCGGGTCTGCAAAATTTAGGAGTAGGTGTAGATGTCCACGGGGACATCTAACAAATGGTAGCAGAACGCGTAGTTCAGGCCCCCCGCGGAAATAAAGTTTTAGAATAGTTTAGGGTTAAAATTTTGATTTTTTTCGAAGTTTAAATTTTTCTGTTGCCAGGACAGTGCGTAGGCTACTGTTCTGTAGAATAAGTCTTGGTTAAGTCAGATAGAAATAATTTTAATAATATAGTTAAATAATATAAAATCTTTGTACTGATAGACAGTCTAATTGAAAAAAAATATAAAGTAGGATAAAAGTAATAATTTCGTGCGCGAAAAAGGCTCCGATTACCATCCGGTGACGGAGAGTATTTTTAATCTGCTGACGGTGATGCACGTGCAGTCGTTGTAGCAGTTTGAAGAAGAAAAACTTTATTCGCGTTGTCGTGAATATTTTTGAAGTAATTTTTTATTTTTTTTATAAATTATTTAATTTACTAAAATAAATTTAAATACTAAGTTCGATTAATACCTTAAGTTCATAAAGTTTTCTCTTCTAAATTAATTTTAGCAATAAAATTATAAAATAAAAGAAAAAAGTAATAATAACAATAATTTTAATAATAAAATCATAAATTTTTGATTATTAAGATTAAATTTTTATCCCTAGTAAATAGTTAATAATCATTAAGAAATAGTGAGTAGCTAGAGTAGTCGCGAGGAAGAGGAGCGCGCTAATAAGCGCCGTTTCACTCCATTCTCTCGTTCGTATCCCCTCCTCACCGCGCAGTCCCCGCTAGAGTCGTTGCACGGTGTGTGGGGAGCCGCGGCAGCTCCTATCGGTCTTCTTCTTTGTGCTGCTGTCCGCTTATCGGCGTTTCACTTCATTCTCTCGTTCCGAGCGCTAGGTTGACCAAATAAGCGGACAGCATACTCCCAAGGACCTATATTATTTCTTTCACCTGCATTTGACCGAGACCTACAATTGTGACCAGAGCCCTTTGAGGTTAAGACCAAATACTGACCGGTGCAGTACATCTGTACAGTGAATTCCCCGCACTCGTTGAATTTTTCCTCGACAGCACATAACTAGTGCCGAGAAAATTCTGATAAGGAAGAGGAAGAAAATAAGATAAAGATAGAAAGAAAGATAACAAAATCCGACGCGAAATCGACAAAGTGTGGAGTGGGAATTAGCGTGGTGTCTCCTGGAACCCGGAAAAATGACGGGCGGAAACACTGTGAATAACCAAGGTCAAAATGACCTGACACAAGCAATGGGTACCACACTGACAGCCTTGGCTGACAGCTTGTGCTTGCAAAATGCCATAGCTGGTCTAAGTACCTATGATGGCAGCAACATCCCACTCAAGGACTTCCTGCAAGATGTCCGCAACGGTGCGGAAAGTGTTTCGCAGGAGCAGAAAGAGGGATACAAAAGGGCTGTGTTGGGAAAATTAAGAGGCGCGGCTAAGGATTGTACCTATGGGCAGGAGTTGGCTGATGTCGAAGCGATTTGTAGTCACTTAAAAAAACGGTTTGCTCCTGGCAAAGGATTCGCCTATTACAATAACAAGCTCCATACCTTAAATATGAAGCAAGGCGAAACGATAGGAGGATTTAGGGACCAGATCCATATCCTCCTCAGATGCGCACGGACAGCGCTAAAAGAAGAAAAAAAGGCAGAATACCACGACAAGATGATGGTCCCACTGACAGAGGCAGCGGTAGACATTTTTATCAAAGGGCTCCCGGCAGACCTTAGCCAGTAGGTGGACAATATCCGACCTACTACATTAGAGGAGGCCTATGAAGAGGCAGTGAGATTGGAGTCCAGGATGGACGCCCGCATCATTCCAGACAGCCGACGAAGATCAATGTATCGACAGCCTGAAGGTCGGCGAGAAGGACCCCGTCCTGGAATGGACGAAAGAGCGACCTACGTTGGTTGGGTGCAAGAGGGGGATGAGGCGAGCGGGTGGTATGCGTGGCCTGATCAAGGAGAGTCACAAGACCCTACCGAACAGTGGCAAGAACAGCTCCCGCCAATGATAGAACAGCCATGTGAAGTCTACTATCAACAACCCCCACCGATGTACGGACCTCCGCAGCCAAATTACGCACGGGCCGGACAAAACCCAGCACAGACCGGACCCCCTCCACACCGACAACCGTATTTGCGACCTCCGGTGCCCCACATGCAGATACCGCAAGGGTATTGGCCAATGCCGCACAGTTACGGTTATGGACCCCCTAGAATGAACTATCGACCAGCCGCACCGCCGCGGCCCCAAACGTATGACCCTGACAGAAGTCAGACGTATAAAACGCCAATAAACGCGGGCCCTCGATACGGAGGACCGCCGCAAGGGCCTCGTATGCAGGGCCCGGGAGGCCAACCCAGGTTCATGAACCCAGTGCCGATGAACCGTACTCCGATGATACCTCCGGTGCAGTGTCAGCCAGTTCACATGGAGGAAATAAATCTGCGACCTACACCCCAGTACCAGCAGAATTTAAACTGGACAGTGGCTCGCCCGGACATGGTAGCGAGCCAGCCTCAAGGAATTTCTGGACCGATGATGAACCATCCCGGGCCGACACAGAACGCCCAGACCTTGCAAATTCAAGCCCGCGGACCCCCGCGATCCACTTTGCTGTCGGCTCGGACTCTACAGAACTCGGGATAGATCCCGATCCCGGTACGCACATTAGGGTATACCTCCCTCAAGAACGGAGGCATCTTGTACTCATGCTGGACACTGGTTCCGCGGTCAACTTGATCAAACTTCAGACCCTACATCCAGATGCCCAGGTAGAGACCGCAGCTGCCATCCCTTTGGTGGGAATCGCAGCTCAGGAAGTGATGACCCTAGGAATAACCTGGATACCTATTGGGGACCAAGAGACACTTTTCCATGTAGTGCCAGACCAATTCCCCATCCGGTATGACGGTATATTAGGTCGGGTATTCCTCAAACAGAATGAAGCGGTAATATCTTACTACAAAAATAAGATAATGATCAGTGGGGATGTTATGAACCCAATACCTTTCCTTGACTCCGAAGGTTATGGAATAGTTGACCAAGAGAGAGGACTAAGGCCTAGAGAAGCCACACAAGAGGAAGTTCATAAGGTAGAGACGAGGACGCTTGCATCTCCACCAGCCGGACCAACGCCCCCTGCGGCGACGAACCTTTCTCCTAGAAAATCCGAGATCACCCCCACTCAGGAGGCCGAGATTCCGCCCAGCAGATGGACACTGAAGAAGAGATGCCGACAAGTTATCCAGGTCAACCTGATCAACCCAAACGTGAGGGTAGGGTACCTACCTGCCCTTAGCAACACACCAGGAGTGTTTATTGGAAATGCACTTGTCACCAACGAGGATGGATGCTGCAAGGTCCTGGCTGTGAATACCACGGAAGAAGATGTGACGATTGAAGTAAATCCCCATGAGCTCATTCCCTGTGAGTATGGTGCGTCACCGTTTGATCCAGATTCGGAAACGGAGCCCGAGTGTGAGAAAATAACGGACGAGAGGGAGAGAATACGTCGCGTATTAGAAGCATTGGACACCGAACAGCTGAACGAAGAAGAACGGGACCAAGTTCATCAGATAGTTCGAGAATACCATGATGTGTTCCTGATACCCGGGGACAAGTTGTCCTGTACCGATATGGTAGAGCATGAGATCCCTACTGAGGACAACATCCCCGTGCACACCAAACAATACCGTCACCCTCCTGTCCATAGAGAGGCGATGCAGGAAGACATCGCGAAGAAACTTCACGACGACATCATCGAACCCTCGACGTCTCCGTACCAGTCACCTGTTTGGATTTTACCCAAGAAAAGAGACAGCCAAGGACGCCCAAGATGGCGGATGGTTGTAGACTTCAGGACCCTTAATTCCAAGACAATAGGGGACGCCTATCCTCTCCCCTGCATTGCGGACATCTTGGACCAGTTAGGCGACTCAGTGTACTTTTCTACGTTCGATCTAGCCAGTGGATTTCACCAGATTCCCATGAAACCCAGTGATAAACCCAAGACGGCGTTCTCGACCATCACGGGACATTGGCAGTTCAAGAAAATGCCTATGGGTCTTAAGAATGCACCTGCTACATTCCAACGTCTCATGGACCGAATATTGCTAGGCCTCCAGAACGTCGAGATGCTAGTCTATCTGGACGATATTATTATTTATGCCAGTAGCCTCCTCGACCACCTTCGCAAGGTGTATTTATTGTTTAACCGATTGAGAGGCGCGAAATTAGTGTTACAACCGGATAAAGTTCTATTCCTCCGGAGAGAAGTCGCATTTTTGGGACATATAGTGTCCGAAAAGGGATGTGAACCGAATCCTGAGAAGGTCAGTGCGATGAACAATTTCCCTCGACCGCGCAATGTGACCAATATCCGTTCATTCACCGCCTTGGTTGGATATTACAGACGATTCATCAAAGATTTCAGTAAAATTGCAAAACCTTTGTATGACCTGACGAAGAAAGATACGAAGTTCGTCTGGACCGAAGCTCAAGAGAAAAGTTTCAACTTGCTAAAACAGAAACTTTGCGAGGCCCCGATCTTGCAATTCCCAGACTTTAATAAAAAATTCACCCTTACCACTGATGCTTGTGAATATGCTGTGGGAGCTGTCCTTAGTCAAGAAAAGGACGGATTTGACCACCCAGTTGCTTACTTGTCCCGAAGTCTAACCGGAGCCGAACTCAACTACAGCACCACGGAGAAAGAATATGTAGCGGTGTTACATGCATTTCGTAAGTTTAGAACTTATTTGCTAGGTAGACGGTTCCTACTGATTAGTGATCACGAACCTTTGAGTTGGATGCACAATCAGAAAGACCCTGGAAAAAGAATGCTCCGGTGGATGTTGAAGTTCACTGATTTTGAGTACGATTTTAAGTACAAGCCGGGTAAGCTCAACAGCAATGCGGATGCGCTATCTCGGAATCCGGCAGACCGACCTCTACCTGAAGATGAGATCAACACCACCCTACCCATGATCAAGATCCTGGTCATAGAGGATAAGAGCGAGCGAGAACGGGCAGAAGCTCAAAAGTTAAAACAGGTAGGTAAAAGAACACCAAGCGGTCGAGTCGTCACGAACGCTCACCCCAGCACTTCGGGAACGAAGCCGGCACAACCCGAATCCCAAGTACCGGGTCAAAGTTCCCCCCCCCCCCCCCTCACCGCGACAAGTTCGGGCGAAGTCAGTGGATGAAGGAGTAAAGCCCCGTCGTGGTAGACCACCTGGATCCAAGACCAATAAGAACCCGCCTGTGTTGGACCACAGTGGGGTGGCCCAACGCACCAGATCCAAACAAGCTCGTCCATCAGGGAGGGCTAGTTCGTTACCACCACCCCCGGAACTAATACGAATACCCCCACACCTGAAGGATTGTTTCGATTCCAGAAAATCCGAGACATCCAAATCCGAAGAAAAGGACGACCGTGAAGTCGGTCAAGCAAGAAAACCTGAATCAGCTTCGGGAAGCCAGACCTTGGATTCTTTTAGCGAATCGTCGGATGGAGGAACACCAATTATCGACCTCAAAAATAGTGGTCTACGAGATGAAACCACTGAACCCTCCTCGGGAGAGGAGGAGCGCCACGATAGTAGAGGGTCGGGCAGTGAGTGCGCCGTTACGGAGGTGAGTGCAGTCACTCCTAGTGAAACCGAGACCGTTGATGCGACCGACACGCCGGAAGAGACCTTCGAGGCCTCACGAACACCGGTCAGCTTGCAAGATTTGCAAGAAAGCAGTGACAAGCTCAACCAAAGCCTGCTCGAACATTACGAGCGTACCAATAACTGGTACGGGCTACCTAATCGCGAAGATGACCAATGGCCAGCACACTTCTCCGACGGAGACGAGAAGGTAAAATCTAATGAGGAGGTCAACAAAACCCGCTTCTCGGAAGGGGAGGAGGTAGACGAAGAACTCCGAGACATCCTCAACCAAGCCGACCCCTATGATGACGAGAACCTAGATGACAGTGTCATGCACGAGAGAGTTCAGAAACTCATAGCCAGCGCCCAAGCGACGACCGACCGCGAGCTGAAGAGACGCACCTCTGCCCCTTCCGATGTAGACACCGATGATGAGGCTGACGAAACGGCGGACAACGAGGAAGGGACTACCGATTCCCCCGAGAAATGGCCGAATCGGAAGGGAGTTTCAGTAGGTTACAAACCGGAAACCCCGAAGGGTTGTAGCACCCCTCAACCGTCCGCGTCGAAGGTGCGATGGTCCACACCTCCAGATCTGGATACCATACTGGAGGAAAAGACGGACAATCCTGTGGAGCTGGAGTTCAACAGGGCTACAAGAGAGAGTCTACCCCTTTTCCTTCCAGAAATAACGTGGACACAAAGAGACCCCCCGGATCATAGTAACTGCTGGGACCCCGATAGTCAGAATTCATCTTTCAGTGACAGCTCTTCGACCCCGTCGCCTAATTTCCGTGAACAGCCTACTGGGAAAATCATGAGAAGCAGGAATTGCCTGACCTATAAAAGGGACAATCTCGTACATTTTATGTCAAAAGATTGTGTCCCAAATGGACCGATTAGTAGGCTGCTCATAGACCTGGACGCAATCAACCAAGCAGCACTCCGACAGAAACGCCCTCGGAGAGGACAGATTATGATTACTCCTTACAAGAATCATAACATTCTGTCCCTGATCGTGAAGAACCATTATTATGACCCGTTGGACATAGCCACCGTCCGAAAATGCCTGGAGGGTCTGAGAAGTGTGTTACAAAAACGAAACCTCAGTGGGTTCCGAATAGCCCGGAAAGGCGATTTATCCGACCAATTGGAACCGGGAGTCTTAGAGGAGCTTTTACGAGATATCTTCACTCAAAGCCCGTTCGACATAACTCTCTGTTTTGGTACCGTAACGATGCCGGAGGAAGCTCAACGCCCAGAAATCATCAAACTTTTGCACAACAGTCTTTCCGGAGGACATAAAGGCGTCAATCAGACGTATCAGAAGATCCGTGAAAGGTTTTATTGGAAGGGCATGAGAAATGATGTGCTCGATTATATCAGACGGTGTGGAACCTGCCGGGAGAGAAAAATAAACCGGTGTAAAACTAGAGAGGAACTAGTGCTCACCGACACACCCATCGAAGCCTTCGACAAGGTCTCTTTAGATACAGTCGGGAAGTTGAGAACAACCCCGTCAGGCAATCAACACGTATTGACCATGCAGTGTAACCTCACGAAGTATGTCATCGCCGTTCCAATTCCCGACCTGCGCGCCAGTACAATTGCCGATGCGTTAGTTAGACAGTTGATATGCCAGTTTGGAGCGCCGAAAGCGATCTTGTCGGACCGAGGTAAAAGTTTTCTCTCCACGTTATTTGACGAACTTTTAAGGTTATTTAAAGTGCATCGTCTTACTACTTCCGGTTATAGACCACAGACGAACGGAAGTTTAGAAAGAAGTCACGCTCCTCTCATGGATTTCATCAGATCATATTCAGAGAAATATAATGACTGGGATCGATTAATCTCTTTTGCCACCTTCACCTATAACACCAGTGTGCATACCGCCACCAACTTCACACCCTTCGAGCTGGTATACGGTAGGGTAGCGCGATTCCCCATTAGAATTCCTAATGAGGAGAAGTTACGGACCTATAACTTATACCTGCGCGATCTGATCGTACGGTTGGACGAAATGAGATTCATTGCGGGAGAAAAGGAAATCGCAGGAAAATTGAAGACCAAGGAAAGATATGACCGAAAGACCAAAAAGTTTTGTGGGAAACCGGGCGGGTGCGCCTGGGTTTTGTTGGAACCCCGCATCTCCAAGTTCGATAGCTACTATAAGAAGCCGTTGAAAATTGTGGAGATAGTGGGCAGAAACAATGTGATTCTAGAATTGCCTAACGGCAAAAGAATCCGTAAGCACATGGACAAGCTCATAGGCGCCCCGTCCGACCCCGAAGGGTCAGAAAAAAATGATTAATATTTCTTTTGTATGATTACAGATGATAGGACTACTCTTCTTATTCATAGGTGGAATACCCCTTGTAAAGGGAGAAGAGACCTATAATTTGACCGAATTCCAAACCAACCCAGGTCTCTACTATGAGAAGGTGGGGAACGTTCACCTTCGAAGAGCCGATTGGAAGCTGATCGTTGCCGTGGAGACCGAAAAACTACTGAAAGACCATGAAGTATGGGACCGAATAGCTGCTCTCACACTAAGGTGCCACAATCACGTGGAAAACCAACCTTGTGAGGGAGTGGTTGACCTAGAATCTCTGACCAATGCTTACCAAACTCTGGAAAGTTTAGACCAAGAGATCGACGACCGAATGAACGACCTAAAGATAGAAACCATGACAGAACCCAAAGCAGTTCCGTCCCAACGGAATAAACGGATGGCCCCGTTTGGAATTGTTGGCACCCTCGGCGAAAGCCTGTTTGGACTTGCCACCGTCGATGGGGTGGAGCTAGCCCATCGTGAAATTGATCAAGTCCAGCAAGGCCAAAAGCAACTGATAGCTCTACAAAAGGAGCAAGTACACATTGTGACCGGCGCTTTGACTGAACTTCACAACGAAACTCTGGCACAAAGGGCAAAGATCCAAAAGGTAGAGACTATCCTGGCAAACCTGAGCTCGTCGCAATTTCTTATGGGAATACACGCTCAGTGTCAGAATGTAGGCCGTCATCTACAGCAATTGATCGAGGCTCGTCGAAAGTTGTTGCAGATATTGACCATGGGCCAAAAAGGGGAACTCGCCCCTGGACTGATTTCAACGGAATTTATGAATCAAATTCGTAACGAGATCGCCAAAGCCACTAAGAACCTCGCCCTCCCCATACCTGAGAAACGTTGGTGTTTGGACGAAGTAGCAAGGATCTCCAAGGTCGATATCGTCAACAGTCGAGGAAGACTGCTGGTATATGTTCACCTACCACTAGTAGACCAAACTACTTATGAACTATACCAGATACATTCTCTAGCGGTGCCACAACTCATCAGCACGGGAGTCAACGGGACTGCGTATATTGAACCGTCTCATCGATATCTTGGAGTTAGTGAAGATCAACTTCAATACTTCAAATTTAACCAAGACGACCTTGGGAAATGTCAAAACCTATATGACGGGTCTCTCTGTAACCCTGAGATGGGAATCTGGAAGAGTTCGTATATACCGAACTGTGAAATCACCCTCTTCCTCAGACCAACGCCGGAAACATTGAAGTTGTGCGACGTAAGGTTTCACCCACAATTCCTGGACCAATGGAGTTACTTAAAAACATCGGGATCATGGTTGTTCTCCATCGCCGAAGAAAAAACCGTGCAACTCCTGTGTCCCCAAAAGGCAACCACCCTCGCCATTACGGGATTAGGAATACTACACATTGCTCATCAGTGTGTAGGAAAGACTGTAGGAGTGACGCTACCGAATCCAGAAACTCATGTGCAAGAGGGTCTACATTTCTATCGACCCGCAGTCAATTTAACCCTCTCCCGACTATACCCCGAATTGGTGGACCAACCAGTAAATCTTCAACAAATCAATTGGAGAAGAGAGGTGACACAAGACGATGGATGGCAAGCCCGGCGGGGACTGCCCCTGAAGGAAATGCTGACTCAGCTGAAAACCCTAGAATAACAACAAAGCGACAAATTTGTGAACACGGGCCTAAACTTGGGTAACCTTGGAATCCAAGTGTTGGCCATAGCCACATTGGGGCTAATCATCTACGTCAAGGTCATACGACCTCGGAGAACACTGGATATGACAAGCCTTAATGCACCAACAGTTTCGACCGAAGCCAGAGAGGAGGAGACGGGAAGATCCCCGCTTGTAACCCCTCCAAAGACCAAATGTGGCATACAGGAACCCATCGTTGATACCTAGTTCCAAACCTCCTAGAGATAGATCTATAAAAAAAAAAAAAAAAAAAAAAAAAAAAAATCCAATCGGGTAGAAATATAAGTAGGCTCAGTTGAGACAACCATTGTATGTTCAGCGTGTATGGCCCCCCAGACAACATCCCTCATCCCTATCCGATTCAAAATATTTACATATATACAATGATTCCTTTAGGATCCTTTACCCCCCCCCCCCACACCCTAGTTATATATACCCCCAAAATTTATATTTGAATTAGTTTTCAGAAAAGGAGACATGTCACTCCAGAATCTAAGGGATCCTGAAGGAAGGAAGCTGCAACTCATGCATCTGGAGAAAAATGGGTCAAAGGAATTAGTCCTAGAGTTAAAACAGCCTTTTCTAGCCTCGACTCTGGGAGAATGGCTGGAAAGACAAGTGCCGGTTTACTTGTGGCATAATCGGACAGGAAAATACAACTTCAGAACGCCCAGTCGCTGTTTAATATGGTTGGAATTTTATGAAGTAAAGGAAAGAGAGCAAGCAATACAACTTTTCCTTAAAGAATTGTACCCCGCTTCCAACATACCAACAGCTTATGCCCAGTACGTGAACACTGGAGTAATAGGTAGAAATAAAGAAGAGCAGAATGTTAACGAACCTTCAATAAAGGACAATGCAGTATGGAAAACTGAACAAGCAGGAATTAATAGATCACGACCCATCACCAGACAAACGACAAATGAAAGATCGAGGCTAACACGGTCGCCTGTGAACGAAAAATCACATCAAAACCTACTCAAACAAGAAGACACGCAAGTGATCAATAAAGAAGAGCTACTTACGTGCCCACCGGGACCCTTTCTGGATTCGCAAAGAAACAGATTCGTAATGAGGAAACCAGTTGAGGATCGAGATTGCCGAATAAAATTATACCTAAATGCACCTTTCAACTTAATGGACCTCCACACGGAGCTGGTACAAGATTGTCCTGTAGAAATAAGAATGGAAGAAATAACAGATGACCTGACCGACCAGATAATGACTATAGAAATTGTTTTCGCAAGTCTAGATGAAACGCAACGAGGTGTGAAGAAAATTAAAGAATGGCAAAACCGTCAACTGTGGGCGGACGAAGCCACACAACGAATAATTATAAAAATACCAAGGAAATACACATGGAGAGAAGTCTATGAAGAATTGTCGACACATGGACAATTGCTCTCTATGAGACTATACAGACAGAAATTAAATGATGATTTATATCTGGCCTTCGCTAAATATAAAGACCGATTCACAGCCTCGTTTGCCGTAAACAGGTTGCCGAAGATTTATGGTGCTGGGTTCCTCTACCCTCGTTTACTTCGACGACCGCTAAGCCAAATGAGGGAAAATACCTTGACCTACAGATGCGAAACGTGTAAAGAGTTACTTTACACCATAGAAAACCGAGAGCATTGGGAATTTCACAGTAGGACACAACATCTGTCTTCGGGTAACGCAAAGGAGGTGATTTGGGAAATTGAAGAAATAAACAGAGGTAATGAGATATACGACGACAACAACGAACCGACCGATAAAGACGAGACGTCCAGCGTTTTCTCCATGTCGTCATACGCCTTCCTCGGAGATCTTGAGGAATTACTGAATGATGACATAATTCCGCCACCATCCTCATTCGAATAAATCCCATATATCCCCGATCAAAATTTCCGATCCTCCTTGACCTATTCAATTGCTACCAGTTTGTATGAAGAATGGATGGATGACCAAATTCCTTGAGGAATGTTGAAATCTTGTAAAAAAAAAAAAAATGTTAATTTTAAGTGAATGACAGTATAGAAAAGTGAAAGGTAGATTGTGAGAACGTATTGATGGACGAATGATAAAAGAATGTGTATGCGATTGGATGATATATATAGGCGTCTTTATATCAGGTTGATTTTAAGTAATAGTTCGCGATCAAAGTATAATTGTAAAGCGGATAGGACCTAATAACCCTACACAGCGACTTAATAAAAATGTCGACCGTTTCCCCCGTCTTATTTTCCCGGGAAGTTTCTCCCTTCTCCTCTTCTAACGCCTCATGTGAGCGGCTGAGGAGATATTTAATTGATTGTAAATAGAACCCCCGACCAAATTAATCCTACCGAGGTACCGATAACGTAGCTTTCCCGGGACGGAAAAGACTAAGAGGGGGATCCTGTTACGTGACGCAACATTATTAATATAGTCAAACATTAAAATAGTTGAAACGACCAAAGAAAAAGTGTTAAATCAGCATACGTTCCCAGGGAGCCTAAGCTGTCTAATCAGCACCTTTGGATTGAGGTGAGGAGGGGACAGCCAGGCTCTTGGGAGACGTATGCTGGAGGAACAGTCCAGTACGAAGTTGAAGTAATAAAACATCGTGTTTTAATTTAGTCTAATATTTTTATAGTATAGTTAGGAAGTAATAGCGCGTCGCAATAATTTTAATATAATATAATTTTATATTCTAATTACTATATAACAGTGTGGCGGGTTTTCTTATTTAAATTAACATCATTTATATTATATTTTTTTAATTGTGACCAAGTGAATAATAAAGAAAAAAAGACCTAAACAACCGTGCACGTTCATTACCAGTCACCCTATTTTCAGGAGAGAGAGGAGAGAAAGGAGAGAACAGGAAGTAAGGTAAGGTCTCAAGTAATAAAACGTTAGTCCTAAGATCTCTCCCTTGTTTTTTCCCTCTTCGGTAACTATAGTTAATTTCCCGTCCCCACACGAGGGGAGCCTTCTGCCCCCGGTTTCCACTCCTACCCGGGTCTGCAAAATTTAGGAGTAGGTGTAGATGTCCACGGGGACATCTAACACGCGCATAGCCACGCACAGCAACAGCGGCAGACGACGACATGGCTGCCGCGATTGACGAAAAAAAATCTTCAACTGCCGTTCTGCGTTTTACTCAGTGAATTTTTAATCAATTTTCATGATTTTTTTTTTAAATTACAGCTTTTTAATTTCTCTACCCTGCTAAAGAGCCCTTTTTTAAAAATATTTTCTTAATTAAAATCTATTCATCAAAAAATCTCGCCTGACTTCCCCTTAATAACTTTTGTACCTATTAAAAAAAAATTATAAATACTATTATTTTTGGAATCGGAAAAATTTTAGGAATCTAAATTTTTTCTCCTCGTCATTCCCGATGAATCACCGTGTATATATATTGAAATTTTAAAAAATTGAAACACTTGTAGTTCCTTTAATTTTAGTTTTTTTTTTAAAAGAAAAAATACGTGTCGATTATTTTTCGATATTTTAACTAAATAAGCAAAAAAATATTATAAATTTCAAAAAGTTGCCAACCCTATTGTTTATATATAGGCCAGACAGGAAAATGTTTTCAAGTTAGAAATAAAGAGCATGAGAGTGCATACAATAATAATCATCACAAAAAATCAAATTATGCGAATCATTTATTGCAACACAATCATGAATAGAATAGCAATTTTAAAATTTTATACATTTGTAGTAAAAGTAATAGATTAGATTTTTTAGTGGCATTAGGTATAAATAGAGTTAAGAAAGAAAATCCTACATTACTTTTAAATTCTGAATTAGACTTAAATTCATCTCCATTTTTAAATTTGTTTTGATTTCGAATATTCTATTTTAAAAGAGTACAATTTTTAATAATAACTCAATAAACAATTAACAACTAAACTCCACAATTCTAAAGATTTTCAAAATTTTTTCACTTTCACAGTTATTTTCCTTTGGTTAATTAATCTATTTTAAATTGACTTCCATAAAACACTTACTACCTTTTTAAATATTTGTAATTTTCACAAATAAAATAGATTAGCAGTTCTTGAGTCGATTTGATTGGTTGTCGTTAAAGGGTTCACCGTTTAATTACGTACACTCCCGGTATTCATCGTAGCCGTGGCAGCCCAAAAAATTTCACATGATTTTCGCACGTGTAAACACTGTATTAAGGTTATGTTTTGCTGATACTGATAACAAAAGTGAAATAGTTTGGGATGATAGTAAGTTTTTTTGGTCTTTGTGGTGTGTTTAACAGAATGATAAGAAAATGGATTCAAAAGAGTAAATGTTGATCTCCAAGCGAGAAAATATTTAAAAAAAAGTTGTTTCGAAGCAGCTGAATTTCGTTAAAAAGAACTGTTAAGAAAGAAAGCTGCTTACTATACAACAGAAGAAAATAAAAAAGCAACAACTTAATCAACTTTAAATGTTTCTGACAACTCAAATGGATCAAAATATTTTATGAACTTTTCAGAATCTGCTACAGCTGAAAATCTTGTATCTCGTAGCTTAAAATCGTTGGGCCGGACGAAAAAAAACACCTGAGACCAAGAATCCATGAAAAAAGTACCATTACGTGATTTTCCGGGGAAAGAAAAACAAAACAAAAAATTTTACGCGATAAATGTAACGTTGTCATTTTTTCCAAGAAAACTGTCATGGTGTATAATTTTTCCGAGAAAACTGTCATGTTAAACTTGCTGCAGGTCGGAAGACAACTGTTAAATTATGTGAATCTTCCGACATTATAATATTATTTGAATACACGCGGTATGAGTGTCATGTGCAAAACTGCTGTGCGCATGCGTGTGTTCTGAAGCTACTGACGAAGACCGACGGCGAAGCCACTCTCTCTCTCTCTCTCCGTTCTGTTGCTCGCGCGTACGGTCACGCGATCACGGAGAGACGGGAGCAGTGAGAATAACACGGAAAGACGGAGGCAGTGAGAATATCAGTGCCCCTTGCACACTCGGGGACGGTGTGGCATGCAGGCTGCAGGACTCTGCCTTGCAGGCTGATTTAGCCTGCAAAGCAGAGCCCACCGCACTGCACCGCTCCGCCCCCCGCTATCATGATTAGCTAATTGAATAGAGCGAGTATCTTTTTATATTTAAACTAATAGGTAATTAATTCTAACTGTTAATATGCAGTTATAATATTAAAATATTGAACTTTCGGTAATCGAAGGATAAATGGATTGTTTGTGCGAAGAAAAACCTTAACCTGACGATACACAAAGGGATGAATTAAAAATTTGGGAAAAATATATTAATCTGATTTATTGGGTAACATCTCATCAAGATTTTTAAGTTTGATTTTTATCTGATTTTTTTTTCTCAGTACCTTCTTTGTGATTATAAATCAGCAGATTTCCGGATAAGGTTTTTTTTTACACGGGCAGTTGAAATGTACACGTGTATATTATTTACGTGAAAATTCATATTTAAAAGAGTTAAAATAGATACTTACAAACTCAAAATATACTTAGTTAAATCAAAATATTGAGTAGACTGTATAATTTTACAAATAATTAAAAAATTATCGAATATTAGTTGAATTTTACAATTAGTACTGTATCGATACAGCCAAAAAATAAAAAAATGGCGAAAATTAGTTCTTATTAACCAACCATGAGAAAAGATAATTTATATGATGACATTTGAATGAAAAATTATCTTATTATCATATATTAATGTCAATAAATTATTGTTAGTCCGAAGTACACGAACAAGTGTAAAATTCGGATATCCGAATATCCTGAATGTGTAATTTTTTCGTAGTTAAATATCTAATTTTTTTGAGTGTAGAACTTGAATCAATATAAACAAACTCTCACCTATAAATTTCTCACTTTCATATTTTTTAAGGCTTAAATATTGTATCTTTTAGTTATGGTTAACTCATCACATTTTATTGAAAAATTTTTATTTTGAAATTGAAGTTTGTAATCAATAATTTCTTCAAATTAAAAGCAATTTTTAAAAGTGCTTTTAAGAATTTATTGCTAAAGTTTCAGTTTGCGATATGAGAATTTTCAAAAAATATTAATTCATTTATTATGTAAAATTAGATTTTTTTGATAATTGTATACAAGTTTAGAAGATATAGTTATATATAATTTTTTTAATTTTAATTTTTTTTAGTGTATATTGTAATATTTACTCTTACTTTAGTTGTATAATAATTATGATTTGTTCAATGTTAGTTATTAAAACTATATATTAAGAATTAGCATTGGTTATTAGTTTAATTATGAAAAAATTCTCGCTCTATTCAAGCTGGTCGTAGATAGCAGCGTTCCGGCGTCAAAGCCGCGGTGCGGCAGGCGGAGCAGTGCAGTGCGGTGGACTCTGCTTTGCAGGCTAAATCAGCCTGCAAGGCAGAGTCCCGCAGCCTGCACGCCGCACCGTCGCTGAGCGTGCAAAGGGCACTGTTATTCTCACTGCTCCCGTCTCTCCGTGAACAGTGCCCTTTGCACGCTCAGCGACGGTGCGGCGTGCAGGCTGTGGGACTCTGCCTTGCAGGCTGATTTAGCCTGCAAAGCAGAGTCCACCGCACTGCACCGCTCCGCCTGCCGCACCGCGGCTTTGACGCCGGCACGCTGCTATCCACGACCAGCTTGAATAGAGCGAGAATTTTTTCATAATTAAACTAATAACCAATGCTAATTCTTAATATATAGTTTAAATAACTAACATTGAACAAATCATAATTATTATACAACTAAAGTCCCTCTATAAAAGAGAGCTTTCGCCATCTTGCATAAGATTTTTATTCGTGAGCTGATTGGTGAAGAAGTTTTTAAAATATTCGAAAAGTACTCTTATTGTTTTTTCCTATGCGCGCTTGAATCGCGCTCAGAATAAGAGTAAATATTACAATATACACTAAAAAAAATTATATATAACTATATCTTCTAAACTTGTATACAATTATCAAAAAAATCTAATTTTACATAATAAATGAATTAATATTTTTTGAAAATTCTCATATCGCAAACTGAAACTTTAGCAATAAATTCTTAAAAGCACTTTTAAAAATTGCTTTTAATTTGAAGAAATTATTGATTACAAACTTCAATTTCAAAATAAAAATTTTTTAATAAAATGTGATGAGTTAAACATAACTAAAAGATACAATATTTAAGCCTTAAAAAATATGAAAGTGAGAAATTTATAGGTGAGAGTTTGTTTATATTGATTCAAGTTCTACACTCAAAAAAATTAGATATTTAACTACGAAAAAATTACACATTCAGGATATTCGGATATCCGAATTTTACACTTGTCCGTGTACTTCGGACTAACAATAATTTATTGACATTAATATATGATAATAAGATAATTTTTCATTCAAATGTCATCATATAAATTATCTTTTCTCATGGTTAGTTAATAAGAACTAATTTTCGCCATTTTTTTATTTTTTGGCTGTATCGATACAGTACTAATTGTAAAATTCAACTAATATTCGATGATTTTTTAATTATTTGTAAAATTGTACAGTCTACTGACTTCAATATTTTGATTTATCTAAGTATATTTCGAGTTTGTAAGTATCTATTTTAGCTCTTTTTAATATAAATTTTCACGTAAATAATAGACACGTGTACATTTCAACTGCCCGTGTAAAAAAAAACCTTATCCGAAAATCTGCTGATTTATAGTCACAAAGAAGGTACTGAGAAAAAAAATCAGATAAAAATCAAACTTAAAAATCTAGATGAGATGTTACCCAATAAATCAGATTAATATATTTTTCCCAAATTTTTAATTTATCCCTTTGCGTATCGACAGGTTAAGGTTTTTCTTCGCACGAACAATCTATTTATCCTTCGATTACCGAAAGTTCAATATTTTAATATTATAACTGCATATTAAGAGTTAGAATTGATTACCTATTAGTTTAAATATAAAAAGATACTTGTGTTATGACCGAGAAGTAGGTGAATAGTTATTTACATGTTACACGCTGTATTTTACCTATTCGAGGTGGGAACTTTTGAATTAGAAATAGTGCATCAGAATCTTTGTGTTTCGATTGTTTTTAGTTTGACTCAGGGGCAGGAAGTTTATCCACGAGTTTATGGGATGACTCGAGTGGGTATTACTTACTTATAAATAAATGCGAGACTGTGATTAAGTTAAGAATGTGTAAATAAGGACCAAGTTGGCAAGTGAAACTTATACGATTTCTTTATATCGCGGGCAGGGGTTACTCGATCTCGGGAGAATTTTACTGAAGGTTGATAGCTGGGGTGACGTGAGTAGTTGCACCAGGTTCTTCAATTATTACTCGGTGCACGTGGTCATGACTAAGGATGACTCTTGGTGGGGGCCTATGGTACCGGAAGGGTCAGGGGGTATAAGTACGGGAGCTTCTTTGGGCTCGGGAGCATTCATTCGGGATCTTTTGCATTGAGACATTTTTAACTTATTGTAAGAGCGTTTAATTCCGAATACGATTCTAACTTAGTTTGTCGCGTAGTTATCTTGCTAGCCAATTTGATTCCAACTTGTGCTTATTTTAAGTTAGTCAGGAAGTACAGGCTAATAAATTATTACCTATTATAAAGCCTAATTGAGATCTTGTTAATTAACCGCCCTGAACACGACTTACCTATATCTCCGACTCCTGAGTATCAATTACGAGTTATTAACTTAACTTATAACATTCAACAATTAATTTTCACGCTACCTTGTTGTCAATCGCTACCAAATCATTGATCGTTCGAATCATCGGCTCGGGCATTCAAACTCAGCCGCTTCAAGCGTGCTGCAGCACATTGTGCGTGCGGCCGTTTCTACAACTTCACCAGACAAGGTAAATTACGTGGGGTTACTAAAATTACTAGACCCCCCGTTTTACGGCCATAACAGTGGTGGCAGCGGTATTCGTGTGGCGGTTTAATTAATTTTTTTTTCTCAACCAAACTTCAAAAAAAAAAAAATCTGTTTTATAATCGGTAACTGGCAAGTGAACGCGAGTGAACTTTACTCTATCATTTTTTGGACCCTTTTTTTAAATTAAAATAAAAGGAGGGAAGTACGGATTCTAGAATCTAATCAATAAAGTACTTTCTTATTGTGCGAGTTTGCGTTTAGCACTCTCGTGCCATCGTTGGCATCACGGCAATCGTGCACCGCTGGATCGCACATCTGTGCGCGTAAAAGGACAATCTTGGTCAGCAAGGACGAGATCGTTAGCAGCCTCACGAAGCAGTAAGAGAAATAGGAGGACTTTCGTCAACGCAGACAACAAGCGGCGCACTCGAGGAGCTTCCAGAAAGCAGAAAATAGCGTTAAGTAATAGAAATAAGTATTATATACTAATAGGATAAAGTAAAAATTTTCTTTTCTCTCTATTCAAATAATTAAATAAGTTCAAAATCTAATTTTCATTACCAAATAAGAAAAAAAAAAATCTATTTTTTTTTTAAGAATAATTGATAAATCAAAGGTTAAAACATTAATTTAAAATTTTTTTTTACTTTGAAAAATAAGTCAGTTAAAGATTTAATTTTTTTTATTATTAAATAATATATATATAGATTTCTTTTATGTTTAGATAAGAATTATTAAGTTAAAAAATTAAAGTATTAATTTGAAAAATTTAGTTTTCACTTGAAAAATAATTAAATAAGCTAAAAGATAGTTATTTAAAAATTTGTTGAATTAAGTTTAATAGTTTCAAAAATAAAGATTATTTTTTAGTAATAATAAACATTTAATTTTTTTAATTCAATTGTCAAACTTTTGACTAGTTGAATCTTATTTTATCCTATTGTATGTAATTAAGAAATAAGTTTTAAGTTAGAAAATAATATAAGACAGAGATATTTTGCGTGCGTAAGCAGGTCCATGTCAAAAAACGAAATTTCGTTGAAAATAGTAGGAAGTTTTATTGATACAGTGAAAATATTAGCAAGCGAGTTTAGAAATTCCAGAGTAAACGTAAATCATTCTAATAACGAAAAGTTTTTTTTGTTTAAAAGTAAATCACTGCATTTAGTCAAAGTTTTGGGTAATTTTGATAAATGAGAGAGATAAGATATTGTTTAAAGTTAGAAATCAGTTATTAATTACATTTTCTGAGAGTGAGAGATTGAAGCTTTTTTTGGCGAGGGAGTTGAATAGATTAGCTTACTCCTTATTTAAAGTAAAAAATTATTTAATCACAAACAAGAAAATTAGTGAGATCTGTAGCATTTATTGTGATTTGGTGAAAAAAGTAATATTAGAATTTGTTGCAGAATATCCTAAATTAAAAAAATATTTTAGCAGGAAATTATACACGGTCCTTTTTTTGAATTAGTCTGGTGGTTTTAATTACAATTGCCTTGCCTCCTTGTGGGTGGTCATATTTTGTTATATTTCAGTCCTGAACATACAATTTTTAAAAAAAAAAGAGAAAGAAAAAAGAGAAGGAGAAAAACGTAGGAACCATTTAATTTTTCTCTTGTTGAACAGTGAAAGTTTTTTTTTCTTCTCTCTTAATCAAAATGCCGCGAACACGTTCAAATACGAGAGCGCATAGCGCGCGCTCAAATTCTACGAATGATTCATACAGGGAACCGCTGCCCCCATTCATGGATAGGGCTACGCCAGATTTTAACAGCGGGGCGCATGGAGAAACGTCTGGGCAAGTAGCTGCGTATACGGGAAACTCGCGATCGTTAAACTCGAGCAGGTCATTGTCGATGGCCGAGATCATGAAACTTTTGCCGGAATATGACGGTACAAACATCGGTCTTGAGGATTTTATTTATGAATGCAGGTCGTATTTTGAAATGATAAATCCGTTAGAGAAAAATATAATGTTGAAAGTAGTACTTTCAAAAATTAAGGGAACGGCGAGACGGGTAATTGGGGAAAAGAAATACTTAAATTTAGAGGAAATTATTTCGAATTTGACAAGGGTTTACGACGGGAAATGTGATTACTTCTCAGTGAGTTTAGAGTTAGGAACGTTGTATCAAGGCGAAAATGAAACTACGGTGAATTGGGGGCTTAGAGTTAAAGGGTATATTAATAAACTTACTATAGGTGCAAGAAAATCGTTGGGGGAGAATCATACTATGACGAGCGTCATAGATAAGCAGGCAATTGGGTGTTTTATACGTGGCTTAAAACCGGAAATAAATGGCAAATTGATCACTGAAAAAATAAATACTTTCGAAGACGCGATTGATAAGGCTCAATTTATTGAAAGATGCATTTCGGAAAATAAATCAGTTTTTAGACAGTTAGAAGAAAAGCCGGCGCCGAGAGAATTATTTAAAATCGAAGAAGATGCGGGAGGTAGGAAACGGAAAAGTATAAAATGCTATAATTGCGGACTTGAAGGACACATAGCTCGGAAATGCGATAAGCCGCGTAGTCAAACGGTAAAAAAGGAGGAAGTGAAGGTCGAGTTTAAGAGCGAAAGAGACTCAAATTCGGTTGAAGCGAAAGAGGGCGAGAATAAAAGCCAATGCGATTTATGTCAGAAAAATGGTCATGGGATAGCCGATTGTAAGATTTTTAGATTAAAATGTAATAAGTGCAAAGTGCGCGGGCACGTTGAGCGATATTGCATGAGGGACACGATCAAGGCAGATTATTTAAGTAGAAGCGCAAAAATTACGCAGGAACAAAAAAACGAATAGAGCACCTCGTTTCAGGACGTAATGAGGAGTGTAAGGTAGATAATCGTCCAAAAACGGAAAGACGCGTAGTTTTATTAATGAACCGGGCGTGCGATTGTCCAACGATAAATATTCCGTGTGACGAAAAAATAGTCGGAAATAATTTAGATGCACTTTTAGATACCGGGTCAGAGTTAAGTTTAATTAAGGAGGATAAAATAAAAGATAACGTTTGTATAAATAAACAGTATATTGTTAGACTGACGGGAATAAATGAAAATACCGTAAAAACAAAAGGCTGTTTGTCAATTAAAATAAATAACATAAAATGCACTTTTCACGTGGTAGATAAAAATTTTCCTCTCCGCCAAAGTGCAATAATTGGCGCGAATTTTTTACAAACTCACGGGAGTAAACTTGATTTTATGAAGAGAAACGTTGAAATCGGTATAAATAAATATGACTTTAATAACGTACCAGCAGCACGCGAAGTATTTCTTGCAGCAAAAACAAAAACATGGGTCACACTTAATACTTTGAACGATAATTGTGAAAGAGGCTTCGTGGAAAAAATACAAGGAGGGCTAGGGGTCGAGTTAGGAGGATCAGTTAGGGCGGTAAAAAATAAACAGTGTACGGTTTACGCGATTAACGACAGCGATAAAAATATTAAGTTAGTTATTCCTCTGGTTGAAGTAATTGAAGAAGTGGCAATGGATGACGAATCCAGAGTGAGATTGCACAAGCTTTTGAAATTGATCGACTTAGAGAAATTCATAAACATGAAACATAAAAATGCGGTAATTAAATTAATAGCAGAATTTTCGTTTCAATTTTATTTACCGGGTGATAAATTAGGTTGCATTAAAGGTATTGAGCACGAAATAATAACAACGACTGAAGAACCGATTTACGTGAAACAATTTCAACAGCCGTATGCACTTAGAGAAAAAATTAGAGAAAAAAAATCAAAACGATGCTTGATAATGGTATAATTCGCGAAAGCGATAGTGCATATAACGCTCCTATTTTTTGTGTTCCAAAAAAACCTAAGGAGAACGGTGAACGCGATATACGTCTCGTTTTAGATTATAGAAAGTTAAATTCGGTGGCCACCTAGCAAATTCAACCAACACCTAGTATTAATGCTATTTTAGACAGTTTATACGGTAGTAAGGTATATAGCGTTTTCGATTTGGCGCAGGGGTTTTATCAAATAAAGCTGGTGGATAGAACAGCGGGGAAAACAGCATTTAGTACAGACGATAATCATTACGAATTATGTCGGCTCGGGATGGGATTGAAAAATTCACCGGGTTGTTTTATGAAAGCATTAAGGAAATTGCTGAAAGGACTTAAGGGTATACTTAGTTATATGGATGATGTGATTGTTTTCGCGGATACTATTGAAAAACTTATTCAATTGCTCAAATTATTTTTTGAAAGACTTAAGGAGTGGGGCGTATCTTTACAACCGGAAAAATCGAAATTTTTGAAGGAAGAGGTTAAATTTTTAGGTCATAAAATATCAAAAAAGGGAATTGAAGTTGACGATGATAAATTTTCAGCATTAGAATTGTTTCCCGTTCCGAAAACGGTTAAATCTTGTAAAGAATTTTTGGGTGTCTGCTCGTATTACAGACGATTTATTTTTCAATTCGCAAAAATCGCAAAACCAATAACCAACTTATTACGAAAAGAAGTAGAATTTATTTGGGGGCCGCAACAGCAAGAAGCTTTTGAAACGTTAAAAAATAAACTAATTAATAGTCCAGTTTTGTGTTTTCCGGACCTGAATAGACGTTTTATCTTGATGACAGACGCGAGTGCATACGCGATATCGGGAGTACTCGCGCAGATACAAGACGACGGTTTCGAACACCCTGTAGCTTACGCGTCGCGAGTATTAAGTAAAGTTGAATGCCGATATAGTACGTGCGAACGGGAAATGCTTGCAATTTTATACGCAGTTTTATATTTTAAAACTTACCTTTATCACGCTGAATTCGATATTTATACTGATCATAAGCCTATAATTTATATGAATAAATTCAAAGATCCTACATCAAAATTATTAAGATGAAAATTAAAATTATCAGATTTCAATTTTAGACTTTTTTATCGTAAGGGAAGAGATAACGCGAACGCAGACGGGCTAAGCAGAAATCCAGTTGACCCGAACGATTTAGTTAGAATAAAAATTAGAGAGGAGCAGGAATTATGCGAGGGCGGAAGTGAAGTTAGGCAGGAAGAAAAATTAGTAAAAAAAGTAAATATTGAAACGGAATTTAATATATGTGAGATTGAGATTAATAATAATATTAGTGAGGAAGATTTAGACTCAAGCGAGTGTAAAGTAGAACAGGAAAATTTTACGGATGATTATGAAGTATTTTTATGTTCTTTTAAAAAAATTTCGAGCTATTGTCTGAATGAGAAAAAGCAGGTGTCGAACTTTCATCCGCACGCGGACGATCTTGCGTGCACAGGAGGTGTCGAGGGGGGGGGGGGAAGGAACCGTGTGGCTGCTGGATGATATTCGATCGTCCGAACCACCCGCGGTGAATTCCTCGGACCAAGGCGCCTCAGGCCAACGTTATGTAGTTTGCAGCCGCGATGAAAAAGGCAACGCTGCAAACAATAAGGGAGGAGATTTACCGTACGATAATATAAAAAAGCTTGGGCCCAAGCAAACATTTGGTGACGGCTTTGAAAGTCCGGAACCAGAGTTTAAGAGTGCGGAGGAAGGGTCTGATCAGCCTACTCCTTCGGACTCAAATTTTTTAAGTTACAATAGTAAGAAATTCTTAGTGATGTTAAAAGAATTTTCAGGCGACGCATGCCGAGAGGTATCGGGGACGTGCGGCGCGGTAGTTGAAAGGAAGTATGAGGAAGGTGTAAATCTCCGTGAAAGTAATAACGGGTGCAGTATAGATCTGCTAGGCAACTTTGGCAAAGAAAAAATTGCTAGAGTAGATGAGAGTTCATATCCTGATGATTTCAGAAACAATAGATTTTTGTTGAATCAATTTTTTACAACCAATGTGACAAATTGAAATAAAAATATGATTTTTAAAGATTCTAAAGTAATGATTAATTTGAATTTTTGTGAGAGCACCGCTTTAAGGAAAGTTGAGGGTGTGAAAATTGGAAAGAATGAAAGTAAAGTAGTTTTGTTTGAAAAAAACGAGATAGATGCAAATACAAAACTCATTAAAATTGAGGACCTATTACCGAAAGACGCGAACGAACTTTTATTTAATGATGACTATAGAGAGAGAAAAGTTTTTTTAGCAAAGATTGATGGAATTATTTTTAGTAGAAACCCGTTATTTATTCAGAAAGATAATATTGTTCATCTTGCGGCATGTGATTGCTGTGAGAAGAATGTTATTACGGCAGATTTAATAAAATATGGAATTATTAATCGTGATGAAATTTTGAAAAACAACCCCCCAATTGGGGAATTAATAGTAACCAAATATAAAAAAAGATATAATTTTAACCTTTTTATTCGTGAATTTGATTATGTAAAAATTGACACAGAAAAATTGTATGAATCTTTTAATTTATTAAACGTGATGCTTGAAGCAAAAGGTGTAAAAAGTTTCAGTATACATAAAAGTAATAAGCCAGGTAAATTCGATATTATTATGTCAGGACTGAAAACATACTTTGATACAAAAAAAGTTGAAATTGCGGTTTGTTCGGCAAATGAAGAACATATTTTAAAAATTGAAAAATTTCTACAAAGGGTCCGAGAGGTGGGCTTAAAGTTAAAACCGGAAAAATGTGAATTTTTAAAAACCGAAATAATATTTTTAGGACATCATTTAAGTGAAATCGGGATACAACCAGATAGGTCAAAATTAATAGCGGTCCGTAACTTTCCGGAACTAAATAACATTCGATCGACTCGCAGTTTTCTTGGGTTGTGTACTTACTACCGTAGATTTGTTCCAAATTTTTCTAAAATCGAAAAGCCACTTACCAACTTTTTAAAGAAAGAAAAGAAATTCGAATGGACATACACAGCTAATGAAGCTTTTGAAACACTTAAATATAAGTTATGTGAAAAACCGGTTTTGCAGTTTTTCGATAAGACCTTACCCTTACACGTTTATTGCGATGCGGCTCAAGCATCCATTGGAGGATTGCTTGCGCAGGGTGCTCAAGGATACGAGAGACCTATCGGGTATGTAAGCAGGGTATTACAGGGTATTAATAATAAATCCCTAACAAGGAGGCAAGGCAGGGTATTATTATGGATTTGCATAAATCAATCGCGGTATGGCACGCCGGGGTAAAACGAACATATGATCGCGTAAGACAAAACTTTTGGTGGAGTGGCCTGAAGGATGATGTGGCTGAGGCTATAAAATCATGCGAGAAATGTCAAAAGATTAAATGCGTGAGGAGAAAAACAAAGCAGCCAATGTATTTATTTCCAGTGCCGGAAAACGTTTTGAGTCATATTCAGATTGATATTTGTGGACCGATTAGAGAGTCACGTTTAGGAAATAAATATATACTTTCATGGATAGACATTTTAAGTAAATATTGCGGGTATATACCTTTGAAAGAAACATCGTCGCAAAGTATAGCGAAGGCTTTAGCAGAAAAATATATTTGTAATTACGGGTGTATGGATATACTGCACTCGGATCAGGGAGCAAGTTTTTTATCGAAAATTATGGCCGAATTTGCAAATATTTTTAAAATAAAAAAGATTCGGTCGACTTCTTATCACCCCGCGAGTCTGGGATGTGGGGAACGTTCACACTTTGTTTTAATCGAAATTTTAAGATATATAATTACTTCTAACGACTGGTGTGAAAAACTCCCGTATTGTGCCTTCGCGATGAATGTTACAACGCATTCGAGCACGGGATTTGCTCCATTTACGCTAATTTTCGGTCGGGAACCAAGAGTTCCTACAGATTTTTATGAGGGACGTGAGATTAAAACGTATGATTCAGTTTTGAATGAAATTATTAGTAGAATGGGCGAAATGGTTTCTAAAGCGCGAGAAAGAATCGAGATTGCGAAAGCAAAATCAAAAAAACAATATGATAAAAGATTAAACGTAAAGGTTTTTAAACCACTCGATATGGTATACGTGTTAGTAGAGCCAAGAAAAGATAAGCTTTCAAATTGGTGGGCTGGTCCGGTTTTAATAAAAAAGGTATTTCCGAATAATACAGCATTAATTGTGCTAGAGGACAGAAAGGAAAAGGTGATTCATCAGGATAAATTGAAAATAGCTTTTACACCCATTGAACCGCTCCGAGATTAAATTTTTTTTCTTTCTCTTTTTCTCTTTATTAAGGTATCAAAATAATTTCAAGCTATGTAATCTGGTTTATTTTAAAAACGACGAAATAAAAATCGTAAGTTCCAAATTCAAATTTTGGCTGATCAAGTTTAATTGGGGTTTTATCAGAAACTGATTGAAGTGAAGTAGCTGGGGTAAGATCTTCGTTAGTAGACGATAAAAATAGTGAGGGAAACGGTAACTGAGCAATTAATGAGGGAAGATGAGCGACTTGCAGAATTCGCTCAGATAAGGGGGTACGTGACTCGAGGGTTGTAGAATTTGCGACAGAAACAGAAGTTGAACATGTTTGTTGAGAAATAAAATTTAAATCGGATCTGTTTATGAAATTTGATTCGTATAATTCGCGGGCGTGTTCTTGTAGAAAAGGTGAAAAATAGTCAGGGGAATCAGTGCGGAGGTCTTGCTTGAGAAAATTCGAGTGAAACTCTGGAAGTTGTTTTATTCTGATGGAAAATTCTGAGAGTTTTGTTTTCTCTGAGGAGGGAGAATAACGGGTTAATTTTTCTGAGAAGGGCAAAATTTCGGTTTTTATTTTCTTATCAAGACTACTATTGAAGGGAAGATCGAATTCAATTTTTTTGCAGGTATAATTAATCTCAGTTGGAGAGCAAGGATCAGTAATAGTAGGGGTGGTAATTAAGGCACAGTATGGTTCAACGTGGGGGGAAGAGTAATTTTCATCAATAATAAGCCTGGGGGTACTGCAGTCCGACTCTGAGTCAGTATAATCCACAAGCTTAAGGTTAAAATGGGCCATTATGAAGTTGAATTGTAAAAATAAGAAAGGAGAGCAATAATTAATAAATTATTTTAATCGGTTAGGATTATGATAGTTTTTTTTTCTCTTCTCTCTCGCTCTCCTCTCTTCACTTTTTGCACAAAACTTGATCTCCTTTATTGTATAACACAGTTTATTTATTTTTTTTTTGTTTTTTTCTTAAAAAAAGAAAACACAACACAGCACTGGGTTTTCACTTTTGTTTTTTTGAGAATGAATAAGTCAGTTTTCTTGTCAGAGGAAAAGAACGGATAGGTCTGCTCGATCTGAACACACAATCGATACTAATCCATCAGGACCGTGCGTGATTAGAGGCAAAATTTTTTTTTGGAAAACAAAACATAGGCCGGCATGACCTATAGTGAAAACATAGTGCGTTAGCGGCGGAGACTGCGGCCTGCGGCCGCCGTCCTTATCTCATTTCGGAGAATTTATTTTTCGGTAACCAATTAGAAATGCGCGTTAAAATGATTGGAGAAAATTTTCTAGCGGGAATTTTTTTTTTAATTTAAACTGAAAGCTTCTAATCAATAAAACTAGATTTGTTTTAAGTTGGCATTTGGATTGAAAAATTTGTATCTCTGTCTTTGCGAAATATTATTAAGTAAAGTTACTAAATTTAAGGTATTAATAACTAAAAAACAAAATAAAAATTAAATTATAAATTGTAATAAATCAAACTTCTTTTAATTGTATAACAATATGTTTTAAATATTTCTTTGAAAAATTTTGTTTTTAAATAAAAATTATGAAATTAATAATAGTAAAATTATCATGAAATTTTGAATTTATGTATAAAATTTATACAAAATGAATATAATTACTTTGTAAACAATATTATATTTTAAGACACAACTAAACAATGTAATTTCGATGTTAATCTGAGACTTGGTTGAGTTTTTACCTGGTTCCCTCAGCCCTTGCAAAGAATTTTGAGTCTCATGTATATTTTCCAGGTTATAGATCAGGAAATATTTTTTAAGTTTTTATTGTATAAAAAAAAAAGATTTTTTTTATTTTTTTTAAGTAGGGAGGAAATGAACTAAAAACTTGAAATTTTTGATTTATCACATGGTTAGAGTTGAGTTTTTTTTTAAACGCATAAGATTTGATGCACTTAGGATTGATTTAGGTATGCGAAAACGGATTTGTAAAAAAAGTTGTTCGTTGATACTCCAACTTTTTTTCGTTGGCGAGGGAGTATCTGTTATGACCGAGAAGTAGGTGAATAGTTATTTACATGTTACACGCTGTATTTTACCTATTCGAGGTGGGAACTTTTGAATTAGAAATAGTGCATCAGAATCTTTGTGTTTCGATTGTTTTTAGTTTGACTCAGGGGCAGGAAGTTTATCCACGAGTTTATGGGATGACTCGAGTGGGTATTACTTACTAATAAATAAATGCGAGACTGTGATTAAGTTAAGAATGTGTAAATAAGGACCAAGTTGGCAAGTGAAACTTATACGATTTCTTTATATCGCGGGCAGGGGTTACTCGATCTCGGGAGAATTTTACTGAAGGTTGATAGCTGGGGTGACGTGAGTAGTTGCACCAGGTTCTTCAATTATTACTCGGTGCACGTGGTCATGACTAAGGATGACTCTTGGTGGGGGCCTATGGCACCGGAAGGGTCAGGGGGTATAAGTACGGGAGCTTCTTCGGGCTCGGGAGCATTCATTCGGGATCTTTTGCATTGAGACATTTTTAACTTATTGTAAGAGCGTTTAATTCCGAATACGATTCTTACTTAGTTTGTCGCGTAGTTATCTTGCTAGCCAATTTGATTCCAACTTGTGCTTATTTTAAGTTAGTCAGGAAGTACAGGCTAATAAATTATTACCTATTATAAAGCCTAATTGAGATCTTGTTAATTAACCGCCCTGAACACGACTTACCTATATCTCTGATTCCTGAATATCAATTACGAGTTATTAACTTAACTTATAACATTCAACAATTAATTATCACGCTACCTTGTTATCAATCGCTACCAAATCATTGATCGTTCGAATCATCGGCTCGGGCATTCAAACCCAGCCGCTTCAAGCGTGCTGCAGCACATTGTGCGTGCGGCCGTTTCTACAACTTCACCAGACAAGGTAAATTACGTGGGGTTACTAAAATTACTAGACCCCCCCGTTTTACGGCCATAACACTTGTTCTATTCAATTAGCTAATCATGATAGCGGGGCGAGCCGCGGCGGGCGGAGCGGTGCAGTGCGGTGGACTCTGCTTTGCAGGCTAAATCAGCCTGCAAGGCAGAGTCCCGCAGCCTGCACGCCACACCGTCCTCGAGTGTGCAAGGGGCACTGATATTCTCACTGCCTCCGTCTTTCCATGATGAAAGGCTTATCGAAGCCTAGTGTATTTCTTTTATCAAATAAACTATATTAATTATTTTAACCACACAGAACCTTTATTTAACGATCCTCGATCCTTTATTTACAACATGGTAGCCGCGATCGTAGTTTAGTCAGTAAAAAGTGTGGTTAAAAGTATAAAAAGTTTAGTCAGTGAAAACATGTGCTCCAAAAAATTTTCACTTTTCTATGCCACCTTTTTAAGAAGCATAGAAATATATTTTTAAAATTAATTAGCTTAGAAGCTAAGTAAGTGAGAGGCGTGAAAAGCCTGTAGAAAAAATCCGTGCAAAAGGTTGATGCACGAGGATTTAATTTTGTGAAACCACATGGCGCGTCGCGAGGTTAAGCGAGTGCATGGCGAAAAGTGAGGTTAAGCACATGTTGAGATTTTTTGATAATCGAGTTTTGAATTAAATGAACATAGCAAATGTTTAATTGGATAAAAGACAAAAATATTGTGAAAATAATAAAGTTTAATAATTGCACAAAGCATTGGCAAAAATAATTTTGGGAAAAAGATGAAGATTAGAAATATACTGAAAGATTCAAGTTCACCACGTGGGTAATGAAATAAGTACAACGAGAGCGTAAACAAGATGTACGTAAATCTATCAGGGATATTTGCCGCTATAGATGCTTTAGATGAATTGAAGAAATTTGATGGACAAAACTTCGAAGTTTGGAAACTAGAAATATTAGAAATATTGAATATTGGCAAATTGCTTAGAGCCAGCTGTTAGAAAGCAAACTGATCAAGGTAAAGATGCAGTTTGGAAAAGAAAAACAGTTCAGTCAAGAATTTTAATATCAAACAGTTACAAGGAAGAATTTGAAGAAAAGATTTTGGATTGCACAAGTGTCTATGAAATAATATTAAGATTTAAAGAGTTGAGTTCAAAAGAAACAGAAATCAACATTGAAAATATAGTTCGTCAAAAGGAAGAAGAAAAAGTTAATCCAAAAAATCAAGATTCAAAATGCAAAAGTGAAATCAAGTTTGAAAATTCTGCAGAAAAAGTAAAAAATAATAACCAAGAAGAAGTTGCAAAAGAAAGTAAAAATTTAAAGTTAAAACCAGTGCCTAAAAGGTTAAAATTGATAAACTGTGTAAAAAATAAAAATAAGCTTGTAAGCTTGAACAAAATAAAAATCAAAGTGACAAACTTTAAAAAATGTAAAAATAAAACAAAAATCAAAAGCAAGACTTGGTGTAAAATAAAAACCAAAATAACAACAAAGGGATGCAATCAGAGCAATGGAACAAAAAATGTACACAACAACAACGGACAAGATCAACACAGAAGAAGAAGTTTGTGAAACAAAGTTATGTGTTAAAGTGCAAAATCAACAAAGAAAAAGAGAGGTTGATTGATAGTGGTGGTATAAACCACATTAATTTGTTTGTGAGTGCATGCAAGATGAAAAATCTTGTTAATTTAAGAAGCAAAAGTGAGGTTGTGTATGATAGAGGTAAAATTTTGTATGAATTTTTGTTAAAGAATGATAAAAAGTATGCAAGATCTGTTGTAAAATTTAAAATGAAAATTTGTATGTTGAATGATAAAATGTTGTTGAGAAAAACAAGTAAAATATTTGCCAGATCTAATGTAAAATTTAAAATGAAAGATTTAACATGATTAGATTTATTTAAAAATTAAAAGATTAAAATTTGAATTTCTCTAATTAAATAAATATGTTATGAACAAAAGTATTTGAATATTAAAAGTTTAAAATTTGAGTTTCTAGAATTAAATAAGTATGTTATGATCAAAAGTATTTAAAAATTAAAAGGTTAAAATTTGAATTTTTAGAATTAAATAAATATGTTATGATCAAGAGTGTTTGAAAATTTAGAGTATTCATATTTGAGATAAAATTAGTAGATATAATTTGAAAGAAATCTAGGTAAAGATAAAGTTTGAAAAATAATAAAAATAATAATGGAAACAAAATAATTTTTTTTGTATAGATTAAAGTAAAGACAAAGTTTAAAAAAATTTTAGAATGAAGTTTATAAAAATAAAGAATTTATTTGTTGAATGATTAATATTGGAATTAAATAGATACATTGAAAATAAAGAAATAAGCTGTTAAATGTAAATTAAAAATGTGGATGATAAATGATTTGAAAAATTTAAAATTTTTATAATTCAGAATGAAAATTGATAGTTGATCTCAGAGTTTAAAATTAAAAAAAAAAAAAAATGATTTATATGATATAGCCAAGGAGGCGTTGAGTTAAAGAAAAATAAATTAAGTTGCTTGACAAAGTTATAAAACAAAATGATAGGGATTTTATATTTGATAAAAATAATGATGAAGGTACTGAGAGATAAATAAAAAAATAAACAATAGATAAATTTAGAAATGGAAATATAAAGTTATTCATGCTCACGTCAAGTGGAAATTGAGAAATTAAATTTGAAATAATGATTATGAAATGTGCATGGAAAGTTAATAATTTGATGTAAAGATAAACATTGTAAAAAAGTTAAAAATGTCGTAAATTCAAGGAGGCGTGTTAAATTATGTGAATATTCCGACATTATAATATTATTTGAATACACGCGGTATGAGTGTCGTGTGCAAAACTGCTGTGCGCATGCGTGTGTTCTGAAGCTACTGACGAAGACCGACGGCGAAGCCACTCTCTCTCCGTTCTGTTGCTCGCGCGTACGGTCACGCGATGAAAGGCTTATCGAAGCCTAGTATATTTATTTTATCCAATGAACTATATTAATTATTTTAAGCACGCAGAACCTTTATTTAACGATCCTCGATCCTTTATTTACAACAACAACATTCCCCAAGGAAAGTGTTTTTACCCTGGGGCCTTATCCAGTAACTTTACCGATCGAAATTTCAAATGAACGTAACGTTTTCGATAATCGTTAGCTCATTTGAAATGTATATATATATAGGGTGTGTGTTTATACTACAAGCAAACGCTTAGCGGTTTGTTTACGAGTTCTATAAATAGATGGACAACCAGGTCGCCGATGACGGGTATACCCGGGAATCATCTCCGAGAACTTGACTTAAGTTTTCTTCGTGGTGACTCTGGTCAACAACATCATTCTTTACCTAAAAAACTCGATTGCTCGAAGATGATGCCCGAGTATACCCGTCATCGGCGACCTGGTTGCTTAGGTCAAAATTCATGCCTGGGAGCTTTCAGACGAGCACCAAAGTCACCTTGAGGAAATCTAGAAATAAGTTCTCGGAGATGATCTCCGGGTATACTCGTCATCGGTGACCTGGTTGTCCAGGTCTAAATTCATGCCTGGGAGCATTCAGACGATCACTTGAGTCACCTCGAGAAAAATTCGAATTGAGTTCTCGGAGATGATGCCCGGGTATACCCGTCATCAGTGACCTGGTTGTCCAGGTCGAAATTCATGCCTGGGAGCCCCCAGACGATCACCAAAGTCACCTTTAAGTAAATTAAAATCAAGCTCTCAGAGATGATCCCCGGGAAGTTCCACATTTTTTTTTTTTTTTGAAAACTCCCCGAACTTTTGGAGAAACTCCCATTTTTTTCCGTGTAGGGTGTCTAAATTTTTAGTTATCGAAAAACTTAATAAGAATAAAAATATTTCTAATATTATTATTGTAAAAAAAATAAATAATATAAATCGTAATGATAACAAAATTTTAAACGATAACTAGATTGACAGTTTGATACTTAGACTTAATAAAATTCTTAGAATAAGACAATGCGATGCTGACGTTTCTTCATGCTTTTCTTTTTACATGTTTATTTATTTACATGCTTTTCTTTAACTCACTGTGGTTTTTCGTCGTCGTCGTCGTCGTATGTTCAAAACTGCCAAGCTCTATAACTTGGAGCCTATAAGAGCTAGAGATCTGAAATTTTACAGAGGGTCTAGGTTTGGATGACAATACATTAATCCGTAGTCACTTCTCGACCTGGACCTCCAGGTTGCCGATGACGGGGGTACCTGGAGGGTCACCTCCGAGAATTTGGGCTAAATTCTTCGGGGATGACTTTTAAAGAAGTTCTGGAGTATTTATCGAGGCAATTTGAACCTAGGTACCCAAGTCACCGATGATGGGGGTGTCCGGGGTACCTGGGGGTCATCTCCGAGAGTTCGGTCGAATTCTTGGAGTATGACTTTGGATAGAGTTCGGGGGTGTTTTAGAGCATATGAGAAAGAAGTTTGAACCTGGACAGCCAAGTCGCCGATGACGGGTGTACCTGGGGAACCTGGAGGTCATCTTCGAGAGTTTGGGCCAAATTTAGCAAGGATGACTGGAAGAGTTCTGCAGGGGTTCTAATTTGGTAGTTATCAATATATTTGAATAAAAAAAATGTTTTCAAGTATTATAATTATAAAAAGGATGATAAGAATTTCAATAATAACCAAATTTTAAACATTGGTATGGTATGGTATGGTATTTGTGGGAGGGGTACGCGGTCCCTACCCGGGAACATGCGACCCCAGCACTCAGGTATACACCCATTGTGCTGATTTCCCTGCCTTACTCAATTCCTGTTCAAGGCCACTTCGATGTGGCCCTATTGCCGTCGTGATTGCCGAAACACTTGCCTCCCTTAGATCCAATGGATCTATAATGGGTCCGCCAAGCCTTCTGGTCCGGAGTGTGGCCCAAGCGGGACATTCACAGAGAAGATGTCCCGTCGTTTCGGCCGATTCTCCGCACCACCTGCAGTTTGAGACATCGCTGAGTCCTATCCTTGATAGGTGATGTCTCTCCATCCAGTGGCCCGTAAGCCAGCCGATGATCATCCTGAGTTTTGTTCTGCTAGTCCTTCTCAGGTCTCGCAGCCATGTTTCAGGCGGCTTGTCACCGATGAGGCTCTTTGCCTGCCTCGGCCCCTGGTGATCATTCCATCTTTGGTCAGCAACACCTGTCATCCAGCGTTCCATGGCTTCTTGCATTGAGCAATCGGGCATTCCAACGTTGCATTGGTCCGCCCTGATGCCCAAGGCGCCCCGGTTCGCCAGCCTGTCTGCCTTTTCGTTGCCCAGGATCATCGAGTGTCCTGGCACCCATAATAGGGTGACACAGTGGTTCAACGCCATGATAGTCAGTGCCTCTTTGCAGAGAGCCACTTCCCTCGAGCTTGTGGCCCAACCCTTGAGCGCCAAAAGCGCCGCTTTGCTGTCGGAGCAAATCGTGACTGGGCATCTCCTGTTAACCTCTCTCAGCGTGGCCCGTGCACACTCCGTGATCGCCCTTACCTCAGCCTGAAAAACTGTGGCAAAGTCGTCAAGGTGTAGCGTTATCTCCCTGGAACAGCCCTGTCTCCAGGCTCCGGTGCCCACGCCTTCCTTTCTTTTCGAGCCATCTGTGAACCAGACAACTCCCTGACCTGTATACTTGTGCCGTCCTCCTTGCCAGTCGGCCCGGCTGCCCGTTTCGACTCTAAACGGCTTGTTGAAACTGATGTTCCTCGCCGTATGATCGAGCTTGGGCAGCTTCTCCAGATTTAGTTCTCTGGTTATCTGCCGGTCTGCTAGGTGGTCAACCTTCGCTTTGCCATCGTAGCGACACACAGCCTTGAAGGCCGCACTTCTAACCACGAGGTCGAGCGGAAGGGTTCCCGTCAGACGTTCCATCGCAACCAGTGGTGTGGTGCTCATGCATCCCGTAAGGCCTCTCAAGACGAGGGCCTGTACGCGATCCAAAATTGACTTGGCGCCCTTTACCGTCGCCACCCGGGGAGCCCATATGACTGCCCCGTGTAGTAGCTTGGGTTTCAACACCGCTGTGTATAGCCAGTGTATCTTTTCGGGCTCCAGTCCCCATGTCCTGCCAAAAGCCCTTCTGCATGCCCAGAAGGACTGAATCACCTTTGCGGAGGTGATATCGAGATGCCTTTTCCAACTGAGTTTGGAGTCGAATGTGACTCCCAGATACTTAATCTCACTGGTCAGGTCTAGTGCCCTTCCCATGAGATGTAGGCCTTTGACAGGGCCTACCTTGTATCTGGTTGTAAAGCACGTGACTCCAACTTTGCTCGGGTTCACCGTCAAGTGGACCCCCTTACACCATTTCTCGACGATTCCCAGTGCTAGTTGCATTAGGCCCGCCGCCACATCCAGATCGTCGGCCCCAACGAGAATGAAGACGTCGTCAGCATATGCCAAGGCAAAAATACCGGCTTCATCCAACAATCTCAGTAGGGTATCGACTACCAGGCACCACATAGTGGGAGACAAAACTCCCCCCTGTGGGCATCCCTTACCGACTCTACCCTTGCGGATACGGTCGCCCCATGTGGCCAGCAGGCTCCTGGTGCTTAACATGTGGCACATCCATCTCACCAGGGTGGGCGGAATGGCATGATTCTCTGCACCCTTGTGGATGCTATCCACCCGGGTGTGATTGAATGCGCCTTCTATGTCAAGCAGGGCTGCTAGTACATAACCTTTATTCTTCATCCCGTTTCTGATCCAGGATTCCGCCTCTATAAGAGCTGTATCTACAGACTTCCCTGCCTGGTAGGCATGCTGTCTGCAGTGCAGCGGTCTGTCGACCAAAGACGTCTCCTTGAGATACCTATCCACGAGCCTTTCAAGTGCTTTCAGTACGAAGGACGACAGACATATAGGTCTGTGGTCCTTCGCGCTGGTAACCACTCTGCCTGGCTTCGGTATAAATACTACTTTCGCCATCCTCCAGCAGGTCGGGACATATCCCAGGGCCAAGCACGCCCTAAAGAGTTTGACCAGAGGACTTAACAGTATCTCCAGCCCTTTTTGTATGAGGGCCGGGAAGATACCGTCCGGTCCGGCAGCTTTGAACGGGTCAAAGGTGCTGATTGCCCATCTGACTCTCTCCGGTGTCGTTATGGTCCTGGCCAGTTCCCAGTCCTGTCTGCCGGCTGTCGCTTCTTGCGTGCCTTGGTGTACTTCGCCTTCCCTGAAGTCGGGGAAGTGGGTCTCCAGTAGTGCGTTGAGGCAGTCCGCACCATTTTCGGCCCATTGCCCCGAGTTCAGCTTCATTACACCTGGCGTCTGGTTTGGGCCACTGCGCAGAATGCGACTGAGCCTGGATGTCGCTGCGACATCCTTTTGCTCTGTGCAGTAGTTCTGCCAGCCCAGAGTGGGCGCCCTCTCCAGCTCCTTCTTGTATAGTCGTTGCGCCAGTCGATAGGCGTCTTCGTCTTCCCTCTTTTTAGTCTTGTACGACCTGTTGTAGAGTCTCCTTACTTCCTTCCTAAAGGCTGTAAGTTCGAGTGTCCACCACGGACATCCCTGACTCTTACCTCTCTTACTAACCCGGCAGTTGTTCTCGAAAGCCGTCACCAGAGTCTCCTGCAGGGACTCTGCGCAGTGTTCGATCTCCACCGGGTGCCGTATCTCCCAGGAAAATTGGAAATTCTCCTGGCAAGATCGGCTCTGTAATCTTCTCAGTTTGTGTTTCTGGGATTTCTCCAGTAAGGCCTATCGGTAGTTCTGCCCACCAACGAAAAGGTGATGTGTTCGTGGTCTGACATGGAGGGCTCGTCCGAGACTCTCCAGTCCTCCACGGACGCCGCCAGATCGATCGTGGCCAGAGTGATATCGATGACCTCCTCACGCCTTACATCCCGAAAGGTGGGCTTGCCACCTTTATTCAGGATCTCCAAATTGGTACCCGCCAGGAAGCTCAAAAGTGCGTCCCCTCTGTTATTGCAATCCGAGCTGCCCCACACCGTGTGATGTGAGTTGGCGTCGCACGCAAGTAAGAGGTCCAAGCCTTTCAGTTCGCAGGTCCTAACAAGATCCCTAACCCTTTGTGGGGGTGGATCCTCCTCATCGTATGGAAAATAGGCCGAGGCAACTACGAGTTGCCTTTCAGTGCCTTTCTCATCCTTGTATTTCACGGTCGCTGTCGCAATGTCTCTGTCACAGAAGGATCCCCAGGCTTCAGCAGCAAGCCCTTTAATTATCAGGGCCGCCCTGGCTGAGTCTCCGTTCCAACTGAAACGGTTGCCGCAACCGTTTAGACCTGTGATTTTACCCGCCCTTATCCAGGGTTCCTGAATAAAGGCTATGCCTGTATGTACCTCTGCCATGCGTTTGACTAGGACAGCCGAAGCGCTTTTGCAATGGTGCAAGTTGATCTGGGTGCACGAAATAGTGGACGTTGCCATACTGGCAGGCCCTGGGTTTCGTCCACCTCGACCCAGCCTCCTTGAGTTCGCCATGGGGCGAAGTTAGGAGCCAGCCTTTGGGTGTGGGGATAGGGGTAGGATTGTGCTTAGCGCTTCTCCCACCCCCTAGTTCCCTCCCATCTTCTCCCTTGTCACCTTTACCTTTGTCAGAGACAAGGACGGCGTGGGCCCTGCCACCCCCACAGAAGGGTCGGTAGTTCAGGGCCTTTAGGGCCACCTCCGACTCCTCCACGGTGATGTTTAGCAGAGTCTCCACCGGTTGTCTCTCCTTTGCAGGGATCGCCTTATTGCTAACGAGGTTCCAGGATTCCACCTCGAGAGTGGGATTCTGTCGCCTCAAGCGTGTGAGTGCGGTCTGGGGAACAATGTTCCCCGGAACGTACAAGGCGATCCTTTTTACCTTTTGGAGATCGCCCTGATCAACGACGGTGAGCTTGGCGTTCTCCCATGGGCTCCATTTAGGGACCTTAGCATTTAACCACTCCACGTCCCACTGGGTGTTGCAGTCGTACACTAGTGCACCCCGCGTCTCCCAGTTGGCCAAGAACTGTGGGAAGTGGCCCTCCTCAGTTTGGTCGATTTCTGCTTCGAGAGCAGATCTGACCAGATCGACCTGTTCTTGGGTGAGTCGTGTGATGGGGTAGCCTTCAGGAACTATGGCCCACCGAAGCTTAGTAGCCACTGCTCGACTGTAGCACGCCCCATCTTCTTTATTTTCCCTGGCCGAGCGCTTGACTTCCCTGGGTGTCGAGCCTTCGGAGTGGGTCTTCTTCGCAACCGGTGTCGACTGAAAAATGGTCCCCTCCTGCTCCACACCCTTCTTCTGGGTCCTCCTCTCCTGGCCAGTTCTACGCCTCACCCTTTTCTTCTTCTTTTTACCTTCGATCGAGGTGCCCCCTGCCCCTTTTGAGGCGAGGTCCCTCGGTCGAGTTTCCTTGTTGTAGGTGGCGGTATCACCGTCCTTATCCGTAGATGAGGTGGTGTCCCGCCCGTTGTTACCATCCACCTTGTGCCCGGTATCCCCAGCCCCCTTGAGGGCGGAGTCCCGTAGCGGTCCGGTGACTATGGCCTTTCGTGGGTCGGTATCCCCAGCCCCCGTGGGGGCGGAGTCCCGTACCTCAACTTCCATGGGGGTGGGAACCCCCTTAACCTCTTATGGTGGCGCTTTTTGCGTACTATTCTTACCTTTTGTTTCCATTTTGTTTTTATAGAGCGGGTGTATCGTGTTGTGGTCAGTTTCGGGTGTCTCCCGTTAGCTTGCCCTTCCGATGGGGGTGATTTACGAGGGTCTGATTGACTCGGTGGCCTCGGAGGTTCCTCCCCTCCTCAGTGGTGCGGTCCCAATCCGGTCACCATCCGGCAGCATCACTGCACCAGGGATTTTTCGATGGCTGGTGGGGCAGCCAGGCGGTCTGGTTAGTGACCTACCCGGGCCCCTGTACTATCCATCGGCCCAGGCGCGCCAGTCCCAGTTTGACCTCTGTACCCTCCTCGTCTCGCTAACCCTCGAACTCTTCACTCCCATCTTCAGGGGTCGCAAACCGGGGGGGCACCCTACGCTGCAGTGTTTGTATGTAAGTGTGAGTGTGCGTGTGTATGTGTATCACATCCTGTCTACCGCGTTAACAGGATGTGAGGTGTGTATACCCAGCCAGACCACCACCCTGAATGGGGGGGCTGTTTGTTGGTCGCCAGCTTTCCTGCAAGCGAGGGGGGCGAAGACCGGGACTTAACCTGCCCTACATTCACCAGGACGAACCCTTCTCGGGTTGCCTATCACTCATTCCTCGGTCCCCCATTTATAGGGGGCCTTCCATACACCTGGACATCCCGTTTATAGGGAGCGACAACATTCATGCAGTCTCGCCCCTCCCGCTGTCAGTCAGCCGACTAAGCCTCCCCACCAGGCTGTCGAGGTCGTGCCCCCGACAGCACGCGACAAGGTCCTACAGCCCCCAGGGGAGGAAATTTTAAACATTAATTAGATTTAAAATTTTACGCTAAAAATATTCTTTTTAAGACTAAAAAGAAGAAAATAAAAAAATTAATAAAAAAAAAAGTTTTTAAAAAACATGCTTTTCTTTAAAAAGTTTTGGGAAATTATAAAAAAAACGTACTAAAAAGTAGAAAATACAATTTTAATACTGCTAAATTCTTTCAAAGTACCTTTAAAAGATTTAATATAAATAGAACAAACTACATTTCGTGATGAATCTAAACAAAAGTATGGGGCTCTATAGATGACTTAAATTTAAGGCGTATGACTGTGTTTCATCGATTGCCCCATGCTTTGTTTAGATTCATCACGAAATGTTGTTTGTTCTATTTATATTAAATCTTTTAAAGGTACTTTGAAAGAATTTAGCAGTATTAAAATTTTATTTTCTACTTTTTAGTACGTTTTTTTTATAATTTCTCAAAACTTTTTAAAGAAAAGCATGTTTTTTAAAAACTTTTTTTTTTTTTTTTTTCTGATTGTGTTTAATAATTTACGTCAACTTTAAAAATTTTCAGTTTTTTTCTTAATTTTAGAGTATAAAAGATTAATATTTAATTTGATATTATTACATTAAAAAATTATTTACTTGCTTTGCTTAAAGTAAATTCAAAATTGTCTTCAGTTACTACTATTGTAACTATTTTATTCTCGATTTTATTCTATTATTGAAAAATAATATATAATTTAAACTTATTGTACATATATATACTAGGGGGTACTCCCCTGCTCGCTTCGCTCGCCAAGCCCCATAAAAATAGTTATAAAATATGGAGTTTTTTGATAGTTAATATTTAACATGTTTTTTGAGTTGAGTTTGTGTATTGAATAAAAGTTCAAACATGTTTAGGTAAAATTGTTGAATATGATTTAAATTGAAAAAAGAAAATTTTATTATGGTGAGTCTAAAAAAATAGTTATAAAAATTAAATAGTAAGTTAAAATACTTCAAGTACTTGAAACATGTAAAATATAATATTTTTTGACCGTTTTGAAGTACTCCTTTAAAAAGGTCTTTTAAAATTACGACTCCTCTAGGAAAAGCGCCCTTCAAAGAGGTTAAATATAGAGTTTTTTGACAGTTAAGGTGCTCGTACAGGAGAAGCTCCTATAGTTTAAAATCAACTCCTCCGGGAGGAGCCCCTTAAAACATGTTGAATATAAGGTTTATTGACGTTTTGAGGTGCTCCTCCGGGAGGAGCTCTGGAAATTACGGCTCCTCTAGGAGGAGCCCCTTAAAACATGTTAAATATAAGGTTTTTTGAAGGTTTTGAGGTGCTCCTCCGGGAGGAGCTCTTTAAACTACGGCTCCTCCGGGAGGAGCCCACTTCAAACATAATAAATATAAGGTTTTTTGACGTTTTAAGGGGCTCCTCTGGGAGGAGCTCTGAAAATTACGGCTCCTCCGGGAGGAGCCCCTTAAAACATGTTAAATAAAAGGTTTTTTGACGTTTTAAGGGGCTCCTCTGGGAGGAGCTCTGAAAATTACGGCTCCTCCGGGAGGAGCCCCTTAAAACATGTTAAATATAAGGTTTTTTGAAGGTTTTGAGGTGCTCCTCCGGGAGGAGCTCTTTAAACTACGGCTCCTCCGGGAGGAGCCCACTTCAAACATAATAAATATAAGGTTTTTTGACGTTTTAAGGGGCTCCTCTGGGAGGAGCTCTGAAAATTACGGCTCCTCCGGGAGGAGCCCCTTAAAACATGTTAAATATAAGGTTTTTTGACGTTTTAAGGGGCTCCTCTGGGAGGAGCTCTGAAAATTACGGCTCCTCCGGGAGGAGCCCCTTAAAACATGTTAAATATAAGGTTTTTTGAAGGTTTTGAGGTGCTCCTCCGGGAGGAGCTCTTTTAACTACGGCTCCTCCGGGAGGAGCCCACTTCAAACATAATAAATATAAGGTTTTTTGACGTTTTGAGGTGCTCCTCCGGGAGGAGCTCTGAAAATTACGGCTCCTCCGGGAGGAGCCCCTTAAAACATGTTAAATATAAGGGTTTTTGACGTTTTAAGGTGCTCCTCCGGGAGGAGCTACTAAAATTGGCTCCTCCGGGAGGAGCTTTTAAAATTAAGAGCTCCTCCCGGAGGAGCACCTCAAAACCTTCAAAAAACCTTATATTCAACATGTTTTAAGGGGCTCCTCCCGGAGGAGCCGTAATTTTCAGAGCTCCTCCCGGAGGAGCCAAAAAAAAAGAGCTCCTGCTGGATATGACTATATAATATAGGAAGATATATATATATAATAAATAGCTGAATTAAGATGTAATTTACGATATTTTTCATTACGATATAAACCGTTAACATATCGTTAGACGTCGTATCGTAATATAAATGAAAAATTTCTGTTTTTACGCTAACCGTGCGCTTAAAATGGTGATTTGCACATGTTTCTCAGAAATTTGAATGTAACGATATCGATTTTCGTTAAAAAAAATAAAATGGGTTGAGTGCGCATGCGCAGTACGCTATTTTGATGAGTTTAGCGAACGATTATTTTACTGGATAAGGCCCCTGGAAAAAAATTACATTCACTCAAGACGAAAATGTATCCCGGGGAAAAAGTAATCTACATAACTTATTCCGGGTAAAGGGTAACGTTGAGATAATTAACAATTGAGAAAGTCTTTATTCATGTGGAAAGTAACAAGACCTATGTCAACTTATTTGAAGCAGACTAAGGGAGCTTTTCCCGAGGAAATCGTAACGTTGAGAATATTTTCTGGGTAAAGTGTAACGTTTAGGTGATTAACGTTTAAAAAATATTTATCTACGTGAGAATCTACAATATCAATGCTAAATTATTTGAAGCAGACTAAGAGAGCTTTTCCCGAGGAAATCGTAACGTTGAGAAATTTTTTCCAAGTAAAGTGTAACGTTAAGGAAATCATCGATTATAAAAATATTTTTTAAAGGAAAATTTACAATATCTATGCCAACTTACTTAAACCAGAGAAGGGAGATTTTTCCGAGGAAATCGTAACAATGAGAACTTTTTTCCGAGTAAAGTGTAACTTTAAGGAAATCATCGAATATAAAGATGTTTTTTAAGGGGGGGGGTAGGGTCTTAGCGGTCAAAAAATGATGATTTTTCGATGATTTATAGTGAAGCTCCTGTTTATTATAATTTAATAAGAATTTATATACATATCATACAACATTCAAAGAACATTCTGTCAAAATTTCAGATCAAAATATTAAAAATTGAGGCAATGGGAGCCAACCAAACAAGGCGCTTCGAAAAAAAGATGAGTTGCGGTGAAGGCTGTAACTCGCGAACGGTTCATCTGAAATCAAAAAATAAAGTAGATTTAGTTAATATATTAGTTTTTCTCGCCCCCTAGTAGGATCAATTTCATTTTTTTTCAATTTTGAAGTTTTGCCGACGTTTAGAAGCCAAAACACTGTTTTTTGGTCACCAAAACCGGCCATTTTATGGCTAAAACTCGGCCAAAAAAAAAAAAAAAAAAAAAAAGTAACTCACTAGGGGGCGGGTTTTTTATGCATTAAACACGTATGTTTAATTTTAGAAAGATCGGTGCAGTAGTTTTCAAATGAGAACTTTCACCGACTTTGAAAAATAGTGTTTCGAGAAAAACGCGTTTGAAGTTTTCGGTACGAAAAAAGTGAAGAAAAACTATTTGATTTACAACTTACACTGAATCATCTATTCCAGCTCCATAAAGTAAGTCACCAGCAGCTTCAGCAATGTCCAGAACATCTTTTTGTCCTTGTCTTCGCCGAATTCTACCTTCTTTGGTTTGAGCGGCGCTTTCGGAGTCGGCTTTCATTATGCGAGTTTCGTCCGCCAGCCTCGCGTACTCATGGGCGCTTTAATTTTTAAACGGATTGGGTCTTTTTTTTGGTTTTCCAAGTATTTTTCCTTCAGTTTTACGCGTTTCTCTCGACACTTTACTTGTTCTAACCATTTTAAAACCAAAAAAACCGAATCGGAAATATAAGAAGAAAAATAATCGGACCGCTCTGGTGAACGAACACCGTCAAACTGACACGTCTTTTTTTCCACACAGACCTTTAGAACCGCCTTATACTCTACCTGGGTTCACTGCCCCTCCCTTTTTACAAAAGGGTCTTAGGGGATTACAAAGACCGACTTAGCAGGGGCCTTCAGCGTAGAGCATGCGGGGAGGGGCAGCTGCCTCGACCTGCTCCGCTCGAAGGCCCCAGACTTAAAACTCTGTAACTTTGTGAGTTTTGCTCCAAACCCTTAGAAATTTTAACACAGCATTCTTGAAATGTTTTACTATAAGAAAAAAAAAATTCGATTTTTCAAAAATTGCGAGACCCTACCCCCCCTCTTAAATAAAAATTTACAATATCAATGCTGACTTGTTCAAAGCAGGCCAGGGAGCTTTTCTAGAGGAAATCTTAAAGTTGAGAACTTTTTTCCGAGTAAAGTGTAACGTTGAGAAAATCATCGAATTTGAAAATATTTTTTAAATAAAAATTTACAATATCAATGCTAAGTTGTTTAAAGCAGGCCAGGGAGCTTTTCCCAAGGAAATCGTAACGTTGAGAACTTGTTTCCGAGTAAAGTGTACCGTTGAGGAAATCATTGAATATAAAAATATTTTTTAAAGGAAAATTTACACTATCCGTGCCAACTTACTTAAACCAGAGAAGAGAGATTTTCCGAGGAAATCGTAACGTTGAAAGCTTTTTTCCGAGTAAAGTGTAACGTTGAGGTAATCATCGAATATAAAAATGTTTTTTAAAGGAAAATTTACAATATCCATGCCAACTTACTTAAACCAGAGAAGGGAGATTTTTCCGAAAAAATCGTAACGTTGGGACTTTTTTCCGAGTGAAATATAACGTTAAGGTGATTAACGATATAAATACGGTATTTTATGAAAGAAAAAATTTCAGGAATACTTTTATACAAGATAGAATTGATCTTGTTGCTGGTTTGGTAGAGTTGTCCGAGGTGGTTGTTACAATATACCCGGGAAAAGATGCATACGTTCTGTTTTCCATGGAAAAAATTCCAGTAACTTTTTTTTCACTAGTTTTCTTAAATAATGTTACTGGTTTCTCGGATAAAGTAGTTCAAGGGAGTGAGGTTACATTTTACCTGGAAAAATTTAACTCGTTACTTTTTCTTTGGAAAAAAGCACCCTATTCTATTGTTAATAAGTTAACACATAACTTTCAATTTTCTACCTAGAAAAATACTATCTCACTCCACACTGGTCCTAATCTACTGCCAGAGCTCCCTGACTTAATTTGTGGATGGAGACTGTATAAATTCGTCTTCGTTGCCGATATCAAGCAGATGTTTCGCCAAATAAAGGTTGACTCCGAAGACGTGCACTTTTAAGCTATCGTCTGGCGTTTCAATCCGAGCGACCCCCTTCAAATCTGGTACCTGCTGACTGTCAGCTATGGCTTGGGTTGTTCTTCATACCTGGCCATTAGTACTTTACGAGAGCTGGCCAAGGCCTATCGTAAAATCTACCCTCTGGCGGTACCAATCATTGACAATGAAAGCTACATGGATGACGAAACTTCCGGCGGGCATACGCTTAAAGAAACCCTTGAGAAGAAATCCCAATTGATAGGTCTTCTCAAAGAGGGTGGCTTCGAGTTGAGAAAATGGCTGTCGAATTGCCCGGAAGTTCTGGCGGATCTGCCGCCAGATCACCTCGCAACTAACCCAGAATCGGTCTTCGAGGACTCGTCCTCGTCCACGGTGCTTGGTTTAGTTTGGAATTCTCTGGAAGATACGTTGAGATCCAACGTGAATTATGAAATTAGTCCAGTTAGACCCACTAAGCGACTAGTTCTGTCTAGCATTGCCAAAATTTTCGATCCCATGGGCTGGCTGGCCCCAGTCGTTGTATCTGCTAAAATATTTATGCAGTCCTTGTGGCTGCAGAAAGCTAATTGGGATGATCCACTCCCTGACGAATACGTCAGACAGTGGGAGCTTTGGATCTCTAAGTTGCCTGCCATAGGCACCTTGCGTATACCTCGCTATTTGAACTACTCTCCTGAAACCTTGATCTGCGAGATTCATGGATTTTCCGATGCGTCGGAGAGAGCTTACTCGGCTGCTGTCTCCCTAAGATTCGTGAACCCTTCAGCAGTTCACTGCTCACTCCAGATCGCCAAAACAAGAGTGGCCCCACTCAAGACGCTGAGCGTTCCACGACTTGAGTTGGCTGGCGCTCATATTCTATCAAAATTGGTCAATCATCAACTTTCAATCTTGCCCATCAAAATCGACACGGTGCATCTCTGGTCTGATTCGCGAGATGTCCTGTTTTGGCTTCGAGGCCACCCATCGCAATGGCAAACCTTCGTAGCCAACAGGTGCAGCGAAATTCAATCCTTGGTTCCGGATGCTTTCTGGCATCACGTCAAGTCCGCTGAAAATCCTGCCGACATTGCCTCGCGCGGGATGAACCCCCCTGGCGGTACCAATCATTGACAATGAAAGCTACATGGATGACGAAACTTCCGGCGGGCATACGCCAGCTTCCCAAATGCCCCCGAAATGAGGGGCGCCTGGAGGGTTGCATTTCCAAAGGGTGCCTTGTTGAGCAAAAACCTCGATAACTTCGTTTATGAACACAGAACGTTCGCGGAACATTTGGCGAAGCTCGGCGTCAGCACCGATGAAATTGGTGCCCTGATCACTATAGATTAAAGAGCAATGTCCTCTCCTAGACGAGAAACGGTGGAATGCAGCGATGAAAGATTGAGTAGAATAACCCTCGGCGAGCTCTAAGTGGAAGGCTCGGGTACATAGATACACGAACAAACAAACATAACCTTTCGTGGTGCCGCGACCTCTACTCTTGGTTAGCCCAATCGAAAAGGGACCAGCGTAGTCCACGCTGGAGTGGGCGAAGGGGTGAGCTGGTGTGACACGAACACTTGGTCACTCTCTCATGAGAGGATTCATTGTCTGGTGCGAAAACTTTAGACAGGATTTACAATTTCCCAACACTTTCTTAACAGTCTTACGACCGTTGATGATCCACACGTCCTGTCTGAGGGTTCCCAAGGTCGATTGTACTCCTCCATGGAGAGTATCAAGATGGGCTTTTCGGACAAGCAACTGGCTTAAGTAGCAGTCGCCAGGCAAAATGAACGGATGTTTTTGGTCAAAAGAGAGTAGGGCACGGTCCAAACGACCACCAACCCTAAGAAGGCCGTCTTTAACGATTGGATTGAGCTTGAGGAGTGCTCCTGGTAGTTTTCTACCATGCTTGGAAGTAGTCAGAATTCTTTCAATCTCGTCACTGAAAAAGGCACGCTGGTTATGGTAAATCCATAACAATTTAGCGTCAGTCAAGTCGACCGGTTCCAATACGTCGCTCTCGAAACTGGGGAGACTCAAAAAACTATAAAATTTAAAACTTATGTTCGATTTTTTATGTAGCACTTTTAAAAACAATTTCCGAACGAATCGTATCACATAAGCTGTAACTCGCAACAGCCTTCCCAAAGTGGAATAGCGAAGGCCCAAGCTCCAGATTTCGGGAAGCGCAGTTTGGGTTGTGACGTGAGCAAACAAGCCAATGTCAGTCTTTTTAACCTGGGTAGGATGGTGAGAGGACAAGTCGTCCGGAATTGTAGACCAAGGGCTTGAAGATTCTGAGAGCCAAGATGGGCCCTGCCACCACAATTTGCAATCCGACAACAACTCTGGGTTCATCCCGCGCGAGGCAATGTCGGCAGGATTTTCAGCGGACTTGACGTGATGCCAGAAAGCATCCGGAACCAAGGATTGAATTTCGCTGCACCTGTTGGCTACGAAGGTTTGCCATTGCGATGGGTGGCCTCGAAGCCAAAACAGGACATCTCGCGAATCAGACCAGAGATGCACCGTGTCGATTTTGATGGGCAAGATTGAAAGTTGATGATTGACCAATTTTGATAGAATATGAGCGCCAGCCAACTCAAGTCGTGGAACGCTCAGCGTCTTGAGTGGGGCCACTCTTGTTTTGGCGATCTGGAGTGAGCAGTGAACTGCAGAAGGGTTCACGAATCTTAGGTAGACAGCAGCCGAGTAAGCTCTCTCCGACGCATCGGAAAATCCATGAATCTCGCAGATCAAGGTTTCAGGAGAGTAGTTCAAATAGCGAGGTATACGCAAGGTGCCTATGGCAGGCAACTTAGAGATCCAAAGCTCCCACTGTCTGACGTATTCGTCAGGGAGTGGATCATCCCAATTAGCTTTCTGCAGCCACAAGGACTGCATAAATATTTTAGCAGATACAACCGGGGCCAGCCAGCCCATGGGATCGAAAATTTTGGCAATGCTAGACAGAACTAGTCGCTTAGTGGGTCTAACTGGACTAATTTCACAATTCACGTTGGATCTCAACGTATCTTCCAGAGAATTCCAAACTAAACCAAGCACTGTGGACGAGGACGAGTCCTCGAAGACCGATTCTGGGTTAGTTGCGAGGTGATCTGGCGGCAGATCCGCCAGAACTTCCGGGCAATTCGACAGCCATTTTCTCAACTCGAAGCCACCCTCTTTGAGAAGACCTATCAATTGGGATTTCTTCTCAAGGGTTTCTTTAAGCGTATGCCCGCCGGAAGTTTCGTCATCCATGTAGCTTTCATTGTCAATGATTGGTACCGCCAGAGGGTTGATTTTACGATAGGCCTTGGCCAGCTCTCGTAAAGTACTAATGGCCAGGTATGAAGAACAACCCAAGCCATAGCTAACAGTCAGCAGGTACCAGATTTGAAGGGGGTCGCTCGGATTGAAACGCCAGACGATAGCTTGAAAGTGCACGTCTTCGGAGTCGACCTTTATTTGGCGAAACATCTGCTTGATATCGGCAACGAAGACGAATTTATACAGTCTCCATCCACAAATTAAGTCAGGGAGCTCTGGCAGCAGATTAGGACCAGTGTGGAGTAGGTCATTCAATGATATGTTTAAGTCGGTTTTGCTCTACCCATTGAAAACAGCTCGAAGCTTAGTAGTTGAGCTAGTTGGTTTGAGCACACCATGATGAGGCAAGAAGAAGCTGTTTTCCAGGGGCTTGAATATCGGATCCTCGTGGGACACAGGGATCATGTGACCAGCGGAAATGTAGTCCATCATGAACTCATTGTACAATTCTTTAAATTCAGGATCCTTCTCGAAGCGCCGCTCCATCTTTCTTAACATGGCGACAGCCTTACTGTAGGAGTTACCAATTCGAGTTGGTTTAGATGATCTGAAAGGCAGCTTGACGACGTAACGGCCGTCATGGTCTCGCTTAACGTTTCTTACATAGTGCTGCTCGCACTCCTCGTCGTCGGGGCGAGAGTACTTAGATTTCGAGGGCAGCTCCTCCTGCTTCCAGAATCTTTGCAGATCGAAGTTGAGTGAATTGTCTGTACAGTGTAATGACACTGAATTGGACACATACGAATTCAGTAGTGGAATCGGGCCAGAAATCAGCCACCCCAATTGAGTGGCAGTGGCAATTGGTTGATCGGGCTTGCCTCTGATTACGCTCTCCTGGACTATCCGAGCATGTATTTCGGCTCCTAAGAGCACGTCTATCTGAGCGTTATCCAAGAACTGTGGATCGGCCAGGTTGAGGTGTGACAGATACAAGAGGTCTGAAACCTGGCGCTTCTGAGGGGGCACGTAGTTACACACCCGTGGTACTACCAATGCCTTAACCTCACACGAAAACCGAGAATCGAAATGCGGACTAATTTGGAAATGTGTGATAGCTTGGCTAGTGACGGCTTGGACACCGCCAACTGCAGACACTTGAGCGTTGATGGAGGAGCAGACTAGGCCAAGTTGTTCTCTCAAATTCTGAGAAATGAACGATTACTGAGAGCAATTGTCGATAAGAGCTCTAGCCTTTATTTTCCGACCGTCGGGTCCTTTAACGAAAACCCGCGCTGTTCCTAAAAGGACCGTTGAGTAATGTTCGGTTTGAGCGGTAGCCCCATTAAAGAAGGGCGTAGCGCCAATGTCCAATTGAATGTTAGCCTTAGAAGCGGGAATGGTTCCCGTATTGGGAGGTCCACCAGGTACCAAGGTAGTTATTGGAGCGGGAGGTTTATCCTTAAAAGGAGAATGAAGCAAAGAATGGTGTTGACCTTGGCAATGCTGACAACTGAATTTGGATTTGCAGTCCCTCATATGATGAGGACCGAAGCAATTAAGACACAGCCTCCTTTGAAAAACAATTGTTTTCCTTTCAGCCGGTGTCTTTTCCTTGAATCTGGGGCAACGAGCGAGAGGGTGATCCTCGTTGCACAAGCTACACCTCTTGTCATCCCTTTCCTTCCTCCTCGAAGAAGCCTTGGGAGTCTCGACCGAGGCCACTGCCGTGGTGGTTGCACCGGATTTCCTATGGGTGCTAGGGGGAGTGGCTGATGCAGGTTTATCGATTCTCTCGACAGACTCAAACACTAAGGCTTGAGCTTCCAAAAAGGATTTTACTCTCTCAATAGTAGGCGACTTCATGTGTTTTCCGAGACTCTTCTCCCAATCGCGACGAGTGTTACTGTGCATGTTTCGAACTAACATGAAGACAATAATGTCGGACCAGTACTTGGTGGGCCGCTCCAAGGCTTGGAGCGCATTCAAAGGTGTAAGGGTTTCGCTAAGTAAGCGCTTAACTTCAAAATAAGTCTCGGAAATCATTGGTTTGACGGAGAATAAATCTGCCAGGTGATTATGAACCAGACGACGCTCGTTCTCGTAGAAAAGCTTCAACGTCTCCCAAGCTGGCGCATAGCTCTTATCTGAAATAGGCAAGTCCTTAATGACATCGAGGGCTTCGCTTGTCAAATAGGACCGAAGGCAAGTTAATTTGATAACGTCGGGAATTTGCTGACTATGGACCAGAGATACAAACATTATTAATAATTTGATTTTTAATTTAATAATTTGAGCTTATATTATACTAAATAAGATTGGCAAAAAATTGATTCCAACGCTGACTCTAACAACCATAAGAAACAGTACATTTGAACCCAAGGCTATCGAAGAACTCTGGGAGTGCTGCTGCAGCTGTACGAGGGCTCGAGGACTACCAGATGGTGAAGAAAGTCCCTTCGTTTGCTCCCACAGGTGCCAAAGGTTGCTCAGATGTGGTTGGACAGTAAGCGTGGACCTCAGTTTAACAGGTAGTTTCACCTGCAAATTCAATAATGTCAGATAAGGTGGAACAAAATAAAATGAAATTAAGTTTTCAGGTGAGCTCAATATTAACAAAGTAAAAATTGAAAAAATTTTTCCTAATTTTATTGGTCACTTGACCCTAAAATAATCAATTGTTTACCAAAATAGTAACAGCTGTACTCAATTATTGAGGAATTGGGTCAACTGACTATTTGTTTTGGAAAGATAAAAATAAGTAAATTTAAGAAAAAGGCAAAATAGAATGGAGAACAATGCAGCTAACTTTACCCACACAGTTCCAAGGCTAAACAAGTACAAGAAAAAATTGAAATTATTAAATTGCGCAACACAAGTTTGCGACTTGGAGCGGACCCACCGTATTAGCGGAGTCAGCTGGTCGAGGTGCCTTCTCTCTCTCTTCCACTGCAGTGGGGCTGCAGTGCGGCAGGGATGTAGCAGGCCGATGGTCTTCAGCTGATGGCAAGCGGTGTTGCCGAGTCGCCTTCCGATCCACCGTCGTCTTAGTTTTTGGTCGGGCCATTGGGCGTCTTTGTTGCTCCGTGGCTCGTGCTGTAGGCGAGACTCCTCCCTTTTTCCAATATGGCCGCGAAGCTTCACGTGGCTCTCCGGCGAGGCGTCTTTGCCGTTTGCGGTTATGAAACTGGCGGCGTCGATGCACTTCTCTTCTATTTTCACTCGCGACGCGCTTTTTCCGGGGAACTTTTCCTCAACAAGGGATGCCAAATGTACATACCTACAGGGTGAGTCATTTTAATCGATCCACCCGAATAACTCGCTTGGGAAGGCCCAAATCGAAAAAAATGTAAAGACCAAAGTTTCATAATTTTTAGGGGCTAGTTCAATGGGCCTAACGAAATTGGGTCCGGAGCCTTATTTTGGGCCCTACGGACCCAAAGTCCAGTTTTTTAAAAGGGAACCCCTATTTTGGACTCCGGATTCGAAAAGAGCGGGAAATTTTAAGATTTTTAGGTATTTTTTGGAATTTTTTTCGGGCCTTACTGAGGCCCTGCAGGGCTCGATAAGGCCCATTTATCTTTGGCAGCCTTTTTCACGAGAAAAAAGCCTTTTTCGCTTATTACGTACATGAAGAAAGTTTATTCTTTTAAAATTTCTAACCGAATGGCCCCAAAAAGATTGGGCCCGGGGCCTTATTTTGGGCCCTATGGGTCTCAGGAATTTTTTTTTCTGGCAATTCCTAATTTAATGTCTGTTATGACCTGGAAGTCTCTAAACCACTGCATAAAAAAAGAAACTCTCAAGCCACTAGTTCTAAAAACTTTAAAGGCCATGCGTGAAAAATTAGTTCCCCGAACTGAAACGGCTAAAAAACCTGATGAGCCTGTGTGTCTTAACATAAAAGTAAATTTATTACATCTAACAATTTTAAAAAAACCTTACTCAAGTGGATATTATTTACGAACTGCACTGAAACAGAGATTTTTTCATTACCAAGATTTCATCAATATCGTATTAAAATTAGCTGCAACTTTTATTTTCACTTTAATTCTTATAATGGCTGATTATACGGTTAATGAAATCGTTGAAATACTGCTGATTCTTGGTGAATGTCAAAATGTAATCACGTGAAGCAAATAAAAAACTAGATTTTCAGAGTTATAAGCAGTAAAAATCGACTATTTAATAAAATATCATAAAATTTTACAAAATTTAACAAACTTTTCCATTTTTAAATGAGCGAGTTTTGCGCCCTCTACAGTTCATACATACAAATTAAACTTATTTTTTATTTTATTGGTGTCTTTAAGTAAAAATAAATAACAAAAAGTGAGTGAGTGAGTGAGTAAGTGAGTGAGTTATTTGTGCTCTTATTAACTTTACTAAGATTTATCTCGATTTAGTGATTTTCAGAGTTATAAGCAGTAAAAATCGACTATTTAATAAAATATAAAATTTTACAAAATTTAACAAACTTTTCCATTTTTACATGAGCGAGTTTTGCGCCCTCTACAGTTCATACATACAAATTAAACTTATTTTTTATTTTATTGGTGTCTTTAAGTAAAAATAAATAACAAAAAGTGAGTGAGTGAGTGAGTAAGTGAGTGAGTTATTTGTGCTCTTATTAACTTTACTAAGATTTATCTCGATTTAGTGATTATTATTGTTTTTCTATTAATTTTAATCTTAAACATGGCTGATTAATGATTATCCAGCTAACGCGATAGTGGATATACTGCTTATCCTTGGAGAATGTCAAAATAACTATCGAGCAGCGGCACGTCGATATGCTGAACGTTTCCCTTTAAGACGTCATCCGAACCATGCAACAATACGTCGCTTAACGGACAGAGCTCGTGGTGGACATCTTACTCGTCAACGCAGACGTCACGAGTATAATGAAAATGATCCTTGAGTTTTGGTGGTCTTAGCCATGACACATCTTGATCTTCATATCAGCAGTCGTCAAATTGAACAAGAAATCGGAATCCCACAAAGAACAGTGATACGCATTCTTCAAAAACTTAGATACCGACCGTACCATATAACTTTAGTTCATGAGTTACAGCCAATTCATACTGGATTGAGAATTAACTTCTGCAACTGGGCTTTAGCGAGGATAGCAGAGGATCCTGATTTCTTCAAGTACGTGCTCTTTTCAGACGAGGCTACTTTTAAGAACGACGGAACTCTTAACAGACATAATTGTCATTATTGGTCAAATGAAAATCCCCATTGGTACAGACCTGTGAATCGACAGAATCGCTGGAGCATTATGGTATGGTGTGGCATAGTAAATGGTTATTTAGTCGGCCCTTATTTTTTCGATGCTAATGTCAATAGGCATACTTATTTAGAGTTACTTAGGGATCAATTGCCAATACTTCTGGAAAATGTTGATCTGGCAACCAGACTAAGGATGTGGATACAACAAGATGGGGCTCCACCTCATTTTTCTAATATTGTCACAGAGTTTTTAAACCACAATTATGAGGGAAGATGGATTGGACGAGGAGGACCCGTTAACTGGCCAGCACGCTCACCAGATTTGACCTCTCCTGACTTTTACTTATGGGGATTTCTAAAGAACGTAATGTACGCCCAACGCCCAACAACAAGAGCGGACATGATAAACAGAATTCGACAAGCTTGCAACGCGATTCCGAGAGAAGTATTGCTAAGAACGGTGCGACATTTTCAAAGACGTTTGAATTGGTGCCTTGAAGCTCATGGAGGAAACTTTGAACATTTACATCGTTGATTGAATAAAAAGGTTTCACGTGAGAGGCAAGGGGACTCACGTTAAGCAAGCACCCCATCGTGAGTGGCAAGGGGACTCACGTTAAGCAAGCACCCCATCGTGAGAGGCAAGGGGACTCACGTTAAGCAAGCACCCCATCGTGAGAGGCAAGGGGACCTCTCATTGTTCCTTGGTGATGTAATACTAAAAGAAAGATTGGTAAAATTTTTATTTTTACAGAAACGTAAATTTAACTTAAGTCAAAACTTCTAAGTTAGTTAGTTTACATTTAAAAAAATAAATTAAAGGTCATTACGACCCAAGACCATATTTTTTCAGGCCCGTCTGATCAATCATTTAGATTCAAGAAACTCTCCCACTACTCGTGTTCTACTGAAATGCAAATCTTTTCACTTTCAGAGGTTATTGATAATTAGGTCTTGCGGGGCCTCAAAGAGCCAAAAAAAATTTTTCAATAATTAATTGAAAATCTTAAAATATTTCACTTTTTTCGAAACTGGGTACAAAAATTTTCTGGCTAGTTCCTAAATTGCAATTTGAAGTTCATAGGGTCCGAAATGAGGCCCCGGGCCCAATCTTTTTGGGGCCATCTGGTTGGAAATTTTAAAAGAATAAACTTTCCTCATGTAGTAATAAGCGAAAAAGGCTTTTTTCTCGTGAAAAAGGCTGCCAAAGATAAATGGGCCTTATCGAGCCCTTCAGGGCCTCAGTAAGGCCCAAAAAAAATTCCAAAAAATACAAAAAAATCGTAAAGTTTTCCGCTCTTTCCGAATCCAGGCTCAAAAATAGGGGTTTCCATTTGTAAAAACGGACTTTGGGTCCGTAGGGCCCAAAATAAGACCCCGGGGCCCAATATTTTTGGGGCCATTCGGTTAGAAATTTTAAAAGAATAAACTTTCTTCATGTACGTAATAAGCGAAAAAGGCTTTTTTCTCGTGAAAAAGGCTGCCAAAGATAAATGGGCCTTATCGAACCCTGCAGGGCCTCAGTAAGGCCCAAAAAAATTTCCAAAAAATACCTAAAAATCGTAAAATTTCCCGCTCTTTTCGAATCCGGAGTCCAAAATAGGGGTTCCCATTTAAAAAACTGGACTTTGGGTCCGTAGGGCCCAAAATAAGGCCCCGGATCCAATTTCGTTAGGCCCATTGAACTAGCCCCTAAAAATTATGAAACTTTGATCTTCACATTTTTTTCGATTTGGGCCTTCCCAAGCGAGTTATTCGGGTGGATCGATTAAAATGACTCACCCTGTATATGTATCTAAGAACACTCATATATAAGTATACATCGCACTGATTCGGGTTAGCCCGGGTCTAACGGAAAAATTGAATTAAAGAGGTTTGTTAGTAAACAAGTAATTCAAAGAATATTAAATAAAAAGTATGTTCCGCAAAAATGTAAAATACCGCATTCAAAATTTCTATGAGTTAAAATTCAGCTGGGGAAAATAACTCAGCCGAATACCCCTCGTGCTTCAAAATTGTAGAAAATTTTCCTCCAGTTTTTTTGCACAGCAACTCGTGGGGCAAGTTTGACAAAAAACCACTCGCACTTCGCGCTCGTGATTTTTAACCTGCCAAACTTGCCCCCCCCCCCGTTGCTGTGCAACAAAACACAGTCGGAAAATTATCGATTATTTTGAAGCACTAGGGGTATTACGACTGATAATTGATAGTTAAAAGTTAACAACAAATTGAAAAATCAAAAAAATTAATTAATTAAAAATTATTATATCCCTGCGGTCGACTTCTCTTGGAACTTTTACCCTTAGCCGTCGCTCGGGACCTTGAGTTATGGATTGAGAGACCTGGGTCGACCCCAGAGCACCTGGTCAACTTCTGCTGGAACCTTTAGCCATAGCCATCGCTTGGGACTAAGAGTAACGGGGGCCCCGAATCGACCCCGGAGCTTCCGGTTGACTTCTCTAGGTACCGAGTGACAGCTACGGGTAAAATTTCCAGGAGATGTTAAAAAAGTGTGAATATCACTCAGGACTCAAGTGTACTGAGGAGGCCCACGTATGTGCAACCCTCAAATTCGTCTCGGCCTGCAATGACAACGGGCCTCTATGGCATACTTGATTCCCTCGGGAATAATATACTATTAAAAGCCGATGAAGTCCACGTCCAATTGACTTCTCACAAAATTATAATTGAAAATATTTTCAGGAAATTCAAGCCACACACTTCGGAGCTTCGAAAAAACAAATAATCCTGCACATGGGTGCCTTTTTTTTATAAAAACTAGGATTTTGACTACCGCACCACTTGCGGCGATGATTTTTGATTTTTTAATATTATTCATTTAAATTTTTTTAAAAGTATATGTTTAAAATTTATATATATAAACGATAAATAATATAATTATATAATTGAAAAAAATAATTATAGCATTATAAATTTTATTTATATAACTCTTTGTTACGCGTTCTATTTTGATCAATGAGCTTGCAATGCCAGAGGATTTACCAAAACACGATTTTTTAAGACACCAAAAATTTGTGTACCTAATATGGCCTGCTTGAAGTAATTTATTGATTGCGATTTGTTCCTATTTTTTAAATCAATCAGCATATGAGATTTAAAAAACTTCAAAATTTTTATTATTGTAAAAATGATTTATTTAAAAATTGAGCTTTTTTTACAATGTTTTTGAAAGCTTTGCAACCAGTAGAAAAATTACAACTTTAAATTTTTATCAATGTTTGTTTTTTGAGCTAGAATATTTTTTAAAATGAAAAAAAGCTTTGAAACATTTAAAGTTATATAATTTTTATACCACGCAAAATGAAAGCAAATATATGAAATATCGGTATTTCTACTAATTCGCGGGGGGCCATATTAGGTACACTGCATAGTAAAAAGTTAATTAAGAATAAAACCCGTTAGAAAACGAGTTGAACAAAAACTAAAATCGCGCTTTAAAGCTGAAACAATAAGGAATCGAAGCTACTTATGAAAATTTTGGTCAGGTGTGTCTAAATCTTTTGGCAGACCATTTAATTACACCGTAAAATAATAACGAAGGTATACGAAACGAGTTTTAGCTATAAGCCGTGCGCAAAAATAATTTTTTAATCTCGTTGATCACAAGTAATAACTTGTATCCCTCCGACGCAAGCCCAAAGAACGAAATGTACTTCCTGCGCTATCGACCAACGCGCACCCGGCCTACTGCATGCCCTCGCTGGCGCTCGGGCCGCAACATGGCGGCCGGCTGCGTGTCGGCCGCTGGCGCTTTGGGAGTACATTTCGTTCTTTTGGCTTTAATTGGAGGAAATCAAGTTATTTTTTGTGATAAATGGAGTTTAAAAAAGTGCATATATCCCTCTAGACTAAAGTTTGCTGAGGAGGCCCACGTATTTGCAGCCCTTGACTTCGTCTCGGGATGCAATGACAGCGGGCCTCCACTGCAAACTTCAGTCCCTCTGGGAATATGGAGGGCATATCGAGTATATTCAAAATAATAGGGAGGGGGGGGGGGCATATTAAGTACAGGCCCATATTAGGTACACCTACCCTATATGTAATCTTTGACTGTAGGGGCTTCTCTATGAAAACCTAAGTAAATAATCAGTGAATCTCATGATCGAACTTTAGACGTTGACATTTATAATTGCCCATGATTAAAAACGTCTCTTCACAAATCTATTCCTATTTTTTTTAAAGTTTGGCCCTGCGACTTACTTATAGTATAGCTAAATATTATAATATTAGAATCGTGTCACCATCTATTGTCTCGACGCCCGACGGTGAACACGAATGGAATATGTGTATGTGTGAGTGAGAACGCTACACGCAACTACGCGACGCGATTAGTCTAGACTTGTACTCTCTGCATCTAGCTGCTGACCGGTGCGCAGCACGATGCTCGCATGCGGACAATTTGTAACCTTACTATTTACTAATAATTAAATACTATTAATTGAATACAAAGTGCATCACTTATTTGATCTACCTCCATAATAATTTCATCATGGTAGCAGAGAGTGTAGTTTAGCAAACAATAAGTGTGCTTAAGTGTAAGAAAAGGTTTGGATAGTGAAAAACATGTGCTCCGAAAATTTCTTCTTTTCTATGTCACCTTTTTAAGGAGCATAGAAAATATTTTTAATAATAATTAGCTTAGAAGCTAAATAAGTGAGAGGCGTGAAAAGCCTGTAAAAAAATCCGTGTAAAAGGTTGATGCACGAGGATTTAATTTTGTGAAACCGCATGGCGCGTCGTGAGGTTAAGCTAGCGCAAGGCGAAAATAGAGGTTAAGCACAAGTTGAGATTTTTAAAATTGAGTTTCGAATAAAATGAACAGTAAGCAATTGAATGATTAATTATTTTGAGAGTTTTTGAAAAGTGAAGGACATGACTAATGTTAAACTTTGAGAAAAAAAAATAAAAAGTAAGGTTAACTAAATGTTTAATTGGTTTAATTTAAAAAAACAGAATAAAGAAGAAGAAAGGACAAAAAGGAAATACATTTAAATATTTACCGAATTTACGCAATAAAATCTTTAAAAAATACTTTTAAAAAAGTAATATTTACGGGGATTGGTTTTTTAAAAAGGAATCTAAATAAAAAATTATACGCTAAGTATGATCTTTAAAAAATACTTTTAAAAAAGTAATATTTACGGCGATTGGTTTTTTTAAAAGGAGTCTAAATAAAAAGTTATACGCTAAATATAATAATCTTTTTTTGAAAATGAATTAATGAAAGAAGTGAAATCAAAAAATTTATTACGGACGACTTGAGGCCGAATTACTTATTATTTAAAAATAATTTCTCTTCTAAAAGATGATCATATCATGTTGAATTACCTTCAATATACGTAAAGTTAACAATTTTTCAATTATAGCACATACATGGGAAAACACATGCAAATTGCACACAACTCAAACACTTTTTAAAATTAAAAATTAAAATATATTGTTAAGAAACACCCTGAGCATTCAAAATATAATTTAAAAAATACAGGTATCAATGATTTTTTTCGAGATAATTTAGTTCAAAGAATATTAAATTTTTACAGGTCAAGTATAGCCATATATTGTGATTTAGTTGATTTCTAACTTAATTACAACATATTTTAATTTTAAAAAGTGTTTGAATTGTGTGCAATTTGCATGTGTTTTCCCATGTATGTGCTATAATTGAAAAATTGTTAACTTTACGTATATTGAAGGTAATTCAACATAATATGATCATCTTTTAGAAGAGAAATTATTTTTAAATAATAAGTAATTCGGCCTCAAGTCGTCCGTAATAAATTTTTTGATTTCACTTCTTTCATTAATTCATATTCAAAAAAAGATTATTATATTTAGCGTATAACTTTTTATTTAGACTCCTTTTAAAAAAACCAATCGCCGTAAATATTACTTTTTTAAAAGTATTTTTTAAAGATCATACTTAGCGTATAATTTTTTATTTAGATTCCTTTTTAAAAAACCAATCCCCGTAAATAATACTTTTTTAAAAGTATTTTTTAAAGATTTTATTGCGTAAATTCGGTAAATATTTAAATGTATTTCCTTTTTGTCCACAAGTTCAAAAAACCAAACTCCATAAATAAATCATTAATATTGTTGAAATATGTCTTAGTAAATTATTTCAAGAACTTAACAAATTCTAAATAATTTAACAATAACTAAGATATATTCAATTATTCTGATGTAAAACCACGACATAAACCAGAACCTATAAAAGTCCTAGGGAAATCAATTTTATATATGTAAAAAAAAAAATTCAATTTAGTAATTACCTATTTTTCAAATGTACATTGCATAACTTTATTTTAATGTAAATTTACATTGAAATGTAGCAAATACTCATTAGTAACCTTAAAATGATTAAAAAAAAGATAAAAATTTTCAATGATTGGTTCATGTTAACTTAGATATATCTAGTTCTTCTGTTTAAAATTACTTTTATATAATTTTATCATTATCCAGAACCCATAAAAATCATAGACATAATTTATTGTTATGAACTACTTTTGAATTTGTTTTGCATACATAATAGATGGACAAACTAAATCCACTTTAAAAATAATGGAGCAAATGCTCATCCGTACTTTAAAAATCCATGCCAAATAGAATTCATTATTTTTGGTCCACTGGATACCTAGACTCAAAACTATCTATTTCTATTGTACTTTTTAATTCTAATAAAAAAAAATTAACCAATTTTAAAATTTGAAATCACTTTGGCCGCATAATTTAAGCTTGCTTACAGAAAACAAAAAAGATAAAAATTTTTAATAATTGATTCATGTTGACTTGGATATATCTAGTTCTTCTGTTTAAAATTACTTTTATATAATTTTATCATTATCCAGAACCCATAAAAATCATAGACATAATTTATTGTTATGAACTACTTTTGAATTTGTTTTGCATACATAATAGATGGACAAACTAAATCCACTTTAAAAATAATGGAGCAAATGCTCATCCGTACTTTAAAAATCCATGCCAAATAGAATTCATAATTTCTGGTCCACTGGATACCGAGACCCAAAACTATCTATTTCTTTTGTACTTCTTAATTAACCAATTTTAAAATGTAAAATCACTTTGGCTGCATAACTTAAGCTTGCATACAGACAACAAAAAAGATAAAAAATTTTAATAATTGATTCATGTTGACTTAAATATACTTATCATTAACACCCTGAGTGAATGTAACAGTAACAATCAAAATTAAAATTCATTGTCAGACATCAAGTTTATTTTTGAAAAAGGGTAGGATTACAAAACTTTTACAGTTCAAGTGTATTGGCTCAGAGCATATACATTTCTATGATGATTCTATGAAATTAAGCGATAATGCGTATGACAATGACATTATGTGCTGCAATCGCACCTTTTGCAATTTGCAAGTTGGGTGGATTATAAAAAAGTAATTTGCAAGTTCAACCTGACACACACACACACAAACACACTCATTCAGAAAAAACTTTATTTTTAATATTGTTAATATGCACCTCCAGTCATCAGGTCCCCAACACAACCACAGCACAATTATTATCAACTCACAGGGCACACCACAATAATTGAAAAATCTTTGATGATGATGATCATAGAAAGACTGTAGAGATTATTTATTTCATACTCTTTTATTGAAATTAAACAAATTGATAATTATAAATTCTACCACTTATTTAATATATAATGAATATAAGGGTCTTCAGTACTGTTTTTTCTATGACAATCAATTATTTATAAAAAAGTTATTGCTCATAACACATTACAAGCTGCTTTGCTCAGCGGCTCCGCAGTCAGCTATAGTCAGCTCACGAGTCAGCTGTGGGGAGCTGCTAATTGATACAGCGCCACCAGTCGCCTCATGACTACAGGCTCGGGCCTACATGCCCCCGTCTGCCGCTGTAGGTAAGCAGTAGGTAAGAGTGAGACAGCAAAAATAGACACGCCCACCGCATACGTCACGTCCGGTTAAGTCTACAGAGAGTGCAGGCAGAGAGACCGGATGCTCGAAACTGAAATCGAATTCCCCTGACTACCGTGAACCAAAGGAAATCAGCGTTTCGAAAAATGAAACGTTCATAACTTTTCAATGCGGGCTTTGTTTGGGATAATTTTTTTTTTAATTACTCAGGGGATCATCAGCTACGCGCGGGATGTATGATATAAATGAAATAATCATCCTAAAATAGTTTTTCTTTGAAGCGTCCTAACCTAAAACCAAAAATCAAAGTATATAAAGCCCTGCAGGCTTTCACGGCAGTCGGTTTAAAAAAAACCAAATCGCCGTTAAAGCCCGATTGGGCTTTAGGATAAATAATCTTCTGAAAAAAATAAATGATCCAAATTTTAAATTAAGCAAAGATCAAAAAAATTATTTAAGACAAATATTTTTAAAAAATTTAAAGGAAGTTTTGATTTCAAATAATATAGTGTATAAGAAAAAAAATAAAACAAAATTAAAAATAAAAATGGCTAGAAACAAATCTAATGATTTCAATGATGGAATTGACATGTTTGATGGTCAAGAGTTCAAGAATTGGAAATTTAGAGTTTTAATGATGCTAGATTGCAAAGATTGTTTAGAACAAGTAGAACGACAAAGAACTTTAAATGATGATGAAGATGCTTGGAATAAAAAAGAAAAGTTAGCAAGAGCATTTATAATAAGTAAAATTTCTAATAAACAATTAGAATATATAAAAGAGTGCAAATCAAGTCTCGAGATAATGAATAAATTAAAATCAATGTACGAAACAAAATCTACTGCACTACAAATAATGAATAGAAATAAAATCGAATCCATAAAATTAAAACAGTGCAATACAGGAAGAATTTTTTGTAAAATTTGAAACAGCGTGCAATCATTATACAGCCGCTGGTGGAACATTATCAGAATCAGAAAAATTAAGGCACATGCTTAATGCTTTACCAAGTAATTATAGCTATATTGGTGATTATCTGGATTTATTATCAGCACAACAAAGAACTGTGGACTATGTAAAATCAAAAATAAAAGAAAAAAGTTTAAAATCAAGTGAACAGAGTGAAAATAAAACAAATGTGAGTACCTTTAATACAAAGGTAAAAGGAGTCTGTTACAACTGCAACAAACCTGGACATTTGAAAAAACATTGCAAAAAAAATAAATATGGACAATTTGGTCAACATGGCAGTAAAGGCAGAGGTGCTTATCAGCAACAGCACTACAGAGGGCAAAGAGGTTCTCAACGAGGCAACTACAGAGGCAACAATCAACATAGAGCTGAGTCAACGGATAACCAGAGCGATGACAACTCTTTTGCAGCATGGTTTACAGAATTCAATAGAAACAAGATAAATGAGGTAAAGGTAAACAATTGTGATAATCTTAATGATAATTATAATAAATTAAATTGGTTGTTAGATAGTGGTTGTACACATCATGTTGTTAATTCTGATAAATATTTTAATCACTCTGTAAATTTAGATAACCCGATCCAAGTAAACTTGCCAAATGGAAATGGTGATTGTATTAAAGCAACAAAGAAAAGTAACATGAAAGTTTATTTTGAAAGCTGTTATGGTAAAAAATTAATTGAATTAAAAAATGTATTTTATGTGAAAGGTATTAAAAGAAATTTGTTAAGTTATCATCAAATTGCTAAATATTTGATTCTTTATTCTGGTGATGATTATATTAAAATATATACTAAAAAACAACAATTAATTACGGTTGCATATGCTATTAATGATCTTTATTATTTAGAATTTTTTACAGAAAATAAATTTATTAATGAAGGCATTTTATGTGTATTTACACTAATACAGTAAAATTAACAGGAAAAATGGCATAGAGCCTTGGAGCATGTAAATTTCAATTATTTAAATAATTAGTAAATTTTAAATTATTAGATGGGTTACCAGAAAATTTGGAAAAAATTGATATGAAATGTGCTAATTGCATAAAAAGTAAAATGGCAAATGTTCCTTTCGATAATGATGCAACAACTTCCTCTGAAATTCTTGAATTAATCCATACAGATTTGAATGGACCCCATAAAACTTTAGGTTATAATGGGGATGTACCAAAATTTTTTGCGTAAGAAGTAAGTCAGAAACTATTCATTGCTTTATAGAATATGTCAATCTTGTTGAAAATCAACTGAATAAAAAGATTAAGAAAATTAAATTTGATAATGGCAAAGAATATTTAAATAGAGAAATTTTTAAATTTATTAAATATAAAGGGATTAAATTAATAACTTGCCCACCCTACGTACACGAATTAAATGGAGTAGCGGAAAGGTATAATAGATCTGCAATGGATATTGGTAGATGTTTAATGAATGAAGCTAAAATAAATTTAAGATATTTGCCAGAAATTATTAAAACAGTTGCTTATTTAAAGAATCGAACATTGGCCAACACTATTGAAAACAAATCACCTTATCAAATATTTTTTGGGAAAAAGCCTAATGTTAAACATTTGAAAATTTATGGGAGTAGAGTATTTGTAAGAACTCCGGAAGTTTTAAGAAATAATAAGTGGCAAGATAAAAGCCAATCAGGAGTTTTAGTGGGGTATAATGATAATTGTTATAGAGTTTTGATTAAAGGCAGAATTATAAATGCCAGACATGTACAAGTCATCGAAGATAGAACCGAATTAATTTGTTTAGAAAGGAAGGATGATAAAGTTGATGAAAATTTAAATTCTAGGGGAAATTTTATAAATTTTGATTTAGAGAGTGAAAATAATGATAATGAAAGTAATGATAGTGAGATTGAAATTGAAAATGGTAACGGGTATTAAATTAATAATGAAAGTAAAATTGAAATTGAAGAAAACAGTATAATAAGTCAGAACGAAAATAGACAAAGTCCAAATGAAATTAAAGATAAACGAAATGAAAATTTAATGCCAGTTAGGAAATCAAATCGTAAAAAAAGTCCTATTGAAAGATATGGAAATCCTGTCACTAATTTTAAATACGTAAATTATGTAGACAGTATTACCTAGTACAGTTGAGGAGGCGTTGAACTCCATAGAATCTTTAGAATGGCAAAAAGCTATGGAAAATGAAATAAAAAGTTTGAATAAAAGTGAAACTTGGACTGTTGTAAAAAAGCCGAAAGATAAGAAAATTATTGATGTAAAATGGATTTTCACGAAGAAAAATTATAATATATATAAAGCGCGTTTAGTTGCTAGAGGCTTTCAACAGAAAGATTATATTGAAAATGTTTACAAAGTGCATCACTTATTTGATCTACCTCTATAATAATTCCAACAATAGCAAAAGCTAATTTAGTTGGGAATTGTCTTTTTCTAAAAGTAAACGCGTAAGGTAAAACACCCAATAGTGGAACGCCTCCGGCCGAATCGTGAAATTTTCCACTTTAAGAAAAAAAACTTCTTGTAGTTTTAGCAAAATTGAAATGTTATTGCTTGCTCACACTATTAAATAGTATATTCCAATCAAAATTTTATCCATTAAATGCTTCAATTATTTATTAAACAATATTTAAAAAAAAATTATAGTAGCCCAAAAGTGGAATGTTTTTCAAAAAAATACACCCAAAAGTGGAATGGAGTATACCAGAAGTGGAACGTGTAAGTCAAATGGGGATTGAAAAATCATACCCAAAAGTGGAATGCTCGACAATGCTCGAGAAGCAGTGTATAAAATATATTAAAATTTTCGTAAAATGTCAACATTTAAAGTTTTAACATCAGTACAGTCTTCCTTTATTCAGTTATTGACTTTTTTAAATGAAAGGAGAAGTAAATTTTGTTTACCTAGCAAGTAGCAAGCGTAGCTACAGATTAAAAACTCTCTAACCTAAAAAGGTTAGGAATTTAGACATGATTCACACGTAGTTTTCATCATCAAATTATAAACAAAACTTTATTTTACATTCAGGGCGTGGCATTTTTTAAGTATTTCTTAATTTTTAATACAAATTTCTGCAACAAATGATACTAATATATCGTTACACTTCTGGTACTACGTAGTTGCAACTTCAAACTCGACGTGCAATATCCACGTTCCATTATTGGTATATGCATTCCACTTTTAGTCATGACTTTAATGCTTAATTTAAATTAAAAAAAATGTTATTATTGCCCAGTTTTTACAGGAATATTTTTCTAGAGCTCTATTAATAAGTTAAAAAAAAAAAATTATGACCGTAAGATATTTTTTTGTATTGAATTGAACAATTTAAAAATAGCTGTTGTAAATTTGAGTCAGTTCAGCTTTCAGATTGACGCGAGATGTAAAAATTCATTATTTTTGAAGATTTTTTTCGAAGCAACAAAGTCAAAAAACAGTTTTGAAATGATTAATACCTATAGATGAAACAACCAGGATTAGCAAATGATTTTTTTTTTTTTTTAACAAAAATTATTTATAAAAAAGCTATTATAACTTTTATAAACCGTTCCACTATTGGGCTATTCTTGCCCCCGTTCCCTTATTGGGTGTTTTACCTTATTCATTTTCTCAATAAAGAGTTACTCTGTTTATAAATACAATAATGCTTCATTTATCACCCGTTAAGATTTTACTCTTCAATAAATGATTTGAAAAATCAATAACTTAAAGTCTTGTGCCATTGCATAAACCTTCATTTATACTTATGTTTCTGATCAACATAACTATACAATGTTTTCTCAGTCGTAATTTATAAGGTGGTAGGCTTGGTGGATTTAAAGTATTGAGATATTCTGGTAAAAGAAGATCATCTTACTCACCATTGTTGCAATTTTCAACGCTGTCAATCCCGTTATAAACATGATCAGTAAATTTATCTAATAAATTAGTTACTTGTTCATTCATATCGTCAACGTTAATATTTCTGGCAGATAATATCACGCATTCACTCATTTCATCATATTTTTTCTTTGTATAAGTTTTCCAAAGACATCTTTCACAATACAACCATCAATTGGTAATACACAGTTATCTGGTAATTGAACGTTATCGTTTCGATCATTTAATCTTCCATCCCGAGCACTTAATAAAAATTTTGCAAATTCTTGTTCTTGTGGTAATGCTCTCATATTTTTTGTAAGTTCAAATTTTTCGAATTCCTTCCATAAAGTTTTGTTTTATTGATAAATTTAATATTTCACTTCGAGTTCCATTTTTTTCCAAAAAAAAGCTGTTTGAAGTTTCCACCTAAAAGTACAATTTTTCCTCCAAAAGGCAATTTGTTCATAATGTATTTCAATGTTCTGTCTGCTATTTTTAATGCATATCGTGGTGCCATTGGTGCTTCATCCCAAATAAAAACGTTTCTTTCAAAAATTTGCCTTCTTTTGACTGTGCTTTAATATTTGATGAGGAGTTACGAAACATGGGAACAGGTAGTCCAAAAGTTTTGTGAACTGTTTTACCATTTGGGAGTAATGTTGCAGCAATCCCTGTTTACGCCATAGTACTAACTTTTCTATTTTCGGCAGTTAAAAAAAGTCTTATACACGAAAGTTTTTCCTGAGCCACCTTGTCCTTCTAAATAGAAGCACTTTGGACCGTTGTAATTTTCTCCTTGACATGTTTTGAGAACTTGATCACCTATATTTTTTTGATCAGTATTCAATTGATTATATTGTTCAGTACCTGTATTCAAAATTTTTTCTAATGTTAGATTATCATTAATATATTCTATTGTTCTTAAGACATTTTGTTCTATTGTTGGAAAATCAACTAAACTTTTACCTTATTTTTGCAACAAATCATGTATGCTAGAATAAGCCATATTATGACTAATATCATCATTGTTTGTTCGTGAAAAGTCTTCGTACATAGCTCCTTTAAAATTTTTAAATTTTTAAATTAAATCATAAGATTTTTAATACTGTATTTTGTATGCATTTTATTATAGAATTTTTGAATTATATTACGTCTGTCTGAAAACCAAATTTTTAATATAAGGTAGGTGTACCTAGTATGGCCCCCCTAAGCGATAATCGACGTTGTGGCGAATCAAACCAATATTTTTTGACGTGTAAGGTCTCGTCTTAAAGGTTAATTCAAGAGCTTTAAAATGAGACCTTACGCGCCCGATTTTGATTAATGAGCTTGAAATGACAGAGAATTTACCAAAACACGTTTTTTTAAGACACCAAAAATTTGTGTACCTAATATGGCCGCTTTGAAGTTATTTATTAATTGCGATTTGTTCCTATTTTTTAAATCAATCAGGATATGAGATTAAAAAAACTTTAAAATTTTTATTATTTTAAAAATAATGTATTTGAAAATTGAGCCTTTTTTAAAATGTTTTTGAAAGCTTTGCAACCAGTAAAAAAATTACAACTTTAAATTTTTATCATAGTTTGTTTTTTGAGCTAGAATGTTTTTTTAGTTATAAAATGAAAAAAAGCTTTGAAACAATTAAATTTATTTTTCTTAAATAACATTAGGATAGGATTTCCTAATAAGGACTCATAGGAAATACACTTTGAAATGTCGGTATTTCTACTAATTCACGGGGGGCCATATTAGGTACACTGCAGAGTTAAAAGTTAATTAAGAATAAAACCCGTTAGAAAACGAGTTGAACAAAAACTAAAATCGCGTTTTAAAGCTGAAACAATAACTAATCGAAGCTACTTATGAAACTTTTGGTCAGGTGTGTCTAAATCTTTTGGCAGACCATTTCATTACACCGTAAAATAATAACGAAGGTATACGAAACGAGTTTTAGCTATAAGCCGTGCGCAAAAATAATTTTACAATGTTCTAAACAACTCAAAACTTCATAATTCAGTGTTTTTGACTTTTTCCTACCTTGTAGAGATGCCGCATATCGAGCATATTCAAAATAATAGGGGGGGGGGGGCTATATTAGGCACAGGGCCATATTAGGTACACCTACCTTACATATTAAAGTTTTATTTAAAAAATTTTTTGATTTAATCATAAGATTTTTATGATGTATTTTGCATGCATTTTATTATAAATTATATGACATTATGACAATATAAATGTTTCTTACGAAATTGCGATTACTTTTAAATTAATCTTTCTTACTCTTGCTTTTATATTTGAAATATTATTCATGAAAATTTACAAACATTAAGTTACGTTTCTAAAAAAACTTAAAAAATGTTAATCTTCACTGTTTTTTTTTATGAACCATAATTCCTGAAAAAAAATCTCATTTGTTTATTAAAAGTTACCACGTGATATCACGATCATAATGCGCATGCGATAGCCAGAGTCGAATCAACGAATCCAACATCTGATATCGCAAACATACTGCGCATGCGATGAGGCTTCACTTTTTTGGGGTCTCTTTTTTAAGAGAAGATAATTCAACCGACAAAATTGAATGTTTCCTTCTACACCGTTTCCGAGTGTTTGAAACACAATCCACCTGCTATTTTGGCTCACCTTGAGCCAGTTCTGGAATTAATCAAAGCAACGTTGCCGGCAGTTGAAATTTTTCATTTTCAAAGTAATGGCCCAAGTAGTCAGTATAAAAACTGAGAAAATGTGTTTTATTTCAAAATTTTTTGTGAAAAATCTATTTTGAATCATGCAACGTGGAACTGCACAGCTCCAGGTCATGGCAAATATTCCGATGATGGAGTTGGAGGAACAGGTAAAAACATGTGTGATCGTGCAGTCGCACATGGCAAACATATTATTTGGTTGAAGATATTATGAAACTCTAAAATCTGATCACAACTAAAATTAAAACTTTTCAAATTGCAGAAAAAAATGATAAAGATGTTAAATCAACCCTCTTGTCTGTAAAAGCTGTGCCAAACACTACAAAAATTTTTCAACTTGTTTGGTCGAAAAATAATAAAAAAAGATTATTGTTGCATTATTTATCATGCTCTTATTGCTGTTTCAAAAATAATAAATATTATGTTACGGTAAGATTTTTTTTTTTGGTAACCAGAATAATTGTGCGTGCCACTGAATATTTTAAAACGCGTGAAATGGTATATTACCCAACATGAGTGAGAGGTTCTGCATGGACGTCGAGAGTTTGATGTGCTGCCCGCGCTTCGCGCTTGTCCTCGTAGCCAAGCGCAGCACATAAAAACTCGAGAGGGACAGTAGAACTTCTGACTCACGTTAGGGACCAATAGGACATGTATTAGAGTACTTTGAGAAAAATAGAAAATTCTCAGAATAAAACGCCAACATTTTCAAGTGGAAACAAGAGCTAGGAGTATTCAAATTTTTATGGGTTTTTTTAACGACTCGCACTTGACACTCACCACACCCAAATTACTCGACGGCCTTTTTTACTTTCTCATCTTGCGTGGAGAAAAGTATACAAGGCCGTCGAGCTAATACACTCAACGGCATTGGAATACTTGACCTATCGTTTTCTCAATCGAAAAGTACCCTAATACATGCTCTATATGGACGATGGACCTATACTATATAATATTAGAATAATTTTTGCACCATGTGTTAGTTGGGACGCACACAGTAAAATAGTTTAATTTCTTTTTGCTACTTGGCTGAATTAATATGAAGACTTTAACTTATAATTTATTTTTTCGTATTTAGCTAGAAAAATAAGTTTTCTTTTTTTACATGCTTTTCTTTAACTCACCTTCGTTCATTCATTCATTTTTGGTTCAAATCTTCCGAGCTCTTTAAAATCTAGTCTACATGACCTTGAGGGCTGAAATTTTGTATAGACCTCAGGATTAGATGACAATACAATAATTCATAGTCAGTTTTTGACCTGGACGACCAAGTCGCCGATAATGTGGTATCTGGGGATGATCTACGAGAAATCGGATTCATTTTTTTGTGATGCATTTATAGATCCCAAAAACTGGCTTTTAATAATTTTTTCGACCTGGATAACCAGGTCACCAGTGACAGTGGTACTGGAGGATCATCTCCAAGGAATAGGGTCAAAATTCTCTGGGATGTTTGTAGTAATCACGTTATTAAGAATTTTCGACATAAAATTAGGTTTCGTCAATTCAACGATTACTTCAGGTCATTTTGGGCAAAACGCATGGGACCTAACCTGCTTTTGGACAAATGGAAACAATGGAAACATTTCTACTAGAAAATAAAAAATAAAAAATAAATTGAAATTTTTTTTTTCTATTTTTTTCAACATGCTTTTCTAAAAATTAAAATAATAAAAAAATTAATAAGGTAAAATACCCAATAGTGAAACGCTCGAGGGGAAATCAGGAGTAATTTAAGTTTTACAAAAAAACTGTATACATTTACCCAAAAAGAAAAATATTCTCGTAAACCAGACGATGTCAGCTTCTTATTTTTATAAATATTATATGGATTAGTTGCGCCAAAAAATTATAAAAAAACAATTAAAAACACCTTGATTTGGACCAAAAGTGAAACAACGTTTGGAAAAGTACCCCAAAAGTGAAACGTACAAAATGCGTGGAAAAATACAAACTGTACCCGAAAGTGAAACGAGGGTGCGTACACAAATCATCAAGCTAAAATGTAATACATTCAGGGCTAAATATAATAAAGTATATTGAAGTTAAATAATTAATTCACTTATTTATAAATTTAGTACCTTCCCAATGAGCCTACCCGCTTCGGCACTGGTCTAATCCAAGACTATCTGATTGGGGGCGATATGTGGGATCAAAAGTCCCAATGAGCCTGCCGGTTTAGCGCTGGTCTTACGATTAACTCGAATGAGGCACATACCCTGGCTTTCCCGTACTCCACGTGGTCTATATGGGCCATGGGCTAATGCGAAGCAGTGTAGGGACAAAGTCGTCAATAAGCCCATACGGAGCATAAAAAGTCGCGACTATAAATAAGTATTAAAAAAAAAACCCCAAAAGTGAAACGTACAAAATGCGTGAAAAAATACAAACTGTACCCAAAAGTGAAACGTGGGTGCGTACACAAATCATCAAGCTAAAATGTAATACATTCAGGGCTAAATATAATAAAGTATATTGAAGTTAAATAATTAATTCACTTATTTATAAATTTAGAAAATATTTATGTATAAATTCTGTAAAAAAAATTAAATTTTTAAGGTAATATAAAATTTATAGTCAGAAATATATACATATAAGTAATATAATTAATACTAAAAACTGCACTTCAAGTTGAAAAAAACATTGATATTAAATTACTGCTCAATTGCTATTTTTAAAATGAATAAGTACGTTGATCATGATTGAGTACAAAATTTTCATGTACTTGGCAAGAGAAAGAAATAAACAACTTTAGAGGTTAGGTTAGTCTGACACTGTTTCTAGGCACCGTTTTTCACACAAGTTCACGAAATTTTTGAAAAATCAGTAGCTCAGTATTGAAAATGTAGGATACAAACTTTTTTTTTTTAATTTAAGATAGTTTTGACTGAAAAATAACTAATTAAAAAGTGTTTCACTTCTGGACCGAGTAGAGATTTTTTGACTTATTGCGGACCCAGAAGTGAGATCAAAAATATTCAAAATATTTCACTTTTGGTCCATTTATTTTCACAATTGGACCCCTCATAAATAACGAATAAAAATAAATTTTATGACTTTTGAAGTAAAATTTTGGTGGTAATATCAACTCAAGAACTGTATCCATCACTTTAAATAGTCTTGAAATAGTAGCAGTTTAATTAATAATAAATAAAGACGATTGAAAGTCTCATTCTCAAACGTGAGTTTGGTGAGATTTCGGAATGAAATCAACCCGTCAAAGAGTTAAAAAACCTCAATTTTGTTTGATTTTTGACAAACATATAAACGAATGACTCTTAAAAAAAATTAATAGGTCTTGAAGCTACACTATTCAAGATTGCATATGATTTTTTTGTGCTGTCTAGAATTGTTTTTAATTGAATTATTATTGTTTTAGTAAACCGTTTCACTTCTGGGGTATTTTTCGCTCTGTTTCACTTTTGGGTATTTTACCTTAGGAAAATTCCAAACGGTCGAAAATTTCAATTTTACTAATTAGAAAAGCATGGATCGAGTGTACATAAATTACATAAAATTCATTGCAGACAGAGCTATTTGTAATCCATACTTTTCTGATTAGTAAAATTGAAATTTCCGACCATTTGGAATTCCTACATTAATTTTTTTATTATTTTAATTTTTAGAAAAGCATGTTTCTTAAAAATTTTTTTTTTTTTTTTATATTAAAAATTACTTGAATTTTCTTTGAAATGGATAATACCGGTTGAATTACGTTGTACTGAATTTTATTTCCATAATTTTCAGATCGACTAATCTTATTTTTAGAGTGAAAGAACGAATCTTGAGATAGATTGTGAATACCGGTTGGTTGTCGATAAATTATACTGAGTACTGTACTAACTTAAGTTGCTAACTTTTGAAATTGTGAGTTACATCGCCACGGACGTGCCTTTGCCTGTGTCGCGAGTTGGAGTACCACGGTCGCTGTTTTGCCCGTGTCGCGAGTTGCTTGTGAATCGTCACGGTCGCGTCTCTGCCCGTGTCGCGAACTAATTTGCCACGGTCGTTCTGCCCGTGTCGCGAACTACTTTGCCACGGTCGCTGTTTTGCCCGTATCGCGAGTTGCTTGTGAACCGCTACGGTCGCGTCCTGGCCTGTGTCGCGAAATACTTTGCCACGGTCGCTGTTTTGCTCGTGTCGCAAATATTGTTTGTGAACCACCACGGTCATGTCTCTGCCCATGTCGCGAACCACTTTGTCACGGTTGCTATTTTGTCCGTGTTGCGAAATAACTGTCATACTTATGTTCTTACTGCATAAATCTTACTTCTTTCATTTATTGATTTTCCTTTTAAGTTTACTTTTTTGTTTGATCTAATACAGTGGTTTCTTCGCAGTTTCTCGTTGATTGCGAGTATGAGTTGAAATTTATGTGTAAGGAAAGAGCTTGAACAAATTTTATTTATTTATAGGGATTGCAATTGGGATGTACTGTTATCGACTCAGCAGTCGTTGGCTAATGTTTTGATGCGCTTTGCTGCAACTGTTGAAGCTACGCAGCAGTGGACCAGTGGTGTTGTTGAGGCGAGATTGAGACTGCTTGATAGTTACTGGTGGGATTTTAAGGCCAACCACGTGGAGCTTCTTAATGGTGTTTCTCTGAATGAAGAATCATCACAGGAATTAACTGAGTTATATGCAAGCGCCGAGAACAACTATCTCGCTGCCTCGTCGTGTCTTTTTGATGCGAGAGATACTATTACGTCTCAATCTAATCAATCTCTTTCTGAAGCTTCAGGTGAGAATCAAACGAGTGGGCGAGGGCTACGTCTACCTCAAATCAATCTTTCGGTTTTTTCCGGTCATCGGGACAACTGGGAATCGTTCAGGGATTTGTTTCGAGCATTGATTCATAACGATAAGCATCTCACTGATGCTGAAAAGCTCTATTATTTGAAAACACATGTTGAAGGAGATGCCAAGACAGCTTTGGACACAGTGCAAATAATTGGTTCAAACTACTCGACAGCTTGGTCCTTACTTGAAAAGCGGTTCGAACATCGTCGTTTGCTTGTGCAAGACCATGTTATGGCTTTGCGTAACATGAAACCGCTACAAGATGAATCTGCTCCAGGTCTGCAAGTGTTACTGGATTGTTTAGAAAAACACAGAGATCAACTGCGACCCTTGGATCAACCGGTTGATAAGTGGGACGTTTGGTTCATATCTTTCGCTTCAACATGCATGGATAGCTCAACAAGGCGAGCCTGGGAAGATGAACTTGAGAAGTTGGAGTCAGCTGATCCGAAGAAGGATACATTCAAATTTTCTGTATTGTCTGATTTTTTGCGTCGGCGATGTCGTTCCCTGAGTTCAGTGGAATCTTCTCAAGCTCTGAGTTTGGAAAATTTACAAACTATGCGTTCCGAAAATTCACGTCGAACAAATCCGAGTCAAACTTCGGCGTCTTCAAGTCGTAATTATCGAACTTTGGCAACACATGCGAGTTCTGCAAGCTGCCCTGTGTGCCATGCTACTCACTACATTGGACACTGTGATCAGTTTCGAGGATTTGACGGTTCTGAAAAAAGAAGAATCATTTCTCAGTCAAACTTATGTTTTAATTGTTTGAGATCTGGTCATCCTGCTCGAGATTGTCCATCGCGATCGAGATGCCAACAATGCCAAGGCAGCACTTCAGCAGCGTTTGATTCGAGATCCAGAGATGGCCATTGAGTATGAACGATTCATGGCAGAATACTTAGCGTGTGGTCACATGCGTCTTCTTACAAATGCCGAGGTAAATGACTCTACGTCCATCACCATGGGATCTGGCAGGCAGGAGATCGGAAGAAAAAACTACGTGTTGTATTCAATGCTTCTAAACCGACATCGACAGGTTATAGTTTGAATGATTTTTTATGTACGGGACCGAAGCTTCAAACTAATCTACCTTGTGTGCTGATCCGATGGCGCAAGCATCGGGTAGCATTTTGTACCGATGTGCGTATGATGTATCGGCAGATCTGGATTGATAAGAGAGATGTCAACTTCCAAAGAATCGTGTGGAGTCCTGATGGTGCACATGATCCATTGCACTATTTGCTTCTGACTGTGACTTATAGAACTTCGTGTGCTCCATATCAAGCTTTGCGTACATTGCACCAATTGTGCCAAGATGAAGGACATGAATGGCCTGAAGCGGTTCCTATCGTCATGGAACAAAGGTACGCTGATGACATTTTTTCAGGTGCAGATGATGTAGCAACGGCTCGTTTTCGCGGTGATCAAGTGATTGGTTTACTGCAATCTGGAGGATTTCCTCTTCGTAAATGGGACGCCAATATGCCAGAGCTATTGGAGGATCTTCCAGAGGAAGTTCGGTTGCGCCCAACATGGCATCAATTCAGCACTGATGGCCTCGTGAGTGAGCTGGGTGTTAACTGGAACCCTGTGATCGACATGTTTCAGCTGGAGCCACCAATGATACAGATAGAACGAACAAAACGTACCATTTTGGCTGCAGTCGCTCGGCTTTTTGATCCTTGTGGTTGGCTAGCTCCAACTATATTGATGGCCAAACTTTTAATGCAAGACATTTGGAAAGAACGACTTGATTGGGATCAGATGGTGCCAGACTCTCTTATCAAACGTTGGACGGCATTTGTCGTTCAGATGCGTAATGTTTTGAATTTAACCATCCCTCGTTGGATTGGATATGTTTCAAATTCTGACTTTCAACTGCATGCGTTTTCAGACGCAAGTCGCCGAGCTATTGGGAGTAAAAGTCGAGTAGTGGTGGGGAGATATATATATGTCATACGAAATATATATGTATCCAATATGGCTGCCTATAACTATTTTTTTGCATTAGCTTGAACGGAGAATTTTATTGATTTTGACATTAATCAAATATTTTTGCTTTAAAAATGTTTGAAACAATTAGAATATCATCTAATTATAAATCAAAGTGTGTGGTGACTGGTTGTGATTCCAGAAGTGACAAAAACTTAGATCTCTGCTTTCACGGATTTCCTCCTCCGAACGGAGTGATTGTTTACGTAAGAGATCACTTCGGTAATTTGTGTAAAATGAGTAAGTTAGCTGCTTGGAAGAAAATTTTAAAAATTAAAGATGTACAAAGGCATATGAGAGTGTGTTCGAAACACTTTACAAAAGAAGACTACTATTTTCCTGGTATGTATAAGTGAAGTTATGTTAACTAAAAACTCAATTTAAATACCAAGTTCATTCTCAATTTTGCTCTTAGATCAACCTGGAATAAAACGTAAACTGAGAGGATCAGCTGTTCCTTCAAAAAATCTTCCAAGTTTTAACAAAAAGGCCATTGAAAGAAATGCTGAAAGGTTGGAAAGAAGGTTGAGAAGAGAAAAAAATGCCAGAATTAAAACTAAAAAAAATAATTTAATGTTTTCTCTCAATATTTCCAGTGTCAGCTCTGAAAGTGTTTGTTTAAATCAAGAAATCAACTGTGAAAAAAATGAGAATGAAAATCCAGATGAAGTGTGTTTGTGTAATAAAATATCAATAGAAAACAATCTCAATAAATCAGATTATGAAGATTTTAATATGACTGAAACATCTGAGAAGATTCATGAAAGTTGTTGTTCAGATGAAAATGTAGCGCTGGTTAGGTCAGCTGAAGCAGATTTTAACAAAATAATGGACTCAAATAAAAACAATGGTATAAACAATGTAGTGGTAAGTGGTTTGCCGGATAAAAATCAATGTATTTTAAATAATCAAGTTAACAGAAATGAAAATGATCTCATGCAAAGTGACCAGTCAGCTGAAAGTGTAATGGTAAGAGTAGCTGATCCAATTGATGCAGTTGTAAACAACATAATTGACTCAAATAAAAGCAATGTTTCAAATGACGTAGTGGTCAATATTGAAAATAATTGTGACAATGCTTCTTGCTCTTCAATGGTGAACCGTTCTAATAATTCTGTGCCAGTTGATCTTACAGTGAGTTATTTGGATTTTAATACAGTTACTACAATAAAAACAAGTGTTCCAAAAGAATACGATATCAGGTCTATCAGATAGAGTTTTGATGACCTATGTTAAATTGAAACAAAATATAGCATATCAGTTTTTATCTTTAATTTTTGGTAATGTTACTCCTCAGCACTGCAGAACAATATTCCTGGAAACAATAAGGGTTTTAAGTCAATGTTTGGTACTTGCAATTCCTTGGCCAACAAAAAGTGAAATAAGCAGAAATATGCCACAATGTTTTCAAGGATATGAAGATACAAGAATCGTTGTGGACTGTACAGAAATTTTTATACAGAGACCAAAAAAACTGTGCTGTCAATTATTGACTTACTCTCATTATAAAGGAACACAAACAGCGAAAATCATGACAGGTGTCACCCCTGGTGGAAATATTTCATTTATAAGTAAACCTTATGGAGGCAGATCCAGTGACTCAGCAATATTTGAACAAAGTGAGTTAATGAATTTATTAGAACCAAAAGATGGGGTTATGGAAGATAAAGGGTTCTTAATTGGAGATTTGTGTAAAAAAAAACAATTTAAATTTATTCAACCACCTTTTTTAAAAAGTAAAAGTCAGTTTTCTGAAGACGATTCCGTGTTAACAGCAAATATTGCTAAAGCCAGAGTGCATGTGGAGAGGTCCAATCAGCGCATTAAAGTGTACAAGTTACTTGGAACTACTATGCCTGTAGCCTTAGTTCCATATCTTCATGATATTTTTATAGTAGTTTGTGGTACTGTTAATTTGTGTGCACCAATCATTGGGGACGACAAGTTCATGATTGATGATTTAGATGAAATTTAAGCTATTTTCAAAATAGATATGTAAAATAAAAATTATAACATATTTTAGTGTTAAATTATATACATTTTTATATTAATTTTTTGTGAATGAAAAGATAAATAAATTGTAAACATTTTTTAACTGAGTTTATTTTAATTTATTCAACCCTTTACTATGATAACCAAATATACATAAAAATATATTCATAAATATTTTTTAAACTCTGTTAATATATTTTATTTTAATTCTACTAACTTTAATTAAATTTTAATAAAGTACTACTTGCATTGGTTTTACATTATCAGTCTTTTAGTAAATACTTGTTTATATTTACCAATCACAGTAAATTGCTTATACATATTTATCGATCACAGTTAATTGATTTTCAGAAATACTAAATTATGCATTAAATAATAATTATTGTACAAGACTATTTGACAACACTTTTTTTTTAAATAATCATCTATACACTGTTCTCAATTAAGTATTAGCTGGTTCTTTTGTTTGTTTGTTTATTTTTTTTTTCAATTTTTCTTTCTTCTTTAAAGGTCCAGGAGAATAATTGTAATGCTGTCTTTCTGTATGTAAGCTGCCTGTTGGATTTCTTTGTAGACAAATTTCAGGTAATAAAACAGAAAAATATAAACTTTTTAATTTTGTCAGCATGTCCGTCAAAAAAGGCATATCAATATTTACAACAGTTACATGGACATTGGAGTCAAACGATGAATAAATTACAAACTGACAAGTGCTAACATTAAGCACAGCCATTCCAAGTTGTACTTGGCCATAATATTTATGGTTTACTTTCATAGCAACCTTTTCACCATGTCTGACTAAACAACCTTGTTTCCCATCAACTTGATTTTGTACCGTGGCTACAATATCTTGTGTTTTTCCATCTGTGGGACACTTAATTTCTAATAAACTGACTGGCTTCCCATTTTCCAAAACAACTCCATCTGGAGAGGCTGAGAGCCATGGATTCACTTGTGAAATAACAAGACCAGCTTCGACCACCTCAAAATTAGGAAATTGACTCTTGAATACTTCCCTGGCTTGTTTTTCAAACTTTTTCCCATACTCGCAGGCTTCTACCTTAAAAGCTTTTGGGTTAATAAATTGATTGCTTTTAGTCTTCCAGTCAGGATTTTTATTTTTAGTGTAAGTGAAAAGTCCATAACAAATTGAAGCAGTGATTCTAAATTTCCTCTCTTTACTCCATTGAGCAAACCAATTCCGGGTATTCTCACACAACTCAACCGCATCAACTGATAAATTAACTATTACATCCTGACAACAATCCTCAACTCGACTGACTTTAAATAAACTGACCATCTCCATTAGCTCTGAGTCTTGGTTTTGTATAATACATTTATAAATTTCTCTATCACGTGCAGAAACTATACTCTCTTTTAACTTCTTTGGATTGTGGTGTCCAGTCACAGCTTTCCTGTACGCTGACTTTGAAAGCTTTGAGTATAAAGCAGTGATTACATCTTTTTTTATACTGCTTAACTTCTCTATGGGTTTAACCCGTTTGATTTTTCTAGATTTTAAATCTATTGTGGTGAGCTTGTTCTTCGTTGAAGAAATATTATTATGTCTGTTTGTGGAATCTTTTAATGCATTTTTTTTTTCTCTTCTTTTATCAAATTTCTTAACTTGTTATCATTATCTGGAGGTGTATCCGAAAAACATGGGTGCTGCTCAAGTGGTACAGGCTTGTAATTTTCTAATGCAGCCTTATATCTTTTATTCCACAACTGAGGTGAGTCTGTACATGATACTTGTCCTAGGTTTTGATTGCTAAAAAACAATCATTTATTTAATCTAGGTTTTATTTTTAGGTAATATCATCAAAAAGATAATTTTTACTTACTACATGCAGTAAAAAAGGCATCCAATAATGTGTTTACACTGATGAGAGTTTCCGGCTGGACATTTACAATCAAATCTTTCGACTTCACCATCAGGTTTAAAAAACCCATCAACTTGGTAAAAACCATCAGCGAGCTTCCCGGTTTTCAAACACAGACCTTTTATTTGGAGATTATTTTTTTCATTTCCAAATACACCTATTTGAAAAATGTAATCCTCCGTATCATAAACTCGGTATCCTCCCACGAATTTCCTTTGATTAAAATCATTACCAGCATATTTGCAAAAATTTTCGTAACTTAGCATCTGCCTTTTCAAACAATGTAAACAAAGCGCTTGGGATTGTTGATTCAAAATAACTGCACTGTCAGCTTACTTTTAGGGTAAAAATAAATACTTCAGACCTTAACCTACGTTTAATTTTTCTTTAAATGTAAATTTTTACATTTTTTTAACTTCAATTTAACTATTATTATAAATTTGTCATTCAAGCCAATGCAAAAAAATAGTTATAGGCAGCCATATTGGATACATATATATTTCTGATGACATATATATATCTCCCCACCACTCCTCGACTTTTACTCCCAATGGCTGCAGTTGTCTATTCACGGATTGTGGAAGCTCCTGCTTGTGTACGTACCTCCATTTTAATGGCTAAAGGCCGGGACAGAGATATTTGCACAGGATTCTGTGCGCTTATGCAGCTGCACATATTATTTTGTCTATAATTTTAACACTAACCTTTTTTTATTTCCTTCTTTACGAGTTACCATTATAATCTAGCAAGACACATTTTTTATTTATAACAGAACTTTGGATACTTTTTTTTAAGTACTCTTGGGCTTGAGAATAAAAAAGTGTATTCTATTTATTTTATAATAGTCGCCATAGTTAAATTTTCAAAATTCGAAGAATTAGGCCCAATACCGTCAAGACCCAAAATTAAAAATAAAGTTATTGAAAAATAAAAAATACTACCGTATTTTACTCAAAATTTTAAGAACAAAGTATGATTAGCATTTTTTTTACTGGGCCTACCGTTTTTGCATAAAAATTCATTGAAATTGGTCCCACCACAACAACATTTGCTATGACGCGATAATTTATGCACTAGTTTTTTCGCCGCCATTCTGTCAAAAAAAATCGCAACAACAATTTCAAAAAAGATTTGGAAACTTCAAACTTAACGTCCCCTTTTTATTAACTTTTCGACAGTAAAAAAAAAATTCCCATCCTCCGAAAAATTCGATTGAAAAAAAATCCATGAAAAAACTCGTTTTTTTTTTTGTTTTTTTTTTTTCTTTTTGTTAATAAACAATTGAAAAACAATTTTTTGCTAGTTTTAACTACAGGATCTTGTAGGGCATACTTAAAAATAGTCGAAATGGGAATTTTCCTATCAATTTTTTGAGTTTTTCTTTAAGATTTTTGAACCCAAAGTTTACCGAAAAATCTCGGCCATTTGGGCGTTAATGGGTTAAACTACGCCATCGTGTAGAGCATACCTGAAAATAGTTGATTATGGTATTTTTTAATGTTTTTAGTTCAGATTTGCAACTAGAAATCGACAAAAAGAATTTGTCATTTCAGGCTTTAAAGGGTTAATATCATTTAAAATATTTATTATTTATTAACCTTTTTTTTTTAGGATATTATTAGACAGGAAAAAATGACTAAAGAATTTGATAAAATCAATGCCAGAAATCAGAAAGATAAATTATATGATTTGTACTATGAAAAAAATCGTCACAAAATCATAGAATCTCTTAAACCAGGTGAACCTTGTTTCATAATTGAAAGAGGATTTCTCGAAGTATGGCGTTCTTTCATTCGGTAAGTGTTAATTTAAAAATTCTGAATTCTTATAACACTCATAAAACTAGTGAATTTTTTTTTAAATAAAGTATTCAATTAATTGTAGGATTTAAGGAGGCAAAAACCAGATTTAAAAAATGATTTTTTTTTATTCCTTTTTATTAATTGCAAACGCACGATCTTTTGTTTACTTGTTTTGTAAACCTTCTTTAGTGCCATATAAAACGTACTGATTTACAAATTAAATTTCCAGTCGTAATACCCCAAGTGCTCCAAAATTTTCGAAAATTTTCCGTCTGTTTTTTTGTATAGTAACGAGGGGAGCAAGTTTGACAGGTTAAAAAAAATTTTTTGGCAAACTTGCTCCACGAGTTGCTATGCAAAAAAACTGGAGGAAAATTATCTAAAATTTTGAAGCACGAGGGGTTTTCGGCTGGATTATTTTCCCCAGCTGAATTTCAACCCATAGAGACGCAGTATTTGACCCGCAAACTTTTTATTTTAAATTCTTCGTTGATTAGATTGTTTTACCCATTTGACACTATTTTTCTTAATATTACCTCCATATACATCCTCAAATTTTCAGCTGCATAACCTACGACCAATCAGTGGGTGACAATCATCGGAATTGGAAATAACCGAAAAATTATCGAAATAATTTCACCCTAATACCTCCGTCCAATGTCTAATACGGCGTTTCTATTGGTTGAAATTCAGCTCGAGAAAATAATCATTCAAAATAAATAAAAAATCGAAAAACTAGGCTAAGTAAAAAGAAAAATGTAATAGAAGTTTATTTTAAGGCAAATCAATTGAAAATTCTTTCTGAACCGAGAAAGAGATCTTTCCATAGCGTCAAAAGTTACAATGAGTTATAAAATCGTTTTCGTACGATGAGAATTGGGGGTACAAACTTATTTAAAATGATTTAGTAAGCGATTGGTATACTCTGTCTAAAAAGTGAGTAACTTCCATCTTATTGATCGTATCCTCAGTGTTTTGAAAGTACAGCATTTCAGATACAATAATCTAATCTCTGAGTAATATTAAGACGTAGTCTAGACCAGCTGGTCCGTATTAGTGTAAAAAAGTTTTATATAAATTCTGAAGCGAACTTTCATCGGACTTTAATTTTTTTGGGCTCAACATGAAGCTTGTAATCTTCATGCGGGCTACAGAGCCTTTCTTTATTTTCCGGTTTCTTTATTTTTAATTTAATTTTAAGTAATGACTTAACTTCTCATGTCCGATTATGTCTTAAAGTTGTTTTGGAAAATAAATGAAAAAGGATTTTTTAAAAGTTGCTCTATAGTCCGCAACTAAAATAGCAAGCTTTATTTTCGAGCGCGCGGGGAATCGATCCGGTGACACTCGGCGCCGCGCGTTGTATCGACCGGCTAAGCATTAACCGACTGAGCCAACTACGCGACAATCACAAAGTTTTAAGTTTATAATTTAAGTAAATTTTGACGTTTTTCTATTTTGAGATTCTACTGGTTGACGTTTTGTCTTTTGACTTTTTGTTACTGTTCGGAATTTACCGCCTTTTATCGCAACCCAATCCAGAGGTGCCCGGAGTGACCAGTTTCCGCCCGCACCAGTCGTGCTGCAACCGTGATGCCGCTACCACGCGTCAAGGGACTCAAAGCCTTCGTCGTAGATCGCCCGCTTATCTACGACGATTCTACCTAATTTTACCTGAGGTTGAGAGATTCCCGGCCAAAACGGCGAGCTCCCTCTCCTCATTTGTATATACATATATTGTTAAATAAATAGTTTAAGTTCAGCATAAAATCGAAAAGTGTTGTGCTTTAAAATCATCCCTCTTTTCCCTTTCACAATCCCTCGCGATCGTGGTAAATATCCCTTTATCCTACAGCGCAACCTCCACGAATTCTCAAACATTGAATCATCCAGTGAAACAAGAGAAAACAAAAAATCTATAATCGACGAATTTTAGGCAGATAACTCATTATTCATTATTTTTCTTTTCTAATATTAATATAATTTTAAACCACCTTAAAAACAAGTAATATTTAATATTCTTCAATTTTTTTATTAATATAAATAGCCACCATTCAAAATCGACCAAGCTGTTTTCAAGAATCAATTCAATTCGAATACTGAAAAACATGAATTTTTACTACCACGCTCTGATAGTTTTATAAATGTATTTTAAGATTTATTGAACTTTGTCTGAATTATTTTTTTATGTAATATAATTTAATTTTAAAATGTCAGGGCTTTTTAAAAAAAACTTCTAAAATCATTAATAAAATTTCAAGTTTTTATAAAATTAAACTTTACAAAATGGCTGAAACTGAGCTAAAATTATAGGATGTGATTTATTGCACGCGAAAAAAATGAATTTATAATTTGGGTCAGCTCGGGCGTTGGCCGAGCTGAATTTTTTTAATTAAAAATGAATGTTCAAAGTTGTAACGTAACAAAAATATAATAACGATACTTAATAATTTTGAACAGGACAAAAAATGTTTCAAACGGTATATGAATAATTTTTTAACAAAAAAAATATTTCAAACGGTATATAAATAATTTTTGAACGCTATGAAAAAAAAATAGTGAATAGTAAATTTATATTATTCGAATCCATTTTATTTAAAGTCTTATAAAAACTTTGCTTTTTGAGATACGTCAATATACTTGAAAATTAAATATTTTTATTGCACTAATAATGCTTTTTTTACTCGTGATCGGCGTCCCCTCTTTCGTTTATGCTTTAAAGGAATACTCTTTGCTTCTGCCAGCACTTCAACCTCTTTGCGTTTCATATGCATTCCCAGTGAGATCTTGCACTGACTTTTTTTGAAACAGGCAAGGCATGAACATGTTACTCGGTTCGAGTAAACTTCTATCTTCCTTAACTTGGCTCGCCAGTTACTATAATTATCAAAATCGATCCATTTACGTGTTATCAATCACCTCCTCATCTTCTGGTCACTCGGGGTGATCTTCAAAAACCGTCACCTCTTCACTAGCCATCTTGAAACGAACTTCACCTTTCTGAACGGAACTAAGTCTTGAACTCTGCTGCAGACTTGTTTGCAGTGTGACATTTAATAAGCTCAATCTTTTCACAGGTAGTTCTTTCCCGCAATGCTCCACACTTCCAAACGCTCTGCTCACATCAGTTTAGGAACAGAGCCTCTGCTCTCAAACTGATTCGAGCACAATGTAAGTTTTATTTACTTTTATCAATTTTTCCTCTATCGCTTTTATTTTCTCCTGTTGGAATCCTATTTTTTTCCTTTTAAAATTACTTTTTTTCCCGCTCAAATGTAATTTTTTACCCGTGCAATAATAATTATTTTACCTAACCTATTTAAATCTTAGCCACATTACAGAACTTACTAATTTCAATTTCTGCAAATACCGTACTTAATCCCCAACTCATCTCTTACTCACTCTACCTACAAATCCTACTCACCTTATTCATTCTGGACCTGGCTTATCTTAGATCGCTTAAACTGCCCACCTTGAACACTACTCTAGTAATTAGCGAAACAGTAAAAAAATCACGATTATTTTCAAATTTCGCAATCTCGTAGAAACAAGCCTCGATTTTCTACAAAATTTTTTTACAGATTCTTCATGAGATGAAGTTACTTCCTGTATAGTAACAGCTCGCAAAATTGCGTTTAAAGCGATTTATGATTTTTTAGTGGTAAGGTTAAATTTAAAATGATAAACGACTTTGCTCAGCACTCGTTCATGGCAACAAAAAGTATTTAATAAAAATTTCAATGACATAATTAGAGAGCTGAGCTCAAGACCTTTTTAATGATATATGATTTTATATGAAAATTCTAATGAAAGCCAAAGTTATAATTTTAATATCTGATCTACCAGCCCACAACCACCTAACCTACACCCTACCTTACGCACACACTTACCTTATCTAACCCGATTTACTATTCTCACCCATATTATGAACCCTACTAACTATACTTACTTTTTCATCTTCAACTACCTGACCTAGTTTAATCTTAGCCACATTACTGACTTCACTAATTTGATTAACTTTAAATACTGTATTCTATCCCTCAAACTTATCTCACCCAATCTACCAACAAATCCTACTCACCTTATTCATCAACTCAGTTACTAACTTTAAAGTTTTGTTGAAGTACTGTAAATTTTGAAAAAGCTCTATTAATATTTTTAAGTGCAATAACAAGCCCTCTCAACCTCCCCCTAACAAACCTCATCTACCTTACCAACCTGAACCGACTTAAATGATTAGCTCTCACTAAACTAATGTATTTCGCTTATCTAACCAGCTGGGTTGGGATTGCGCAAATCTGTCACACTTAAGTGTCGTTTTATTACCCTAAAAAATTTCTCTTACTGCACAAATTTTAATTCCTGATCAATTTTTATTCTGGACTACTCTTTGATTTTTGAAATCATAGGTGTGGTGTTTCTTTATCTTGACTGTGGCTAAGTCTAGTATTGATCCAATACATGAATGCATTGTATTTTCGGATGTCATTGGATCTAGTGTTGCTTTAACACATATATGTGTTGTTTCTTTGACGCAACTATGGTTGGATATAGTATTGATCCAATACTTCGATGCGTTGTTTTCTCAACGCGAATGTGAAAGGATCTTGTATTTATTTAACAGATCAGCGAGATGTTTTTTTATAAATGTTGACTAAAATACATTTTAAATCTTGCACTACTAAATACTGTCAATGTGCTTTGATGTCACCTAGAGTTTACGTCCCATCAATATGATTAGTTTCATAGCCATCTGATTAACTGATTTACGCTCTATACTGTTAGCATCTTCATCGATAGGTTTTGTTTTTTTTTTTTACAGTTATTATGAACTTCTGTATTTGTAACCGTTCACAACTTCGAGTGGTCGTTGCAGACTTGGCACAATACAGATATTCGTCGAAGGGCGCAACTTTTCCCAGTGCCAAAACGACCAGCGTTGATTTGCGATATCCGAATCTTGTCATCCTACAACCTTACTAATAATGGTATGGTCCGGTACTATGACGTCATCGAACAGGATCAATGTTGTATGCATTATAAGTATAACTATATTTGTATATAAATTGAAATTTAAAAAAATTTAAGCGCTTTCAGTTATTTCGTTTTTGTTTTTTCGAAAAAAGAAAAATACGTGTTTACTATTTTTTGATGCTCTAACCAACTAAGAAATAAAATATTACAAATACTATGTTGATGAAAATACTATGTTTAAAATAATATATAAACATTGAAACAAACTTTTTTTGATTATTTAGTTTGTATATGATTAAAAAACATTACTTTTAACTTGTTTATAAAAACTATATTAACAATTATTAAAATAAAAATTTCAGTGTTAACACGCAAAATTCGGGTGTTTTTCATAAAAATTCATTTTTTTTATTTATTTTTGTCAGAAATTAAAACAATTAAACCACCTTATTTCTTTTTTGATAAATTGATTTGAACTTTTTATTATTAAATATATTTATTCTCATGATTTCCTTTAACTCACAAAGTTTCGATCACGTCATCAACGTCGTATGTCCAAATCTGCCAATAGCACTATAGTTTTGAGCCTACGAGACTTAGAGGTCTAAAATTTTACAGACGGTATAAGTTTGAATGTCGATACGTTAATGTGCAGTCTTGGACATCCAGGTTACCGATGCCGGGGGTACCTGGGGGTCTTCTCCGAGTAATCGGGTCTAATTCTTTGGATGTGAATTTTTAATAAGTACGTCAAAATATAGTACTTTTTAAATAAAAGCATGTTAAAAAATTATTATTATTTTTGTCATAATTGACTTACTATTGATTGGTAAATATTTCAAATATTTTCATTTTTTTGTCTGTTATCATTTTTTTCTAAAATAATCATCTTTACCGCTCCTTTGGCCGAATATATACTTTTAGTTCTTAACTTGAAAGTTCATGTATTTTTTACAAGGGTTTTTTCATTATTTCAGTTCGGACGTAATTTTCTAAATAAAAAAATGAATTTTGAACAAATTACTTTAAAAAAAAAAAAACTTAAATGTTTAACGATAAAAATTTAATGAGTTATTCGAATTCTGGAATAATTTTTAGTAAATAATTTAATTTTTTTATATTTCAATTACTGTCTCAGACGTTTTGTATTTACTTTATAGTACACGACGAACTCACGATATATCTGTGCAATAATAAAGAATTTCCAGTTATGGTATTTATTTTTGATCCTACTGATTAAGCATATCATCATCTATTGAATTCTTCATTAATTTTTGATTAAAAACAGATTGAGCGTCAAAATTCCATTTTGACTGCAACATTCCAACTAACTTTTAACTTTGGTGTAAACACCAATTCTTTTAGGTGTAATACCCATAATTATTATCACTTAACTTTGGTGTTAGCACTAAACCTTTTATGTATAAACTCGCAATAGTGTGGGTGTTGACACCTAAAAGTTAAGTGTTAACCTATTGGGTGTAAACTCCCAATTGCGGGTGTCAACACCCAACAGTTGAGTGTCAACACTTAACTTTGGTGTTAACACTGAACCTATTGGGTGTAAACTCCCAATTGTGGGTGTCAACACCCGACAGTTGAGTGTCAACATGTTGAGTTGAAATTCAGCTGGGAAAAATAATCCAGCCGAATACCCCTCGCGCATCAAAATTTTAGATAATTTTCCTCCAGTTTTTTTGCACAGCAACTCGCTGGGCAAGTTTGACAAAAAATCACTCGCGCTTTGCGCTCATGATTTTTAACCTGCCAAACTTGCCCCTCTCGTTGCTGTGCAACAAAACACAGTCGGAAAATTACCGACAATTTTGAAGCACTAGGGGTATTACGACTGAAAATAATCCAATGTTAGTTCTTAGGATACAATGATTAGTATTTTTTATTGAAAAATTACGAAAATGTAGTGAATACTAAATAAGAAGTTTGTTTAACGATAATTATTACTTAAATTATTATTATTATTATTATTTTTTTTTTTTTTTTTTTGAGAATTATCAATTTTTATGTTTATTTCATCATAAATTACTAATTCACGGGCACTGGTACAGCACGATTTAGCTAATAGATCTGAGGAAAAAATCATGTAATTTATTTTTTATAAGTACCCACGTTTGATAGTGAAATTTTGATGCCTTTAGAAAAAAGTAACCATGGGACACGTAACCGACATAAAATTTTTCGTGGTTTTTTATGAATACCTCAGAAACTATTCAATTTATCGTCCTGAAATTCTACAGTAGTTTAGTTTAAATCAAACGAAGTCAATAATAGTATATTATTCCCGCAGGCGAGATAGTTCGATTTGGCCTCCGAGAGGTTTGCGACCCGAGCCGAAGGCGAGGGTTGCAACGAGGAGGCTAAATCGAACCCTCAAGCCTAAGGGAAATATACTATTTTTCGTCCTTCTAACCGAAAACAAGGGGCGAAATTCCGATTTTGAGGTTAGAGGGACGAAAAGTAAATTTTAGTTATAACGAAATTTATCATTACTTACGTTTGAGGGACTTGGGACACTATCTGGCCAGCTTTTTGACTTTTACCCATATAATGTATGGATTTTCCGTGGGGGTCGATTCGACTTTCTTACCCGTTATACCCTTTAGAAATTAAAATCAAATTTTGAAACTAAAATACTTCTCAATATACAAAGATCCTATAACATTTTCATTACTTAAAAAAATAGCTCTATATTACTGACTCAAAATAGGTTTTACATTATTAAATTTTTTATTGAAAAATAGTTTATAAAAAAATAAATAATTATATGGTATTTTATTGAAGAATATAGCAGTTCAGTAGTGCAGCGATTATTCTTGTATGTAATTAGTTTATCGATCAACAGAAGGATTAAGAAAAAGTAAAGACCAGAATGAATAAAATTATAAGATAATCTCATTTGAGAAGACTAAAATTTTGCTTTGCAAAATCATGTGAACTTAACATAATTAAAAATAATCCTCGCGTTAAAACTTCATCCTGATTTACCTCACTGTCCAACAATAAAAAAGCTTTGAGAGTAAAATTTAATATCAATAAAATCAGAATATTGAAGTAGATTTTAAACATCCTGGTAAATAATGTATTTTTATAAATTGCTTTTTAAATTTTACATATGTGAGGTCTACTTATATAGACAAAAATAAGCTTTTACAAATGCTTTTAATAATTATGGTTAAAAAATTTTAAAGCTGTATAGAGACATTATTTTCCTGTCGACTCAAGTAAAATCTAAAAACATACTTTTAAAAAAGTATGTTTTTAGATTGTAATTGTATTTTAATTTAGTAAGAATTTGGCCAAGAAAAAACCGATCTCGACGGAAATTTTACTTTTTTAAAAGTATGTTTTTGGATTTTACTTGAGTCGACAGGAAAATATTGTCTCTATACAGCTTTAAAATTTTTTAACCATAATTTTTATAAACATTTGTAAAAGCTAATTTTTATCCATATGAGTATATCTCACATATGTAAAATTTAAAAAGTAATTTATAAAAATACATTCTTTAATAGGTTGTTTAAAATCTGCTTCAATATTCTGATTTTATTTATAAAACTGGAATTATGCATGTTGAAATTTTTTTTTATTATCATGTATGGATGGTTCTACATCATCTCATAATTTTAAAATTGATTTTTGAAATGAAAACTTGGTGATTTTGATGTGAGAGTAGGAGACAAAATTTTTATAACAATCATTTTAGTGTAAAAATAGTTCAGAATTTAGATTAAAAAAAAAACTTTTTACACAAAATTTTCTAAAATTATAAAATTTATAGCTTAAACTTCAAAACTTTAGAGAAAGCTTAAACAAGTTTATTTTAAAAAATGCATCTTGTGGTAACTGGTAACTAATTGAGTCTTGAATTCATGTTCAATAATTGATTCCATACTAAATACTTATGGAGTTGTAGTAGGTCTTGATAAATTTAAATTACCTTTGAGCACTTTTTTAAATTTAAATTTAACCTGATGTTGGGACTGCTGCCTAGAATAATTAATTCTCAAAGTAGTAAATGTTTTTATATTGTACTGTAAAAAAATAGATTCTTAAAAAAAAGAAATGAATTTATTATTTATTTAAAGATCATAATGTAATATTTTTCAGCATCTATAAAGTTTGTCCACACCACAAGCGTATTTTATATTTCTTCAAAATTGATTAAGAATATTGAAATTTAAGTTATATTTTTCTGGATGTTATCACTATATCTGGTTTTTTCTCGATCCATCCGAGTCAGGGTTGGCATGGGTGTTTTTTTTAAATTAAAAACAACATATTAACGATTCGGCGATCAATATCGCCCTCTTCCGAACTGAAATTTTTATTATTTGAGGTTTAATAAATAATTACATGATCAAAGTCTTACTTAAAAATATTTTACAATGTGATAGTCAGTTTTTTACCTTAGGTCTATGCCGTAGTTAGTGGTTATTTGTTACACTTTATTCACAAAACTTAATAATTGAATTTAATATAATGAGTATTATAATAACGTAGTTTTCTGTGATTCATAACTTAACAATAAAAATTTTTTTTTGAAATGTGGTTGGAGGAAAATTCCTTTCTTTAATGGGAAATTTAATTTAATTTAATCTTTGAAAAACGCGTCTTTCCCATTTGGCGAATAGAGCTAAACCGAAACTAGGGTATTGCTGGTGTGTGCAAACAGAGTAATTTTTACGATTTCACTAACGAGTCTCCCTCAATCGGTGCACGTGACGAAGGTTATGGTATATTACCCAACATGAGTGAGAAGTTCTACATGGCTACGCTGCGCTCCACCTCGTGCAGCACATCAAACTCTCGACGGCCAGTAGAACTTCTGACTCACTTTGGGTACCATACTTTTTTCAATAGGACATGTATTAGGGTACTTTGAGAAAAATAGAGGATTCTCAGAATGCAACGCCAACATTATCAAGTGGAAAGAAGAGCTAGGAGTTATCAAATTTTTGTGGGTTTTTTTAACGACTCGCACTTGACACTATCGCACCCAAATTACTCGACAGCCTTTTTTACTTTTCCATCTTGCGTGGAGAAAAATATACAAGGCCGTTGAGCTGAGAAACTCAACGGCATTGTACAACTTGTCCCATCGTTTTCTCAATCGAAAAGTACCCTAATACATGCTCCTATTGAAAAAAGGTGTTTTCTCTCTCGCGTGGAGGCGGAAAAGGATGGACTTCAGGCATGATGCGGCATATGGGTTTTAATTTTCGAAATTTTTCTTGCATTGACGAAGTTTTGTGTTTAACAAAGAGAATATCTCATTTCCTTTATGAGATGTGTATAGTGGTGGCTGAGTTTTTGGGTATCTTCCCTCTTATTAATCGGATTTTCCTGTATCATTTCGGAAACTAGGCGTTCATTTAATATTTTCTCGCTGTCTAATATTCTAAATTTTTCAAAATTAAACTGGTGTTGTGAACAAGTCGTGAGGTTGTGGATTACTCCTTCCCGGCCTTTCTCATGCTCGTCAATTCTAGTTCCTACAGTTCGTTTCGTCTGTCCTACGTAGGCTTTGCAATTTTTACATTTAATTTTATATTTTGTGTTGTTTTTGTTTCTTTTTTCTGTCTTGTCTTTGGCCTTGATTATGATGTTTTTTAAATTCGTTTTTATTGTCGGGATCGTGTTGATGTGGTATTTTTTCGGGGAAAGTGAAACTTTTTGGTAAAGGTTTTTTAGATAAAGTAAAACAATGTATTTTTTTCGTCTGTTTAATGCATTGTTTATGTTTTGTGAATTTCTGTCGGTTTTTAGGAAGTGAAGTCGTTTTTTTGTGTATTTGTTAATGAATTTAATAGGGTAGTCGTTAATTTGCAAATAATTTTTAGCTATATTTAATTTTTTTTTGTGGAAGATTTTGTCTGTAATTTTTACTGCTTGGTCAGTTAAGTTGTAAACCATGGCTATTTTTTGGCTCAGAGAGTGTTGTGATTTGAAATTTAAAATACGACCGGAGAAGGTTGGTTTTATGTACCAGTCAACTTTTAGGTCACCGTCTTTCTGTCTTATAAATGTTAAGTCTAAAAAATTTAGTGAATTATTGTTTTCTTTCTCGAGAGTGAATTTGAGTCTGTCATTGTATGAGTTGAAAATTTCAAGAGTTTCATTAATTTTGTCTGTGAGGATGCATGTTATTATGTCGTCGACATATCTGAAAAAAAAGGTCGGGGTGAAACTTAGTTTTTTGATGCAATCCTGTTCAAGATCGTCCATGACAATGTCGGCGAATAAACCGGATGTTGGTGACCCCATTGGGGTGCCAAATGTCTGTCTGTAAAATTTTGTATCGAATTGAAAATATGTGCTATTCATTAAAAATTCAGTCGCTTCCTTTGATTAGACAGCGAGAAAATATTAAATAAACGCCTAGTTTCCGAAATGATACCCATCAATTTACAGGAAAATCCGATTAATAAGAGGGAAGATACCCGAAAACTCAGCCACTGCTATACACATTTCATAAAGATAATGAGATATTCTCTTTTTTAAACACAAAACTTCGTCAATGCAAGAAAAAACTCGAAATTATCGAAAAAAAACCCATATGCCGCATCATGCCTGAAGTCCATCCTTTTCATGGAGAATATTTATTTATTTAAATTTTTTGAGTATTTTTGTTAAACAATAGTAATTTAATTATTATAAGGCTATGTTTACTTATTTAAAGTTTTTTTCATTTTAAATTTCAATATGTCAATCTTTCAGTTATAGTTTTTAAATAAGTTTTTAACAGTTTATTTAGCAACTTCATCAAAGCATTTTAATATCTTTATAAATCTTTACAACTGATTCTTTAACTTTAAGATGATGGAATGATTCTTTTAATTTTCAAAATGCTTCTTGCTTAAGATTAAACCAAAGAAGTCTGTAATGTATACCTAATTAATTAATTACTAATATTTTTCATTTAAAATCACTTCAAGTTTCATTGATTTTCCTTCCAATTCAATCTTAGAGTAAAAATTAATAAACAAATCAAATTATAGTTCATATTAGAACTATTTTTTAAACACCTTCAACGAGTTTAATAAACTAAGATTAAAATTTACGGGCAGTAGAAGGCCAAGACGGTAAAAATTAATGCTGCTTAAAAAAATAAATAAATAAAACAAGTAAATTTAATGTTACGAAAAATTTTATGTTTTTATTTTTCTAGTTGCCTTCAACATATTGCTAAAATTTAGTGAGTCTACAAGTACTATATTTTTTCAATGAACCAAATTCATTAAAATAATTTAATAATAACAACATTGTTTAAATCTTGTTAGGCTAAATTTATTTTAAAATAAATTTAATCTGAATGATAGCAGATGATAATCCTACAAATTGATTATGAAAATTTAGATTTTTAATTAGTAAGCGCCAATAAAAATTAAGTTGTAAAGATTTATAAAGATATTAAAATGCTTTGATGAAGTTGCTAAATAAACTGTTAAAAACTTATTTAAAAACTATAACTGAAAGATTGACATATTGAAATTTAAAATGAAAAAAACTTTAAATAAGTAAACATAGCCTTATAATAATTAAATTACTATTGTTTAACAAAAATACTCAAAAAATTTAAATAAATAAATATTCTCCATGAAATATGAAAATTAGGTTCTTCTTTAATGGACATACTATTCAATGGTCTTACAACAATTGTTTGGAAACAAAATGATTAAAAACTTGTTATTTTTCTTTAAAATTTGATGTTTAGTTTGTGGAAAACATAAGCTAGCCTTATTAGATTAATCATAGAAAAAGTTGTACAAAAATTCCAAGTTGATTTAATGATATTTAGCCAAAATTAAATAGTATTACAACCATATTCTAATTGAATAAATCATTTAAACTTACATAATAAATGCTGATAACAACTCAGATGATGATACTTTATTTTACAGTTTCTGTGAAGTTTTCATCTAAAAAAGCAATTAGTCTTTTAAGGTTATGCGCAAAATTTATATTAAAAAAATCAAATAAATAAGTATTTACCACATGATTTGTTAATATTGAATGTGAATACCAGCCAAAATAACATTATGTTCCTTGTTAAGACAAACTTTTAAACTAAAATAACTCTTAGTATACAAAAGACTTAGGTGTAAGATAGAATTATAACGGCGTGGTCGAGTTGACGCGAAAAAAGGACGCTGTTTAGGTTATTGCACTCCGTGTTTTAAAAGTGAATGAAAATCTGATTGCACTTTAAGCTCTGTTGAGCTTGATGCGAGGAACAAGCATCAGCCTGACTGTGAGTGTGTGCGAGTAGTGCGTGTAAGCGGCACCACCAGAGCCTGCGGAGCTGAGACATTTCTCGCGACGCCGCTGCACTGAGCACATGCATTTTGTGTACCCGAGCCTTTTATTAAAAACGAGTTGAACTAATAAAAAGCCTTTTATTGACTACACCCTTGATTTGATTTCCCTTCAGGTTATGGGACCTTAGCTACGCGTAACGAGTGTTGTTTTTTTGAAGATCTAAAGTGTTGTGCTAAAAAGTGCTTATCGAGGAGAAGAGAGTGACAGCAGCGCGCCATTTTCTCTCGCCGGTACACGTGCTCGTGCGCTGCGCCGGCTGAACGAAAAAGATCGGTCGTTTTCTTTCCGTTTTTTTTGAGTGTTCGAGTGTCTTTAAGTGACTGAGTGAGAAGACAATAGAAAGAAAAAAAAAAAAACTACAGCGAGCCACCTTCACTGACTTCAACAATCCGAGCGTCTTTTTTCTTCGTTCTTGAACGACTTCAACAAGTGAAAAAAATATGTGGAATAAACTGGGTGAAGAAGCCTACAGCAAGAGATTGCAGGCTATGTAAGTTTTTATAAATTACCGAGTGAATTTTATTGTTGAACGAGTGCGACTGAATTTTGTTCATTTGTTTTTCTACCGCGTCGAGTGCCAGTGTGTGTGTGTGTGAGAGAGAGAGAGAGAGAGAGAGACAGCCGACGGTGCACCGATACACCGTTGACCGCGTGCCTTTGTTTTTCGGTTTCTCGATTTCTAGGTACCGGACGAGTTGCAGCCTGTTGCAGCGCGCGCGTTTATTTTCGGTGTTATCGCATGGTGAAAGCGTGCGTGGGCGGGCGCATGACTCCTGGGGAGGCCGGATGAATTTTTTTTTCGTGTTTCGTTAGGTGAATGCAGTTTTTTTTCCCTCCCGAGAAGATTTTATCGCGACTGCGGCTGTGCCGACCGTGGTAATTTTTTTTTAGTCTCTCGTTTTTTTTTCGGAATTTTTTTTCACGTATTTTTTACTGGCACTGCGCGCGAATTTGATCGAGTGTTTGGAGTTGCTTGTCGATATATTTGCAGGTGAGAATTTCACTCTACAAAGAGAGTTTCGGGAGTACCCACCAATATTACGGCCGTGCTAAAAGTGCGAGGGAGAAACTTCTCGGAAATTTTCGGCTGACTACCGATTTTTTTTATTTTTTTCTGCTAGTTGTGAGTTTTTTTTCTCGCTGAGTTTTGTTGAGAATTAGTCAGAAAAAGTCGAGTGAAATTCTTATCAGTGAAAGAGCTTGAGTATTGCATGTTATAGGGGTAATTAATTGTGTTGAATTTGAGTTTTCCTTTTCAAACAAAATTCTGTTGATGAGTTTGGAAAAATTTATCGAGGTTTGAAATTTTTTTCGAATTTGTTTTTTTCAAGATTGAAAATTTTGTCGAGTTTGAGTATTTTATCGAGTTTGAAAAATTTTTTTTCGAGTGTGAGATTTTAACAACACAATTGATTTTCTCCCAACGCCGTGATAGAAAAGTTTAATACGGCTGTGCTGTTAAATTTTTTATCAATTACGGCGGGACGAGATTTGCGAGACTCGAAGTGCATTGTCTGTGTGCGATCGCCTCTCTGTGCACCCGTGCTGCTAATAGGAGCAGCATATACATCGGGGAGACGCAGGCAGTGTGCGGAGATTTTCAAAAATTTTCGTAAGTGAGAGTGTTGATTCTGGCTGTGCGATCACACACTTTTGCGAAATAAGACCCAAAATTGAGTTGAATATTTTGTCACAGAGAGGAGGAGCAGAGACTGGAAAAAGAAGCCGAAGCTGAGCGAGTAGCTGCTGAGAATGCTGAGAAGTTAGCATTGTCAAAGCTTGAGGCATCTAGTCCCGATCTGTCTAGCAGTCCTCTGTCTGCGGTTAATCCAGGGATATCTGCAGGAGGATCGAGTGGCACGAGTGATTTGGCAAGCCACAAAAATGGGTTGGGCGAAATAACACCGTCCGTAGGTGCAGCTGATGCCACAGCAGTATCTCAAAAAGGTGATTTTTTAACCTATGCAATATTTTTTCCAAATAAAATCTGTTTTTTATTGAGTTGAGTTGAGTTCTGAGTGCAGGTATCTGCGTCTAAGAAAACGTGCAAAATATTCATTTTTTTTAATAAAGAAGAACAATGAAAATTACAGATATGGAAACGAGCGAGTCGAGTGACAGTCAGCTGTCAGCTGCTGAGCAGCTGAAGAAAACTCTGAACGATTTGGAGGAGAATCGCAGATCTCCCCCGGAACTAGTCAATCCGGTAATCGTCCAACAGGACATAGACATGGTGGATGTGTCCGAGGCCCAAACGTCGACGGCAGCAACAACAACAATCACGACGACCACGACTGCTATGCCATCGGTGGTGACGTCGACTCCAGTCTCATCTTCAGCGGCAGCTGGCGCTACAGGATTTGTTTTCTCGTCGGCTCAGGTCGTCGAGATGCTGAATGCTGTGAGCGAGGCCATGAAGCACCAGCAAAGAGTGGCGGAGGTGAACCTGCAGACTGCATGAGCGCAGGCGATAGCGAACCACGACAACTTGCGCTTGGTTCAGGCTCTTGAAGGCGCCATGGATCTGCAGCGACAAACTGCAGATCACAATGCCAAGAGTCACGCGCTACTGGAGAGGGCCATGGACAAAATGACAGATCTACTCAAGGCAGAGGGCAGGAGGAGCAATGCTGAGACAGTCAGCCAACATCAAGTAAGTCATATTCCTTCTTCCACCCTGAATTCGAGTTCTACCCCACCTCCGGTTAACTTTAGTGTTAGAGACGATGATAACGAGAGTGTAGCGTCGTCTGCTGCGAGCGCAAGATTTTCGCTAAATAAGAGTTTGACTCAAATGTGTCAAACCTTAATTTCGAGCCAGAGTAGAAGTAAACTCCATGTGAAGCGGGATTACGTACTTAAGGAGGCTTGGCAGCGTAGGAGTCGTACCTAGCGGGGGCCCTTGCGGGTGCATGAAATTGTAAATAAGAAAAAAAGTATTTTTTTTATTTATTTTGATTAGTAAGTGATTATTTATCATTTTTAAACATATTAAAACAAAATTTAGGATAAAAAATTTTAAAAAACGTTGAAAAATTGTATGTTTTGAAGGTTATGTACCGCAATTTTCTATTTTTCTTGTAAATTAGTCCGATAATCCTATATTTTTATAATTTTAAAATAATCTTCAAATTTTTATCTTTAAAATGACACCTGACTGGTAGTAAACTTGTGGATTTTGATGATTTGCCAAATTTTTAAATGTTTTTTTCCATAAGAGCCCATGTTAAAAAAAAAATTCTAAACTGATTTTTTTCTCGAAAACGAGTCCGACAACCATTGTTGTGTTAAATAGGGAAGTTGTTTGTCTTACTTCAAGGAATCTACAGGAATTTTTTGGGTTCTTACTTTTGGATTTTGAAAAAACTGCCAAGCCTCCTTAATTCAAAGACGAGTATGGAGCTCTGGTTCGATAAGCTTAAGTCTGAGCTTGCAGCAGGTGAGTTACTGGACATCATCGATGAGTCGATTGCTTCACGCGAGAATTCATCTGAGACACTTAAACAGAAACGAGGAGTCATAGTTCGAGACATTATTATAAACAGAATCGAAGATTCTTATTACAAGCGAGTTGTTAACATTGCGTGTCCAAGAAAGATTCTCGAGAAATTGAGAGAACTGAAAAAGCAAAAATCCAATGTCACCGACTCGTCTGTACGAGCGAAATTATACACATTGTTTATGAAGCCTGGTACTGAAGTACTTGAGTTTGTAAATAAATTTGAGAGTGTAATTTCTGAATATGAAAACTGCCAGGGCGCTATACCTGTAACTGAGGTGGAAAAGTGTGGAGCAATGTTACGTGCTGTCACACGAGCTTTTCCCGATTTAATACAGTCAAATAACACCATGGCAGTTAAAGAAAATAGAGTATACCTATGATGAAATAAAAAATTATCTGTTTAAGGCCGAGGCGTCCAAACCCGAGTCGGAGAAAAACGAGGCTCCACGAGTCCAAGCAAACGTGGCCCAAGGCCCGGGACAAAACAGTTTCGATAAGTGCTACAGATGTAATAAATCTGGACACTGGAGGGACGACTGTCCATTGAAAGCCCGAGGGCTTTGGAATTGTTCTTATTGCCACGAGACGGGTAGTCATCGAGAACTGTCATGTCCATAGAACCCGAGAAATGGAGGTAAGAGTCTAAATGCTAATAAAAACCGTGGTGGTGGTGGTGATTCGAATAATTAGGGGGGGGGGGGAGAAACGGGAAAGACAAACTACGAGGCGTGGACAAGAGTAAAAATGGTCGTGTGAGGAAAAACAAATCAAAGCGAAACAACAATAAACAATCGCAAGATTCCGGCGGTAATACCAAAGGTATGTTGCGTAGAGTAAATTTTAGTAATAATGTCGAGTCGAGTGAGTTAGTTTTTGTGGCGGATTCGGGTGCTACCGACCATATTGTAAATAATAACATGATTTTGACAAACTTTAGAAAAACACCGGGCGAGTTTATTAGATGCGCGAATAAAGACAAGTCCGCGAATGTTGAGATAGATGGTAAGGGAGACTTGTTCTTAAAATCGAGTAGTGGGAAAACCGTTCAGCTGACTAATGTTATAGCAGCTTCGGGGGTGTCCGAAAATTTAATTTCTATTAGGCGTTTCGCTGAAGCAGGTTTCTGTATCTATATGGACGAGAAGTTCTTGGACATATATGATGGGAAAACTGGGGTGAGTTTTATGACAGGCACATATGAGGCACCAAACTGGCTAATTAAAATGGTAGTCGAGGATAAAACCTCTGATGACCTTGGCTATAATGAGTATGCATGCGAGGCCAGATTTGCTTCACTTGATGATTTTCTCGAACAGTCGCAGAGTGATGTTTTGAATTTGGAAACAACAAGTCCGGAGGGAGCTCCGAATCTTGGAAATGAGTTACTCCACTCTGAGACTGGGAGGGAGAATGAAGAGAAATCTCAGCAAATTGATGTGAATTCTGACTATTTGGATTGGGACTTAAGCTAAAGTTTTCTAGGTAATCGAGTTTTAGATCCAAGAAAACCCGAGGATTTGCGTAAACTCGAAGAGTTAGCAAATGAGAAAATCGAGTCGAGACAAGTCGAGTCAAATAATCCCGGAGAATCCAAAAAGCTAGATTTAGGTACCCTATGGCATGCTCGTCTAGGACATCCATCCCTAAAGTATTTAAAACACTTAAAGTGCATTGTGAGTAAACTCCGCGACATTAAGTTTCATGACGACATCAGTGATTGCGAGACATGTATTTTGGCGAAAATGAAAAGACAACCTTTCAGCGAGGTGAGAACGAGAGCTGAAAGGCCGCTGAAATTAATCCATACTGACACTATGGGTCCTATAGAACCCCAGTCATACCCCGGCGGAAAGAGGTACATCACTACCTTTTTAGACGACCATTCGAGATACGCGAGAATATATTCTGTGAAACAGAAAAACGAGTCGGGCATGTGTCTGGAGAATTATTTAAGGACAACGAGAAATCTCATCGGCAAAGACGAGAAAGTCTGCCATATAAGAGCAGATCGAGGTACTGAGTTCACTGGTGGAGAGTTTCATGAACTGATTGAGCGTGAGAAAATTGATAACAATTTTACACCCGGTCTTACTCCAAAGTTAAACGGAACTGCTGAGAGATTTAATCTGACATTGCAGGAGAAAATACGAGCTTTATTGTTTGATTCAGGCATCCCAACGAGTATGTGGCTTTTAGCTGCCGAGGTGGCTGTATACGTGTATAATAGAACGCCACATAAGTCCATTGACTTCGAGTTGCCTATTAGAAAACTAGCACCGCGAGAGAAAGGTCATTTTGACAAAATTAGGAGATTCGGTTGTATTGCGTATGCACACATACCGTATCCTGAAGGCAAGTTTTCACCTCGAGCAATAAAAGGAGTATTTGTCGGATATTCGATCAACAGTTATGTATTATGGCTCCCTATATCGAAGAAATTTATTATTTCCAGAAATGTGAGGTTCAATGAAAAACTGATGTACAAAGACGTGTACAAAGGTAAAGTAATTGACGAGATTGAGGATACTGAGTTGGATTTTGGTGATAGTCTGGCTAATGCGAGTGAAAGCGTGCAAACGAACTGTGAACAGCAAATTGAGGAAGTGCTTGAGGTAGTACCTCCTCAAGTGAGTCGAAAACGAGGACGACCAAAAGGGAAAACCCTTGAGAGCGAGGAGCCTCCAGTTAAGTTGAGAAATCAACCTAGCAGGAAAGCTAAAGAGGGTCGTGATTTCACGATATATGCTCGTCCTGTTCAAGATTCTAGCTTTGCTTTCTTTGCAACAAGAAAGCTGCAGTTAAATAAAGTTGAGTTTTCCGAGTTCGAGAACCAAGGACAGAAAAAAACCTGTCTCGAGGAGGACGAATTGAAATTTGCCCTGTTAGCCGGTATTAACAAAGATCCAACGTCATACAAAGAGGCTATGAACTCACCAGACAGAGCAGAGTGGTCACAGGCTGTCCGTGAGGAATTAGACTCGATGTATGTCAATGATGTGTGGGACATAATACCTAGATCTTCTGTCGAGAGTGAAGGTCGTAAGCTGAACGTCATAGACTCCAAGTGGGTCTTTAAGAGAAAGACAGGAAGCAATGGTCAACCGAACTATAAAGCGAGACTAGTCATTCGAGGATTCAAAGACCAAAAGGAGTATGAGTTGAAAGAAACTTATGCACCTGTGTCAAGAATGGCTTTGGTTCGATCTGCTTTGGTAGTAATTAACAAGCATGACCTACACGCATGTCAAATGGACGTGAAGACGGCATTTCTGAACGACACTCTTAAGGACGACGTTTATATGAAGATTCCGGAAGGAGTTGAATGTGATGACGCCCTTAGGAAAACACATATATGTAGACTTAAGAAATCTATCTACGGATTGAAAGTCAGTCCTAAGAGATGGAATGAGAAATTTACCGAGGAAGCCGAGAAACTAGGCTTCAAACACGACTTGAACGAGCCACGCTTATTTACATGGAGAAAGCGAGGTAAAGTTGCTTTTATAATCTTATATGAGGATGATTTAATCATCGCGAGTGATGACCTGGAGAAACTTGAGGAGATTAAAAGAAAACTGAGTAACGTATTCCAAATGAAAGATCTGGGCGAGCCAGACGTCTTTCTAGGAATGAAGATTACGAGAGACAGAAAGAATCGAGTGATGAAATTGTCTCAGAGCGAGTACACTGAGAAAATTCTCGAGCGCTTCAATCACAAAGATTCTGCGCCTCAAGACACTCCTATGGTCACGAGAAAATTCAGAAATCAAGAGTTGAAAAGACTCGAAGGTTTTAAAAAGACCACTGATACTGAAACACCAAAAATGAAAGTGTCATTCAGAGAGGCCATCGGAAGCTTGCTGTACTTAGCTAGTGCAACAAGACCTGATATCGCCTATGCTGCTGGTTCTCTTTCGAGGAGACAGCTAAACCCTACTGAGCGAGATTGGGACGAGGTTAAGCGAGTGTTTAGATATGTTAAAGGCATAACGACGTTAGGACTCAAATTCCGAGGTGAGTCCGACGACATGACAGCGATGACAGATTCGAGTCTGCTGGACTGCGAAGGTTCAAAATCCACTTCTGGCTACGTCATCAAAGTGTACAACGACACAGTTTCTTGGAGGAGTCATAAGCAAAAATTGGTCACAACATCATCCTGCGACGCTGAGTACATGGCACTCAGTGAGGTATGTGGCGAAGTCATCTTATTGGACAAGGCTCTTCGGGACATCTTCGGAACTACATTCTACCCGGTCGTGATACACTGTGACAATCAAGCTGCGATAGATAACAGCCAGAAAGAAGGATGCCACAAGCTAGAACACTATGACGAGAGTGTTGAGAAGGTTAAGGAAAACCTTGAGTTAAGAGAGCAAACTGGGAACCGCCAACGCATGTCCGAGGCTCATGGTGATTTTGTTAAACAATGTCAACACGAGGGCCGAGTTTTAGTTCGTAAAGTTAATACGCACGATAATACTTCCGACATTTTTACTAGATAGGGGCGATTTCAGAAAGCACAGAGCGGGATTACTAAATTAAGCGAGATTAATAATTTAGATAATGGAGCGAGTAAGCGAGATAAAATAAATCTAATATTTTTTATATTTCAATCTGTTACAGGTCCAGGCAAGCCCCAAGGTTAATGGCAGTACGAGTTAAATAAATCTGAGTCGAGTTCACGAGTCGAGTTAAACACGAATACGAGTTTAAATGCTGCTACAAATCTAAGGCTTTGGAAGACAGTCATGCACAAGTGAGAACCAGGATAACTGAAGACTAAGTTTTTGTGAAACAAACATTGTGTGTGACTAATTTACTTGATGAACAATTTATTATTTATTTATTATGTGCTAATTTTTTTGTGTTCTAAATTTAATATAAAATACGTTTATTGAGATATGCGAGGTCTAATGCTTGTTGGAGGGAGTGTTGAGCTTGATGCGAGGAACAAGCATCAGCCTGACTGTGAGTGTGTGCGAGTAGTGCGTGTAAGCGGCACCACCAGCGCCTGCGGCGCTGAGACAGTTCACGCGACGCCGCTGCACTGAGCACACGCATTTGGTGTACCCGAGCCTTTTATTAAAAACGAGTTGAACTAATAAAAAGCCTTTTATTGACTACACCCTTGATTTGATTTCCCTTCAAGTTCACTTGATCCGAGTAAGAGTATCAACACACGCGTGCTTTAATTCGAAATAACCGCACTTTAGCTGCACATTTTCGTCACAGTGTGCTTGCACTTAGGTGGAGATCACGTGTTGCTATCTGGGAGGCGTCCCGCGCTGACGCGTTTCTTTTGTCTTCTCCCTCTCTTCCTTTTCCCAGCTCCTGTTCGCTTTTCCTCTCCCTCTCTGTTTTTTTTCTATTTATTCTCTCTCTCTCTCCTACTTATACTTATTAATTTATCTTATTTAACTAATAATTGAATAATTTGTAAATAATTTAAGAATTATCTGAAAACTATTTTAATATTAAAAAGGGGAGTTGGTGCCGACACGACATCTCTCCTTCCCCTTCGAGATTGGAGGTTGTCTAGACAACTCCAATCGTCTACTATAGTAAGAACTCCCGAGTATCAAAAAAAATTTTGTTTAACTTTATTTAATTTTTTTTAACTTTTGCTAGAATTTAGAATACCAAACAAGTTTATTTTATTATTATTAATTCTGTTTGAATAATGAATTATTCGATTAATTTATTATTTGATTATTAATTATTGATTATATAGACTTAATTCGTTGTAATTAAGTAGTATTAATATAAAAATTTTATTCTATCTGTATTTTTTTCTAAAATAATTTTAATATTAGTCGTTTTGCTTAATATATATTATTTTCTATATTTTTAATTCATTTACAACCAAGGTGTTTTTCTTGTGTTGTGTATAATTTTTTGAAATAATTGGTATAACTCTCTTTTTTGTTTTGCATCTTGGGATTTATAACATTTAATTCTTTGTTAAAACAGTATTATTTGTTTATTTACTTATCCTAAATTTATATAAAAAAACTCAAAATTGATTAAACTCCAATTAAATTTATAATTTATTGTACCTTTTTCTAAATGCTTTATTTCAAATATTCTGTGAACAAAATTGTGATTAGTATTTTTTTTTTTTTAATATAGGTAGTGTTGAAATAAGAGCAAATTTATGCTTGTACGATTGAATGATGAAATGCTGACAGGAGAAATTCCTCCGAGCATTGAACTATGTATATGAGTGTAAATGCTTAGTCGTACTTTAAGAAAGAGTATTTATACAGGCGTTAAGTTGTAACGTGTACGCCACTCGGTAGACCACTATCGAGACGTCAGAATGTCGGTTTCTATAATTATATTATTCTGTAACAAATATAAATTAATAAATGTTCTTTAAGCCACTAATTTTAACAGGTAGTTGTAAAAGAAATCCCTGAAAATTATGTTCGTACTTTACTCAAGGATTTCTTTTCCCTGCCTTTCTCACCAAAGCGACAAGGTCGCACCTACAATTTCGCCTTTTTTTTTTAGGCTCCTATGCTGGTTTGGTTTTTTTTTCTTTCATTTAGCCTTTTGGAAGTTATATCTTCCTGGTCATTATTATTTCCTTTTTTACAGGGAAAGTCAACCCCACTCTTTTCGTTTTTCTATTATTTAGTGTAAGAAGCTAGAAAATTTTTTTTCGAGGACGAGAATTTTCCCCTGACAGAGACGATTCAGTCTCCCTTGAAACTCCGAACAGTGTGTTTCGTGTTAAAGTCCATCACGTTCTACCAAAAAAAAAAAAATATGCCAGCTATCAAGACTGTTGTCGTAAGTAAAAATTTTATTTCTTTCCTCTTTCTTTTCTCTGTAATTTAGAAATTACGCTTATTTAATTTAGACTTAATCGTATTTTTTTTTTTTTTTTAACCTTCCACCTTATTTCATGCATTAACTACTCTAAAAAAATTTGTCTTTCTCTTTTTTTTTTTTATTTTTATTTTTTTTTTTTATTTGCGTATTAATTATAAACTATTATTTGAGTTAGTGTAAGCTATCAACTTCCTTGCTCAACATACGAAACTCTCAGTCTATTCGCGTACACCGTTTTTACTTTATTATTTCTCATTCGTATGGTCACATTTCCCTTTTTATTGGGAATATCAACAACCGTGAAAGGGCCTGTATTTTAGAATTTATCAATTTTTCCCAGCTATTCCTTGCACGCTATTTAATCGTTTGCAAAGACCTTCAATGTACTGATCGTAGGTTAATATCTTTTTTCTTAGGTCGCCACGGGGATTCTCTGCGGGAGTTGTCGCTACCCGACCAAAAACGAGTTCGTGCGGCGAAAAAGAATGTGACGAGTGGTACGTCGTGTTGTACGAGAAGCAAGCTAATTCTAAAATATCGCTCCAAGAATTATTTTTATCAACGATTGTTTTGATGTATTCACATAAACTATGATGCATTTTCTCTATACTGCCATTCGAGCTTGGCCTATACGGCGTAGTAAATTTTTGATTAAACCGAAATATATTAGCGACTTCTTTCGTCAATTTGCTGCAAAAATGTGTTCCTAGATCCGATAATATCAGAGGGTGCTCCAGATACACAGATAAACCTTCTTACTAGCGTTTCAGCTACTGTTGCGGCGGTCACGTCGCGTAGAGGCAGTGCTAAACTATATTTAGTGAAAGTACATTGAATCGTTATTATATTATTATAATTATCCGGCGTAGGCTTAAAAGGTCCTACTATATCTATCGCGGTACAAAAAAAAGGTTCAGGAACTGACGGTGTAAGAACTAGTTCCTGTTTAGTTTTTACTTTTCTCAATTTTTTTAAATTACACGATAAACAACCTCGTATAAACTCTTGTACAGACTCCTTCAAATTTTTCCAGTAATAATTTTGTTTTAATTTTTGACAACACTTTTGTACTCCTCGGTGTCCGGACATAACTGTACCATGATTTTCGCGCAATATTCGCTCTCTTTCGCTTACTGGGACGTATTCTATCAACCCTTTACATATAATAAATTTTGTTGAACACTCTTTGAAAGTATCTGTAAAAATATTAAGTACCTCTCCCCACGATACATTTTCAATTTCGCTACTTTCTGCTAAACTAACTGAAACTATTTCGTACTTCGTTAATAAATCTTTCAACACATTAAGTGCTTTCTTTATATTAATTTTAATCTCTTCTGTACTCAAAAGTTCCTTCCCTCGTAATACTACCGCGAAACTGTATCTGTGTTTGCGCAAGCAAGACTGAGCTCTTACTTCATGAACTTTTATTTCGCCTACATTTAAATCTTTGAAATAAGGTAATTTTTTACATATAAATAATTGTTTAGAGCCTTCGTCACATGGTTTACCTTCCGTGGTAATGAAATATAAATAATTATCTTTTCGCATAGACAATTTTTCTCTACACTTTGCAAATAATTCCCCCTGCGCTTGGTCGCAGTCGCTGGTATCAGTCGCTGGTAAGATCTCATTCAATTCTTCCCCAAGATCTCCCGCTGTGGGACTTTCTGTTCGGAGGGGTTCTATTGTTAGGTCGTTTTTCTCGTTACTACTGACGCACTCTTTAGTATCTATTATGGGTTTAGTTACCACAGCAGGTTTTCCCGATTTATTCACCCGCCTTTCGTAAGGTTTCCTACCGCGTGTTGTTTTGTAATTTTTCCTCTGAATTTTTCCTGTGGCAGATCTTGTTATTATACTTATATCCCGCATCTTCGTTTCTTTAGCATCTATGGGGTAACGACTAAGGCAATCCGCCTGTACATTTGATCTCCCTGGGAGATAAACAACTTTATAATCATAACAACTTAATTTTATTAACCATTTACTGATTCTGGCCGTCGGATCATCAGATTTGGTAATATATGTTAACGGAAGGTGGTCCGTATAGACCGTAAACGTTCTGCCGAGTAAATAGCATTTAAAACTGGTAACTGTATAAACAATTGCTAAAAATTCTCGTTCTTATGTTGAATATCCTAATTCACTGCCGCGTAATACCCTGCTTACATACCCGATAGGTCTCTCGTATCCTTGAGCACCCTGCGCAAGCAATCCTCCAATGGATGCTTGAGCCGCATCGCAATAAACGTGTAAGGGTAAGGTCTTATCGAAAAACTGCAAAACCGGTTTTTCACATAACTTATATTTAAGTGTTTCAAAAGCTTCATTAGCTGTGTATGTCCATTCGAATTTCTTTTCTTTCTTTAAAAAGTTGGTAAGTGGCTTTTCGATTTTAGAAAAATTTGGAACAAATCTACGGTAGTAAGTACACAACCCAAGAAAACTGCGAGTCGATCGAATGTTATTTAGTTCCGGAAAGTTACGGACCGCTATTAATTTTGACCTATCTGGTTGTATCCCGATTTCACTTAAATGATGTCCTAAAAATATTATTTCGGTTTTTAAAAATTCACATTTTTCCGGTTTTAACTTTAAGCCCACCTCTCGGACCCTTTGTAGAAATTTTTCAATTTTTAAAATATGTTCTTCAATTGAATCAGAATAAATAATGCAGTCATCAATATATATAAAAATTGTTTTTTTCTGCATATCAAAAAAGGCTTTATCCATAATTCTTTGAAAAGTTGCTGGTGCGTTTGATAACCCGAAAGGAGTTTGACACCACTGGAAAAATCCCGCAGAAGTCGCAAAAGCCGTTTTGTGTCTATCATCGGGGTGTAAAGGCACTTGCCAGAAACCCTGCGCTAAATCAAATTTACTATAGTATTTTGCGCCCTTCATCGCATCAAAAGCGATAAGCTCTCATCATACACAGCGATAAGCTCTCTTATTAGTTCCGTCTGATAGCTTATCCACAAGAAAAATATTATTTAAATAGTTACTATTACTTGGTTCAATAATTCCGTCATCTAGCATTTCTTGAACTTGGCGTTCAATTTCGCCCTTCAACGCGTGTGGTAATCGAAAAGGTTTTGAAACAATAGGTCTGTCATCTATAGTATTAATACGATGACTCAATATTTCAATAGTGCTTAATTTTTCATCTTTCAAGTGAAAACAATCAGAATATTTTTCGATCATCCCCTTCATTTTTATTTTCTCCGACTCATTCAAGTGATCTAATTTTATTAAATTTTTAATTTTAACTGCCCGTTCATTTTCGTCTGAAATAAAGGTACTTCCGTTTCCCTCTTCCTTCCGCGAGTTTTCGAAAGTGAACAAATTTTTGATCTGATTATTGATAAACGGATTTTTAAAAATTTCAAACGTGTTTATTTCTTCCAAACCTTCAAAATCGTCAAAAGTTTCTGACTCGTTTTTTTCCCAGGGATCAATCTGCCCCACTCGTAAAACTGTCAGATCAACGCGCCGCGGTTGTTCTTCGAACTCTGCCGTTTTCTTGTCTACGCAGTCGTCTTCAAAAACCCCCTGCTTGGCCTTTTCATTGAGTTCTAAAGGTAACTCAAATTCTACTCGGTTATTGCAAGCCATTACCGGGCTTTCCGCGTCACGTAAGAAAAATTCTGCTTTCCCCGTGTTTAGGCTCCCATTGTTTCAGGATTTTTGTGGCCATTCATTACCCTGAACGTCTTCATCGTTTTCCCTTTTTTATTTGGTCGTCTTGCTTTCGACCGCATTTGTTTTTAAGTTAAACGATAAATTTTCAACTAAATTGCATGATCTATTATAGCCGACACCAGTACCTAGATTCTTTAAAAAATTTTCTTGCTGCGTACTTTTTACGTTTTTGAATTTATTCTCGAAGTAGCTTTTTACCTTACCACTGAATTTAACCGATTCCTCGTTCTTGCTTTCACAAACTTTTCTAATTGGTGTAAATGATTTTTCATTCTTTAAATCGATCTCATTTAGATAGTAATTATTCATAAAATATTTATTTCGCGCATACCTATTTTTTGAATTAATTTCTTGATAAACGTGTCTTTCATTTTTAGATTGGATTTGATTCTCGAAAAATAATATTCTCCCATCGCAGTTCAAACAATTATTTCCGTAATCAATCTTTGTAGAGTTTTTTCTAAAAAAATCTGTCCCTAAAACTCCTACCGGAAGATTAAAATCGTCATCGACTAAATGTAATTCAATTTTTCTACCATTAAAATAAAAAGTGATTTTTCCTAGTGTTTGCACTAGCTGATAAGTTATCCCCTTTAAATAAATTATATGTGTAAAATCAATTTCAACATTCTCACTAATCGCGCTTTTTTTACTATACTTACCGATGCCCCTGGGTCTAACAGAAAAATAATCGGATTTTTAAATTCTTCTGCGCATTATTTAACTGTGGGGCTTGTAAGAGCTTCGGTTATGTTTACAGTCTCGATTTTGGTATTATGCCACTCTCTCGCCATGGAGCTGGGTTCTGGTTGGTATTTTCACGCGTCCCCGCATGTTCGGCGGGAGAGTGCAGGTTTTTTGAAAAGTTTTGAGCGCTTCCGCTACCTGCGTTTGTCTGATTAGTATCGCGTAGCCATTTCATACAGGTTTTAATTCCGTGGCCTTGTTTATTACAGTAAAAATACGTCATTGAGTTTGAGTTAGTGTTATAATAGGATGCCCCCCTATTTTGTGTTTGATCAAATCTTTAATTATTGTTTTCACGATTAAAATATTCCGATCTATTAAAATTTTGATTGCTTGAGGTGTTACGTCCATCTCTACTATAATTATTTTGATAATTCCGCCAGGCTGCTAAGTGGTTAGTATAATAATGGTTTGAATTTCGACCTCTAGGTCTTTCATTGGGTGTTCCCTTTGAAGTAAAATACCGCGGGTGGTCTCGGACGCTGTACTCTCTTTCATATACCTCGCCTCGTTTCCAATTTTCGAAAGATTCTGGATCAAGCTCCGCCAATTTACGTTTTAAGTCAATTAAAGTTCAGTCAATTAAGTCAGTTTATCTCTCAAGTTCGTATTTTCATACATAAATTTTGCGTATCGCAAGTGCGTATAGCAGTTCATCGAATAGTGATTTATTCCGTTACAAAAGCTACATGTAACATTATTTGTCTCTTTTTCCATAAAATGTACCCTTCTTATATCTCGAGGTTTTTCGCTCCTACTTCTATTTGTATTATCGAATTGGTCTAATTCTACTAATGTTCCCGTGATTTCGCGTTCCGCTTGCAGTGCTTGCTCTCGCGCTTCTTCCTAATTTTTGGGACTATTTAATCGTGATCGTAACTCCCATGACAGGTTTTTAACAAAATATCGCAAACAGACAGTTCTAATTTCAATCTCTGCTAAATCTTCCCCCAAATCTTTCCTTTCGCGACAAATTGCTTTTACCAACTCCTTTTCTAATGCTCTAATTTTGTTTAAAGATTGCATAACCGGTTCCCCCATTTTGTGTTTTGTATTTGCTAATTCTCTTGCAAGTTCAAAATAAGTTCTAGTGTTGCCTTAGATTGGCATGAAAAAGTCCTCAATTTCGCGAACTGTTTTAAAATTATGATCACGCGCACATCTGAGTGCGTCGCCAAATAATCTTATGCGTATCAATTTATCTAATTCTCCTTCGGCTTCAGGGGCAACTAGATTTCTTGCTTCATAACATCCCTCTAAGAATTGTTCAATCTGAACATTTGACCCTGACCAACGCGGCACTAGCTCAATAATATCCTGCAAGGATAACCCCCTCATCTGCATAATTACTGATTCCATTCCTACGGAGGTTTTGTTTTCGACTTTAACTTTTTCGCTGGTCGTATTTGGTAAATTTTCTATGCAACTATTTAATTCAACTGACGAAGTTCAGTTGAATTTAATAGTAGTACAATCAATCTCTTCAATATGGCTTGTACAATTATTTTTATTTAATTTTTCACTAAAAGCTATTATTTTATCTTTCAAAAACTGAAGTACGTTTGGAAATTTAAAATCTTTGACTAATGATTTTTCAAGGTTCAACTCTTCCTTTTCTTTGAAAAATGAGGTGATTACCGCGGGTGGTGATTCCTCTGCGAGGCTGTCTTTAACGATTCGAAATATTAATTGTTCAGGTATAGCTTCTTCCTCTAGCTGTATTGTTTGAAAATTTAAGTTTAGTTCGAACTTCTTTAATAGTATATCGCTTGAATTTTCCGAATAGTGTGTGCTTGCGGCAATATTTCTTACTACGGGGCTTGTCTCTACTTCTAAAAGCTCGGCAATTATTTCCGAATTATCTAATTTTTCCGTCAAATTTAATACCGCTGGCTTAAGAATAGGCCTTTTTGGTGTTATTTGGCGCTCGAAAACAGTGTTCGGCTCTAACTTTTCTGAAATTTCACTAAGCGTTGAAACCGACTCATTTACTTTATCACGGTACCGCAAAAATTTATCTTTGTTGTCTAAATTATCCTTCCGATTTTGTGGGTGTAAAAATGAATTTACTGGAATGTCAATATTGTATTTATCCATGGATTTAATTAATAGTTTTTCTAAATTTTTAATTTCTCTACGTTATTGTAATATTTTAATATCTTCTTGACCTTTCAAACTTTCTTGCTTTAATTCGTTATATTTCTGAGCTATAATCTCTCCAAGTTTGTTTTTGTTATTTTGTATAGTACTCTCGGCCTTACTTAGACTACAGACATTTGAAGCTGCATCCATAATTTCTTCATTTTCATCAAGAAATTAAATTGTTTAATCAGCTTATTATAAAATAAATTTTTTTTTTTTATAATTTATAACTAATTCTGTTTTAAAACTTTTACTGAATCACAGATTATGAAACTCTGTATTTTCTGGACTCATCAGACAAAATTTCTTTTTTTATCGCCTTGACTGTATGTAGGTTAGACCTTGTCAGCGCTTTGGCATATAGATCTGAACCTGAGTCAAGTTGCAAGAGTGTTGTGCCCTTCAGAATTATTTCTCTAGCTCTTTGTGCATCGATACTTTCAATTCGTCGTAAGGGTAACTCTCTATCAGCGGACTGAAACCAAAAATTGTACAGAGTATACTAGAAACTTCTTCTAAGGAAAAATTCGATCTCTCACTTTGAAAATTTCTATACTAAAATCTGTGACTTTTTTATTATGACTATCTTTAATACAATTTAATTTCTCGCTTTGACCCCCTTTTTTGTATATATTATAATTATTTTTATTTTATTTATAATTGAACTTGGGAATCCTTTCTACTTTCCTCTATTTTAGTACCGGGGAACTCTTTTTTTCAAAATCTCAATGAAAATCGGACCGACTGAAGAAAATCTCTTGTCTCTCTACCTTTCTTTTTTTTTTTCTTTAAAATATTACCTCTCTTATTAATTTTAGTCTCTCAGTTATTTAAATAAAACGGCCGATGCACCAGTGTCATGTCCCAAAATCGGGACAGATCTATTTAATTTAATTGGCTCTAGTTCACCCTTTTATGTGACCGGGTAGGTGATTCGAATAACTGAGAGGAGGTTAATTAATAAAACTACAGAACCCGAAAGACTACTATGAAAATCTATTTATTATCAAAACCAAACCATTACAAAACGTTACACGATCTACTTCCTTAAAAATAATCTTACTTCTATTAAAGTTCTGGACACTGCACAGAGAGAGAGAGAGAGAGAGTGTTGAAAGCCGAAGATTCCCGCTGGGCTGCTTGAGGTGGTGAATCGGTGGTTCTACGCCGTCCTGAAGGAAATTCCAGGCTCTTTTCTTTAAGTCGGACACAATGCTGTTTCTTTATAGTCTTTTAAAACCAAACTAGTCACTGCCGGAACTCTAATTTGTGTTAACCCTCGCACTTATTCGAAAACTCGGAAATGCCCTTAAAATAAGACTGTAAATATTCACTCAGGTTGATCTCGATATGTTTTTAAAAATATCGAGACTTTGAAAATCTCTAATTCCCGTAAGTCAAGTCGGGGAGATCTTCCTCGCGGAACGATGTGCACGGGTCGAGTTCTGGATCGCGACTGAAAAACCAAGCTGCTTGGCCCGCGTTCGCGGCCCTATTTATACCCCAATGCATGAGGACCCACCCCCGTAGAGGGGATCATGGACCCTCCCATGTAAGTCCGAATCTGGGGGAAAAACCAATTATTTGGCCCCTTTTCCAAGAGGGCTTGGCCTTGGCCTAATTTATCATAATACTCTTCATGTGTGAAATCCCTCTCCTACAGCTATGGTCCGCCTAAACTAATATGGGACCCGTTTCTTTGATGCCTCATTGGGTCAATGTCACTGACCAGTAATCATGGGGGTTTGTTTATGGCCTCAAACCTCCATGCCGTGACACTCTATTGTTTGAGTCCGCTGCTGGCTTTTCCTACACTCAACCAGGCGTCCCGTGCTGATGCGTTTCTTTTGCCCTCTCCCTCTCTTCCTTTTCCCAGCTCCTGTTCGCTTTTCCTCTCCCTCTCTGTTTTTCTTCTTTTTATTCTCTCTCTCTCTCTCCTACTTATACTTATTAATTTATCTTATTTAACTAATAATTGAATAATTTGTAAATAATTTAAGAATTATCTGAAAACTATTTTAATATTAAAAAGGGGAGTTGGTGCCGACACGACATATTCCTCATTATATTAAATTCAATCATTAAGTTCTGTGAATAAAGTGTAAGAAATAACCACTAACTACGGCATGGACCTAAGGTAAAGAACTGACTATCACATTGAAATGATATATTACTCAACTAGTGTGGTAGGTTAGACTTTGACATCTCGAGTAATTGCTGCACTCGGCTACGCCTCGTGCAACAAACAAAACTCTCGATGTCAAAGTCTAACCTATCACATTAGTTAAGTATCATATTTTACTCCATGGAGACATGTAATTGGGTACTTTGAGAAAAAAAATAAAAAAATTATAAATAGATGCATTGTTCTACATTCGAACGTAGCTACTGATACATCAAAAAACCGGAGGGGTGGAGACGTGATTTTACGACCGCGCGGGTCAGCTAAGCAGCATCGTAGACGCTATTAAAATTTTATGGTTTTTTGAACTCAAACTAGGGGGACGGTAAAGTACCTTTTACCGTTCGCCGGATGGTAAAGTATCTTTTACCGTCCGCTGATGAAAATATTTTGGGGTGATAGAAAAGAACTACCTACCACGCGTATTTTACGCGTCGAAAAGTACCTATTACATGTCCCAGTGGAGTAATAGTATATTACTTCACTAGGCTGGGAGGTTGGACTTCCCTGCCTGTGTATACAGTAAGGCCGAGGCGAAGCCGAGGCCTTAATAACACACAGGCACGAGTGTCCAACTTCACAGTGCTACCCGCTCTGTTTTTACTTTCGCAGCCGCTTGCAAGTTGCAACAGCATCGATGTTACTCAATCTCGTTTGTTTTGTGTTGCTGGCATAACGCTCTTTTGATTTTTAATCATTTATTTTGTGTCTTCACGTTTAAGTGCAATAAAAATTGACTCATTATCATTTTTGAAAAAGTGAAAAGTGGATTTAGTTTCAACTTAACAGTTTTCAAGACTTGTAATTGAGAGACGATGGCGCTTAATGTTCTCCCGCAAAGGTCAGCAGTATTTACAAATGATCAGGTAGAATTTTTTTTACTGTCGGCCCCAGATGAAGACTTTTTATGCACAAAGGTAAAAATTTTAAATAATTTTTTTTTTTTAAATAAACCAAATGTTGCAGATATTTGATTTTAAAATACTTTTTTTCAGGTTTTACAAATTTTTGGAGTGGGTTACCGAAATCATGAAATGGTGACCATTACAAATATTACTGTGGATGGAAATCATCAAGGACATAGATTTCTCATATATGTAGAAGGATTTCCCAATAGAAGTTTCTATGTATCTCATCAACAACTGCAATTGATCAATCGTTATCTACTTTTGACACCCCAGAATCCAAAGTACAACAACTTTTTTCTGAAGTTTAATAACAATGTTTGCTATTACCAGGTAAAAAAAATTGATTGTAAAAATTGTTTTTATTATTTTGGAAAAGTAAAAATTTTTTATTTTATTGCAGAAATAGAGCTTAGATTATATTTGCAAAGCCTCCAAACGTATAGCAACATTCTTAAATGTACCAAACATTGAGGAATGTACATTTCATTTCATTCGAAAGACATTTGCACACTTAATAGTAGAATCTGGAGCCAATTTATCAGATTTGATTTTAATTGCTGGTTGGACAGATTTAAACGCTGGCTTGAACTTTCTTAATGTAAATTAAATCTTTATATAGATACATATTTGTATTAAATGTTTAATTGATATTTTACAATGTAACTTGTATATTCTTAACTAATTACACAGTAGTTAATATATTTTAAAACATAAATAAATATAGTACATTTGAAAAATTTTATTTTTACTTATTTTATTACATAAAAAACCAATTTTACATATATACTTTAATTTTTTTCAAAGTTTTTAGCACCATAATGAAATTGTTCACAATATTATTATGAAAAACACAAAGTCTATACTTGATGCCTGCACTAATATTATACCCGCCCGACTTTTGCAAAGGCGAGGCGTAGCCGAGTAGTCGGGGCGGGTAAAAAAAAAAAAAAACTGTTTGTACGTATATTTAATAAACAATATTATATAACTATTCAAAAATAGCATCCAATTGGTACATTTTTTATTTTATGATTATTTTAATTTATTATAAAAATTCAAGAATTATTATTTGTTTCACAACCACACAAGTTGAAAATACAATTATTGAAAGTGCAATTATCAAATTTGGCATATTTTCCTTTAACACTGTGATACCATTTTGTTAAAATCAGCTGGATCTTCATTTTTTCTTTTTTTAGAAACTGGTTCTTTATCACCACTTTGATTTTTAAAATCCAGTTTTACTGGAGATTTTAAGAAAAATCTATGTGTTAAAGAATTTTGCTTTTTGTTTGAAACAGGAACAAGAATTTATTTTCATTTGCTGTAGGAAAACCAGTTTGTTCAAGTGCAACTGAAAATAATTTTATCAGTTATATTGAAGTCTCATATAAGTGAATTTTGATTGTAAAAAATTGGTTTTTTTAGCACACTTGTATTCATCTGAACAGGAGATTCTAACATTGAGGAATTAATTGCTTTTATTGGTGGTATAGTAATGAGATTATCATTGATACTTTTAGCTGAAACAAATATCACGAATAAAAACTTTTGTATTTTATACTATTTATAAGTAAATTTTTTTTCTTACTTTGAATTTGGTTAAGGTTTGGGGTATCAAAATTATCCTCAAAATCTGTCAACTCAAGATGGAAGTTGTCGTTTTCAGGCGTAGAAGTTTTTGGAGCCTCAATAAATGAAGTCTGCTTGCTAATTGATGGTCTTGACAGGTCGGAATTTTCTTGTATTATAACTAAAGATGTCTGCTCAGTGTTTGATGGTCTTGGTTGATCATAATTTTCTTGTACCTCCATTAATATTGTTTGCTCAGTAGTCGATGTTCTGAGCTGATCGGAATTTTCTGATCTTTGGGGCACATTATGTACTGCTACATTTGTTTTTTTATAATGCTGGTGAACAACGCCCTCATAAAGTATCTGCCGATTATGTAGAGAATTTTCTAGGTACTTCATTGCAATGGCATCTCATTTTCAACGTCCAAGTTGCTTAATCTGTTGCATGTTCGCTCCAGAGTCAGACAAAAGGGTTGCAGATGAGCGTCTGAAGCAATGGCCAGTATACCGTTTAGGGTTTGGAAGCTGTAGATATGTTGCAATGACAGATGGTACTTCCCCAATTTTATGTATACCCATAGGTTGAGAACCACACTTGCCATTAGTATATTTTATAAATAATATATTAGTATGCACATGAAGTGGTCTTAAAGACAAGTAAAGATGGACTTCTTTATAAAGAAGGTTTCCGATAATGAACCAACCACTGTAATTATTCTTGTTGTTTTCAACAGATACAAGATATCTACCATTTAAATCTTCAATATCGTTCATTGTCATATTTGTTATTTCATTGCATCGTAGGCAACCACAGAGTCCAAATATTAAAATAACCTGTACATATTTGGATTAATATAATTAAGGCAAGCATGAAAAAATAAATACTTTTTAAAGAGTTAATTCATCATAAAATTTTTACCTTTCTAGCTAATTCTATGAAATTAGGTGCTTCATTCATAAACTTTACAATATGATGCCACCTTAACACATGAGCTTTTTTTGGTTTATATCCTTTGTTTACATTCTTTATAATACTTTTGAGGGAAAGGTAATTACTAATATTGACATTATCTCTGGTACCTAATGTTTTTCGCAACGTGCTCCAAACTGACCATAAAGTTGGAGGACTAACTTTTTTTGTCAACATTTTAAAATAGACTACAAGATTTTTCTCATCTCTTGACAATGAGTCTTCATTTTCACTTTTCCATTTTTTATAAGCGTCGTACACAAGCAAATACCGATCAGCAGACTTTTCTGGTAAAGTATCTTTTTGAATGATTAAATCAGCTTCTTCGTCAAAATTTTTAAACCTTTCTACCTCATCAGCAGAATCGTCCGATGAAGAATCATCCATTTTTAACAAAAACGAGTTCAAATTAGATTATACTATGATACCTCACTTTCACTAAAAAAAATGTCCTTTTTGAGGTTAGTCACAGAATTGGCTTGTCGAAAGCGTAAAAAAAAAATTACTATAGAGAACATTAATATATTTTGTACGGTAATCAAATAAATAAAATGAAATTAAATAATTAAGTTCTTTCAAATTCACAATATCTTTCACTTTTTGTAGCTCAATCGATGAATATCAAGGCGAGTTCAGTAGAGTGGCAGTCAGCAACATTCGTAGCGGCAGTAAAAGTATGGCTGAATATGACAGCCAATCAGAGCTCGGCCCTTAATTGACCGTCCGCGGAATTCTCTCCTCCCTGCCTAAAATGCGTCTGCGGAAGGAGCACTTTCGTGCCGAGAGGAGGAAAAATATTTTTAAGTAAGACTTTGATCATGTAATTATTTATTAAACCTCAAATAATAAAAATTTCAGTTCTGAAGAGGGTGACATTGATTGCTGAAACGTTAATATTTTGTTTTTAATTTAAAAAAAACACCCGTACCAACCCCGACTCGGATAGATTGAGAAAAAACCAAGTATATTGAAATTTAAGGTTTTAAGTTCATCAAAGTTTATTTAAGAAAAAAATTAAGATTGTTACACAGTTCTGTTATGCTGAAACAATGACTTTAGAAAAGTTTTTTTTTGTTTCTCATACTAAATATTTATTCCAAAAGTATGTACTATATGATCTTAGATAATTTTTTTTTTTTTTTTTTTTTTTTTACTTTTTTTTTACTTGCTTTTTATGATGTTTGATTTATTAAGTTAAATCTCAATGCAGCTCTTAAGTGATTTGAATACCCAAGCGTATGAGAAAAAATTGTTGTAGCTCAAAAAAGGTATTCATTTTTCATAGAAAACAGCTCAAACTACAATTCGATCTTTATTTTTAACGGGTTTTAAACAGTAATTTTAAGGCAAATTTAAATGATTATCAAAAAATAATCATCAGAAATTAAACAGATTGTATTATAATACAATCACTGCAATTTAAACTTAACAACCAAAAATAGAACTGTAAACATAAATCATTCACATTAGTAATACACAATTCACTAATACACAAGTAATCACATCAGTAATACACAATCACTAATCACTAAAAATAGACACTTGTGTACACAGCTTATAATGTGATTTGTTGCTGCTGAAAACTATGTAGCCTAATGCAGTATGAAGAATAGACTCATACCTTGCAGCCTACACTGGTAGAGTAGAGAAGAGATAAGGCTGCAGGTGGTGAAGTACGCGCAGCGTCCACACTCCACAACTAAGCACATGAACCATAAATTTTGACAAAAATTTATATAAAAGAACAAACTTAAAATGATAACGCACATAAACATCTTAGGCCGAAAGGCGAGCCGCCGGCTTAAGTCTTCTGCTGCACGCCTGGGTGCAGCGCCCAACAGCTGCAGCAGCCACCTTCCTGTTTGTGTTGGGCGCTGCAGCTATCCCATGTGCGAGAGTGAAATAGCAAGTTCGGCGTTACGTTTTGTCCGGCTTGGGCCGCAGCGTCTTGCAAGGGAGCATGCATAGAAAACCGGATGTTCGAGGCTGAAATCGGATGTCGCCCGAATTCTCAGCGAAAAGAAATCAGCGCTTCGAAAATTGAAACGTTGGTAACTTTTTAATTCGAGAGTTTTCAGAACATTTTTTTTTTTTAATTAATCAGGGGATCATCCGCTACATGTAGGGCGTAATATTATGAAAGAATTAATTATCCTATACTGTTTGTTTTTTATGTACAACCTAAGCTAAAATCAAAAATCAAAGTATATAAAGCGTACGATTTAACAGCAGTCCGTTGTAAAAAACCAACTCACCGTTAAAGGGCTACTTCCCTTTAGGATGTTGTAAAAAACTTTTTTTCATAGATAAATTGAATCATTGTTAGGTTAAAGTTTATTTTTAACTAACAATAAAAAGTATAGATAATCACTTAAAATGAGAGGAGGTAAAATCCCAATCCAACATAATCCCGGGGAGGGTTGAGGGGTGAGTTATCACTGTTCAAAGCGGCTTTATGCATTTTTTAACTAAATTATACTTTTTAGGTGAAAAAGTCCTCTGCAAATGTTGTAGGTAATAGAAAAATCTACAAAAAGTTATGGGGTGTAATTTTTGATAATTGAAAAAAATCAGTGGGTATTGAATTTATTGAAAAGTATACTTTCAGATAAAATTATAAAAAAGTATTGCTGAAATGCAAAATCATGTCTTAAATCGAGAAAAACTAAAAAAAATTTTTTTTTTACTAATCGATTTTTGTTACAAACTCCACAATTTCGGTGTATAAAATTGTTTGAAATTCATGTATTTTTATTTTTTTGATACATCTGAAATAAACGAAACTTCCCTCATTTATTCATTAAATAAAAGTATGTGATAATTTAGTTATATAGTGCGTTCACAGTGGCAAGTCCAAACCAAGGCTTATAAAATTTGCCCAGAGACGCGATATCCAATCGAAATGCCTAAGAAATTTAACAAGGGAACTTGAATACCTCATTTTAAGGGGTGAGTATTATACAATTACCTAAAAAACGAACGGAAGTACTAATAAGATTAATACAAAAGTAATGCAATCCAAAAGCTAATTATTTAAAACTGCTCGTATGAAAGTCGCGTTTTACTATCCTTTATGCTCCTTGACCACAGGAAGCATCGCGCGTGCAAGCTTTTTACAAGTGCTAAGTCTGCGTAGACTTTGCTAAATTTGAAAAAAAAGTTTCGAAGAATTAAGGATCTGACATGAAGAATGAACAATTTTTTATACGATCCAACACTCAAAACATTAAGATATATTTTTTTTTTTTTTTTTTTGACTGAATAACAAACATATTTTTTTTAGCAAGAAGGAAAACAAATTTTTTTAAAATAATTGATTGTATTTCGCGCTTCCTCCTTCAAGATCAAATACGTAGTACCCCTTTCCCGTGCCCCAAATACCACACGTTCAAAGCATAAAAATCAAAAAACAGCGTCACCATCACGCCTCGCTGTAGGCGCGTGGGGTATTGGCTCTCGACTTCATTCCGTTTTCTAGTGCGAACGGTATCACACGTTCAGAGCGTTGCTCCGTGTAAAGTGTGAATTCTAGTGAATTAAAATTAGGATCCAGAAGAAGATTTTTTGCGACGAGGAATCTCTTGAGCAAGGAGAAAAGGGGTGTATCGTTCTGGACTCGCTCGAGCTGTTCGAAGCGAGTGCAGGACAGGGTGACCATTCCCGACCCCAGCGGTACCGCGAAATTTTAAAATCTTCCGGCATAGATCAAGCAAACAAAAAACTCAATAACGCTGGGCACCCAGCTTTTTTTTTTAACTAATAATTCAATAAACAAAATACCTCCTAAATTTACAACCCAATAACGCTGGGCGTCCGAGTTTTTTATGTACAAAAAAATTAATAAACAATTAACCTCCAAGCTAAACAACCCAATAACGCTGGGCATCCGAGTTTTTTATGTACAAAAAAATTAATAAGCAATTAACCTCCAAGCTAAACAACCCAATAACGCTGGGCATCCGAGTTTTTTATAAATAAAAAAACTAATAAAAAAATTATCCCCCAAACTATACAACCCAATAACGATGGGTCCGAGTTTTTTATAAATAAAGAAAATTAATGAACAATCAACCCCCAAGCTATGTGGTCTGACCATTCACTGACTGTAACTACTCGCCTGCTTTCATACAGCACTGTGATCTGACCACCATTAGCCAGATTTGTCTATTTTTCTACTTTCGTCAGCTCATATCTCTCGCATTTTACTATGTCAAGTAGAAAAACTGAGTGTTTGTGCACCATCTGTTTAAAGCCAGCGCGATCCAATGCTCACATCCACATATGTGACAACTGTGGAAAGGGTTTCCACACTTCGTGTGCCAAACTTGCTACAGTCAACCTTGAAGGTAAGCCTGGCAAGGCCTGTCCTCCCTGCATCACTCAAGCTACTCCTCCTTCCCATGGAAAACACAACTCTCGCGCCCGATCGATATCATCCTCGTCGAATACTTCAGCACACTCTGAGCCGAAGGATACCTCTGCGAAGGATGATACCACTCTGAAGGAGGCTACCACCGACGAAATGCTGAGGACGATTCTTCACGAGATAAAGTCAATGAGGGATACCAATAGGGAGCGCTTTGATGGAATTGACACCAAGCTGCTGGGACTAGATGCAATGCTCGGCCTGGTCAAGAGAATGGACAACGCTGAGTCAGAGCTAGAAGAGGTTAAACGCGAGCTTGCGGAGATCAAGCAAACACTTGAGTCTTCAGCCGATTTTCTGCTGCACAAAACCCGGAGCTTCTCAACAAAGTCTTGACCCTTGAAAAGACTAACGCCGAGTTATCCATGCGTCTCACACAAGTCTCGACCCACGGACCTTCGAACTCGTCTGATGTGGTGATCGGCGGCCTTACGGTTCCTCCGGGTGCCTCGCTAAAGGCTCTTGTTCATTCGGTCTTAAAAACTGTGTACGCGGACATTGACTCGCGGGATATTATTTCTGCTCGTCTGCTTATTAGTAAGTCTGCTGTTTAGACAGCCCTAGATGGCACGACGACAGCTGCACCGCACGCACAGAAGGATAAGACTAATGAAAACCCTGGAACGTCTACATCTATTCAGGTACCACGTCAACCACGCCCACCTTCAATCATCGCGACTCTCAGTTCTCGCGCTTTACTCTTGGAAATCATCAAGGGCAAGATTCAACTAGGCAAGCTTCACACTACTGCTCTCTCTCCTAATCTTCCTTCTGGAATTCAGTCAACTGCTATAAGTCCTGCTCTCATCAATATCAATGAGTTCCTGGATAGAGAGACCTTCAAACTTCGACGCCTTGTTTACCAGAAGGCAAGACAACCCAACTCTGGATTTACTACATTTGTAAGAAACGGCAAGGTTTTAGTCCGTAGGAAGAAAGGAGATGTCGCTACTCCCATATCAAGTGAACAGGATCTAGAGCGTTTTTTGTCATAACAGGTATACTCTTACATCTTCTTTCTCGTGGTAATACAACATACTCATCTTACCATCTTAGATTCATCAATCCTTCACCCCATGATACCCCTTCTTCATTTTCATACTCATCTCAAACTTCCTTTCTAACCCCTGATCAGAGGTCCGTGCGGGGCGGGGGCATGCTGCTGCGTGTCTGTCATTTCAATGCGAACTCGCTTAAGGGGCATATTGAGCAGCTCAGGCTGTTTCTTTTGACTCAGACCAGGTTACACGTGATTGCTGTCACCGAGGCCCATTTAAGTCCTTCGATTGAGGATGTGCTTGTTGCTCTTGAGGGTTATACTATCCTTAGGCGTGACCGTAATAACCAAGGGGGCGGAGTAGCACTTTATGTGCATCAGTCCCTCTCAGTTAAACACCTCTGCTCGTCTTCCACTGAGTGGGATGGTAGGGCTGGTCATCCTGAGTATTTGCTTGCTGAGGTTTCTCTGAGTAGCGCTGACCCCATATTTGTAGGTGTGGTGTATAGGCCCCCACATGCTCCGTTTGTCCTTGGGTCTGACTTTGTGTCCGACCTGCGTGATAGTATGCATGATTACGGCACCAAGGTCATACTCGGGGATCTTAACGCGGACCAGCTTTCAGACTCCCCTGATGCGAATATTGTGCGTGATTTTATTGAGGAGAACTCTCTGTTCTCGGTTCCATTTGGGTCTACACACCACACCTCTCACTCGGATACCTGGCTAGACCTAGTTCTCGTTGACGCACTCGACACTGTGACTGACTATTGGAAGACAGAGACCCCTTTCATTGCAGGACATGACCTACAGACTGTTACCCTTGACATTCAAACCCCACAACTTTTGGCTAATGACTTTACTTGCAGGGACTTTAAATCTGCAGATACTGTGGCTTTGAATAAATTTTTGTTTGACTGTGACTGGTCAGTATTCACGGATGAGTCGTATTCACTTAGTGAGAGGGTTGATTGCTTGTATTTTAATCTTAATGCTGCTCTTGATATTTTCGCTCCTCTAAAAACCCTCAAACAAAAGAAGAATTGCCATCCGTGATTTACTACATACCACCGGGACCTATTGACTGAAAGAGACAGACTCTACAGACGTTACTGACGCTCAAGACTCGATATTGAACTGTTTTTATACAGACAGGCGCGAGATTTTGCACATGTAAGGATCGAGTCTGCGAGACTTGATTACTATTGGGGTAGGCTCAAGGACATCACTGATCCTCAGCAGCTCTGGAAGGAACTAAAGCGACTTGGTATCTCTTCCGGAGCGGATTCTAATTTGAGCGGTTTTTCAGTGGAAGATCTTAATGCTCACTTTGCCTCTGTTTCTTTTGATAGTATGGCACCGGATCTCTCTCTCTTTCTGAATGACTTGGGAAGAGAGGAAGATCATGGTGGCTTCGCGTTTGTGGATGTGACGGTGAACGAGATAGCACGTGCTATCAGTCAGTCGACATCCCAGGCAGTGGGCATTGACTCTCTTCCACAGAGCTTTATTCAGTCAGCTTTTCCATCTATTGGTCCTTTCATCTGCAAAATCTTTAATGTTTCCCTATCGACTTCGACTTTCCCTGAGCAGTGGAAGAAGTCGATGGTGATCGCACTGAATAAAATTCCCTCTCCGTCTTGCCTGAATGATTTTCGTCCCATCTCCCTGCTCAGTTTCATGTCGAAGATTCTTGAGAGGTTTGTCCATAACAAGATTTCTACTTTTGTTGAATCGCAGGGTTTGATGGACGATTATCAGGCAGGTTTCAGGGCGGGACATAGTACACAGACGGCACTGCTTAAACTCACGGACGACATTCGAATCGGTATGGACAGGAGACAAATGACTGCGCTACTACTTTTTGATTTTAGTAAAGCCTTCGATTCAGTCTCGCATGTAACATTGCTCAGGAAGCTGCAATCTCTGGGTTTTTCGCATGGGGTTTTGAGGTGGGTTGCCTTTTATCTGACTGGCCGCTCGCAGGCAGTAAGAGCGGAGGACGGCACTTTTACTTCTTTCCATCCCCTTAATAAGGGTGTGCCTCAGAGCTCGGTGCTGGGTCCTCTGCTCTTCCTTCTGTTCATCGTTGATATTGCCCATGGCCTTGGCCCTGATGTCTGCTATGTGGTTTATGCGGATGATTTGCAGATTTACGTGCGGGGCCGACTTGAGGACATGCATGTCATGCTGGGAAGACTGAGCCGGGGTGCTGAGCACGTCGCTGACTGGGCTGCTCCAATCAGCTGGTGCTGAATGCTAGTAAGACCAAGGCAATGGTTTTTGGGACTCCGTCGTATGTCAATAGCTTTAATGAATTGGGTATTCATGACCTGCAGTTTGGCGGCTGCACTGTCCCGTTTGTCCCCTCAGCGCGTAGTCTGGGGGTGGTGCTGGACTCTAAGCTGAGCTGGAAGGACCGTGTTTGTTATGTTTCTCGGAGAGCCAATTCTCTTTTGTACCGTCTTAACCACTTCAGACGCAGCACCACCTTTCAACTGCGCAAGCACCTTATACAGACCCTGCTCTTTCCTATAACTGACTATTGTTCACTTGTGTACTGTAATATCTCGGGTGAGCGGGATCTCGTATTACAGTGCCTGCTCAATCGTGGGATCAGGTACATCTTTGGGATCAGGAAGAGCGATCATGTCACACCTTATAGACGTGAGCTCGGCTAGCTTCGGGTGGCGGGCCGCAGAGATTATTTTGCTGCCTGCTTGCTCTATAGAATCCTGCACACAGGTACTCCGTCTTATCTGGCGAATTTTTTTGTTGAAAAGCTCAGCTCACGTCCCTTGAGATTGGCTAATCCGCATGCACTTGATGCCTTGATTGTCCCCTCTTTCCGCACTAGATCTCTGGAGCGATCCTTTCATGTATTAGCTACCTACTCCTGGAATACCATACCCCCAAATATTCGCCAATCTACATCCTTCACTTCATTCAAACACCTCATCAAATCACACATCTTTAATACCGAGGGAGAAGATTAAGTTTTTCTACACTGTTGAGCTCGAGATCTGTATGAAATGAAATGTTAGTTTGTGATTCTCGGAGTGAATACTGATGAGATTGATAATTGTTACCCATGTTACTGTGATTGCTATTGCTATTGTATACCATTATATTCATTTTATTTTTTTATTTTTTTATTTTTTTTTATTACTTTCATTGTTATTATTATTACTTATATTATTGTTATATTATTCTATCTTATTTTATTATATTATATTTTATTTTATATTGAAATTATATCCTAATGTAGAACTTTGTGATAATCTTATGTATTTTGTACAACATAATGTACATTTAATAAACACATCAAAATCAAAATCAAATCAAATCTCTCTCTATCTATCAGCCGTTGCATAGACGACAACTACGGTCTGCAACTCTGCAGCCACACTGTCCGGTTAACATTGTAAGAAGTATATTGGCATATATTTCGGCCGAAAAAGGTCTAAACATTAAATTGCAGGATTTCCTATCCCGTTGGCAGTCCTTACTCTAGCGTCCGTGGGTCTGCAACTCTGCAGCCACTCCGTCCGGTTAACGTTATATATATTGGCTTCAGATTTATTTTGGAGAATGAAAGTCTATAATCAAGTTGAATATTGTAAAACACTTAACTCTGAAGATGGTTGACCTTTTCTAGGAAGGTGATTCACGGATTAAGGTCTAGCTGATTATTTCAATTTTTATGATTGTTTTGACAAGATTATATATTTGATTTTTAACTAGGACGGATGACATTGTAGAAAGGTTTGCAAGTATTTATTGAAATAATGTGCAACATTTACACTTTTAAAGTGTAAGATGAATTTATATATTACACAATCATTTAGTGCTTGTCACTTTATTTTGGAATAACAGCCAGAATTTTTATTAGGATTGAATGAAAGTCTGATCGGATTAGATATCGGCGAAGGCTGTATTTTTGTGTAAGATTGTTGTCCTATCATATTGTTCTGAAGCAGTTAGATCCTGCAGATTCATTTAAGCCTGATTTCTATTATTATTGATAACTAATTTAATGAATATTAGATTGATTTAAGATTAGTGCATAAGTGTGTATCACTGGGAGAGTTTAAAGTAAGCAACTCTAATGTATAGAAAGCAACTTTGGGAAAAATTTTCATTTGCTTGGATGTATTGCTAGTGTGCAAGGATTCTGAACAGCAATCAGTGTACAGTTTAATTCCTATGATAATTGAGTGAATTGGTTTGAGAGTATTAAATTACACTAGCATTTTTAACCTTTTGGACAACTCAAGAAGGATTCATCTGGAACTATATACATGGCAGTTGATCAAGGAAGCTACAGCAGACTGATGGAAATGTAAAAAAGTGCGCTATGTGTATAATTGTTAGGCTCTGATCTGTTTTTTATACCCTATTACTTCATATGTGTATCCTGCAAGTTTACAATTCAGGTTTGAGTGAGTAAATGAATCAACATAGATTACCTTTTGCCTTTTATGACTTTTTACAAGCGACACTCTACATTTGAGGATTTATGCATTATTATATTGGTATGCATAGCTACAATTAAGGATTATCTTCACTGTTTCTCCATTTTATCCTACAATCAAATTGATTGAGCTGATCCGATATGAAAGTAATTTGAACGGATGAATGTAGAATGAATAATATTGAACCATTTAAATTCAGTTTCATGGTCTTCAGTGATTCTGCTGGAAGACTTGATTTTATTTTATTTTTTTTTATTTTTTTTAAGACTTTGGAGAATTAATTTGAACGGAAATTCTTTTTTACTCTGTTAGACTTTTCCTTTTGAATGATTCAAACTCTTAATTAATTTTGAAATTAGAAGTAAGGACAGCTGACTCAGGAATTTGATAATGGAAGATAATTATGTGTTTGATACTTTTTCTATTATGTTGTTGTTTTTCGCTCTACAGTAGGAGTTGGTGATGTCTGAAATCAGAGAATTCTATTATTGAGGTGGAGGAATGTGTAAAGGAGAATGTCAATAGTCAAGACCTATCTGGATGCAACTGTCCAACATTGGGGTTTCTGAAAGTTTGTACTTTTGCAAGTGAACAATGGTTCATCAGTTTAAGTATGTATGCTATTTGGTTGGATTGAGAAATTAACCAACAAACGTAAGTGTTTTTTTTTTTTTTTTTTTTTTTTTTTTTTTACTAAATGGCACTTATTGGTTGTCATGTTACTTTCTTGTCGTTAATTACTTGACAAGGATTTTCACTCAGATACTTTTATTAATTAAATAGATATTAAATTAATTCAAAATTATACAATTTGGTTTTATGTTGATTGGACTATACCTTTGACTAGTATTTATATTTTAAGAAATTTTTAAAAATTTTTATTTCGGATGATTTTTAGAATTTTGAAAGGTTATTTATCATTTGTTAACTTTATTAGATCTTTACAGAAGTTATAAAACATCTGGCTAACATTAGTGATTTCTCAAATATTTGACATTATGAGAGAAATGTATTTTTGTTATTTACATGAATGAATGATTGAATGATATTGAATACAGAGGTACTCTAACGCAGTAACGTAAAGTTTGCCTAAGACATTACTTCATGCATGAAATAGTGTGAGTCAGAACTATTGTGGTGCAATGTCATGAAAGAATCGACATCAGAAGAGGTCATTATTATACCTTTTACTATCAATCAATAATAATATTTGCCGGATATTTTTGATGCTTGATCAATCATTGAGTCAGTAAATTTAACTGAAATTTTGAAGTTATAGTTGTTTGGTCAGCTATTTGTTCAGAGTTTGAGTAAGTGAGATTGTTTGGAAAACAAATGATAGACAAAATTTTCTCTTTATTTTGCTTTCAATGTGATTTATTGAGATTAGTATGTGCTGAAGGGTACTGAAGGCTAAGATTGTGATGTTTGCCAAGGACTTATTTTCAACGTTGTTAATTAAGATATTTTATCGCTTTATTTTTATGAAGATATTATGGCATTATTTTGGTCTGTTATGTTGAAGAATCTTGAGGATTGAAATCAAATAATACGTTGGATAAATTTTTTACATCTGTTTGGAGATGATTGAAATAAGTTTTTAGTTTCTTTCTTTTTTTTAAGGATGAATTTTTTCCTTTAAGGATTGAAAATGGGTTGTACTATCGAAGTTATCATAGTCCAAGGTTTCTACAGAAAGTAAGACAATATATTGTAGTTAAGGAAAAACTACAGCGTGTTTTAGCTATCATCAAATTTAGTTAGGCTGATTAGACGGAAGCTACGAATATTCTTTTTGAGGGACTTCTTGTGAAATGAATTTTCATCCAGGTTGGATGATGTGGCTAGAGGTAATCGATATATTCGTAGTTAGATTGAAGGTACATTTTGTGGATATGCAATATTGTTTTATCTCTTTTGGAGTCAGAACGCAGAGACTCTATTGGTATCAATCTGAAAGATGGCATCAATGCGGATTATTAAGGGGAAGTCAGACGAGTTTCCCACTGTTCTTAATCAAAATTGAAAAAAAAAAATTGAGGAGGTAAATTAAAAAAAGGGCTCTGTAGCACCCTAGCGACACTCGAAATGTATCTTTTAAAAAAAAAATTATCAAAATTGGTTGAGAATTGGCTGAGAAATCTGCTGAACGGTAATTATATTCCATTCTTCATAAAAATTATATTCCGTACTTCATAAAAATTACCGTTTGGCAGATTTCTCAGCCAATTTTCAACCGATTTTGATAATTTTTTTTTTTAAAGATACATTTCGAGTGTCGCTAGGGTGCTACAGAGCCCTTTTTTTAATTTATCTACTCAATTTTTTTTCTCAATTTTGAGTTTCCCACCGTACATAATCAAAATTGAAAAAAAAAAAGTTCCATACTCCATAAAAATTACCGTTCGGCAGATTTCTCAGCCAATTTTCAACCGATTTTGATGGTTTTTTTTTTTAAAAGATACATTTTGAGTGTCGCTAGGGTGCTACAGAGCCTTTTTTTTAATTTACCTCCTCAATTTTTTTTTTTTTTTCTTCAATTTTGATTAAGCACGGTGGGAAACTCGCCTGACTTCCCCTTAATATCAAGTTTTTGGAGGATTAAGGTGAAACGCAATCGTTCTCTGATATTGACACTTGAGGTATTTTGTATTCACACTTTACTGCCGTAGATTGCTTTAAACGTCTACGTATTTGATCTTGAAGGAGGAAGCGCGAAATACAATGTTACAATTGAACCAACTTCAGTAAAGTTCAATTACAATTGTATGAGCGCTTCCTCCGAAAGATCAATCTTCCACCCAGAGATTTCTCTTAAATTTTTGGAAAAAATTTTTTCCCTTTGAATCTACGGCATGAGTTTAAAGAAATGAAGTCGGAAGCCAGTACCCCACGCGCCTACAGCGAGGCGTGGTGGTGGCGCTGTTTTTTGATTTTTATGCTTTGAATTTGTGGTATTTGGGGCATGGGAAAGGGGTACTACGTATTTGATCTTGAATCGCGAAATACAATTGTAATTGAACTTCACTGAAGTTCGTTCAATTGTATAATTGACTAACAAGTACCGTAGACAAGCTTTAAATCGAAGCTAGGGTTATAAATCGAAGGGTTTTCTAAAACGTAAAAGATGTGAAAAATCTACGATTTTTCTCGGACAGTCTCAGCTCGAAAATTGCAACATGCTTGTTCGTCCTAAGGCTGATCACAGAAACTTTGCGTTTGCGTGTGCGACGCCAGCGCAGGTGCACGGAGAGACGGGAGCAGTGAGAATAACAGTGCCCTTTGCACGCTCAACGACGGTGCGGCGTGCAGGCTGCGGGACTCTGCCTTGCAGGCTGATTTAGCCTGCAAAGCAGAGTCCACCGCACTGCACTGCTCCGCCTGCCGCACCGCGGCTTTGACGCCGGAACGCTGCTATCTACGACCAGCTTGAATAGAGCGAGAATTTTTTCATAATTAAACTAATAACCAATGCTAATTCTTAATATATAGTTTTAATAACTAACATTGAACAAATCATAATTATTATACAACTAAAGTAAGAGTAAATATTACAATATACACTAAAAAAAATTAAAATTAAAAAAATTATATATAACTATATCTTCTAAACTTGTATACAATTATCAAAAAAATCTAATTTTACATAATAAATGAATTAATATTTTTTGAAAATTCTCATATCGCAAACTGAAACTTTAGCAATAAATTCTTAAAAGCACTTTTAAAAATTGCTTTTAATTTGAAGAAATTATTGATTACAAACTTCAATTTCAAAATAAAAATTTTTTAATAAAATGTGATGAGTTAACCATAACTAAAAGATACAATATTTAAGCCTTAAAAAATATGAAAGTGAGAAATTTATAGGTGAGAGTTTGTTTATATTGATTCAAGTTCTACACTCAAAAAAATTAGATATTTAACTACGAAAAAATTACACATTCAGGATATTCGGATATCCGAATTTTACACTTGTTCGTGTACTTCGGACTAACAATAATTTATTGACATTAATATATGATAATAAGATAATTTTTCATTCAAATGCCATCATATAAATTATCTTTTCTCATGGTTAGTTAATAAGAACTAATTTTCGCCATTTTTTTATTTTTTGGCTGTATCGATACAGTACTAATTGTAAAATTCAACTAATATTCGATAATTTTTTAATTATTTGTAAAATTGTACAGTCTACTGACTTCAATATTTTGATATATTTCGAGTTTGTAAGTATCTATTTTAGCTCTGTTTAATATAAATTTTCACGTAAATAATATACACGTGTACATTTCAACTGCCCGTGTAAAAAAAAACCTTATCCGGAAATCTGCTGATTTATAGTCACAAAGAAGGTACTGAGAAAAAAAATCAGATAAAAATCAAACTTAAAAATCTTGATGAGATGTTACCCAATAAATCAGATTAATATATTTTTCCCAAATTTTTAATTTATCCCTATGCGTATCGACAGGTTAAGGTTTTTCTTCGCACGAACAATCTATTTATCCTTCGATTACCGAAGGTTCAATATTTTAATATTATAACTGCATATTAAGAGTTAGAATTGATTACCTATTAGTTTAAATATAAAAAGATATTTCGTTCGCTCTATTCAATTAGCTAATCATGATAACGGGGCGAGCCGCGGCGGGCGGAGCGGTGCAGTGCGGTGGACTCTGCTTTGCAGGCTAAATCAGCCTGCAAGGCAGAGTCCCGCAGCCTGCACGCCACACCGTCCCCGAGTGTGCAAGGGGCACTGATATTCTCACTGCCTCCGTCTTTCCGTGTGTAGGGGATGAGACTGTCCGAGAAAAATCGTAGATTTTTTATATCTTTTGGCGGGTATATATACCTCCGTATACGGAGGCTCCTTGCGTCCGCTCGTGCGTCCGTGCGTTGGCATCCTGAAGTATAGGTATACAAACTGCTGCTGCGTCGCTGCGTAAGTCCGTTGTCGCAAACCTTCTGTGATTCGCTTAACCCACGCTTGCACGGAGAGACTTTGAGCTCGGTTGAGTCACGACCGCACTCTTGATTCGGCTCAGCCATGCCGTGGCCGCGCTCGGCTCCGTTCGGTTTAACCCGCTAGGTCAGCCGCTGAAGAAAACTCAAGTCAAGTTCTCGAAGACGATCCCCGAGTATGTACCCGTCATCGGCGACCCGGGTGTCCAGGTCAAAATTCGTACTTTGAAGTTGACGACCGATCACCAAAGCCACCTCGAAAAAAAAAATTTGAACCGATCTCTCGGGAATGATCCCCAGGTATACCCGTCATCGGCGACCCGGGTGTTCAGGTCGAAATTTGCAGATCTGACATTATTCTGCTCCGCTCGGCTCGGCTCGGCTCAGCTCGGCTTGGCTTGGCTCGGCTCGGCTCAGCTCGCTCTGGCTCTGCTCAGCTCGGCTCAGCTCGTTCTGGCTCTGCTCGGCTCGGATCAGCTCGTTCTGGCATACTAAATTTTAATAAGATTATTTTGAAAAATCGAGCTAGAGCTAAATAGGCAGAGCTAAACAGAGCCAGAGTGAGCTAGAGGAAAATAGTCAGAGCTAAACAGAGCCAGAGCGAGCTAGAGGAAAATAGTCAGAGCTAAACAAAGCCAGAGCGAGCTAGAGCTAAATAGGCAGAGCTAAACAGAGCCAGAGCGAACTAGAGCTAAATAGTCAGAGCTAAGCAGAGCCAGAGCGAGCTAGGGTAACGTGGGGTAACATCAACGCTTTTTTTGGTGCTGAGTAGTGCTGACTTAGAGTTAGAATAAACAATTTGAATTTGAACTATTTGAAGAATATGAGGTAAAAAAAATTGTAATCAATTTTTAGATTACTTGGACACCACTGTGTAAAATTCGACTGGCCTAAATAATATGTAAAATACTTTAAAAACTAAAAAAATATGCGAGGGTAATTGCAGCGTTTTTTTGTGGGTGATAGAAGTGTTCCGTACTAGTATTATTATTTCACAATCAACTAATTATCTCATTTACAAATACACTTGAATATATTGAAACTGTAACAGATAGATCGCCAAATTATTTTTCAATATTTATTCCACTGATTCTGTCCTTTTTTTCGTATTTTGTTTCATTTAAACATGCAAGGCCGCGGCAGCACTACTTTTTCTTCTTTGTCCTTGCGTATCTAAACAGCTTGTGGTTATATTTGTGATCTACTATTATCTAATATATTTTAATAAACATTTATTACAACTGATTTTATCAATACTACTCGAAAAAGTCATAATTTTATTGTTAAAAGCGGAGCACTCTCCAACCAGTGTATCTTACAAGGGTAGGTAGGCAGCAGATGTTTTATGTTTTCTTCTCCGCACAGAAAAATGCGCTGCAGCAAATACTTTCAGAGTAAATTTATTTTATTTATTTTAATTTTAGTTATTTATGCAAAAAATCGAGAAAGCTTCTATAACCCCATGCTCTGATTACCCCATGATACCCTAGAGTGAGCTGATCCGAGCTAAGCAGAGCAAGAGCGAGCTGATTCGAGCCGAGCAGAGCCAGAACGAGCTGAGCCGAGCTGAGCAGAGCCAGGGTGTGCTGAGCCGAGCCGAGCCGAGCCGAGCGGAGCAAAATAATGTCAGATCTGACCCGATAGCATCCAACAAAAAAAAAAAAAAAAAAAAAAAAAAAAAATCGATTTTTTGGTGTAGAAAATTTATTTTTTGGTATGGAAAAAGAAAAATTTAGTTTTTTTAGTATAGACCGGTAGTCACACTGGTCGGGGAGCATATCCGAGAGCCATCACGGCCGGTCATCGACGTCAAGTATACCCCAGGATCATCTTCCAGAACTTGGTTCGAATTTTCTTCGAGGTGACTTTGGTGATCGGTCGTCAACTTAAAGGTACGAATTTCGACCTGGACACCCGGGTTGCCGATGACGGGTATACCCGAGGATTGTCTTCGAGAATATGGTTCTAATTTTTTTCGAGGTGACCTTGGTGATCTTCTGTGATCTCTCTGACACAAATTTCGACCTAGACATCCGGGTCGCCGATGACAGGTATACCTGGAGATCATTCCCGAGAGATCGGTTCAAATTTTTTTTTTCGAGGTGGCTTTAGTGATCGGTCGTCAACTTTAAAGTATGAATTTCGACCTGGACACCCGGGTCGCCGTTGACGGGTATATACTTGGGGATTGTCTTCGAGAACTTGACTTGAGTTTTCTTTAGCGGCTGACCTAGCTGGGCTAAACCGAACGGAGCCGAGCGCGGCCGTGGCATGGCTGAGCCGAATCAAAAGTGCGGTCGTGACTCAACCGAGCTCAAAGTCTCTCCGTGCAAGCGTGGGTTAAGCCAATCACAGCAGGTTTGCGACAACGGACTTACGCAGCGACGCAGCAGCAGTTTGTATGCCTATACTTCAGGATGCCGACGCACGGACGCACGAGCGGACGCAAGGAGCCTCCTTTTACCGAGGTATACGTATATACCCGCCAAAAGATATAAAAAATCGTAGATTTTTCACATCTTTAACGTTTTAGAAAACCCTTCGATTTATAACCCTAGCTTTGATTCAAAGCTTGTCTACGGTACTTGTTAGTCAATCAATTATTTTAAAAAAATTTGTTTTTCTTCTTGCCAAACAAAAATATGTTTGTTATTCAGTCAAAAAAAAAAAAAAAAAAAAAATAGATCTTAATGTTTTGAGTTTTGGATCATATAAAAAATTGTTCATTCTTCATGTCAGATCCTCAATTCTTCTCGCGATTCTTCGAAGCTTTTTTCAAATTTAGCAAAGTCTACGCAGACTTAGCACTTGCACGCGCGATGCTTTCTGTGGTCAAGGAGCATAAAGGATAGTAAAACGCGACTTTTATACGAGCAGTTTTAAATAATTAGCTTTTGGATAGCATTACTTGTGTATTAATCTTATTAGTACTTTCGTTCGTTTTTTAGGCAATTGTATAATTACTCACCCCAAAAAAGAGGTATTCAAGTTCCCTTGTTAAATTTATTAGGCATTTCGATTGGCTATCGCGTCTCTGGGCAAATTTTATAAGCCTTGGCTTGGACTTGCCACTGTGAATGCACTTATATTGACAAATAATTGAAAAAAGTTAGGATTTTTACATAAAAATTTTTTTTTTCTTGCTGAGTTACAAATAAACTTGAAAAATATTTTTTTTATTTTTGTTATTAATTTTAAATAAAGGGATTTCAATAAATTTAGTTGTTGAGAAATAAGGTTAATCTCCGCTTCAACGGGAGAGCAACACGTACGTATGTGTGTGTGTGTGTGTGTGTGCAGTACGAGTATGCGTGAGTGACACATGCGTGAACGGCGCTGCTTGTAGCAGTCGCAAAGGGTCGTCCGTAATAGGGATGGGCGGTTATTAAAAAAATCGACGATTATTCAACATCGATTAAAAAATTTAATCGATTTTTGATAAATCGATTAATTGTAAAATATTAATCGTAATCAAAAAAATCGATTATTATAAAATAATTTTTAAAAATTAATATAAGATTAAATTGTAAATGTAAGTACTGTAAATCTTTAATATTTTTGCTTATCTTGATTATAGAGCGTGTGATCAATTAAAAAAAAAAAAAAAAATTTTTTAAGATTTTTTTATTAAAAATAATTATTCATCAATTTTATTATTGCAAATTCTCTTTTGAATTACTCGTCCATGAACAATTAAAGAATCAAAATTTTTTGAAACTAAAAAAAGTTTAATAATTTCTACAAAATACGTATTTTTTGAATTTTTAGAATAAAAGTTTATAAAAACCGATTACAATTAAAAAAAAATCAGCGTCGATTCATCGGTCTCAAAAATAATCGATATAAATAATCGATTAATCGATTAAAATTAATCGGTTCACCGATTAATCGGCCATAATCGCCCATCCCTAGACTCCGTAACAGACACCACGTGCATTGGGACGCACGTTATTAATGTGTAAACTAAACTACAATTATATTTATTAATTAATAATAGTTAATATAACGATCTACGAATTAGTAATCCTCTGATACGAAAATCCCTACATGGTAGCAGGCCAGTAGTTGCTTTTGAACGAACAATAAGTAAGTGTAGTTGGAACGTGCGGTGAAGAAAAAAAATGTGCTCTAAAAATCTTTTACCTTTTCTGTGTCTGCTGTCTCAGGGGCACAGAAAATAATATTACTCCGGCCAAGTTTGAAAACGAAGTGTTGAAAAGGCAAAAAGAATTTGAGGAAAACTCCGTGTGATTATCGGATGCCCGTGGAGTTAAAATCTTACAAGCGTGTGGTGGGTTATGTGGCTAAACGAACGCATGGTAAAAGTGAGGTTAAGTGAGCACATGTCTGAATTAAAATTGAGTACTGTAAATTGTTAAATGGGCAATGAGTTAAATAAAGAAAAATTTAACGAACACGAACTAAACGAAATTGTGAATAACTCAAATTTTGAGTTAAAATTAGAAGATAGAAATTATTTAAGGAAAATTTTTCTGAAAGGTTTGAAAAGAGTTTTGGTTCTCGACCGAGTGGTAAATAAACAGAAAATAAAAATAACGAAAATGTCTAAAACCGAGGAGGTGAAAGTGCAAATTTTTGACGGTCGCGACTACAGCATTTGGAAAAAACGACTCTTGCTGGCATTGAAAATTAAAAAATGTGATGAATCAGCAAAAAGAGATAGAGCCGTTACTGATGAACTAGAAGAGTGGCAAGAAAAAAATTACAAAGCCATGAGTTACATCTACAATAACATTTCAAACGATCAATTCCAATTCATTGAAGAAGAAGATTCAGCTTTTAAAATAATGAAAGTGTTTGATAAAATGTATTTAAAAGAATCGACAGCACTACAGATTTGTATACGAAATAAACTAGATAAAATAAGATTGGAAGATTACGAAGACTTGAGAACATTCTCTTTAGATTTTTAAAAAACAGTGAACGAATTAAAAAGTGCTGGTGGAAATGTAAGTGAGCCAGAAAAATTAAATTATATGCTCAAGACTCTACCTGACTCCTTGAGTTATATTGGTGATTTAATTGATGTGCTTAAAGAAGAAGACAGAAACTGTGACTTTATAAAAAGAAAAATAGTGATGTAGGAAACTAAGTATAATAGTGACTCAAGTAAAAAGAAAGTAAGTGTTTTTAAAGTTGAACGGAAAAATTTAATTTGTTATGGTTGTGGCGAGCTGGGCCACAAGAAAATGGACTGCAAAAATCCTTGGTTGAAAGGACCAGGTCGAGGTGGTCGAAGAGGAGCTGGTGCATACAACAAAGGAGGTGCACGAGGTCTGCAAGGCCAACAGCAGCAACAGACGACGTGCGGTGGACACAGCCGCGGCCGCGGCAGAGGCAGCTCAAAGCGAGATAATAGCAGAGTAGACGGAGCAGGCCGCGGAGCGGGGCAGCAGCGAAACGACGAGAGCTACAACTACAACAATGAACGAGAGTTTCCAGGTTCCTTTTTGGCGCAGGTAATGCGTAATGAGGCAAAATTCCTGAAGTGGGCCACTTAAAATCAAGGTACCGATTTTAGTAATTTTTTTTGCATAATGTTAAAGGTTTATATGTCAAAATGAACTCCCTAAATTTTTTTTGAAAAATTTCAATTTTTATTAAAGTTATAAACAAATCAACTTTGATGTACCTCTTTTTTCAATTGGTGATTACTCGGAAAATACTTGATAAAAGTTTATGAAATTTTAATGGTAAGTAAAAAAATAATCAAAGAACATAAGGTCATATTTAATTTATAAAAAAAGTCTTATTTGTTTATAAAAAATTGATTTTGCAATAAACAATTGAAAAATCAAGCACATTCTCGTGAATTAAAATTAAAATTTTTTTCGGCATATTCAACTTTAAAACCTAAGGAAATGATGTACGCAAAAAAAAGTTTGTAGTTCTGGATAGAAAAAAAGTTATGATTTTTCGAAAATTGCTATGTAGGCGCTAGAGCGGCGCGTCGCCGCCCGTCAGCCACCCGTTCACCGCACGACTTGACTCGGCTCGCGCCACGGGATAAGGCTTTTTTTTTTGGCTCTCCTTTTTAGAAAATTAATCTTGTTGCACAGAAAAAAATAAACGGTTGAGGTTAGCAGCTGTGTTTGAAGAATTTATTACAGCATCGCCCGCAAAAAAATTAAAATTAAATCTATCCAATGATGAGAATGAACTTTTACGTAAATCAATTGATAAAAATAATAGTTGTGATAATCGTGCTGATATTGATTTAAATCTATGGATTATTGACTTTAAGGCGGCTCTTTCTCGGGCAGTGAATCGATCAGAAAAAGTTTTTCTTCTAACAACATTACCTGTAAAGTGGTCAGTTAGGAAAACTGCTAAAGAATTCAGAGAATTTAAAGTAAGTAGTATGTAGAAAGTAAAGTAAGTATTCTATGTAAAAAATATGGGTAGAAATTTAATTAGTTTTGCGCGCGTTACGGATAAGAATAAAATTTTTTCAATCGGTGATACTGCGAAAATTTATGATAAGAACGATAGATTGTTAGGAGTTGCTTACAAAGAAAATGTTTAATACAAAATGAGCAGTTTTAATTTTGACGAAGAGAATTATAATACTCAAACAAATTTGAGTGGCATGACTACGAAAGAAAACTTCACCGAATGCTTGGTCACTTGAATTTTGAATATTTAAATTACATGTGCAAAAATAAATTACTTGACGGTTTACCCGAGAAGTTAAAATCAACCTATTTAAATTTCGGTACATGTTTGAGAGAGAAAATGAATAATTTCCCATTTAAAAATAATAGATATAGAGCCAGTGAAATTTTAGAGTTGGTACATTCAGATTTAAATGGTCCTCACAGGACAATCTGTTAATGAGTGGACCACTATTCGCTCGTAAATATTTCGGCTCATTCGCTCAACTTTAAATTGATAGACTACATGGCTCCATCTATGAGTCTAGGCGGGGACTTTAGTCCCAATTCTCACTCCCGCGCGCCGTAGTGCTGGGCAGTACCGCTGTCGCCGTTGCTGCTGCCACAGGCCTCGCGTGCTGGCTTCTGGTTTTGGTGCTCAAGTGTGTGTGTGTGTGCAGCAGAGAGTTCTTCCGGCTTTTTCACGGTTGTTCTCAACGGCTCTTCTCATCGCCTTTTTCACCAGGTAGTCCCGGAACCTGCCTTTTCACCGTGCACCAGCTCATCCGGACGATCACAGACAGTAATTCTGTGATCATCAACAACCTCGGAGCCGTGCCATTACCACGTGTACCAGCTACTCTTCACCGGTGGTCCACGGAGAATTTGTCTGGTTCAAGGACAATCCTCACTCATCGAACAACTCTCATAATTTAAGTTCAAATCAATATCGGTGTTTACATTTACTTATGACTTGACTGTTACGCTCGGGCCTCTCTCTCTCTTCAAGACAATGCTCGTGAATAGACAGTTTCACTCGCCATTTTGTGAAACTTCTCTGGTTTCTCTTGGTTCTTTCTCGTGACTCTTTCTCATCATCCTCAACGTAGTCATCTCATCAGTACAGTCAACTCGACGAATCATCTACTTAGTGTTGGCTCAACTCGGAAGACATTTGATCTTCAATTAACTCAAACGGCTCGGCTCAATTCAATTCTTGGGTTAATTGCTCAGCAAGGAGAGCTTTCACGGCGTGGCATCTTCAGGTATTTCGCTCAGAACCGGTAACAATAATTTACCGGTGCTTTTACATTGCCCTTCTCACAGCCAGAAAATCAATAAAATTACTGTGCATTCTCTTGCTCTCTCTCTCTTTTCTTTGTGCTGTCTTACACGCAGCCATTTTCTTTTCTACTCTTTTCAAGGCCATTCTCTGTTGCTTTGTGTACCTCAACTGTACTCAAGCAAAACTTGTATTTATGGTTTGAATTAATATAATCAAATTCGTCAAGAGTTTTGACTAGGCGATTTCTCAAATTAGTTAAGTTTCTTTACACGGAAATTAATGCTGGCAATTCTCAATTCAACATATTCTCATATCTCAGTTTCTCTCTTTAATCAGTTATTATTCTCTCTCTCAAGCTCATTCTAAGCTCATTTGCATTAATTCATGAAATTCAACTTAACCTTCTGGATAGTTCTCTTAAGTATACTACACTGATTTATTTTATCTCATTTTACATTTCAACTGGACCTGGCTCAATAGTGATTCTCCATAATTTATAATTAAACTATTTTATACTTTGATGATTTGTCTTGTTCTATTTTATAGTAATGAGCTCATGTTATCAACATCAAACTTATTAATCTGTCAATACACATTAATTACTTAAATTTCATACTTGTTGATTAATTATTAAGAGATTTAATAAAAGTTATTAAACTTGAACCTTTTTTTGTAAATAACAATATATTCTTAGAAAATAAAATTCAAATAAACTTAATTAATGGTCTACTCAATTTATTTGACAACCCTCCCCTACCAGCTTTTAATCCGGCAAATAAAAATAAAATTAATGAAGCAGTAAAGCCGCAACACAATCGGTTTTGATGAATCAAAATATTTTTTTTGTTTGATAGATGATTATAGTAAACTTGCAGTAATTTATACTATTAAATCTAAAAATGAAGTTTATGAGTGTTTTGAGAGTTATATGAATGAAGTACAAAATTTAACCAGTATAAAGATTAAGAAATTCAGACGTGATAACGGGCGAGAATATTTAAATATACATATCTGTGCTTTGGCTAGTGAGAATGGCATATCTATTGAACCATGCCCACCGAACGTGCACGAATTAAATGGTGTGGCTGAGAAATTTAATCAAATGATCATGAACTCCGCGAGATGTTTGATGTATGAGGCTGACGTGAATAATAGATATTGGCCAGAAGTTGTAAAAACAGCTGTTTATTTAAAGAATAGAACTTTTACGAGAAGTACGATAGAAACTAAAACACCTTTTGAGATATTTTTCGGTAAAAGGCCGAATTTGAGCAAAATTAAATTATACGGTAGTAAAGTCTTTGTTAAAGTACCGGACGTAAAAAGAAATTCTAAATGGGATAGAAAAGCCGACGTGGGTATTTTGATAGGTTATATAACGTAGGATACAAAGTTTTAACTAACGGTAGAATTTTTGTTGCGCGACATGTTGAGGTAATCGAAAATAAAGATAGTTTAATCGGTTATAATGGGGAGGAAGAAGAAAGTGACTTTAGTGATGATAATGATTCTTGTGAGAGCATTTCGAGTAAAAACTCTGAATCCGATGTTTTAATGAAAGAATCTGGAAGTGAGAAATTAATCGATAAACAAAATAAAAGTCCGGAAATGAAAACTAAGAAATCACCCCCGAATATTTTGAGAAGGTCTACTAGAGACAGAAAGAGACCAGATTTTTATAGCGCGAATTTGGCTTATACGAAAGTAATTTATGTAAATTTTGTTAACGCGGTAAGTCCATCAAGTTATTACGAGGCTATTGAATGCGATGAACGCGATTTAGGAGGGAAGCGATGGAAAAAGAGATGGATTGTTTGTTGAAAAATGAAACGTGGAAATTAGTAGAAAAACCAAAAAACGCGAAAGTCTTGGACTTAAAATGGGTTTTCACAAATAAATCTGATAATCGGAAAAAGGTGAGATTAGTGGTGAGAGGTTTTCAGCAGAGAGAAGTGCTTGAGGACATATACTCACCAGTAGTTCGGGTGCAGACGTTGAAATTATTGTTGTCATTTTGTTGCCAGAAAGGTTTATTTATTCACCAATTAGATGTTGAGACAGCTTTTCTAAATGGTGAGGTTAAGACAGAAGTATTTGTGAAACAACCATTAGATTTTGATGATAATACAGGTAGGGTTGGAAAATTGATAAAGTCATTGTAGGATCTGAGAGAAAGTCCGAGAGATTGGTATGAATGTCTCGATGATTATTTAACAAAGTTAGGATTCGAAAGAAGCGAGAGTGATTATTGTTTATTCACTTAACGCGAAGGAAATTACGATATGTACATAATTTCGTTTGTAGATGAATTATTGATTTATTGTCAAAATATTGAAATGCTAGAAAAAATAAAAAATAAAATGTCTGATAAATTTAGTATGAAAGATATGGGTAAAGTGAATACATATTTAGGTATAAATATAAATTATAGTCGTAAAAACGGTAAGATGACTTTAGATCAGACTGATTGTATAAATTCGTTAGCGAAAAAATACAATGTAAACAATGCGAAATTATTTCGAACGCCTATGGAGCAGAACTTGAGTTTACAATCCGCACAATCAGCTTCATCAGATTTGATATATAGAAATTTAATTGGTGCTTTGTTATATATTAGTTCGAGTACTAGATTGTAGGGATTGGCGATTATGGCCGATTAATCGGTGAACCGATTAATTTTAATCGATTAATCGATTATTTCTATCGATTATTTTTGAGACCGATTAACCTATGCTGATTTTTTTTTTAATTGTAATCGGTTTTTATAAACTTTTATTCTAAAAATTCAAAAAATACGTATTTTGTAGAAATTTTTAAACTTTTTTTAGTTTTAAAAAATTTTGATTCTTTAATTGATCATGGACGAGTAATTCAAAAGAGAATTTGCAATAATAAAATTCATGAATAATTATTTTTAATAAAAAAATCTTTAAAAATTGTTTTTTTTTTTTTAATTAATCACACGCTCTATAATGAAAATAAGCAAAAATATTGAAGATTTACAGTACTTACATTTACAATTTAATCATATAATAATTTTTAAAAATTATTTTATAAAAATCGATTTTTTTGATTACGATTAATATTTTACAATTAATCGATTTAACAAAAATCGATTAAATTTTTTAATCGATGTTGAATAATCGTCGATTTTTTTAATAATCGCCCATCCCAGTAGATTGGATATAAGCTATAGTGTAAATAACCTTAGTCGGTTTCAGAATTGTTATGGTGAAACACACTATAATTATGCGTTGAGAATTTTGAAATATTTATACTTGATTAAAGATTTGAAATTGACTTTTTGTAGAGATTTTAATGCTGATTTGATTAATTGTTACCTTGGTGCTGATTGGGCAGGTGATAAAGTAGCTAGAAAATCTACAACTGAATATATGAACTAAAGCGTTAAGTAGAGTTAAGTTTGAAAAATTCCGTGAAAATTTGCGAATTGGTTAAAGTAAGATTGAAAAGAAAATTATTATTGTATACGAATAAAATATCAATATGTTCGAGCTGAGATAATTATTATAATGATACTGTGAATGAACGAATTAAATAATGAAATTGTTTAAAATTGTTGAAGCAAAAATTAAAGGAGGTGTGTTGAGGAATAAAGTAAATCTCCGCTTCAACGAGAGAGCGGCACGTACGTATGTGTGTTTGTGTGCAGTACGAGTATGCGTGAGTGACACATGCGTGAACAGCGCTGCTTGTAGCAGTCGCAAAGAGTCGTCCGTAACAGGCCTCTCTAAAGTGGCAGAGTTCTAAATGGCGGGAATGGAACATAAATTTGAAATTTCGGGGCAGTAGTGGCACAGAAAAATTAAATTAAAAAACCCACAAGCCTACAACCCCATAACGCTGGGCATAAATATTAATAAAATAATATAAAAATAAACGAACAAGCCTATAAAACCACATAACTTTAGGCGTGTAAAAATAAATAAATAAATTATTAAATAAACAAATAAACCAACAAGCCTACAACCCCATAACGCTGGGCGAAAAAATTAATAAATAAATTTATAAATAAACAAATAAACCAACAAGCCTACAACCCCATAAGCCTAAGCGAAAAAATTGATAAATAAATTCATAAATAAACAAATAAACCAACAAGCCAACAATCCCATAACGCTGGGTGAAAAAATTAATAAATAAATTTATAAATAAACAAATAAACAAACAAGCCTACAAACCTTATAACGCTGGGCGAAAAAATTAATAAATATACTTATAAATAAACATTAAACCAACAAGCCTACAACCCCATAACGATGGGCGAAAAATTAATAAATAAATTAATAAATAAACAAATAAACCAAGAAGCCTACAACCCCATAACGCTGGGCGAAAAAATTATTAAATAAATTCATAAATAAACAAATAATCCAACAAGCCTACAAACCCATAACGCTGGGCAAAAAATTAGTAAACAAATTTATAAATAAGCAAATTAACCAAGAAGCCTACAATCCCATAACGCTGGGCGAAAGAATTAATAAATAAATTCATAAATAAACGAATAAACCAATAAGGGTACATCCCCTTAACTCTGGGCGAGAAAATTATTAAATAAATTCATAAATATACAAATAAACCAACAAGCCTACAACCCCATAACGCTGGGCGAAAAAATTTATAAATAAATTTCAAATAAACAAATAAACCAACAAGCCTACAACCCCATAACGCTGGGCGAAAAAATTTATAAATAAATTTCAAATAAACAAATAAACCAACAAGCCTACAACCCCATAACGCTGGGCGAAAAAATTTATAAATAAATTTCAAATAAACAAATAAACCAACAAGCCAACAACCCCTTAACGCTAAGCGAAAAAATTGATAAATAAATTTATAAATAAACAAATAAACCAACAAGCCAACAATCCTATAACGCTAGGCGAAAAAATAAATAAGTAAATTCATAAATAAACCAACAAGCCGACAATCCCATAAAGCTGGGCAAAAAAATCAATAAATAAATTTATAAATAAACGAATAAACCAACAAGCCTACAACCCCATAATGCTGGGCATAAATATTAATAAAATAATTTATAAATAAACAAACAAGCCTATACAACCACATAACCTTAGGCGTGTAAAAATCAATAAATAAATTTATAAATAAACAAATAAACAAAGAAACCTACAACCCCATAACGCTGGGCGTAAAAATTAATAATTAAATTCATAAATAAACAAATAAACCAAGAAGCCTACAACCCCATAACGCTGGGCGAAAAATTAATAAATAAATTTATAAATAAGCAAATTAACCAAGAAGCCTACAACCCCATAACGCTGGGCGAAAGAATTAATAAATAAATTCATAAATAAACGAATAAACCAATAAGGGTACATCCCCTTAACTCTGGGCGAGAAAATTGATAAATAAATTTATAAATAAACAAATAAACCAACAAGCAAACAACCCCATAACAATGGGCAAAAAATTAATATATAAATTTATAATACAAATAAACCAACAAGCCCACAACCCCATAACGCTGGTCGAAAAAGTTAATAAATAAATTTATAAATAAACAAATAAACCAACAAGCCCACAACCCCATAACGCTGGTCGAAAAAGTTAATAAATAAATTTATAAAAAAACAAATAATCCAACAAGCCTACAACCCCACAACGCTGGGCGAAAAAATTTATTAATAAATTTATAAATAAACAAATAAACCAACAAGCCCACAACCCCATAACGCTGGGCGAAAAAATTAATAAATAAATTTATAAATAAACAAATAAACCAACAAGCCAACAACCCCATAACAATGGGCAAAAAATTAATATATAAATTTATAATACAAATAAACCAACAAGCTTACAACCCCATAACGCTGGTCGAAAAAATTAATAAATAAATTTATAAATAAACAAATAAACCAAGAAGCCTACAACCCCATAACGCTGGGCGAAAAAATTATTAAACAAATTCATAAATAAACAAATAATCCAACAAGCCTACAACCCCACAAGGCTGGGCGAAAAAATTTTTAAATAAATTCATAAATAAACAAATAATCCAACAAGCCTACAACCCCATAACGCTGGGCAAAAAATTAGTAAACAAATTTATAAATAAGCAAATTAACCAAGAAGCCTACAATCCCATAACGCTGGGCGAAAGAATTTATAAATAAATTCATAAATAAACGAATAAACCAATAAGGGTACATCCCCTTAACTCTGGGCGAGAAAATTATTAAATAAATTCATAAATATACAAATAAACCAACAAGCCTACAACCCCATAACGCTGTGCGAAAAAATTTATAAATAAATTTCAAATAAACAAATAAACCAACAAGCCTACAACCCCATAACGCTGGGCGAAAAAATTTATAAATAAATTTCAAATAAACAAATAAACCAACAAGCCAACAACCCCTTAACGCTAAGCGAAAAAATTGATAAATAAATTTATAAATAAACAAATAAACCAACAAGCCAACAATCCTATAACGCTAGGCGAAAAAATTAATAAGTAAATTCATAAATAAACCAACAAGCCGACAATCCCATAAAGCTGGGCAAAAAAATCAATAAATAAATTTATAAATAAACGAATAAACCAACAAGCCTACAACCCCATAATGCTGGGCATAAATATTAATAAAATAATTTATAAATAAACAAACAAGCCTATACAACCACATAACCTTAGGCGTGTAAAAATCAATAAATAAATTTATAAATAAACAAATAAACAAAGAAACCTACAACCCCATAACGCTGGGCGTAAAAATTAATAATTAAATTCATAAATAAACAAATAAACCAAGAAGCCTACAACCCCATAACGCTGGGCGAAAAATTAATAAATAAATTTATATATAAACAAATAAACCAAGAAGTCTACAACCCCATAACGCTGGGCGAAAAAATTATTAAATAAATTCATAAATAAACAAATAATCCAACAAGCCTACAACCCCACAACGCTGGGCGAAAAAATTAATAAATAAATTCATAAATAAACAAATAAACCAACAAGCCTACAACCTCATTACGCTGGGCGTGAATACTAATAAACTATTTTTTAACTGAAATAGTTTTTAACTATCCTCCAAGCGCTATACCCCCAAAAGTCTGGGCGTGGAGCTCAATGAAGAAACTGATAAGCTACCCCCAAAAAAGCTGGGCGTCGAGTGCAATAAATGAACTGATCAGCTATCCCCCAAAACCCTAGGTGCTCGAGTTCTACAAAAAAACTGGCCAGCTACCCCCCAAGCTCTAAACCCCCAAAACCTTGGATCCCCGAGTTCCACAAAAAAACTTATCGGCTATCCCCGAAGCTCGAAACCCCCAAGACCCTGGGCAACCGAGTTCAACATAGAATGGGGGCTCAAGGCTTGAGGAATAGTTGAAAAGTTTTTATGTTGAACTTGGATGGCCAGGGTCTTAGGAGTTTAGAACTTTGGGGATAGCCGACAAGTTCTATTGTGGAACTCGGGCACCCAGGGTTTTGGGGGCTCAAGGCTTGGGGGATAGCTGACCAGTTTTTTTGTTAAACTCGGGTGCCCAGGGTATTTGGAAGTTGAGAGTTTGGGGGGTAGAGGACCAGTTATTCGTTTAACTCGGGCATCCCGGGTTTTGGGGGTTTAGAGCTTGAGGGGAAGCCAATCAGCTTCTTTGTTGAACTCGGGTGCCCAGGGTTTTGAGGGTTTAGTTTTTTGTTGAACTCATCACCCAGGGGGTTTGAAAGCTAAGGGGATAGCCGACCAGTTTTTTTGTAGAGCTCGGGCACCCAGGGTTTCGGGGGATTGCTGATCAGTTAGTTTATTGAATCAGTTAGTTTATAGGGTTTCGGGTGGTAGCACATCAGTTTCTTTATTGAACTCTACGCCCAGACTTTTGGGGGTCTAGAGCTCGGAGGATAGTGAAAAACTATTTTGGTTAAAAACTAGTTTATTAGTATTTACGCCCAGCGTTATAGGGTTGTAGGCTTGTTAGTTTATTTGTTTATTTATAAATTCATTTATTTTTGGGCAGCGTTATGGGGTTGTGTGCTTGTTGGTTTATTCGTTTATTTATAAATTTATTTATTAATTTTTTCGCCCAGCTTTATGGGATTGTCGGCTTGTTGGTTTATTTATGAATTCATTTATTAATTTTTTCGATCAGCGTTATGGGATTGTTGGCTTGTTGGTTTATTTGTTCATTTATAAATTTATTTATAAATTTTTTCGCCCAGCGTTGTGGGGTTGTAGGCTTGTTAGTTAATTTGTTTATTTATAAATTTATTTATAAATTTTTTCGCCCAGCGTTGTGGGGTTGTAGGCTTGTTGGATTATTTGTATATTTATGAATTTATTTAATAATTTTCTCGCCCAGAGTTAAGGGGATGTACCCTTATTGGTTTATTCGCTTATTTATGAATTTATTTATTAATTCTTTCGCCCAGCGTTATGGGGTTGTAGGCTTCTTGGTTAATTTGCTTATTTATAAATTTATTTACTAATTTTTTGCCCAGCGTTATGGGGTTGTTGGCTTGTTAGTTAATTTGTTTATTTATAAATTTATTTATAAATTTTTTCGCCCAGCGTTATGGGGTTGTAGGCTTCTTGGTTTATTTGTTTATTTATAAATTTATTTATTAATTTTTCGCCCAGCGTTATGGGGTTGTAGGCTTCTTGGTTTATTTGTTTATTTATAAATTTATTTATTAATTTTTTCGACCAGCGTTATGGGGTTGTAGGCTTGTTGGTTTATTTGTATTATAAATTTATATATTAATTTTTTCGACCAGCGTTATGGGGTTGTAGGCTTGTTGGTTTATTTGTATTATAAATTTATATATTAATTTTTTGCCCATTGTTATGGGGTTGTTGGCTTGTTGGTTAATTTGTTTATTTATAAATTTATTTATTAATTTTTTCGCCCAGCGTTATGGGGTTGTAGGCTTGTTGGTTTATTTGTTTATTTATAAATTTATTTATAAATTTTTTCGCCCAGCGTTGTGGGGTTGTAGGCTTGTTGGTTTAATGTTTATTTATAAGTATATTTATTAATTTTTTCGCCCAGCGTTATAAGGTTTGTAGGCTTGTTTGTTTGTTTGTTTATTTATAAATTTATATATTAATTTTTTGCTCATTGTTATGGGGTTGTTGGCTTGTTGGTTTATTTGTTTATTTATAAATTTATTTATTAATTTTTTCGCCCAGCGTTATGGGGTTGTAGGCTTGTTGGTTTATTTGTTTATTTATAAATTTATTAATAAATTTTTTCGCCCAGCGATGTGGGGTTGTAGGCTTGTTGGATTATTTGTTTATTTATAAATTTATTTATTAATTTTTTCGACCAGCGTTATGGGGTTGTAGGCTTGTTGGTTTATTTGTATTATAAATTTATATATTAATTTTTGGCCCATTGTTATGGGGTTGTTGGCTTGTTGGTTTATTTGTTTATTTATAAATTTATTTATTAATTTTTTCGCCCAGCGTTATGGGGTTGTAGGCTTGTTGATTTATTTGTTTATTTATAAATTTATTTATAAATTTTTTCGCCCAGCGTTATGGGGTTGTAGGCTTGTTGGATTATTTGTTTATTTATGAATTTATTTAATAATTTTTTCGCCCAGCGTTTTGGGGTTGTAGGCTTCTTGGTTTATTTGTTTATTTATTAATTTATTTATTAATTTTTCGCCCATCGTTATGGGGTTGTAGGCTTGTTGGTTTAATGTTTATTTATAAGTATATTTATTAATTTTTTCGCCCAGCGTTATAAGGTTTGTAGGCTTGTTTGTTTATTTGTTTATTTATAAATTTATATATTAATTTTTTGCCCATTGTTATGGGGTTGTTGGCTTGTTGGTTTATTTGTTTATTTATAAATTTATTTATTAATTTTTTCGCCCAGCGTTATGGGGTTGTAGGCTTGTTGGTTTATTTGTTTATTTATAAATTTATTAATAAATTTTTTCGCCCAGCGTTGTGGGGTTGTAGGCTTGTTGGTTTATTTGTTTATTTATAAATTTATTTATAAATTTTTTCGCCCAGCGTTGTGGGGTTGCAGGCTTGTTGGATTATTTGTTTATTTATGAATTTATTTAATAATTTTTTCGCCCAGCGTTATGGGGTTGTAGGCTTCTTGGTTCATTTGTTTATTTATTAATTTATTTATTAATTTTTCGCCCATCGTTATGGGGTTGTAGGCTTGTTGGTTTAATGTTTATTTATAAGTATATTTATTTATTTTTTCGCCCAGCGTTATAAGGTTTGTAGGCTTGTTTGTTTATTTGTTTATTTATAAATTTATTTATTAATTTTTTCACCCAGCGTTATGGGATTGTTGGCTTGTTGGTTTATTTGTTTATTTATGAATTTATTTATCAATTTTTTCGCTTAGGCTTATGGGGTTGTAGGCTTGTTGGTTTATTTGTTTATTTAATAATTTATTTATTTATTTTTACACGCCTAAAGTTATGTGGTTTTATAGGCTTGTTCGTTTATTTTTATATTATTTTATTAATATTTATGCCCAGCGTTATGGGGTTGTAGGCTTGTGGGTTTTTTAATTTAATTTTCCTGTGCCACTACTGCCCCGAAATTTCAGGTTTTCGTTCCATTCCCGCCATTTGGAATTCTGCCACTTTCGAGAGGCCTGGTCCGTAAGAGTCACTACGTGCATCGGGACGCACGTTATTAATGTGTAAACTAAACTACAATAATACTTATTAATAAATAATAGTTAATATTACGATCTACGAATCATTAATCCTCTGATATGAAAATCCCAACATAGGTAGTAAAAGTAATTTATATTTAGATTATCAAGGTTTTTTTTAAGCGAAGCTTTTCAAATGAGGAGTGATAAATCCGTAAAAAACGATAAAAAATAGCGACCCAAAAAACCGACACCACTATATATTTATACATACTATATAGATATGTATATCCTACTAAATTATATAAGAGTAAGAGGTGCAGCAAAAATATGTTAATTTGAAAATATAAGGAAAAATAAGGTTTTTATAAGAAAATATAAGTCATAACAATAAAAGTCATAACAAACTATCGACAATTTCGAAGCATTATTAGGGGTATTACGACTGAAAATTGCATAAAAAAATTTACTTCATCTTGAGTTATTAAAAAACAAACACAGAGATAGACACGCAGACAAAGCAAGCGATGTACGTATACTTAGATTTTAACCATAATTACGTTAAAACAACGACCCTTCTGTAAAAGCTCCTAATAATTGCGAACATTTAATCTATCTCAGTTTTTTTTTTTTTTTTTGCTGTATTTTTTTTTGCGTCTACATCATAAATGTTCTTGACATGCGTTTTTTAAGTTACTTTATTTTGTATTGATAATCGATTACTAGTCATGGAAATTTTTTCATGTGTTTAAAATTAAACAAAATAGATTGAATTTAAAAATTTTTAATCAGTGCATATTTCGTACTGAAATTCTTACTTAGTCATCATCTTATTGATTTAATTCTTACTTAATTATAAGCTTATTTATTGAGAAGCAGTGTCATTCTTGTTAAAATAAATGATTTCTTGAATCTCAACTCGTCTGCAAAGGCGCTTTAAACTCTTGGATAATTCGTCAACGTCGTTCAAATGGATTTTCGACAGGATTATGTATTTGCATAGACTCTAGCTCAACATCGTAAGTTGCATCTGTCACTCTGCTCATTACCGTACAAGATAATCTACTTAATTAATGAATAAAGATTATTATGAAACTCAGTTTAACTAAATATACTGGTATTTGCTAGATATTAATTTTTATTTTGAAGTTGATTTGTCTTTCATCTTGTAAGATGATCTTTTGTGACGTCGGACTGTTGATAATTAATTTAAAAAATAAAATAAAATAAAATAAAATAAAAATATAAACAAATAAGAATAAAATATTTAATTGGTTCTATTAAGGGTAATCATCAGTTTGCTTTTAGGCCCGTAGGGCCTGGGATTCGTCAATGAACTAAGGAAAACAGATTATTTAAAAAAAAAAAAGGGGGACAGTAACTCTAACTCAAAGAATTAGTCACTCTGTAAAACAAGTTCGCAACTGCAATTTAACAGCCACAAAGCTAACCTACTGTGTACACAGCAGGTTCAAGTTTACAGAGGAGAAAGAAGTAAAAATTAGAATAGAAATATTAATGAATTATTAAAAATTGATCAATCCACGAATTTAAAAAAAGGAAAGTAAAACATTAAAGTTTTAAATTTAATACTTATTTATTTGGGCTTAACCTTTCCCAAAATATTAGTTTATCTACCCACACTCGTTTACTCTCAACCTGGATGACGAGGAGGGACTTGTACGCTGAATTTGACGACGCCTAATTCCTAAACCCCGGAGCAGCCGAGAAATTGCCACTACCTAGCCAGGAGCTCGGTCCGAGGCTAACTGCTAAATGGTCCGAGACTAACTGCTGTTGCTTGGTCAGTTCGCAGGGGTCCAAGGGTCTGCTGTAAAAACAGGGCCCGCCCCCAAAACTGCTTGCTGGTGAATTTCCCGAGTTGAGAGTGTGTGAGAGCGACGAAAGATCAACCAATCACTTTTGGGAAAATTACACGGATTTCTAACACTACCAAACTTAGACTAACGCAATGTATTCTTTCATTTTTTTTCCTTAAATTTCTAAAATGTTCATAAAATTCAAATTATTATCTAAACTATCTCGTGGGTTTCAAAATTAAATAGTACATGAAATTTTATTTATATTCAAAATTTGAATGGTGTTTTTAATTAATTTAAAGTTAATCTATTAAACAATTTTCATTTCACGCAAAATAATTTATATCATTTACCAATTGTTTAGTTATTAAATTTAACAAAATACAAATGAATAATAAGAAATTAATAATTAAAATGTTTAAATATTTAATGGCGCACTTAGAATAATAAAATAATAATTGAATATTCAGTCGCAGTTTGTTTCTATACGCACGCAAATATCAAATATTACAAAAGTTATAATTAATTATTGTGCATTTGACAAGAAAAGTTACTTATGAAGTATTTTAACTATTACAAAAATGGGCTAGGAGAAAATTTTATTTCGAAATAATATTTGTGAACGAGAAAAATTTTAGGCGAAGGAATCCTGCATTTTTACCTGAACTTGGGGTAAAATTTCCAAGGTCTAATTATATTGCTGCATTTTTCCGGACCGCTTGGGAAAGTAGGCTTGTAAATAAGGGATAATACATAATTTTTTCGGGAATTTTGGGCAAGATATTTATAGTCGAGAAAAAAAAAGGAGGAGCAAGCGCAGTGGGAGCTGATTAAACTGAGCCAAACTCAAAATCTAGGATCTTGGTTCAAGCACATTTGAGAAAACTTTCTTCTAGAAAAATTATTATAAGAAACAGAGTGTAAATAAAAGAAATTTTTTTTTTTTTTAATTAAATGAATTGGTGTAAACCTCCCGAAATCACACTTTTCAGAGTTCAATAACATTTTCTAAGAATTTTTTAAAATTAATTAATTTTATTATTATTGTTTTCGTAAATTTAGTTTTTGTCAATGTTTTTTTGATATTTATATTGATATAGTTAATGTTAATTTTTATTAATATTTTTTTTTTTTTTTCAGTGACTTGTATATCTTAGGCTTATTAATATTTTGGTTTAAAACGTTTTTGAAAGAATTGATCAAGAACTTTACATGTAATTTTAAATTTTTCTCTTATTTTTGGCTGTACTGGAGTTTTTATCATTTTATGGTTACATGTTCGGTTCTCCCCTGATGTATAAACACAAGTGTGCCATATGTGTGACTTATAGTATATTCCATATCGGGCGCTGGCAAAGTATTGGCCATCCTTAGCAAACCCAAATAGACGTCCGAGCCGAAGACGAGGTTCGGAGCGGGACTTTGGGTTTTCCTCCCGTCGTAATGAAAAAAACATTACTCCACTGGGACATTTAATAGGTACTTTTCGATGCGTAAAATATGCGTGGTAGGTAGTTCTTTTCCATCACCTCAAAATATTTTCATCATCGGAAGGTAAAAGATGCTTTACCATCCGGCGGACGGTAAAAGGTACTTTACCGTCCCCCCAGTTTGAGTTCAAAAAACCATAAAATTTTAATAGCGTCTGCGATGCTGCTTAGCTAACCCGTGCGGTCGTAAAATCACGTCTCCACCCCTCCCGTTTTTTGATGTATCAGTGGCTACGTTCGAATGTAGAACAATGCATCTCTTTATTATTTTTTTATTTTTTTTCTCAAAGTACCCAATTACATGTCCCAATGGAGTAAAATATGATACTTAACTAATGTTATAGGTTACACTAGTTGAGTAATATATCATTACACTCGACGCAGAAAAAGAATTAGCCAATTCCTAGCAAACCTTTGACACCTTCGGCTCGGGCGTCAATTTGGGTTTGCTAGGGCTGGTCAATACTTTTCCAGTGCCCGGTGTGTAATATACTATTTTTCTTTTTCTAAATATTTTGACAAAATAATAAGTAAACAATAAAAAATGATACAATCCTTATTGAAAAAATCTTCGAACAGGCCAGGGTGGAAGAGGTGATTACTATTGTGAAGAGGTCGGTGGTTACTCTCTGTAGATGATTTATCCAGTAAATTTTGACTTTGAATGGGTCAGGGTGGATACCTGGTGCATAGGCAGGTGGTTACGCCTCGCAGATGATCTAACCTGGAAGTCTTGACTTCGGAAGAGTTAGGGTGGACCCCTGGTGCACCTGGTTATAATTATACCCTGGAGATGTATACCCTCCCCTAGATTGGTTTTTCTGTCCGCCCCGGGTATTTTATTTCCCCGGTACCCTCTACGAAGTAGCGAGCGTGCCCTTACCCGCGACCTCGGGAGGCGCTGGATGGGAGAAACCAACCGAAAACTCCGCACCACTTGCCCAAAATTAAGTTAATGGTCAGTTATAAGCTCGGTTAAATTTTTAGAGCTTTCTGTTTGATGGATAGAGAGATATAAACAAATATAGTTTAGCACGTTATCATTTGGAAAATCGCAGTTTTTTTAGGTTAATACAGGATTTTAAATAACTTACTAAGAGATTGTAATAAAATAAATCTGAGTGATGAAAAAATATCTCATACAATTTTCTTTGTAGTATTGAGCAACTTTAAAAATGCAAGATATCAACGTCGAGTTGTGTTTTTAAAGGATGTAATGTTTGATAACATAATCATCACTTTTTTAATTTATGTATTTATTTATTTTATTTATTTATATCATCAACGGACATTAATGTCCTTCAATACATAATAAATTCATATATATTTTCCATGATTAACAACTTTCTTATTCGAATTGTAAAAATTTTGATTTAATATTTTTTTTAAATAAACTAATTCAGTGACAATTTCTTGTATCCACAAATAAGCTATTCCAACTTCTTTTCAATCTGTTTGTTACAGAATAATATAACATATTTGCTTTACAATTATATTCAACCAATTCTATGGGATTTCTTATATTGAATCGAATATTTCTAATCGGAAATAAATCAATTATATCACCCGAGTAGAGTTTAAATTTCTAACAGCTTTGAAAGTAAAAATATGATCATTAACTTCATGCAATGATTTTATAGATGCAACTGAATACTTCCTAGCTATACTACCATAATCGTGGGATATTTTATTCTTTGGATTTCCATCCTGAAAAGCCAAATATCTCTAAAATTTTTGATTCACCGTTTCAAGTTTATAAATATCAATCTCATAATTTGGTGTCCATATAGCTGAACAGTATAACAATTTAGGAAGTACTAAAGTTTTATATAGATAGAAAAACGTTTCAGATTTTTTGAAGTTACTCGATAATTTAATAACAAATCCTAACGACTTCTCTGCCCTTTTAATAACATCATCAAGTTACATGCCAAAATCAAGTCTATCATCAAAAACTACACCCGGATCCTTAATATAGCGAACTCTCTCAACGTCATATTCATTAATTTTATAATTAAATTCAATCCTAGATCTCAAACTCCAGAATGAAATAATCTTACATTTAGAAATATTCAATTCAAGTTAATTTTTTAAAGACCAACTAATAATTTTGTCCAAATCTTTCTGTAGTCTTGTACAGTCAGTTACATTTAAAATCTTGAAGAAAAGTTAAATATCATCAGCAAATATCAGTACCTTGACAAAATCTAGCTCAGTGATCAAGTCATTTATAAACAAAATAAAAAGAAAAGGGCCTAAATGGGACCCCTGAGGAACCCCAGATGATACATTATAACAATCAGACAAATGACCTTTAACTTTGATTCTTTGACTTCTATTTGTCAAGTAAGAGGCAAACCATTTAATTAGTTTACCTCCAATGCCATGAGACATTAATTTATGTAATAACAATTTTATATTTACTCTATCAAAAGCCTTAGAATAATCTAAATATAAAGAATCAGCCTAAGCATTTTCAGATAATGCATTAATAGTATAATCATTATATATTATTAAATTAGTCAACGTAGACCGATCCTTTATAAATCCATGCTGCTCCTTAATTATTTTATGTGAAAGTAAAGATGATAATTTATTTGTAACCATAGCATCAAACAATTTAGCAACAGAACCCAAAATAGAAATAGGCCTATGATTTGAAACATCCCTCCTATCGCCATTTTTGAAAACAAGAGTCACAAATGATAATTTTCATCTATCAGGAAAAATACCACTTCTCAATGACTTCCTAAAAAGAATAAGCAGTGGCTTTACCAAGGAGTTTGCACAATTCTTCAAAAACACTGTTTGGTAAATTGTCCGATGTTATGGTATGACTAGATTCATACTCTCTAATGCTGACAATATATCACAATAATCAATATCAAAATCATTATATAATCCAAGATTATTACTAACCGAAATAATCGTTTATATCACAATCTGAAGAATATACAGAATTGAAATTTTCCGCAAATAAATTACTTATTCCTCTCGAATTATTGCGTTTACAATCTTTGAAAAACATTTCATCTGGCAATTCATTTGATTTATTCAAATCATTAATATAATTCCAAAATTTCTTTGTATTTTTACATGATTTCATTGCCACGTTTTCCATGTATTTATCATGATCAATTCTAGACTGCCTAATACACTGAGCTAGCTCATATATTAAAAATTATATATAAACTCATTATATTAAAAAATAATTTTATCATCTAAAATATCAGTTTACTACCAAATTTTATGACTTTTGTTTTTGTTTATAATCAGACTAATAAGTTTATCCGAGTACCATTTGGGATAAGTAAAATTTTTCTCTACGGAGAGAGAAACAAGTTTTTCACAACTTTTATTTACATTTTCATAAAATAAATCAACAGCCCCATCTATATCCAAATTATCAAAAATAGCATCCCAATCTATCTGATTAAATTCATGATTTAATTCAAAGTAATTATTTTTATAATAATGAAATTTACATTACTTATCAGGTAAAATATCAGTAATATTATTATTTAATTTAAAAATGAAGGTTAATGATTACGCTTTTCAATTTTTACCAGATGATCCGTTGATTGTATGATTTCTATATCACCATCCTTTAATGTAGAAAATAGTAAATCCAGAGTATATCCTTTCTGCTTAAGCTCAAGATAATATTGAAAAAAATCTTGATTTGTATAGCAACTCAAAGTAATACTTAAATTTTCTAAAATGACTTAAATCATTTCAAAAATAAGTTGCACTTAAAGTTTCACAATTCATCCAAATTGTTTTTGGTAAATTAAAATCCTCAGTAATTACAAATTCATGCCCAGGGTATTCCTTCTTTAGATGTTGAATCACTTTTTTTTGGTTTTTGTATATCTTTTTATCTGATTTTCGAGGAATAGAAACTGCTCCAATAATGTAACTTTTATTATTTGATATTAATTCAACGAATACTTGTTCAACGGACCCATCAGATATTGAAGATACATCAATTTTTCTTGTAAAAAATGATTTTTCAGCAGCAATTAAAATTCCACCACCACCAGCAGCATCAGAGTAAAAATACCTATCTCTTCTATATACATTATAATTTTTTAATCCCAACAATTTACTATTAAAGTCACAAGATAACTTAGTTTCAGTCAGTAAAATAACACTCGGCTTCGGTGATAGTAAAGGCAAATTTAAATTTAATTCATATACTTTGTTCTTAAACCATTCACATTTTGATCATAAAAAATTAAATCTGTTGATGATGAAAAACTTCAGTTTTCTTTATTTATTCTAGTATCCTTTATTTTTTTTTTTTAAACAACAGTTGGAATACCATTTTGAAAAATTGCTATTTTTTGGTCTTCATCTTGATGAGTTTCATTATATTTATCAGCTTCTGCTTTACACTTTTTAAATTGGTCTCTTAGCAGTCTAGTATGGTCTTGATGTTTTTTGGCAGTTTTCTCTAATTTCTGACTATTTTTGAAACATCAGATCTATTTTCAAGGATTAGCTTTATATACTCCTGTTCTTTCCAGGAATTTTTATACCTAACCTAAAAAATTTAGTAGAATCTAATTTAGTTTCAATCCCAATATTTTTTAACACATCAATAATAGTTCACCTATCAGCTGTAATTTCATCAGGGCCATCTGACTCCAGAATTTTATGTATAATTAAATTATTTTTGATAAGCTGTCTGATTTCCAATTCCTTGTAAATTTACTGAAAATTGTCAAGTGTACCAAAATTATTAGTTGAAAGTGCAGAGTTTACAATTGAATTTTCTGTCAGTACATTAATATTATTATTGTTTTTGCATAAATTTTTGATTTTTGTATCAACATCATCTTTCAAAAAATCAGAGCCTGCTTGCAATTCATCAATTGAAATCATCCTGCAGTTTTACAATATTATCTTTAAATTCATCCTGCATCTTGGATAACTTTTCACTCATTTCTTTCTTAATTTTCTGAACTTCAATCTTTGTAAAAAAAATTCTAGCATTATTAGCATTTTGCTCAACAATTTCATTATGCAGTTCCTCTTTCAATTTACTGATATTTTGTATAATAATGTCCAGCTTTGATGCAGAATTTTCTGTTGATATTTCGTTAACTTTATCTTTTAGTTTATAAATAATGTTTTTAAGATCAATAATATCTAGCATTACTATTCTGCAAATAATTTTTACATTTAAATATTAAAGACTTTGCTGATTTAGTATTTATAACTTTAATTTCTGTAGCGGTTAAATTTGTGCAATCAATAGTTGCATGAAATGGCTCTTGACATGCTCTACAACAAATAACAGGTGTATCACCAAAAGTTTTTTCACAAAAGTAACAGAAAGACAATTTAAACAATAATTTTCAAGAATAATAAACTCAATTATAAGAGTTCAAAATGTAAACACTAACTTTATAGTATAACCTCAAAAATATAGTAACCACACTTAATTTAATTCACGAAACTATTAAGGCACTTAAATCTTCAATTTTTCTTTTGTTATGAAAAAATTCAAAAAATCAAGTGAATAATAATTGTTAGTTCACAAAATACTTATCAACATAATCTAACAATAACATAATTTATCAGAGCTAAACTTCAGCTAACGTTACCGCGTCCAGCAGACGATGATCCCATAATTATGTTTGAAAAAATGTAAAAAGTGATAAATTTATTTTTTAAATAGAAACCAAACAAAAGAAATGAAATTTAAGGAAAAACAAAAACGTCAAGTTTTACGTAAAGTACTTTTTTAGTCATTATTTTCCGGTGAAATTTTACTTGAATTTACTCATAAATAAAATTAAATTTGAAAATTGATTCCTTTTAATTGTCCTCCAATATCGATGTAACCATTCATCTCGACGGAGCCAGTTCAATATTTAAAAAACTACATCAGCTAGCTCAAGCTAATAAAAACTTTAAAATTCATGTCGAAAACTTTTACTATACATAATAAAATTTTGAATCCCAATATAAAATTGTTCACGTAAAAAATATTTACTTTATATAATCCCATTGATTTAAAGTAAATTTATACTTATAAATTTATCAACTCTAATTTTACTTATTTAGTTTTAGTCATAAATGTATGCTAATGTAATTGAGATGAATGGTTAAATCGATATTGGAGGACAATTAAAAGGAATCAATTTTCAAATTTAATTTTATTTATGAGTAAGTTCAAGTAAAATTTTACCGAAAAAAAATGACTAAAAAAATACTTTACGTAAAACTTGACTTTTTTCCTTAGATTTCATTTCTTTTGTTTGGTTTCTATTTAAAATATAAAATAAAATAATATCTTTTTACATTTTTTTAAACATAAATTTAAAAAGTTATCATTCTGTTATAAATCATTAAGTCCTTTAAAAACACAACTCGCCGTTGTTATCTTACATTTTTTAATATGTGTTTTTAAAGATTTGATTGCTTACAATGGGCTTTAAAAAAGAATGTTTCAATAAAAAAATCTGTACAAAAAAAAGATGGTGATACAGTTGTTGCGCATATAATTTTCGATTCTCAATAAAAACGAGGATGCAATTATGATATTCAATTGATTTGGTTTTTTAGCAACAATAATAATAATTACTCTTCAAATTTGGTATAGATTTTGAAATAAGTTGAAACGATTTGCTTTTCAGAGCTATAAGTTATTGCTGGAGCCTGATCACGTAACGTATCATGTCGGTCGTATCCTATGCCTACGAATTTTTTCGGTCGTATCCTATGCCAACGAATTTTTTCGATCATGTCCTACATCGATTTGGCAATTCAAAATAGTTAGTAGTAAATAGAACTATTCGTTCGAATTACTCATAATAATAAACTGTCCGCAAGGTTGAGTGAAAAATAAATTAAAATAGTGCTTTGTATTTAATTATATTAATATTTTGTAAGATTTCCTCAAATTACACTCATTAATGAAGCAGTAGTACAGGATCTGCAGAGAGAAGAAAATAGAAAGCTTATTAATAGATATTTAATATTAAGAAGAAGAAACTTGAGAGATAGCTCAAATCCGTTCTATCTATAAAAGAGAGATAGCGCCATTTTGGTAAGATTTTCAATGTAAGATTTTATTCGTGAGCTGATTGGTGGAGCAGTTTTTAAAATATTCGAAAAGTGCCTTTTGAGGTTACAATCATGGTTTCTATGCGCGCTTGCAGCGCGCTGAGTGGTACAAGTTCTTTTAAATGAAAACTTTTTTATAAGGCAGTACCGGTAATTATGCATATACATAAAAAAAATTACAAATTAGTCTTATTATTTATGAATTAATAAATTAAAAAAAAAATTTTATCAAAATTTAATATTTACTTAAGAAGTTGGTATTAAATCTTTACTGTAAATTTCAAATTAAATTAAATTTTTAAAAAGACTGAACAAGGTCTTGGCTTTCATGCTAATACACTTCTGGATAACTCTCTGAGGGGAGAAAGATCATCAAAAATACCCACACACCTACAGGTGTTCTTTGTGGAGGGAGGCCTTCAAAAAGGCGCAGCTGCAGATTTTGGACATCCTGTAGCACAATCAACAATAAGTGGTATTATTACAAGAGTAACCGCCAGTTTGATTGAGTTGGGTGATAAATTTATCAGATTTCCTTGCACTCCGCAAGAACGGCAAGCAACTAGCCTAATTATTAGTGTGCATACATTTTTTTTCTATAAAAATATTCAAAGATTCCAAAGATATATCAGAATTCCTGGGGTGCTCGGGTTGATGGATTGCTTTAACCCATTAACGCCCAAATAGCCGAGATATATCGGTAAACTTTGGGTTGAAAAATCTTAAAGAAAAACTCAAAAAATTGATAGGAAAATTCCCATTTCGACTATGCTCAAGTATGCTCTACAAGATCCTGTAATTAAAAGTAGCAAGAAAATTGTTTTTCGATTGTTTAGTAACAAAATAAAACAAAAATATTAAAAATAACAAGTTTTTTCATTGATTTTTTTTTTAATCGAATTTTTCGGGGGGTAGGAACTTTTTTTTACTGTAGAAAATTTAATAAAAGGGGCACGTTAGGTTTGAAGTTTCCAAATCTTTTTTTAAATTGTTGCTGCGATTTTTTTTGACAAAATGGTGGTCAAAAAACTAGGGGATAAATTATCGCGTCGCGGCAAATGTTAGAACGGTCATAAAAAACGAGTTTTTGTTTTTTTTTTTACTAAATATGGACTTGAAAATAAAAAAGTGTCCCGACAGAGAATTGCTGTGCGGGCTGGAGCCTGGGCCCGTACGGGCTGCCCTGCTGTCCGTACGGGGCATGACCGGGCTGAACCCCTAAAAACCGCAAAAAAGAAACGTGGCGGTAGCCGGGCCCAGTACGGGCTCCCCGGTTTGCCACTATATACAGATATACAACTCTATGCGTAGGACTTGTATGTGCTTATTTGCGTCATTCGTTATTGTAATCGGCTTGTGTTGACACTTGAATTAAATATTTTCAACAAAGTTAAGTAAGGTAAGTGTGCCTAATATGGCCCTGTGCCTAATATGCCCCCCCCCCCCCCTGTTATTTTGAATATGCTCGATATGCGGCATCTCTACAAGGTAGGAAGAAGTCAAAAACACTGAATTATGAAGTTTTCAGTTATTTAGAACATTTTAAAATTATTTTTGCGCACGCCTAATAGCTAAAACTCGTTTCGTATACCTCCGTTATTATTTTACGTTGTAATTAAGTGGTCTGCCAAAATATTTAGACGCACCTGACCAAAATTTGAATAAGTAGCTTCGATTCGTTATTGTTTCAGCTTTAAAACGCGACCTTAGTTTTTGTTCAACTCGTTTTCTAACGGGTTTTATTCTTAAATAACTTTTTATTCTGCAGTGTACCTAATATGGCCCCCCGCGAATTAGTAGAAATACCGATATTAAGAGTCCTTGGTTTCATGTTTACCTCTTAGAAAATCCTATCCTAATGTAATTTAAGAAAAATAAATTTAATTGTTTCTACGCTTTTTTTCATTTTATAACTAAAAAAGCATTCTAGCTCAAAAAAAAACTTTGATGAAAATTTAAAGTTGAAATTTTTCTACTGGCTGCAAAGCTTTCAAAAAAATTGTAAAAAAGGCTCAATTTTTAAATAAAATATTTTCAAAATGTTAAAAATTTTGAAGTTTTTTTAAATCTCATATTCTGATTGATTTAAAAAGTAGGAACAAATTGCAATTAATTAATTACTTCAAGGGGGGCCATATTAGGACACAAATTTTAGGTGTCTTAAAAAACCGTGTTTTGGTAAATCCTCTGGCATTTGAAGCTCATTGATCAAAATCGAACGTGTACGATTTCATTTTAAAGCTCTTGAATTAAGCTTTAAAATGAGACCTTACCCGTCAAAAAATGTTGATTTGATTCGCCACAACGTTGATTCTCGCTTAGGGGGGCCATATTAGGTACAGGTACCTTATTAATAATTATTATTTAAAAATAATTTCTCTTCTAAAAGATGATCATATTATGTTGAATTTTCTTCAATATACGTAAAGTTAACAATTTTTCAATTATAGCACATACATGGGAAAATACATGCAAATTGCACACAATTCAAACACTTTTTAAAATTAAAAATTAAAATATGTTGTTAAGAAACACACTGAGCATTCAAAATATAATTTAAAAAATACAGTTATCAATGACTTTTTTCGAGATAATTTAGTTCAAAGAATATTAAATTTTTACAGGTCAAGTATAGCCATACATTGTGATTTAGTTGATTTCTAACTTAATTACAACATATTTTAATTTTAAAAAGTGTTTGAATTGTGTGCAATTTGCATGTGTTTTCCCATGTATGTGCTATAATTGAAAAATTGTTAACTTTACGTATATTGAAGATGATTCAACATAATATGATCATCTTTTAGAAGAGAAATTATTTTTAAATAATAAGTAATTTGGCCTCAAGTCGTCCGTAATAAATTTTTTGATTTCACTTCTTTCATTCATTCATTTTCAAAAAAAGATTATTATATTTATATATTTTCATACTTAGCGTATAATTTTTTATTTAGATTCCTTTTTAAAAAACCAATCGCCGTAAATATTACTTTTTTAAAAGTATTTTTTAAAGATTTTATTGCGTAAATTCGGTAAATATTTAAATGTATTTCCTTTTTGTCCACAAGTTCAAAAAACCAAACTCCATAAATAAATCATTAATATTGTTGAAATATGTCTTAATAAATTATTTCACGAAATTAACAAATTCTAAATAATTTAACAATAACTAAGATATATTCAATTATTCTGATGTAAAACCACGACATAAACCAGAACTTATAAAAGTCCTAGGGAAATCAATTTTATATGTAAAAAAAAAAATTCAATTTAGTCTTTACCTATTTTTTAAATGTACATTGCATAACTTTATTTTAATGTAAATTTACATTGAAATGTAGCAAATACTCATTTGTAACCTTAAAATGATTAAAAAAAAGATAAAAATTTTCAATGATTGATTCATGTTGACTTGGATATATCTAGTTCTTTAGGTTTAAATTTCTTTTATTAGTATATTATAGTACGGGTGCAGCATCGTCACCGGGGCGGTTTTAAGGACCCGAGTGCGTAGCGAAGTGGAGCACGAGGTCCTTAAAGAGCCCTGGTGACGTGCTGCACCAGTGCTATATACTATTTTATAGTACGAGTTACCGAAAACACGCATCAAAGATTTGATTTTGAGGTTAGAGTGACCAGGAGTACTATAAATAAATTTTATCATTAGTCAGAACACATAAAAATCATAGACATAATTTACTGTTATGAAGTACTTTTGAATTCATTTTGCATACACAATTGATGGACAAACTAAATCCACTTTGAAAATAATGAAGCAAATGCTCATCCGTACTTTAAAAATCCATGCCAAATAGAATTCATAATTTCTGGTCCACTGGACACCTAGACCCAAAACTATCTATTTCTTTTGTACTTCTCAATCAACCAATTTTAAAATGTAAAATCACTTTGGCCGCATAACTTAAGCTTGCATACAGACAACAAAAAAGATAAAAATTTTTAATAATTGATTCATGTTGACTTAAATATACTTATCATTAACACCCTGAGTGAATGTAACAGTTACAATCAAAATTAAAATTCTTTGTCAGACATCAACTTTATTTTAGAAAAAAGGTGGGATTACAAAACTTTCAGACATCAAGTTTATTTTTGAAAAAGGGTAGGGTTACAAAACTTTAACAGTTCAAGTGTATTGGCTCAGAGCATATACATTTCTATGATGATTCTATGAAATTAAGCGATAATGCGTATGACAATGACATTATGTGCTGCAATTGCACCTTTTGCAATTTGCAAGTTGGGTGGATTATAAAAAAGTAATTTGCAAGTTTAACCTGACACACACGCACACACACACACAAACACACTCACTCAGAAAAAACTTTATTTTTAATATTGCCAATATGCACCTCCAGCCATCAGGTCCCCAACACAACCACAGAACAATTATTATCAACTCACAGGGCACACCACAATAATTGAAAAATCTTTGATGATGATGATCATAGAAAGACTGTAGAGATTATTTATTTCATACTCTTTTATTGAAATTAAACAAATTAATAATTATAAATTCTACCACTTATTTAATATATAATGAAAATAAGGGTCTTCAGTACTGTTTTTTCTATGACAATCAATTATTTATAAAAAAGTTATTGCTCATAACACATTACAAGCTGCTCTGCAGTCAGCTGTAGTCAGCTCACGAGTCAGCTGTAGGGAGCTGCTAATTGATACAGCGCCCCCAGTCGCCTCATGGCTACAGGCTCGGACCTACCTACATGCCCCCGTCTGCCGGTGTAGGTAAGCAGTAAGAGTGAGACAGCAAAAATAGACACGCCCACCGCATACGTCACGTACGGTTAAGTCTACAGAGAGCGCAGGCAGAGAGACCGGATGCTCGAAACTGAAATCGAATGTCCCCTGACTACCGTGAGCCAAAGGAAAAAATCAGCGTTTCGAAAAATGAAACGTTCATAACTTTTCAATGCGGGCTTTGTTCGGGATAATTTTTTTTTTTAATTACTCATTGGATCATCAGCTACGCGCGGGATGTATAATATAAATGAAATAATCATCCTAAAATAAAGCCCTGCAGGCTTTCACGGCAGTCGGTTTAAAAAAAACCAAATCGCCGTTAAAGCCCGATTGGGCTTTAGGACCTGCAGGCTTTCACGGCAGTCGGTTTAAAAAAAACCAAATCGCCGTTAAAGCCCGATTGGGCTTTAGGATAAATCGTTAATTACACATTTCTAAGGTCATTAATCGTATTTATATGAAAAAATGTGTTCTAAAAAAATTAATTAAAAATTAATTAATTCTCTAAAAATTAATTAAATTAGTTTAGGAAATTTATTTATTTATTATTATTTTTTTTACTTTAGATGGATTCTGATGCTAAACAAGTTTTTTAGCATCAGAATCAACACAAATTCTTTAATAAAATTTTTTAAATGAAGAAATAAGGTTAGAAATGAAACTAGTTACAAAAGGATCTTATTCTTACTGATTAGTAAACATTGATTAGTATTTTTTTTTTATTTAAGCTAATTTTTTGTAAGTTAACCAAATAAACATTAAATATTTTAAAAGACAATCATAATATCTACATGATCAGTATGTAATGACAGGGATAGCGTGACCGCGCGCGCATGTGCAGTGCCATATTTTTGGTGAAGATGTAACCTACTAGCCTCATGCTTGACGGCAGTTATTATTCCGCATTAAAATCAAAAACAAAAACAATGGTCGCGTTTGATTATACAGCGAACCGTTCGGTTCGGTTCGGTTCGGTTCGGTTTCGGCACCGTTCCACTCATTCATAATCCAAATGGAAATTAACACGTTCAGTTCGCCATCTTAGAATTTTCAGGCCTATGCCTATGCAGTATGCATATTGCACAGCTGGCGGAGAGGGCGCGCTGTAGTAGAAATTATAGCAGAGGCGGGGAGTGCCAAAACAGCCTTTTGAAATGAATAAAAAATTATCCCCCAAGCTCTAAGCCCACAAAATCCTGGGCGTCCGAGTTAAACTAATGAAAAAAAATATATATATATATAAATAAACAAATAATCCCCCAAGCTTTGAACCCTGGAATCTAGATGCCCTAGGCGTCCAATTTTAATGTTTAAATAAATAAATAACCCCCCAAGCTTTAAACCCACGATGCGCTGGGCGTCCGAGTTTAATTTTTAAATAAATAAATAATCCCTCAAGCTTTAAGTTCTAGATGCCCTGGGGGACCGAGTTTAATTTTTAAATAAATAAATAATCCCCTAAGCTTTGAACCCTAGATGCCCTGGGCGTCCGAGTTTAATTTTTAAATAAATAAATAATCCCCCAAGCTTTAAGCCCTAGATGCCCTGGGCGTCCGAGTTTAATTTTTAAATGAATAATTAATCCCCCAAGCATCAAACCCTAGATGCCCTGGAGGTCCGAGTTTAATTTTTAAATAAATAAATAACCCCCCGAGCCCTAAACCCACGATGCCCAGGGCGTCCGAATTTAATTTTTAAATAATTTAAATAAATAATCCCCGATTATTTATTTATTTTAAAATTAAACTCGGACGCCCAGGAAATAAATAATTCATAAATACATTTAAAATATCAAATTAGAAACTTTAAATTTAAATTGTGTTTACAAACTTGACCATGAGTTGCTGACATTAAAGATGTTCTAGTGAATTAGTTTTTCGAGAATGCTTGGATTTACGAAACGCCGGAAAAACCGAACCGAACGGTTCGCTGTATAATCAAACGCGACCAATAATCGAAAAAAGGACTTTGTAGCGCTCTTGTTGCTACTTTTTGCAAGGGTGCTTCAAAGCCCTTTTTTCGATTTTTGTTTTTGTTTTTTTTGTAGAACGCGGAATAGTGCTCCAAGCACGATGGGGCTGCCAGGCTCTAGCCGCGTTACACCCCGTACGGTCTGTGAAGTGGCTGCCCGCACGGGGCCAGGCACATTGGCTGGGCTGCCAGGCTAGAATTCCCTGTCGGGGTGCTGTATTTGTTTTATAATAGTCTCCATCATTAAATTTTCAAAATTCGAAGAATTAGGCCCAATACTGTCAGGACCCAAAATAAAAAATAGAGTTATTGAAAAATAAAAAATTCTCCCATATTCTACTCAAAATTTTAAGAATGAAGTATCCTTAGCATTTTTTTGATTGGGCGTACCGTTTTTGCATAAAGATTCATTGAAATTGGTCCCACCACGACATCATTTGCCGCGACGCGATAATTTGTGTCCTTTTTTTTTGGCCACCATTTTGTCAAAAAAATTCGCAACAACAATTTCAAAAAGTATTTATAAACTTCAAACCTAACGTCCCTCTTTTATTAGTAGTACAGTGAAACCTCGATAATTCGAAGTCGAAGGGACTGAACTTGACTTCGAATGATCGAGGATTTCGAATTATCAAATTTCGAATTATCAAGGTAATTTTTGAGAAAAATTGGAAAAATTTCGAATTATCAAGGTTAAAATTTTATCTTTGTTTTTGAGATAAGTTGATAGAGTACTGTCCGGAATTTCATATTTTTTGCGATTTCTTTCTTTGGTTTCTGACGAAGTTCAACTTCACGAATAATTTCAACTTTTTCTTTAATAGTAAGTGACTTATACTTTCGAGTCGACATTTTGGCTCATGGTTGAATGAATACTAAATGAGCTTCTTAATTGCAAAAGTCAATACCTCTTGTTCATTAAGAGCTCGTTATGTTTGTAAACAGATTTTTATACGTATTATACTTTTATGGATATATATGTTTATTTTTCCAAAGTTTGTGATTTATTTCTTTCTTGAATAGTATTGAAAGGGTAATTTTTTTTTCAATTTATGTTTTTTTTCGAAGAAAATTTGAATTGTCGAGGTAAAAATACACGCAAAAGTGTTTCACGGGGCAAAAATATACTTCGAATTATTGAAAATTCGAATTAGGAATTTTGAATTATCAAGGTAATTTTACATTAGTTGGTATATAAAATTGAAGAGTCTGGGCTATGACTTCGAATTATCGAGAAATTCGAATCATCGCGCTTCGAATTATCAAGGTTTTACTGTATAGCAAAGAGAGAACGGTACCATGGTCCCGCTCTCTCGTGACTTTTTGGTCCCGCTCTCTCGTGACTTTTTGGGTCCGCTCTCTCGTACTTTTTTGGGGGGCGAGCACCTAAGGTCATGGTAGGGGCTAGTCGCTGCTGGCTAGCCGGTAGCTCTACTCATTTTAATAATATTTTCATTAATTTGACAATCCATTGATGATATTTCAATTTGAAAATTATTTTTAATAAAATTTTTAAAGAAAAAAAAATTGTTTCAACCGGGATTCGAACCGACGATCCTAGGCACGACAGGCAGGCACTCTACCACCTGAGCCATTGAGCTAGCATGCATGGAGACTTTATTTACACTACTTTTCCAACTGTTTATATTATTTTCATTTTCCTTTTGGATAATTTAATATTATTTTGTTTATTTATTGATATTTTTATTCTTAACTAGTATCATATATTACTAATATTATTTTTAATTAAATTATCAAAGAAAAAAAAAGTTGGTGAAGTGGGATTCGAACCCACGACCCCAGGAATGACAGGTAGACACTCTACCGCCTGAGCCATTCAGCTAACCGCAGGTAGCGTCCCAGGTGCTGACTATTCCCCCTCGCTGCAGCTCGGGAGCGCGCATGAAGGGGGGGGGGGGAATCGGCACCTGCTGTGATACAAAGCGGGGAATCCGTAAAGCACCAAGAAGCAGCCGGCTGCTCTCTTGAGATGCTGAATTTAAATGTTTTTATTGATTAACATTTTTTTTTTTAACTTTTATAATTTAAAATATTATTTTGAATTTCGCGCGTGTATTTAAATTAAAATAATCATTCTTAGATATGTTTGAAATTTTAAACTTTCAATATGCAACTTTATACTTTTACTTTAAAAGTTTAAACTTAAAGTTCAAATGTTTGAACTTACATTATGAAATTTATACTTTTACTTCAAAAGTTCAAACTTTAGACCTATAAGTTCGAACTTTACGTTTAAAAGTTTAAACTTTTGATGAGAAACCTTATACTTTTACCACAAAAGTTCAAACTTTAGACCCATAAGTTTGAACTTTACATTTAAAAGTTTAAACTTTTAATGTGAAACCCTATACTTTTACTACAAAAGTTTAAACTTCAAGTTTAAATATTTAAACTGTCAGTATGATACTTTTACTTCAAAAATTCAAACTTTAGACCTATAAGTTTGAACTTTACGTTTCAAAGTTTTAACTATACATACTTTTACTTTAAAGGTTTAATTTTAGACCTAGAAGTTTAAACTTCGAATGTGAAACTTTATACTCTAAATTTAAAAGTTAAAACTTGAAGTTCAAATGTTTGAACTTTCATTATAAAATTTATTCTTTTAAAAAGTTTAAACTTTAATGTGAAACCCTATACTTTTACTACAAAGTTTAAACTTTAAGTTTAAATGTTTAAACTTTCAGTATGATACTTTTACTTCAAAAATTCAAACTTTAGAACTCTAAGTTTGAACTTTACATTTCAAGTTTTAACTATACTTTCACTTTAAAGGTTTAATTTTAGACCTAGAAGTTTAAACTTTGAATGTGAAACTTTATACTTTTAGTTTAAAAGTTTAAACTTAAAGTTCAAATGTTTGAACTTACATTATGAAATTTATACTTTTACTTCAAAAGTTCAAACTTTAGACCTATAAATTTGAACTTTACGTTTAAAAGTTTAAACTTTTGATGAGAAACCCTATACTTTTACTACAAAAGTTTAAACTTTAAGTTTAGGTGTTCAAACTTTCAATATAATCTATACTTTTAGTTCAAATGTTTAAACTTTCAGTAAGATACTTTATACTTTTACTTCAGACCTATTAGTTTGAACTTTACATTTAAAAGTTTAAACTTTTACTCTAAATGTTTAAACTTTCAAGATGACTTTTTATGCTTTTACTTGAAAAATTCAAACTTACTTTTTAGAAACTCGTTTTCTTAAAACATAATTATTAGTCAACAGGGTTTATTATGTTGTATCCAAGACATTTTAAAAAATTTTCGTTTTGTCGTTTTAGTGGTTTGGAATGCTTAGACTTTGAAACCAATAGTTTATTTTTTATGATAGTTGAATCATTGTTCTGTCGCCTTACTTCTTTTAGCCTTAGTTGTTTGTATGGTTTAAAGATTAAACCTTGACCTTGTATATCAGGTTTTTTACCTTGCTATATGGCTTCTATCGCATTATTACTTCTTTTGATTTCATCAATTTTTTCTCGATCAATTTTTGTATCTTTAATAGCCTTGTAAACTCCAGAAGCACCACTTACCAATGCACTTGCTGCACTCAACCCAGCTAACAAAGGTGTAAGTGGTAAAGCTCCATCAGTTTTCAAAGGTACACTTGATTTAATACCCATTCCGAGTTTCGATTTCAGGTTCGTTGAAGTAATTTTTTCAATAGAACCTGAGTGTTTTGGAAGTGTCCGAGCATGGCTTTTTCTGGTGGAATATAAGCTCCCGTACATTTCAGCTGGTCTCATAAAGTAATTGTTGCCCGACAAGCTTAGTTCGAAGAGGAGTTTGTTGATGATAGTATCCATCAACCTGGAACTCCTCTTCTTCTTTTTATTGTAAATGATCATTTCTCTATGAAGGTTAATTTATAACTGAAATCAATAGTAATAAATGTACTGTATTTATAGTAATTTGAAGCTTAACTACAAAAATTAAATGTTGGATACAGTTAATATCATCATCATAGACTACCGGGAAAAATTTAAATACATCTATTTTAGTATTAAATGATGTGAGTTTATTAAGGATCATTATAAAAGAAAGAAATTAAGTTAGGTACGAGTGGACTCTTAACTTTTAGTTCTTAGAGAAAGAATGAAGTAAGGAACGAGTGGATTCTACACATTTTGCTATAAATATGAGAACGAAAGAAAAAGTGTTCAGTCTTAATTGAGACATCGAAGAGCCAATATGGATAATTTTATCTGGCAGAAAAAAATCCTTGAAGAGCTAGTTAAAGCTCAAAAAGCAGCAAAACGCAAGTATAATATTATGCATTCTCGAAGAGATGATACTGAGCGAATTTTACATCAAACATTTAAGCCCATTGTCGATCCTATTCAAAAGTTAGTTGATCTAAGCGCTTACAAACGAAGAAAATTTAATAGTATAGATGAGCAATATAGTAATCAAAATTTTAATGAAGAAAATAGTCATTTGAAAAAACAATTAAAAACAAAAGGAGTGCACCCAGTTAAAACTGATAACGATCTTGAAATATCATTTTCTGAAACATTGATAGACAATAATGAAAGACCATTAATGACTGTCAAAGAATCATCTGACTCAGAAGATAGAGAATTATTATTATAGAGATGAAACTATCGCAGAACCAGAAGAAACTTTTAAAAATAACAGTAGTCAGAATGAAAGCCCTACTCCAAGTGAAAAGTTTTGTCTTGATGAAAGCGATAATTCAGTTACAAGTACTGATTATGAAACTGCAGCTGAAGATGATGAAGATAAAGATGTGTATCAATTATTCAATACAATTCAAAATCAAGGAAGCTTAGATAAAATTTATGGAGTTAAAATAGACAAAGGAAAACTCTTACTTGGAAAAACTCCAATAAGTTTTTTAAATAGTCTTATAAAAGTAAACGATCAAACTTGCCATTAACTCCTGGGTTGCTTGAATTATTGTTTGAAATAGATTCAGTTCATTATGATAAAAATGACAAAGAAACTTATAGGCAGATCATGGAAACTACTCATGCTAATAAAGTTCGTTGTCAACCTAATGAAAAAATACGAACATCGAAAAGTAAAAAATTTATCAAAATTATCGCTCCCATGTTTTTAAATGCAGAAGAAAAGACTGGAGAAGGATTGTTAAATGGTGAAGATGATCTATCCTGGGTCGATCCAAATGAACTTGTTACAAATGAAGAAGGAGTATTATATAGTGAGGATGGCCCCAATGAACTAGTTGAACGTCTTAAATTACTGGTCTCTAAAAAACTTACTGGAAGTATGTCTCATGATTTTGAAATTTATAACATCATCGAAGAGCTAGCAAAGGGTGGTTACATATATTAGATATCATCAAAACTTAGAATATACTTTTCGAACTTTAACTCAATGGAGGTGGCAGAAGGAGTGGGGACAGCCGTACTTATAGAGGCACCCCAGGCTCCCAAAGTCATTTCAGTTGTGAACAGACGACTTCCAGCAGCAGACAGCAGATCTCCAGCTCCAGCACTTCCAGAAGACGAGCATCCGAGCAAACCTCCAGCAGCAGAGTATCCAGACAACGAGGACTTCCTAGACATCCCGTTGGACCTTGACTTCTACAAAGATTCACCACCTGTCAAGAGACCACGTGTATCCTGAGTAAGTTTGGTTTTCAATTTTCACTTTTCCATGAAACTTTTATTCTTTAATGAGATTTTCAAAATTAATTATGAATTTTACTTATTTTTCAGAAAAATGGATTTAAACAGCCTCAACAGCCTTGCCTCCAACTCCTACATCCCCAGGAAGTCTTGGAACGAGTTGGCCCTGAATGAGAACTACATGGTAACCGAGATCAAAAAGGTCACCACACGCTACGGACCAAAGATGGTCTTCCTCATCATCGAAGGTTCCAGTCAATTCCAAATTTTTGTTCCTACCCACATCTCTGATGCCCTCTACGAGAACGACGACATGTATAATAATTTAGCAGTTAAAGCGAATAAATTAGAATTATTCATTTTGAATTTAAGTAATAGTAAATTTAAATTCATGTTAATATTAGTTAATAAACCAACAAATTTATTTTAATTAATTGTGTTTTTATTTATTCAAAAATAATACAAATTATAAATCATTCTTGTGTATCCAGCTGTCTTGATTTTTGTCAAAACCTAACCATTTAACATATAATTTATCACCTTGTTTTTTAATTACTTTTTCAACTAAAAAAACATCCGGATGTTTAACCCTTAAAAGTTCTTGTTCGTAAAAGCAGCCAGAAATTGGTTCACCTTTGTGATCCTTCAAACGATAGGTAACTGGTTAAGTCTTGAGTATTCTGGCAACAGTGAAAATTTCCGTTGTCCAATTAGGTGTATAACCTTTTTCGAACAAGTGTTTTATTTTGCTAACCCTAGCTTTATCATTAACTTTAAATTTTATCTTATTTGCAAGCTTTCTATTGTCCATAAAGCGCTTGAGAACTTCAGCTTCGTTGACAGCAGTGACGTCCTTGGGTTTCATGCCAACTGTCCGATGTTTGGTATTGTTGTATTTTTCAATTAACTCAGGTAATAGATCGAGCCACTGATAACTTCCTTGTAAACTGAATTGCTTCCACATCTTGTTTTTTAAAGTTCGATTAAATCGCTCATTAATGGATGCTTTGAGATTACTGTAAGTTAAATACATGTTGATTTTATGATTTTTCATTAGACCTTGAAAGTCTTTGTTGTAAAATTCCTTTCCACGATCAACATGAAGGTTCTTTGGAATTTGCTTCTCATTAAGAATAGAATTCATGGCTTCGGTAACGTCCTTACCAGATTTTGTTTTTACAGGCACACCCCAGGCATACTTTGAAAAAACATCTATCGCGGTAAGTAAGTATCTGAATCCTTTGTTTTCGCTAGAGTAGGGTTGCATCTCTACGAGATCAGCTTGCCAGGTTTCATCAATACCTCGAACATCGAATTTTCTTCGAGGATAATTACGACGAGCAGGTTTGTGAAGTTCTTCGACCACCGCCTCTTTTTTATTCATCTTTTTAAACAATTTTAGCGTTTATTTGCAGGATACTCTTGTCAATGTCGTCTCTGTGACTTCAATTAATTCAAATAGTTCATCAACTTTTTTTCTGAACGTTGTCGTTTATCTCAGTTTTGTGATTGCTCAGAATAACACTCAAATCATCCACATCACTTCTCAATTTTTTCGTAATCTCATACAGACTTTGAAGTTCCAATCCAATCAGGTTTTTGATAGTTTCTAAATTAACGGCGTCGTTAGATTCCACAGGTGCAGCTAGGTTGCAAAGTCGTTTGCCTTCTACATCAAACTGACCGGTTTTGGTTAATTTATAACCTATACCCGGAGCACCTCGAATGCCCTCTGTATTCTTTTTTAAAGCACGTCTGAACACGTCAACACTCATTTTGATAATGATGAAGAATTATCTAAATCAGATCAATATATATAGCCAGCTTCTCGGAGTTCTTCGATGATTGAGTGAATTTCATTCTCATGAATATAATAACCAGCTGATCTTTCGGCAACCAAAAGTTGAAGACGTTCCACGAGCTCATTAGGATTATCCCAGTAAACAAGGTCCATACGGGTATTACGCTTAGCAACTTTGTATCGAGGTAAAAGTCCACTCCCGGTCGATTCGAACATGTGTTTAATTATATTATTGTATTTCCAACTGGAAACATGTTTTTTTAATTGACCATTGGTATTTTTATGAGCATTTGATTCCTCAAGAATTTTTTGATAGTTTGATTCATCCTTCATTGAAAATTTTTCAGGATTCTTTTTTACAATAAGATCTTGCAACCCTTGAGTTCTTGGAAATGACTTATTGTTGACGAAAATCTTATCTTTCGAAAATCGTAAAGTTGCATTCCCAAGCTCATACCTTTGGTTTGTTTTTTTCTTAATTCCATATAGTTTATCTTGCTCTGCTGCAACGAGTTTGATTTCTTCTCCAAAAGAGTTTTCTTTAATAGATTGATTTAAACTTGTTTTGTTTGGGATTATCACAGTCTCATCAACTAAGTCTTTATCACTCTGAAAATTATCCTCAAATTTAATCAAATCTCTCTTAAAATCCTCTAATTTTTCTTCTTTTCTCAGAGAATCTGATTTTTTATGATTCACGAGTTCTTGGAGAGGAGTAATGATGGGTTCGAACATTTCATTCAAGGTTCGTTCTGTATCATCTCTTTGAGATTTAACCAAATTGTATTTCTGCATTACAGCTTGACGCGCTTTGACAAGCTGCTCCAGCATATTTTTTTCTCTTTCTATATGAGACATGTTGACCTCCTTGAATCTAACTATAGACTGATGAAACAGTCATTTAGTTGGTTATATTTATAGCAAAATTATCAAAGCATTTGCGATATCGACCAGAGTTTATCGGTCTGTCCTTATCTATAACAACAAATGTATGATTATCTTTCCAACATTCTGAACAGAAATTACTGAAACTCATGTAAGGCATGTCAGTGTTGACGTGATCGTCGTACACATGTTTCAAATTTACATCATCTTGTCTGAATAGTACGAGTAGATTAACGTTATCTCGTACAAGATGTTTTGGCACTTGAGTATATGACTGACAAAGATACAAAGAATCCACTTCAGCATGTCTACCCATGCAGAAGAGTGCTTTCACGTAATCTTGTTTTTCGCAAGCAACGTCATCAAAAATCATTACTGAATTTGGTAGTGCGTCTTTTGGTGATATTACATCTCCATGCTCACTAAATGGAAAATATTTTACACCATCTATGGGTTCTAAAAGATCTTTCAGAAATTTATATTTCGGTTGGTTGAGGGATTTCGAATAAACATACACATTCTCGAATCTGAGACCATTTTCTTGCGTAATGAGAGCCAATAAACTATTGGTCTTTCCACAGTTGGAAGGTCCGCAGAATACTGCTCTTATCGTATCCGGAAGTAAATCACCATGTATCTTGATCTTTTTATCCTCTTCGACTATTGTGTCGAAATTCATCATAGTCTAGCTGCCATAGAAGGTTTTACGTGCAAGTTCGCGCCACGACGGCAACCCTGGTTGAAAAGACGTATTTCGATGTCCTCTTTCGAATTAACCAAGGTTGCCGTGCTCAAAATTACAATAACAACAATTAAACAACAATTTGTATATTTTCATCATACTTCAAGATCATACACGCAAGACCCCTTCATATGTCGTATGCGTGTTGGTGGAATGGTTAGAGGTCTTACCTCTGACCCGGGAGACCGGGGTTCCATTCCCACTACGATTGATTTTTTTTTTTTTTTTTTTTTTTTTTTTTTTTTAGGTTCGTTAAATAAAAAAAAATTTTTATTTTTATTTAATAATTTTCTTTTTTACTTTATACCATTGAACATATAGACAATAATTATAATTCTTGAAAATCAGTATTTAAAAGCAAATAACTCTTAATTTAACTTAAATTACGTAAACAATGAAAAACTCTGTATCTGACAAGAATAAACAATAATTTTTAATCCGACATTGATTCTTCTAGGATGGATTCAGAATCGCAATCGTTAAATCCGCAGTCGTTGTATTGTTTTTGCACGTATCAGTCTTTTTGCAATAATAAAATGAACAGCACGGTATACTAGCTGCAACTTAAAAGCTTTTTATAAAAAATTGATTAATTTTGTGAATATTTTATTTAAATTTTTAATACAGATTTTCAAGAAATTTTTTTATATATTTATTTATGTTCAACGGCATAAAATAAAAAAGAAAATTATTAAATAAAAATAAAAATTTTTTTTTATTTAACAAACCTAAAAAAAAAAATAATAATTTAAATAATAAAAATATAAAAAAAAAAAATAAAAAATAATCGTGGTGGGAATGGAACCCCGATCTCCCGGGTCAGAGGTAAGACCTCTAACCATTCCACCAAGACGCATATGACATATTATAGAGTCTTGCGTGTATATAAAGTATGATGAAAATATACAAATTGTTTTTTAATTGTTGTTATTGTAATTTTGAGCACGGCAACCCTGGTTAATTCGAAAGAGGACATCGAAATACGTCTTTTAAACCAGGGTTGCCGCCGTGGCGCGAACTTGCACGTAAAACCTTCTATATGGCGGCTAGACTATCACGGGAAGTTTCTTGGAACTCGGTAAGAAATCCATGTTGATCATTTAAATTCTGAACAAAGACTGGTTCGAGGAGGTATAAATACAGGGCTTATATAGTTTTCAACTCAGTAATTCATGAACTTTTGAACAGCAATGATCATTCACGAGAAGAAAGGTCGTGGTCTGGTGAACAAGCTAATCAATAAACTCCCAATAGGGTTGGCAACTTTTTGAAATTTATAATATTTTTTTGCTTATTTAGTTAAAATATCGAAAAATAATTGACACGTATTTTTTCTTTTTCGAAAAAAAACTAAAATTAAAAGAACTACACGTGTTTAAATTTTAAAAAATTTCAATATATATAGATATACTTCTAATGGAATTTCGGGTTAATGACGTCATCATCCCGTAGTTTTAAAAACTTTTCTTAATTTTCTTCTTGCTCAATTTTGATTTAAAAATTCTAAAAAAAATGTTAAAATTCACTAAAAATCGAGTACTTTTAAAAAAATATATTTTTAAAGTACCGGTTGCCAACCCTTTTGAAGTCCATCTCCCAGGATATCAATATTGTGGACCTGGAACAAAATTGGCTTAGCGTTTGGCCCGTGGTGATCCAGGAATAAATCTATTAGACTCAGCTTGCAAGGATCACGACATAGCTTATTCTCAGAATCGAGAAAATTTACAAGCTAGACACGCAGCAGATAGAGACCTCGCGAATAAAGCGTGGAATAGAGTACTTTCAAAAGACGCAAGCATCGGTGAAAAAGCTGCAGCATAGGCTGTTACTAACGCTATGAATTTAAAAACCAAACTCGGACAGGGTCTGTCCAAAAGAAAAACAAAAAAGGCAACTTTGAAACTAATAATCAAGGCTGAAAAACCAACTGCTACAGGAAAATGTGCCAAAAAAGCTATAAGCTCAGCAATTAAGAATTCAAGAGAAGCCATCAAAAAAGCTGGTGGTAAGAAAAATGTTATAATTCCAAGAACTCTTCCAGTTTCCAAGAAAATCGGTGGGGTTTTGCCGTATCTGATTCCTCTTTTTGCTGGATTAAGTGCAACAGGTGCTCGAGCAGCTGCAGTAGCCAAGACAATCAATCAAGCAAAGTCATCGAAAGAACAATTGGAAGAAAATCGTAGACATAATCAAACCATGGAAGCTATAGCTCTCGGGAAAGGATTCTACTTGAAACCATATAAAACGGGTTATGGTGTTTACCTGAAACCTGAGAGGTCATTTTGAAATCTAAGGATTCTGTAGGTCGATTACTAGGTTTTACTCAAAGAAAACTTCCTGCTAACATCAAACACACCTCGGATTTACCAGTTAAAATTCTTAAAGTTAACTCTTTGAGAATCGAGTGTAATATAACGACTGGTCCTTACATAAATAATCAAAGCGTTCACACAATTCATCAATTTTTTCCTGCAGTTCCTCCAGGATATAAAACTATCGAAGCTCCTTCTCAAGTAATTTATTTACCAGTTTCAAACAACTGCATGGATTACATTCAACTGCGTATAGTTGATCAAGACAGTGACTTGGTTAATTTTCGTGGAGAAACGATTACTGATAGATTACACATCAAATCAGTCACCTGATGGGGATCGTTTTTTACGGGCGAGGATATAAAAGCCCTGCACCATGTCGCTCGACCATCAGTCGTCAACGAACTCTGAAAGCGTTAACACGGCAAAACATAAAATTTCTGAAAAGTCTCGGTTTCCGAGTAAAACCTGGTGAAAAATAACTTGCATATTCTTCTGCTGTTACAAGAAAAATGAAAGAAATTCTAAATATAGAGACACCTGTAGTGTTCGATGACAGTATTTCAAATTACGAAGTACACGCTCATCAGCCATACACAGGTGCTCATTTCAACAACAGTGATGAAATCCGTACATCGATTCAACATCAAGACTTGTATTTGTTACCATCTAAAAGTTCGCTACATATTTGCGGGAAATTAGTAAAAGAAGACAATAGTGTATTAGCTCATACTGATTTTGTCAACAATGGAATTTGTCACTTTTTTGATGAAATTAGATACGAGATCAATGCAATCGAGATAGATCGTTGCAAAAACATTGGACTTACATCACTCATAAAAGGTTGGTTATCTTTCAATCCCAGATAAACCTTGGAAAATGCTGGATGGGTCTATGTAGACGAAAAAATCAAGATCACTGATAATGGTTATTTTGATATATTTATCCCTCACAGCATGTTTCTGGGTTTTGAAGAGGATTATCGAAAGATTGTGGTTAATACAAAACATAAACTGATTCTTCGAAGATCCAATACAGATGTCAATGCGATCAAATCATCATCTTATAAAGAGGAAGCAGAAGATAAATGGGAAAATTGGAAAATTCAATTATTTAAAATCGAATGGCTCATGCCGTACGTGTTTCTCTCCAACGAAAATAAAATTAGCATGTTGAATCATCTGCAAAGGGGTAAAACCAGTGGTCATGAGTTTTCGATCTTGGGAATTATTTGAGTATCCTATGCTTCCTAGTACTTCGAAACACGTATGGACAGTGAAAACATCCAATCAATTGGAAAAACTCCGCTTTGTTATTCTAGCATTTCAGACCAATTGCAAAAATCAAAAAGACAAAAACTTTAGTCAATTTGATCATTGTAATATCAGAAATGCTAAACTGTTTCTCAATTCTCGGTATTATCCTTACAGTAATCTGAATTTGGATATTGGTCAGGACCAGTATGCTATGCTTTACGACATATACGTCAATTTTCAGAATTCGTACAATGGTAAAGAATCAGAACCGTTGCTGAGCAAAGAAAATTTTATCAAGAAAATTCCACTGATTGTTCTGGACTGCTCCAAACAGAACGAATCTCTGAAAAACGCTCCGGTAGATGTTCGTTTGGAATTTGAATCAAGTGATAATTTTTCAGGAATCACAACTGCTTACTGCTTGATCCTACATGATCGAATAGTCGAGTACAATCCTGTCAGCGGAGACGTCAGAAAGATCGCTTAGTATACTCCAAGATGCCGAAGAGTAAGGTAGCATCCAAGAGTCAGTGCTGCAGAGAAACCAGTTGCAATATTCCCAGTTGTGATTATTTTCCAGAATACAAAAAACTTTAGAAGGCTTAACTTGGCATAAAATACTTCAAACGTTAGTACAATTGAAGCTACAAATTCAAACAGCTGCAGTTCAGCGAGAAATCAAAGAAGTTCTAGAAATCATTAATTTATACAAAGATAAAAATAGTTTAAAATTTTATGTTGCAATATACGGAAGTTTCACAGAACGTGAATGTTTATATCCACCTGGTGGCTACCTTAGAAGTAATTGGAAAAATTGTCATGATATAAAATGTTCAAGTCCTCATCATGAATATGGTGACTTTTATGATGAAAAAGTTTTTGAGGATATAACAGTGTCAGAACTCATAAAAATAATCATCAAACATAAGGTTTTTAACATTAGATTTGGTATATCTAATAAACATTTGAGTGATTACAGTTTCTCTAAATACGACATTCACTGTCCAAAACATTACAGTGTACAAATATTGAGTCGTAATAAAATATACACTGAAAAAGGCTTAGGCAAGTTTACATACGATTCAACTTGTATGTACAGGCAATTTAATATATATGATGGAGTATGCCGTAGACATGCAAGGATTTCTGCAACCGGGAAATGACTTTGTTGTCAAAGAACTTGCAATAATTTCATTGCATGATGATTCTGACGCAAAGGTATTCATGTTCCAAGAACCGTTTCCTTGGCAGCGATTATCGAATAAGTATAGAAATATCAATCGTTTACTAGAAACCACCAAGCATGGTTTGTCGTGGAGTTCCGGAAAAGTGCCCTACACACTGGTGGTCAACGTGCTCAAGGAATACTTATCGGATGCCAAAAAAATTTATGTAAGAGGTGAAATGAAAAAGAACTGGTTAGAAAGATTCAACTTACCTGTTTGTGAAGTGACGTCCATTGATTATTCCGAGAAACCGACTAAAGTTGCCACGGTATGCTTGAATCACAAATTTCTCAGAAAAACTACATGCGCACTGCAAAACACTCGAATTATGAAAAAAGTTATTTTGGAAAATTTGGAGTGGCAGGATATCGAGTGGGAAGAGATTCACTCTTAATCAAACCTTCGAGCAAGATGGGTTAAGAACAGAGCTGCTCTGGCTATGAAAAAATAAAAGATGAAAAATCCTCAGGTTTTAAAAGTTATTCAGAGGAAAAAAAGCGTCAAGATGAGCAATATAAAAGCTTTCAAAAGCTTCAAGGAGAACAAAAAACTTACGAAAAGAAAAATGAAAAAAAGATTCAATATGAAAAATTTAAAGAGAAAGAAAAAAATTTAATTAAATTCTAATAATTAAAACAGTTGAAAAAGTAGTGTAAATAAAGTCTCCGTGCATGCTAGCTCAATGGCTCAGATGGTAGAGTGTCTGCCTGTCATGCCTGTGATCGTCGGTTTGAATCCCGGTCGAAACAATTTTTTTTTCTTTAAAAATTTTATTAAAAATAATTTTCAAATTGAAATATCATCAATGGATTGTAAAATTAATCAAAATATTATTAAAATGAGTAGAGCTACCGGCTAGCCAGCAGCGGCTAGCCCCTAGCACGACCCCAGGTGCCCGCCCCCCAAAAAAGTACGAGAGAGCGGACCCAAAAAGTCACGAGAGAGCGGGACCAAAAAAGTACGAGAGAACGGGACCAAAAAAGTACGAGAGAGCGGGACCATGGTCTCGTTCTCCCGGAGAGAGCGGGGCCATGGTCCTGTTCTCTCTTTGCTATACTACTTTTATTAACTTATCTACAGTAAAAAAAAAAATTCCTACCCCCCGAAAAATTCGATTGAAAAAAAAAATCCATGAAATAACTTGTTTTTTTTTTTTTTTTTTTTTTTTTTTTAATAAACAATTGAGAAAAAATTTTTTTTGCTATTTTTAACTACAGGATCTTGCAAAGAATAGTTGAAAATAGTCAAAATGGGAATTTTCCCATCAATTTTTGAGTTTTTCTTTAAGATTTTTCAACCTAAAGTTTACCGAAAAATCTCAGCCATTTGGGTGAATAGGTTAAAGTCTGTATGTCGAGGCCTGTTTTTCATGAGGAAGCGTTCTTTAATTTCCATTATGTCACTTGTATGAATGTACAAGCGGTATGTTTTTAACTGCTTATCTTCATTTTTATGTTATAAAGTTTTATATAAATACATTTTTCGCAGATTGTAAACTTTTTCAGAAAATAGCTAAAATTATAATGGCCGTAGCTGTCCTTCACAACTTCAAATTGTTGAGAGGGTAGTTGAATAAATTAACTTCTAATATTATAAAACTCATCTTTAAATATTAACACAATATTTTTTTTTATTTTAGAGTGCCTTATGAAAATTTACAAGTTAATCCCGTCATGAACAATGCAATCATTCTACAAAACAATGATGATTATTACAATGGTCTTTTAACCAGATAAAACATTGTGAATAATCTTTATAATTAATAATTAGATTAGTCTCCAGATTTTCTTATGGCTCACAATGAAAGTTAGAGTGTCACGTTAAATAAAATATTTGAACAATAATAATTTTACACAGTTCAAAATCCAACAATAGTGATTTTATAGCTCAAGATTAAATTGATTGCGCCGAATATTTATTTAGTTAATGTTAGTATTTGAAATAATTTGTATAATTAATTTAGTAATTGAATCTATACAATCATTTTTTTGTTCGTAAATTGTAGTTTTATATCAAACAATACAATATAATGATTTATAAGCCAGTTATTTTTCAACAATAGTGTTTAAAATAAAAATTCAAATAACCACAAATAATCTTTCGAGTTTATCAATAAAGTAAGTATTGTTTATTAACCAATTTGCAAAAACAAAAAAAATAAAATACAAAACTTACAAAACTTAGCATGAATATAAAACATATGAACGCAAAGTGAATATTAAAAAAGTAAATAAATCAACCAAGCTAAAAACAATTATGTTATGGTACCAAATTGCTTCAACAATATCAAAGTATAAATGACGATTCAATCTTAAAGTACATCACCAACTTAGAAGGGGTTATAATTCAGGCCAGATCATGGTAGATGTTATCTTATACATGTTGTAAAAAAAGTAGCGGAACCCCTGAATCACTCGAAAACAATGAATTTTTTGTATAGCACATGTAATGTAAAATTTTCTTGAATCGTGTATACATTAAGGTAGTAGTTCCGCGATATATAGCACATACATGGGAAAACACATGCAAAATGCAAACAACTCAAACACTATCTGAATTTTTAATATGTTGTAAAAAAACATCTGATCTTTCAAAATATCACATAAAAAATACAGGTATCCATGCTTTTTTTCGAGTTAATTGAGTTCAAAAAATGTTAAATTTTACAGGTTAGGCATTACTATATATTTTGATTTGGTGAATTTCTAACTCAATTATCTCGGAAAAAAGCATGGATACCTGTATTTTTTAAGTGATATTTAGAAAGATCAAGTGTTTTTTTAAAACATATTTTAATTTCAGACTTAGTTTGAGTTGTGCACTGAGGCGGAACTTCTGCCTTAAGGCATGATTCGTTTACAAACAACTTAAGACAGTAACGTGAAAATTATCATTAGAATCAATAAATTCAGGTGTGTGTAAAAAGGAATGCGACACAGATGATTGCAATTGCATCTACATTGGACAGACAGGTAGAACTTTTAGCGAAAGAAATGCTGATACGAAGCTGCTTTTAAAAACAAACACCCCGAATAATCTAATTTTGCGAAACACTTGTTGGATTCTGGACATAATTATAATAGAAAGTTTGATATTTTACATGTTTGCAATAAAGGAGTTCAACTCCATCATTTAGAGACTTTAGAGATAAAAAAACTAAATTAAAAAAACTAAACCGGATTTACTTTTAAATTCACAACTCGATTTAAACTCATCTCCGTTACTAAACTTATTTTGATCTCGATGTTATATATACATATAGTATACATACATGAATGTAAATAATATAAATAATGTAAATACAATAATGAATTTGAATAATTTGTACATAATATTGATCGATAATTCTGTGCACACTATTCGTTTTGTTTTTAAAAACTGACGATGAACACTAATTAAGACACGAATACTCAGTCATGAAGTAACTACCGTCCTTGGAGAAGCTATTGTATAGCGAAACATATGTAACGGTTTTTAACTGTTTTAAATAAGTTTTTAATAAAGTGAAGATTCAACTACTCTATAAAAAGAGTTTTTATTTATTTTCCTAATGAGGGTTTGATTATGGGTAATCCTCTAAACCCTATTCTTGCTAAGATTTTTATGGATTATGTCGAAGCAAAAGTGGTTCTCTTCCTGTTATCAAGTTCAAAATTTTTTTACGTTTTTAATATAACATTCTTTTTCACATTCCATGATGAGAATACGTGGAATAAATTATGTATGCCATAGAGGATTTTTTGAAAGCTTGACCCCTTATGTGAAAGCGGTTCCCTTTCAGTTATTAAGCTCAAAATTTTTTTACGGTTTTATTTTTATACTTTTTTCCAAATTTAATGATAAAAATTGGCGGGATCATTAATAGAACCGTTAGAGAATTTTTTTAAACTCTTAGTCCCTGTGCAAGGGTTGTTTCGTTTAAATTAATACTTAATTTACTAATACGATTCATGAATACTGCCTGTTAAAAAGTAAATAAAATTTAACCAGTAAGATGACTAATTAAAAAATGTTGTAAGATAACACAAAAGAGTTATTCAAAATAAAATGACTAAATTTTTTTTCATTTTTTGAGAACTGAAATTATATGCTTTAAAAAATTACAAAGTTCTCATAACTTTTTTGTCGCGACAAATGAGGATAATCTATAGCATTGTATATGCTTAAGACAAATAAAGAGTTGGAGTAAAAGGAGCGGAAAGTTGGGGAGTTTGGCAAAAAAAAAAAAAAGCTTAAAATGAGATGAATAAAATATAAAGAGAGAGAGAGAATACGAGGAAACAAAAAAAGCATGCGTAAAAATAAGCGAAACGAAGACAAAAGTATACTAGCGCACACTCAAACGTAAAAAGGGGAAGTTTTACCGTTCCTGTGTTACCCCAGCATATTTGAACAAGCTTCATAATTAATACGCTTTTGGAGTTTAGTGAAAGAGAAAAGGGTTAAAGACTAAAAAATTTGTCACTTACTTGAAAATCTAGGAACTCAATGACTAGTATGTTTAAGTGAGCATTTCACATAAATTACCAAATAGGGTTGGCAACCAGTACTTTAAAAATATATTTTTTCAAAAGTACTTGATTTTTAATGAATTTAAAAATTTTTTTTAGAATTTTTAAATCAAAATTGAGCTAGAAAAAAATTAAGAAAAGTTTTTGAAACTACGGGTTGATGACGTCATTAACCCGAAATCCCATTAGAAGTATATCTATATACATTGAAATTTAAAAAAATTTAAACACTTGTAGTTCCTTTAATTTTAGTTTTTTTTTAAAAAGAAAAAATACGTATCGATTATTTTTCGATATTTTAACTAAATAAGCAAAAAAATATTATAAATTTCAAAAAGTTGCCAACCCTATTGTAACAAATATATTGAGATTTGTTATTATTGGCATTTTTTTTGTTTTGCTACATTAATTCTTATTAAAATGAAAAACATTTTTGCTACGGTTCGATGCAACAATTTACAAGTCAATTTTACGTGAATTGCTGTTGTATATTTTACGCGTGTTTTACTAATTATATAAGAAAGTAGACCTAAATTTTGTTTGTTCTGGGTGGGAAAATTAAAGGAAAAGTTTTTATTGTGTATTCTTGACATTTTTAAGCCTTTTTTATGTAAAATTTACTACTGATAAATTATTGTATAAAAATTTACTTCTCATTTCATTATTTTTTGCGTAAAATACGAAAGAAATTTACGCTAAAATTGATTCAAAATCTTACGTTCTTAATACACATAATTTGAGCGCATAATCTACATATTTTTGTTTAAAAAAATAAACATATATATTTTGTCATCTCTTTATTTAATACGTAAATTATTTACAATTCTTGAATAAATGCAGACACGTTATGTAAAATTTTTTTCAGGAAGCGCAAAACTTTTTAGAAAAAAAAACTGAACGTGTAATGGACAATAGAGGCAACCCAACAAACAAAAAGTGCCGTAAGACCTTTGACCTCCCGGGGGCTACTTTGACCACTAAGAAAAAAAATTGCTTGATGATTTCTTACTATTCAAATGAAAGTTATGATTGCGGTTACAGTTTTTTCCGCTAGAGGCGTGCGTAAACTTTGTGTTTTCATGATTGCCGCCGGTCTTGATGCTTGTTTGTTCGTTACCGATGTAGCAATGTAAATATTTTTTTGTTGTTAAAATTCTTCCTTGCACAAAATTTACAAGTGGTAGTGTTAAGAGTACATATTTTGAAGATAAATCAATTTTTTTTATCTTCCTCAAGGTCTCTAAAATACAATCTAATAGTTTTTGAATTGATTTTTTAAAACTAGTGAGTGATATATTTTTTTTAAGAAAAAAAATTGATTTCACGTAAAAATGGGGCTACTATAGCCATTTTCATGTATTTCGCTTGTTATGTTTAGCTATGATGGGGCTACTTTGGCCAATTTTTTACTTAATGTATTTAGTAAACTATATCTAGTGAAAACTTAGATAATTAAGTATTTCATTTAAAAATGTTTATTTTATGAACTGAATAAAGATAAGGTTTTAACTTCAGTTTCAATATGAGCTTATTTCAGAATTCTCATTTTTTTTAATATAAAAAAAGATTTTTATTCTTTCTTTGCAGTAAAACTTGATGTAAAATGAATGGACACAATTTGCAAAAGCTAAAAATTTGATAAAAATATTTAATTTTTTTAAATATCTATTCAAATTTCTTAACTATAATTCAATCTGGTATAAAAACTTAAAATTTGGATCGTAAAACTCTTTTTGACCATTGAATTCAAAATGGTGTAGCAGTGAAAAAAATATGAAAATTGACAAAATAAAGTAGCTTAAATCCAAGTTGAAAGTCTTAGCTTTCGAATGGTTACCTCCAAAAATTGATACGAAACCGTTTCCGTAGTTTAAATTGGGAAAAAAACTTTTTTTTATGCAAAAAATGGCCAAAGTAGTCTTACGGTAGTAAAATAGTAATGGGTCGAAAATAATTTTTTTCACAACAATTTTTTTTATAGTATTCAAACAGAAGTTTACCAAAAAATTAATGAAATTTAAAAGAAAAAATCAATAAAATTTTTTAGTACCTTGTTTTTAGAGTGATTTTGGAAGTTTTCCTAAAACCAGCTCACGAAACCCGTGGTTGATGGTGTTGTTGAAATTACTATCAATTTTTTCTCATGGCACCTCTCAATGGAAAAGTTATTTTAATATCTGCAACCAAAAATTTTAACACACAGTATCGATTTTTTGATTAAAATTCTATTCAGACTAAAAAAATTAAATAACGTTATTAAACTTATCTAGTAATCACTCTGAAATACCGTTTTGATCTATCTTCTTCTTCGATTTGTAGCATGCAATCTCTCTTGTAGCACATTCTTGTAAACTCAGTTAAATTTTCTTAAAGTCTTCATTGTTTTTTTTTTTCATTTTTCTTGATTTTTTCTCACTTGAAGTGAAAGAAAAAGTAAGGCTTGTTGCTACAGTTTCCTTTGCAGACTGCATGCAAATCAACATAACTGTATTTCAGAGTGATTATTAGATGAGTTTAATAAATTTATTTAATTGTATTTTAATATTTTAATCAAAGAATCGGTACTTTGTATTAAAATTTTTGGTTGCAGATATTAAAATACCTCTCAAACTGAGAAGTGCCATAACAAGAGTTGATAGTGATTTCAAAAACACCATGGTTTTCGTGAGCTGGTTTTAGGAAAACTTTCAAAATCACTGTAAAAGCAAGGTATTGAAAATTTTTATTGATTTTTTCTTTTAAATTCCATTAATTTTTTGGTAAACTTCTGTTTGAATGATAGCTAAAAAAAAAGTTGTTGTTAAAAAAAATTATTTTCGATCCATTACTATTTTACTATTTTTTGTATTGACCACTAAACGTTCAGTTTTTTTTTTTTTTTTTTTTTTTTTTTTTTTCTAAAAAAAAAAAACGTTTTGCACTTTCTGAAAAAAATTTAAAAAAATTTTACATGACTTGTTTGCATTTGATTTTCGAAAGTTTGGCCAAACTTGATGAAGTACAATGTACATGACTGATATAATGTAAATAACCGTGCAATATAATAATTTAAACCTTTCTGTGATGACTGTAATCTTTTGATTACTAAATACACCTTGAAAATGTTGTCCCGGTAATGGCAACGAAACGTCAGCATACGTAAATAAATAGATAAATAAAATACATTGTTCGTTAAGACCAAACACCAGCCTACTCATTTATTATTCGATTACAACGAATAACCACAATCCAAAAACTTTACGAGTAAATTTTTCATTTTTCAAAGTCTTTTCTCGAAATTTAACCTCGTTTGCCTACCTATATTTTATACCATATGATTCTTTGTTCCAAAATATACATTATCTGTAGGTTTCAAAAAATTACAAGGATGTCACAATTTTCAGTAGCAATACCACTAGTGCTTCAAAATTGTCGATAATTTTCTGACTGTTTTGTTGTACAGCAACGAGGGGAGCAAGTTTGGCAGGTTAAAAATCACGAACGCGAAGCTCGATTTATTGTCAAACTTGCCCCACGAGTTGCTGTGCAAGAAACCTGGAGTAAAATTTTCTACACAATTTTGAATCACGAGGGGTATTCGGCTGGATTATTTTCCCCAGCTGAATTTCAACCCATAGAAAGGCAGTATTTCACATTTTTGCGGAACAACAGACTTAATTTTAAGTTCTTTGAATTACAGAGGTAACTATTTGTTTACTAATAGACCTTCAATGTTTCCGTTAGACCCGGACTAATCCGAGTTACTGCGGTGTAAATCTATATATAAATATTCATAGGTATGTATAAGTATGAGGGTAGTTAGAAAAAAATGCCGTGGTGCTAGTGGCAAGACCCTCCTCATTGAAAGTAAGGTAAGTGTGCCTAATATGGCCCTGTGCCTAATATGGCCCCCCCTGTTATTTTGAATATGCTAGGTATGCGGCATCTCTGCAAGGTAGGAAGAAGTCAAAAACACTGAATTATGAAGTTTTCAGTTGTTTAGAACATTTTAAAATTATTTTTGCGCACGTCTAATAGCTAAAACTCGTTTCGTATACCTCCGTTATTATTTTACGTTGTAATTAAGTGGTCTGCCAAAATATTTAGACGCACCTGATCAAAATTTGAATAAGTAGCTTCGATTCGTTATTGTTTCAGCTTTAAAACACGACCTTAGTTTTTATTCAACTCGTTTTCTAACGGGTTTTATTCTTAAATAACTTTTTATTATGCAGTGTACCTAATATGGCCCCCCACGAATTAGTAGAAATACCGATATTTCAAAGTGTATTTCCCAAGAGTCCTTTTTAGAAAATCCTATCCTAATGTTATTTAAGAAAAATAAATTTAATTGTTTCAAAGCTTTTTTTCATTTTATAACTAAAAAAGCATTCTAGCTCAAAAAAAAAACTTTGACCAAAATTTAAAGTTGAAATTTTTCTACTGGTTGCAAAGCTTTCAAAACATTGTAAAAAAGGCTCAATTTTTAAATAAATCATTTTTAAAATAATTTTGAAGTTTTTTAAATCTTATATCCTGATTGATTTAAAAAGTAGGAACAAATTGCAATTAATTAATTACTTCAAGGGGGGCCATATTAGGACACAAATTTTAGGTGTCTTAAAAAACCGTGTTTTGGTAAATCCTCTGGCATTTGAAGCTCATTGATCAAAATCGAACGTGTAATGTCTCATTTTAAAGCTCTTGAATTAAGCTTTAAAATGAGACCTTACCCGTCAAAAAATATTGATTTGATTGGCCACAACGTCGATTCTCGCTGAGGGGGGCCATATTAGGTACAGGTACCTTATATCTATACATAAAAAAATATAGATATACTTTCAATGAGGAGGGTCTTGCCTCTAGCGCCACGGCGTTTTTTTCTAACCATCCTCATACACCGCAGTAACTCAGGTCAGTAGTAGAGCTAAGAGAGTACGAGCACAAGTGCCCGCTCTCTCGTATGTTTTAGAGCTGTGCCCGCTCTCTCGTACTTTTTGGGTTCGCTCTCTCGTACAGTATTGTGCCCGCTCTCTCGTACTGTTTTGGGCCCGTACCTTTTTGAGAGCGGGCACCTGGGGTCGTGCTAGGGGCTAGCCGCTGCTGGCTAGCCGGTAGCTCTACTTTTTATACTACTTATTTTTAATTGATAACATTTTAATTATTAGAGTTCAATTAAATTTTTTTCTTTTTCTTTAATTTTTTCATATTGAATCTTTTTCTCATTTTTCTTTTCGTAAGTTTTTTGTTCTTCTTGAAGCTTTTGAAAGCTTTTATATTGCTCATCTTGACGCTTTTTTTCCTCTGAATAACTTTTAAAACCTGAGGATTTTTCATCTTTTATTTTTTCATTGCCAGAGGAGCTCTGTTCTTGACCCATCTTGCTCGAAGGTTAGATTAAGACTGAATCTCTTCCCAATCCATATCCTGCCACTCCAAATTTTCCAAAATAACTTTTTTCATAATTCGGGCATTTTGTAGTGCGCATGTAGTTTTTCTGAGAAATTTATGATTCAAGCACACCGTGGCAACTTTAGTTGGTTTCTCGGAATAATCAATGGACGTCACTTCACAAACAGGTAAGTTGAATCTTTCTAACCAGTTCTTTTTCATTTCACCTCTTACATAAATTTTTTTGGCATCCGATAAGTATTCCTTGAGCACGTTGACCACCAGTGTGTAGGGTACTTTTCCGGAACTCCACGACAAACCATGCTTGGTGGTTTCAAGTAAACGATTGATATTTCTGTACTTATTCGATAATCTCTGCCAAGGAAAAGGTTCTTGGAACATGAATACCTTTGCGTCAGAATCATCATGCAATGAAATTATTGCAAGTTCTTTGACAACAAAGTCATTTCCCGGTTGCAGAAATCCTTGCATGTCTACAGCGTACTCCATCATATATTTAATTGCCTGTACATACAAGTTGAATCGTGTGTAAACTTGCCTAAGCCTTTTTCCGTGTATATTTTATGACGACTCAATATTTGTACACTGTAATGTTTTGGACAGCGAGTGTCGTATTTAGAGAAACTGTAATCTCTCAAATGTTTATTGGATATACCAAATCTAATGTTAAAAACCTTATGTTTGATGATTATCTCTACGAGTTCTGGCACTGTTATATCTTCAAAAACTTTTTCATCATAAAAGTCACCATATTTATGATGAGGACTTGAACATTTTAAATCATGACAATTTTTCCAACTACTTCGAAGGTAGTCACCAGGTGGATATAAACATTCACGTTCTGTGAAACGTCCGTATATTGCAATATACAATTTAAAACTATTTTTATCTTTGTATAAATTAACGATTTCTAGAACTTCTTTGATTTCTCGCTGAACTGCAGCTGTTTGAATTTGTAGCTTCAATTGTACTAACGTTTGAAGTATTTTATGCCAAGTTAAACCCTCCAATGATTTTTTGTATTCTGGATAATATTCGCAACTAGGAATATTGCAACTGGTTTCTCTGCAGCACTTGGAGACTACTTGACTCTTCGGCATCTTGGAGTATACTAAGCGATCTTTCTGACGTCTCCGCTGACAGGATTGTACTCGACTATTCGATCATGTATGATCAAGCAGTAAGCAGGTGTGATTCCTGGAAAATTGTCACTTGATTCAAATTCCAAACGAACATCTACCGGAGCGTTTTTCAGAGATTCGTTCTGTTTGGAGCAGTCCAGAACAATCAGTGGAATTTTCTTGATAAAATTTTCCTTGCTCAACAACGGTTCTGACTCTTTACCATAGTACGAATTCTGAAAATTGACGTACATGTCGTAAAGCATAGCATACTGGTTCTGACCAATATCCAAATTCAGATTACTGTAAGGATAATACTGAGAATTGAGAAACAGTTTAGCATTTCTGATATTGCAATGATCAAATTGGCTCAAGTTTTTGTCTTTTTGATTTTTGCGATCGGTCTGAAATGCTAGAATAACAAAGCGGGGTTTTTCCAATTAATTGGATGTTTTCACTGTCCATACGTGTTTCGAAGTACTAGGAAGCATAGGATACTCAAATAATTCCCAAGATCGAAAACTCATGACCACTGGTTTACCCCTTTGTAGATGATTCAACATGCTAATTTTATTTTCGTTGGAGAGAAACACGTACGGCATGAGCTATTCGATTTTTGATAATTGAATTTTCCAATTTTCCCATTTATCTTCTGTTCCCTCCTTATAAGATAATGATTTGATCGCATTGACATCTGTATTGGATCTTCGAAGAATCAATTCATGTTTTGTATTGACCACAATCTTTCGATAATCCTCTGCAAAACCCAGAAGCATGCTGAGAGGGATAAATATATCGAAATAACCATTATCAGTGATCTTGATTTTTTCGTCTTTATCGACCCATCCAGCATTTTCCAAGGTTTGTCTGGGATTGAAAGATAACAAACCTTTTATGAGTGATGTAAGTCCAACGTTTTTGCAACGATCGATCTCGATTGCATTGATCTCGTATCTAATTTCATCAAACAAGTGACAAATTCCATTGTTGACAAAATCAGTATGAGTTAATACACTATTGTCTTCTTTTACTAATTTTCCACAAATATGCAGCGAACTTTTAGATGGTAACAAACACAAGTCTTGATGTTGAATCGATATACGGATTTCATCACTGTTGTTGAAATGAGCACCTGTGTATGGCTGATGAGCGTGTACTTCGTAATGTGAAATACTGTCATCGAACACTACAGGTGTCTCTATACTTAGAATTTCTTCCATTTTTCTTGTAGCAGCAGAAGAATATGCAAGTTATTTTCCACCAGGTTTTACTCGGAAACCGAGACTTTTCAGAAATTTTATGTTTTGTCGTGCTAACGCTTTTAGAGTTCGTTGACGACTGATGGTCGAGCGACATGGTGTAGGCCTTTTATACCCTCGCCCGTAAAAAACGATCCCTATCACGTGACTGATTTGATGTGTAATCTAACAGTAATCGTTTCTCCACGAAAATTAACCAAGTCACCGTCCTGATCAACTATACGCAGTTGAATGTAATCTATGCACTTGTTTGAAACTGGTAAATAAATTACTTGAGAAGGAGCTTCAATAATTTTATATCTGGGAGGAACTGCAGGAAAAAACTGATGAATTGTGTGAACGCTTTGATCATTTATGTAAGCACCAGACGTTATATTACACTCGATTCTCAAAGAGTTAACTTTAAGAATTTTAACTGGTAAATCAGAGGTGTGTTCGATGTAAGCAGGAAGTTTTCTTTGAGTAAAACCTAGTAATCGACCTACAGAATCCTTAGATTTCAAAATGACCTCTTCACTTTACTTGATCACGCTTGTTAAAGTGTTATTGTTAGGTTTCAAACTGAATGTTATGTCATCAGTAAGGTGATTTTTTATATATTTTTCAATATCTTCGATTTCGTAGCTGCCTGTAGGTATTTTTATCACTTTATTACCAACTTTGATTTTATTATTTTTTTCATCAATATTAGGTATTGAATGAAATGACAAAAATTCTATCAAACCAAGCTCGTAGTTTTTGTTTGAAAAAAGTTCTAAAGGAGGAAAGTAATGAGCTTCAAGTGAAGAAGTTTTACCTGATAAAGTTAAGGTTATTGACTCCATTATAGCTCAAAGTAGACTGAGGTCTTAAGATTAAACTTTCTCTTTATATACCTATGAGCTTGTTGGATAAAAATTGTAGACAAAGGTGACCACAATTGTACGTTCCTAAGTCTTGGAATCTTTGAGGATTATATTTGACTTTGTCCACACCTAAATATAAAATCAAATCAATAGGTTGTCTAAGGTCACCAAAACTATCAAAGTAGATCACTTCTTTTCCTATTTTACGATAAGCCACCCAATGAGTTCCAGGACCTTTATCGTCATCAAGATTTACTATCGCTGATTCACGATAAAGAGGACCATTTGAGGGCAAAGAATTTCTCATGAATACACCACGAAAATAAGGTATTTTAAATTTTTTGGCATATTTAATCAAATCAAAGTTAGACAACGCTCTTTTGGGTAAACTTATTTCGAGCTTTTTTTTTTTTTTTAAGCTTCCACCCATATAAGGTTTGAGGTACAGACCATAACCCGTTTTATATGGTTTCAAGTATAATCCTTTCCCGAGAGCTATAGCTTCCATGGTTTGATTATGTCTACGATTTTCTTCCAATTGTTCTTTCGATGACTTTGTTTGATTGATTGCATTAGCTACTCCAGCTGCTCCACCAGCAAGGGCACCTGTTGCACTTAATCCAGCAAAAAGAGGAATCAGATACGGCAAAACTCCACCGATTTTCTTAGAAACTGGAAGAATTCTTGGAATTATAACATTTTTCTTGCCACCAGCTTTTTTGATGGCCTCCCGTGCATTCTTTATTGCTGAGCTTATAGCTTTTTTAGCACATTTTCCTGAAAAATTTGGTTTTGCAGCCTTGATTATTTGTTTCAAAGTTGCCTTTTTTGTTTTTCTTTTCATTGTTTTTCTTTTCTTGATTCTTCTTCTTTTGGTCTTTTTCAGACCTTGTCCGAGTTTGGTTTTTAAATTCATAGCGTTAGTAATAGCGTATGCTGCAGCTCTTTCACCGATGCTTGCGTCTTTTGAAAGTACTCCACCCTAAGCTTTATTCGCAAGGTCTCTATCTGCTGCGTGTCTAGCTTGTAAATCTTCTCGATTCTGAGAATAAGCTATGTCGTGGTCCTTGCAAGCTGAGTCTAATAGATTTATTCCTGGATCACCACGTGCCAAACGTTTACCCAATTTTGTTCCAGGTCCACAATACTGATATCCTGGGATATGGACTTCAATTGGGAGTTTATTGATTAGCTTGTTTACCAGACCACGACCTTTCTTCTCGTGAATGATCATTGCTGTTCAGAAGTTCATGAATGACTGAGTTGAAAACTATATAAGCCCTGTATTTATACCTCCTCGGACCAGTCTTTGTTCAGGATTTAAATGATCAACATGGATTTCTTACCGAGTTCCAAGAAACTTCCCGTGATGAATTTCGACACAATAGTCGAAGAGGAGAAAAAGATCAAGAGACATGGTGATTTACTTCCGGATACATTAAGAGCAGTATTCTGCGGACCTTCCAACTGTGGAAAGACCAATAGTTTATTGGCTCTCATTACGCAAGAAAATGGTCTCAGATTCGAGAATGAGTATGCTTATTCGAAATCTCTCAACCAACCGAAATATAAATTTCTGAAAGATCTTTTAGAACCCATAGATGGTATAAAATATTTTCCATTTAGTGAGCATGAAGATGTAATATCACCAAAAGACGCTCTCCCGAATTCATTAATGATTTTTTGATGACGTTGCTTGCGAAAAACAAGATAACGTGAAAGCATTCTTCTGCATGGGTAGACATGCTGAAGTAGATTCCTTCTATCTTTGTCAGTCATATGCTCAAGTGCCAAAACATCTTGTACGAGATAACGTTAATCTACTCGTACTATTCAGACAAGATGATGTAAATTTGAAACATGTGTACGACGATCACGTCAACACCGACATGCCTTACACGAGTTTCAGGAATTTCTGTTCGGAATGTTGGAAAGATAATCATACATTTGTTGTCATAGATAAGGACAGACCGATAAACTCCGGTCGATATCGCAAATGCTTTGATAATTTTGCTATAAATATAACCAACTAAATGACTGTGTCATCAGTCTATAGTAAGATTTAAAGAGGTCAACTGTCTCATATAGAAAGAGAAAAAAATATGCTGCAGCAGCTTGTCAAAGCACGCCAAGCTGTAAAGCAGAAATACAATTTGGTTAAATCTCAAAGAGATGATACAGAACAAACCTTGAATGAAATGTTCAAACCCATCAGTACTCCCCTCCAAGAACTCATAAATCATAAAAAATCAGATTCTACGATAAAAGAAGAAAAATTAGAGGATTTTAAGAGTGATTTGATTAAATTTGAGGATCGAAAGAGTGATTTGATTAAATTTGAGGATAATTTTCAGAGTGACGAAGACTCTATTAAAGAAGACTCTTTTGGAGAAGAAATCGAACTCGTTGCAGCAGAGCAAGATAAACTATATGGAATTAAGAAAAAAACAAACCATGGGTATGAGCTTGGCAATGCAATGTTACGATTTTCGAAAGATAAGATTTTCGTAAACAATAAGTCATTTCCAAGAGCTAACGGTCAATTAAAAAAACATATTTCCAGTTGGAAATACAATAATATAATTAAACGTATGTTCGAATCGACCGGGAGTGGACTCTTACCTCGATACAAAGTTGCCAAGCGTATTACCCGTATGGATCTTGTTTACTGGGATAATCCTAATGAGCTCGTGGAACGTCTTCAACTTTTGGTTGCCGAAAGATCAGCTGGTAATTATAATCATGAGAACGAAATTCACTCAATCATCGAAGAATTCCGAGAAGCTGGCTATATATATTGATCTGATTTCGATGGTTCTTCATCATTATCAAAATGAGTGTTGTCGTTTATCTCAGTTTTGTGATTGCTTAGAATAGCACTCAAATCATCCACGTCACTTCTCAATTTTTTCGTAATCTCGTACAGACTTTGAAGTTCCAATCCAATCAGGTTTTTGATAGTTTCTAAATTAACGGCGTCGTTAGATTCCACAGGTGCAGCTAGGTTGCAAAGTTGTTTGCCTTCTACATCAAACTGACCAGTTTCGGTTAATTTATAACCTATACCCGGAGCACCTCGAACGCCCTCTGTATTCTTTTTTAAAGCACGTCCGAACACGTCAACACTCATTTTGATAATGATGAAGAATCATCGAAATCAGATCAATATATACAGCCAGCTTCTCGGAGTTCTTCGATGATTGAGTGAATTTCATTCTCATGAATATAATAACCAGCTGATCTTTCGGCAACCAAAAGTTGAAGACGTTCCACGAGCTCATTAGGATTATCCCAGTAAACAAGATCCATACGGGTAATACGCTTGGCAACTTTGTATCGAGGTAAGAGTCCACTCCCGGTCGATTCGAACATACGTTTAATTATATTATTGTATTTCCAACTGGAAATATGTTTTTTTAATTGACCGTTGGTATTTTTATGAGCATTTGATTCCTCAAGAATTTTAAGATAGTTTGATTCATCCTTCATTGAAAAATTTTAAGGATTCTTTTTTACAATAAGATCTTGCAACCCTTGAGTTCTTGGAAATGACTTATTGTTTACGAAAATCTTATCTTTCGAAAATCGTAACATTGCATTCCCAAGCTCATACCCATGGTTTGTTTTTTTCTTAATTCCATATAGTTTATCTTGCTCTGCTTCAACGAGTTCGATTTCTTCTCCAAAAGAGTCTTCTTTAATAGAGTCTTCGTAACTCTGAAAATTATCCTCAAACTTAATCAAATCACTCTTAAAATCCTCTAATTTTTCTTCTTTGATCGTAGAATCTGATTTTTTATGATTTATGAGTTCTTGGAGGGGAGTAATGATGGGTTTGAACATTTCATTCAAGGTTTGTTCTGTATCATCTCTTTGAGATTTAACCAAATTGTATTTCTGCTTTACAGCTTGGCGTGCTTTGACAAGCTGCTGCAGCATATTTTTTTCTCTTTCTATATGAGACAGTTGACCTCTTTAAATCTTACTATAGACTGCTGACACAGTCATTTAGTTGGTTATATTTATAGCAAAATTATCAAAGCATTTGCGATATCGACCAGAGGTCATCGGTCTGTCCTTATCTATGACAACAAATGTATGATTATCTTTCCAACATTCCGAACAGAAATTCCTGAAACTCGTGTAAGGCATGTCGGTGTTGACGTGATCGTCGTACACATGTTTCAAATTTACATCATCTTGTCTGAATAGTACGAGTAGATTAACGTTATCTCGTACAAGATGTTTTGGCACTTGAGCATATGACTGACAAAGATAGAAGGAATCCACTTCAGCATGTCTACCCATGCAGAAGAATGCTTTCACGTTATCTTGTTTTTCGCAAGCAACGTCATCAAAAAATCATTAATGAATTCGGGAGAGCGTCTTTTGGTGATATTACATCTTCATGCTCACTAAATGGAAAATATTTTATACCATCTATGGGTTCTAAAAGATCTTTCAGAAATTTATATTTCGGTTGGTTGAGAGATTTCGAATAAACATACACATTCTCGAATCTGAGACCATTTTCTTGCGTAATGAGAGCCAATAAACTATTGGTCTTTCCACAGTTGGAAGGTCCGCAGAATACTGCTCTTATTGTATCCGGAAGTAAATCACCATGTCTCTTGATCTTTTTCTCCTCTTCGACTATTGTGTCGAAATTCATCACGGGAAGTTTCTTGGAACTCGGTAAGAAATCCATGTTGATCATTTAAATCCTGAACAAAGACTGGTCCGAGGAGGTATAAATACAGGGCTTATATAGTTTTCAACTCAGTCATTCATGAACTTCTGAACAGCAATGATCATTCACGAGAAGAAAGGTCGTGGTCTGGTAAACAAGCTAATCAATAAACTCCCAATTGAAGTCCATATCCCAGGATATCAGTATTGTGGACCTGGAACAAAATTGGGTAAACGTTTGGCACGTGGTGATCCAGGAATAAATCTATTAGACTCAGCTTGCAAGGACCACGACATAGCTTATTCTCAGAATCGAGAAGATTTACAAGCTAGACACGCAGCAGATAGAGACCTTGCGAATAAAGCTTAGGGTAGAGTACTTTCAAAAGACGCAAGCATCGGTGAAAGAGCTGCAGCATACGCTATTACTAACGCTATGAATTTAAAAACCAAACTCGGACAAGGTCTGAAAAAGACCAAAAGAAGAAGAATCAAGAAAAGAAAAACAATGAAAAGAAAAACAAAAAAGGCAACTTTGAAACAAATAATCAAGGCTGCAAAACCAAATTTTTCAGGAAAATGTGCTAAAAAAGCTATAAGCTCAGTAATAAAGAATGCACGGGAGGCCATCAAAAAAGCTGGTGGCAAGAAAAATGTTATAATTCTAAGAATTCTTCCAGTTTCTAAGAAAATCGGTGGAGTTTTGCCGTATCTGATTCCTCTTTTTGCTGGATTAAGTGCAACAGGTGCCCTTGCTGGTGGAGCAGCTGGAGTAGCCAATGCAATCAATCAAGCAAAGTCATCGAAAGAACAATTGGAAGAAAATCGTAGACATAATCAAACCATGGAAGCTATAGCTCTCGGGAAAGGATTATACTTGAAACCATATAAAACGGGTTATGGTCTGTACCTCAAACCTTATATGGGTGGAAGCTTAAAAAAAAAAAAAAAAGCTCGAAATAAGTTTACCCAAAAGAGCGTTGTCTAACTTTGATTTGATTAAATATGCTAAAAAATTTAAAATACCTTATTTTCGTGGTGTATTCATGAGAAATTCTTTGCCCTCAAATGGTCCTCTTTATCGTGAATCAGCGATAGTAAATCTTGATGACGATAAAGGTCCTGGAACTCATTGGGTGGCTTATCGTAAAATAGGAAAAGAAGTGATCTACTTTGATAGTTTTGGTGACCTTAGACAACCTCTTGATTTGATTTCATATTTAGGTGTGGACAAAGTCAAATCTAATTCTCGAAGATTCCAAGACTTAGGAACGTACAATTATGGTCACCTTTGTCTACAATTTTTATCCAACAAGCTCATAGGTATATAAAGAGAAAGTTTAAGCTTAAGACCTCAGTCTACTTTGAGCTATTATGGAGTCAATAACCTTAACTTTATCAGGTAAAACTTCTTTACTTGAAGCTCATTACTTTCCTCCTTTAGAACTTTCATCAAACAAAAACTACGTGCTTGGTTTGATAGAATTTTTGTCATTTCATTCAATACCTAATATTGATGAAAAAAATAATAAAATCAAAGTTGGTAATAAAGTGATAAAAATACCTACAGGCAGCTACGAAATTGAAGATATTGAAAAATATATTAAAAATCACCTTAGTGATGACATAACATTCAGTTTGAAACCTAACAATAACACTTTAAAAGCGTGATCAAGTGTAGTGAAGAGGTCATTTTGAAATCTAAGGATTCTGTAGGTCGATTACTAGGTTTTACTCAAAGAAAACTTCCTGCTAACATTGAACACACTTCTGATTTACCAGTTAAAATTCTTAAAGTTAACTCTTTGAGAATCGAGTGTAATATAACGACTGGTGCTTACATAAATAATCAAAGCGTTCACACAATTCATCAATTTTTTCCTGCAGTTCCTCCCGGATATAAAATTATCGAAGCTCCTTCTCAAGTTATTTATTTACCAGTTTCAAACAAGTGCATAGATTACATTCAACTGCGTATAGTTGATCAGGACGGTGACTTGGTTAATTTTCGTGGAGAAACGATTACTGTTAGATTACACATCAAATCAGTCACGTGATAGGGATCGTTTTTTACGGGCGAGGATATAAAAGGCCTACACCATGTCGCTCGACCATCAGTCGTCAACGAACTCTGAAAGCGTTAACACGACAAAACATAAAATTTCTGAAAAGTCTCGGTTTCCGAGTAAAACCTGGTGGAAAATAACTTGCATATTCTTCTGCTGCTACAAGAAAAATGGAAGAAATTCTAAGTATAGAGACACCTGTAGTGTTCGATGACAGTATTTCACATTACGAAGTACACGCTCATCAGCCATACACAGGTGCTCATTTCAACTACAGTGATGAAATCCGTATATCGATTCAACACCAAGACTTGTGTTTGTTACCATCTAAAAGTTCGCTGCATATTTGTGGAAAATTAGTAAAAGAAGACAATAGTGTATTAGCTCATACTGATTTTGTCAACAATGGAATTTGTCACTTGTTTGATGAAATTAGATACGAGATCAATGCAATCGAGATCGATCGTTGCAAAAACGTTGGACTTACATCACTCATCAAAGGTTGGTTATCTTTCAATCCCAGACAAACCTTGGAAAATGCTGGATGGGTCGATGTAGACGAAAAAATCAAGATCACTGATAATGGTTATTTCGATATATTTATCCCTCTCAGCATGCTTCTGGGTTTTGCAGAGAATTATCGAAAGATTGTGGTCAATACAAAACATGAATTGATTCTTCGAAGATCCAATACAGATATCAATGCGATCAAATCATCATCTTATAAGGAGGGAACAGAAGATAAATGGGAAAATTGGAAAATTCAATTATTTTAAATCGAATGGCTCATGCCGTACGTGTTTCTCTCCAACGAAAATAAAATTAGCATGTTGAATCATCTGCAAAGGGGTAAACCAGTGGTCATGAGTTTTCGATCCTGGGAATTATTTGAGTATCCTATGCTTCCTAGTACTTCGAAACATGTATGGACAGTGAAAACATCCAATCAATTGGAAAAACCCCGCTTTGTTATTCTAGCATTTCAGACCAATCGCAAAAATCAAAAAGACAAAAACTTTAGCCAATTTGATCATTGCAATATCAGAAATGCTAAACTGTTTCTCAATTCTCAGTATTATCCTTACAGTAATCTGAATTTGGATATTGGTCAGAACCAGTATGCTATGCTTTACGACATGTACGTCAATTTTCAGAATTCGTACTATGGTAAAGAGTCAGAACCGTTGTTGAGCAAGGAAAATTTTATCAAGAAAATTCCACTGATTGTTCTGGACTGCTCCAAACAGAACGAATCTCTGAAAAACGCTCCGGTAGATGTTCGTTTGTAATTTGAATCAAGTGATAATTTTTCAGGAATCACAACTGCTTACTGCTTGATCCTACATGATCGAATAGTCGAGTACAATCCTGTCAGCGGAGACGTCAGAAAGATCGCTTAGTATACTCCAAGATGCCGAAGAGTCAAGTAGTCTCCAAGTGCTGCAGAGAAACCAGTTGCAATATTCCTAGTTGCGAATATTATCCAGAATACAAAAAATCATTGGAGGGTTTAACTTGGCATAAAATACTTCAAACGTTAGTACAATTGAAGCTACAAATTCAAACAGCTGCAGTTCAGCGAGAAATCAAAGAAGTTCTAGAAATCGTTAATTTATATAAAGATAAAAATAGTTTAAAATTTTATGTTGCAATATACGGACGTTTCACAGAACGTGAATGTTTATATCCACCTGGTGGCTACCTTCGAAGTAGTTGGAAAAATTGTCATGATTTAAAATGTTCAAGTCCTCATCATAAATATGGTGACTTTTATGATGAAAAAGTTTTTGAAGATATAACAGTGCCAGAACTCGTAGAGATAATCATCAAACATAAGGTTTTTAACATTAGATTTGGTATATCCAATAAACATTTGAGAGATTACAGTTTCTCTAAATACGACACTCGCTGTCCAAAACATTACAGTGTACAAATATTGAGTCGTCATAAAATATACACGGAAAAAGGCTTAGGCAAGTTTACACACGATTCAACTTGTATGTACAGGCAATTAAATATATGATGGAGTACGCCGTAGACATGCAAGGATTTCTGCAACCGGGAAATGACTTTGTTGTCAAAGAACTTGCAATAATTTCATTGCATGATGATTCTGACGCAAAGATATTCATGTTCCAAGAACCTTTTTCTTGGCAGAGATTATCGAATAAGTACAGAAATATCAATCGTTTACTAGAAACCACCAAGCATGGTTTGTCGTGGAGTTCCGGAAAAGTGCCCTACACACTGGTGGTCAACGTGCTCAAGGAATACTTATCGGATGCCAAAAAAATTTATGTAAGAGGTGAAATGAAAAAGAACTGGTTAGAAAGATTCAACTTACCTGTTTGTGAAGTGACGTCCATTGATTATTCTGAGAAACCAAGTAAAGTTCCGACGGTGTGCTTGAATCATAAATTTCTCAGAAAAACTACATGCGCACTACAAAATGCCCGAATTATGAAAAAAGTTATTTTGGAAAATTTGGAGTGGCAGGAAATGGAGTGGGAAGAGATTCAGTCTTAATCCAACCTTCGAGCAAGATGGGTCAAGAACAGAGCTCCTCTGGCTATGACAAAATAAAAGATGAAAAATCCTCAGGTTTTAAAAGTTATTCTGAGGAAAAAAAGCGTCAAGATGAGCAATATAAAAGTTTTCAAAAGCTTCAAAAAGAACAAAAAACTTATGAAAAGAAAAATGAAAAAAAGATTAAGTATGAAAAAATTAAAGAAAAAGAAAAAAATTTAATTGAATTCTAATAATTAAAACAGTTGGAAAAGTAGTTTAATTAAAGTCACGGTGCATGCTAGCTCAATGGCTCAGATGGTAGAGAGTCTGCCTGTCGTGCCTGGGATCGTCGGTTCGAATCCCGGTTGAACCGATTTTTTTTTCTTTAAAAATTTTATTCAAAATAATTTTCAAATATCATCAATGAATTGTAAAAATAATTAAAATATTATTAAAATGAATAGAGCTACCGGCTAACCAGCAGCGGCTACCCGCTAGCACCAGCTGTATTACGCAAAAAGGGGTCCAAAACAGCACAGCGGGGAGGGGGGCAAAGGACGAGAGAGCGGTGTCGAAAAGTATATGAGAAAGTGATGCCACCTCCAAAAGTATGAGAGTTAGGCGCCACCTCAAAAAGTATGGGAGTTTCGCGCCACCTCAAAAAGTATGAGAGTCTCGCGCCACCTCAAAAAAGTATGAGAGTCCCGCGCCACCTCAAAAAAGTATGAGAGTCTCGCGTCACCTCAAAAAAGTATGAGAGTCTCGCGCCACCTCAAAAAAGTATGAGAGTCTCGCGCCACCTCAAAAAAGTATGAGAGTCTCGCGCCATGGCGCGAAACTCTCTTAGCCATACTACTCAGGTCTAACCCAAAAATTGAATCGAGTAAGTCTAAGGGTGCAGCTCTACACTTGACGCGTATGATGCGTGCGTATAACGCGTGCGTATGCTGCATGCGGAAGCATGATGAGTGGAATTGAAACGTAAGAAAAAAATTCTCTATATTAATTGTTATTGCTTTCCGGAAGCGACAATGTTGGATTCTAAGTCTGGACTTTGCAGAAGTTTCAATTAAAAAATGCTAAAAAAAATGTTAAATATAATCAAGAAATAGAATAACGACGACTTATAATTTCAGTAACTTAACCGCAACGAATATTTTATTTTAATTTTAGATTACTAACATTCCTCTGTATAATGATGAACGATGATCGAAATTCCTTGATTGATTTACAATTGATTGGTTGAGAACATTTTATTTCAAAATTTGAAGTTGTGCTGAAGTTGAAATGTTGAATACTTTTTAATTAAAATTGTTTTTCTAATAGTATTTTTTGAATAATTGAATACTTTGTTTAGATAAATAGAAAAATTTTTTTTGTACAATTCTAGAAAATAAAATGAGAACCTTTGATATTTTCAAAAAAACTCTCGCTAGCGCGCTGATTGAGATTAGTAAACTTAAAAAATGAAGTAATATCATGAAGGACCCCGCCATAATCAGACGGGATTTGGGTTTCAGCGAAAGTTTCTAAATTTTTGATATGTTGTACCTTTAATTATCCTGATTAAAAATCTCCATGGGTACAACCTTAATAATGAGTATTTTTTCCGCCAAAGGGCCTGGTATCTTTGCGGGCGACACATGTGACGTATAAAAAAAGAAAAAAAAAGCATCATTATAAGAGGAAAATATGGTTTTTTTTTTGTTCTGTGACTGCGCTGTCTATTTGAGCGTTAACACCTCAACAACCTCAAGCAATCGTTTTTTGTGACGGAACTTACAAAGAAGTTGAGAAATCTTCTTATTTTCAAGTTCAAAGAATGACGTACAGCTCCCAAAAAAAATACAATTTAATTAAACCTGGATTAATGGTATCTCCAGATGGTTACATTTTGGATGTGCATGGGCCATATTTTTCTGATAACCGTCATAATGATGCAGCAATGCTAAAAAATGAACTTCAGCAGGATAACAGATACATTAATTATTTCCAAAATGGTGATATTATTTTAGAGAGAGGTTACAGGGATTCTGGTCCGGTTTTACAGCAATTGGGTGTCCAAATGAAAATTCCTTTGAACAAAATCAAACACAATTCACCACTGAAGAAGCGAATGATTCTCGATTAATAACAAAAAGCAGGTGGATCGTTGAATCAAGAAATGGAAACTTGAAATCTATTTTCAAATTCTTCTCTAGAGCTTTGTATTTTCGTTCATGGTGTTTACTTAAAAGACTTTCTACAAATAGCTGCTGCAATTATAAATAAATAAAAGGATACGATTGATATGCAAAATGTGGATGTAGATCTAACTAATGAACTTCTGGAACGAGCTGCAAGAGTAAATATTATGCAGGTGCGAGTAGAGGTAAAAAATCTAAAAGCTCGAAACGCTATGTGGGTTAAACTGAACAAAAATCATCTTCCTGGTTTTCCAATCTTAACATTAGAATATCTCAGAGATTTAACAGTTGGGGTGTATACAAGATAAAATTTCAAGAGATAATAATCAAGAACTAGAATTCGATACTCTTATTGATGAACCAGGATTATTACGAGTAAGAGTATGTTCTAGGTTTTTAAATACGAAAAAACATCAAATATTTATTTCTTTCGTAAACCACTTGATTGATGAGGTCAATAATGACGATTTCGGAGATGATGGCGAAGGTCCAATTCTTGGAAATTACTGCACTTACAAAGCCGGAGGTTCATACGCACATTTAGCTAGTATTTTATGGTATTTAGGGTATGCTAGACATGTAAATATTATGAAATACCCATCTAAAAAATTTTTACGTAGTATTCACGACAGTGCACATAGAAATTGACTGGATCAATTTAGTGACGTTAGCACGGACTAGCATAAGTTGTTTTCAAATAAGTGCATTGTTTCTCAAGTGATTGAATATCAGTGATAATTATGCACAATTATACCTCAGAACAACTAAAGAAATGTTAAATTAGAAATGAAACGCTGAAATGATCTTTAAAAACTTTATAAATGTATTATTTAAATAAAAAAAGCTGATATTGATTGATGTTCTATTTTTTTTGAGGTTAGGAAAAACATGCTACTAACTAGTTATTCACTAATAATTAGCTTTATTGTTGAAAAGATTGTAAAATATTCAGATTTGTTCTATTAAAAAAACCAAATTCTCCAGCACTCGTGTCTTTTTTCATTTTTTAATATTTTTATAGGTTAGATAAACCCAAAAACTCTACAGACAGGTGTTAACGCTTAAATAAACAGCACAGACCCAGAAAAAAAACCATATTTTCCTCTAATAATAATGCTTTTTCTTTTCTTTTCTCATACGTCACATGTGCCGCCCGCAAAGATACCGGGCACTCTGGCGGCCAAAATACTCATTATTAAGGGTTGTGCCCATAAAGACATTTAATAAGGATGATCGAAGGTACAACATATCAAAAATTTATAGACTTTCGCTGAAACCCAAATCCCGTCTGATTGAGGCAGGGTCCTTTAAAAATCGACGAGTTTTACTCGGATCGTTTGATTTATAGTCGCAGTACAGTAGAACAAGAATAAAATATTCAAAAAATATATATTAATTTGAAAAATTTATTAATTTAGAGAGTTATAAATTATTCTAGTCCAGTATCAAACTTTTTTTTGATTTTATTAAAATTAAAATTTTTTTAAATGGTCGAGTATATTGTTATTTTGAATGAAATTTTTAAGTTTAGAATATAATTATTGAATATATATATACTAGGGGGTACCCCCCTGCTCGCTTCGCTCGCCAACCCCCATAAAAATAGTTATAAAATATGGAGTTTTTTCACAGTTAATATTTAACATGTTTTTTGAGTTGAGTTTGTGTATTGAATAAAAGTTCAAACATGTTTAGGTAAAATTGTTGAATATGATTTAAATTGAAAAAAGAAAATTTTATTATGGTGAGTCTAAAAAAATAGTTATAAAAATTAAATAGTAAGTTAAAATACTTCAAGTACTTGAAACATGTTAAATATAATATTTTTTAACCGTTTTGAAGTACTCCTTTAAAAAGGGCTTTAAAAATTACGACTCTTCTAGGAAAAGCGCCCTTCAAAGAGGTTAAATATAGAGTTTTTTTACAGTTAAGGTGCTCGTACAGGAGAAGCTCCTATAATTTAAAATCAACTCCTCCGGGAGGAGCCCCTTGAAACATGTTGAATATAAGGTTTATTGACGTTTTGAGGTGCTCCTCCGGGAGGAGCTCTGGAAATTACGGCTCCTCCGGCAGGAGCCCCTTAAAACATGTTAAATATAAGGTTTTTTGAAGGTTTTGAGGTGCTCCTCCGGGAGGAGCTCTTTAAACTACGGCTCCTCTGGGAGGAGCCCACTTCAAACATAATAAATATAAGGTTTTTTGACGTTTTAAGGGGCTCCTCCGGCAGGAGCTCTGAAAATAACGGCTCCTCCGGGAGCAGCCCCTTAAAGTATGTTGAATATAAGGTTTTTTGAAGGTTTTGAGGTGCTCCTCCGGGAGGAGCTACTAAAATTGGCTCCTCCGGGAGGAGCTTTTAAAATTAAGAGCTCCTCCCGGAGGAGCACCTCAAAACCTTCAAAAAACCTTATATTTAACATGTTGTAAGGGGCTCCTCCCGGAGGAACCGTAATTTTCAGAGCTCCTCCCGGAGGAGCCAAAAAAAAAGAGCTCCTCCTGGATATAACTATATAATATAGGAAGATATATATACTAGGGGGGTACCCCCTGCTCGCTTCGCTCGCCAACCCCCCCCCCCCCCCAGAATTTTATGCTTGAATCTACACTTGTACCTACGCTTATATACATACTCTTGTGTCTACCTCTGTACCTACTCTGATACATACCATTGTTTCTACTTTTATAGCTTGTGACTACACCTGCACCTTATTTCGTGCCTACCTTTGTTCTCACCTTTCATCTTACTCCAAACCCTTGTAACTACCCTTGTTCTTACCGTTGCACTTACTGCTTTTTATAACTAAGCTCTTACCCAGGAATATGCTCATGTTTATATATATATTTCTATCATGGTGATAACTGTAGTTTGAATTTTTTTCATGCTTTTATTTCTAATTCTAAGACTACTTTGTTCTAATCTTTGATCATACTTTCATTTCAATCCTTTGTTAAACATCTGTTTCTATGCTTTTACCGACTTATTTTCGTCTTTTTATTTATTAACCTTCCCTGCTTTATAACCTTGCTACTATCCACGTCTGTTGAGTATTTTTTTGTGACTCTCTTTACTACGTCTGTTGATTTTTTTTACTTCCTACATATGTTAATAATCTTGTGCTTGCTACCTATTTTTTACTCAAGCTTCTAACGCCGAACCTTCTACACATGCATTTGTTTCTACATCTGTTTCTACTCCCATGCTAACTCTAGTTCTTTATTTATTTATTTTTTTAAATTTTCTACACTGAATCTAGCTTTGTGCATAATCTTTTTTATCCTCTTGTACTTACTATTCTAAATAGCCCTATAACTAACCTTGTTCATAACATTGTTTGAAACTTGATAACTACTGTGGTAACTTCATTGTACCTACTGCTGTACCTGGACTTCTCATTACGTTTGTAACTTTGAACCTACGCTTATATGTACATTTTTGCTTAATATTGTTTCTATCTCTTTCACATGAATCTACTTGCTTAAATTTTGGTGTTTGCTGTTGTTTTTTCTTTTTTTCATGCTTCGGTCTCTAACTTTGAATCTTTGTTCTCATCTTTGTGAAAACTATCTTTTCTATTGTTCTTCTCAAATTTTTTTGTAATTGCAATCGTGAAACTAATCATCTTCATACAATTTTGCCCACACAGCTCTTTAACTTTTTTGACAAATATTTCCTACATCCTTTTGCATTTGTTATCAACGCTTTTTCTACGTAGGTCTGTTCCAATCAATATATCTTGATTAATATCGAAGTTTATCTTACGACACCAGTTTCCAGCCATGTGTAGCCTCTTTCACTTTGTTATTATTTTCATACTTCAATTTGTAACTTTGAACGTATGTTTTACTTTTTTTTTTTTTTTTTTCTCAACATCTAACCCTGAAACTAACATTTTTTATACTATTGTTTTCGATCCTGCATAAACCTTTGTAGGTAAACACTTACCCACTTTTGAATCTACCGATGTACCTACCCTCTTGCCAAACCTTGAAGCTCTCTAAGCGAAGCGCACGCACAATTGTATTATATTATCTAAAACAAGTTTTGTCGACGCTTCATCTAAATTAATCGACAATAAGTTATATATACCCTTTACCTTTGCGCTACGTTCAGAGTTCATATTCATTTAAACTTTTGTGGTTATGGGGACCTGTAGAAATCAGCGGCACTAGACGGCGCCACTGGCAATGGCCTCCTCTCCCAGCAGTTTGGCATGGAGCAGACGTTTGTTTGTGTGCACATCCGTGAGATACACACACACTCAAACATCTGCTCCATGCCAAACTGCTGGGAGAGGAGGCCGTTGCCAGTGGCGCCCCCTAGTGCCGCTGATTTCTACAGGTCCTCATAGATTCATTGGTTTTGTTTCAGTTTGTATACTAATAATTATTATTTTCATGATTATAATCGGATAATTTCGAACACTTGATTACATAATTATTTTTTCATCAAATCTATTCTTTAGATGTATTAATTGAATTGTAATATAAAAATTAAAAATAAAAATTCAAATTTTAAATTTTGTTTTTCAACCAATCACATCACGAATAAAATGCTGATATTCTTTTTGGGTTTTCTCTTTTATCTTTGGATATTAGTTAATTTTTTTAATGCTTCGTAGTTACTTTTTAAATTTCTTCTATAGATACATAGCTGATAACTTGTATCAAAAATTGGCGATGTGGGTAGAAACTGATTACATATATCAAAAATGGGGGGCGTAAGTAAAAAAAAAGGCATGGGGGGGGTGATTAGAAAAGGGTCTAATTTATTAGCACGGGAAAAAAAAGCAAACGCACAGGAAATTTTAGGTCAAATTCACGGGAAAAAAGACATTTGCACGAAAAATTAAGTGATTAAACGGGAAAGAAAATAAATGCACGGGAAAAAAATACTTGAGCGGAAGTTAAATGTATTAAACGGGAAAAAAAAAATATTGAATGGGAGTAGAATTAACATAGCGCGGGAAAAAAATATATTAAACGGCAATAGAATTGATCTCGCACGGGAAAACGTCATATATTTTCTAGTGAATGGATTATCCCACGATTCGATTCGAGTTACTATTGTACCTGCCACACTTATCCAGTTAATAAATTTTGTTTCCTGCCCTATAAGTCACTTTGTTGTAAGTTAATTTATAGTACCCCTGGTCACTCTAACCACAAAATCAAATCTTTGATGCGTGTTTTCGGTGACTCGTACTATAAAATAGTATATAGTACGAGTGCAGTACATCAACAGGGCTTATTAAGAACCTCGTGCTATGCTTTGCTACGTACTTGGGTCCTTAAAACCGCCCCGGTGACGATGCTGCACCTGTACTATAATATACTATTTTAAGTGCATTTATTATTCTACCTACGAGAACGTCCTATTATATATTATATCTTTGTTATTTACTTCGTTGTAATCTAATTTTAAGTGCATTTAATTATCTATTTATGCGAACGTGTTACCATATATTTGTATCACTCGATGTACTTGTCAAGCGATTAAATAGGGTTATACCCCAAGGCCGAAATAAAAACCTTATACAGTCAGTCAGTCAGGGTTGGATAAGTTTTTTTGGATCATCGATTGCATTGTTCAGATTTACACTTTTTGAGTTAAGATTTGAAAATATTTTTCTCTTAAAGTTCATAAAGAGACAAAAACATGCGAGGATAAACATGTCTAGGAGTGCAATGGGCTTTGAACACAAATTGTTTGAAAATTTTTTAAAAAACAAAAATAATTCAAACATTTTGTGTGGATAATCGAAAAAAAGGACCATTTAGAAAAATTATTGATGATTTTGCTCATCATTCAGTACCAGAAAGCGATTTCCAAAGTTTCTGCAATCGATGATCCAAAAAAACTTATCCAACCCTGAGAGGAGGACCCGCTAGGACTAGACATTTGGGTCACTTCTTTGGGTTTTTAGCTAATTTTCAAACAATTTGTGTTCAAAACCTGAGCCAAAGGCGAGAGTGTCAAGGGTTTGCTAAGGGTTAGCTCATACTTTTCCAGCGTCGAGTGTCATGTTTTTTTCAACTCAAAGCAAGAAGTTCAAACTTCCTGTTTGGGAAAAATCAGAAAGTTTGAACTTTCTGCACCGTGTGTGAAAAATAAATTTTATAGAGTTAGGAAGTTTTTTTAATCACAATTTTAATGTTTAGAAGGACAATAATTGATGCATTTATTGCAACGTAATCAAAGTTTTTGCGCGCACGCGGAGATCGGAAGTTTTTGCGCGCACGCGGAGATCTAAAGTTTTTGCGCACACGCGGAGTACCTAAGTTTGCGCGCACGCGGGATAATTTAGTTTGCGCGTACGCGGAACACCTAAGTTGCGCGTACGCGCAAATTTTTGTTTGAAAGGGTAAGTTTGCGCCTACGCGGAGACTCCTCCGCGTACGCGCACGCGTACATACATGTATACATACATGAATATATTTGGATGATAATTACAGAATAAAAAAAATAAAAAATAAATAAATAAGGATTTAAAGTTTAACAAGAATTTTTTTAATAAAATTTTACAATTTATTAAAAAGAAAAAATTACTCCTTTATAAATTTAATTTTTCTGAAAATAAAATCTTTTTTTCATTTTTTTTAAATTAAAAACTTGGATTTTTCTAATTAATCTTATAATGAGATTTTTTAAAATTAATGAATTCAAATTTTAAAATTTTAAATAGTTTAATTATAGCATTAAAAAAGAATTATTAAATTAAGAAAATATACAAAACTTGTAACAAAACATTAAAAATGGGGGGGGGGGGCGACTTTCATCAAACAAAAACTACGTGCTTGGTTTGATAGAATTTTTGTCATTTCATTCAATACCTAATATTGATGAAAAAAATAATAAAATCAAAGTTGGTAATAAAGTGATAAAAATACCTACAGGCAGCTACGAAATTGAAGATATTGAAAAATATATTAAAAATCACCTTAGTGATGACATAACATTCAGTTTGAAACCTAACAATAACACTTTAAAAGCGTGATCAAGTGTAGTGAAGAGGTCATTTTGAAATCTAAGGATTCTGTAGGTCGATTACTAGGTTTTACTCAAAGAAAACTTCCTGCTAACATTGAACACACTTCTGATTTACCAGTTAAAATTCTTAAAGTTAACTCTTTGAGAATCGAGTGTAATATAACGACTGGTGCTTACATAAATAATCAAAGCGTTCACACAATTCATCAATTTTTTCCTGCAGTTCCTCCCGGATATAAAATTATCGAAGCTCCTTCTCAAGTTATTTATTTACCAGTTTCAAACAAGTGCATAGATTACATTCAACTGCGTATAGTTGATCAGGACGGTGACTTGGTTAATTTTCGTGGAGAAACGATTACTGTTAGATTACACATCAAATCAGTCACGTGATAGGGATCGTTTTTTACGGGCGAGGATATAAAAGGCCTACACCATGTCGCTCGACCATCAGTCGTCAACGAACTCTGAAAGCGTTAACACGACAAAACATAAAATTTCTGAAAAGTCTCGGTTTCCGAGTAAAACCTGGTGGAAAATAACTTGCATATTCTTCTGCTGCTACAAGAAAAATGGAAGAAATTCTAAGTATAGAGACACCTGTAGTGTTCGATGACAGTATTTCACATTACGAAGTACACGCTCATCAGCCATACACAGGTGCTCATTTCAACTACAGTGATGAAATCCGTATATCGATTCAACACCAAGACTTGTGTTTGTTACCATCTAAAAGTTCGCTGCATATTTGTGGAAAATTAGTAAAAGAAGACAATAGTGTATTAGCTCATACTGATTTTGTCAACAATGGAATTTGTCACTTGTTTGATGAAATTAGATACGAGATCAATGCAATCGAGATCGATCGTTGCAAAAACGTTGGACTTACATCACTCATCAAAGGTTGGTTATCTTTCAATCCCAGACAAACCTTGGAAAATGCTGGATGGGTCGATGTAGACGAAAAAATCAAGATCACTGATAATGGTTATTTCGATATATTTATCCCTCTCAGCATGCTTCTGGGTTTTGCAGAGAATTATCGAAAGATTGTGGTCAATACAAAACATGAATTGATTCTTCGAAGATCCAATACAGATATCAATGCGATCAAATCATCATCTTATAAGGAGGGAACAGAAGATAAATGGGAAAATTGGAAAATTCAATTATTTTAAATCGAATGGCTCATGCCGTACGTGTTTCTCTCCAACGAAAATAAAATTAGCATGTTGAATCATCTGCAAAGGGGTAAACCAGTGGTCATGAGTTTTCGATCCTGGGAATTATTTGAGTATCCTATGCTTCCTAGTACTTCGAAACATGTATGGACAGTGAAAACATCCAATCAATTGGAAAAACCCCGCTTTGTTATTCTAGCATTTCAGACCAATCGCAAAAATCAAAAAGACAAAAACTTTAGCCAATTTGATCATTGCAATATCAGAAATGCTAAACTGTTTCTCAATTCTCAGTATTATCCTTACAGTAATCTGAATTTGGATATTGGTCAGAACCAGTATGCTATGCTTTACGACATGTACGTCAATTTTCAGAATTCGTACTATGGTAAAGAGTCAGAACCGTTGTTGAGCAAGGAAAATTTTATCAAGAAAATTCCACTGATTGTTCTGGACTGCTCCAAACAGAACGAATCTCTGAAAAACGCTCCGGTAGATGTTCGTTTGTAATTTGAATCAAGTGATAATTTTTCAGGAATCACAACTGCTTACTGCTTGATCCTACATGATCGAATAGTCGAGTACAATCCTGTCAGCGGAGACGTCAGAAAGATCGCTTAGTATACTCCAAGATGCCGAAGAGTCAAGTAGTCTCCAAGTGCTGCAGAGAAACCAGTTGCAATATTCCTAGTTGCGAATATTATCCAGAATACAAAAAATCATTGGAGGGTTTAACTTGGCATAAAATACTTCAAACGTTAGTACAATTGAAGCTACAAATTCAAACAGCTGCAGTTCAGCGAGAAATCAAAGAAGTTCTAGAAATCGTTAATTTATATAAAGATAAAAATAGTTTAAAATTTTATGTTGCAATATACGGACGTTTCACAGAACGTGAATGTTTATATCCACCTGGTGGCTACCTTCGAAGTAGTTGGAAAAATTGTCATGATTTAAAATGTTCAAGTCCTCATCATAAATATGGTGACTTTTATGATGAAAAAGTTTTTGAAGATATAACAGTGCCAGAACTCGTAGAGATAATCATCAAACATAAGGTTTTTAACATTAGATTTGGTATATCCAATAAACATTTGAGAGATTACAGTTTCTCTAAATACGACACTCGCTGTCCAAAACATTACAGTGTACAAATATTGAGTCGTCATAAAATATACACGGAAAAAGGCTTAGGCAAGTTTACACACGATTCAACTTGTATGTACAGGCAATTAAATATATGATGGAGTACGCCGTAGACATGCAAGGATTTCTGCAACCGGGAAATGACTTTGTTGTCAAAGAACTTGCAATAATTTCATTGCATGATGATTCTGACGCAAAGATATTCATGTTCCAAGAACCTTTTTCTTGGCAGAGATTATCGAATAAGTACAGAAATATCAATCGTTTACTAGAAACCACCAAGCATGGTTTGTCGTGGAGTTCCGGAAAAGTGCCCTACACACTGGTGGTCAACGTGCTCAAGGAATACTTATCGGATGCCAAAAAAATTTATGTAAGAGGTGAAATGAAAAAGAACTGGTTAGAAAGATTCAACTTACCTGTTTGTGAAGTGACGTCCATTGATTATTCTGAGAAACCAAGTAAAGTTCCGACGGTGTGCTTGAATCATAAATTTCTCAGAAAAACTACATGCGCACTACAAAATGCCCGAATTATGAAAAAAGTTATTTTGGAAAATTTGGAGTGGCAGGAAATGGAGTGGGAAGAGATTCAGTCTTAATCCAACCTTCGAGCAAGATGGGTCAAGAACAGAGCTCCTCTGGCTATGACAAAATAAAAGATGAAAAATCCTCAGGTTTTAAAAGTTATTCTGAGGAAAAAAAGCGTCAAGATGAGCAATATAAAAGTTTTCAAAAGCTTCAAAAAGAACAAAAAACTTATGAAAAGAAAAATGAAAAAAAGATTAAGTATGAAAAAATTAAAGAAAAAGAAAAAAATTTAATTGAATTCTAATAATTAAAACAGTTGGAAAAGTAGTTTAATTAAAGTCACGGTGCATGCTAGCTCAATGGCTCAGATGGTAGAGAGTCTGCCTGTCGTGCCTGGGATCGTCGGTTCGAATCCCGGTTGAACCGATTTTTTTTTCTTTAAAAATTTTATTCAAAATAATTTTCAAATATCATCAATGAATTGTAAAAATAATTAAAATATTATTAAAATGAATAGAGCTACCGGCTAACCAGCAGCGGCTACCCGCTAGCACCAGCTGTATTACGCAAAAAGGGGTCCAAAACAGCACAGCGGGGAGGGGGGCAAAGGACGAGAGAGCGGTGTCGAAAAGTATATGAGAAAGTGATGCCACCTCCAAAAGTATGAGAGTTAGGCGCCACCTCAAAAAGTATGGGAGTTTCGCGCCACCTCAAAAAGTATGAGAGTCTCGCGCCACCTCAAAAAAGTATGAGAGTCCCGCGCCACCTCAAAAAAGTATGAGAGTCTCGCGTCACCTCAAAAAAGTATGAGAGTCTCGCGCCACCTCAAAAAAGTATGAGAGTCTCGCGCCACCTCAAAAAAGTATGAGAGTCTCGCGCCATGGCGCGAAACTCTCTTAGCCATACTACTCAGGTCTAACCCAAAAATTGAATCGAGTAAGTCTAAGGGTGCAGCTCTACACTTGACGCGTATGATGCGTGCGTATAACGCGTGCGTATGCTGCATGCGGAAGCATGATGAGTGGAATTGAAACGTAAGAAAAAAATTCTCTATATTAATTGTTATTGCTTTCCGGAAGCGACAATGTTGGATTCTAAGTCTGGACTTTGCAGAAGTTTCAATTAAAAAATGCTAAAAAAAATGTTAAATATAATCAAGAAATAGAATAACGACGACTTATAATTTCAGTAACTTAACCGCAACGAATATTTTATTTTAATTTTAGATTACTAACATTCCTCTGTATAATGATGAACGATGATCGAAATTCCTTGATTGATTTACAATTGATTGGTTGAGAACATTTTATTTCAAAATTTGAAGTTGTGCTGAAGTTGAAATGTTGAATACTTTTTAATTAAAATTGTTTTTCTAATAGTATTTTTTGAATAATTGAATACTTTGTTTAGATAAATAGAAAAATTTTTTTTGTACAATTCTAGAAAATAAAATGAGAACCTTTGATATTTTCAAAAAAACTCTCGCTAGCGCGCTGATTGAGATTAGTAAACTTAAAAAATGAAGTAATATCATGAAGGACCCCGCCATAATCAGACGGGATTTGGGTTTCAGCGAAAGTTTCTAAATTTTTGATATGTTGTACCTTTAATTATCCTGATTAAAAATCTCCATGGGTACAACCTTAATAATGAGTATTTTTTCCGCCAAAGGGCCTGGTATCTTTGCGGGCGACACATGTGACGTATAAAAAAAGAAAAAAAAAGCATCATTATAAGAGGAAAATATGGTTTTTTTTTTGTTCTGTGACTGCGCTGTCTATTTGAGCGTTAACACCTCAACAACCTCAAGCAATCGTTTTTTGTGACGGAACTTACAAAGAAGTTGAGAAATCTTCTTATTTTCAAGTTCAAAGAATGACGTACAGCTCCCAAAAAAAATACAATTTAATTAAACCTGGATTAATGGTATCTCCAGATGGTTACATTTTGGATGTGCATGGGCCATATTTTTCTGATAACCGTCATAATGATGCAGCAATGCTAAAAAATGAACTTCAGCAGGATAACAGATACATTAATTATTTCCAAAATGGTGATATTATTTTAGAGAGAGGTTACAGGGATTCTGGTCCGGTTTTACAGCAATTGGGTGTCCAAATGAAAATTCCTTTGAACAAAATCAAACACAATTCACCACTGAAGAAGCGAATGATTCTCGATTAATAACAAAAAGCAGGTGGATCGTTGAATCAAGAAATGGAAACTTGAAATCTATTTTCAAATTCTTCTCTAGAGCTTTGTATTTTCGTTCATGGTGTTTACTTAAAAGACTTTCTACAAATAGCTGCTGCAATTATAAATAAATAAAAGGATACGATTGATATGCAAAATGTGGATGTAGATCTAACTAATGAACTTCTGGAACGAGCTGCAAGAGTAAATATTATGCAGGTGCGAGTAGAGGTAAAAAATCTAAAAGCTCGAAACGCTATGTGGGTTAAACTGAACAAAAATCATCTTCCTGGTTTTCCAATCTTAACATTAGAATATCTCAGAGATTTAACAGTTGGGGTGTATACAAGATAAAATTTCAAGAGATAATAATCAAGAACTAGAATTCGATACTCTTATTGATGAACCAGGATTATTACGAGTAAGAGTATGTTCTAGGTTTTTAAATACGAAAAAACATCAAATATTTATTTCTTTCGTAAACCACTTGATTGATGAGGTCAATAATGACGATTTCGGAGATGATGGCGAAGGTCCAATTCTTGGAAATTACTGCACTTACAAAGCCGGAGGTTCATACGCACATTTAGCTAGTATTTTATGGTATTTAGGGTATGCTAGACATGTAAATATTATGAAATACCCATCTAAAAAATTTTTACGTAGTATTCACGACAGTGCACATAGAAATTGACTGGATCAATTTAGTGACGTTAGCACGGACTAGCATAAGTTGTTTTCAAATAAGTGCATTGTTTCTCAAGTGATTGAATATCAGTGATAATTATGCACAATTATACCTCAGAACAACTAAAGAAATGTTAAATTAGAAATGAAACGCTGAAATGATCTTTAAAAACTTTATAAATGTATTATTTAAATAAAAAAAGCTGATATTGATTGATGTTCTATTTTTTTTGAGGTTAGGAAAAACATGCTACTAACTAGTTATTCACTAATAATTAGCTTTATTGTTGAAAAGATTGTAAAATATTCAGATTTGTTCTATTAAAAAAACCAAATTCTCCAGCACTCGTGTCTTTTTTCATTTTTTAATATTTTTATAGGTTAGATAAACCCAAAAACTCTACAGACAGGTGTTAACGCTTAAATAAACAGCACAGACCCAGAAAAAAAACCATATTTTCCTCTAATAATAATGCTTTTTCTTTTCTTTTCTCATACGTCACATGTGCCGCCCGCAAAGATACCGGGCACTCTGGCGGCCAAAATACTCATTATTAAGGGTTGTGCCCATAAAGACATTTAATAAGGATGATCGAAGGTACAACATATCAAAAATTTATAGACTTTCGCTGAAACCCAAATCCCGTCTGATTGAGGCAGGGTCCTTTAAAAATCGACGAGTTTTACTCGGATCGTTTGATTTATAGTCGCAGTACAGTAGAACAAGAATAAAATATTCAAAAAATATATATTAATTTGAAAAATTTATTAATTTAGAGAGTTATAAATTATTCTAGTCCAGTATCAAACTTTTTTTTGATTTTATTAAAATTAAAATTTTTTTAAATGGTCGAGTATATTGTTATTTTGAATGAAATTTTTAAGTTTAGAATATAATTATTGAATATATATATACTAGGGGGTACCCCCCTGCTCGCTTCGCTCGCCAACCCCCATAAAAATAGTTATAAAATATGGAGTTTTTTCACAGTTAATATTTAACATGTTTTTTGAGTTGAGTTTGTGTATTGAATAAAAGTTCAAACATGTTTAGGTAAAATTGTTGAATATGATTTAAATTGAAAAAAGAAAATTTTATTATGGTGAGTCTAAAAAAATAGTTATAAAAATTAAATAGTAAGTTAAAATACTTCAAGTACTTGAAACATGTTAAATATAATATTTTTTAACCGTTTTGAAGTACTCCTTTAAAAAGGGCTTTAAAAATTACGACTCTTCTAGGAAAAGCGCCCTTCAAAGAGGTTAAATATAGAGTTTTTTTACAGTTAAGGTGCTCGTACAGGAGAAGCTCCTATAATTTAAAATCAACTCCTCCGGGAGGAGCCCCTTGAAACATGTTGAATATAAGGTTTATTGACGTTTTGAGGTGCTCCTCCGGGAGGAGCTCTGGAAATTACGGCTCCTCCGGCAGGAGCCCCTTAAAACATGTTAAATATAAGGTTTTTTGAAGGTTTTGAGGTGCTCCTCCGGGAGGAGCTCTTTAAACTACGGCTCCTCTGGGAGGAGCCCACTTCAAACATAATAAATATAAGGTTTTTTGACGTTTTAAGGGGCTCCTCCGGCAGGAGCTCTGAAAATAACGGCTCCTCCGGGAGCAGCCCCTTAAAGTATGTTGAATATAAGGTTTTTTGAAGGTTTTGAGGTGCTCCTCCGGGAGGAGCTACTAAAATTGGCTCCTCCGGGAGGAGCTTTTAAAATTAAGAGCTCCTCCCGGAGGAGCACCTCAAAACCTTCAAAAAACCTTATATTTAACATGTTGTAAGGGGCTCCTCCCGGAGGAACCGTAATTTTCAGAGCTCCTCCCGGAGGAGCCAAAAAAAAAGAGCTCCTCCTGGATATAACTATATAATATAGGAAGATATATATACTAGGGGGGTACCCCCTGCTCGCTTCGCTCGCCAACCCCCCCCCCCCCCCCAGAATTTTATGCTTGAATCTACACTTGTACCTACGCTTATATACATACTCTTGTGTCTACCTCTGTACCTACTCTGATACATACCATTGTTTCTACTTTTATAGCTTGTGACTACACCTGCACCTTATTTCGTGCCTACCTTTGTTCTCACCTTTCATCTTACTCCAAACCCTTGTAACTACCCTTGTTCTTACCGTTGCACTTACTGCTTTTTATAACTAAGCTCTTACCCAGGAATATGCTCATGTTTATATATATATTTCTATCATGGTGATAACTGTAGTTTGAATTTTTTTCATGCTTTTATTTCTAATTCTAAGACTACTTTGTTCTAATCTTTGATCATACTTTCATTTCAATCCTTTGTTAAACATCTGTTTCTATGCTTTTACCGACTTATTTTCGTCTTTTTATTTATTAACCTTCCCTGCTTTATAACCTTGCTACTATCCACGTCTGTTGAGTATTTTTTTGTGACTCTCTTTACTACGTCTGTTGATTTTTTTTACTTCCTACATATGTTAATAATCTTGTGCTTGCTACCTATTTTTTACTCAAGCTTCTAACGCCGAACCTTCTACACATGCATTTGTTTCTACATCTGTTTCTACTCCCATGCTAACTCTAGTTCTTTATTTATTTATTTTTTTAAATTTTCTACACTGAATCTAGCTTTGTGCATAATCTTTTTTATCCTCTTGTACTTACTATTCTAAATAGCCCTATAACTAACCTTGTTCATAACATTGTTTGAAACTTGATAACTACTGTGGTAACTTCATTGTACCTACTGCTGTACCTGGACTTCTCATTACGTTTGTAACTTTGAACCTACGCTTATATGTACATTTTTGCTTAATATTGTTTCTATCTCTTTCACATGAATCTACTTGCTTAAATTTTGGTGTTTGCTGTTGTTTTTTCTTTTTTTCATGCTTCGGTCTCTAACTTTGAATCTTTGTTCTCATCTTTGTGAAAACTATCTTTTCTATTGTTCTTCTCAAATTTTTTTGTAATTGCAATCGTGAAACTAATCATCTTCATACAATTTTGCCCACACAGCTCTTTAACTTTTTTGACAAATATTTCCTACATCCTTTTGCATTTGTTATCAACGCTTTTTCTACGTAGGTCTGTTCCAATCAATATATCTTGATTAATATCGAAGTTTATCTTACGACACCAGTTTCCAGCCATGTGTAGCCTCTTTCACTTTGTTATTATTTTCATACTTCAATTTGTAACTTTGAACGTATGTTTTACTTTTTTTTTTTTTTTTTTCTCAACATCTAACCCTGAAACTAACATTTTTTATACTATTGTTTTCGATCCTGCATAAACCTTTGTAGGTAAACACTTACCCACTTTTGAATCTACCGATGTACCTACCCTCTTGCCAAACCTTGAAGCTCTCTAAGCGAAGCGCACGCACAATTGTATTATATTATCTAAAACAAGTTTTGTCGACGCTTCATCTAAATTAATCGACAATAAGTTATATATACCCTTTACCTTTGCGCTACGTTCAGAGTTCATATTCATTTAAACTTTTGTGGTTATGGGGACCTGTAGAAATCAGCGGCACTAGACGGCGCCACTGGCAATGGCCTCCTCTCCCAGCAGTTTGGCATGGAGCAGACGTTTGTTTGTGTGCACATCCGTGAGATACACACACACTCAAACATCTGCTCCATGCCAAACTGCTGGGAGAGGAGGCCGTTGCCAGTGGCGCCCCCTAGTGCCGCTGATTTCTACAGGTCCTCATAGATTCATTGGTTTTGTTTCAGTTTGTATACTAATAATTATTATTTTCATGATTATAATCGGATAATTTCGAACACTTGATTACATAATTATTTTTTCATCAAATCTATTCTTTAGATGTATTAATTGAATTGTAATATAAAAATTAAAAATAAAAATTCAAATTTTAAATTTTGTTTTTCAACCAATCACATCACGAATAAAATGCTGATATTCTTTTTGGGTTTTCTCTTTTATCTTTGGATATTAGTTAATTTTTTTAATGCTTCGTAGTTACTTTTTAAATTTCTTCTATAGATACATAGCTGATAACTTGTATCAAAAATTGGCGATGTGGGTAGAAACTGATTACATATATCAAAAATGGGGGGCGTAAGTAAAAAAAAAGGCATGGGGGGGGTGATTAGAAAAGGGTCTAATTTATTAGCACGGGAAAAAAAAGCAAACGCACAGGAAATTTTAGGTCAAATTCACGGGAAAAAAGACATTTGCACGAAAAATTAAGTGATTAAACGGGAAAGAAAATAAATGCACGGGAAAAAAATACTTGAGCGGAAGTTAAATGTATTAAACGGGAAAAAAAAAATATTGAATGGGAGTAGAATTAACATAGCGCGGGAAAAAAATATATTAAACGGCAATAGAATTGATCTCGCACGGGAAAACGTCATATATTTTCTAGTGAATGGATTATCCCACGATTCGATTCGAGTTACTATTGTACCTGCCACACTTATCCAGTTAATAAATTTTGTTTCCTGCCCTATAAGTCACTTTGTTGTAAGTTAATTTATAGTACCCCTGGTCACTCTAACCACAAAATCAAATCTTTGATGCGTGTTTTCGGTGACTCGTACTATAAAATAGTATATAGTACGAGTGCAGTACATCAACAGGGCTTATTAAGAACCTCGTGCTATGCTTTGCTACGTACTTGGGTCCTTAAAACCGCCCCGGTGACGATGCTGCACCTGTACTATAATATACTATTTTAAGTGCATTTATTATTCTACCTACGAGAACGTCCTATTATATATTATATCTTTGTTATTTACTTCGTTGTAATCTAATTTTAAGTGCATTTAATTATCTATTTATGCGAACGTGTTACCATATATTTGTATCACTCGATGTACTTGTCAAGCGATTAAATAGGGTTATACCCCAAGGCCGAAATAAAAACCTTATACAGTCAGTCAGTCAGGGTTGGATAAGTTTTTTTGGATCATCGATTGCATTGTTCAGATTTACACTTTTTGAGTTAAGATTTGAAAATATTTTTCTCTTAAAGTTCATAAAGAGACAAAAACATGCGAGGATAAACATGTCTAGGAGTGCAATGGGCTTTGAACACAAATTGTTTGAAAATTTTTTAAAAAACAAAAATAATTCAAACATTTTGTGTGGATAATCGAAAAAAAGGACCATTTAGAAAAATTATTGATGATTTTGCTCATCATTCAGTACCAGAAAGCGATTTCCAAAGTTTCTGCAATCGATGATCCAAAAAAACTTATCCAACCCTGAGAGGAGGACCCGCTAGGACTAGACATTTGGGTCACTTCTTTGGGTTTTTAGCTAATTTTCAAACAATTTGTGTTCAAAACCTGAGCCAAAGGCGAGAGTGTCAAGGGTTTGCTAAGGGTTAGCTCATACTTTTCCAGCGTCGAGTGTCATGTTTTTTTCAACTCAAAGCAAGAAGTTCAAACTTCCTGTTTGGGAAAAATCAGAAAGTTTGAACTTTCTGCACCGTGTGTGAAAAATAAATTTTATAGAGTTAGGAAGTTTTTTTAATCACAATTTTAATGTTTAGAAGGACAATAATTGATGCATTTATTGCAACGTAATCAAAGTTTTTGCGCGCACGCGGAGATCGGAAGTTTTTGCGCGCACGCGGAGATCTAAAGTTTTTGCGCACACGCGGAGTACCTAAGTTTGCGCGCACGCGGGATAATTTAGTTTGCGCGTACGCGGAACACCTAAGTTGCGCGTACGCGCAAATTTTTGTTTGAAAGGGTAAGTTTGCGCCTACGCGGAGACTCCTCCGCGTACGCGCACGCGTACATACATGTATACATACATGAATATATTTGGATGATAATTACAGAATAAAAAAAATAAAAAATAAATAAATAAGGATTTAAAGTTTAACAAGAATTTTTTTAATAAAATTTTACAATTTATTAAAAAGAAAAAATTACTCCTTTATAAATTTAATTTTTCTGAAAATAAAATCTTTTTTTCATTTTTTTTAAATTAAAAACTTGGATTTTTCTAATTAATCTTATAATGAGATTTTTTAAAATTAATGAATTCAAATTTTAAAATTTTAAATAGTTTAATTATAGCATTAAAAAAGAATTATTAAATTAAGAAAATATACAAAACTTGTAACAAAACATTAAAAATGGGGGGGGGGGGCGTGGGAAGGGTGGGCGGGGGGCGTGATTGGAAAATCATAGGATAATTCAAAACTCATAGAAATAAGCATATTTCGGTACACTTTTACGGTTAGTTAAGCACTTTTTTGAGAGGCCTGTGGGGGGCGGGGGGAGGGCGTGAGAGAGAAAAAACAACTATAGAATATAGTAAGATATATATATTTTTCTACTGCACTGCAACTAATCAAAAGATTAGAGTAAAATTCGTCGATTATAAAGGTGCAACTTCAACAGATCTTCTGGACGTAATAGATGTTATAGAAAATAAGGTTAAACAAGCAAACTGTATGGAATTGGCTTTATCGACGCCTCCCTTGCGAGTCTGCACGAGCAGTAGGGCGCGCTCACGGGCCTGGCGTTTTGAATGCAGTGGAGGGCCACTGGCATTCGCGCTGCATCCTTCGTCTGAGATTGACGTAGTTTTTGAGAATAGCTCAGCATTGTCTTTGTAATACTTGAGTATAGAGTTTAATTTAATAAATAAATAAGAGTGATTTAACAGTATAATATTGTGTCTGTGTCTTAGTGATTAACCCTGATCCATCTGCAACTGTTATTATTACTTTATAGATTTAATTAAATCTTTCAGGTTACCGGCTCCAGTGCACGCATCCACTGCACTTTGAAAAGGATCTAGGGATCACCGAGGCAAGAACAAGAAAAAAAATAAATTGAGAAAATAAGTAACTCCCTTAATTGCACAAAATGAAAGAGAGAGTGAATTTATTGAAATCCGTTAAAATAAAGTATTGTGCATGGTAAAGGGAGATTGAATTGAGTATTTGAACGAAAAAAAAAGTTTGAGTATTCGAGAATTTTAAACTTAATCAAACTGAGTAATAATGCATGAAAATTAGTGAACTTTCTTGTTTGAAGGAAAAAGAAAAAACGGCGTCGCTTGGGTTCGACAAGGTCGTTATTGTTTTCGGGGAATTTTTAAGTGTTAAGGAAGGCAACGAGATGCTGAGTTAGTCACAGGATACGACAGTGTGTTTACGATCGCCGGGCCGGCCGGCAGCGCTGTTTATGTCTAACACGTGTGCGCGCTGCAGGGTAGTTGCGCTGAGAGATTGAAGCTCGGGGCCGGACACGGGCATCTTCTCTCTCTCTCTTCTTCTGCTCTCTTTCTTCTTCTTCTTAAGCTACGGCGACGGGGGAGAAAAACTGCAGAGGCGTCGGAAATTCGTTTGGTAATGGGACCGCGCGTTTTCATGGTGTTAGTATACGTGTGGGCATGGCGTTTCCAGGTCATCTGGAGTTTTGCATACGCACCGACACACTACCATCTTATATCCTTGTGCACGTTTTGAGTTTTTCTTCGCTCATGCGCGCCGTGATTTTTCTCGTGCAGCCAGTGGCTTTCCTCGCTACTGCACTGCACCGCGTCAAGTGTTGCTCTTCCTTGCGCCAAGCCAAGCACAGCTTGTGACGCTTAAAAACTACCCGCGTCAGTGTGTGGTACTTGCAACACCCAAAACACGTCCTCGACACCATGCGTCTCTTTCTCTCTCAGCGCTGGTGATGGGATTGCAAGTAACTACTGTTGTAGCTTAAATAAAGCTGACATTGTGGGAATTGATTTAATTGAGAATAATCAATTAATTAATTAAAATTAAATAAATGAAATGTCAGTTTTTGGGAAGAGTAAATATTTTACTCATTAGGGAGAAAGAAAAAAAAAAAAAACATGGATGTTTATAGAATTGCATGAGTAATTTTTTTTAAGAAGAAAAAAAATAAATAAAAGTGAGAAAGAAGAGTTATAACTCTTCACCCTTTGCTTCATTTTTTTTGTTTGAAAATTTTCTTGGTGTTGGAAAAATTTTCATTATTGAGAATATAGTGCAAGTATTTGACAAGTTTGTATGCACTGACATATAAACGCTGCATGACTTAAAAAAAATTGAAAGCAAAGGATTATTTCATGGTTCTGGGTTCTTTGGTTGAACGAAATTACAGTGTAATGTAGTTTTACCATGGACTAGGGAATTTGAATAAATTTGCTGGTGTCTCGTACATGTGCTAGCGCAACCTTTATTCATTGATTTCATGAAGAAAAAGAACAAAAAAAAAAAAATTTTTTTACCGAAGTTATAAACAATTGAAGCAAAAATATTGCAAAAAAATTTACACGGCCGCCATTTTGTTTTTTTACTCTTAAATTACTCGTTCTAGTTCCTGCCATAGCCAAATCTATACAGATTCAGAAAATGTTTGATTTTTTGATTTCAGGCTCATCATTCGGGAGTGATCACTTCCCTGACCGAAAAAGTGGACAATTTTGAGGCCATCATTAAGCAACGAAAAAAAAAAAAATAAAAAAAAAAAAAAATTTTTCAATTGTTTTATATTTATTCTTTAAGGTGTAAAAAATTTGGATGTCTCATATTATTTTTACTATGAAATAAAAATCTTAGAAAAAAAAAGTCAATCCACCAGAACCTCCCCTTAAGTATAAAGTTGTTGTTATCAAGATAAGAATAACTATAAGACCAAACTTGTTAATCATATTCATTAATAATATTACTCTAATAAACTTCATTTATATACAAATAACCTCAGAGTAATTAATTACGAACTAACACAAGATCCACGATTCTGCATTACTACAATAGTAATGCAGAATATATAAACTTTTATTAGTTTATTTCAACAGTGTCATGTGGATGTACAGAATTTATATCAAATTTCTCTAACAATTTTTCTGTATAGTCAGCTTGGTGAATTATCATTTCTCTCGATTTTTATTCCTCTGAATAGTCATGCCTAAAAAGTTTTTAGGTTCGCCAAGATCTTTCATTTCAAACACTGATGATAGAAGTCTTTTTATCTCATTCAATTTCTCGATATCATTGCTCGCAATTAGCATATCATCGACATATACAACGAAAGCCATTTTACCGCGATGCCTCCGAGTGAATAAGCATGGATCATGCAAATCATTCTGAAGACCGAGCTTTCGAGCTTCTCTAGAGAATTTTTCATTCCATTTTTTCGGACTTACTTTCAAGCCGTACATGGATTTCTCTAGCTTACACACTTTTGATCGTTTTATATCATTAGGAACTTCCAGGCCATCTGGAATTTCCATATAGACTTCTTCATCAAGTTCGATGTTTAAGAATGCTGTTTTTACATCCATCTGACATACATGTAAGTTGTGCTTATTTATTATCGCAAGAGCAGATCTGATCAAAGATAATCTTGAGACTGGAGCATACGTCTCTTTTAGATCATACATATATATATATCTTTGAATCCTCTTATCACAACCCTTGCTTTAAACTTTATTGAACCATCAGCATCAACTTTTCTCTTAAAGACCCATTTCGAGTCAATCACGTTTGGCTTTTTACCGGTTGATGTTGGTTTTGGCCTGTCAACTAGTCTCCAAACCTCGTTTGATTTCATTGAGTCTAGTTCTTCTTTTATTGCTTGGTTCCAATTTTCTCTAGCATCAGATTCCATTGCTTCTTTGAAGCTTGTTGGATCTTTTTGCAGTTTTGTTAACCACATGTGCAACAACTCATCTGTCTCTTGGACATTGAGATATCTTGCCGCACAGCTGACGTCTTCAACCCTTCTCGAGTTTAAATTTTGCTTTTTACTATGTGTTCTGTTGCTCCTGAATCAGCAACAAACTCAATATATTCTCTAAAATCAAGTGAATTTTCTTTAAAATTACTCTTACCTTCATTTGAAGGTTCGGTTGCTCGAGCTGCTGTTGCAGCTGTCTCGTTTGTTTGCTTACCACCATGACCTCTGCCGTGGCCTCTATAGTTTCCTCTACTACCACCACCTCCTCTTCCTCCTTCAGGGTTTTGACCTTTGGGCTTTTTATTTGGTAGACCATCTTGATCACCACCCTTTCTCTTATTACTCTCGCTCTTAGGGTTATACCAACATTCGCTCGACTTGTGGTTTGTTATCTTCTTACATGTGTAACAATACTACTGGTTTCGCTCTTCCAGAGGGCATTCGTTTTGCCAATTTCCTGGCTTATTACATCGGTGGCATTTGTCCTTTTTGGCGTTTGAGCCATGATACCCGCCTCCACGGTTACCTTTCTGCTTTTTGACAGCTCTGTAAGCTTTCGGCTGGTTTTCTCGATTTTCTCTAAATTTTTTCGAGTTAATGTCAACCTCGATGTCTTGCATCATTGCTCTCATTTCTTCCAAGATCAGTTCTCGCTTTTCTCGCCTTTTCATGGAAGAAAATTTTCACGCCTTACCTCGTCGAACATTGGCGTGACTACAACTGCGTTGTAAAACGCAGTTCTGACTTCAGACTTAGTCAGTTCATACTCGGTCTCACTCAGTCGAATTTCTCGAACTATTTAGTCAAATCTTTGACAAAAAGAATCAACTGACTCGCCTTGGTTGAATTTAATGCTCAACAGTTGAGTTTTTAAAATAGTTGGATTGACTCCGATTGAAATCCGTTGTCTAATCTCTCTCAACTTATTCAAAATCAACTAAATCCTCAATGTCAAGAATTCTGTCGTGGTACTCAGGGTCGATTGATGTTATGATTATTTTCCTGAACAGAATTTTATCTTGCTCACGGTCATCAAAAGTCAAGCCAGTTGGACTGGCTACCGTCAGGTCAATCAGGTAATGGGTCCTTTTTAATTTGAGATCCGTGATTAAGTGGTCGTATCACCCATCAAATCGCATTTTAGGTGTCAAAACCAAGTTATTCGGTGTATTGAATCTCAAATCAGGATAACGATGACTCTTTTTCTCTTTATTACCTGATGCTTGAGGTGCTCTGTCCAGGCTTGTAGCTTGGGAAGATTTCTCGAAATTTCTTCTTTCAAGTCTACTTTACTCAAAATCAAGAGACTGTTGGTGTAAAGCCGCTATTTTATCGGCCATCTCTCTAAGCTGAACCATAATATTCAATGGCGCAGAGGTGGAGGGTATGGCTGCAGGAGCTAGTAGTGCAGTCGATATGTTAGCGTTGTTGTCTTCTAGATTTATTATTGGGACTTCTCTAATCATGAATGGTGCTGTGAAATAAAATCATAATTTTTTCAACCTGATAAAAAAAAATCATGACAGGCCTAAACTCTAAACTTTCAATTTTTTAAAGTTTATTCTCAATTAAAAATTTTCTCAAATTAAAAAAACTTTAAAAATTCTCAAAAAGTTCACAGTACTCTAATAAAATATATATCTCACGGTTATTCAATTGATTATCAGACACTTCTTCATCTACCAGCTGTCGACTGTACATGTAATCAGCCCAAGTGAAATTGTTAAATACGCCTTCCATAGTTATTTTTCTCAAAATGTGTAATCAACTGATCTGGGTTTTTGAAATAAAGATTCTTTATTAAAAAAAAATTTTCTTTTTAAAAAGATTTAATCAACTCAAATTTCTCTAAAGTAATCAGGCATTTCTCTTAGTCCCTTAAAGAATACTTTTATTTCATGCTTCTAAATCAAAACAAATGTACTACCTATTTTGATTTGAAATGAAATATCAAGATTATTTGCACTGTTACCACGCAGGTATACACCACTTTCCAACAAAAAACTCCAAGACACAGCTGTGAAATCGGTTGGACATGGGTTGCGCAAGTACACAATACGGGAACATCCACAAACTCTCAAAATTTCTCTAGCCAATGATAAGACTACATTGCACAGCAGTTTCATATAAAATCATTGATCTTAAAACCATCAGAAACCCTTAGTTTTAATTGATAATATCAATCAAGAGGGTAATCAAATTTTCTCAAAATAAAAAAATCAACATTAATACATTTTCTATAAGTATTAAAAATTGTTACATGAAATTTCATTCTCAATCAACTCTAACATCCATGTTTTACAAACTTTGTTTAATTTCTCTAAAATTTACTCAATAAAATTTAATCAATTCACAGTCGCATACATACAAGTCATCGCATTACACCAGCATAAAGAAAGAAAAAGAGATGCTGATGCCGAAAACAACAAATATTGGGCGCTGTATGTATTGGCCCGCTCTGTTTTACCTACTGGCACGAGAAATTCAAGCGTCACAAGATGTGCTTGGGCGGGCGCAAGCACTCCACTTGCGTCCACGCGAAGGATGGGCATTCTTGCTGTGTACTGCAGTAGCGAGAAAAACCACTGCGCGCACGGATAGATTCGAGGTGCGTTAGAGTGAAGAAAAACTCAGGACGCGCGCGAGGGCCTGCGTTTGAATGCAGCATACGGAGAATGCACGAGTCTCTTGGGTGCACCGGCAACACCGCGCGTATACCCGAAATTCGAAAAATCGATTGTAAAATCACCACTTCCGAAAATCAACGCTTCCACTGTGTTAGTGAATCCTGCCCTGCAAAGAAGAAGAAGAAGAAGAGGAAGAGGAGGAGGAGGAGGAGGAGGAGGAGAGAAGGAAAAATGCTGCGCGCTTTCCTCTCTCGCTCAGTATTCGGGGCCCGGAGCAATACGTATGCTGATACCGGCCGGCATTGGCCCGTTCAGAGAAATCGTGAACATTCGACCGTTTATGTGTCCTTCGAATCGCCCTGCAACTAGTCTCTCCCCCAACACTTGAAAACTCGTTAATGACGTCACTTAGGGTCGTTTTAGTTTTTCTTTCAAACAAAGAAAATTCATTCTCATCATGCAATAATTGAAATTATATTTCTCTCACTGTTTAGTTAATAGTTAATAATAGATAATTCCATCACCTCTAATTCAATCATTCAATTATCGTTAGTATTAAGTTACTTATCTCTCATAGTAAACTATTCACTTTGTTTCTCTATATACGTGCACTACACAACAGAATTTTCTAAAAATTCTCTCAATTCTCTAATTTTTCTCAAAGTGCGCCAATTTTAAAATTTCTTACCTCAAATGTTCTTCTCGAAAGACTCTTTTCCGTGTTGGTTGATCAAGGTTGATTATTCCTGGAATTGATTTTATAGCACGCAGTTGATGCGTACACTGAAGGCCGTAACCTCTTGGATGGATGATATAATACGTTGGGTTTTTCACAGGATAAATCACAACACAAACACAATAGTTTATACTCTTAATTGAACACTTTATTTATTCTCTAATGAACGGTTCTCTAAAATACTCGAAAGGCTGAGCGCAGTGCGTAGGTTTAGATGCGTGCAGGAGCTAGGATGCTGCACAAGTGAAGTGCAGCATTCAAAGTCCTGCACCCTCAGGCGCGCTTGCTATACCGATATTACAGGGAGCTGTCGGCAAAGCCAACACTCTAACAGATACACACAAATAACATGGGCCGAATGGCCACTGGCGAGCCGCCGGCACGCGTCATCTACTGCTCGTGGCTGCCAGGCAGCGCTCAACTACTGGGCGCTGCAGCTACCCCATGTGCGAGAGTGAGACAGCGACTCCAGTGCTACGTCACGCCCGGGTTAGGCCGCACCACCTTGCAAGGGAGCATGCATAGAAAATCAGGTGTGCCGGACTGAAATCATCGAAAAGATTTTGCGAGATTTGGGGAATTAAAAAATTGAAACGCTAATAACTTTTTTGGAACAATTTTTTTCAAATCACTCAGCATCATCAGCTATGCGTAGGTTATGTGAACTTTGAAAAATAATCATTCTGACATTGTTTTTTTATAAACGACAACCTAAAATCGAAAATTTAAAGTATACAAAGCGGTACGCTTTCACGGGAGTCAGTAGAAAGACCAACTCGCAGTTAAAGTACTAACGCACTTTAGAATCAATTAACTAAATATTTCATACTGAATCTGTATAATATAAATCAAGTAGTAATTTGCTCAATTAGGTTTATTCTAGAATGTTCGTAATTTGGAAATAGAGCACAAAAAAATATAACACCAAGTGTTTTTAAATATATTTATTAAAATTCGACGTTTCGACACTTCTAATGTTGTCCTCTTTAGGATTTAATTTTAACTGCCATAGCACTGTTGACGTACTGCTATGACAGTTAAAATTATATCCTGAAGAGGACACCATTAGAAGTGTCGAAACGTCGAATTTCACTAAATATATTTAAAAACACTTGGTGTTATATTTTTTTGTGCTCTATTTCCAAATTACGAACATTCTAGAATGAATCTGTATAAATTGCGAACATTTTTTAAATTAAAGCATTAAATTGTTAGCATGTAAATTATTTGTAAAAAAAACATATTTTACTAGTGTATCTTGATTAAAAAATTTATATAAGAATTGTGATAATTTACGTATGAGATCACAAAATAAATATATTTTATTTTGGTTAGTTCAAATATACGGGCATGGCCATTATAACATTTTTTTAACAAAAATATGTACATAAATTATCGTTGTAAGATAAAAGAGAGAACTCAAAAAGAATGTCAGCATTTTATTCGTGATACGATTGGTTGAAGAACAAAATTTAAAATTTTCATTTTCATTTTTAATTTTTATATTACAATCCAATTAAAACATTTAGAGAATAGATATGATAAAAAAAAAATTATTTAATCAAGTGTTCTAAATTATCCGATTAAAATCATGAAAAAATAATAATTAGTAAATAAACAAAATCAATGAATTTATAACCACGAAAGTTGAAATGAACTCTGAACGTAGCGGCAAAGGTCAAGGGTATATATAAACTTATTGTAGGTTAATTTAGATTAAGCTTCGACAAAATTTGTCTTAGATAATGTTATACAATTGCGCGCGCTGGCGCGCTGAGAGAGACTAGTATATGCTAAAATCACGTGTATTATGAACGCAAGATTTTGAATCAATTTTAACGTAAATTTCTTTATCTAAAAATATACTGTGTGTCTTATGAATCATTTTTATCGAATTATTGACGAGTTAAAGTAGCTTCTTGACTTATTTATTAACTTTTAAAAACTTTTAGGCATAACCAACTGCATCACAAATATTATGATTCAAAGTGATTGAAAACCGTTAAAAATTTTATTAATGCAATTCACAGCTGCATAAGGGTTTGTCCGTATGTCACGGGTGTTACATTGTACACAGTTTTTTGAATATTTATGTACGTAAAATTATTAAAAAAAAAAATATGATTATACTAAAGGGAAGTACTTATAATTTAGAAAATTTTGGTGCCATTCAAAAATTATTTATATTTTTCATTTTCCTAAAAATTTAATGCAAAGTCCATCACGGGCGTTATAGAAAACAGAAGTGATTCTGATACTACTGCCAAAGAGACAAGAACTCAGCAAATTATGAAACGGTGTGGTTCTGGGAAAAATCTATGTTAAAGCAAAGTTTTTGAACTTTTATGCTCATATAAACGTTTTTGGATTTTTCATTTCCTCTATTTAATAAAAATCTATCTTTATGTCACGGGTGTTACACGTATTTGTCACGGGTGTTACGTGTATGAAAAACATTTAATAGTTTCTGTAAAAAATTTTTTCAACTTTATTCGATATTACTAACATTTAGAACGACTATCTGACTCTTTCTTTCATTAATTAATTTTATAAACAACTTTTTAAATCAAAATTAGAGTTGAAAAATAGCTTTTACTAGCATCTTTTATCTCCAGTTATAAATTTAAATGATTCAATTTAAAAAAAGTTATCATATGTTATATATCGCACTGATTGGTTAGGATTAGCCCATTGAACCATCGTTTCGATTTTTTTTCAAGTACCGCATTTAATTAAGTCGTTCAATGCTCTCAAAGGAGCTATACTATAGTATCGCCAGCTCGTATTTGGTTGAAAGAGCGCACTCGAAAATCCAGTGTGCCACAAATCTCAAAAACGAGTGCGCGTGCTGCACCGTATTTTCTAGGGTAGGGGGCGCTACAAAAGAAGAGTGGACTTTCTCTCTGTGAAGGCTATATGATGATCACGCAGAAATCTAGGAGGAAGGTCTCGCTGCGCTCCTTGAGATGGAACTTAAACAACAGCAGGCCGAAGACCAGTACCAAGTAGTGAGTTGAGGCATCATAGCACGCCGATCGAAGGGCCATTAGGCCGCATATCACTACTATCAGGACCCTACGCTGACGCGTGACGCCTTACTTCAAGTAAAGTACTTGTCAATTACTTTGGTGTAGTGACGCGTCAGCGTGGCCAGAAACACTACACCAATAAAAAAACTGCAGCTGAAAAAATTCATAGCGTTTAACATAATGGTTAATTATACAATTTTGAGTAAGTAAATAAAAAGTAATTAAAATCAAAACTATTGCTTGATTTATAGAAAACAAGCGATACTTGCACCTCGGCGCAGTACGATGAGAACGACGGCCTGAGTAGTATCTCGTCGTACGGCTGCAGTTCCTCAACCAGCGAAATCGCGATGATCATTTTGTCTTCTGTAATTGAAATCACTGTATTATAATTTCCATCCAATAACGTCACGATCAGCTAACGATTCCGCTGATTTGGATTAAAACAATGCTTACAGAAAGGTAGATCGAGTTAAGGTAAAAAGTCACGGAAATTACGTAATCCGAGACCGCGGTAGATTCAATGTCAGTCGAAACAGCCACCACCGATGTTGTTATGGCGAGGTATTTGTCATTGGTCGCGCTGTTGTTCGTCATGTCGGTTGTATTTTGGGCACTCTAAATAAAATTACAAAGACAACAGCTTGCACTTACGTTGAGAATCCTAACAATGTCCTCTTGCTGACTATGGTGATGATGATGCTCGGGAGAAATCATTTCGTGGTGCGAGGTAGTAGCCGTGGGTGAAGGAGCCTGACCCTGTGCCTGAGAAACCAATGCGGTTGGGTTCTTATCCGACTACCTGTACAACACACGAGCCAGAGCACGCTCAGTGACTCCGAGGGATGATTCGCGGCCACCACGAGGTCCTCAAGCTGGTAAACCTGGACCGTCTGGAGATTGTCTAAGCTGGCGTCGTCTTCTGTGTCTCGACCAGATTGACCACGAGCAGGAACTACCTGGTGAGAATCAAGACCATGGCTCAGTTCCCACCCGGGGAAGGCAGGACGTTGTCGGCCCCCACCACGTGTATTATCAAGTCGTGGCTCTTCCTCGGGAGTGAGTGGAGACTCACTCCTGAGCGAGCGCCCTCTTATGGACACAAAAAATTAATGAAAATTGTTAGGACTCTATGAGAAAGCTGATCTCAAGACCATTTCACTGATATATGATGTTATGTAGAAACTCGAATTAGAACAAAAGTTATGAGCTTTGAAAAAAAAATTTGGAGCTCTAAACTAGTCTAGAAATTCTCGTCTATGTCGGAACGTGTCGCAGGCACCATGATCTTATTAAAAGCGCTTCTGTTTTTGAGCTCCAAATTTTTTTTTCTCAAAGGCTCATAACTTTGTTTCTAATTTGAATTTCTAATTGGTAACTTTCGCTGCCTTTTGGATACAGGTGACCCTCTCTTATTCGGACTTCTCTTGTTTGGAATTTTCTAGGAAAACGTATCGAGTGTCTGTCTCTCCCACATAGACTTAAACAGAGTGAAAGAGACAAAAGACCGCCCGTTTTATACAAATAAGAGACGTTCACCTGCATTTCACATAATAAAAAAAAAAAAAAAAAACAAAAAAAAACAAAAAATTTACCAAGAAGTCCAAACAATAGTAAAGAAATTTAATTATAATATTAAATAATTTAATATTCTAGAACACGTAGAAAAATTATTTAAAAAATTTTTTATCTATCGGTTGACTTGACAGAGACTCATGAAAGCACCTATATACATAAAAAAATAGTCGGTAAAAATAGTATTATTTCTTTTTGTTTTAGGTATGCTGAAAATTTTTGCAAACCACCTCCTACACAAATACAAAACTCAAAGTTACTATGTCTGCCTCATGAGAGTTTTCTGTATCAAACTCAAAGCGATTGTTCAAAAGAGTAAGTTTTTATTGATTCTGAAAATTCCATTAAAAAATTTGTTATTTTAAAACCTTTTACTTGCTTCAAATTAGTACTTTCTTAATGTAAAAAACATCAAGCTATTGAATGGTTCTACATATATTGGCTCGTCTTCTTATTAAAGTTCAAATTCGGGCAATGGGACGTAAAAAATAATTATATTTTTGCTTCTATTGGTCCGATTTGCACTTTTTTTTAAAGTTGATATAGCTCAATAAATGATAAGTAATGACTGCAGTATGAACAATAGTTTATGTATAAAAAAATATACACCAAGTATGATCTTTAAAAAATACTTTTAAAAAAGTAATATTTACGGCGATTAGTTTTTTTAAAAGGAGTCTAAATAAAAAGTTAAACGCTAAATATAATAATCTTTTTTTGAAAATGAATTAATGAAAGAAGTGAAATCCAAAAATTTATTACGGACGACTTGAGGCCGAATTACTTATTATTTAAAAATAATTTCTTTTCTATAAGATGATCATATTATGTTGAATCACCTTCAATATACGTAAAGTTAACAATTTTTCAATTATAGCACATACATGGGAAAACACATGCAAATTGCACACAATTCAAACACTTTTTGAAATTAAAATATGTTGTAATTAAGTTAGAAATCAACTAAATCACAATGTATGGCTATACTTGACCTTTAAAAATTTAATATTCTTTGAACTAAATTATCTCGAAAAAAATCATTGATACCTGTATTTTTTAAATTATATTTTGAATGCTCAGTGTGTTTCTTAACAACATATTTTAATTTTTAATTTTAAAAAGTGTTTGAGTTGTGTGCAATTTGCATGTGTTTTCCCATGTATGTGCTACTTTACGTATATTGAAGGTGATTCAACATAATATGATCATCTTATAGAAGAGAAATTATTTTTAAATAATAAGTAATTCGGCCTCAAGTCGTCCGTAATAAATTTTTGGATTTCACTTCTTTCATTAATTCATTTTCAAAAAAAGATTATTATATTTAGCGTACAAATTTTTATTTAGACTCCTTTTAAAAAAACCAATCGCTGTAAATATTACTTTTTTAAAAGTATTCTTTAAAGATCATACTTAGCGTATAATTTTTTATTTAGATTCCTTTTTAGAAAACCAATCGCCGTAAATATTACTTTTTTAAAAGTATTTTTTAAAGATTTTATTGCGTAAATTCGGTAAATATTTAAATGTATTTCCTTTTTGTCCACAAGTTCAAAAAACCAAACTCCATAAATAAATCATTAATATTGTTGAAATATGTCTTAATAAATTATTTCACGAACTTAACAAATTCTAAATAATTTAACAATAACTAAGATGTATTCAATTATTCTGATGTAAATCTGCTTTACTATAATTTTTGAACTGATTGCCTCGTTGCAATCTACTAGGATCTTTTAAACATAAAAGATCTTCTTATTATTAGATTATAGTTTTTTAAAATTTTACATATATAAACTAGTTTAAAAAAATTAAAATCTATTGAAATCTATTAAACTCGATTAACTTAAAAGAATCTATTAATTTCCATTGAAATCGATTAAAAGTTAATAAATTTCTATTGGTCTTCATCGTTCAATCGAAACCAATCGGCAAAGTGCCGATTAAAAGTACCGATTGAGATACCCATTAGAATCCATTCAATTTTTCAATCGAAATCAATGGATTTCTATCCCACTATTCAATAGATTTTAATCGACTTCAATAACAATTCCTTTCCCAATCGAAACCAATCGGCGAAACGCCTATTAAAAGTCCCGATTGAAAAACCGATTGAAAACCATTAAAATTTTTAATGGACTTCTATGGATTTTTCGTAGCAGGGCCCTGCAACGTAAAATCCCTGCTTTGCTTGGGAAAGGAATTGTTATTGAAGTCGATTAAAATCTTTTGAATACTGGGATAGAAATCCATTGATTTCGATTGAAAAATTGAATGGATTCTAATGGGTATCTCAATCGGTACTTTTAATCGGCACTTTGCCGATTGGATTCGATTGAACGATGAAGACCAATAGAAATTTATTAACTTTTAATCGAATTCAATGGAAATTAATAGATTCTTTTATGTTAATCGAGTTTAATAGATTTTAATAGATTTTAATTTTTTTAAACTAGTTTATTTATGTAAAATTTTAAAAAACTATAATCTAATAATAAGAAGATCTTTTATGTTTAAAAGATCCTAGTAGATTGCAATGAGGCAATCAGTTCAAAAATTATAGTAAAGCAGATCTTAGCTACTTGAGTATGAATTTTATTTTTTTTTTATTTTTTTTTTTTTTATTTTTTTTTTAATAAACCAGGAGGGGAAATCTTCAGAAAGACACCCAAGGAGGAGTTGCTTGGGTAGTGTCGGATTCTTACCGACTAAAACCACCTCCTGGTTGTGGGTTACCAGCCTAAGGAAGCTATGAACCACTGTTGTTGAAAAGATGGTAGAATGGCCTCAGTCCAAGGGTGGGAGGGACTAGGCGCTGAACACTCAGAGTGGATAGAGTGGAATAAACGACGAAGTCGTTGGAGAAACGAGGCTCGGTGAGCGAAGAAATATACCCTCCTTTAAGGGTAGTAGAAAGAGGTGCTGCCCGGTATGAGAGCGATTGGTGATCTTTAAAAATTCCCAAGTGAGAGGATCACCACTCTCAAATGGTTTTTATGTCGAGATCGGGCTTCATCCCACCACCCAAGAAAAAAATCCGAAAAATTTTTTCCCAGAGTGGGAATCGAACCCGCGATCCCTTGGTCGAAGTTGTATCGGCCGACTAGGTGCAAGCACTTAGCCGACTGAGCCAACGTTCGACTTGCTTGAGTATGAAAATTTTACACCAGTATATGTAATCCAAAAACGTAGACTTCAATTTTAGGTGAAGGTTATAGGTAGCCATCTAGTGGTTTGATGTTGTAAAAATCGATTGAAATCTATTGGATTCCATTGATTTTTATGGCCAAACAAATTTAAAAAATGAACCGATTTGAATGGTTTTTTCAATGGGAATGAATGGATTTTCATGAACTTCCTTCTTATAATAGAAACTTATAATTGTCGAAAATTTTAGGAGTTCAAAATGATAAATCGATTTAAATGGTTTTTTCAATGTGAATGAATAGATTTCAATGAGTTTTCTTCTCGAAGATAATTGATTGTCGAAAATTTTATGAGCTTAAAATAATAAATCAATTTAAATGGTTTTTTCAATGGAAATGAATGGATTTCAATGGACTTTCCTCCCAATGGAATTTCATTATTGCCAATTGACCTTATCCATTATTTTCGTGGAAAAAAATCATTTCAAATGACACATTTTTAAAAGCTCATTCCAATTGGGACCATTCAAATTCATTGAGTTTAAACTAACTCTATGGTTTCTAGTATATTTTTTTATGCAGAGTTAATTTCCATATAAAAGAAAGACCATTAACCCATTACCGCCCATGGAAAAATCAAAAGTGATATAAAAAAACTAACTGTTGGAAAACCTGTCTCATGAAAAAATAGTAGATACGTGTTTTTTCTTTTTTCAATTTTCATTGTTTAAACATTATTTATTTAAACAAATTCGTAAAAAAATTTAAATTTTTATAAACTTATAACGGCATTCGATTCTTTGACCAAAAATAAGGCGAAAGTCATCCAAGTAATTTTTTGATCAGACGCTTAGATCTTTTGCTACGAGCGCTCAAACATGTAAAAATATGGTTTTATAGTGGTGAGCTCCGACTCGTAAAAGTGTATCTTCGGTGCGGTGCCTCGGAGCTCACCACTATAAAACCATATTTTTACATGTCTGAGCGCTCGTAGCAAAAGATCTAAGCGTCTGATCAAAAAATTACTTGGATGACTTTCGCCTTATTTTTGGTCAAAGAATCGAATGCCGTTATAAGTTTATAAAAATTTAAATTTTTTTACGAATTTGTTTAAATAAATAATGTTTAAACAATGAAAATTGAAAAAAGAAAAAACACGTATCTACTATTTTTTCATGAGACAGGTTTTCCAACAGTTAGTTTTTTTATATCACTTTTGATTTTTCCATGGGCGGTAATGGGTTAAAAACCATTTATTTTCATTGAAAAAATCATTCAAATCTATTCATTATAATCGAGTTCATAAAATTTATGACTATTGATTTTCATTGGAAATAAATCTGATTTAAATCCATTTATTTTCATTGAAAAACTCATTCAAATGGATTCATCTTTTTCAAGCTCATGAAAATTTGCAACAGTTAATTTCCAATGGGAAAAAAGTTTATTGAAATCTACTCATTCCCATTGAAAAAACCGTTCAAGTCGATTCATTTTTTTTTTGAGCTCTTAAAATTTTTGAAAGTTAATTTCCATTGAGAAGGAAGTCTATTGAAATTCATTCATTCCCATCGGCGAAAATATTCAAATAAATTCATTTTTGCTAATCTCATAAAAGTTGCGACCAGTGATTTCTATTGAGAAAAGCTACCATTGAAATCCATTCATTTCCATTGACAAAACCATTCAAATCTATTTATTTTTATTGAGCCAATAAAATTGGCGACCAGTGATTTCTATTCAGAAAAGCGACCATTGAAATCCATTCATTTCCATTGGCAAAACCATTCAAATCTGTTTATTTTTATTGAGCCAATAAAATTTGCGACCATTGATTTCTTTTGAGAAAAGCTACCATTGAAATCCATTCATTTCCATTGACAAAACCATTCAAATCTATTTATTTTTATTGAGCCAATAATAGTATATTCCTGTACAAGAAAGGGAAACGCGTCGTTTCCACGAGAGTTGGATGTTTCAGCACGAGACGAAGTCGAGTGCCGAAAAAATCCAACTCGAGTGTGAACGCCAAGTTTCCCTTACTTGTACAGGACTGTGCTTTCTCAAATTTGATGGATAATCATTATTACATGTTTAAAATATTTTCACAGTCAGTGCTGTGTTTTTTGTTTTTAATTTTGTTGGTTATAAGTTCGAATCTTTCGGTCTGCTTTGCTCGGTGTGTTGTTTACTTGATTGAACCTGAATCCTCCGTGTTTTTAACAAATAATAATTATTAAAATTTTGGTTGTTTTTATCATTTTTATTGCGTTAGCGTAGTACGCAGTGTGTTTTTATTTTACGCGCGCAATGGTTAAATTATTTTTCCGCACGCGCTTTATTAATGTATAAAGTTTTAGTATTTATTCCACTCGCGTATCGCCCACTGTGCTAGTTTTTTTAATAATCACCCACAGAACACTTGAGTTGCTGCAGGTAAATTTTTAGATTTTCATGTATCTCTAACCCAAGGCAAACTATTGCTGGCAGGATTTC